>OY282393.1:4842500-7242500 GCA_958295455.1 Coleophora deauratella
AAATGGGTTATTCCAATTTTCACTAAACGCCTTTACTGCGAACTGTCTTTTAATTAACTCATAAGGAAGAAATAAAACGTTGGTAGAAGCTCATTCGAGATTTAACGTCCTATGTTTGATTGCATGGTCAATTTGAGTAATGGATTTTCACGCTATCGAAGTATTTCGTATTAACCTGAATGAGTAATTTTACAGTCCGCCATCCCTACTTAATGTTTTTCGGTTTAGTGAATTTTCTTTGATACTAGTTCATCGTATATGTACTCGTATTTATTAATTGAACTTCAACGGATTTTATGTTAATTAAGATTATTTCAGTTGAGATAAACTATAACTGCGTTACACTAAAAAAAGATAATTGTAACTTAAAAATTTTAATTATACACAGAATAATTCATCCCCCTGTTGTTTCTTGAAAGAAGAAATTCCTACAGGTTATTGTATTCCCACAACCTCCACCAATCCGGACTTGGCCCCCGTGTGTAGAGTATGGCTTAACCTTCCCAAGGTATGGGAAGAGACCCGTGCCCCTTCAGTGGGGACTAAACGGGTTGTTAACACAGGTTATTGTAGGTAGATAAATACATGTCTATTTTTGACAAGCCATACAGGGTGTTAAAAAAGTGCGTTTGAGATTTAAAGTTTTAGGGGTTACAGTTGGAGGGAGGGTGTTGGAGGGAGTTTCTTTAGGGCCCGCCGTTTCTTCTCACTCCGCAAACACTTCCCGAAACGGTGGGTATACGAGTTCCGAGTGGTAGGAACCTCGTGTTAGGTAGATAAAAGAATAACGTTCGAAAAGTGTACACTGCTACCTACTTCGAATAAAAATATTTTCATTTCATTTCATTTCATACACAGACACTCAGAATGAATTATAGAATACAGGAAAATTATAAAAAAATCCTATCTACAACTTTTTTTTCCAGTTTCCCATACAAATTACTGATTCACTAGTATGAAAAACTGAAAAAAGAAGTTGTCGATCGGATTTTTTGGTCCTGTATTCTATAGGTACTTGATTCTGAGTCACCCCTTAAAATCTCAAACGCACTTTTTTTAACACCCTGTATTTTGAAATACCAAGCAGTTAAGAGGTTTTTTTTTTAAATGTATAATATGCCCAACTACATCAATCTACTTAATCAAACAGCAACCACAGTTCAAGGTTCATTCTAAATAAAATAACAATTCAAACAAATACACAATTTATTAATACATATAGACACTTTATTAGTAACTAATTACCGAACAAACAAATACATCACTCATTTTACAATAATTTGCCACAATTAAAGCGCAAAGGAAACGAACCCACTACCGCTACCTAGACGTAGGTAGCTAAGAACGCGGTCGGCGGATAATTAGCCATAGTAATTGAACCGATGGTACGTGACACTTACAATAGGTGCGTTCACACGGCTTTCACGACTCATTACGCGTTTGTAAGGATGTGTACACCAACGTGTGAACGGTTAACATAAAAGTTTTGTAGCTACTTTAAATGGGAGTTGGACAGTGTCATGTCAAATTTAAAGAATTTAAAGTTTGAAGTTCTGTAGTAAGTTTCTAGGATTATTTTATGTCTACAGCTTTATTATATGTCAGTTATGAAATTTCATTTATGTATACAATACAATATTCTGTGCGGTAATGTTGTTAAAAAAAATGAATTAACATAGAAAGAAATCCAATTGATCAAAGGGTGCTCTGTACTAGGCGCATTTAGTGCAAATTATCATATTTAAGTTCTCTTTCCTTGATAAGGGTTTTTAAGACTATAGTGACAGTGCCTAGAAAAAAAATTGATGCGAGTAATTTATATATAATAACTAGGAAACTATTATTTCATCATACTGGAGTCACGAAAGAAGTTCTTTGAAGAGGAAATGACGTCTGAAATAGACGTTACACGGCCCAAGATAATAAAGAAAATCTGATAAATTATTCACGAAGCATATGCTTTTATTTGTTGGTGAAAAATTCGAAGCCGAAGCAGTCGTGGCTCAGTACGGTCTGCGTGGTCGCGTCGAGGTTACCTGAATACAGACACGATCACAACCTGGAAAGGTTTGACTATTAGTGGCAGGCATTTAACAGTTTCCGTGCTTCGCAAGGCACGTTAAGCCGTTGGTGCCGACTGCTACATATGGCAGTTGTTAAGCCATGTCGGAGGCCTTATAGGCGGCTTAGACACTTCTGACACTGGGGTTGGCCACTAGCCCCACAAACTCCACCAATCCGGACCTGGCCCCCGTGTGTGGAGTATGGCCTAACCTTCCCTAGATATGGGAAGAGACCGGTGCACGGTGGCCCTGTAGTAGATGATGTATAAACAGTGACAGCCGATTGTTAACCTTACATTTTTGTTAAGTTTGTAAATGATTCTAATGAAAGAAACTTTGGTGCTATAAAAAGCAAATCCGTTTTTTCAATCGCAGTTTAAAATGAACTTTTGTTGATTTATTAAAATACTGATGTCTCTTTTGTTCTTGTAGTGAGTGTGATTAAGGTTAAAAAATAAAAGAATAAAAAGTTAAATCGGTAAAGGTATGTGCAAACCAGAAACCGTGAGTGATACTAAGTACAAACTACAAGTACAACATCAGATAAAGTAGTTTTCACCGATTTGGAGACAATAAATACTTTTGGGATCCTTTTGAAATTAATATTTTTTGCGGAAATACATTACACTCAGCAGGTAGTGAGTACGAAGACAGACAAAAGTGTTGCTGTAGCAACAGTATTCAAATTACTAAAATATCTTAGTGTGGCTAGCACAATTAGGTGACATTCGTCTATCCCTTGGGGTATCGCTGAATTAAAGATGCAACTAGATTGGAAATTTGTAGAAAATGGTCAAAACGAATTTAACATTGTTGAAGTGAAGACTGTTATTGCTGAGGTGCCGCGTGGTCATATTATAGAGATGAAAGCAGAACTTTGCATTTGCTATGTTACTTTGTTGTCCATATACAAAGCACAATTGAACGTAGAAAGGGAACTAATATTGTCAAGTCACTCCGACAAATTGCTGTTTATAATCTGTGGATGCGAAGAAATAAGACTGAATTTACTACAAAGTAAAAAAGGGTATCGATATGTCGAAAAAATAATTTTACTGTAGGCGGACAATGTAATAGAAATGTAGAAATTAGCTATTTGGTAAATTTTTTATATAGATTTTCTTGGAGATTTCAGCAGTCTTAAAATAAATGTTTTTCAATGTAATAAATAGCATCCCCAATTCCCCAGTGGACATATTTTACACCTATTTACCAGATTACAACAAAACCAAATTATTTATGACATAATCTTTATATTATTATTTATATATTATTAATCAATTTATTAATTACTTCTATTATATATAATCAATTTAATTTAGTTAATTCATTTGACTATTTTGTATATTATTATTTTGTGTTTTTGTGTTATGTTACTATATGAGGCTAGTACCTGAAGATAAATGATTTCAATTCAATTATTATATTCTTATTTTTTCCCTAATATAAATTGACCCAATGTGTCAAATCTCTATATAAGTAGTTTAAACTTAAAAGCGATCAAATATCACATGCCCACGATGCAACAATGGGTCTGCTGTGAAGATTGATTCTCATACTAAAGGTAGACATGAATGCATAGGTAATGTTAGGTAATAAGCCAGTGGTATAGGAGCCAACCGCAAAATTACTATCAAATCATGACCTACGCTGGCCCCCAGTCCATGTCTAAGTATTTGCACGATCAAATACAAACAGCTCATACAGCAAGTATGGTTGTTGATCGAAATTACGTGTAGTTTAATTTTGCAATAAAGTTTTTTTATGTATAGGTAAAAAAGGTGTACTTTTGTACTGATTTCAGGGTTAAGTCATAATTAATAAGTAGCACTTTTGCAAATCGTCGGGCTACAATTTTACATTATTTTAATTTCACCAAAAGATAATAATTCAAAGAGATAGAAGATAGATGAAATTCGGCTAAAATGCGAGAACATATAATATTTGTTAGATACTTTTAATTTATGTACTAGACTATTGCGACTTTAGATGTCATTTAATTTTGACTATCATCAATGGCCTTTGCGTCGTTTACAGACGATTTTAGTATCTTGGTGCCATTCCGTGTTTTTAACCACGTAGCAAAACTGATGTGGGTGGAGTAACCTCTCACCGAACACTGCACCGCCTGGGACCGAGTTAAGGAAACGCAGGGTTGCCCAGTACTATATTTCTTTTGGACTATACGGACCCACCATTTAATACGTAATTATTTATGTCACAGAAATGCGTTGAGCTTTTCACTCGTTAAAATAAATAAATAAATAAATAATATCTGGGACAAATCGCACACGGTCATCTGGCCCCAAACTAGGATTCCCTGTATCTTGGGATTCAGAGACTGATATACATACACATATACTTTTAAATACATACATATATAGATATAATACACCCAGACTCAATAAATAACTTTTTTGATTTACAGCATTACTGAAATTTCAAAAAAATCTTACTATTGATCAGCTGACTGACTTCTATATAGACTGTTCAAAATGTTCTTGTTAATTCACCGAAGTCGTAGAATAAAAGTTTTTCAGTAAAAAAATGTAGACAATCATTGCAACACGTGTTTTGTTGAAACCCGCTAAATTTAAACATAAAATTTGAATCGGTAAGTACATTTTACGACTTTGCACATACTCGAAAATCTTCTTTGTACCATTCCCACGGCATAACTGTTGTAACCATTCTACTATGTAAGGTTTGAAGTGCAAGTTCTTTAAACTATGTAAGAAAAGTAAGAAAATGTTAATAGGTAGTTCATCGCGGTGTAAAAGAAAATACTTACCATGTCTACAAAAATACAGGGTGTAACAAAAGTGTGTGACAATACTTCAAGGTTGGCTTTTACCCATCAAACTGAACAACTTTTGTTCTACAACTTTGTTGAAATCGCAAAAAATTTTTTGGACTTTTCATACAAACTTGGTTCGCCAGTTGATCGATTTGTATGAAGTCCAAAAAAAAATTTTGCGATTTCAACAAAGTTGTAGAACAAAAGTTGTTCAGTTTGATGGGTAAAAGCCAACCTTGAAGTATTGTCACACACTTCTGTTACACCCTGTATATTTGTGACATAAGTGATGAGTACTCATTTTAATTTATTACAATACTTCAGATTGGAACAACTTCCATTTACCTCAACAGGTGATTATGTATTTTAAAATGATTAAAACCCATTCCGCTGCTGCTCTCTCTCTCTCTCTCTTATCGTGTGGCACAATTTAACCGTCCTATTCACTAGGTATAGGCGGCGGTTGCCTGGTGTTGCACTTATCATCACCCTCGGTCACGTGTAGGGCATTTTAGATTTACACCTACGGACGTGTGCAACGCGACCATCACCTGCTGCTGCTGGGGCACGAGTTTCTTTCCCTAAAACGGTAAGGTTAGGCCATACTCTACTCCATCCAAACTGTCATTTTAAAATAATATCTATCAGCCTTGATCCCGAGACTGGCATGCGATGTATTTTTGCGCAACAGGGTAAACAATCATTTCTAAGCCAATTTTCACATGTGTTTTGTATCCACCACAAACGTTCAATCGAGAGACCTACTATTGTTAATTATTATTTTTTTCTTTACTATTCGTTACCCTCTATGGAATCATATCACCTTATGGTAATTGATGATAACATTATCGAATCAAAAAGATGAAAACGGACTTAGCAAGTTTCTCCGACTTAATAGGTAGCTATCTAACATCTATGTCGAAACATTTAATGCTGATGTCTAAGGGCAAGACTTAACTGAGCTACCAACCAAACTGAGTCGTACAGTATTTGACCCCTCCAGAAATCCAACAGGCGTCCTTCTAATGTGAAGCGAGTGGGCTATACAGGGTGTAACAAAATTGGTGTAGAACCCGTTAACGGGGGTGTCTACTTATCGTACTTACTAAGTAAATAACTTTTGTTCTACGACTTTGCTCAAATCACAAAAAAAATTGGATATTTCATACAAATTGATTATCTGTTTTGCCATTTTTGTATAGAGAATCCAAACATTTTTTGCAATTTGAGCAAAGTCGTAGAACAAAAGTTGTTCAGTACGATGAGTAGAATCCCTAGTTAACGGGTCCTACACCAATTTTGTTACACCATGTATAGTCTTGACACCACGGAGACGGTTAGTCCCCATTTGTACTACCCCAACGTGAACCTGAAGTCTTCTTCTTCTTATCGTGTGGCACATTTAACCGTTCTATCCACAAGTATAGACGGCGGTTGCCTAGTGTTGCACTTAGCATCACCCGCGGTCACGTCACGTGTAGGGCATTTAGATTTACACCTACGGACATGTGCAACGCGACCATTATACACATCTAGAAATGAGATCTGTAGGTTTCCTCATGATATTTTCTTTCACCGTTAAAGCAGTCGGTATGAAAATGCATGTAAGTTTCGAAAGACTCATTGGTGTACTGGCCAGGATTTGAAGTGAAGGGCAAGTGATAATTTTACTAAATATCAAACCACTGGCACTGGCAACACCAAATTAGTCATCGCTGTTGTTGATTCCCACCCCAACTATACCGTTGGTTCTGCGAGTCCGTCCGTCTATCCGTTTGTTTTTACTCGCGCGCGGTCCAGTTGCCTCGGTGCAATATGTAAGCTATGTATGCCACCGGACGTTCATGCGTGAACCGACCACAAATGGAGCGGACCTACCGTACCGGCGCGGCGGTGTCACAGGGGCGGGGTATCGATGGAAAATATCGATACTGTGACAGTCAGAGACCGTGCTCACTAGAGTTACTAAACTCAGCTGGATTTTAAGATGCCCTGGATTTTTAACGTAATATGAATGTGTATTCAGTAAACTTTGACTGATTTTCTAGAGTAATGACTGATGGTTCTATCTGGTGCACCGAAGTCATGGGTTCGATACTCACCCAGGGCAAAAATTTGTGTGGTGAGCAGATCTGTTTGATCTATAGCTAGATGTTTTATATCTAATTATGTATTGAATGGTATACAGAACGTAACAAACAGGTGTAGGATACCCGTCAACTGAGATTAACACTATCAAATGAAATCGAATCGCGAAACCCATTAAAATCTAAAGAAAACCATACTGGACATCGAAAGCATCGATATTTTCTCTGTCTTAAGCGCAGCATAACCAACCATAAGAGAAAGCCTTTCATCGCCAACAAACGCCCAGCGATAGGTGACAACGTTAAATGGTTGCGTAGCCTGTGCCCGCGCCGACCTCACCAAGGACGGAGTTTCGTTTCTGCTTATACCGTCGCTCGTTCTAGTGCAGGTTTTTCTTAAAGGCGGAGCTTTGAGGAATGCGTTTAGCTGTTTTAAGTGTTGATAGTGATATGACGTTTTAAAAGGTCATTGATGCTTTTGTTTATTTCTTTCGCACTGGCTGCTTTAAGTGCTCTGATGAGAATTGAATTACTACTTATTACGCGAAAAGAAAGTCCTTGGTAGGTACATCATTTTATTACATTTAAACTCCGAGGCTATCTCATTTTTAAAAGTATAGGTACTTGATCCTAACACCAATCTTAGTTTGTACACTCCCGTGCACCTAGTACTACTTGCATTGCACTACTGGCTGTATACTTTTCAACCGACTTCAAAAAAAGGAGGAGGTTCTCAATTCGTCGGAATCTTTTTTTTTATGTATGTTCACCGATTACTCGAAGACACCTGAACCGATTTCGAAAATTCTTTTTTTGTTTGAAAGGGTATACTTTACAGGTGGTCCCATATAAATTTTATCGAAATCGATTCAGCGGTTTTTGAGAAAATCAACAAAAACATAGCAAAATTGGAGTTGTTGCGATTGAAGTCGGTTGTTTTTAACGTATTCAGCGTGGTCAATTATAGTTGCACGAGACTGTACCTAAGGAATGTTAAAAATATTTTAATGGCGCTTTATTACAACTGAACGGTAGATCGATATTTGCTACATTTTGGAAACGATAGAGGGGTAAAAAAAACTATAGATTCTTATTTCAGATTCTATGGAAGTCTGATGCTAAATATGATAGACTTTAAAAATAACAGAATCCAATATTAATAGGTTATGCTATTCACAGTTCTTCGTATCTTATGTGTTTAATTTTGCCTGTCTTTACTTAAAAATAGTACAACAATAAGTACTTACATTAATTAGTGCCAAGATAAGCCAAACAAATGTTGTCCTTGATATACTTGACGTAAAATCCGATGCCATTTTGGACCTGGAAAAGAAAAAAAATCTAAGATTTCATCATTAAATTAAAGCCACTGCAAAGCAGTTGAAAAGAGGTTTTCATTTAAAATAAAGGTAAAACTAAAACCTTGAAACGGAGTGAACAGAAAATCAAAAGCTTAAGTTTATTCATATGAATGCAAATGTCGTCACTGCTCCATGAACGGGATCAAACATTGGATACGAAAGCAATAAAAATATTTTTCCAAACAGGCCAGTCATTAACACCCGCTATCTAACAGGAAACATAGTTCACAGATTTGCAAATGTTTTATAACTTTTTAACGATATACATGCATTTGCATAAGTGAAAATGAATGCGTATGTATAAGTATAACCGGATTTATACTGGATACTAGTTCCGGAGACACACGCGCAGTAATTTGCTTTCACGTCTGTCAAAGTGTCGCGGTCAATGTCACTCTTACGCATGTTTTTATGCTTACAATGGTAAAATGTACAGCTATACTAAGACACTATTAGATAAGGGTGTGTCATATTGTCTAACTGGATCTATAGGGTCTTCTAAACATAACAAGTTCTCATTTCGGAGCTATAGGGATTATTGACTTCGATTGATAGAGGACTATATTGAATTCAGTTAAGCTGAGAGGAAGCAGCTTAGTTTATGTATGCTTTAAGTAAGCTCAATGAAGAGGGCAACATTCTAGCAGTGGAAGTTTCCTGGCTTAGGCGAAAAATACAAAAGATTACTAAAGAGGAGCTGTAGATGGCTGTAGGTTTGAATACAACAGTTCACTGCGACGATATTTATTATTAGCGATTCAAAATCAAAACAGACAGAATTGCACAAAAAGTGAGTCCGAAAGCTAACTTACATAATTTTTCTCACTATTCGTCAACAACCACTCAAGGCTACTTTCGAAATGAGACAGTCGTCTCCGTTGTTTTTGCCGACTGCACAAGCGAAGGATAATGTTTTTCAGGTGTAAGTATGTATGTTTCATTGAGACCACCTGTAGCCAAAACAGCATGATGGGTTTTGGAATGCAAGGTGTCTCTAGAGTCATTGTGATTTCTGCACTGAAAAAAGATCTGGTACATGAAACTAGAATCACTTTATACCTACGATACTGTCTAGTTCTATTTGTGACGACAAAATACTTTGTCGCCATTACTATCATAATCTAGTTAAATCAATTTGTGAATATAACAGAACATGTCGATATGTGTACAACATGTCATGTTCACCTTACAATCCGGTTAAAAATGACAACAAACCTTATTGTAAAGAGTACCGTTTTCCAGTATTCATCACTATCGCATCATTAATGATTACTATGCAGTGGTAAACACTGCAATCTGTGTTTTAACTAGATTTAAAAAGTAAATTTTACTAACCGCTTAGTATATGCTGCAAAAAATCTATTTTTTAAACAACTATACGTTCTTGTTGTATTGTAGAAGAAAACTTTTTTCAGTGTAGATTGATACAGAATATAAGTAGTCGGGTTTTTAAACTTTAAAGTTATGTCGCTTAGGTTTGTTACTCTTGTAGAATGTAGTGTGGAATAAAAGTTTCAAATAATTTTCCAAATTATTAAAACCCAAATGAGCATGTTGACTCGTAGACTGCTAATTAAAAAATGTTATCAGTGAATGAATAAATAAAAACCTTTATTACGCAACACAAAAAAGAAAAAGATTACAATTTTTTTGTAAATACCGTTTTTGTATTAATTTTTTGATTGATTTAATAGCGAATGAAAATTTCAGAAGAAAACCTGCACATCTATTGCTAAATGTATCTATACGAGGGGATTCCACGCGTAGGTAGGTAGGTATATCTTAAACGTCCTACACTACACGTGGCCATGGGTGATGTTAAATGCAATACCCTGCACCCGTCGTCTATCTCTGTGACAGCACGGTTAACTTTGCGACAACGATCGCGGAAGTGGGGGGCAGAGGGGGCCAAATGCCCCCCTAAAATGAACCAGGAGGGGCCGCACCCCCTCCAAAAAAGCGCTTCTTCTTCGAGACTAGATGCTTGCATGTGTGAATGAGGGAGGAAGGAAAGAAAGAAAGATAGACTTTCTTCATCGACTGAAGTTCTCTCGCTCCCCGTCAAGTCGGCGTGTCGACTCGGCAAGCTCTAAAAAAAGGTTGCCGAAGCGATGGAGTACTATTTTTGCGCCATTTGATTCAAAAAAGTTTGTCCCCCGTGATGGAGTACTATGTTCGCGCCACTTTGTTTTAAAAAAGTTTACCCCCCCCCCCCGTGCTGGATTACTTCCGCGGTATCTGCTTTGCGACACGATAAGAGCTTTTTAAGACAGTTAATTATCATTAACAGGACTAGCACTTAACACGTAAGTAAGTCTTAAGGTTAACGTTTCTTCAGTAGGACCTTCTTGGATCCCTGTCATGGTTTCACAAACGGTTACACCATATTGTGTGGTATTTCTTAAGCTTATCCTAAGGCACAATCAATATGCAGATAAAACAAATGGAATAATATTAGTCAATTTCAATTACACTATGCTTGTTCAAAGTGGCCGTTAGGCGAGGACCTCACGTGATTATTTTTAAAAAGAACGAAAGAAAGTTATTTTTTTTTCTTTTCTTGAAATCAACAAATTATACGATCTCACTTATACATTAGATTCTCCATTTTTCTTAGTCAATCTATTATGTTTAAAATTTAAAGCAAAAATCTAATCAGTCATTTTATTAGCAGATCATAAAGAAGTGATCCTACATTATCGAAAAAAAAAGATTTAACTTTAATATTTAGCTACAAAATAAACTTAATACAAAGTTACAGCGTAAAGTAGACAATAACTTAAATAAAAATCGTAAAATGACAAAACAGTAAAGTTACAACAGCCAATTTCTTTAACAAGGCTAAAATAAGAAACGTAATAAGTAACAAACAACAGTTTTCTAACGAGAATATGATGGGACTGTACACATTTTTATTTGACAGTAATAAGACGATGGAAGAGGTGAAATAAGTGGGTGTCAGTAAAAATGATATAGTTCTTAGTGGCTGTCAGTGACGCCTCGCGATAGTTATGGAAAAATTTGCTCAGTGGAGCGTGAAAATAAGGAAAGTCGTTGCATATTGCCCGTTCAACGCTAGATTTTATATTACTTAGGTACAAGCTGTCACTCCTTTAAAATACCTTTTAAAAGACGAAAACAACCAAGTAAAAGCACAGAATATACATTAACACTACATAGAGTATAACTACTCCCTGTCCTGTACAATCGTCACTATGTTACAATATTTTATTAGTAGGTAAAAATAACGCGTTTTTTTTTGTATGGACCTAAAATATAAAAGTGTTCTGCATTCAGGTATCAACCGAGCCGACAATCGCTTGCATGATCTATCTAATAAATGAAATTCAAGGTCGTGTAGTACTGAAGAACAAGAAGTAAAACTAATATCCATGCTGAAAGCTCTATTTAAAACTGTGCAGAGTGAGTGTAATATACGAGTGAAGAGTTTACGTAAAGGGTTGTTAAGACATGAAAAATACATGTCTTCAAGGAAATTACTCTTTTTAATCATGAAAATGCAAACGTATAACCTAAAGTCATATATCATAACGTCACATGTAGCAGAAAGACATTCAAATTTCAAAGTTCGAGACTACTACGAGCATGCTACTAAAAGACATCAACGAGATACACACTAATTAAAAATATTCCAGTAAAAGGTTTTGGAATGAATTGACCATTGATAATGAGAATGAACCATTGATAAAAATTTTCGTGATATCTCAAAATTCTTACTTTGTTTTAGAGCTTTATTAAATAATATAAAATATAATTTGCAAATAAGTTACAATATAATAATAATGTATAGTTACGTATAATAATTATTCTGGGGTGACATTTTACGATATCTGAATATCACCTAACCATATAGAAATCATTCGACTCTGAGTGTTCGATTAAATATAAATCGATGAAATAAACGCAACCATCTCACAAGTTAGCGAATGACGGTCCAATATGACACCCTGAGAAAGTCTAGATCCAAAGACCAGTTATTGGCGGCAATGATATCGGTACATTATGAGATGACAGAGCATTTTCGCCAATCAATGTTACTGGCCACAGACTAGAACAGGGTCAGATTTCAAAAACTGAATTATTGGTATGGAAGTGTACAGTGTGTTACAAAAGTGCATATTTTTTTAAGTTTCCCATACTAAATCTGAATAGTGAATGAAGAATTTGTATGGGAAACTTGTACACTTGATTCTGAGTAACCCCTTAAAACAAACTCACTTTTTAACATCCTATATAAGTTCATTATTTGCCAAAATTTAAGTAATAAAAAACATAGGTAAATAAAATAAAAGGTAATTTTATACTACTATGAAATCATAAAACAACATTTTCTCAAGAAACTAACACAATACAACACACATAATACAATCGGAGCAAAAATAATAGACTTTTCATACAATCGATTTGCAAATCGACCGTTGAACTTTTGACAATTAGTATGAGAATTTATGTAAAAGGATTAAGGGTAAGTCAGAGTTTCTGGCATATTTAATATGTATTTAAGTATAGGTTTCCTAACTTTCTACCTAATATTTGAGTCCTATAATATCAAAGGTGGCAATATCCACTCATACTCAAAAATTTCTATGAATACAATATTGTTTGTCTATGAACGTAGAATCCATAACAAGAATAAATTCATAACAAAATTGGCAGTAAAATAATCAAAACACCCAACAAAACTAGCAGTTAATTTCAAACCCGGCATTATAACATAGTTTATTAACTTAATTTGCCTTTCCTTAGAAAACATACTGTTTGGATATTGCCGCCTTTGATATTATAGGACTCATTTTTTTACCGACCAAATTCGTGTCACAGAGTTTGAGGATCATTCTCGTATCCTTTGAATAATATTAACAATCAATATGTTTATCTTATGTTAATATTATGTATATCACAGTAATTCACACAGCAATTCACAATATATTAATGGCATTTGTAATAGACATAAAAGTGTAAAGTCTAGAACAGTTCGAACCATAAATATACTTGCAATAAGTATCTCATCGCAGCTATTAAAATTATTTGAATTTATCTAACTGCAAAAAGTTGTAGCATATATTTTTTTGTTTCCGTTTTAAAAGGAAAGTAATAACCAAATACATATTTGATTTAAGGATCAAAAATAAAATTGAAACTAAAATCGAACAACTATTTACATATATTTATTATTTTGTTGTTATACAGGCCGTAAATCCAGTTGTGCGTCAAATTTTAATCAGTGCTTCTACTCCTGATTCTGATCAACTTTCCCCAAGGAACCCATAGTCAAATCGCAAAAAATTTTTGGACTCTTCATACAAATTGATCAGCCGAACGGCCTTAGTATCCATTAGAGTCCATTTTTTTGTGACTTGACCATGGGTTCCTTGGGGAAAGTTGATTAAAATCAGAAGAAGCACTGATTAAAATATGACACAAGACTATACGTAGATTAGATCCTGTATACAACAAAGACTTTATGTATGAGAAATGTTTAAGACATACTCATGAAAGCGTTTACTTACACATTCCAGGGGCCCATTTCATAAAACAACAAACACAAATTATGATACAAGTAGATACTATTCGATGTACATTGCGAAGCCGATTAGTCTTTATGTTACTATAATAGTTAGTTACTTACGCAATGAACATCGAATTGTAACTCATAAATTATTAACTGTCGTTTTATGAAACGTCCCTTGACGTACAAGAACCATTTCAAAAAGACAGGAGACTGTGCTGAGACATTAACTACCATTATTTAAATAGTCTTTAAATATAGGGCAGATGGAACATAAACTGAAGGCTGTTATGAATCTTATTACTTCAAGGAACCCACGACACATGAATAATAATAATTGTAAAGGGACCCTGTGTTTAGAGTGAATTGTGAAATCATAAAATAAACATCAAAAGGATTATCTAAATTCCAGTAGTTCGTATTAAAAGCCCCCCATACATCGAAAACAGGCCAATGCAAAATGAACTTTATAGTAAATGAAAAAACGCTAAATCTAGGAAGGTGTGGTTTGCTTTTTAGAAGAATATTGTAGTTATTTAAACGATTAAATCTAAACTACCACTATAAAGGTGAAAAAGAAGACTATAAAGTAAAAATAATAAGTTTTTTAATAAAATACATTTTCGAAAATAACTTTTCGTATTTTTATAATTTTGCGTTTTGCTTATGTTGGGAAACGAATTCTTATGGGGACTTTTATGTTTTTTTCGCTATAACTACCGCGAGAAGGCCACACACATAGAAATCTGGCGTCCATTTGTAACATCCTACACAAAACGAGATAAACAAATGTGGATAATTTATTTTTATTAAAACAATATTACAAAGTAATAACCGGTTCATTTGAAAACGATTTGAATCAAGTTTCGGATGATTTTAGATCAAGAAAGTTTATAATTATGAAGATCCACGTTACTGGACTTAATTGCTTGTGGCAATAAAAGAAAAAATAAAGGTTTTACTAGTATTCTACTACTTTATATTTTAAAGTTTTTTGATGTAGTTAGTATAACTTTGTTAAGAGCGCGCTGAATATAAAAAAGTAATAGACTTGCAATATGTTTAAATATAAAATTAATTCTTATTTTATTGAAAAGATATCGGTATGGAAAGGACTTTTTTAAAACGAGTTATCGTATGAAACGAACTCAGTGAAAATGCCTCTTTTTGGTGTTCAATATTGTATTGTACATTATTCTATTCCAGTTTATTTTACAAAAAATTAAAACGGCACCAGCATCAATACACCTAATCCCATTCACATTATACAATTATTTCAAAATCAGCCGATTCGTTTTTTTTAAAAGATTACGTTTTAACAAACTTTAGGATGCTATACATGCAAACATTCACTGGATTCTCTCTTAATAAAATATTATACCTAATAAAGTACACATTGCCGTCAAAATTGTGGTTTTATTTTTCTTTTGTCCCGAGGGACGCTTAAACATTTAAGCTTTCGTCAATCCCAACAGTGCCCTAAGCGAGAATTTGTCAGAACCTGTACCTTAAATTATACAGGCCATCTTTTTGGTCCCTCCCAAACGAGGCCCATCTCGTTTGGGCCACGAAATTCCTGTGCAGCAATCTCTCGATGGATTTTTTGTTCCGCCCTAAATTATTAACCAGGCGAAGGTATTTGGGTCGTTTCCATCAATCAAATTTACCTGATAACCGGCACTATCTTAATTCCTTATTCGTTAAGAAGAGTGTTGGTAGGGTGACTAAGAATGTACCTGTTATTTTTGTACATCTTGATTACCCTGGGATCTATGGATATTACTAAGCCTTCATCATCATCGTCATCAGCCGAAAGACGTCTACTACTGTATAAAGGCCTCCCCCAAGGATTTACACACCGAACGATCCTGCTTCTTATTACTAAGCCTTGTGTGATGGTAACTTAACGTTTTGAAGTATGCAAAACTTCGCTTCTGTGAAACAAATATTAGTAATTTAAATGTTTCTCTTTAGTACGATACATAAGCCAGCTCATCACAACTTCCTTTCATTAAAACTTTTAAGTGGATTAAATCTTTAATTTCATATTTATGTGCGTCGTCTATTACAATACAATACGATCTATGCTGTCTACGACTTACGACAACATGGTTACAATATGTGCCAATCGATAAGAAGAAAAAGCAAGTACGAATATGATTTAGCTTTTATATACTATCCTATCATTTACTAAAGATATCTAAAAGAAATCGCTGAAAAAGGTAAGGCAGCGTGCTTTTGTTATAGATATTTCTATTTGTGTAGTGTGCAATAAAGAATATTTAATTAATCTTGGTGTGTAATAAACAATATTTACTTACTTATAATGGTCACTCTACTGCCGACCATGGTTACAATGCATGCGAAAATTATATTAATGACTTTTACGATACGCCTTAACGTTGTCAGTGCACCGCTAATTTGTACCCATTTTATTGTGAGTAATATAGACAAGGAGCTCGTATGTTAATGTTACGATTGATGTTACTTATGTTTATCATGATTTGTTCTTCGTGTTCTTATACGACACTATAAGATATTTGCCATTGGTGTTTCATGTCAGAGGATATATAGGCAACTTGAAAGCTTCGGACAAAAGGGTTCGTCACTATATAGTCTTGTAATCTCCACAAATTCTTACAGCGCAACTACATAGTTAAATAATGTACCTTATTAGGTACATTGGCGGGCTTCAAAGCTACAATAGGACCAAAAGCTACAAAGGACCCTGAAAGAAATCGAACCTACGACCTTATGTAAAGCAACTGGACTACGCTACGAAAGTAATCACTTAAAAGATACAAACAAGATGATAGATAAAAGTGCCATAAGGCAAAACTGTGAAGCTAAAGCAATATCCTTGTAGACGTAGCCATGATGAGGCCCGTGGCGACTTGTTAATGTTATAAATATAATAAAACTGATGATACAATTACTATTTTATTATTATTTTCCATATCCTTGGCACTGACAGCCTTTCAGGGCTTAGACAATCTCGTTATATTTGAAGATTTACATACATACAAAATTATACTAACGCCAGTAATCCCATAAGTTAGTGAGTAGAGTCTCAAGTGGAAGCCATTACCGTGTTATTTTGAAAATAAATGTTTGATGACGAATCTCTTAACTTATTTGCATGTCTTCAAATAAGACTGAATGTGTCTGAGAACTTATGTTATTTTAAAGCTTTATCTTAGTATCTAATTTGTACCACATTCTAAGCAAATAAAGATTTACTTACTTACTTTATTGCAAATATTTCCGTTCTATTATATCCTTGTATTTTTGTATTCCTTGTATCCTTGTATTTGTTATTTACTAATTTAAAAAAATCTAAGATTGTTTAAAGTAAGCTATCGTCGAAAATACAGATCACTCAATGTCATTTTATGTATAGTACGATTTCAAATATGTTTGATTGATTAGATAATATAAATGAAACATATTTAAGACAGTTTA
This sequence comes from Coleophora deauratella, assembly GCA_958295455.1. Taxonomy (NCBI): domain Eukaryota; kingdom Metazoa; phylum Arthropoda; class Insecta; order Lepidoptera; family Coleophoridae; genus Coleophora; species Coleophora deauratella. Next base: position 4,859,801 of record OY282393.1, read on the forward strand.
CAATCATCTGTGACTGTTGCGACAAATATTATAAGAAATATAAGAAAATTATTCATGGAATTATAGTAAGTGGTATTCTGGGCATTGTTCTTAAATGTTTAAACCTACGGTAGTAATATTGGAAGGAAAATGAAAACTGATTATTTCAAAAAAGATTTTAAAAGGACGAGACACCAGTTGTGTGCCTTTTATCAAAGGAGCTGTAATTTTAATTTCAACCGCGTACAGTAATTATCTCGAATTTGCGAGGAATCAATAAACAGATTAATTCGAGAAGCATTTAGTTTAATTTTTTCATCACCATCATCATCAGCCGAAAGACGTCCACTGCTGGACAAAGGGCTCCCCCAAGGATTTCCACACCGACCGGCGCTGTGCTGCCCGCATCCAGCGGCTTCCCGCAACCTTCACCATTTAATTTTTATTCGTGCCGTTTCAACCGGGCCCAGTCATTGTTCATTTAAACGAAATGTGCATTCGCTTTTAAAGTTACAAATATCCTACACCTAAAAACATGAATTATATGTAATGTTAGTGTGAACATACAAAAACTTTCCTAGCATTCCAAAAATAATTAGAAAATACTGTTAAGCAATTTCTATTGTTGTCGCGTTGGAAATTGCTGACAACCGAAAAGAAACAATTGGCGTGTTAATTTTTTCTTGTAATGGCGCAATTTCCGAACAAATGGGAGAAAATGTTACTTACCAATCACCGAATCTCCTACAAGAGCCACTACCCCGCCAACCAATCATGTCCGTCACTAACACTATTACGTCATGTACGTCACAAATTGTACAACAGTCACCTTCGATCTTCGACCTGGCTCCAAGTCTCACAAAACATAATCCTTCGACGCCACTTGACCGACACTGCACTTTGTCCAACGGTGGTTAGATGAACTGATCTGCAAAAGAACGAAGAATAGGTTAGAAATTTATTTTTAAACTCATTTTTGGAATAATACAAAAAAAAACAGTTTTAAAAGTGAGCTGAAAAGTTGTATATGAGTCTCAAGAAAGCGAAGTAATTGATTTCTTAAATCTTGTGCCTTTGAATACCTCATTAGTCATTCATTACGCTCAGGATTCTCACTTATAATTAATACTTCACTCGGGATTCGACTATATGTTGTTTTTTTTATGTATTTTACGCGATTACTCCGCCAATTATGAATCAATTTTGATGATTCTTTTTTTTTTAGTAGGTATTACTTCAGAGGTGGTCCCATATAAATTTCATCTAAATTGATTCTGCACTTTTTGAAAACATCAACAAAAACAAAAACAGAGCAAAATTGTAGTTGTTACGATTTAAGTCGGTTGTTTTTAACGTGTTCAGCGTTGTCGATTATTATTTAAGTGCTGAGTTTCTATCTCGAGCGAGCAACGGATTTTTACTATTAGATAAAACCATATTGTACAAGAAACAGAACGCTTTGCTCTCTTGGTGCACATAGAATTTTTGAATAATTATAATTAAAAGTTGGACCATAAAAGTACCTAATTCTGTTAATTTTGAAAATAAAGATGTATGTAAATTCTCATCTCTTTCTCTTTGTTGAATTCAATTAAAACGAAACCGTATATGACGCCAATCCACTATGTCATCAAAGTTTAAAGGAATCAAAAAGCTTTCGTCTTCGGAGTCTTCATTATTCCTAAAAAACGAAATCGCAAAATTGGGGAACAGATCAATATTTCCATAGCGATATAATATAGCATTCTTACTATCTTTCATTCGATCACCCTAAACAAAACAGTCACGATTTCGGCCTAACAAAAATAATCGCGGTTGGCATCAAGTGTTTGTTTTCGATGATATTCTGAATTGTGGTTTAGAAAGTTTTTCGATAAAGGGTCCTATTGTAAACGAAGAACCTATTGGTGATGGTGGCGCGAGTAGCTTCTCTTTACTGATACGTATAAGTAGGTATTCTTTGATGTGCTTGGAAAGACCGCAGAATATGTCAAGTGCTAAGCCAGGCTGTTGCCATATACGTATCCCTTGTGATGTCAGGATGTCATATGGACGTAGTTTAGCAGAAAGGACTCAATCTAGAAACACGTAGTTTATCAAAATAGACTCTACCTACAAACCTTAAAGTACTTAATCCTCTAACAAAGCTTTGTGGATTGAGTCCTTTCTGCTAAACTACGTCCATATATGGATATGATATGGTGATGGCAGATGGATATTTTATACAGGGTGACATTTTATTCGCTGCTATGCGGCAAATAGTATACAGTTAAAATGTGCGTTTGAAATTTTAAAAGATCATTCAGAGTCAAGTATAGAATACAGAAAAAATATTGAAGAAATCCGATCTACATTTTTTTCGGTATTGCATATAAATTCTTGATTCACTGCTCATATTTGGTACGGGAAAGTAATTGTTTAAATATTTCTCCTGTAAATACATCTTATACTTGATTCCGATTAACCCCTTAAAATTTCAAACACACTTTTTTAACTCCCTGTATACTTCTCATGAAACTTAACAGCTTTACGGTTTTTTTTTGAGAAATGGTGTTAATTTCATAAGAGCAACTACAATGTACTATATGCTATTTGTAAATGAATAATGGGCCTTTATATAGGGTCCTTATGAAATACCTGAAAAAAATTTAACCACGGCTTCTACTCATGAAACTGAACAACTTTCTCCAAGAAACCTATACTCAATTCGCCAAATTTTTTTTGGACTTCTCATACTAATCATTCAACTGATCCGCCGATTTTGTATGGGAAATCCAAAATTTTTTTACGAATTGAGTATAGGCTTAGTATAGGTTCCTTGGGAAAAGCTGTTCAGTTTAATGAGTAGAACCGACTGTTAATTTTTTTCAGGTACTTTAGAAGGACCCTATATTTTTAAGAGACAGTAAATGGGACACTTCCCAACAAAGCAGCATCGTAATTTTCACTGTGAAGCCTCTCACTAAGCATAGCATATTTTTTGGGATTCCGTCATGGTCTGAAATATTTAAATTAACGTACTTAGACGATTTTAGCCCATGTACAACATACTATTGTACTTTTTTACATAGATATAGAAGATAGTGGGTATCGACTGTTGTACTGAAAAATCTAAAATATCGTATAACTTACAACGAAACCTTTAACAAACATAAAAAAGAACTAATTACTTACACATTAGTCATCAATATTAAAATTAAAACTAGCTAAACAAGCAAAACTATTAAAACAGCATCCCATTAAAATAAAATATGCACTTTTCATGGTACCGCCATGTATCAAACGCAGCGGGGTGCCTAATATAGCTGACAATAGACTGCGCATAGCTGGGAATGCATTTAACAACCTCCTTGAAACACAGTGGTAGTGGTACCACCAGACTGTATAGGGGGATTTCTGAACTATTGTAACTTAAGTAGGCAATTAAAATAACTTGTGATACTGAGGACTCAAAGTCATAGCAAGTAGAGAAGACCAGCCAACCAATGATCATGACATAATGCCAGTCTTACCACTACGTCACGAAGACGCTCGTAATAGTCACTTGTATAGGTTAATTACAATTAATAATAATAATGATAATATTATAATATCTGGGACAAATCACACACGGTCATCTGGCCCCAAACTAGGATTCTCTGTATCTTGGGAACCAGAGACTGATATACATACACATATACTTTTAAATACATACATATATAGATATAATACACGTAGACTCAGAGCAAACAATTCTGCTCATCACAGAAAAGTTTGCCCTGTGTGGGGATCGAACCCACGACTCTCGGATCAGAGGTCAGGATCGCTAACTACTTAGCCACCGAGTCAGCCAATTAATGCGATTGTATCACGCTCCCGACTGTTTGATAGCCAAACGGGCTTATAATCAAAGTACGTTTCGTAAAATTTCAGAAGAGTTATAAGACACCTTTTCTGGTCAAGCCCCTCTCAAGTACTCGTCTGAGCTCACTTAAATGGATGTTAACTGTAAGTATCACATTACTTCATAGATAGCCAATATACCGTTCGAGAGGCTCGTCTTGACCACTGTTTGCCAAGTCAACTTAGCAAACAGCCATATTGAAAGGTTTGTTCCACTCCACTCTCTAGCCCTACTAATGCTAGCAATAGCGAACACGATTTTTTTTCTAAGAAAACGGACTCAGGAGAGAAAAAAGGCATTTAATAAAGTTTAAAAGAAGTTATTATGTAACTTCAGTTTGAATAAAATGTTACTTGAGCTCGGTCCTGGATCATCATCATCATTCAGTTAATCTCTATAGCAATAGGGCCAAGAGTGTACAGTAAAATTGGATATGAAGTATGTAATTCTTCCAGTTATATGTCCTTTGTAAACAAATTAAAAAGAAAATTTCCTCTCACAGGCCTTCTATTCAATAAATGAATATTTCTCAAACCTGTTCATTGACCCAGGTTAATAAACGTTTACTATTAATTATAATATTACTTTAAATACTTATAAGAAATAAGGACCATAAGTACATAAGATGACATGTAAATTTTCTAAATTTTATCAATAAATTTTGTATTGTATTGTATGATAACCGGATTTTTTGAACTGTGGAAATGTCATGGCACAAAAATAATTCTTATTTATTAAAGTTATATTTTTATTGAAGCTGAATTCTTAACACTTGTACTGATTAAATCCGTGGATAAGCTTAACATCTAAAGTACGTTATAAGTATCCAATAAACTTTTTGTTGGCAGAGTTATTTCTAGTGTATTTTAAGTTATTGGCAATTGTTAGTTAATACAAGCCACCTAATGAAATGAAAATACCGCCACCTGTTGGCATCTTTACACCCAGGAGAGTTGTATGTTAGGTACAAAATAGGGTAGACCGGGGTGAATCGGATCACAATTAGAAATAAATAGATACTTTAAAAATCCGGCCTAGCAACACGACGTATAATATTGCTATGACAACAGTCAGTCTAGCGCGGTATTTAAAATTTTATTTATTTCTAATTGTGATCCGATTCGCCCTGGTCTACCCTATACCGAAAATAACCGCATAGACAATATAAAATACTCCTTAATAAAAACCAAAACATGGAACGCGGTGGAAATAACGCTCACAGCAATATTGACATGGTAAGCTGAAGAAAGTTCTAATACAAGACAATTCTGTGCATTGTTAAAGTAATACTAATTAAAATAATTAACCTACCCACCAAAGACTACAAAATAAAAAAGAAGGGAATTCATCACATAAAACTGCCTCATTATGTATTGTATATATTCATATAATGCATACTTTCTAATTTTCAAAGAGTATAAAAATTGCTCTATTTCTATAATAATTTGTCTATTTTCTTAATTGTGTCCCATGGCAAACATATACCTACTTATTTTTCCATTAAAAAATATGAAAATTTCTTATTGTACGCAAGTCTATCAATGGATTATCATGTAAACATACACACGAACTGAAATAAACGAATACAGAATTAACAACTTAAGCGCCAGTAGCGTTTCTATTCAACATGTCAACAGTTTAAGCCGCAGCCTTCAACACGTTCAAAGCCTGAGATGAATAGCTGATATGATTAAATAAAATATCAAGTTTGCAAGGGCCGATTCATACGGCCTATCAGAGATCTAAAGGGCTAGTCACCGCAAGCTGCTTCAAAGTCTACCATCGTTTAATTGGATACGGTTTCCGGTTATTTAAGCCTGACCAAGATTCCTCTCGCTGACTTTAACTTTTTCTCTTCCTGCATACGCATCCTAAGCTTGTGAATGTTGGTTGGCTTGATTCAATGATTTCAAGAAGATTTTAGCTAGATTATTTTGTTGTGTTAAGCTTTCCTGATTCAGGTAGGGATTTTATTACTTGTATGTGTGTAATATTTTAGAATTTAACTCCATATGTAAAAAAATATTTCGATATAAACTTCAGTAATTATGGAAAGAAAAAATATACATTGTTCAATAAATAGCAAAATAGCATAATAAAGGTACCCGTTAGATTTTTCATGATAACCAATTTTAAATTTATAAAAATTTCGTAATGTGTATGGAAACGTCTACACCGTAGAATAGGGAATAATACAACGCTACTTACTAAATTTTGAGATCTTAGCTCAAACCGTTTTAAAAATGTGGTTTTTAACATCTGAATAAAAATAAATTAAGACAAATTAAAGTAATTCAGGTGTGGAAATCCTTGGGGGAGGCCTTTGTCCAGCAGTGGACGTTTTTGTCTGATGATGATGATGAATTCAGATGACTAACATAGTGTCATGGGCGCTGTTGGCAACGGCTCTATTACTGTTGTTTGTCAAATCCCCCCCATAAATTCGTAGTTACTAAGTAAAATTGGCGATGAGTACCCAATTTGGACAGAAAAACATTCAGATAACCTCAATATTCCATCTCTTGGTTGGTTATTTACGAAATCTCGATACATGATAAGTGTAGATACAGTAAGATACAATAATCACTAAACATTTTCGAATCAAAGTCGTAAATATCTACTTATACTTGTAAAAACCAACTATTTTCGCTGTTAGGGTAAGTATACATTCCTAAACCTGACTGTGCCTCAATTCCCGTTACGAATAATTCCAAATTGTAGTCATAGGTATAGGGAAGACAAAAAATCTCTTATATTTATTTGACTGCGTTATTCTATAATCAAGTGCCGCTCCTGTGCGTGGGTGTGTCGCACTTTGGAACTAGTCTCAACGTATAATCAACCACAATTACCAGTTTTTATGACCCCTCGCTGGAACCAATCGCGAACAACATTTCTATGTATAGCAGGATGAGTTTGGAAGCCAATGGATCAAGTAACGGTGGCCAACATATTTGAACACCCTTGGGCGAATTTATACCGATATCTGTTTAAGATCCTAATGCTTTGTAATAGATAATTTAATAGGCATATGGATGTAATGATAATGATAGCTGGAGTTGTAATCACGCCTATCTATTGTCGTAGACCTGATGTCATGGTTTAATCTTGTTCACTTATTTTGCGCTTTGGTGTCGAAACATGGTTATGTCATGTTGAGACTGAAATAATTGCGACGACAGGGCCATCAGCCCTTTCCATGTTGCGAATACGTAAAATCAAAATAGTAGTAGCAAAATCGCCAAATTTGCCGATTTTAAACGCACTTAGCTGTTTTGTAAACTACCAAGCAAAGAAATCTGAATAAAACTAAACGCGGGGTACCACCGGTGATACCAGACATACTGACCTAAACTAATCGACCGACCTTGCATCCTACTCAGTTTTAAGGAGATTTTTTTTACCCAGTAGCTTAAAACGTGACTAAGCCCGTTTCAAAAACGAATAATTTTAGAATTTGCCTTATAATTTACATAGGTTCAGGTACTCAAAATAATTCTACCCAAAACATTCGTTAAGATGACTTGAATATTAAAGCAAGATCTATGATGGTTGCGTATAATATCGAGAATTAATGGATCCAGTAGCACCAGTGTCAATGGAAACATAAAGTTGACATGTCAATTCTTAGAACGATGATAGCATTATAGAAATATATGACCGATGGTAGCTGAATAAAGCTATTAATATTACCTAGAAGTATACTCACAATGAAGAGCTTTGGCTATTCAAACATTCTAGTGAGATATATTGCAAAGTTTAAGGCATAGAAAATATTAAATTCCTTGACTTTATTAACAAAGTAATGCACTGTGTTAGTTCACGAGTTTTTTTTATATTTTTTGGACCTAGGATACTAGACCTAGAATATAATCACTGGTTAATCGATAAAAATTAAACGAAGCCACAAGACTAGAAAATGCCACTCTTAACATCTGAAAATAATAACCTAAGTAATGGAATAAAAAATAAAAACCCAACTAATTAAAATTGTATTCTTACCTACGTCAGTCTGGGAATCAGGACGTGTCTTACGATACCTTGCACGAAGCCTTTTTGGCTGCAGACGGTAACAATAAAAAGGACAAACAAAAACTGGAAAACAGTACCAAAATTGGTTACATAGAAGCAACCTCATCTGAAATTGAAAACTGAATCAGACCAACAACAGGAAGACACATAAAATGATTTCATTTAATAACGATAGCCCAGAGTCCCAAAGGAAAATTCTTATCAAGAAAGTGATGCTCCACTCTCATTAGCAGTTTGCCAGTCAATTGTTTTATGACAGTAATCAACTCTTACGCACATTATCGGAAGTACCCACCAAAATGCCCCACACAGTGTGATCAATCAACATAAAATAATATACCAGTTTTGACAGTAGTCACCGCGGGCACTCATTGTCATTTCTTTACAGTTACCTCGAGCTGAACGAATAAATTATTCATGTCTTGCGTCCCAAAAAAGAGAAGGAATTTATCTTGTTTTTTTAAGAAACATTCTGTTTCGAGTCATTACTTTGAGTTGCTGTAAGTTTTTGGCGGTCTTGAAGTTTTAGCAACTGATTATAAACGCCAAACGCTTTAGATATGGAATCTCCTCGGGAATCAATATGTTGAAAAATGTTAAAAAATATATCTTAATCAGAATAGAGAATCAAGAATTTGTATGGAAGCCTCCTATTTTATTAACAGCAACAAATAATATATACCGTGATGTAACCACAAACTTAGTAAGTTTTTTATCACATTCAACTTTCAAGACAAACTAAACAGGAGTACATTTTAGACTTTTATGTTTACATTGTTTAAGGGGCTCTATTTGACAAAAATTGCTATTTTCAATAACTATAAAACATATTTTGTGCCAAATACAAATTTTGTAAAAGTATGGTAGCTTCAATTTCGAAAACTTTGTCAGATTCAACACATCAGCGTATAACAATATATCGTGGTAATCTTCTAATAAGTGAAAATTAATCAAGTTACAACATCAAAAATGGTTAAACGTGAGTTTACCTGTAATATAACCGCATGTCACCTGCTAAAGATCAGAATTTATTATTGCCTATAGGTAGCAATGGTGGAAAACTTCACAGAGGAACAATCGATTCTCGAGACATCGTCTAATTAAGATAAATTTAATGACTTTGGAAACGGGACAAGGGAATGTGTGGAAATGGGTGAAGATGATGATACTGTAGTGTATTTAAAGTAATTGATGGAGTTTACATGCAAGGCACAAATACATACACACGCACAAATTGTTTTGGGAGAATATTGGAAAGGTTAATAAGTTTCCTAAGAAATAGAAATGGTAATTTAAAAGTACCCAGTTTTCAACGAAAGACTTGAAAATGTCAATGGGTAAACAATCTACAGGTAAACATAATATTATAGATATCACAGATGTAAAAAAAACATAACAACAAAACCTGCGTCCTGCATTCATAAAAGTCTGCAAAGCGACAAACCACCTGATTATGAGAGCTAACACAGTGCATTAATTTCCGAGGAAAATAGGACCAATTGTTTATATATCTGTGGCCGTTACAATTTTAATTTCAAACTTCGCGGTCCGCTGACTGACAGACTTGAGGATCTGATAGACATGGATAGGATAGAATAATATTCTAAATTTAGGAGAAAATTGACTTTATAGCAGTTTTTATTTTATTTAAGTTAGTAAGGAAAATTAGAAAATATGATGTTAACATTCAGTATAATAACTTTACTGGCTAAATAGAGTTTTGATAGAGCCAGACGCATATTATGAAATTCATGCGAAAGAAAGTTCTACATTTGGGAGTAGATTTGCGTTTGTTCGAATATAATCACGTAATGCCCGATCTAGGTGTGACTAAGTTTCGAGTTTCCACATCGTACGGTAAAGGAGAATGCCACGGAAGTATGAAACGCTCGTACCATATTGCGTCTTGAAAAAACCTTCTGAATTGGATAGGGGATAACATATTTAATTATTATACGAAAAATTACTATCATAGCTACTGTAACTCCAGAGCTTTTTCACTTTCATTTTATGTTTTGAGGTTATTTTTAAGTACTTTATCTACGCTCAGGCGTACACGAAATTCTTAGTTTTAACCAATCATTTGATAGCTAGTTTTAGTTAATTATGGTATGGTTCAGTGATGCTAACGAGTAATATAAAGGAGCACCACAAACCGAACGCGGCACTGTATGTATATTGTAATGATGAAGTGCAGTCGACGAATAAAACGAAGTGCTTTAATATAGAAGAACGCTCACGCAAAAGCATCACTCACGCCTCGCACTCGTGCATGCAATTCCTAACGCATGCTTGGGCCTCCACACGTACGCCTCAAGCACACACGTAGGCGCCTGTATCCAGCAGTGGACAGAGCAGGGCTAGCAACCGCTGGCATATTTCAGTAGAAGACTTAAGCCCAGCCAAACCACCTGGCCCGCCTACTACAGGGAGTTGTTGGCCGTGTACATTTTCGGCATATATTGGAGGCGCAACACTTCATCATATATACCGACCACAAACCACTACTGTACGCGTTCTCACAACGTCGCTAAAAGTTGCCTCCCGCACAGCTGAACCAACTGACGATCATCTCGCAGTTTACTACGGAGATCGAGTACGTCAAAGGCGAAGACAACATCGTCGCGGACGCGATTTCCCACGTCGAGTCGATTTCGGTTCTTCTCTCAAATTGGAACCGACGCTAATTCCAGGCACGAATATTACCATCGCGTGCAACGTGTCGACGGGGCGGCCGCTGCCGAACCTGCCGGCGGCGCTGCTGCGCGCCGCGCACGCGCGAATGCACGCGCTGAGCGACCCCGGCGGCCGCGCCTCCGCGTACTTCGTCGCTGACCGTTACGTGCGCTCCGGCGTGGCGCGCGACTGTCGAACCTGGGCTGTCACTGCCTCCACTGCCAGCGACGCAAGGTGACCGCACCGCTCGGTGAATTTTCCCTCCCATCTGGGAGATTCAGCCATGTCCACCTCGAAATCGTCAGCCCCCTGCTGCACTCTGAGGGCTACACCTATTGTCTCCCGGCAATAAACCGGTTCTCGAGATGGCCCGAAGCGTGGCTCACGTCATCCATCACCGCCGAGGATGTTGGCGATACCTTCGTACGCGGCTGGATCGCGCGATTCGTCGTGCCCATCACGGTCACCGTCGATCAAGGCCGCCAGTTTGAGTCAGCGCTATTCAACTGATTCCTCGACTTAGGCGCTACCAAATGCGTACGAACTACCAGCTACCACCCGCAAGCGAATGGCATGGTGGAGCGCTTCGACCGCCGTCTGAAGGCTGCACCCATGTGCCATCGAGAAACCTGCCACAGAGCCCAACCTCTTGTGCTTCTTGGTATCAGATTGGCTCTCAAGGAGGACCTCAAATGCTCTGCTGCAGTCCTCCTGTATGCTTACAGGGGAGCTCCTGGTACCTAGCGCTTTCACACAAAATGTAAGTGAGGACTTCGTGGCACACCTGGCCATGACCGACATGCGTCCCGAAGTCGTTCGCTTTTAAGGACCTGGCAGACGCATCTCACATTTTCCTTCGCGACGAACACTGTACACCGGCCCCTATAAAGTCCTCAGTCATTCTCTGAAGACTTTTACCTTAGATGTTTCACGTAATAAGGTACAGGTGAGCGTCGATTGGATCGAATGGAAGCCTGCACACATCGCTGCAGACCCCGAGTAAGGCGCGGTCTCACCGAGCGCACAGGCGCCCGCGACGCCCCCGGCCTCGCAATACAACACCATGTCCAGGTCCCACCAACAGCTCACTCTGCACCAATTCCTCCCACCGTCACACGATCAGGTCAGGGTTAGATTTAAGGATATTTTAGATTTGTGACCTAGTTTAAATATATTTTTTTAAATTATTATTTCGTGTTCTCTAGTTTATAGTGTCTTGTATTTTATTCTATCATACAACTACACTGTATTCCTTTCCGTGAGGGTGGGGAGGAGGGGGGATGTGGCGGCATACACTATTTGTATGAAAAAAATGTCAGATTTGCGACAAAAGCTGTCCTGTCAATGTCATCCACCTACCAAAAGATCGTAGTCAGACTGTAATTTGTGATTAACACTGCCTGAAACTTGACAAAACAATGAAACTGTACTATACTAGGTATACTTTTTTAAATATCGTAAAGTGCAGCGGCGTAACATGACGTAACGGGGCGTGTGTGCGATGTCGATTTGCAACGTACTGTGTGGCATATGTGGATTTAAAAAAATGCCGCTCCGCAACGTGACTATGGTCCTACGTTACGTCCAAACAAAAATTCTTGTACGTCTGGCAACCCTGGGATGCACAAATGTGATCAAGAATCAAATCTATAAAACATCGTCTGATAGTCAATCTTACCAGGAGTTGAAGAAGAGGGCGCGGGTATAGGAAAATGGTGGTGTAATGCGAAGACATCTCTTAGATTAAGAAGAAGAAATATGTGGATGAAGCATAAAAATCTCGATACAACCATAATGTAGTTTCGGAACACATTTTATGAATCTAGGGCCGCGTTCCGAGGGTGCACTTGACAGCAACCGCTTTGTACCCTCTCTTTCACACTTAGGCAATTTATATTATGCTATCCTGTTGTCAGAGTGAACGTTGGCTGTCAGAGTGTACAAAATGTAGGGGATATATCAAATTAAAATCTTTTTTCATACATTTCTTTCCTGCAGTTCGAATAGGTCTAGAAAAAATTAAGTGTGCTTAATAAATGTAATTACGATTTTTGACAAATGTCTGGTTAAGACGCAACATGGTACGAAATCGGGCAATCTCCTTTCTTCGCGCACCTCGCGTGTCTCATACGTGCAAGCAGTACCGAGATCGCACTCAAGCGCATGGAATCCATTTTCCGCCACAAACCAACTAAAATAGGAAACAATTTGCTTTGGCGACATTTACTTTGGTTATTTGTCTCATTTGGTCCGGTTTAGTCATTTGGGTGATTCTCCCACTTCTCTTTAACGATGTAGTTATTTTAAATCTCACACGAATTCACGTGATTTCAGTTTTTCATTTTAATGTCACTCTATCTTGTCATCTGCGTGTACAATTACCATTGTTTATTTCCCAATTCGTTCATCTGTATCAATATCTATATCAATATCTTAATCAGAGATTATCTTTGGTTTAGAAGAAGCTTTTTTTCTGCAACTTACAAGTCGCAATTCGCGTTAATTGTGTAAAGATCAGCCAAAGTTAGTCGTATGAAGAGCCCCGTTAGCCGCTCATGTTAGACGTTATCAGAGTAGGGGATACGGCACAGGCGGCCAAGCGTGAGCCGGAGAGAGCGCCTCGTATACATTAATAAATTAATAATGATTTTATGGAATTCCGCTATCTGAGCTAACTCGGAGATTTCTGCTAGCCAAGTGAGAGTTCGATTTAGTGGCGTTGTGCTAGATTGGATTTGATTTTGATAAGCTGATTGTTGTGACAAGTTCAGATTTTTGTTATTTAGGTAATCTATCTGAATTCTTCGATACTAGGTTCATTAAATACAAGTAGTCTATACCTAAAAAGTACGTAGAAGTTTTAACGTTGTTGTTAGACTTTTTATTATTCCAATTAACTTCTTTTCTTTCTTTCTTTCTTCTTTCTAAAAAGTGTATTTGACTCGATTTCACCTGATTCAAAGAACTATTTCTAGTATGTGGGCAAAATGAATCTATATTTTGAGTCAATATTAAATATCAAGACAAACCTTACACGTTTTTACACGCACACTACCTTGAAATTGCCACAGTATCAATGGTTCACCATTATTAATATTTGATAAAAAATTGTTATAGTTATAAGTTAAAATATACGCCCTTTAAGATGAATTGTAGCTGCAATTGTAAAGGACTATAACTAATACGAGATAATCCTAAGTATTGCTGTTATTATTCTTGTTTCATTTTGCTGTGGTAAATTCGAACAAGCAGCCTACCAAGTTAACGACAACTCTATGACTCTACCTCCAGGTAATTTTGTAGGACGGTGGAAGCAGCAAACTTCAAGACTGATTAAACCAATGGGATCTTCTTCTTCTTATCGTGTGGCACATTTAACCGTTCTATCCACAAGGTATAGACGGCGGTTGCCTAGTGTTGCACTTAGCATCACCCGAGGTCACGTGTAGGGCATTTAGATTTACACCTACGGACGTGTGCAACGCGACCATCATACACATCTAGAAATCAGATGTGCAGGTTTCCTCACGATGTTTTCCTTCACCGTTAAAGCAGTCGGTATGAAAATGCACGTAAGTTTCGAAAAACTCATTGGTGCACTGGCCAGGATTTGAACCCACGACCTCTGCTTAGGAGGTTAAAGTCAATACCCCTTAGCCACCGACGCTTTTTAGGGATAGGATGAAGACCATAGTGCTAATTATTACTGGCAGTTACTGATATACATACACATATACGTTTTAATTACATAAAACTATAGATATAATACACTCAGACACACAGCAAACCTCTTATTACAGAAATGTTTGCCCTGGGTGGGGATCGAGCCCACGAGTCTCGGATCAGTAGTCAGGAGCACTAACCACTGAGCCACCGAGTCAGCCAAGTATGTAACGTTTTAAAACATTAATCTCAGAAACTGAAACTAAAAACCATGAAATGAAATGAAAATATTCTACGTATACCTTTCGACGATAACTTTTTGCTTACCCGGTAAGAGATTTTTAACCGACTAAACCAGAACCTTAAATGTTCTGAACCAAATAAAAGTTTATTGACAAACAAACAAATGTGGTTAATGCTACCATATTTTGTACCTTCCTCAGCTTTTACGTTCAACCGACGCTAAATTCCATGTTAAAGCATGAAACTACAGTTACCTACTACTATAAGTATTTTCTTATGACCTATTGTTAGACTTCGGCCTGAGGTCAATAATTATATGTTTGGCCAACGTCCACTGGGCTTTAAGCAAATAACTCCAAGAACAGTATACATAAACTATAAATTATTCCAAAAACAATTCTGTATAAAAGTTATTGTATTGTACTAAACGCGAACAGTACTCGTTTTTAAGTTGGTTGCCTTTGGTACAAAGTGCGTTTTAATTTTTTTTTATTCTGATAGACTTATTTTTTACCGAAACAGTGTATTTTAAATGTAATAACATTTATTAATGAGTCACAGTTGGTGAGAATTGTTCTGTTTTTGTTTTTGTAAAGAAAAAATAGATTTTTATTTTAATGAACCCCTTTAATTGATCGTATCCACGTGTTTATATTATAAATAAATAGTAGAGGGACCTTGACTAATAGAACTGAACAACATTTAAGACTTTCTTGAAATACCAAAAAAACATTTATGGATATCCCATAAAAGTTTGGCACCAATTTGTATGAAAAGTAAAAACAAAATGTTTTCAGCAAAGTCAAAAAAGGTGTTCAGTTTCATAAGCCCACCTTAAAATATTGCTTCACCCTTCTTCACACCCTGTAGACAAAGCCCACCTAGCTTAATAGAGCTTACCAGTCGGTTAAGACCACTCCTAAGTATGAAGTCAATAAATTTTAGTTATCTAAATGAATTATTGTGCCCAACGAGAATCTTTCAGAATGAATTGCTTGGAATTAAATTATGAAGTATTGAATAGGCGGCTCGGTTCACACGATGCCTAGTTTGTATGGAAATTGTGATAAATTAAGGGACTGTCAAGTTTCTTAGATTAAGACATACATATAAGTATTTAACTATAGAAAATGTTTAGAGGAAGCTGGAGTTATAACATTTTGTGAAGTCTTTTAGCACTTAGAATGCGTACAAAATGATGTCAAGGTGAGTACCTATACAATAAATAAAAAAAGGATTACAGATCATCGGGAAGAATTATCCATCTGCCATATATCTAATGATATCCAATGCCACTCCAGGACCATACATCAAGTGCTCTTTCAATACTCCATTTTTAGGGTTCCGTCCGTACCTCAAAAGGAAAAAAGGAACCCTTATAGGATCACTTCGTTGTCCGTCCATCTGTCCGTCTGTCTGTCTGTCAAGACCCTTTTTCTCAGGAACGCGCAGACCTATCAAGTTGAAATTTATATCAAATTCTCAGGCCTGCAATCCCTTGAAGCTGTGAAAAAAATCAAACTTCTATGCCAACGCAATCAAGAGATACGACCGTTTATGTTACATCACAATTTTTTTTGATGTAACAAAAAAATTTTGGTTTTCGGACTTTTCCCTTTACTTGTGCTATAAGTATTGCTCATTGCCAAATTTCATGATTCTAGGTCAACGGCAAGTACCCTATAGGATTTGATTCCCACACGAGTGTCCAAATATGCGGCATAAACGGCCGTATCTCTTGATTGCGTTGGCATAGAAGTTTGATTTTTTCATAGCTTCAGGGGATTGCAGGCCTGAGAATTTGATATAGAGTTCAAGATATGTGTGATTATGAATTTTACGGAACCCTCGGTGCGCGAGTCCGACTCGCACTTGCCCGGTTTTTTAAACCTTAAATTCCTTCTTCAAAATTCCTATAAAGCATACGGCTTCTATTCATAAAACTAAACAACTTTCCCCTATGAATCCATAGTCAATTCATAGTCATAGGCAATCGATTTGTTATATTATTTTTGCGAATTGACTAAACTACAATATCCTTAGGAAAGTTATTATTTTCAGGTGTAGAAGTCACAGATTAAATGGCTATAGTTATGCCATTACGATCCAACTGATTTAATGTAAGTAAGGGATAATGTACTTCATGGCACTGACATAAAGTACATTATCCCTCCCTTACTTTAAATCAATTGGATCGTTATGGCATAACCACGGCCAAATACCTTCATCCAATTTTGCTAGACTTTATTTATCTTAGAGGAAAACCGAGAAGGGAATGACTATATAAACGTAAATCTGGCAAGTCAGCATTATCATTAAAAATTAAAAGATGAATTTAATACAGTAGTGCCCAATTATAATCATCACGATACCGCTAATTACGGCTACTTACAACTTCACGTTACTCATTAACATGCACCTTATTTTAACAGTATACGTAAAAAGAGCGCTGGCGGGCGTTCCGAGGGCACCACAGTTCACTCTGACGTAAAAAGAGCGCTGGCGGGCGTTCCGAGGGCACCACAGTTCACTCTGACGTAAAAAGAGCGCTGGCGGGCGTTCCGAGGGCACCACAGTTCACTCTGACGTAAAAAGAGCGCTGGCGGGCGTTCCGAGGGCACAACAGTTCACTCTGACAACAGGATAGCATTATATAAATCGCATGAATGTGAAAGAGAGGGTACTAAACAGTTGCTGTCAGAGTGCATCTTCGGAACGCCAGCCAGCGCTCTTTTTACGTGACGCGAACTATAAGACATGTAGGTATCTACTTACAAAAAGATTCAATGTAAGAAGTATCTAACATTAGATAGAGATAATCTTATTAATTTATATTAAGATCTACTACCAAATTCTTATTCTATATCTACACGATTAAAAACAGTCACTTTTTGAAGTAATTTACTTAGTGTAGTGCAGTTAGTCATCTACGTACGATTGTTAGGCTGAATAAAATTATTTGTTTTATTTTATGACAAACAATAATTAGTATAGGTAACCGATTTTAGATTACCAATCCAATACGAACTTAGTCCTTCCCTAAATGTGAAAACTTTGTACTAGCTACAAAAAATACGATTAAAAAAAGAATGTAGTTATATAGCATCTACTTAAATAAATAAAAATATGTCGCTCAGTATGATTGAAATTCCTTAAAAAAAAAGTTGATTTCACTGAAACATCTCTATGCGTAAACACAACGTCACATAGGAAATCGCAAATTTAATTGAATGGAGCATTTTCTATCGGATATACATTTTCATTCCAATTTCATTTCAATATTCATTTTCAAGAAATTTGAATTAAGTACTTATAACTTTGTATGGGGACGACATTTTGTAGGAATTCGTTAATGTAGATAACCTAAGACCGTTTAGAGCATGTCCTTGTATTATATCGATTTCTAACAAGGTAATTCGTATCAGATGCCTTGGTGGCTTGAAAACTTCTGAGGTTGGCTGCTAACACTAGAAACCTCCACCAATTCGGACTTGGCTGCTGTGTGTGTAATATATCACACACAGCAGCCAAGTCCGAATTCGTAAAGATACCTCAGAAGTTTGGTTAAGCCATATTAGGGCTTAACCATTATCACAACTTCACAGTCCTCACCTGTTAAGTCTAAAAGCAGCGCCTTTTATATCGTTCTTTAACTCCACACATCCAGCAGTACCTTGAGCTGGTAATCACTCCATGTGATCCGAGGGCGTCTTAAGATCACGCTACATTTGCCTAAACGCGGTCTCTTTTCCAAAACTCGCTTGTAACCTAGTACCACGTCAGTGATAGAAAACCAAGATTTTTCTTAGCCGATTCTCACACTACTCATTACTCATATAATAAATGATTTTATCTGCAGGGTGCTAATAATATACGTGTATTTAATGAGCAAAAATGACAATTATAATCTTTATTTACAGTAACTACGCTTGTTTTAACTGTAACGTTGAAGATTGATTCCTGGTTCAACTGAAATAGCGTCTCAACAACCTAGAAAACATAATAAAACTCTAAACTGCAGGTACAATAAGTCTAAAGTTGAGATTTACTAATATAAAACATAGTTTAATGTCCTTATCCAGTTATAAATTTTATCTGAATACGAAATATTTTTTAATTGCATAAAATTAAAATAGAGTTTCTATACCTACCTACTGAGCATGTAAAGTTGAGAAAAACGTGTTTTTTTTTATCACGTGTTAACTTTAAACTACTGAAAGAATAAAGTAAGTAGGTATACGTATGTAGCCCTATACCCAAGGGTAAAAAAAAACTTTATTTACGATGGTTAACTTTGCATTATAAAAAATGATAGATAAACTTGAGTAATAATATATTGTAATTGTTCTAAACGAGACGAAAATATTATAATCAAAGTAGAATCTGAACACATACGCTCTATTATTGCACAAACATAAGTTAATATATATTTAATGAAGTATAGTTTATTGGGAAATTTTACATTGGTGCGTTTAAGCACACATCTGACACAGTTTTCTATTTAACTGTACCACAAATAATTCGCAAGTCACGGTAATAATTCCGTGTTGGTCGTTTACACAAACGTACAAAGCTCTCTGGAAACTTGCCGGTGCGCGCATGCTCGCGTTGATATCTTTTGTATGGGGCCTTTAGTTAGCTCGTACTAACACAATCTTATCTCGCATCTTGTTCGGACGATATCTCGCCGCTTTCATCCAATGTCTTCACTAATGTACACACAAATAATACAAATTCTTATCTCATATTTAAAGAATCAATTAAGAATGTGGAACATGTTAATTGATTGTATGCAGTTTGCGAATAATGAAATTTTCAGAACGGGAACTTGATGTGATGACAGTTATAGAACTTTCTGACACAATTATAAAAGCCCGTATTGTACTTAAAGCATAGATTTCCCACCAACCCCAGTTATCGAAACAAGCATTCAACTAGATAAGCAAGATATTTACAGAATCCAAAACTTTCTTGAAACCAAAACATAACCCAAATACCGATATAGTGGCCGTTATCTCAAATATAAAAAGTTTGACTTACTGTCGATATCCACGCAAACTAATTCCAGCTCTACACAACGTCCACAGAGCACGATTGATGCAAAAATTTCAAATATGGAACAACAAATAGGGTTGCGCCACGCACGTGTCGATGGTTCACGGTGGGACCGCGGCGTGTGTCCGATTGGAGGCTCGCGGGCGACTGGCGGGCGCGCCGCTACGTCTGCTGGCACCTGCCGCCCGGCCCCCGCGGTTAGTGACAGGTGGAGGCTGCGGTGGCCATCGATATCGATAGTGGTCCACGCTTCTGAGGCTCGGCCCACCATGCCATTGGGTGAACTAGAAATAGTTTTATGAGTCACAGGAAGGTGTGGAAATGAAGAATAGGCTTCATTTTCAAAAGTTTTGAAACACATAAGAAAACTTGCACTCTTGCAATAAAAAGGAACATTTATTTTGCTCTCTTGAATAGGATCTTTTTTCATTGCAAACTCAAGGACTCAGGACACTTATAGATTCAACCGACATTGGCAGTTGTGTTCTGTAGTTAACCCATGCTTAATTCACTGGGTGTGGAAGGAAAGAAAGTTGTATGCGGTGAGTCAGGAGTTGTTTAGGAGACAGTATTGATAAAGAGCTGAAGGCTGTAAATAGCTTTCCCTTATAAGACTAAAAGCACTTTGTTCAGGAGATTCTGCTTATTTATTACCTCATTATGTATCCTATGACGTTCAGGAAATTGCAGAATTCTAATAAAGCAGTTATGTGTAAAAGCTAACAGTTAGAAAGAAAGATCTTATTTGAGATCATCGAGTTATACCTAGTTATACTATTTTGAGCCTGAATAAAAATTCAGTGAAAATCTTTTGAATCTGTTTAATTTTTTTATCAGAAAAGTATCATAATACGAAATACAAAATCTTATTGAGGTATCTTGTACTTGAGAAATATTTATATTCCAATCAGAATTTGTATCAACCAGAGTCAAATAACTACTAGACCACATTAAGTATATCAAAAGCTTCTCAATCTCACGTCATACCACTAAAAACTAGAACCATTACAAAACCACTCGTCGGGTATCCTATCGATTAACAAGTGTATATCATCGACTCGCCACCCCACTAGCAGCTCAACTGAGCTGACTGATCAAATTAATTACCAACCGCCTCATCTCGCCACAACTCTACAAAAAAAAACTATTTCGCGTCTCTTTTTAACTGTTGAAAAAAAGTTTGAATGTGTGTGCGTCTCTTTCGATTGCTAGAGAAAAAAATGTTGGATTCTTCGTCGGTAGCGCGTGCCGATCCGTCGAATGTGAAACGAGAAGTTTTCACCTGTTCGCTTGTTTGTGAGCCATGTGGGTTGTGTGAATGAATCGTCCGTCGTTCGACATTTCGACCGTTTGTTGGTCCGTCAACGACGTACTGCGTGAATCGTGTTACAAACGTTTAGTTAGAAGAAAACAAATGTTAGATCATTTCTTTTAAATTTGTATGAACCATTTTTGTATATAATTAATTTTCGGTTGGCATATGGTATACAATATTATAATTAATAAACTTTTAAATGATAGAACTGAAATTAAACTTGATCACTACCAATAAATACGATACTACTTAAAATACATATTCAGCGTATTCGTAAAAATACAGTAAGTATATTGTTTGTACTTAGTTATACTGAACAAATTTTGTTCTTTCAAAATTTTAGGTTCTCCATACAATTAAACAGCTGATCAGTTTGTATAAAGAGTCCAAAAATGTTTTAAGTTTTTATATAAACACAGTAGTATGTAGGTGCTATGAATAATTACTACAACTGCTAGTTTCAACACTACAGAAGTTAAATTATATATACAACATTATCTACTTTACAAATGTATAAGTACCTTCATGTTTAAAACAATCAAGTTACATACAAATAACAATAACAGAAGAAGACAGAAATGTATGACCCCTAAATAATGAAGTAAAAAATAACTGAAATGATCTTATGTGAAAAAGGATATTTATTTTACTTTTGAATATTTACATTAGCATATAATGTACTAAAATCATAACAAATTAATTATACTTAACCTAGTTGAGGTATTCTTTTCTTTCATGAATTCTCTGTTTCTTTGTATCTGGAACAAATAAAAATAATTTCAATACACTGCTCTAGGGGGACAATATGGGTTGACACATACACACACACACACACTGGTCTACAAATAAAGACACATTGGCATTTATAAACCTATAGAGGGTGACATTTTACTTCCTCTGATGAATAATTTTACAAAGTACAATTAATTAAATTGATAAACTTTTATCCATGCTTACTGTGACAACAAACAAAAAAGTGATATACGAGAAAAATCACTGTCATAACTTAAAAAATATTTTCTTCATACAAACTTTAGCAATGTTTTAGGAATGGAATTTACAAAAATCTGTCCTTTACACTCCTGTAGTGTACTCAAGGCATTTGTACAATAGGTTGAGTGTTGTACTTATACCAATCAGTCATACAACCGCACCATTTGTGATGACTGTGTTGCCACAGACTGCAGAATTTGCAGAGTTGGGGACCAATTATTGGCACACACACACATTAATATGTTTGGGGTATATGTATTGTTAATTGTATTTTTTTGTTATTATATTTCTAACATGTCTTTTTTTTGATGCCAGAAATAAAGAATGTCTATGTCTATTTATTTTATTTATTTCATTTCAGGCTTGTACTCATGAAACTGAACCACTTTTCCAAGGTAACCCATAGACATTTCAATTTTTTTTTGCACTTCATACAAAGTTGGTTTATTGAAGTTGATCGGATATTATGTATAAGAATTCAAAACATTTTTTGTTTCTATTGTATTGGTTTCTTGGGAAAAGATGTATTGCTTTATTAGAAGAAGCTACAGTCAATGGGAAAGAGCAATATTACTATCTTTTTTACACCATATTACTTAAATTAACTTTTTTTATTCTACAACTGGCATGGCAACTACTCTTGGCATTATTTCACAAAAAAGTTTTACACTTACTTGCAAGATACGCATGTGTAGAACACCGTTTGCCCTTCATCAGCAGACCTCAACTGCAAGGTTGCATAAGACATCCTATCGCTGCCACATCTTGGACACCTTCTCTCAACAACTGGACCCTCGGGATCATCTCGGTTCAGTATATTCTTATTGGTCACTGCTGACACTGTGTTGAAGTGTATTGTGTAGTTAAACTTGATGTTAGCAAAACCTGCAGAATAAAATAGGTAGTTATAGTATGTTTTCATAACACAATTTTAAAAGTAGTCCTTAAAAGTAGCCCTTTTAAGTAAACCTCAAGTTTACTTAAAAGGGCTACTTTATAGGACCCTACCCATATGGTCCCCACTGCAGGGGCACGAGTCTCTTCCCAATTACCATACATTGGGGAGATTAGGCCATACTCCACACACGGGGGCCAAGTGGGTTAACAATAGGACCTTAGCAGTTACTTTTTATTCCTCAATGCAATGGGGAACAATCTTATCTCCATGCTAGAACACATAAATGCTTTTTAACATTAATGTTTAGCAGTAAGACTTAAATAGAATGGCTGCATCTAGCCAAGCTCAGAAAATATCATCAACCAAACCAAGTCCTAAAAAATTGGACCCCACCGGGAATCGAAACGGACTAACTAGCCACTTCACCACGTTGACGGTTAAGGTCACTCGGTTGGAGTAAAGCAAACGGGGTGCTGAGGAAAAAATACTTTTTTTGCAATCCCTCCCTCAATCCCCAGGGATCCCAACCTTAATCCTTCGGGATCCCTCCCTTGATCCCCTGTGATTCCTTCCTTGATCCCTCCGTGTCTATTGGTGTTATTTTTTTTCGTAAAAGTCCAACTTTTTTACGCAAAATATTTCTAAGGCTTTTTTCCTCAGTGCTTCGTTTCCTTTACAGTAACTGGTCACTCAAGAAAAGACAAGTGTACCACAGACATTATTTATTATTCTAAATAATAATCAAAATAAACTTACTGTCAGGATCATAAACAGCCTTGCAAGTGTAACACTTGAGCATACCGAATTCTTGTAACAAAGGCAGTATTGAACCACATTTAGCGCAGAAAGCAGTGCTAGTGGCGAAAGGGCCTGACTCTGCCATACCTCAATATAGCACAAACCTCTTCAAACTTGTTAATTAAAATTTGTTTGAAGACGGATATATGTATTATCATATCAACAACGGCAGCACGCACAAGTTTTGAGGTTAGTCTGACTGACATTTGACTTTTTAATTAAAGAGGCAGAGGCTTCTATAGCCATACAGCCTTGTCTTTTTCTTCTACTTACGATATATGTAATATGTATGTATGTAATCTCTTTGTTATATTACTAATACAAATGTAATAATAAAATAAAAGAGAATTTATGTATTTAAAACGCACTTTAAAAGTAATGGATAATTACAACCAAATACAAGGCTCTGTATAAAAACAATATAGGTACCTAATTACCTATAACGTTATTTAGAAAAGTCATTTGTTCAAAATGTACATGTCAAAGTTATACAATATGTATTTTTGGACCAAGAGCCAATAACAAGACACAAGTCGTAAAATCAAAATACAAAATCGGCAAGCTTTGTTTACTATAGCTAAACTATGTCTAGGGTATCATTTAAAAGCTACTGAAAACCTTCTGGTTTAGTGTGGATTGCATGATCGCGGCGACCAAACAGGTTAACTGACTTTATTCACGGTCATAGCCTGGATGGGTTTGTAGCATAGTAGTAGCATTACCTCGTTTGCTACTACTTGCGTTTGCGTTTCCGTGAATCGCACAGCACGTTTGGGCGTTGATGCCGGACTTATCACAAAATTCTATCTATTTTTTCTATTTTGTTTTATTACTATCGGATTTTATAGATTATTGCAAAAAAATCCAGTTTCTACAAACAAGCCGTCAAATACAGTATTATACGAGTACATTTTATGTATATTGGCGTAAAAGTATACTTTTATAAATCGTATTAGGTGGCAATAACTGCAACAGTTCTGGTTTTTGACATGTTGTTAGAATAGATACCAGTAGTACCAGTAGTGTAAAACTAATTTTGCAGCTTCGAAAGATCTGTGCTAACTGCGTGGTGCTCCAAAAACATCGAAATTTTCGGGCTTTTTTCGGATTATGGCTTATAATATCTTAAAGTTGCATTCCACGGAAAAAGTTATTGTGTACCTACACTAATAAAGGAGAAATTTTTTTCTAAGAGTGTAATTGCAGCTCTGTTGATCCAATAGAACCCAAGATACTGCACTTAAACATTGGAAATATTCCCTAAAAAGTTCAAAATTGTAGTTATAGCCGCCTTCCGAGCAGAATATCAGCTGTAATACTCTAACTATTGTACTAGAAAAGTGATGGGGAAGGAAGTTGTAGAGCAGTTATTAAGCTATTCCGCACCGTTTCTTGCACCTGCATGACAGGGATTTCATGAATACATGTTACAAATATTTTCATAAATACACGGTTCCAGGACATCCCTACGAATGGATTACCTTACCTGCATGACAGGAATTTTAGCAGGGCTTCCACCGCTGGTTTCTTCATTGAGATCACTGGTTTCAATCCCTGGTAGCTCCTTGAGTTCATAGATGTGCAAAATAGGTTATAAAATGTATTTAAATGCAAAATACAAATACTTTTTGTATTTTGTTATTTCAAATACAAAATAAAAAATAGTTTTTCATTTTATATTTAAAATACTAAATGCAACATACGCATTTATAAAATGCTTTATTAAAATAAAATACTTTTAGTTTCAAACTATCTTTATTTTGTTAAAAAGTTTATTTATTTCAGCCAGCTAACAGGCTGGTAAATTTACTTTGATAACTTACTTGAATTAAATTTACTTAACAGATTTAAAAAAAAAAATTTGCTCAAATACACTGTCGCTCATCTTTCTCCTGTGCACAGTGTTTTTTTTGCCCCAAAAAAGTGACATCTTTTTTTTATTTGTTTATTCAGTTAAGCTTTTTATAACAAACGCAAGAGTAAAACTCCCAGGAATCAAATTTGTTTAGTTTATTTTTTAAAAAGTCACAAAGTTTTGGTGACCTTCATGGTAAAAATACGGAAATTAATTCATAGGAAAAAAACTGTTCACAACTAAATATTAATTATTTTACGGATATATAAAGATATTTTAGACGTATACTATCCTCTTTTTAGTTTATGAAAAATGTTGGTAATTTCCTCAAACATTTCCTTTTCTGATTTTTTAAATAAATTTATTTTTATTTTTCTAGGCCGAAGTAGAGGTTCTGCCTAGGACAGATATATACCTGATACAAATATGTATCACCCACAAAATTATTACACTCTACTTCGGCGGAAGTTTAGAAAAAATGATTTTCAAAAATATCTCTTAGGGTCGTCACTAATTTGACCTTTCTATTTATATCGTGAGTAGGTATTATTTTTTGACTCGGTGGACGTCTTTCGGCTGATGATGATTATTTTTTGAAAGATTAATCAAATGCTTGCTTCACCTACCACCATCGCTACCACCATCTTACTCGCTAATCCTGCCGCTAAGCAGCAGTGCTTGCACTGTTGTGTTCCGGTGTGGAGAGTAAGACAGCCGAGGAAATTACAGGCACAAGAGGCATTTCATCTTAGCCCTCTAGGTTGGCAACGCATCTGCAATCTCCTCCGGGGTTGCAGGTGTCTATGGGCAGTGGTGATCACTTACCATCAGGTGACCCACTTGCTCGTTTGCCTTCCTTATCACATAAAAAAAAAAAAACCTTTATTTGTGTCTGTTAAATCTGTTTCTATTATACAAAGTGACTTTTTATCACTGACAAATATTTGTCAATCGTTTACTTTCTTTGAGTTGTTGACAGTTGGTGTGAGAAGTAAAACTGTTTTATTTCTGCCCTTGTTTGTTTTCTTGGGACAAGATGTTCAGTTTCATAAGAACCATTTGCAATTTTCCGTTTTATTTCAGCAAATAAAAAGTCATCAAGCATAACTGAACAGACTGACTGTTAACGTACGTAAGTTCATCATCAACTCGGATAACATATTTTGTACTTCCTATTAATCAGCAAGTCGATTTGTATCGGAAATCCATTTTTTTAATTGAGTATAATATAAGTTTATTAAAGACTTTATCGTAATTAGAAGCTTGTCAGAAATTAATTTCACACTTGAAATATTGATATTTGAGCATTTTAGTACTTTGCCGAAATAACAAAAATATTTGGGCGTTTCATACCTATTTAATCAGTTAATTGGCAAGTCTGTAAGACCATTTTTTTTGCAATTTCGGCAATGTTGATGCGCAAAAGTTGTTCAGTTCCTTAGTTTACTACATCCAAGTATGTTTCAAATTAAAACCTTTTAAATACACTTGATTTTATATATCAAAAGGTAAAGGGAAATGACCTTATTGTGTCAACCCTAAATCCAAAATTTTGACCTTAGTACATAAAAATATATTTACTAAAAATATACTTTTGTTTTAGTACTTTGCCGAAATAACAAAAATATTTGGGCGTTTCATACCTATTTAATCAGTTAATTGGCAAGTCTGTAAAACCATTTTTTTTTGCAATTTCGGCAATGTTGATGCGCAAAAGTTATTCAGTTCCTTAGTTTACTACATCCAAGTATGTTTCAAATTAAAACCTTTTAAATACACTTGATTTTATATAAAAAAAGGTAAAGGGAAATTACCTTATTGTGTCAACCCTAAATCCAAAATTTTGACCTTAGTACATAAAAATATAATTTACCAAACCTCCGCCGAAGTAGAATGTGGTAATTTTGTGGGAGATACATATAAATATGGTGAATATATCTGTCCTAGACAGAACCTCTACTTCGACCTAGAAACAATATAAAAAAATAAAATTTAAAATTTAGAAAAAAAATTTTTTTGAGGAAAATCCCAACATTTTTGATTTAATAAAAAAGGGATAATATGCGCCTAGACTATCTTTATATACCCGATAAACAAATAATACTAAATTGTGAATAGTTATTTTTCTATGAATTAATTTCGGTATTTTTAACAGCAAGGTCACCAAAACTTCGTAATTTTTTTAAAAATAAACTACACAAAATGGACTCCTGGGAGTTTTACTCTTGCATTTGTTATGAAAAGCCAAATTGAATGACAGAAAAAAAAGAAGATGTCACTTTTTTTGGGCAAAAAAAAACACTGTGCTGTGTGGTCTCATAATCATGCCACCATAAGAAAAAAGCCTTTCTACCGGCGCAGAGCTAGGCAAGCAGGTATTATATTTCAAGAATTATATTCCTTTACTGTAGGGTATTTATTTAATGATTGGTCAAATGATATGCTTTCTCAACCAAAATCAATGGTTGCTTGATCAAAATTTTAAGAGGTATAGGTTTTAGGTTAGTAAGTATAGAAGTTAAATAAACATTTTTCGATTATTTAAGTTTTTATTTGTATAACTAATAAAATAAAACAAATTAGCGACATTTCTCCGCAGATTCTCCGGTTTTTTCATAAAACCTGCTCGAAAAAACCGGAGTTGAAATTTGTCTCCGGTGCAAAGCACTAGTTCGTTTTGTTCAACGCATTTGGCAACTTAATGTCGTTTTCAGCTTAGCTGCTCTGTCTGCTCAGAGGAAAGTCAAAAACTGCCGAGCTATTCCGAATGTTTCCGAGCAGAAAACGATAAAGAAAGCAGTTCAATTCAGTATTGCCATAGTGAGAAAAAAAGTACTATTTTTCTTCACATTAATTATTAATTCTTTGATGTTTCCAAAACTTAGCGTAAACTATTTTGTATTTCGCAAATACAAAATATGTCCTAAAAGGTATTTCAAATAAAATATAAAATGCTTTTCTAAAAAAGTATTTAAATACAAAATGGAAATAGGTATTTTGTATTTTGTATTTTGCATTTCAAATACTGTTATTTTTAAAATGTCACATCTCTGCTTGAGGTGTTATCGCAACCACTAAATGCGTGAAAGAACAACTGTATTCCAGGCGGGAATGAGAGCTCTTCTTGAATGAATGATGTTGATGAAAACTGCTTGCAACTGGCACTTTCCTGGAAAATACTTTTTTTTTATGTTGGAGTGGAGCCCAATCCATTAAAGAGTACCAGAGGTCAACGTCCTCTACTTACTAGATTGGACTCCAACATAAAAAATGTATTTAAAGGAAAGTGCTAGTTGCGAGTAGTTCTCATCAACATCATTTATTCAAGAAGAGCTCTCATCCTCCTCTGGAATAAAGTTGTTCTTTCATGCATTTAGTGGTTGCGATAACACCTTAAGGAGCCAGCAGGGATTGACATCAGTGACCTCAATGAAGAAACCAGCGGCCGAAACCCTGCTGAAATTCCTGTCATGCAGGTAAGGTAATCCTTTCGTATTGTATTTATGAAACTATTTGTAACATGTATTTATGAAATTCCTATTATGCAGGTGCAAGAAATGCTGCGGAATAGGAAGATGCTCCTGCCAGAGAACAGGGCTGAAATGTTATACTATCTGCAAAGTTTGTCAGGGGAAGACCTGCCTCAATACTCCATCCTTACCCCTAGACTGAGTCGAATAAAGAGGGTGACTTTGACGACCCCCCCTTTACCACAAGTAACATAGCAGTCTCCAGAGCCACAGGAAGAGTTGTCAAACAAACCTGGACCTTCCAAAAGAACACGGCTGTTTCGTCTTTAAGTGCGTAAAGGTAATCCTATTATTACATACCTTCATTGTAATTCATTACATATAATAAATATTCGTCCCTCGCACGACTAACTCTCCTATCTCATAACCTTGATTACTGGAGTTTGGACTTTATCTAATCATTGGCGTAGCTAGGGATTTTTTCTAGGGGGGGCCGCACAGAAGAAGTACTATCACAGTCATTTGGACCCGGCAAAGCGATAAAACGCGATCCACGCGCATTTTCGAAAAATTATGTAGTAGCTTTATTGCGTTTGTATGGAACAAATAAACATCCATACTTTCGCATTTATAATATTAGTGAGATGAGAAGCGTTACAGTTTTTGGCTTATCGTGTAGTTAGGTCATATAGACACATGTATAATTTTTTTTCTATTTATTTGACCAAGCTCTTCAAATAAATTGCATTTTTTAATAGTTTTAGATGTACTTAGTACCTAAGTCTGGTACAAAAGCGCGAGCGAAGCGAGCGCAAAAATTTGAGATTTATCTTAAGAAGTTTTATACATGATAAGAGATCTTTTCTCCGCGAGCGAAGCGAGGATAATCCCACTGTAATTCTATTTGCCAGACAGTAGAATAGTTCTTTATGTTAAACGCGAGCGAAGCGAGCCCGAATATTTTAAATAACTTCTGATTTGTAGCAGAAATTTAACAAATTTTTGGTCAGTTTTCGACCTTGTTATGTGTCGGAAAAAATCTAGTGGTTCTGCTTATACAGGGTGTCCCAAAAAGTATGGTCAAGCGGAAGTCCAGAGATAGAACAACTCTAGGGCTACCCAAATCACCCCCATGTATGTTCAGCGATTTTTGGTAGTTTTCGAGTTATGATTTTTTTTAGGATTTTTTAATTTTTTGGCCGGATCGGATTTCATATTATTTTTTAAAGAATTTATTACAAATTTCCGGAATTTTTTAATGTCATATAATCATTATGAATTGTACTTTCAGGCATAAAATAATAAGCTTCGTAACATTAGTGTAAGTAACAAAAGTTATGATAGAAAGTCAAGAATTTTAGATTGAGCGACTCAGATTTAAACTTTCAGCATAAAATAAAAAATTCAAAAAGGTGTTTTCAATGCTCTTCGGTAATTTTAAAAACTGCACGAGATTCTAAGCTTTCAGAATCATATTCAAAAAATAGTACTTAATGGGCTTTTTTTCCCTGAACTAAGCCGTCAAAGTTGTTAAGGTAGAAATATCCTAACGAAGTTATTTAATTTTTGTCGTCTCTAGTTATCAAAACCAATTACTAATTTAATGAGTTTTATAGAAAAAAATACTTCAATTTAATAAAGAACGTTTTGAGCAGAATGGTAGCGGAAATTATCACCTTTTTAAAAAAAAAACTGCGCATTTTTCTTTTAACTTGACTCATCAGTTATTATTAGATTGCCTCGGATTATTCGATGTGCCTCTGATTTTGGGATTCCCATACGGTGTTCTATGGTTCTCACGCTAGTTGATGGGTCTCTCACCACTTCTTCAAGCACTGATTAGACTACATCTGGATCTTAAATTTCTAATGGACGCGCAGACCTTGTATTAGGTTGGCGACCTTCAATGTAAGCATCATGGACTCGTAAAGTGATACAGTACCTCTACTGTATCACTTTACGAGTCCTCACTCGTGCAGACTTCTTGCGTCCTGCGGAATTATTAGCTGATGAGTCATAAAAATAAATGTGTGATAATTTCCGCTACCATTCTGCTCAAAACGTTCTTTTTTAAATTAAAATAGTTTTTTCTATAAAACTCATTAAATTAGTAATTGGTTTTTGTACGGTATAGCCGCGCACGTTAGCGGATAGTGACGAACGGCACCGTACAATGGGGTGGTTCAAGGTGGTTCCAACGAAAACAACGTCTTCAAGATGTACTATAGCCGGGAAAGCCGAGGAGCAGGGGTTCTGGCCAGCTTTTCTATTTTTCCACTGTTTTCTTCTGGGAGCTGGTTCGAACTGCACTGTAAAAATTGCACTGTCACGCTGGCCCTACGTACCATGCCTCTATTTATATCAAAAAACAGCTGGCCAGCGATCCCTTTTCCTCACCCCCGATTTGCTTTATTTTTGAATAATATAAAAACTATAATAGTTGAGCTTCGCCCCTATTTGGATTCTACAAGAGTACCTATTTTCCTATGTTTTTATATAATCGGTGTCATCCGCATGCGCTCGAGCTCGAAATGGCAGCCGAAAATGCTTGTTCGCTATATTTATACCCCCCGTCCCGCACTTCAGGACCATAAATATCGCCTGTAATGATTTTTCGCTTTTCAGTCGTCTAGCGAGCGCGCGCGCGTGCGGATCGAACTGGGAATGCTTTATTTATGCTATACAAACTTAAATCTATCTATTATAACTATCCTGTTTAAGATTTAATGTAAAATTTAAAATTTACATACAAATAAAACACCCTATCTATTTGTCTCTACCTAACACATACCGAACTATATCTGTCTATCTCTGTCTATTTTCTAGAAATTTCTTTATTAAAATCCTATCTAAATGCCTATAAAAACGCTATAAACTCTAGTTATTCTACCTATTAGCTTAACCTAGTCTAAATAAAATCTTTATTAAAAATCAACTATCTATCAAATAAAATAACAACAAACTATAAGTAGTATAACGAGTAACGATATAACTATGATGAACTTATCAGCTAGAAACTATGACGTAATTGCTATGACGTATCGTCTCGAACAATTCTCCCGCCGTGCAGCGACGTAGCCCGGTGCGGCGCTGCATTCACGATGGTGTGGGAGAGACGATGCGCTGCGTCGGAAGGATCACCAGTCTCTTAGTCCGTCTCCGAAGTACTCCTCCTCTGGTTCGGACGTCCACCACTCGAACTGCGCCGTCCTGGCCTGGGTAGGTTGCTGTGACTATCCCCCTCGGCCAGGTGTTCCTCGGTAAGCTGCTGTCCACTATCAGCACGACGTCCCCTTCTTTGATTGGCTGTCCACTTCCTCGGGGCTCCCGCGGCTGTTGCAACTCGGGCAGGTACTCGCGGATCCAGCGGGCCCAAAACATGTCTGCGAGGCGCTGTGAGGCCCTCCAGTGAGAGCGGTTGATGAGGTCACTGTCGTCGAATGTACCGGGTGTTGGTACTCGTGCTGACCCGCCGAGGAGAAAGTGGTTTGGTGTGAGAGCTTCGGCGTCTTCTGGTTGGACGGACACGTGCGTGAGGGGGCGGCTGTTGACTGTGTATTCCGCCTCCGCGAGCAGGGTGGTGAGGACTTCTTCGGTCGGGTGGCGTTCCTGGAGCACGGCTGCAAGTGCTATCTTCACTGACTTCACGAGTCGCTCCCATACTCCTCCCATGAACGGAGCTCCTGGCGGGATGAACTTCCACTTGACCGCGCGGATGTTGGCTTCCTCGTTCATGGCTTCTATGGCGGCTCATCGTAGCTCTGCATCTGCCCCATGGAAGTTCGTGCCGTTGTCCGAAAAGACGATGGTAGGGCAGCCGCGGCGTGCGAAGAATCTTCTGAGCGCGAGGATGGCTGAATCTGTCGAGAGCGATGCCGCGAGCTCCAAGTGAACTGCCCTGGTGGTGAGACACGTGAAGAGTGCCACGTATCTCTTCTGGTGCCGTCTTCCTACTGTGACGCTGACTGGGCCGAAGTAGTCCACGCCAGAGTACGTGAACGGCCTCCTGTGATGAGTGAGGCGACTGGGTGGATGGTCTCCCGTGGGTGGAGATGGAGGAGCTGCCCTGCGGATTCGACAAGGCAGGCAGCCGCGAACTATGGTGCTGTTATATCCAACCCTTGCTAGTCTTTTCCCTTACATCCTAGCTTTATCAGCTCTATTCAATTTTGCCTAAGTCATCAGTTCCCGTCTCATCGCATGATGCAACGGCTTCCCAGCCAGTCCTGTCCCGACCGTCGCGCCGTACACACACGTCTACTCAGACAACAGTTTTCTCAAATTTTCCAAACCAAATCTAAGTGATTTCTTTATTATATACTTTTCAACATCATAAGTTTTTTTTAAAACTCAAAACCCCGGTTCCCGTCTAACATTTGGTGGCAGCGTGAAAGGGATCTGAGAGATCCTCGGAACGTCTCTGTGTGGGTGAAACTGTGAAGTGAAGCGCGACTAAATTCTACATCCACTGTATTCCGGATGTATATCCGGATCTCAAAGTGACAAAGGCCAGGACTCACAATACTATCTCCACTGTATCCTGTTATCATCGCTGTATCCTGCTATCTCCGCTGTATCCTGCTATTTCCGCTGAGTCCAACGCAGACCCTAAGGTGTGGTCTCTCATTTTCAACGAGTCTACAATGGAAACTAAAGTGTTCGTGATCCTGTAAGTGAAATTTCCTATCAATTCTAAAAATAACTCTAACTTCTATTCAAATCATCGCCAGACGTCGCAGTGCATTCAATTCTCAGAAAGTGATCCGTTCACCTGTGCGCGATAAGAACATCCGTTGTGCCGAGCTCCAGCTTATGCATAAAAGTGTCAAGTGTCACGCGTACTTTATTCACTGTAAGGTTGTTGTGTCTTTGCATTAAACATGTCTTGTAAGGACGAATATACAAACACTAACATTGTACCAATTGACCTGAACATTTTAATTAAATTTATTAACAAATTCGATGGTAGTCGTGACAAATTAAATTCATTTATCACAAATTGTAGAAATGCTATACAATTGTGTGCTGCTTCACAGCAAGATATCTTATTTAAGTATATTCTAAGTCAACTTGAAGGCAGAGCAGAAACTGCCTGTTCTGTCAAAGAATTTGAAAAGTGGTCCCAGTTAGAAGAATTTCTTAAAGATCACTTCGGAGAAAAGAAACATTATGCTTATCTCCTAACAGAGCTACAAGAATGTAAACAAGGTAGTCACGAACCAGTCAGCCAATTCGCATTACGAATAGAATCATGCTTAAGCAGGCTCCTTACAGAAATAAATGTCTCAATCCCTACCAAGAAAAAGGGCGAATTAGCTGGCAGGGTCGCTGCTATGCAAGACTTAGCCCTGCATACCTTTGTTATGGGCCTTAATTCTAAATTGTCCACTATTGTAAGATGTAGGGATCCCGAAACTTTAAATGAAGCTATAAATTTTGCTGTCGCTGAAGATAAGCTAAATCAAAATACTTACCATGGGCCGACTCAAAGCAGTAGTGGCCGTTCTTACTATAGGTCGACTCAGAGTGGTAATGATCGTCCTCGTCCTAGGGACCATACATACAAACCTATTCATACATCTCAACAACTCGCGATCACTAGCTCCGCGAATCCTAGTGGAAGTGGCGATTCGGTTTCCTGTAGGTATTGCAAAACTTTTGGACATACCATTGAGAATTGCCGTAAACGTGAATACAATAACAGACAGCGACAACAAAATTTCGCACCAAAACAAGGCAACCGGCCTAACTTCTTGAGGCCTAAACCCATACATCACGTAGAAGAAGTTGACGATGAAACTTCTTATCAAGTCGAGTCCAATAATGACGAGCATCTCAAAGACAATTTAAACTTTTAAATGTCTCGACCAGACGCCGCCCGAGACATCTATCATCGCAAATCGGCGTCAGTAATTCCACTGTATCCATACAGACTCACCGACAGGGTAACCAGCCCCAAACAGAAGGTCTGTCCACTGTATCCATACAGACTCACCGACAGGGTAACCAGCCCCAAACAGAAGGTCTGTCCACTGTATCCATACAGACTCACCGACAGGGTAACCAGCCCCAAACAGAAGGTCTGTCCACTGTATCCATACAGACTCACCGACAGGGTAGCCAGCCCCAAACTGAAAGTCTGTCCTCTGAATGCAATCTTACTGACCAATCTGTTGAAGGTCTCCCCACCGAATCCAAATCCCAAATTAAACACAAAGCTTCTAAACTCACAAACTCAACAAACACAACTGATGTCAGGATTTACGAGATATCCTCAAACTCGGCAAAAAGGTACTTACCCCATATACAGTTGAAAACCAGAATCTCTGACCGTCCCTTAAGTCTTTTAGTCGATACCGGTTCATGTGTCAGCCTTCTGAAAGAAGAAGCTATTAAAGATATGCCTAAACTAGGAAAGGAAACAATTCAATTAAAAGGTATTAGCACAGATGGTACAACTGTGTCTACCCTTGGTCATTTTAAAGCAGAATTATTCCCAGATATATTTTACAAGTTTCATGTTGTGAGAAATATCAATCTAAACTATGACGGCATTATAGGTAGTGACCTCCTCAATGACCTAGACTGCAAAATTGATTACAACCGTAACAGCTTGCAAATACGTCATGTTGTCATCCGGATGAAACACAGTGAGCCGGTCTACAGTATTGCCCCTCGAACCGAAGTAGTATTCGAATGTACAGTTGCCAATCCTGAACTTAAAGAAGGTATAGTAGCCGACCAACACATTTCTCAAAACCTTTTAGTAGCTAATTGCATCGTCAAAGTGAAACCTAATAATCGAGTAAACATAACCCTTATCAATACCTCTGAGAGCCCTATTTCTGTAAACCCAGATTTAAAATTAAAACTTGAACCGCTTAGTGCTACTGCTATCCCCTTGAATCAAGAGCCCTTTTGTTGTGCAAATGCTACCGATAGAAAAAAAGAAGTTTTAAGCCAACTTAGGACATCCGAACTAAACAAAGAAGAAGCAGATGCCCTTATTGAACTCTGTTCTAAATATGCAGATATATTTCACCTACCAGGTGAACCTCTGACTCATACTTCTGAAATCAAGCATCAAATAAGAACCTCAAATGACACTCCTATCCACACTAAAACCTATAGGTTCCCAGAATGTCACAAGCCGGAAGTAGAGAAGCAAATCAATAAAATGTTAGAACAAGAGATCATTGTCCCCTCTGTGTCTCCTTGGTCATCTCCAATCTGGGTGGTTCCCAAAAAATTGGACGCATCCGGCGAGCGTAAATGGCGCGTAGTCATAGACTACCGCAAATTAAATGACGTCACTATTGGTGAAACATATCCCATTCCTCAAATAACGTAAATCCTCGACCAGCTAGGGAAAAGCAAATATTTCTCCACTCTCGACTTAGCGTCCGGTTTCCATCAAGTCTTAGTTTCTAAAGAAGATGCCGAGAAAACGGCCTTCTCTGTGCCTCAAGGTCATTTCCAGTTCAATCGCATGCCATTTGGGCTCAAAAATGCCCCAGCTACCTTCCAGAGACTGATGAATACCTGTCTTTCTGGGTTAACTGGCATCAAGTGCTTTGTATATCTCGACGATATCGTTATCTATTCGTATGATCTTAAGAAGCACATTAAAGATCTAAATGATGTCTTTGACCGACTTCGAGGCTACAACCTCAAACTCCAGCCCGATAAGTGCGAGTTTTTCTGCAAGGAAGTCTCGTACTTGGGTCATAAAATCAGCGCTGAAGGCGTGAAACCGAACCCCGATAAAGTAAAAGCCGTCAGGGACTTTCCCGTCCCTACATCCACAAAGGCCATTAGAGCTTTTCTAGGCCTTGTTAACTACTATCGTCGCTTTATCCCTGACTGCTCGAAGATTTCTAAACCCCTGTCTAACCTCCTTAAAAAGGACGTCCCTTATATTTGGACCAACGAACAACAGCTAGCATTCGAAGATCTGAAACAAAAATTAATCTCTGCCCCTGTCTTGGCATACCCTGACTATACTAAACCCTTCATTCTTACATGTGATGCCTCTAATTATGCTATTTCTGCAATCCTCTCACAAGGATCGCCTAAAAATGAACATCCTATCGCTTATGCATCGACTACTCTTAACAAATCTCAGTGTAATTATAGCACAACAGAAAAAGAACTGTTAGCTATAATCTTCGGATGTAAAACATTCAGACCATACCTTTTTGGTAGAAAGTTCCAGATCGAAACCGACCATAGACCACTAAAGTGGCTCATGAACCACACAGACCCAAGTTCAAAACTTCAACGTTGGCGCTGTGATCTCGAGGAGTATGACTATGAAATAGTTTATCGCAAGGGAAAACTAAATTGCGCTGCTGACGCACTCTCCAGATACCCAGTAAATCCTATATCCGTCACACCTACGGAAGAGTTACAAGATGCAATTCAAAATCCTGAAGAAGTCACTATCAATGAAGATCTCTTCCCTGATCTCAATCCTCTCACCTACGAACCTCAAAACGAAATCGATCCCTTAGGAGAACAAGACGCAACCCCAGGTCCTAGTACCGTCACTGTAGATAACCCAACACTAAATCCAATCCGTAACATGACTTCTCCTCATGCAAATCCCTCATCAGTCCAAACGCACAACCCTGAAATTGCAAAGTCACCAGAACATACAGAAACGACACACAACCCTGACTCTAATCAAAACCCTGAACTATCTACAAGTCGTAGCCCTACTATACTAGACCCTTTACAGGGCCTTAGTGATAATGATACCTATAGTCAATGTCTTAAATCTATGAGTGCCAGGAAATTTCAGTCAGATGTAATCATTCAAGAATTTAACGAAAATATCCTGAAAAGTAATACAAAGGTTATAATAATTCCTACCTCCATTGATCTCGACGAATCCAATACCTATGTAGAAACTATTCTTAGTAATGCAAATGACATCCAAGATCTGTTGAATGAAGAGCGCAGCCTTCATTCTTTTAAAATTCTCAACACTAAAGAAAATAAATACTACTTCCTCTTCACAAAGGTACATTACTTTGATCAATGTACATATCAGGATATATTCCAGTCTTTAAAGAATCTGAGGAACGAGCTCTTAATTACAGCCAATGTAGAAGAAATAGCGATATCCGATTTCAAAAACTCATTCGAAAACCCATCATTCATGAAACTGTATAATATATTGCTCTATCTCTTCCACAACACTGGTATAAAGATAAATATATACCACAATACTATCATATTTCCGACTCTTAGCGAAACTATCAAAATCATGAGAGAAAACCATGACATTCCTATAGCTGGCCATTTAGGATCCACACGCATGTATAATAGGATAAAAGAAAAGTATTATTGGAAAAACATGCGTTCAGATATTGAAAGATTTGTGAAAGAATGCTCTCTATGCCAGTCCAATAAAGCATTTCGTCAAATCAACAGGGCCCCTATGCAAATAACTTCTACATCGACACGCCCCTTTGAGCGCATTAGTCTTGATCTAGTAGGACCACTACCAGAAGCCGGCATCGCCAAACTCAAATTCATCCTCACTCTCCAAGACGATCTGACCAAATTTTCACACGCCTACCCAATATCAAATGCAACAGCCGAAGAGACGTGTGAATGCTTAGTACATTTCATCACTGTATTTGGTATACCCAAATATATCAATTCCGATCAAGGAACTAACTTCACCGCAGACCTATTCAAAAAGGTCTGTGAATTCCTAAAAATAAAGAATATTTGGTCGACACCCTATCATCCACAGTCACAAGGAGCTTTAGAGCGTAGCCATTCTACTCTTAAGGAGTACCTCAAATCATACGTCAACGAAAACCAAACTGACTGGCACAGATATGTCTATACAGCCATGTTTGCTTACAATAGCACCGTGCATACAACAACACAGTTCACCCCGTATGAACTTATCTTTGGACACAAACCTTTCATACCAGACTCGGTATATGAATTACGCCCAGACCTTACTTACCCTGAGTACGTAAAAATGCTTCATCATCGCTTAAAATTATCTCGTGACAAAGCTATTGAAAATATCAACAGATCCAAAGAGAGATCTAAGCAATATTATGATCAACGGGCACGGCCTATCAAGTACAAGGTCGATGACCTTGTCTATCTAAAAAACCATCTTCGCCTCAAGAAAGCACTGTCTCCTATATGGAAAGGTCCCTATAAAGTTATAAAGGTCCACTCTAACAATAACCTAACCATTCTCGTAAATAGGAGACATGTGAAATATCATTTCGATGAAGTAAAGCCCGCCTCGTAATGTTACCTACTATTACCATATATCCTTTATCTTTTCAGCTTCTCCGTAATGATAGGACAAAGCTATGGGCAATACGTCACGCCGATACAAAGTAGCCCCGGTATCTACTTTGACCCTATAGGATATACTAAGTTAGTTAATGATTATTTTAGTGTAGTTATTCCAGTAGATATATTTTACATTAAGCCCCATATAGATAATATAAATGAGGTTATCGGTACATCCCGCTACCTGTGCCAACAGAACACTGTTATTACAGATTCTGAATGCCATAGTATTTTACAACCACTAGAAGTACGACTTAAAGACATCGTCAAAGAATACGATACTCTGTCTCATCTAATCTCGTCCCGTACTAGAAGGGCCGCGTGGTTTGCTGGCGTAGGTACAGTCTTTAAACACATATTTGGTACTATGGACGAGGATGACGCTATCAAATATAACAGCGCTCTTCAAATGCTTAATAAAAATGATAAAAACTTAGCATCTCTAGTAAAACAAAATATTTTAGTGGCAAACTCTGCAATCGTGAGCTTTAACCAAACCATAAACTTAATTAACGTGAATGAAGCTCGTTTGAATAGCGCCGTTGAAAACTTATCTTCTAATCTTAAAAACCTTAGCGTTATAACAAATGAAATTAATGTTAGAACTAGTATTAATCAAATGTCAAATATCTTAGAATCTAGCTTACTTACCTTATCATTCAAGGTCGAAGACTTGGTAAATTCTGTATTATTTACTAAAAGTCACACCTTACATCCCTCGATTATATCTCCGAGGCAACTTTACGAAGAATTAGTTAATAATGTTAGATACTTACCAACCTATAAGGAATTTCCTATAACCATAGAATTAGAAAATATACATCCATTAATCTCTATGTCAGAAATAATTTGTTATTACTCAGATAATAAAATTATGTTTGTGGTTAAAATCCCACTTGTTCATCAAACAGAATATAACTTGTATAAAAATATCCCTGTTCCAATCCCACTGGATTCAACAAACTTAAACTCGTTTGCAATGGTTATCCCATCTAGCAACTTTATAGTTGTAAGTAAAGATAAGGCTACCTACTATACTATAATAGATCTAAGCTCATGTAAACAAACTGTTAATCGGCTATTCATATGTAACAATCAAAACATGTACTCTACTACAAATAATCCGAACTGTGAAACCGAGATCATTGCCAAGGTCGTCACTTCACTGCCTAAGATGTGTAATACCAAATTTCTGTACGGTAAAATTGATATCTGGCAAAAACTTGAAGCAAATAAATGGATTTTTGTACAATCTGATCAATCAAGAATAGCAGTAGACTGTAATAAGATGGACGTAAAGGAAATAAAATTGTTAGGTACTGGTATCTTAGAGTTAAGAAATAATTGTGTAGCTTATCATAAAGATATTATGTTGGTTGCTAAATATGAACCTAATGTAAGTCTTAATATAGTAAACTCAGAGTTTAATCTCATAAATGACTCTTGTTGTAACTTTTCAAAATTTAAGTTGTTTGCTCCGACTATAAATCCAATTAATATCTCTAATATAAACTTAGACAAACTGAAAGAGTTTGGAAAAACATCCGATATTATCATTGACAATTTGGATAAGATCATAAAGGAACCAGAACCATTACTGAGATATCACTCTGGGTACCCAATATTTATGATTATAAGTAATATAGTTATAACATCTGTAATCTTGTATCTTCTCGTTGTTGAAGGCTGTTTTCTGAAGTGCATAAGACGTGGTCAAACTAATGAAACTAATATTGAACTCCCAGAACGCGAAGACCCTTCACCAGCTCCAAGAATTCGCATGTCCTAAGATCCCTTCTCCTCCTATCCATAAACTTCGCCTTTGAAGGCGTAAGTTTAGTCCTCCGCGGGGGGCTGTTATATCCAACCCTTGCTAGTCTTTTCCCTTACATCCTAGCTTTATCAGCTCTATTCAATTTTGCCTAAGTCATCAGTTCCCGTCTCATCGCATGATGCAACGGCTTCCCAGCCAGTCCTGTCCCGACCGTCGCGCCGTACACACACGTCTACTCAGACAACAGTTTTCTCAAATTTTCCAAACCAAATCTAAGTGATTTCTTTATTATATACTTTTCAACATCATAAGTTTTTTTTAAAACTCAAAACCCCGGTTCCCGTCTAACAGTGCGCACGATGGGGCGCAGACGAAGGACCCAGTAGTGTTGTCTGCATTCGTTCACTGTAGTCTCGACTCCGGCGTGTAGCAGGCGGCGATGGGTGTGTTCTATCCAGAGCTGCGTGGCTGGATGGTTCCCGTCTATGACAGCTGGAGATTTCTGATCTTCTGTTACTCCTACAGCTGCGTTGATGCGACTTCTGATACGAATGGTGCCATCTTCTATCTTGACTGACAGCTGGTGAAGTCGACTGCTGTTCGGTACGGGCTTCCCTTTGTTGAGCAGCTCTATCTCTTCCAGAAAGGCTTCCTGCTGGATCGTACGAACTATTAGCTTCTCAGCTTTCCACAGCAGGTCAGCTTCTATCGGTATGAACACCCGATCTTCTATCTTCTTTGCGCCTTTCGGTTTCGAAGTCTTCGGCGTTTGCTTCTGTTTTCTCCAGTCCGGATCTGATTCTCTGTTCTTTTTCGTTCTTCTATAATTGACTATCTCTGTTTTCTGTTTGCACTTCTCTATAAACTGTAGTACTCGAGCTGTTGTGCGGAGGTATTTTTCCCATTTGAAGAATCGTGATACGTCCGGAACTATTTGACTGACGGCTGGCTGTTTTGATGTCACGTGATGTGTTCTCTCTTCTCCTGTCTCTGTGGCTTCTATGGTGAGTCCAGCTGGCCATGAAGAGGGGTGGTCGCGCAGAAACTCTGGACCTCTGTACCATCGATGATCGGTGTCGAAGTTCGATGGGACGCCTCTGGTGGCATCGTCTGCCGCGTTCAACTTTGATGGTAGCCACCTCCACTCACTGACTGGCGAGATCTCTTCAATGGCTACGATGCGATGGGCGACGTACTGCTTGTAGCTTCTGGCTCCGTTCTTCAGCCAAGCCAGGACGGTTTTACTGTCTGTCCAGAAGAATCTGGCGTCCGGCTTTCGTTCGTGCTCCTCTGTGACTGTCTGAGCCATTTTCGCCCCCAGGACTGCACCTTGAAGTTCGAGGCGAGGGATCGATGTAACTTTCAGGGGCGCCACGCGCGCCTTGGCCATGACCAGGGAGACGTGCACGCGGCCATCTGCTGTTTCCGTTCTCCAATACAGGGTGGCTGCGTACGCTGTGCTGCTGGCGTCTACGAAGATATGAAGCTGGAGAGACGCGGCTTCACTGTATTCTATGTAGGCCCTCGGTATCTTGATCGTCTTCAACTTCTGCATCTGTTCTATGCATTGTGTCCACTGCTCTGCTAGGTCTTTGTCGACTTGAACGTCCCACTCGATTCCTCGGCGCCAGACCTCCTGTATGAGTTGCTTGGCCTGCATGGTGACTGGTGAGGCCAGGCGGAGAGGATCGTAGACTGACATCACTATCTTCAGGATTTCTCTCTTGGTGAGCGCGTTCTTCTGTAGCAGGTGTGGAGGTACTCGCTCGAAGTTGAGGTTGAAGGCGAGCTCATCTTCTTGAGGCTTCCAGACTAGTCCCAAAACTTTCTCTGTCTTCGTACCGTCGTCCAGCGTAACTTGAACTGTCTCAGTGGGCTTCTCGTCGAGGTTCAGCACCACACGTCTTGAGTTGGATACCCAGCCACGAAGGTAGAAGTTTGCTTCCCGGTGGATGTCACGGACCCGCTTCGAGACTTCTATAGCTTCATCTTCTGTCTGGAAGCTGTGCAGGTAGTCATCCATGTAGTGAGCGTTAACTATGGCTGAGGCTGCAACTGGATACTCCTCCTCATGCTGTTGAGCGTTCAAGTTCTTCACGAAAATGACTGTTGCTGGCGAACTCGTAGCACCGAAGATGAGGGACTTCATTCTGTACTCATCAGGTGGGCCATCGCGTCGATCTCCGCGCCAGAGGTAACGTAGCGCGTCTCTGTCTTGCTGTTTTATGCCAATGCGCATAAACATTTCCGCTATATCCGCTGTTACTGCTATGCGATGCTGTCTGAATCTCATCAGAATCCCGGGTAACGATTGCAGCAGATCCGGTCCTGTTAGAAGGTAGTCGTTGAGGGAGACTCCCTTCGTCTGTGCTGCTGCGTCGTGCACTATTCTGACTTTTCCCGGTTTTCTAGGGTTCAGCACGGGAAAGTGCGGTAGATACCAGGTTTTCCCCGGCGTCTTCTGTATGGGTGCCCTTTCTGCATACCCTTTCTCTACCAATGCTGCCATCTGTTCTGTGTACTTCTTCTTCAGTTCTGGATCTTTTTCGATGCGCTTCTCTGTGCTGTGGAGCCTCTTCAATGCGTTGTCATAGTTGTTAGGCAACTCGCAGTCCTTGTTCTTCCAGAGCATCGCTGTTTCGAATCGGTCTCCTATTTTCTCTGTGCTGGTCTTCAAAATGTCGAGAGCCTTCTGTTCTGGATCTGACTGTGGCTTCTTCGGCTGGATTCCCATGTCGTCCAGGGCAAAGTGGTGCTTCAGCATGTCGTCCATCTTCTCGTCCACTGTTGCCAGGTGATGAACGAAGTGCACCTGGTGCCCGATGGTGCGTGAATCTGTGCCATGTAGAACCCAACCCAGCGGTGTGTGAGATGCCACTGGCTGTCGACGATTGCCTCTTCTGACTTCTGACGCTATCAAGAGATGCCAGTTGTCTTGACCTATGAGGATGGTTGTCTGCATTTCTTCATACGTGAAGCGATCTTCGAGGCCCTTCAGGTGTTCACAGCCCCATACCGTTTCTTCCTTGATGATCTGCGGTGACAGTCTGAGGTCAGCTATTGTTCGTGCTTCTATCTGGTGAGCTTCCTCTGTGCCCTTCAATTGGACGGTGACGCGACGTGATGACTCGGACTTCAGGTTCGTCGGTGCTATTATCTCTATCTCCAGAGGGTCTGTGTGGCCTCTGGCGCCGACCTTCTTCGCCACTTCTGAGTCTATGAGTGTCACTGTTGATCCGTCGTCCAAGAGAGCGTAGGTATCTGTGTAGCTCTCTGCACCAGACACTCTGACTGGAACTATCTTCAGGTAGGTATGGGTCTTCCTGTTCTCGAATGTGGAAGCGACCTTCTCTGTTTCTGTATTCTCTTTTCGCTTGAAATGCAGCAACGGGTGGTGGCTTCTGATGCATCCATCTCTGTTGCATGTCCTATACTCGCACTTGTGTGACATGCTCTTGTAGCGCAGACACCTGTAGCATAGCTTGTGTTCTCTTGCTGTTGCCCATCGATCATCTGTTGAGGCTTGCAGGAACTTCTCGCATTTGACAGGCGCGTGACCAGGTTGCTTGCATATGAGACACGGTCTTTCTTCTGTCTTCTTACCGCCTTCTATCTTCTGTGTCAGATGGGAACGCTGTCTTCTGTATGGCGGTACACTGTCTTCTGTTCCTATTGGCTCTGGAGCTGCGTATCTTGCGCATCTTCTCGATTCTATTTCTAT
Organism: Coleophora deauratella; assembly: GCA_958295455.1. Classification (NCBI taxonomy): domain Eukaryota; kingdom Metazoa; phylum Arthropoda; class Insecta; order Lepidoptera; family Coleophoridae; genus Coleophora; species Coleophora deauratella. Next base: position 4,904,491 of record OY282393.1, read on the forward strand.
AAAATCGCAGAACAGGAGAAGTTCAGGTTCGTCCTTCCTCTTCTCTGTGTTTTCTATGTTCTCAGCGAAGTCGAACCAACGATATTTGGTAGTTGATGGAAGCTTCTCCACTATATTCTTGATTATCTCTGGACTGTAGAGGTATCGGTCCTTCCCCAATAACTGTAGAGTAGCGACGCTGTTGACGATCTTGTTGGCGAAGAGGCATATATCCCTCGGGGAGTCGCTCGTTCTAGGAAGGTTGCGTAGCTTTTCTAGCTCGGCGATTGCTATGACATCGGGGCGGCCGAATCGATCTTCGAGTGTCTTCATGATGACAGCTGATGAAGAGTTTGCTATTAGTAGACTGGCCACAGCTTCTTTCGCTTTTCCTTTGAGAGCTCTTCTTAATCTGGCTGAGTTCTCTGCTGCGGTCAGGTGACTCTCTGTTTCTATATATGCTGAACGGAAGGCGAGCCAGTCGCTGTAGGCTCCGTTGAAAACTGGTAGCTCCCCCAGGTACTTCGAACTTCTGTGCTGTGCTGTACTATGAATTGCTGTGGTGATGGCTGAGGTGAGCTGTGCTATTTCGCTCGGCGCCGACTGATTCTGTACTGTATATTCGGGTGCGGGCGGCGCGGCGACATTCCAACGTGCTTCTGTATTGCGTGCTTCTATATGACGTGCTTCTGTATCCTTGGACAGCTTCAGGACCGGCGGTGGTACGATCTTCTGTGCTATATTCTTCGCCGATTGCTGCTGGATTTCTTCTATGCGAACTTCGGGTGCTACGTGCTGTTGCTGTTGCTGTTTGTCGCGTGGTGTAGACTGTAGCGGGGCCTGAGGCGCTATATGGAAGGCTCCCGCCGGTAAGGAAGACGATGGAGGCTGTACCTTTGGTGCTATCTGTGGGTCCTCCACCGTGCGCTGTGTTTCCAACCACGACGTAACTCTATCTTCTGCACCCTGTGATACGACGGTGCTGCCGTCTTCTTCTTCCTCGGATTCCGCTTCTATTAGTTTCATCTGTGCGACGGCGAGTTCCAACTTCCGTCGTGCTACCTCTTCCATGGCGCGCGCGAGCCGCTTCGATTTGTTATTCTTACTGGACACGCTCTTCGTTCTCTTCTGTTCTGTCGGCGTGGCATGTTGCTGTACGGGCACGGACGGCGACTTCGGCGGGTCTTCATGGCGTAGCGGAAACATACTGTCAGGTGCGGGATCCTCTGGAACTATGCGATCTTCTATATTTTCTATATTCTCGGCCGGCCGCTCTGTGGTTTCTTCAATATTCTGTACTGGCGGCGGCGCTTTCCCGGACTGCGAGCGGGTAACGGGCATCTTGAAGGCAAAACGAACGACGAAAAAACACGTAGGAACCGTAGAAACTGTAGTACTATAAAATCCGGCTCGATGCGACCAAAACTTTGTACGGTATAGCCGCGCACGTTAGCGGATAGTGACGAACGGCACCGTACAATGGGGTGGTTCAAGGTGGTTCCAACGAAAACAACGTCTTCAAGATGTACTATAGCCGGGAAAGCCGAGGAGCAGGGGTTCTGGCCAGCTTTTCTATTTTTCCACTGTTTTCTTCTGGGAGCTGGTTCGAACTGCACTGTAAAAATTGCACTGTCACGCTGGCCCTACGTACCATGCCTCTATTTATATCAAAAAACAGCTGGCCAGCGATCCCTTTTCCTCACCCCCGATTTGCTTTATTTTTGAATAATATAAAAACTATAATAGTTGAGCTTCGCCCCTATTTGGATTCTACAAGAGTACCTATTTTCCTATGTTTTTACATAATCGGTGTCATCCGCATGCGCTCGAGCTCGAAATGGCAGCCGAAAATGCTTGTTCGCTATATTTATACCCCCCGTCCCGCACTTCAGGACTATAAATAAATCGCCTGTAATGATTTTTCGCTTTTCAGTCGTCTAGCGAGCGCGCGCGCGTTCGTATCGAACTGGGAATGTTTTATTTATGCTATACAAACTTAAATCTATCTATTATAACTATCCTGTTTAAGATTTAATGTAAAATATAAAATTTACATACAAATAAAACACCCTATCTATTTGTCTCTACCTAACACATACCGAACTATATCTGTCTATCTCTGTCTATTTTCTAGAAATTTCTTTATTAAAATCCTATCTAAATGCCTATAAAAACGCTATAAACTCTAGTTATTCTACCTATTAGCTTAACCTAGTCTAAATAAAATCTTTTTTAAAAATCAACTATCTATCAAATAAAATAACAACAAACTATAAGTAGTATAACGAGTAACGATATAACTATGACGAACTTATCAGCTAGAAACTATGACGTAATTGCTATGACGTATCGTCTCGAAGAGTTTTGATAACTGGAGACGACAAAAATTAAATGACTTCCTTAGGATATTTCTACCTTAAAAACTTGGACGGCTTAGTTCAGGGAAAAAAAGCCCATTAAGTACTATTTTTTGAATATGATTCTGAAAGCTTAGAATCTCGTGCAGTTTTTAAAATTACCGAAGAGCATTGGAAACACCTTTTTGTATTTTTTATTTTATGCTGAAAGTTTAAATCTGAGTCGCTCAATCTAAAATTCTTGACTTTCTATCATAACTTTTGTTACTTACACTAATGTTACGAAGCTTATTATTTTATGCCTGAAAGTACAATTCATAATGAATATGTGACATTAAAAAAATACCGGTTTGTAATAAATTCTTTAAAAAATAATATGAAATCCGATCCGGCCAAAAAAATTTAAAAATCCAAAAAAAAATCATAACTCAAAAACTACCAAAAATCGCTGAACATACATGGAGGTGATTTGGGTAGCCCTAGAGTTGTTCTATCTCTGGACTTCCGCTAGACCATACTTTTTGGGACACCCTGTATATTGTAAAAAGTAGTGAGAGTACCGAACGCGAAAATTTAAAGAATGACCTCGGTCTTAGTCAGGCCTACTGCTGATTTTTCTAGGGGGGGCCAAGAGATTTGTAGGGGAGGCCTGGCCCCCCCTGGCCCCCCACCTTAGCTACGCCCATGTATCTAATTGAAATAGGGTTGTTTTTAAATCTTACGAAAAATTAAACAGGAGAGTTAGTTATGCGAGGGACGTATAAATTGACATTTTGTTGTATATTTCTGTCGCAGTTGTCAGCTGAGGTCCCGCCATCACTAAGTGATATAAAATAAGTGTTATATTATCAATATAAATAATTTAACGTCTTTCTTATATTTTACAGAAGTCCTGCAATTTGTCAGGCTCCCTTTTTTGGAAAATTATATTTCATTATTTTTTCGCATTGTCAAGATTACAAGGGAACTATTGGTCCTAAAAAATTCCTCTTTTGCTTTAATAAAAGCTACAAAACTGCTCCACAGCTTTCTTCCCAATGATTTTCCTTTTAGAATGAGTATTATAGCTGATATTCTACTCAGAAGGCGGCTAAAACTACAGTTTCACACTTTTTAAGGAAAATGGCCAATGTTTGAAGTGCTCCATCTCCATCGTTATAACTGTTTCCGTGGGATGCATCTTTTAGAAATTATGAGCCAAAATCTGAAAATATTTCGAAACGATGTTTTTGAAGCACCTCGCAGCACGCGTCTTTCGGAGCCGCAAAATTAGTTTTAAACTACTAGTATCTATCCTAACAACATGCCAAAAACCAGAACTGTTGCGATTATTGCGACCTAACGCTATTTTTATGTCTACGGTGACTGGCGTAAAAGTATACATACCCGTATAAAACAGTATTTGACGGTTTGTTGGTAGAAACGGTTTTTTTGCAAATAGTTGTTAAAATCCAACAGTGATAGAATAAATAGATAGAATTTTGTGGTAAGTCCGGCATCAATGACGCCCAAACGTGCTTTGCGATTCACGGAAACGCTTGCGCTCGAGATAAATGCTACTACTATGCTACAAACCCATCCAGGTTATGACTGTGAATAAAGTCAGTTAACCTGCTTGATCGACGCGATCATGCAATCCACACTAAACCAGAAGGTTTTCAGTAGCTTTTAAATGATACCCTAGACATAGTTTAGTTATAGGTAAACAAAGCTTGCCGATTTCGTATTTTGATTTTACGACTTGCGTCTTGTTATTGGCTCTTGGTCCAAAAATACATATTGTATAACTTTGACATGTACAGTTTTGAATTTCTTAAGAACCGCTCTACAAAAAACATTCTTATATAATTTTAGATGAACACATTACTTTCCGAGTTATTTTAAGAATTAACACAAAGACTTGAACAGTTTTTTTGAAAAAACACAGTTTTTTCAATGAAGCTCCGTAAATTGAATATTTACGACAAAACTTATATATACCTTTTTTGTAGTTCTTTTTAATAGCTTTCAAATGATACCACACACGTAGGATAAGACTTAGTGGTTCTCGAGAAAATATTGAAAAACCAAACCGTTCGGCGGCCATCTTGATTACGTCATAGATACTCACTCCACCATTTTAGAAAGCGACAACAAGTGGTTTGACAATCAGTAGACCACGCCAATTTGAACGGTACCAGTTGTCGCTATACTACTGTTTGGTCCTAGGAACTTCGTAAATAAAGCACTTTCGACGAATCGGCTTCTCTACTATTTATAATCTTAGTGAGATGAGATGAGATAGTTAGAAGAGTTCAACGCATCTCACAACTCAAGGCAATACGTATTTTAACCTATTATATTCTATAATTTGACATTCCACATCTCATTTAAGGAATGATTTTCCCAATGTAAAGAGAAAAATTAGAGAATCTTCAATAAAACAAATTGCGAAACGCCAATGTCAAGTGAAAGACACGGCTCTAAGGGTGATGGCCACTTAACTTGGTTATGGAACGACTTCTTTGTAAGAAAGATTTTATAGAAAAGACAAGACTGTATGGCTCTAGTAGCCCTCGCCTCTTTCGTGCTGCGATGCGAAAGTAAAAAGAAGTCTGTGAAGGAGATTTCGTTTGTTTGTTTGAGGTTGGTTTGAGGTTTGTTTTCTTCCGTGTTGTGGTTGTGACTTTGATGAAATCTCCTGAAATCCGTGAAATTGCTTATTAATCCAGCTCTAATTCTGATTTGGAGTAAATTATCTCACCTTTTTTGTTACGTAAATTCTTTTAAACAAGGTGATATTCATATTTAATAGAAATAAAAGTCCCGCGTCTCTGCATAAATTCCAGCCTCTATTCATTTTTGCAAATAGACATCCAGTTCTTTTGCCTCTCAAATCAATATATTTTTTACAATTATAAAGTTGTAAACAATGGACGAGTCGATGGAATCTTTAAACCAGTCGGCGGACTTGAGTTACAACCCCGCGCGGCCTGCGATGCCAGACCCACCAGCACCGGCGTCTATGCAGTCCGTGGTGACGCTTCCAGGAGAGAAACGCGAGGAATTCTCCGTGGAGAAAGTCCTGGACAGGAGGATGAAGAACGGCAAAGTGGAGTACTTGTTGAAGTGGAAGGGCTATTCTGAGTGAGTTGACTGTGTTGGTCCATCATATCTATTGATTGCGTTCCAGAAAGATATAAATCACTGGGAGTGATGTAAGGATACCCTCTGACCGATGTCAGCTTTGCCTTTTGTAGTTCCAAAATCTAATGATACCCAAGGTAACTGATTGCTCACTCGATAGTTATCCAATAGGATTTTGAAATGCCTTTGTGATTGTAATTTTTAAAATACTGTTGGAATTCACCTGACAGTATACAGAGGCAGAAAGGTTTTTGTTAGTGTAAAACAGACAAAGGTAAACTTTTTTGTGTGGAATTGTTCTGAAATGTTATTGCTAAGGATATAAAGACAATTAAAGCAGTAGACTACAAAGAAAAGCTCATAGTCATATTGTCTCTGTAAAGTTTTTTTACTCTGTATAGCACAATTTTAAAGATTGTTATATTATTATAATCTCTTTGTTCTGCCCACTATTTAAAGAGTGTACTCTGCACTGAGTGAAAAAACAGTTTTTCTCCCCACACTGCATAAAAAATACAGAATGAGTCAATCCATAGTAAAGTTTATTACTATTTGGTCTGAGGTGATGCAGGGTCTATGGAGATGACACTTTACTGACAGCAGTACTGTTACAAAAAACTGACTGAATATTCTCTTAGAGTCACTAAGAATATTTTTTTGTTGGCTATTGTTGATGATTGAAACTGGGGGTTGAAAATCATATGAATTTAATATGATATCAGGTGAATTTAATGTGATAACCGAATATTTTTTTTATTTGAATTAGGTAGGAAAATATGTCAGTTTTAGGGTAAAGATGTAATTGTGACTTCCACATTTATTTGTTTGAGTGTTTTTTATTTATTTTTTGCAATATTTCAGTGAAGACAACACATGGGAGCCAGAGGATAACCTGGACTGTCCGGAGTTGATATCAGCATATGAAGAGGCTCGACTGAAGAGGGAGAGGGAGAACATTCCACCACCAGCACCAGAACCTGTTGAAGAAACCCATTCCACTCGTAAACGTGGACGCAGAGCTGATAAGAAGAAGAAAATTGAGGTAAGGAGTTCTTTATTGTAACAAAAACTTTTTATTGGGTAGAAAGAAAATTGATATATTTAATTTAAAAAAAAAATTAAAGTGTCTGTTTAAATAAAAATAAAATAGGTCTGAGTTTAGAAGCTATTACAAAGATGCAGAAAATATTAGACTTTCAGTGCTCAAAAATGACTAGACTGTAAACAAAAGACTAGTGGTCTTATCAAAATTTGTCTGAAACTTGAGATTTTGGAGTCAAACTTTTTACTTGGTAAAAAAGATATTTAAGTTAATAAAAGAATGCTTAAAGCATAATTTCAGTTTTGTGCCACAAATATGTTAATTTGACAAACAATGCCCTCCTACACATTGTAGGACTCTGTAACACTAAATTATTACACATCTTAGTGTTATACAAACCGATACAAACAGACTCAGTCTGGCGCTACACTCCGCCTTACTTACTTTATAGTAGATTGAAAAAGGTCAGGAGGCATAAGTAAAAAAAATATTGTATTGTTCTTTTGGTTTTCAGGAAATAGAGAAGCCCAGAGGATTGGCAAGAGGCTTGCCTCCAGAAAAGATTTTGGCTGGCCAGTTGTTCCATGGCACTCTTTACTTTTTAGTAAAATGGTGAGTATGACAATAGTGATGAGAGAGATACTGTTAGTTGATATTTGGAAGAAAAACTGTTGGATATTTTATTCCATTTTTATTGTAATAATATTTATTGAAATCTCAAAATTAGTTTGTCTGCGGTGGCAAATGCCAGTAACAAACAATTTCAGGCCACATCTAATTTTTGTTAGTTGTAAAGGTTGTCAAAAAGTACCTCAAATGGCTGTTAGTCAAACACCATATTCTGTTCACTTACATTGCAAAGTACATTTTGTACCCATAAGTTGCTATGCATCTGCCACTTATATTATGTACTCTGTCCCTTTTGGTGCATTAGAACAGATAGTGATGCTTACTATTTCCAGCACAGGTAGCTGAGGCATGGACTATAGCTCTTTGAGGCTGGAAAACTGTTAGAACCGGACAAATTGTATGTCACATCTCGAGCAAGATACGTCACCTCACCCATTCTAATAGAGTTGGCATTCTGGCTAACAACGTATGAGCTTCATTGGTAATGATTGCCCAACGCCGGAGGAATACAGGCACCTACCTCTCAGCGGAATTACTGCACTAAATCAACATATATTTGACTAGGGATAGGTATAAAGGTTTTAAGAGGTTGACACAAAAGATCCCAAAAGATGAAAAGGGTCGAAATGTCGCTGTCTAGACTGCCCCATAAACACAATAAGAGTTGGGGTTCTTGGGTGCATAAGGGTAGTTGTAGGAGTGGAATTATTTCGTTTCATTTATAAGTTTTCAACAAGGTGTCTTACAGGGAAGTACCAACAGTTCATTTTGATGCTTTCAGGCAAGGCTGTCTCGAATTCGACGTAGTCCCAGGCCATGAGTTAGGCGAGGCTTTTCCTGACTTCGTGATACGCTACTACGAGCGCTGCGCACCTTTTAGCGTACGGCATGCAGTGGGCAAGGTGGCCAGAACAGCTCCAGAGGTATGAACATTATTTGTGAGACATTACAATAAACAGTAAATGAACTGCATGATTTAGAATATTTGTTCCATTTCTTTGCTGTGGCTGATGGTAACTTGAATTTGTGTTCTTCTATTTTTGGCTGTGGCACATTGTGATTTGTATGTTATTTGGACATGTATGGTTTGTATGGTCTGGCCAAATATCTTCTCTACCTATAGATCAATACTTGATTGACGACACTCAGCTTAAACTTATGTTCATGCTTATGTTAAGAGGGTATTTTTCGAAAACTGATCCCTATATGGTTCAACAACGGCGCGGGTCCGGTTGGTGTGTAGATCCTTGTGGGAGAACTTTGTCCAGCAGTGGACGTCCTTCGGCTGATAATGCTGATGATGACAGTAACATTTACCTGTTTACTTACTGTCCGTGAGGGAATTAGCATATCAGGCATGAGCACTAACAGTTAGACAGTAAATTTTTAGATAGTTATTTCTAATTATTAATTTTGGACTATTCTATTTCAGCTGCCTCCTGAAGAAGAGCCAGCACCACCGGCAGAGACGCCCATGGATGTGTCCATGGAGACTCAGCAGAATGCAGAGGTGCCCCCTGAAGATGCTGCTAAACCAGGTATGGAAAAACCTATTGTTGTTTTTGTATAATGTATATACAAACTTATTCTCGAGAAATGGGAAGAGACCAGTGCTGCAGTGGGGATGATATGCATGGGTTGTTAACATATCCTTATACAAAATACATTATTTATTATGCAGTATCTATACGGAACTACGATCATCTCATTCCATATCTGCCATTGAACCCACAACCACTCAGTTTTGGGAATATGCCTTTATTATTATTTATTTAAGAATGAATTGGAGGTAGTTTTCGTTATTCCCCGAGATATTGTTGTTTGAATAGTATCTAAAATGTATGAGCCGATAATTTTCCATAAGAAGTAATCGAGTGTATGAAATACAACGCTTTAAAAAACTTTGTTCTGCCATGGTTTTTCAGTCTTTTTGAAATGTTGAAGTCTAAACATCATGTTTTTTACCTACTGATATTACGTTGTTATCGTATTATGGAGGTGCCTTATTATTGGTTTCTGAGCTGTTATTCCATATGTATATTGTTTCTTACAATAATAATTCGCTTTATTATTAAACACTGTATGTGTCACACATGTCATTGCTTGTTGCCCCTGTTTTAGTCCTGAATGTAATCCATTACTGATTGGTCGCACTGAAATTATACAGAGAACGCTTTTCCACTGAGTTCTGCTGAGTGTGTGTTTTAACTGCAACACCGACCGTGACACGCGTTTGAAAAAGGTGATTGTAATTTTTACCCTAACGCATCGATATGGGAAACATTAGATAAGGTTACTCGCCCTGTTTGTTTCTGAACCAGCGTGTTCGTCTTGCGGGGCCTGAAGCGGGGTGAAGAGGGAGGCATTTATTTAAACAAATATCGCCGTTGTGTGATAAGCTTAAGGTTTATGTATTTAATGTTATCTACTAGCGACATCTAGCGACGAGTAGGGAGGCATGTATTTAATTAATGTTATCTACTAGCGACATCTAGCGACGAGTAGCGTAGCATCACTATAAAATGACAAAATATTCATAAAATAACAAGAATAAAGTGATAAGAAATGTTGCTGTTAGTTTTGTTCTTTATTTTTTTATTGGTTTAGCACATTTCACTGCTCTGTAAGACATATTTTCATTTAAACACGGGATGTTTACTCGTCGCTTGTCAGATTGCGAATGGTGCGCGACAAGGCGGCGCTACTCAACATAGGGGAGCAAACCACTATCAGCGACTACGCTGTCGTGGAGTATTAACCACATCTAATTGTTCTCTTATATCGATGCCCTAACGGCTGGATAGCCTATTGTAGATCTTCTAAGCGTGAAAGGGTCTTGTCAGGTAAATCTTACCTTAGTTCTGGAATGGGACCTAAATTGTCCGACTGTTGTAACATTAGCATTCTGTTTGTGGGAACGTAATATTTCAGACTAGGGTACGTAAAATCAGACAGAAGTAGTTTTGATGATTTCCTTAAAACTTTTCACTACCAAGTTTCAATACTTATTGCAGCACAACAAGAGTCCTCCGAAGTCGCGCAAATGGAAAATAACATGCAGCACCTAGGCGGCGGCGACGTGGCACACCAGCTCGGTCTTATGCCACAGATGGGAGGTAATATGCAACAGCTAGAAGGGGATATGCAACAGTTGGATGGCAATATGCAACAACTCGGAAATATGCAGCATCTCGGAGGCAATATGCCACTTGGAGGCGATATTCCATCACTCGGCACAGATATGTCACAACTTGGTGGCGGTGATATGCCGCAATTAAACGTTTAACGGTTACCAGACAATTTGCTGCCGTTTTAGTTGCAGATAATCATTTTTACTTCCAGTAAACTACTCAGTAGAGCTACTGCTACGGAACAATATATTATTATAGTGATAACTGATTATTTTGTACCGAAACGACGATTTATTTGATGTATTTTATATCTATTATAAGCACTGTGTTTACTGATAATGGTAACCAATGAAATAATTTATATGATATTGAAGAAATAGAGTGATATTTAATTGACTATGTGATGTGTATGGATTACAGATTTTCGTTTTTTTCTATTAAGTGGCTTTTATCCAATAAGGGCGTATTATTTGTGAAAACTAGGTATACTGATTTAAGACATTTCGGTAGATAGCACATAAGATTTAGCTAAAGTGCTAAGTAAAAATGTGTATATTTTAATGACAGAAAATGGTGTATACCTATGCCAATATGTTTGGCAATGTTTTATAATGCTGTGTTTATGTATCAAATTTACTTATATTTGACCTATATTTTGTATATAATTTCCGCTCATTGACTGCTTTGAAGATGCGATTATGGTCACGTGGATTGATGGAAGTGGCATAACGTGGCGAGCTTCGAAAGCCATGTTAAGCCGACTCTTACAGTTGCTGTCACTAGCTGGTAGTCGTCCTTGGCAGGCGCCTTAAATATTCACACACTGGAGTTGGCCACTAGCCCTATAAAATCTACCCATCTGGACTTGGCTCCCGTGTGTGGAGTATAACTCCCAAAGTATGGGTAGACATCCATGCAACAGCGGTAACGATAAAATTGGTTTCGTTGTTACCTAAAATACCTTTCTTGAAAACTTAATGGAATTATGTAATATCTAAGAAAGCAATAAACTTTTAATTTGCATATTGAATTTTTATTTTTTGTCACTTACATTAATCCCTGTAAGAACAATACTGCATATAAGTTAAATACTAGGACTTAAATCTAATATAACTGAGTATTAAATGCTTTGGCACGTTTCATATATCTCGAGCTTATAAATAATCGTCTGTATACATTGTAAATCTAGTCAACATTTGAACATGTCTTTCCCACCTGGGAATCACTTGAGTCTACATTTGAACATTGTTATTTAAAGATGGAAAACAATTTAATCTACATTTGAACATTGCTTTTCTGAACTGGAGATCAATGGTCTATATCTGAACATTGTATTCCTAAATGCAGACCGCATTTGAACATAGCATTACCAACTGGAAATTATATCTCATACATAAATGGAAGAAGGAATTATACATTCCCTCGTAGCCAAACTAGTTGGCCAACCTAGCATGACCATGAGGAATATTCCTCAAAGCAAAATTACCTCTAGTGCCTAGGTATAAGCTGTGAGGTATCAGGTAACATCGTCAGTTGGTCTAAGCACTAGATCAGTTAGCTTTATCTAATTCTATTTTTTCATTCTCTCCATAATGAATACACTGCAACAGTCGGAAGTATAATAAAAAAAATGTGATTTCGTCGATCTACAATGGTACAAACATTAGCATATTTCAGTATTGGGCGCCTCGATCACTATTCAAATATCGTTATACTGGTAAAAATCTTTAAACATATTCAGAGCTTGTTGAGAAAAGGCGCGATTGAGGCGAAGTCTTCGCATTCTGGAATCCTCTTGCCGCGAAACTTGATGCAGGATTCAGCGCAAAGCGGACCTTCGAACCAGGCGCCAAGCATCTTTTTGCACTGCGCGCAGTTCTCGATGCATACTTCCAGCGCATCGTAACCTGTCGCTGCAATAGAGCGCACTTTTAAAACATATTGATTTTGTACTTAGCGTTTCAAGTTTAGTTGAGTATACAATGTCGTGGCCAGATTATTGAATTGGCCAGATAATGCAATGACTAGCCATATCGACGAGGAGCTTCGACAAAAGTCAACGGAGCCCCGCTTATACAGTAAAACGCCAGTAACCTAACCAAGCCTCTTAGAGTTTTTCGGAGCTCCCAAAGATATTTCATGATCAAGCCACGACATACGTACACTGCGCAGGGAAGATACAATATAGGGTCTAAGAGGGGTGAAATTGAAATGGTCCTCTAAATGTCATGCACATACTGTTGCGGAAACTGAAGAACTTTTGTTCCACTGCTTTACTGAATTTGGTAAAAATAATTTGAGCTTCCCACACAAAACTGACCAATTCGCTGATCATTTTGTATAAAAAGTAAAAAAAAAAATTGCGAATTCAACAAAGTCGTAGAAAGTTGTTTAGTTCCCATAGTAGATGTTGATCTTGGTCAACAACGGAAATACAACCATAGATAGATAACGTTACTAACCTTATTAAGTCTGTTTACTAACAAATATCATGTGATCTTTTGTTGAATAAACATATTATAGGCCTACAATGCTAATAACACACTGTAATAGAAACCATTGGAGGGAAATTATCATACATCTATTTAGCTAGAGCCGTGGCTACAAATCCCTATTCTTAGTGACAGTTTAGTAAACAAGCTACTAAACTTTTGTAATAGGCAGGATCTCTGTAATACACAGTTTTCGGGAACCAAAAGGTGGTCACTGTATTTGTGAACGTGTACTAACCCGGGAGGGATCCGGATAATCTCGGAAAGCTAATAATGGTTGGCAAAATGGAGGACAAACGACGATCACTGAGCCGCTGGGCTGACCAAGTCAAACGTGACAGGACTGATCGTACCAGCCACCCTGGAGCAAGCCGAGGAGAAAAGTGCATGTCGAAGGATTCTAAACACCTCAACGAATGCACTTCAAGATGGATACGACCTTCAGAAATGAAGAACACGATTGGATTGATTGATAACCCGTCAAAAAATATATATATCTAACAAAAAATATAATCTAACATAAAATATATAGCTAAGCTAAATAAACGGAAAGTATCATTTTATAACCAGTCTCTATGGGCCACGTCGCAAACGCAATTGTATCGTATCCTTCTGGTTGAGTAAGGCACATAAATGTTATTTTAATCAAGGAGGTTGCAAAGGAGAGTAGAGGGAGAATATATATTTTTACAAAGTTCGTCAACCTACTGACGGATTTATATGAAGAGTCCAATTTTTTTTTTGCTTTTTGACCATGAGTTTCTTAGGCAAAGTTGTACAGTTTGATGAGAAGACACCACAGTTTAAATATTGCTGGACATTTTTTTGTCACCCTGTCTGCGACAAAATTAAAAACATCGCAGCCTCACGCAAAATTTGCCTTTTAAAAAGGTCTCTTAATGTGTCGTCGTCTGTACAAACATCATCGAGTTTTTTTATGTGCATTTGTGTAAAAAACCTACGAATAAGCCGTTTCGCCATATCGGAGGCCAGGCGGATTGAAAACTTCTGACACTAGGACTGGCTACTAGCACCACAACCTCCACCAATCTGGACTAGTCCCCCGTGTGTGGAGTATGGCCTAACCTTCCCGATGTATTGGTAGAGACCCGTGCCCCTGCAGTAGGGACAATATGGGTTGTTAACACCTACGATTAAGTATGTTTTTTGATGACAACGAAAGGAACTTCCAGGGTCTACGAGGACAATATATATCCACGTTCGCATTAAAAAAAACGTGATGCCGTATAAAATATTTTTCAACAAATCATAATTGAATCCGATCCTGTGGAAAACACTACGATAATACCACGAATCTGGCACTGAGCCCAGAATTAAAGGATAACAACGTAGGCTTAGGTCATAACCTTTATACCTAAGTATTTCAAGAACAAAATACATCCAGATTATGCGTGCTAGCCGCAGCTATTTCAAATGCTATAAGCGGCTCGCCTATTACTCAATAATAGTAACTTGGATCAGCTAATTTTATTTATTTTATTCTTCCAGCATACTTTACGGCATTACTACATTTGGATTTGATTATCTTATTAAAATAAATTAAAGAGCAACTTATTAAAAGTCAAAAACTTTTTTCGTTAATTGACTAAGGTTATCTTTTTCAGTTTCATCAGTAAAAGCCTCAGTTTAAATAGTTTCAGTTAATTTTGTCAGACCTTATATGAGTGTTAAAAAAGTGCGTTTGAAATTTTAAGGGGTAACTCAGAATCAAGTACCGGATATCATCAAGTATAGGATACAGGAAAAACAATGAAAAAATCCGATCTTCAATCTTTCACTATTTAGATTTAGGATGGCAAACAGAAATAAAAGATTGAAGATCGGATTTTTAGGGTTCCGTAGCCAAATGGCAAAAAACGGAACCCTTATGGATTCGTCATGTCTGTCTGTCTGTCTGTCCGTATGTCACAGCCACTTTTTTTCCGAAACTATAAGAGCTATACTGTTGAAACTTGGTAAGTAGATGTATTCTGTGAACCGCATTAAGATTTTCACACAAAAATAGAAAAAAAACAATAAATTTTGGGGGCTCCCCATACTTAGAACTGAAACTCAAAAAAATTTTTTTCATCAAACCCATACGTGTGGGGTATCTATGGATAGGTCTTCAAAAATGATATTGAGGTTTCTAATATCATTTTCTTCTAAACTGAATAGTTTGCGCGAGAGACATTTCCAAAGTGGTAAAATGTGTGTCCGCCCCCCGTAACTTCTAAAATAAGAGAATGATAAAACTAAAAAAAATATATGATGTACATTACCATGCAAACTTCCACCGAAAATTGGTTTGAACGATATCTAGTAAGTAGTTTTTTTTTAATATTTCATAAATCGTAAACCGCAATTTACCTTTCATTCAAGTTACAACGAACTACAAGAACTTCTATATTATGTAACTTGCTGCTACGGAACCCTTCATGGGCGAGTCTGACTCGCACTTGGCCGCTTTTTTAATATTTTTCACTGTATTCTGTACTTGATTCTGAAAAACCCCTTAAAATTTCAAACGCACTTTTTTAACATTCTGTATATGGTGTAACAAAATAGGGGCAGGGTAGGACCCGCGTAAACTGAAACACTACCCAATACAGGGTTATTTTTGGACCCCCCACCAAAACTTTACAGTTGCTTCTATTCATGAAACTGCGCAGCTTTTTCTAAGAACGAATGGTTAATTCGCAAAAAAATTAATCTTTCTTACTAATTTGATCACGTGATCGGCCTACTTTGTATGGAGATGCCTTATTTTTTTTGCGAATGGAAAAGTTGTTCAGTTTCATGAATAGTTTTGGTGGGGGTCCAAAAATAACCCTGTATAGTGAGCAACTTTTGTTGTACAAGTATGCTGAAACGACAAAAAAAAAATTCAAAAAGTTGACAAATCATTTGATCAGTTCCAAATGAGGAAAATTTTTTTTGCGATATTAAAAAGGTTAGCCCCCCGGCTAGGTGGAGCGATGATCTACGCAAGGTTGCTGGTAACAGCTGGATGTGCGTGGCCGAAGATAGGTATAAGTGGCGTGCCTTAGGGGAGGCCTATGCCCAACAGTGGACAAATGCAGGCTGATGATGATGATATTAAAAAAGTCTTAAAAGTAATGCTGATTAATACGTTGCGTTAAAGCCCCATTTTCGCGTCCTACACACATTATTTGCTACACCTTTTATAAATTGAAGGCAGGCTTATTTATTATTATAAATTAGTATTTTATTTCGAATGAAGGGTAAGTAGTTTTCCAAAAGGGATTTTTAGATAATTTTTCCTATCGTGAACATGTTACTTTACTCTCTGAGAGTCCTGGTTCAGTTATATGATGGAAAAGGTACCATTGCGTTTTTCAAAAGCGTACATTCACCGATTGCTTTATTGGTGAAGGTACAAACTGTGAGACAACAGGCACCTCTTCCTATCGATGTGTTTATAGGTCGCGTACTAGCACACATGCGAAGGTGCATCTTAAAATGTACTTCTTAAAATGCCCTTCTTCATCTGATGCTTATTCACAGATCAAAAAGAGACATCCATCATCTATTATTTGGGTCAGCATAGTTATTGTGCCACACGATAAGATGATTGGGGCAGAATTCGCTTCAAGATACTGTTTCAGGCTATCTAATCGCTTCAGGGTAAAGCGAAGATACTGGAAAACTTTAATGTCAAAGGACTTACTGGAGAACTTTAATATCCAAGGACTATCCATAAAAGCCTTCTCACTAAGTGGTTAGGTGGGTATCATCATGAATTTAGGCCTTACTCGACTTTTAGTAAGTAAATGTTGTATATCTCTGTTAAGTTATTGGTTACGCCTCGGGCGCTGAAAAGTGAGTTAGGATTAAGCTTGAGAGGGTTTGAAAGAAACTACGTCTTCTAAACTAAAACGTGAGCGACGCGGCGCTTTTAGAAACTTTCTAAGCAAAAAGTTTCCTATAAATATTAGAAACGTAGAATTTCGTCTGGAAAACTTCTTTAAAGGACATGTCGAAGTGTCCATTCAGTATACAATCCAAGATTATTTAGGGTGACATTAGGGTATACATATTTTATTCCCCAAGAAATCCATGCCAAAGTGGTTAGTTTGAAGTTTGGACAGATATCTTTTTTTATTTGTGAAAATATTTTATACGTCATTGTTTATATTGCTTAACTGAAGTTAAAACTGAAAATTCTATCGAAATAAGGGTTGATTATGAAATGTTTGAAAACGCACATTTAGAGGAACTACAAATACATTTATAGGTTTAACAAAGACATTTATTTTTTCTTGAAAAATTACGCGTATATTTATCATAAAAAGGTTGTCATTGTAGGAGACATCAACATCGATATTGTTCCGGAGACCCATAATGTCAGCTCCTTAGATTATCTTGATATAATAGCCCATCACGGCTTCATCCCTGGACATACTTATCCCACTCATGGATCAACGTGCCTTGATCATGTTATTCTAAAAACGAAACTTAACGCCTTATGTCTAGTTTTTGAAACTACTATAACCGATCATTCTGCGACGTTGCTTTCCTTAAAAACGATTAAACCTAACTTTAAACGCACTATAACAATAACAAATGAAGCTAACATTCTAGAAACTATGAAAAACTTAAAATTTGGTGATGTTTACTCTACTGAAGATCCTAACTTAGCCATAAAAATTCTATTAGACAATTTACGCCAAGTTATTGCTAACCATACTATAACACGTATTAAAAACCTGTCGTCTTAGGACCATCAAACCTTGGATAACAAGAGGGCTACTAAGATGCATGCGTCACAGAGACAATCTTTACAAAAAGTTTAAAAAATCCCCTAATGATGACATTCTTAAGATTTCCTATAAAAGATACCGCAACTTCTGCAATAAACTTCTTAAAGATGTTAAACGCGCTTATGAACGAGCTGAATTCGAAAAGGCTAAAAATAACTCAAAACGAACATGGGAAGTAGTAAGAAGTGTTGCTAATTTGACAAAGTGTAAATCATCTTCATTGGATCTAATTTCACCAAGTAATCCTCAAGAATCAGTTAATGATGTTAATGCATTTTTCGCAAATATCGGGAAAACTTTAGCCGAAAAAATTCATTCGAACTCATATTCTTCAGCCCATGACCCTAATTCTAGCTGCTCTTCATCTTTTGCTCTACTGGAAACTGACGTGTCTGAGATCGAAAGACTAATTGATAGTTTAAAAACGGATTGTGCTGTTGGATGGGACGGTGTTTCAGCTCGCTTCTTAAAAACTCATAAATCTGTATTAGTCCCTCCGCTTAGTTACATCTTTAATTTGTGTCTATCAAAAGGCATCTTCCCTGATGACTTCAAAAAAGCTGTAGTCCATCCAATCTACAAGGCAGGGGATCGAAACTGTGTCAACAATTATAGGCCTATTTCTGTACTCCCTGCTTTATCGAAAATACTCGAGCGTATACTAAACTCAAGACTGGTAAACTACCTTGAGAGTTTCCATTTTCTCTCCAGCAATCAATATGGCTTCCGTAAACATAAGTCTACAGCAGATGCAGTAAACGGGCTCGTTAGTCACATAGTAACAAGCCTCGATAAAGGAGAAAAGTGTCTTGGTATATTTTTGGACCTTGCTAAAGCATTTGACACAGTTTCGATCCCCCTGCTTTTAACAAAACTGGAGGCTTTGGGTATAAGAGGTGTTCAGCTATCCATTTTTCAAAGCTACCTTTCAGGACGAACCCAGTGTGTAAAAATTGGAAATCACTTAAGTGTAAACCAACCAATCAGCTACGGTGTGCCGCAGGGCAGTATCCTTGGACCTACCCTATTCCTGGCTTACATAAATGGACTTTGTGACCTTGAGCTCCCCCACTGTAAAATTTATTCCTATGCCGACGACACTGCACTCGTCTTCTCGGATAAATATTAGAATAACGTTTTTAAGGTCGCCCAGAATGGCTTCGATATCGTTAGATAGTGGCTTAGTGACAACTTATTGACACTTAATCTGGACAAGACAAAGATTGTTCCCTTCTCCATAAGAAATTCCACAGCTCCCTCGAATGACGATCTCGTTATCTATGCCCCATGCAAAAATCATGACATGGATAGACATGACGTTATTAAGTTGGAAAGGACCTCTTCCATTAAGTATCTCGGGATCGTTTTAGACTGTAACCTTAATTTCAAACCTTACATAGACGTATTAAGTGCCAGGTTAAGAAAACTTATATACATTTTTAAGCAACTGCGCCATGTAGCTGATCCTTCTATCCTAAAAACTGTATATCTTGCCCTGTGTCAATCTGTTTTAATTTATTGCATCACTGCCTGGGGTGGTGCTGCAAAAACCCATCTTATCCGTTTGGAACGCGCCCAAAGATCGATACTTAAAGTTGCCACCTTCAAACCGCTCCTTTTTCCCACTAAGGAACTATACACTTTCTGTGAAGTATTAAGTGTTCGCCAACTTTTTATCCTATACACAGTGTTACTACAACACTCACTCACCCCCTATGATAAAAATTCCCTGAGACGAAATCATTTAGTGACAGCTATTCCTAAATTTAATACTTCTTTCAGTCACAGATTTTCATGCTTTCTCGGCCCATTTCTCTATAATAAATTTCAAAAGTTGTTACAAATTCATAATGCTACAGCCTATAACTGTAAAAAAAGTCTTACAGATTGGCTCCTGGAGTTAGATTATGAATCAACTGAAAGTGTTCTTCACCCGCTATCCTGAAACCCACCCACATACACCCACACCCTCACACAAACACACACACACACACACACACACACACACACACACACACACACACACACACACGCACACACACACACGCACACACACACACGCACACACACACACGCACACACACACACGCACACACACATACAAACACAACACCTTTGCTTGTTATTGTTCATTTCTTATTTCTTATTCATCTTCTTATTTCATGCACCACAACGTATAATTATTGTAAACGTGTTTATTAATGTTCCTCTATTCTACTACTCTATAATTGTATCCTTTAAGAGGCGGGGCCTGGTGGACTGTAATACAGGTGAAAACCTACCACAGCCACCAGCTCCACAAACTTGTAAGAGTACTTTACTAATAGTATTTTCCTTTTGTATTCATTATTAGTTTGTGGACTAAATAAACGATTTATTATTATTTATTATTATTAAAAAGGCAAAATAATTATTTCTTACGGTGACATATACATATAAAGTGCTTCTTAAAATATCAGCCAGGGCTTATAATAGTATAATATAGTATATTATCCGGAACAAATCCCACACGGTCATCTGGCCCCAAACCAGGATTCCCTGTAAGTACTATGGGAACCAGAGACTGATATACACATAAACAATTTGAATAAATACATAATATATAGATATAATACACCCAGACGCAGAGCAAACACATCTGCTCATCACAGAAATGTTTGATCGAACCCACGACTCTCGGATCTCAGGCGTCAGGAGCGTCCGCCCTAACCACTGATCCACCGAGTCAGTCGATTTCTGCACATGAATCAGAACAGTTTTCACCTATAAACAATTATGTTTCGTATAACTTTTCAAATATACAAATAGTTAAATGGAAAAAAAAAAACATT
The DNA here is from genome assembly GCA_958295455.1 of Coleophora deauratella. Taxonomy (NCBI): domain Eukaryota; kingdom Metazoa; phylum Arthropoda; class Insecta; order Lepidoptera; family Coleophoridae; genus Coleophora; species Coleophora deauratella. Next base: position 4,924,863 of record OY282393.1, read on the forward strand.
TGGACTCATCATGCAAAGCTGACCGGTCAGCACATCGATTTGTATAAATTGTACACATTTTTTGCGAATCTACTATGTGTTCCTTGGGAAAAATTATTCAAATTCATGTGCAGAATCCCCAGTTTGAGTCCTGGCTTTTATTTTAAGAAAGCCTTTAGCAGTTAGCTAACTAAATTTTAGTTGTCCAACTCCAGTCAACAGTGTCGCGAGGTCAAGTGTAAGCGGCTAACACGCGGTTAAGGTGTTGTTGCGTAAAGGAATGCCCAGCGAAAGTGGATCGGCCAAATCGCGGATTGGGGTCATTGCCTGAGTGCTCATGAGCTGCACATGTCTAATAGGCAATTGAACCTTCAACTTGAGTGCAACTTGAGTGACATAAACAAAGTGTGATTGCAAAAATAAACACGCAGTGCAACTTTAAGAAAGTTATGAAAGATTACATTCGCTCCTTGAAAACCCTTCTTATGCTCTGGTCTAATAGGCAATTGGAGCTTCAACTTGAGTTCATTTAGGCACAAAAAACAAAGTGATTGCAGAAAAAACTTGTAAAATACACACGTAGTGCAACTTTAAGTAAATTAAAAAAGATTACACTCGCTCCTTTAAAACCTCTGACACGGTTAGTATTAGTAACTACCCCACAACCCCCACCAAACCGAAATGGCCTAACTTTCCGAGGTATGGGAAGAGAGGAGTTCTTAGTAGACATAGAAAAATCTTCATAATATTTTCTAGAAATAATAATAACAACACTGTCTGCTTTCTTAGCTTAATGTACTCGTATATCTAAAATAGGATTCAATTCATCAAAGTTAACTTTGTTCAGCTTTACGAAACGAAAAATTAAATAAGTGAATAAATTCGGTTCACAATCGACGAATTTGTCGCGCACCACACACAACAAAAATACAGTCGAATTGAGAACTGTCTTCATTTCTTGTCGTTAGTTAAAAATATCCAACTAACTTCCAAGCGAGGTGCGAAGAAAACTGTGTCGGTGCAATTAAGTGCACACCAGACGTACGGAACCGCGGTCAAAACAAATCCGCGGAAGGCTCCCTGCGGAACTCTAATTAAACTGCAGTTACATTTTCAACTTTTGCTTTTAATTTCAAAACTTTGCCGTTATTTTTCTCTATTCTCTGTCTCTTTTTTCCCTGTGTCCATGGCGATTATAAGAAAGTTTGAAGTTCTCATTTTATCAGAGTACGGCAGAGTGATAGATTATTTTGATTTTTTGTTATTCCCAGGGTAATTGGTACCTTGTACTCTTGTTCTTCTTATCGTGTGACAGAATTTAACCATCACACAAGGGATAGACAGCTGTGGCTTGGTATTGCACTTAGCATCACCCGCATTCACCTGTAGGGCATTTATAATAAATCTACTTACCAATAGCGGGGCTGCTGTGGACATAACCAAAATTGTCCAGAAATGCTAACACGACAAAAACGGCAAACGCTGCTGTGATTTGGCCGGCCATTTTCCAGGAATCTGAAATAGATATTTGAAAATTTCCTTTGTTCAGCCAAAACTGGTACGGATACACGCGAATCATTCGTGTTTGCAAAACAATAAAAATATGAAAAACGTATGAAAATACTACAGCCAAAAGGGGAACATGTTTTTCTCATTTTTATTTTAGGTATCCTGTATGTAAAAACTCGTAGCAATACTATGAGGTAGAGTACAGCTCGCGCCTCTCTTTTGTAACTACATCTTTACAAAAATCTCATAATTATTCCCACAAATAATTGCATGAAAATGAATTCCATATTCCAATTCTAAGACTTATTTGTTAAAATAAAATTATTCCCGAAAAATGAAGAGAATTCAAACATTCAAACATATTTTTGTGACTTTGATGTAGGTATTTTAGTTTGTTTACTAAAACTTTTTGTTGCACTGTCATCTGTTTTGGAATATTCCTCCAGAAAAATGATATGACGTTTATAAGAGTGCTTAATGTACCTACGTATAGAAATAAATGATTTTGAATTTTGAATTTTTGAATTTTGAATCTGGCATACTAAGGGAAATATTCCTTTCGTTCCCGTTACTAACTTCTACAAATAACACTGAACAACTTTCCTCAAGATATAAAAATAATGCTTTGTGTGGAAAGTGAAATATACCTATAGGGTGACTTTAAATAAGTTCTCGATACGGAAGGCTATGCAGTGCATGTATACTCAATATAACAAACAACTTTTCCTAAGCAACCCATAGTCAAATCGCAAAAAAAAAATTTGGACTCGTACTAATTTTGCCGGTCAGTTGATCGATTTGTATGGAGGCCAAATTTTTTTAGCGATTTGACTCTAAGGGTTCCTTGGGGAAAGTAGTGCAGTTTAAAGAGTAGAAGCTACAGTTAACGGAAACGTATTAAATTTAATTTAACCATGTTTATGCACTCACCACATTTATTGATTTTCTTTACACTCGAACATGAACATACAAATTTACATGGAGTGGAAAAACACGTGTTAACACTATTTTCCACTACCACAATATAACACAGTCCAAATAAATATTCACGATTCCGAATCACATAAAAAAATATTTCACTTTCAATTTAGTTAGGTTCGAGGTATAAATAAAAACTATTTCCATTAAAAAAATTGGTCTGCCTCGGCGACCAGTCATACATTGATTGTGTTTAAATATGAGATCAGTTAACTATGACTGTGTGTGTGCAAAAGTGGGGGCAAAAGTAGGCTTCGCACCGCCACTCGTGCGCCCGCGCAGTCTACCCCAGGAAACGGATCTGAGCTTTTTCGAAAGACGAAAGTTCTAAGTGGGAAGTCAAATTAGTTAAGCTGATAGACATATGGACATTCCATTTTTACTGTTCATTCGAATCTGTCTTTCCGTAATTGCTAGAAAAAGAGAGTCAAGGCTTGACATGTTGTGTAAATTGTGCGCCATTTCAAGGTGAATAAATGTATTTTGTATGCGTCGTAACGAATGCTAACACTTCTTGTGAATAGTTTCGCAAATCAGTGAGTGAGAGTATAAAGTAGGTTTTTCCAGTGTGTAAAATCCAAAATATATTTAGAGACTTTTCGGTTTTAGCCTCGACATACAAAATAAAAATCTATCCATAGAGGGCTTCATTCGTATGGTAATGGCAATTGTGTTTATTTTAAAATTAACCACACCAGACTCTGGCACTAGTCTAAAAGGTCTATTTTAATTTTGTAATTATTTATTTTCTTTTGGTTTTATTTTAATTATTATTATTTTTTTCCTTTTCTTTTTCCCTGCTTTCTATATATTTTTTTGTTTTATGTTAACTTATAGTGTGTATTTTGTGTCGAATGAATCTGAATTTAATTTTGAATAAATTGACATATCCATATTAATCTTTGGCTCAAGAATAACCTGATTACCTTCAATTGCCATGTTTAACTGCCGGATTCTCTAGATGTTACTATTATACTATGTACTTTATTATTAGTACAGTATAATATTACCTATTATATCACGTATATACCGACACTGTGACATGTATAATTTCTTTTGAAGGACATGTTAAATCGACAATCCATATACTTAAACCTACGGTCAAAAAATCTGATTACGTTTAAATTTTAAATCATTTTCTTTTTTTCATGCGAGTAATTACTAAATTAATCTGTAATACTCTATACTTAGGCAGGACTACATCAACTTCCGCACAGAGCGTACGAAAAGTCAAATGTTAATAACCTGACACTTGCGCGTGTCTCGAGCCATTCATGACGACTTGTTATCATGACGACAGGTATACATCGCCACTTCGATGTGACGTTGTTCAAGGCAGGTGGGTTTCAAACCAGCAATGCAGAACGCACTAGAAGAACGCGGTGTGCCGCGGTCGCCTCTCTTTGCCTTTTAGGAAGCGGATCTCGTTATCATGCGAACGATAATAATCACAATAAACACTTCCTAAACTCAAAATCATACATTCATAACCGTGCCGGATACACAGATATCATGATTGATTTTCTAGGCATCTTTTTATATCAATTTCCGTATATGAACTCATGCGCAGGTTATGTTAAAAAGACCGGTAATCTCCAGGGGATTTACTTTGTAATTAAATGCTATTTAAATACACGGATATGAAATGAAATTAATGAAAAAAATGTTGCAGTCCATTTATAGAAGGCGTGGAAATTAAAAATAGACACAGTGTCTGTTGATCTTATACGTTTCTGCCTATGTTGTTTCCTATATTATATAATAATAGTACCTACTACGTATTATTTACTTGTACAGAATAAACTAATAGAAAGTTGGAGAGCAATTTGTAAAAGTCAACAATTTGTTCCTTTGTTCTTATAATAGGATATGCTCTATAAATATAGCCGAAATATAATCAAGTACAAAATTAAACAAATCTAAGAAATTAAAATATACCTTAATTTACATGAAACCGCAATTTGGCCAAAGAAAATTGTACATTTTGACGATTGGAAGTCACTTCTACTCATTGAAGTTCCAACGAGCAATTTGTTTGGGAGTTCAGTATAGACTCCTGATTGAGTTGAGTTTATCGGGATGTACAACTTTTTTTTACCCTGTACAACCACCCCATTTTGTTACACCCTTTATGTACATAAGTTACTTTCTATCAGATTAAAATGTTTTAAAAGCTCTTGTAGATTTTATAACCAACTTTTACTGCACCAGTAAATCCAAATTGCCATGTCGTTTAACGAAAACTATTTATTGAATGAAAACTAAATGGAATCAAGCACTTAACTAAGTTGGTAAGAATAACAAAGAAACCAAAGTAAAAAGCCAGTAAAATCGTTAACTTACTCGAATGCCGTACAAAGTTGTTCCCGGGCGTAGAATGTGAGGTTAAAAGAAGTTGCCTGCATTTTATACTAAAGCCCATTCAGACTTACTAACGAACCATAGAGAAACAACGGGAGGTAAGTTCCATCCATTAACTATATGGAAGCTGATAATCAGATTCTGAAAATCTACAGACTACGCATTCACTAAGGGTGTATGCACATGTACTATGTACAACAGTCAGTCAGTTACGACGCATTATTCATATATACGTAAAGTGAAACGAAGTGGAAACGATCAACTTGCACCATCGTTCAGCTTGAAATTGGTGACAAGGAACTTGTTCTCATCAAGCTCCAAAGCCTCTAGCATCGCCGAAAAGTCGCCTGCTTATAGGTGTTTTATAGGATTCATTTCGGAGAGTGTGCTCAGGAACTTTACAATCTCATACCCCCTTCTCCATTCTATCATCGGACGACCAGGCGTAGAGGGAGGTCCACCCTTCCACGATTTGCGTCATTGTTAATTATGCGGACGGCGTAGGAGTGGAATTTTCTACCTGCTTCTGTGTTCCCCGATTCGTATAATTTAGGAATCTTCAAGGTGCGAGTGAACAGGCACTATTTGAGCTTGCGTGATACATCTTCAGCAGCATCGTCACTTAACATCAGGTGAGGTGTTGCCAAACGCGCTCAAATCTGTCTGTCGGGTCAGATCAACTTAAGTATTTTATCTTCTTTTTCGTCGTTCCTCATTGCAGATAATCGTGAGTGATCTTCCACTGAAGGTGAAATTGAGTCAAGTGGACATCTCGATACAGACTTCTCGTAGTTCAGGTACACATGCTTAAATAACTGATCGTCACATGATGGATGGATGAATGGATGGAAGATGTATGGACAGATAGCCAGACAGATACGACAGAGACGAAGATTGCGGCTATCGAATAGTGGGAATAAAGGCAATTTACCATTTAGTTCAGGCCTTTTCGTTCATGTTATTGTTACTTAAAGGTGTGGTTAGTGAGAGCCAAGCCATCCTTGTGGGCTCACAACCGTGGGATCACAATAGCAATGGAAAATCAGCGCGGTTCACGATAGCGCAAGCTTACTGGCATGAATCTCGCGCTATAACACAAAACGCGTGGTTTAGAATCTGATACTGAGAGGCCACGCGGGGCGCAAATACAGAAGCCATTTTTTCTCATGAGAAGCCAGCTGCTGTTGCACTGAGTTGTTACAAAAAGAAAGTATCTATCCTCAAGTAAATCTTATACAGGTGAAATTGAAATCGCGGACCAAATTTTAACTGTGGTTTCTGCTCATGGAACTGAACAACTTTCTAGAAACCAATTCAATCGGAGCAAAAACAATTTGGACTCTTCATACAAATCGATGCCTTGAGTAACCAACTTTGTATGGAAAGTCCAAATTTTTGTTTGCTCCGATTAAATTGGTTCCTTAGATAAAGTTACTCAGTTACTCAGTGTCATGACTGGAAGCCACAGTTAAAGGTCCGCGATTTCAAATTCACCCTGTATAATGATTAGAATGACAGCAATGTATGTAATAAAACTGAGTCATGGGTTCCATTCCCCCCCCCCCCCAAGGAGCAAACATTTCTGTGATAAAATGGTGTCAGTGTAAGTTCGCTTTTGCTCGTGTAGTAAACAAGTTACACAGGGGTGTAACAAAATAGGCGTAGGTACAGATCCTACGCCCACTGGGGATTCTTTTCATCACACCCTCGTAAAAACCAAAACAAATTTGATTTTCTAAACAGAATTAGCATATTAGCTAATCGATTTATATGAATAGCCTAAAATTATTTTGAGATTTTAGCAAATTAGTTGAATAAAAGTATGCAGCAGATTCACTTACATTGTTTCACCTGCATTCAATCTCTTTCTTTTAAAGTGCTCGCCGCTTCGCGTCGTTTTGCGTCGTGTCTTAGTGTGAACTGACCCTAAAGTCATACTGAGACACTTTTAACAAAGAAACATTTAAAAGAAAATTGCGATTATCGAAGAAATTGTCAAAACTTTAATTTCCAAAGCAAAAAATGTTTACGCTACATTTATTTCTATTTTATAGGTACCTATAGTAATATAGTACTCTAGATAAATTTGTAACACTGCCTATAAAATATATTATATATAGAATTATTACTTATAAGAAAAAAATATAACAAAAAAGAACGAGCTCTTAAATCTTTGTAGGTTGCCAAAAACATAGATCAAACGCAATTTTTGTTTGTGTTTCACTAAATTCAATTATGTAACGTAAAACTCGAGATTGGGAATTCGAGTTTTTTCGTAGCCAGTCGAAATTTCTTTGCAGCCAATTTTAGCGTGTTAAATTTTTACTTTTGTGACTTTGTGAGTTCCGCTGACCATGTTCTTGTCAACATTTGAGATTTTTCAAATTGTATTTCCAGCCAACATTTTTATCTCATTCCTTTTTACATGTCTATTTTGGGGACTTCGTCAGCCATGCTGGCCAACACCAGGTTCTTGTCAGTGCCTTGCAATCTCTTTGGTTCCAGCGCGCTTCTCATTTCTAGAGCGCGAGTGTCCACCTCTAGGGATTGGTTCTTATCATTCAGGTCTATACCGATCTTGATTGATGCCGATTCAAGTGCATTGTAAGTTGCCCTGAAAAAGAATTCACCTGTCAACACTATGTTTCTGCTCTGCCCGCTACCAGCTTGAAGCCTTGGATGGTATCGACCGACGCGCAAAGAGACTTGTAGATGACTCATCGTCATTTAAATAAGCTCCAAAGCCTTGAGCATCGACTCAAAGTCGCCTCTTTCTCGGTTTTTTATCGAATTCATTTCGGAGAGTTTGCTCAAGAACTTCATGACCTAATTCCCCCAGCTCCTTTCCACCTTTCAACCAGGCGCAGGGAGGCCTTTTATCCCTTTGTAGTTGACATTCCACCTATTCGCATGAAGTGATATGCTTCCTCTTATTATGCGAACTGCGAAGGAATGGAACTCCTTACCTGCGTCCGTTTCCCGATTCCTATAATTTGGTGGTTTTCAAGGCGAGAGTGAATAGGCATTATTTGAGTTTGTGTGTACCATCGTCACTTTTCATCAGGTGAGATGTAGTCAAACGCACTCAAATTTTTAATTTAAAAAAATCTAAGCTATTCAGTAAAAATATCTTTAATCCCCCGAATCGGAATGCATATGTGCGTACTCGCGCATGCGCATTTGCGCGCATATATTGTTGTTAGTATCGTCTTTATCGGGTAGTTTAGGGATTACATTTATACTCCCGTTTTCCACGTTTGTAAGTAAATGCGGCTATTCAAATAATATTGAATCATGTTTCAGGTATTACCAATATAAACAATATTTCCACCAGGTATTATATTTAGGTTATCTGCCGTAGTAACAAAAACACGATCTATTAACCTCACGGGACCGCAGGGATTCTCTTCCCCCATTTCTTATAAATCACTTAATGTTTGTTTCGAATTCACCGTATTTATAAAGCTGTAAACTGTAATCAATTACAGGACATTAATCTACTGTTTATGATTTTTCTACTTTTGCTAGAACTTAGTTCTTTGTTTTTATTTGCTCAAAGTCTTGTTTGACCTATGTTCGTCTCACGATTAGCTAGGGTTATACTAAAGACTAAAACGTATGTAAGTAGGTAGCTACAGTTTTTTGTATATAAAATTGAATAACAAATTATTTGTTAGTTAATTGTTAATAAAAAAAATGTGGTTCCACCAGAGGTCGCGGCTTCAAATGTCCAATATACCAATGAATTTTCGAAACTTGTACATTTTCACACCCATTGCGTTAACAGTAAGGAAAAAAATCGTAAAGAAACCTGCCCATCTGGTTACCAGATGTGTTACAAAGGTCGCGTTGCGTTACAAGTGTCTGTCGAGATCGTGGGTAATGCTGAGTTCAACATAAAGCAATCTATCCCAATAGTACGGCTTTGTGTCACTCGATAGAAAAGAAATAACGAATCCTCTTCAATCACGTCACGAGTTGATAATGAAATAATTTTCGCGAGTACAAGTGACCGTTACTTAAGGAAACTTAAGTCATCCTATCACTGTACTTACAAAATCATGTCATTCACTCCAAACTTCATTACTTGCCATCATAAATACTTACTTTGCACAATCCAGTTTCTCTTCCAGCTGTCTAATCGTCTCCCTCAGGTTGCGAACCTCTTCCTTCAGCCCGATGTCTGCCTCATCGGCCGCCAGTTCGATTCCCGGCCGGTAGCCGCGAGTCTCCAAACGCGTCTCAGCCACTTTCAAAGCGTTTACTTTGTCGGTAAACTGTTCGCCCATTATTTTCAGTTCTGTAGCTAGTTTGTCCATATTTTCTTCCATCTGTGGAAGAATAAGTGAAAACATATTTAAATTAGACTTTTAATATTATATAATGTTGAAATATATTAATTTCGGTCTCATAGTTTTGTGATATTTCGTACATAAACTACCACGGTACCTCAAGTCACTCAGTGTCTAGACTTATCTTACACAATATCGCATTTGTTAATATCAGTTAGGTTTTTCTGTTGTAGTGCATGTTGTAAGGAAATTAAATTATTTGGCTATCGCCAACACTCAAAATTTTTGTTATGGTTTCTTCATTAGTTTTCCAAAGCTTTTCCTTGTTAAAAATTTTGGGCTCTACATATTTGATAGGCAAGCTTTAATCGATTTGTATGAGAAGCAATTCTTTTCTTCTGAATTTAAATTTAAAATTTAAGAATCTGTATATACGGCGTTAGAAAAGTGATGAGATGAGTAATGAACGATGGCTATAAGAAGACTTAGCGAGTATATATTTTTTATTAAAATCATTAAACTGATTGGCTTTGTTTGTTGGCTTGTTTCTTTCACTTCATATTCTTGTAATTTTTCAATACCTCAAGTTAAGTGTGTCGATCCTGTTTAAGACCTTTGGAAGAAATTATTAATCAGTCTATTTATACCTTGGAGATTGACATAGACATAATTTCTACGCAATTTAGCTTCATACTCTAAAATCTAATAATGTTTGTTTGCTTTGAATCAATTTACTGTATACAAGTAATTTGAGATAGGAATCTACGAAAGTACTTTTACTTTTACTGTAATAATACCCAGCCACCACCTGAACCAAAATGTTACCCCTCAAAGTCAGCCTATGTTTTGTAAATTACTTTGGTGGTGAAATCACAACCATTTCTGCGTTATAAAATGAACTTTATAGCTATTAAGAATGCGAGATTTTATTAAGGTGATTCACGTCAATTTTCATGTTTACGAGCATCCATAAAGGTTATTTTACCGCAATTTAGAAGAGCGGATATTAAAATAACAATGCAGTTAATTTCCATAGACGAGGCGGTATTTACGTCAAATACTTGTTGGGCTTCCTCCTACGTATCTTTTACCCTTATTTACAGTTGTGAGTCGTGGAAAATAACAAACTATATTATTATATACTCTGAATAGTTTGCAGAAACGCACTTTTATAAAGATACATGTAAATCATATTTTGCTTAACCTATCCCAGGATGACCAGGGTCCATTTTTAGACTTATGAATATTATTCATAGGAGTCATACCAAAACTCTTCGTATTTAAAAATCAAACATTAAAATGGTTTTAAAATGAATAGGCCAATTTTAATGAAAACACATATCAGGGTATTGTCATTATAAAATACAGTCATTTCAAATTTTACTATCTATTTATCTATCAGCCGGAAGACGTCCACTGCTGGACAAAGGCCTCCCCCAAGGATTTCCGCACTGACCGGTCCTGTGCGGCTCGCATCCAGCGGCTTCCCGCAATCTTCACCAGGTCGTCGGTCCACCGAGTCGGAGGCCTGCCCACACTGCGTCTTCCGGTGCGTGGTTGCCACTCGAGAATTTTACTGCCCCAACGGCCATCTGTTCTACGAGCTATGTGCCCTGCCCACTGCCACTTAAGTCTGGCGATTCTGAGAGCTATGTCGGTAACTTTAGTTCTCCTACGTATCCCCTCATTTCTGATTCGATCACGTAGAGAAACACCGAGCATAGCACGCTCCATCGCCCTTTGGGTGATTTTGAGCCTTCTTATGAGGCCCATAGTAAGCGACCATCTCTCGGATCCATATGTCATCACTGGCAACACACATTGGTCAAAGACTTTAAAATTTCAAATTTTAAAATTTCAATTTTTTTCAAATTTTACATAGTAAGCTATTGTTTTATTAGACGCAGGTGGAACAATGGCATACAAATTAATTACAACTGCACCGCAAAAAGTTTCGTTACTCTGAGTGTACTTCAAGAATCACGGAGTCCATGAATTCCCATGAGTTATAACAGTTATATTGTTTTTGTCTCTGAAATATTGTTTACAGGAGTTACCGAAATTAATGTTTGACTGAACTATATTGTAATTATATGTGTCAGTGCTCTCTATCTTTTTATCCGTGGTATCGATAAATCTAATATTTTCGATAACTAAGAAAGGAAGTACGATTTCATCACTGAATTGCATTGTGACTGAAATGCTATGACTTACTTTCACCTACTTTTTATTGCCAAAAAAATTATTCGCTATATTGAATCCAGTTCAATTCCGCTTTCCATTGCTGTTAAATCAATATGCCGCGACCGCGGTAGAAAAATAAACAAGTACGCGCCGTCACACATTGTGATTGATCGCTGGTGAACAGTGACCGATCAGTTTGGCGGTTCCAAAATTTTTCAAACAAAGCCGCGTGTTTGATCGTTTGAATCAAGCTTCTATTTAATTTATTGGAAATTTCCAAGTATTGCGGTGCGAATGTATTTAACAAAGTGCTAGCCACAATCCTCGATTGAGGCAGCTGCCAGCATGAAGTTTGTATGTTTTTAATTTAATCCAAGATCACTATACTTACAGCATTGAAACAGATGTTACTCGGGCTTAATTGTTAGGACATCTTAAACGTTATTATACAAAATCAATGTTTATTTTTTGATGTCCGTCAAAGTAAACAACAACAAGAAACCTTAAAAAACTGTAAATTCATATTGGATATCTTCAACGTTATTATTTATTAAAGTGATCAACTTGTTTTTTAGATGTCTGACAAACTGGAAAAGATGAAAACAAGTAATATCTTACTTTTTAAATGTTTATAAAATGAGCACATTTTGACGTCATCGTTTTTCATTATCATTGGCACTTCCTATTATAAGATTTGTTTTAAAAACATTATGAGGCATATTATAATTTGGGAGAAGAGTTTTTATAAGTTTATAGTAATTTGTTTATAGCCCACACATATTCCCAGTTCAATTTTGCTTACCTTCAGCTGCGATATATGTATCCTATCATAGTTAATTAATCTTGTAATGTTACAATACAGTTTTTTTTTATCTGAATCAAGTGACGGCCACTGCTAAATCCATTTATTAATGCTTTGTATAAAGAACAGAGGGTATTATTCATACAACTAGTGTAAAGTACATAATTTCCAGACTTTGGTTTCGGACAGACCGACCGAACACTAGTTTGCTTATTAAATTCGCTTCGACCTGCTAGCGATGCAATATGCCAAGCTACATATTGAACTGTGCACAGACCGTATAAAGTGCATTGAACTCAATCCCATTGCCCGTAATCATTTGCCTCAGAACTGTATTAATATTTACTAGGAATATTGGAAAACCTAAACAAATAAGACATTTTAGGATCGACACCCCCTAAAACTGCTTAGGGCGTTGGGCCTTCCAAGAAAAATATAATAGCAAACATTTATCGTTCTATATAAAATTGACTTTATCGGTAGTCAGAGTTGGAGCATACTGTAATAAATAGAAAATGCAATCAGAAAATTCTATTAAAAACGATATACAGGGTAACAGAAAGGTGTGATAATACTTCAAGGTTGGCTTTTACCCATCAAACTGAACAACTTTTGTTCTACAACTTTGTTGAAATCGCAAAAAAAATTTCGGACTTTTCATACAAACTTGGTTCGCCAGCTGATCGATTTGTATGAAAAGTCCAAAAAATTTTTTGCGATTTCAACAAAGTTGTAGAACAAAAGTTGTTCAGTTTGATGGGTAAAAGCCAACCTTGAAGTATTATCGCACCTTTCTGTTACACCCTGTATATACTTTTGCACTTTAGACAAACCAATCGGCCAAGTTTTGTATGTACGTATATCCTTTTTATTATTACAGCATTTAGTCAAAACGCCTAGATGAATTTCAGAGTGCGAGGTGAGAGGTGTCGTTATATTAATTTTAATCCCCAGATACCTTTTCTGTAGTCGTTTATAATATTCTGATGTATTACTTTTTTTTCTTACAACACCTATGTTAAAACCAATGGAATGCATGCATAAATGAGTATTAGAGAGACCTCGAGGCAGAGTTTCAGTTAAGTGGTGCAGCCAAGTCACCAGTGCCACCAATCTGCAACTGGAGCAGACAGTGTACGCAACGAGCGACAGAGCCGGATGGAGAGCACTCTGCGCCCTCTGTAGGCCATGAAGGTCACGAACCTTAGCATTGATGGATTTAGTATTAAAAAACCGTTACAATTTTTTCCTACCTTCATCTTCTGCCACTCCAACTCGTTCCTAGCCCGCTGCGTGTCGTAGATGCGCCGGCGCAGCATGTAGTTGGTGACGTCAGTCTGCGCACGCAACGCGTTCCTGGCGCGGCCCCGAGCCACGAACAGCGACTCGCGCAAGCGCAGAGTGTCCTGCAACTCTTCTTCCGCCATCTTCTTCATGGCTTCGCACTTCTCCAGCCACTGTTCGTTTGTTATCATTCTAGAAGGAAACAAAATTGTAATAGGTACGTTTAAAAATTTGGTACTGAATCGATGGCAAAAAAATACTGTGACAGGAGTGATCCTATTAAGTTTTTTTTTCCTTTTGAGGTACGGAACCCTAAACTGGCATAATTTCTCGTGAACTTATTTTGGAGTTTTACTCAAAGCTATTGCTGTCCTCCCAAACCGCATCCCTGCAAGTACCAACCATCTGCCAGTTTATCATGTACAGCCAGCACCGACCAGATTTTGATGAATGAATACAGACCACAAACAAGGGTACAGAAAATCATTTCACATAATCATTACACAACTTGCCTAACGCAAAACAACATTTCCATAAATCAATCGCCTAGATATTCTGTTCTGTGATTTGAGCAAATACACTATCTCTGTTATAAATAAAGTCAAATTTGATAGGAGTAAAAGTTATTTATTTTAGTTTAAAAGCTACAAAAAACTTTGTTTTACTAAACGTTTATGGAATTTAAGGATTATATCAAATTTTCTACAGATGTAAACAACACTTCTATTATCACAGAAAACTGTATGTGTACAAGTTTTAACTTCGCTCCAGTAAATTTGGAGCAAATTGGCAGACAAACGGACAGACAGACACACTAGTGATCCTATAAGGGTTACTTTTTCTTTTTGAGGTACGGAAGCAGTGATATTATAATATTATAAACCATAAACATAATGTATCATTTAACATAACAAAATTTTAACCGTTTGAGTTTTGTATTCGCAGCCATTACAAGTTTACTTTTTACTACCTAAGTAAATTGTATTTCATACTTAGGGAGGCTTAATAAATTTTATGATGGTAATCTGCCTATTCTGCCTTTTTACTGCCAATAAAATACCTTAAAATAACTGACAGATGTTGTGATATGAAATACGATTCATTTTAAGATAGAATAAAATATATCTCATATAAATGACGAATATTGAATAGAAAATAAGATATTTGTTATCTATAACTTGCCATCATTTATTTTTTTACCCCATCCACCCTCAATTTTATGATTGTTATAAACAGACTTGAAAAAAATAAGATGCTTATTTTTTGAGGTTCATTTACATTTCATGAGGTTATTCGTTTTAGTAACATTTTAGGGTATCGATATAGAGCTTTGTAGGTTGTATAGAGGCAATGAATACATTGCACGAAAAGGTTTTTTCGCGATTCAACAGTTGTAGACATCGACTTATATATATTTATGTACTTCGTTTGGTCGTAGAACAACTTTACTGAACTGAAACAGAAAACAATGGGCCAACACAATTTACGAATGACCTGTTTGGCTAATTTTGTATAGATAGTCCAAAAAATAGAAAAGTAGACAAACGACAATAGTTGTTCAGTATGATGAGTAAATAATCGACAACGCTGAATACGTTAAAAACAACCGACTTCAAAAGATTCATAATTGACGGAGTAATCGCGTAACATAGATACAAAGAAAACATACAGTCGAATTGAGAACCTCCTCCTTTTTGAAGTTGGTTAAAAATAGCTTTAGGTTTTGTTACTCTCGCTGTTGGCTTTTTTGCTTAATGTAACGTATATAGGGTGATTTTAAATTAGTTCTTGATACCAAAGGATATGCATGTGCTCATGATAACAAACAACTTTCCCTAAGGCACCCATGGTCAAATCTCAAAAAAAGTTTTGGACCCTCCATACAAATCTGTCTACGGAAGGGCCAAATTAGTATGATGAGTCCAAAATTTTTTTTTGCGATTTGACTATCGGTTCCTTAGGGAAAGTTGTTTGTTATCATGAGCACATGCATATCCTGTGGTATCAAGAACTAATTTACAGTCACCCTATATATTGTTATAATGTATAATATTCTCAAACTATGCACATATATTATAAAAGTTCGGAAAAAATATTTTTTTGCAGAGACCAACAACTTCTTATGAAAGGAAAAGTTTATATGTTAGTCAACTTTACTGATTTACTACTGCTATTAAAGTATTTATTACTATAGCAGTGTATATAGGAGCGAATAGTACACACACGTACAATTAATATAAAAAAAGTTCCAGGCTGGCTGTGAAATGACAGGTAACTAACTTTGATTACGTATCCTATGGGGATTCAATTCATTCAAGGTGAGATAATACCAAGGGGTTACCAATTACAGAATAAAATTAAGCACGCAGTCGTAGCTCTGTGCCTCATAAACAATATAGATTTTTGAAATATTGCGGTAACGTTGAAATTTATACGATACATATTCTAGTAAAATTTTTTGCTATTTTAGCTTTGCTCTCCAGATTGATTATATAGCCAAAATCAATCTTTATAATATTTACGGTACATTTCATTACAAAAACAGAAGCAGTCTTGGCTCAGTGCGGCTTGCGTGAATGCGTCTATCACGCAAGTTTACTGACTACAGACGTGGTCATAAACTGGATGGGTTTGACTGTTAGTGGCATTCATCTCGACCGTTTTCGTGCTTCGCAAGACACGTTAAGCCATTGGTACCGGCTGCTATCGCTAGACAGCAGTCGTTAAGCCATGTCGGAGGCCTTATAGGTGGTTTGAAACTTCTGATACTATGGGGTTGGACACTAGCTCCACAACCTCCACCAATCCGGACTTGGCCCCCGTGTGTGGAGTATGGCCTAACCTTCCTGATGTTGGGAAAGAGACCCGAGCTCCTGCAGTGGAGACGATATAAAAAAAAAATATTTTTTTATTGTTTTTTTATCTAGAATTGATAAGCCCTTTGGCATCATCTAACCTGGTGGTAAGTGATGGACCTGCGACCTCTTGATGTGAAGCGAGCAGACTATAGCCACTGGACCACGGAGGCGGTTAAAAAGATGTATCGTATTTGAATCAATATGTAATTAATTTAATAAGCGAGTTTGTAATTAATTAATTAATTTGTATTGGCTCGTACTACATTTTCGTTACGCGCGCGCTTGAAAAAAAAGCAGCCAAGTGCGAGTCGGACTCGCCCATGAAGGGTTCCGTAGCAGCAAGTAACATAATATAAAAGTTTTTGTAGTTCGTTGTAACTTAAATGAAAGGTAAATTGCGGTTTACGATTTATGACGAAATAAAAAAAAAACTACTTACTAGATATCGTTCAAACCAATTTTCGGTGGAAGTTTGCATGGTAATGTACATCATATATTTTTTTTAGTTTTATCATTCTCTTATTTTAGAAGTTACACACATTTTACAACTTTGGAAGTGTCTCTCGCGCAAACTATTCAGTTTAGAAGAAAATGATATTAGAAACCTCAATATCATTTTTGAAGACCTATCCATAGATACCCCACACGTATGGGTTTGATGAAAAAAAATTTTGAGTTTCAGTTCTAAGTATGGGGAGCCCCCAAAATTTATTGTTTTTTTTCTATTTTTGTGTGAAAATCTTAATGCGGTTCACAAAATACATCTACTTACCAAGTTTCAACAGTATATAGTTCTTATAGTTTCGGAAAAAAAGTGGCTGTGACATACGGACAGACAGACAGACAGACATGACGAATCCATAAGGGTTCCGTTTTTTACCATTTGGCTACGGAACCCTAAAAACTGCCAGCTTTTAAACTTACCTTTTGGGAGTCTTCAATGAATCAGTCTTGTAAGTGATATTCGCGCATTCCTTGTCCAGGCTCAACATGTCCTTGTCGATGGCCAAGGCTTCGTTCTTGTCGTTCAGATCCAGTTGCAGCTTAAACTTGACCACCTCCAACTTGTTGATCTTCTCCCACGCAGACTGGCACCGGTCTATTAGGAGTTTTTTGTTGCTTTCCGTTACGCAGAGTTCCTGAATACGAGAAGTTGATCATAAGTCCTAAATACGAGGAGTTGGTGATAATGAAGAAGTAACTATAGAGATGTGCTGACTAATTTATGAATAAAAAAGGTCCGTATTGTTGCTATCCGTTATTTTGTTACGCAGAGTTCTTGAATACGAGACGCTGATCATAATGAAGATGTAACTAAAGAGATGTGCCGACTATTTTATGTATAGAAAAGGCCCCTATTTACAGTTGATCACATGGTATGGGAATATTGATAAAGGTTGTTCAGCTTTACAATTTAATTTGAATTGTTTAACATACATAGTCAATAACTATGTATGTATGTGAATTCCCCTAATAATTTTATTATTATTAGGGCAAAATTGTTCAGTTTTATAAGTAGAAACCCTAGTTTCAGTAGTGTTAGTACCTTTAAACATCCTATACAGGTTGTAAAAAAAAGGTGTGGTGATACTTCAAGGTGGGCTTCTACTCATCAAACTGAACAACTTTTATTCCATGACTTTGTTGAAATCCCATTTTTTTTTACTTTTTATACAAACTTGGCTCGCCAGCTGATCGATTTGTATGAAAAGTCTAAAATAACTTTTGTTACACCCTGTCTACATTCTAAGTGGCTTTATTCGACAAGCGGAAAATGATAAATGCATCGATCCTTTAATACTATCAGGCATCGATCCTGTAATACAATCAGGCATCGATAAAAGTAATCGGAGTAAACAAAAAATAAAAATAAAAAATATCTGGGACAAATCACACACGGTCATCTGGCCCCAAACTAGGATTCCCTGTATCTTGGGAACCAGAGACTGATATACATACACATATACTTTTTTAAATACATACATATATAGATATAATACACCCAGACTCAGAGCAAACAATTCTGCTCTATACAGAAAAGTTTGCCCTGTGTGGGGATCGAACCCACGACTCTCGGATCAGAGGTCAGGATCGCTAACCACTTAGCCACCGAGTCAGTCAATACATCCCATGCTTATATTGTCGGTTTTTTTATCCACTTAGGTCCATTAAAAATCTTACCACTAATGGAAAGCCTATACATACACAAAGCTTAGTACAGGGTCTTTACATAAAGCTTAGTTTAACAACTATCGAAAAATCATTTTTTTATTGATGTGAAAAGTTCTTGTTAATTTTACAACTTACAATAAGAATTCAAACACTACATCGTGTCAGGATCGTTTAACAGAGGAAACTCGATTTCCGAGAAACCCTTTTACAGTTTAGATTCGTTGCTCGAATCAATTAATTATTCATGGCAACTTCGCTTACAGCTGGCTATTGTCGTTACTTAATTAAATATGAGGTGAGATATTACAAAGCGAGCTTAAGAACTTCCTGAACATCAGGAACTTAATGTTACGTAGTCGTTAGTCTATGTTTTTGAAATTTAAAAGCAATTTCAAATTTGTTTAAAAACGGTTATAACCGATATCGGTACCAACCATCGGTAAACACTCGGCAAGGGTTTTTTCTCGTGAAGAACGAACTGTGATAAATGCATATTATAATGTCTCGTTTTTAATGCTGAATATTTCTTCTTACAATCTAGATTTAGAATAATTTAAGACAACGTTTTAAATAGAATTACCTATAAGATCTGCCTGTTGTTTCTAACATCTATGTAGCATATATTATCTGACATTACACGCAGCGTAAGAAGTTCTAAAACAAGGGCCTTATCATAATTTTCGAGAGTGTTCTAGCTGAAAGCTTGGAACGTGCTCACAATTAGGCACTTAGAGTTGGCTTCTAGTTGTACAGTCTCGAATCAGTCAAGTCTTGTGTGATCAACTTGAAATTTATGAGTCACGGGAAGAGTATTTCCCAGAAATTTACGTAATTAATGATTTTTGTAATATACAATATATTACCTTTTTAAGTTCAGTATCAGCTAGATCGTAGGTCAGCTCAGTAGCTCGCCTGCCATCTCTGTTGGAGAGGCATTCGGAGCACACCAATAGGGGCATGTTCAGTTGTTCCAGCTCTCTCTCCGTGGAAGCCTTCTCCTCTTTCAGGAGAGCCATTTCCCGATCAATGCGGTCCAATAAATCTTTTATCGTGGACTTCCATTGTTCTATTTCGTAAATTCTGTAAAGTTATAGGTATTGTCAGTTAAGATTTGTTTAATTTGAAAATACATTGTTGTTTGTCTGTATGATTTTCCTAAAGCATAAGGTAGAATGTGGACGGTTTGGCGTCTTATCTCGTTGTATTACTTAGCTGCTAAATTTCAAGCTGCCTTCATCTCATCTCATCTCACTAATATTGTAAATGCGAAAGTATGGATGTTTGCTTATTTGTTTGTGTGGAACGCCGAAACAACCGAAAGTACTGAACGGATTTGGATTAAATTTGGTAGGTATATACAGATAAAGCACTCGGCTAACACATAGGTTACTTTTATCCCGGAAAGGGCTCCCGGAGGAGTGCCTAAAAACTGAAATTTTTACTTTGTCACTAGATGGCGCTGCCTTAATATTTTATTTCTTTCTGGACACAATTCCGAAGTCGCGGGTGAAAGCTAGTAATCAATAAAACTGTTCTGAGCATTTACCAAGGTACAAAATTCATTAATATCGAAGAATAATCTAATTTAATCTGATTATTTTCGTGCCCTCTCTGTCACTCTTATTCAATCACGCAAAGTGCAACAGAGATGGCATCACTAATGAATACGTACAAGGATATCGAAGTCATCGCACATTGTCTCGATATCAAACCAATCTAATTGCAATCTCACCCTATCGCCTACAACATTGTGGTGTATCCCTCTTACAGAGAGTGATAATCGTATTTGGGATGACGAATGAGAAAGCTACCTAAACAATGCCTAAGGCATATGGAGTAGGCTTCTATTGTTTGCTACCACCACTTAGATATGCCGAGTAATTTAGGCAAGTGTTAGTAAATGAAACTAACGATACGCGCGTGACAACATCCGTGTGGATTTTTAGTGTAAACTGCATTGAAGACTCGATTCAACTACGTAAGTCGTGTCAACTACATAAATATAAACTTTTTTTCAAACTCTTCTCTATTATATAATTCAGTACTGCATTGTCCTTCAGTCAGACACTGGTCACTTTTAAAATATGTATATATACAAAAATATTGCCTATTCATGATGATTCTAAAACTCTGCGTTTTAGTGAGTTGTCAGCCCATATGGTTCAGCTGGAAACCTTTTGCTTTTGTAACTGGAATAATCTATTAACTTCTGGATTAGGGTGTAGGTAGGTAAAGAGAAAGGGCTGAAATATTCAAATAGTAACTTTATTTATGTCATGTTCGGGATTATTTTTATTTATTCCCTATTCAAGTGAAAAGGTAAAGCCTTAAAAGTAGCAAAAGCAATGACGACTGACAAGCTCAAAGAAACTGCTCACAATATTTCAAGTGTGATGAAAATATTAAATGTTAGATAAAGTAACAAAAAATCGTAGGCATTCTCGTAGGGACCTAACCTAAGACTAAGCAAATTGCCTGAATTGAATTTTGAAAGGGTTCTCTCGGAGTATAGTGTTGTGTCACTGTTGCGATGGACGTGGGCTCCGAGATGTCTCATGTCGAGCTTGAAGAAGCTAGCTTATTCATGCACTAGAATTTAGTTTTTTAGGGTCCGTTCACAATGAAACACTACACGAAGGTACTTGAAACAGTTTCCGAAATGTTGTGAGTACAAGCTCTGAGGGGTAGGGAGTTAGGGAGCGATAAATACGGTTTCGTTAAAAATTTAAATCTTTGGTATGGTTCTAAACAAGTTTTATTCGACATCAGTTTAAATATTTGCATAAAGAAAGTAACTTTTGATGATTTAAAAGAATGTGTACAGCATCTAAGTAGATACGATAAAAAAATGTTAATTTTGATTTGAGTACATTTCATGATTAAGTAAATATAATTATTTTGCACCTTTTTTGTTACTACGATTCATAAACTGAAATAAGTGTATAATTGAATTACCGACATAGCGGTAGCGATCCTTGCATGTGTATCAGGTGAGACCATGTGGTCTCAATATTAAGTCAATGTTACGTATCGAATGTATACATTCAGTTCGTTTTCGAGCGAATTGAGATTTTTTCACACAGAAAGTAAATAAGTTTAATATAGTAACTTAAAAATTACGCGATGACCGTGCCGCATCAGGTCGTGTCGCGTCTCAATATGACCTGAGCCTTAGTAAGTCCCTAACTTGGTATACATTCTGATGGTCACACTGTAATGTGATGGGTCGCATTTCTCAGAAAGCGTTCCATATTGATATGGTAGAAATATTTATAATATTCTGAGTATCTTTAACATTCACATTTGGTTGAAATAAAGATGTCTTTCTTTTTTGTTTTTTTTTTTTTGAGTTAATTTTAACCCAAAAAATTTCAGAATACGATACGGCACAGCTTAAGTCTCACTTGAAAACAATAAATTCCTGATTTATAATGACAAAGGTCAACATTGGAAAGAACGCCACAGAAATTAACGCAAAAACGAAGCGGATAGAATAAAAATAAATAAAAAGGGACAGTTTTAAGAAATACCCAAATAACAGAACAAAAACGAGATAACGGGCGCACATGTGCACGGCACTAACTACTCGTAAGCGTGAAGTAGGCAAAACAGGCAACTCAAACATCTTTAGACACGTCGCAATTAAATGAAAGCGTTAAGCCACTAAACATAAGATCCATTTTATGTACCAAATACTGTGCTTGGTTTGTTTCTTTTCAGTGTTTAAACTCCTTTTGGTTGATGGGAGAGCTACGAGCCTAAGAACGAGGTAGAGCCGAGGAAACTAAAGTCGAGTCAGAACCACGGAGTTGGCCTAGGATTACTGAGCTAAGCCTGAATGTCTACATTTACAGTCCATCATAATGAACAATGTACTATCGTTTATCCCATTCCCGCTTGCCGACCCTGAAAAAGATGCAAGACAACGCTTGCGCAAGACGTTAACCATTGGCTGAAAAGTTAAAGAAGGTGGGGGGTAGCCTTTCCTGAGGGATGATGAGAGAATTGACCTTATTGTTCGAAATTAAACTCTATTAAGATGTATTAGGTAACAAATTCAGTTAAGATTTGGTGATAAATGTAAATATTTCCTGATTTAATTTTAAGAAAAGGAGGAGAGACACTCGGTGTTAAACCTTTCGAAAGAGTGGTTGTTAGAGACAGTGCTGACAGTATTTAATTGCAAATATAATAATTGTTCTACTAATTTCATTTTATTCTACTAATTAAAAATGTAATTTTGGTGGTTTCTGATCACGAGATGTCAAAAGTTAAGTAGAAAATTATTAAAAAGGGCTGTTATAGAGTGAATTTGCATTTCAAATAAAATTTACAGTTTCCTTTTAAAAGCCAAAAGTTTGATTGATGTCACACTATTTCATTTTTTTTTACAATTATGAGATGTGCAACTGAACTTATCTACAAAAGAAACTAGCTTTATTTGAGACTTATTTGGTGATTTTAAAACAATAAGATGCCTTAAAACTTGTTGCATAACTCTAAAATTGTATTTTATTTAATGTTCATTATTTTATTGTGTGTTATTTTGATTGCAATCGAACACTTTATAATGTGATGCATTTTTCGTGAAGATGTTATTTATTCGATTAATTATTCATTTGGTCATTGTTTTAAACTTGCATTTATTCAAAATAATTTTAACAAGCTATGCCTATGTATCATCATGATAAATAATATGAAATGGGGGTTTCTTGCATAAGTCAAGACTTGACAAATAGTAATGAAATGTAACTTAGATTTAATGAGCAAGGAGGTTTTTTACCGTCGGTGCATTTTTCCTCCTATATGTTTGGCTCAAAAGCCCGGGGGTCGAAGAATTTATGTTTATCGTAACTAGTTTATTTGCCTTGACAAACTTACATATTCCTTTTAATTAAATACATATACTGTTCTATAACCTAAATTGTAACAAATAATCAAGGCATAAGGATCATCAGATCCTTCGATCGTAAACTTTTCTCACATTTAAAATAAATCAGAATAAAACACTTAATTAAGTAATTTTGCTTTTAAATCATATCTTCTCCATATATATAAATCCAAACGTAGAGATTAATATAAGAATTAATCTTATTTCATAATTTCAGTGATATAAGGTAAGAGACCCAAATAAAGCCTATGCCCCAATAAGGCCTAGGTTTCAAATTTCCCGCTTAGACATTTCAAATAACCTCGAAAGTTTACAGTGGTGTGCGTAAGGATGTATCTGACATATACAAGAATAGCGAGCACCGCTTACCACGAGTATTTCGGAACATGTAGTCGAAAACAGTCAGAAAGCGGAGTGTGCGCCTGTTTTGTAAAATTTCTACAGGTTTTTTTTTTTTATGGCAGAGGTGGCAAACGAGCAGACGGATCACCTGATGGTAAGCGATTACCGCCACCCATAGATACCCGCAACACCAGAGGAGTCACAAGTGCGTTGCCGGCCTTCGATTTGGGAGTACGCTCTTTTCTTGAAGGTTTGAATGTCGTATCGGTCCGGAAATACCGCAGGCGACAATTCATTCCACAGTTTGGTTGTGCGAGGCAGAAAGTTTCTAGTGAAACGCACAGTTGTGGACTGCCAACCATCTATGTGATGGGAATGAATATGTTGTCGCGTAGAACGGTGGCGGAAAGAGGCGGCAGGGATCAATCCGAACAATTCCTCGGAGCACTCCCCATTGTACATGCGATAGAGAATGCAGAGCGAGGCTACATCTCTACGCAGCGCCAGGGAGTCAAGCCGATCTGAAATATCCTGGCAGTCGACGATTCGAGTTGCTCTCCGTTGAATGCGGTCCAGAGGGAGAAGCTGGTACTGGGGTGTCCCTGCCCAGAGATGAGAACAGTATTCCATATGAGGCCGAACCTGCGCCTTATAAAGTTGCATGATGTAAGTATTTTGATATTTTTGCACGCATGCCCACATTTTTTTGTGTTGTTTAGTTTAAAAGTTTAGTAAACCCTACATTTGTACGCCATTTTTTCAATGTATTTTCTGTAATATTTTTTTTTCTTACACATACGACAGGTCCAAATAAGGCCTATCAAAATAATATAAATGCAAATAATATCGAATGGATGACATGCGGAAATGCCTTGCTTGTAATATCTGGTAGATATCATGAGCTGTGTGTTGGCTTAACCCCTGCTGATAAAAAAATTTGCTGTGCAGGCGATTGCTTGAAGAAAAAGAAGAAAGGAAGGATAATATGTTGAGGTGATTATCAATACTGATTATATCGTCCAAATATGATTACTAAAGGATCTTACTAAATTTAAATAATATTACGTTGATATATTTTAGCAACTGAAGTTTAATGATTGTTTTTTCATTCTTTTAGTATGAAAGGCCTTATTGCGGCATGGGTTTCCCAATAAGGCCTAAAGGACTTTTTGAATATTTTGATTCACAGAAGTCTGTTTTTTGTTTTTTTATCGTTTCAACTACATTTATTTTAAAGTTTAATAAATAAAGATTAATATTTAGAAAGATGAGTTAGTTTTTCTTAAAAACCTACTAATTACGTCAAGATAAAAATAAGGTAGGCCTTACTTGGGTCACTTACCTTAGTTCGAATTACTTAAGTCTCTTCCAGATTAATATTGAAACTTGATAACTTTGAGTATGAGTCGCAGTCTTGATATTTTATATTACCAAAATTATCTTTACTATTCATTTTTTTAAACGTAAATTAAACTTTTTTTGGTTAGATATGATTCACAGTTTTGATTATTCTCTTTTCCAATATTAATTTTGCCAATTAATATTTATAAAGCGCTCTCTTTTCTGTCTTGTTTTGTGTCTGGTAACATACAGACAGGTAACTAAAATGTTTTGGTTAGATAGTTTAGGAAACGGCATGTTCGTTTGCTTTGGTATTAATATATAGGCTATTCCAAAGTTCACCCCACACCCAACAAAAAGAAGCCAGACTGTTCTCAAAGAGTGCTCTCTATATATAAATCTACATAGTGTGTAAATCCATGCTATAGATACAATATGGGCCCGTACATACAACTTACAAATCAATGAATTTATAATCACGCTGGCTTGCTGTCCTATGGCAAATAGGATCTATGGTTACCAGGCAGGTTATGAATAATGAATTATCTATAAGAGACAGTCGAAAATGCCCTTATGATCAATTATCCAATCATTCCTAGAACTGAGAAAGAATCTATTTCGATACATAGGCGCGTGGTACTTTCGAGCTCTAGGCCGCAGAAGTCCCTCGTTACTATGTTCTTGTTAATACAGAAACAGAGTGCTATAAACTTATAAATTTTCTAACAAGCTTAGGCTGATATATTTGAATCCATGTAATCAAGGCTGAGGTGTCATCAGCTATAACCGCAAGCACAAGGACGCTGCCCTGGTTAGACTGATCACAAAGTCCTTCGTCCCTGTGTACTTGATTTGGCTGGGCAAAATTACAATACCATTTGAAATTATACTTATCCTTCAGATTTATTTTATATTGACTAAACATTTATGTAACCAAATCAAGACTGAGACGATACCGTTTTCAGATTTTCTAATTCACATACAACATTAATAAAAAATACTAGACGATCACATAATTATTCTGTCACACAAAGTGACAGACATTCTTCAAAGAGGGCTCAGGAGTAAGGATCATGTATCAAATATGTATAACATACACGGGGACTGTCACTACACCAACCGGAACGGAGGCAATCTAGCAAGTATTGCCATGTATCCCTATCAAATAAAAAGCTCTTGACTCCTGACACAATACCTCGCTCGGAGACGATTGTTGTTGTGATAGCTGTCCCATTCGGTCTTGATGCGGGTCTCGTTGCGCAGTTGGTGTGCGCCGTGGCGGAGGTCGCAGGCATCGGCCCTTCTGGTGTCGGCTAGGACCTGTTCATAAAAATAAATATATAGTCCTTCTAAAATAACTGTAAATAATTGATCAGTGGCGTTTTCTCATGAAACTGAACAACTTTCCTCAAGGAACCTATACTTAATTCACAAAAAAGTTATTGGAGTTCCCATCCGAAATTGGCGGTTCAGTTTATCAATTAGTATGTGGACGGACTCAAATATTTTTTTGCGAATTGAGTATAGGTTCCTTGGGGAAAGTTGTTCAGTTTTATGAGTAGAAGTTGGATGTAATTATTTTTAGGAATTTAATAAGGACTTTGTATTATAAATCACGTATAGGGCATTTAGATTTATACCTACGGACGCGTGGAACGTGACCACAGGGTGTGCTAAGTGCAACAACAGGCAACTGCAGTCCGTCCTTTGTGATAGTACAGTTAAATTGTACCGCACGATATGAGTGAATGAATCAATAAATCTGCTAAAGACTGAGGTTAAAGGCTTGGACCTCTTTACTTGTGTATAAAAGTTGGTCTATTGGAGTATTTTTTTTTACAGTTTAAAGAAAGCAACAAAATACTGTAGCTAAAAAAAGAGAATGTCTGATTTTGTTTTTTTTTTTATTATTTATTTATATTTTACAGAAGTAATTTGGAGATATGCTGCAAGCCAAATTAATAGATAAGGTGGTTTCATAATTTTATATTAAAAATATTTATGAGCTTTTCAGGCAGTAATGTCGTATCTCTTTTAGATCCTGATTGTTTATTTATGCTTCGTGGCCTATGATGAACTGTCGATATTAATTAAATTAAATTAGGATATTTTTTATAACTGAGATAGGAGACAGAAAAGATGCAAATCTAATGGAAAAACACAATTTGGCCTTCTTTTCATACTTCTACTTAGGTCTGAAAGAAATCACTTTTAGCGAAATAAACGCCAGATTTACAGTTAACGAGCCACCGACAGACATAAGGTTCGTATAATCCGTTCAAACGCAAGTTTGATAAATATAAATATAACACTCCTCTTTCGTCTCAGCATATTTTTGCGTCAGGGATTGAAAACAACTACCATAGCTGTTCGTCGCTAAACAAAACACAGCATGAATAAATAAAGAGAATTAACTCCGACACCCGCAGACACCATTTTCATGAATGTTAAATCTGCGAAATATTCTGAAGTTTTCTCTCATTCGACTGAGAACAAACAAGGCGATGCGATGTCGGGACATTTTCGCATTTCATTTGGGAGCGTAGATACGAAATTTGGTGTTTGTATGTAACGTCGAATGTCGCATCTCATATAAACATGTGCCGAAGAAACTTAAGCTAGATTTTACCGATCTCGATTAGCTAGCGACACCAAAATAGGCCATTTTTTGTGTGCTGCTCTGCAGCGACGCCACCACAGTGGATCGAGATTCTTTTTATGTTGTTATTATGTACTATGGACGTACATAATGTACCTATGCTGTTTATGTATGTACCTTTACTAGTTGACGAGAAAACGGACATTGTTTGTGGCGTCGCTGCAGAGCATACTCCCCAGCGACGCCACTCAGATCTCGTACTCACCAATAATAATTGCAACTATTTTTAGGTAAAACGTGATGTACTCATGCTGTATAATATGTACCAATTGAAAAATTTTAAGTTTTTGTAGTAAATAATTTTTTTTTCAGTCATTGAAATGTATCGTAAACGCCTTGATACCTACTTTGTTAGAATACTTCAGAAGCACCACTCAGTACTCGTACTCACCATTGATAATAGGACTATTTTTGAGTAAAACGTGATGTACCCATCCTGTTTATTATGTACGAGTCGAAAAAAAAAATGACTTTAGTTAGTTATTAATTTTTTTCAATTTTAAAACCTACCTCAAAAACGCCTTGATAGGGTGGGTGAACTGCCCTAAAGTCGGCCGTTTTGATGATTTTCGTTTTTTGATCCGCGTTCATAAAATATGGCAAACAGATAAATATCATTGGTTATGTATAGTTATGACATCATTCAATTACTAGGTATTCTAAGCATGAAATATGCTAAAAGACCGATTATTTATTTATTATGAAGGTTTAAATCAACAGAGACCGTTTTTGGCTAATGTTGGCCAGGCTTGCCCTAAAATCGTTAATCGTTAAAAAATGCCTAAAGTCGGCATATCTTTTTGTATGGGTTGGGCTTACAAAGGATGTTCACAGGGTGAGTGCTAGTAAATAAAGTTTAAGGCAAACTTTAGTAATTATACAGGGTGTTAAAAAACGTGCGTTTGAAATTTTAAGGAGTTACTCAGAATCAAGTATAGAATCCAGGAAAAATATTGAAAAAATCCGCTCTTAAAATGTTTTTTTTAGATTCTCATACTAAATCTAAATAGTGAATCAAGAATTTGTATGAAAAACTGAAAAATAATATTTGAAGAGCGGATTTTTTCAATATTTTTCCTGGATTCTATACTTGATTCTGAGTAACCCTTTAAAATTTCAAACGCACTTTTTTTAACACCCTGTATAATTACTAAAGTTTGCCTTCACAGTATAAGGATATTATACAGTATGGACACTCCCTGCCGCTCTCTGAAGGCGACCTTCCCTCCCCTGTGTGACCGATGTGTGACCTAATAGTCAAGGGTTGACAAACTAAAGACATTTATTTGAGGTGTGCGTTCCGAGGGTACGATCTGACAGCAACCGTTCACTTTGACAATAGGATAGCATAATATAAATCGCATAAGTGTGAAAGAGAAGGTACAAAACGGTTGCTGTCAGAGTTCATCTTTGGAGCGACGTACAGGCGTCAATGTCCATACAGCCTTGTCTTATAATGTATAAATGTATATATGTAATGTATAAATGTATATTGTAAAAGTCTGTCATTTTATATTCACTTCTGTTGTTAAAAAGACTGCGATATAATTGTAGTCTTTCGGAAATATACAAAGAACAGCACATCTGCAGTACCAGTGAAGGCGTAACTAGATAAATAAAATGGCATTTCAAAACAATCTGTAAACATCTTCACAATCATCACACATTTTGATAAAAGCAACAAACAATCCTTTATTTATAAACAATGACTTTAAGATATTCCTAATATTTAATGTATTAGCCATTTTTGTAATGTATATTTCATCACACATTTGTTTTCAATAAACTACTTACAATATCAAAATACAAAAAAATATAGCGACAACGGTATCAAAATGAAATATATAGGGTGACTTTAAATTAGTTCTTGATACGAAAGGCTATGCATGTGCTTATGATAAAAAACAACTTTCCCTATGGAACCCATAGTCAAATCGCAAAAAATAATTTTGAACTCTTCATACTAATTTGACCGGTCAGTTGATCGATTTCTATGGAGAGTCAAATTTTTTTTTTGCGATTTGTCTATGGGTTCCTTAGGGAAAGTTGTTTGTTATCATGAGCACATGCATAGCTTTTCGTATCAAGAACTAATATAAAGACACCCTATATTTACACGGTTTTTTTTATTTTGATAAAATACGTGACGATTATGGAGATTTTAACAGATTAATTTATACCTACATTTCGAAATATCTAAATAGTACCACTACAAACAATCCTTTATTTATAAACAATGACTTTAAGATATTCCTAATATTTAATGTATTAGCCATTTTTGTAATGTATATTTTATCACACATTTGTTTTCAATAAACTACTTACAATATCAATATACAAAAAAATATAGGGACAACGGTATCAAAATGGAATATATAGGGTGACTTTAAATTAGTTCTTGATACGAAAGGCTATGCATGTGCTTATGATAAAAAACAACTTTCCCTATGGAACCCATAGTCAAATCGCAAAAAATAATTTTGAACTCTTCATACTAATTTGACCGGTCAGTTGATCGATTTGTATGGAGAGTCCAAATTTTTTTTTGCGATTTGTCTATGGGTTCCTTTGGGAAAGTTGTTTGTTATCATGAGCACATGCATAGCTTTTCGTATCAAGAACTAATATAAAGTCACCCTATATTTACACGGTTTTTTTTATTTTGACAAAATACGTGACGATTATGGAGATTTTAACAGATTAATTAATACCTACATTTCGAAATATCTAAATAGTGGTAAGTAGCAGGTGAAACTGAGAATCATTTCCTCAAGGACATATTCATTTGCAATATGACTTTCCAAAATGTATCAGCTGTTTACTTCATGTTGTTGGGTATGTAAAAAAAACATATTTACAAGGTTTATGAAGTTTTTTCATTTCCATAAATCTTTGATCGATAAACCGCCCACCCTTGAAATTTATTTATGTTACACATCCGCGTTTGAGTTAATCTATATATTGTGTACTAAGTTTCAATTCATTTAATCGATCCAATAGATTCACAGCAAATTGGCTGTGTGTGACAGAGACGGACGGACAGACAGACCCACGAGTGATCCTTTTTCTCTTTTGTGGTACAGAACTCTAAAAGAGTCGCCTTGATCGGACAGAAAAACTGGTTTAGGTTCCTACCACTCGGATGCCCGCCGCGCCGTTTCGGGAAGTGTTTGCGGAGTAAGAAGAAACGACTGGCCCTAAAGAAACTCCCTCCAACACATTTTTTGAAAATGTCTTATACTCTATTACATCTTAATTCTAGATCAAGAAATGATTTATATAATGTCATGACTGTAAATAAAAATTTAAATGAATAAAAAAAAGGAAGGATTCAAAAGATATAAAAGATATTTGTAGCTAATGACTAAAAATTACAAAAACCAATGACAAGAGCAGGCCAGTTCACACGGACAGCATCCGATCACGAGTATAATGTGAGAGTCAGCCATCCACTAATTCATCCGGCACTAAGTATTATCGGGTACCCGGCCGGATCCAAAAAAGTAAAATCCCGCCAGAGACAAATCCCTCAAGACAAGGCTGTATGTTCAAGCAGCCTTAATGTAGGCAATAGGCAGCCCGTGAGGCAGCCCTAGACACTCACACATGCATAAACATATGTACAGATATGAAGAAGTGTCCAATTTCTATGTAGTAAACAATGTCGCGAAATTTGTATGAAGTGTCCGGGGTGTGGTTTGCCTTAAATTGTATTTACTAGCACTCACCTTATGAACATCCTTTGTAAGCTCAACCCATACAAAAAGATATGCCGACTTTAGGCATTTTTTTTTAACGGTTTAGGGCAAACCTGGCCGACATTAGGCAAAAACGGTCTCTGTTGATTTTAACCTTCATAGCTTGTAAATAAACGGTATTTTAGCATATTTCATGTATAGAATACCTAGTAATTAAATGATGTCATAACTATACATAAACAATTATATTTATCTGTTTGCCATATTTTATGAACGCGGATCAAAAAAGAAAATCATCAAAACGGCCGACTTTAGGGCAGTTCACCCTATCAAGGCATTTTCGAGGTAGGTTTTAAAATTGAAAAAAATTAACAACTAAAGTCATTTTTTTCGACTCGTACATAATGAACAGGATGAGTACATCACGTTTTACTCAAAAATAGTCCTACCTATTATCATTGGTGAGTACGAGTACTGAGTGGTGCTTCTGAAGTATTCTAACAAAGTAGGTATCAAGGCGTTTACGGTACATTTCAATGACTGAAAAAAAATTAATTACTACAAAAACTTAATTTTTTTCAATTGGTACATATTATACAGCATGAGTACATCATGTTTTACCTAAAAATAGTTGCAATTATTATTGGTGAGTACGAGATCTGAGTGGCGTCGCTGGGGAGTATGCTCTGCAGCGACGCCACAAACAATGTCTGTTTTCTCGTCAACTAGTAAAGGTACATACATAAACAGCATAGGTACATTATGTACGTCCATAGTACATAATAATAGCATAAAAAGAATCTCGATCCACTATGGTGGCGTCGCTGCAGAGCAGCACACCATTTTTTTACTATTTTCATCAGTTTATGCACGAATACATAATTGCACGATAGTAAATAGGTAAATAAAGTATAATAGCTAGGCGGTTTTATTGCTCAAAATGGTCTTTCTAGACTCTAAGAAAACATTGTTACATCAATGTTATGAAAATCAGATACCGAGAGATAATTTCAATAACTGATTTATTTTTATTATGCTGCCGGTACATTAGGACTTTCTGTATAAATATTGATAGCTTATTAATGAGATGAGAGGAATTACTCTTAAATTTTTAATTATTTATTTAATCACTCGCTTAATAAAAATGTTTCTTCCTCTCTTACTAAAACTGTCAGCCTTAGACCAAACAAATTTCAATATAACATAATTCGATATGGCGTTGCTTACCCAGAAACTGATATTTACGGATCGTCGTACAGCTTTGAGCTAAAATCGAATTTTGCAGAGATAAAGTTAAAATTCAACTTGAATATATGTTATGCCGTATCTTGTTTATTGCTTTGGGAATTTCAATGTTCCTTGTGGCCTCGTTTTCGTTGAAAAAGTTTAAATTAGCGACGTTTCTTAGTAAATAAATCTCTGCAAGCATTCAGTAAATATAAAATACAAGTACTATCTTAAGTACACTTTAACTTTAAGCCTCTACCTATTTCTGTTTAATTTATTGTTACAGTTTGGGAAATCAAACAGCTAAACAAAAATGAATTAAATAGATAGATAGATAGACGTTAAAGGTAATTTTTAAATATAGAAAATAAAATGGCACAATGTGTCTGTGCTCATTCTTTACAGCCAAGTTAAGTCTAAAATGGAACGCAGGCTTGAACAATTAAAATATAAAGCGTTTTAAGTTTTATGACGGCCACAGACGAAGATGAAAGACTTTTTTATTCTCAGATGGTAGTAAGCCCTGGGATTATTTCACCTAATGTTGATACCAAAAGTTGAAAGCGGGCTCACCAAGGTTTCTCAAGATAAAGGCCAACTGACTCTCTTCATGCCGGAACACATCGGTGCTATTAACTTTTATGTTTGGCGGCTACACTTAGATAGGATGGTGGTAGCTAGCCAGGCGGGCTCACAAAATGCCCAATCACTAACCAAACCGAGTACTACAAAGTTGAACCACGCTGGGAATCGAATCCGCGACCTACTACTGTGAAACAAGCGAAATAGCCACTAGACCACGGAGATGGTTGACTTCTTCCAAAACCATTTAACTGGAGCTGAAACGCTTCAAAAGCAAGTCAGATGATGGGCACCTTTGTATCTGCAACGTCTAAGGGTGGACTATTCGTCTAAAGAAACCTTTAGGTTTTTTTTTTTTCAATTTTGATGTTTAACTGTATGATCGCACTAAAATTGTTATGAAACGCTGCAAAACGCTTTCGTTAAGTATAATTATTATTCAAAGTGAAAACAGGAACTTGGTCGCTTGTCCCGCAGTCGAAGCACGATACTAACGCCAAGCAATTTTGGCTAACTTACAGGGACATATAAAACTTTTCTAATTTACCCACCAAATCAGGCCGCCCCGTGAAATTATTGGCAACCCATATTATATTGGTGAAGTTAAACGTTTAGAAAATCGCTGCAAGGGCTTAAAAGTTTGCTGTTCAAGCTGTTCAATATTGTTCAGTTCAGATCTACTAACTACATGTATACGTGTAGTGTATAATATACAAGTGCTTCTAAAATTCCTGAAAAAAAATTTACCACGGCCTCTGCTCATGAAAGTATAGGCTTCTTGGGGAAAGTTGTTCAGTTTCAGTAGTACATGCTGTGTTTTTTTTTCACGTATTTTAGGACCTATTAGACTGTGGTTACTCTTATCATGTGTTACAATAAACAGAGCAATCCCCAAGACCTAAGCCAAGTCACTTGCAGGACATTTTTAGATTTACACCAATGGCGTGACCATCGCTACCTTCACGCACATCTTTACATCAAATATATGCCATTTGCTTACCATGTCAGTACTATAAGGTTGAAAGATAGGTAAACGTATAATTGACCACGCTGAATACGTTAAAAACAACCGACTTCAATCGCAACAACTCCAATTTTGCTATCTTTTTGTTGATTTTCTCAAAAACCGCTGAATCGATTTCGATAAAATTTATATGGGACCACCTGTGAAATATATCCTTTTAAACGAAAAAAAGAGTTATCCAAATCGGTTCAGGCGTCTTCGAGTAATCTGTGAACATACATAAAAAAAAAGATTCCGACGAATTGAGAACCTCCTCCTTTTTTTGAAGTCGGTTAAAAATAACTAGAAATAATGATTATCTTCTAAAATCATAGCGTTCACTTGAATAAAAAATACTTTCCTAGATTCGATAAAAAATAAATGTTTCATTTGCTAAAATTAGTTACTAATCTCAATTATTTAAATTAGGCCTAATTGACATTTTAAATACCTAAGTAAGATTCTTACTGAAAGCATGTTTCCTTAGAGTTGGTTAATTGAAAGCGACATAAATGTTGCCTGGCCGATTATAAGTCCCGTAAAATTAGTGTGTCCGTTACAACTTGTGACTCTTCTGGTGTTGCGGGTGTCTATGGGCGGCGGTAATCACTTACCATCAGGTGATCCGTCTGCTCGTTTGCCACCTCTGCCATAAATAATTGACCACGCTGAATACGTTAAAAACAACCGACTTCAATCGCAGCAACTCCCATTTTAATGTTTTTGTTGATTTTCTCAAAAACCGCTAAATCGATTTCGATAAAATTTATATGGGACCACCTGTGAAGTATACCCTTTTCAACAAAAAATAATTTTCCAAATCGGTTCAGGCGTCTTCGAGTAATCGGTGAACATACATAAAAAATAAAAAAAAAGATTCCGACGAATTGAGATCCTCCTTTTTTTTGAAGTCCGTTAAAAATAATAATAAAGGTTATATACATGGACGGTATATACGGTAGTTTGAAGGATCGTTGCTTCATTGAAATATTCTGCGAAAGAATGTCTATATAATTAAAGTGAACGGTAGTGCTATATATTACAGGGTATTAAAAAAGTGCAATTGAAATTTTAAGGGGTTACTTAGAATCAAGTATAGAATATAGGAAAACTATTGAAAAAATCGATCGACAATTATTTTTTCAGTTTCCCATATTAAATCTGAACAGTGAATCAAGAATTTGTATGGGAAACTGAACTGAAAAAAATGTAGGTGCGATATTTTCAATATTTTTCCTGTATTCTGTACTTGTTTCTGAGTAACCCCTCAAATTTTCAAACACTATTTTAAAACACCCTAATGCAATAGGATTCTATCGGTCTGTAAGTGTAGGCAGTGTATGCATGTTAATACCATCATTCTACGTAATTCACTGAAGCAATGATGTTATGAAGTTCTTTTTACGCATGTTTTTATTTCGAACTTTGGCAGGTGACGGCAAATTATATAGGCACGTTGAACAAAACAAATTTGAAGAGCGGTTACAGAACTTGATTCTGAGTAACCCCTTAAAATTTCAAACGCATTTTTTTAACAACCTGTATTTACGCGCGCACCTACTAAACGACATATTTTTATGTAGTAGTAAGATTGTGTAATAATAATGCGCTATGTAGTTAGTTTCCGAGGTGTGGTTATGGACATATTTAAAATTCATGGCCAGAATCATGCACCTGTCTGTAGTAGTAGTTGCAGTAGGAGTGAGAGTAGGAGTTGAGATATTAAAGACTTCTTGTTCGCGGGGAAAAGTTTGAACACGTTCACATGAAAGAGTTTATACAGAGAACAGTAACGTGCAATGTCAAAACTTTAGAAATAAGTAGTTTCAATATTTCAAGGATGAGGGTACTAAGGGGTTCTGAGGGAACGTATGATATACCCCTGCAACATTTTTTTCTCAGAAACCAAAAACAAATACTTATAGGTAAGAAATGTATTCTGAAAGTTGAGGACACATCGATTAGGTTTTTTCGGAGCCCTGTGGAGATCGACAGTATTATTAATATTGGCATTTCCGTCAAAAATAAATAATGTTGCACTAGTATAGTAAGAGCCTCCAGAAACCCTGTAAGGCCCTCATTTTAGCTGTCGCCTCGACTCATTTCTAAAGCCAACACCTGCTCGCTCTTGCTGAAGCTGCTGGAATGTCGGTTGGAGCCACAATCACGAAGATTTATATCTATAAATGAGATGAAAAAAGAACTGATTGGAACTCACCTGTAATCCATAAAGACGTGCATCCCAATCCGGTAAACTCAGATGTGGCAGTGGTTTCTCAAAAGTCACAACAGACTGCATTTTAAAGCTAAAAGTTAGGCAAGTGATAAGAATTACAAAAATAAACACAAAATTGTTTGAGTGCTCGATTTGTTTCAAACTCAGAATACAGAAACAATTCAAAGCTCAGTTTACGAAGTTTGACAATGACATTACGAAATTGGCAGATATTTCCAAGTTCGAATTTGGAAATCTATGTAAAAGTACGAAAGAGTTTTTGTTGGGGCAGTCCCGTGTGACTGAGTTTCTACGAAGTTTGAATATCATTTTAAATAACAAAACATTGAAGTCGCCTTAAACAAAATATACAGTTCTATGTTATATGATTTTATTATTCGTTTAAAACATACTACACGTCACGTCATCGCAATGATTAAAAAACAGGCCAAGTGCGTGTTGGACTCGCGCACGGAGGGTTCCGTATAAATTCATAATAACACATGTCTTGAACTTTATATCAAATTCTCAGGCCTGCAATCCCTTGAAGCTGTGAATAAATCTAACTTCTATGACAACGCAATCAAGAGATACGGTCGTTTATGCCGCATATATGGACACACGCTTGGGAATCGAAACCTATAGGGTACTTCCCATATATCTAGAATTATGAAATTTGGCAACAAGCAATGCTTATAGCACAAGTGAAGGAAAAAATCCGAAAGCCAAAAAAATTTATTTACATCACATAAAAATTGTGATGTAACTAAAAATTTTATTTTTTATCACAAGTTCCGCTTTCACGCCGAAACTACTGAACGGATATGGATGAAATTTGATAGGTAGATAGCTAAAGCACTCTGCTAACACATGGGATACTTTTTATCCCGGAAAAATGGGTAAAAACTGAAATTTTTATTTTGTCACTAGATGGTGCTGCCTTAATATTTTATTTCTTTCTGGACCCAATTCTGAAGTCCACGCAGACAAAGTCGCCGGCGGAAGCTAGTTTACATTATAGTTATTTCAATATATTTTTAGGACTTCCCAACAGCTAAGGATAATGTTTTCGAGTTCATCACATCACACTTCACATCACACTTCACATCACATCACATCACATCACACTAATATTATAAATGCGAAAGTATGTATGTATGTTTGTTTGTTCCGCTTTCACCTGGAAACTACTGAACAGATTGGGATGAAATTTGGTAGGTAGATAGATAAAGCACAAGGTTAACACATTTGATACTTTTATCCCGGAAAACTTGAAGTTTCCCGGGGGAATGGCTAAAAAGTGAAATTTTTACTTTATCACGTTTGTGCCACTTTCACGCCAATTAAGTAGATAGATAAAAGACAGCGTCGATCACGCAGGTTGCTCGGTTTTATGGTTGAAAAGCACAAAAAATGCATACATGACACCTTTTGTTTGGGACTGGACGACCAGTAAAAAGACATTAACATATAACATTTCCATGCCATCCTCAAGAACCGTCACAAGTGTAATATCCACGCGGGCGGAACCGCGGTCAACAGCTAGTGTATGAAAATATGTATATATGTCAGTTTCTTAGTTACAGCCTGTATCTATCATAAAACGGCTTGATGGATTGTGGAGTCTGAGGTGGCATTCGATTCGTTTGATCCTCCGATAGACAGACAGACACATTTCATACAGTAGAGTTTTTGTTTTTGGACGAAAACACAACAGAGCGGCGCGGCGCCGCAACGCTGAAATCGGCGGCACGCGTTGCGCCGCACCGCCGAACGCAGCGTTGCGCGGCACGCGCGCCGCGCCGCTCGTATCCGCGGCGCGCACCGCTCCTAGCCGCGGCGCGCAACGCTCGTACCCGCGGCGCGCAACGCTCGTAGCTGCGGCATGCGCCGCTCATATCTGCGGCGCACACCGCTCGTATCTGCGGCGCGGCGGCTCATTTGATGTCCACAGTTTCTGTAGGTCGGAAGCTTGTTTTTAGGGTTCCGTAGCCAAATGGCAAAAACGGAACCCTTATGGATTTGTCATGTATGTGTGTCTGTCTGTCTATCCGTCCGTATGTCACAGCCACTTTTTTCCGAAACTATAAGAACTACATATACTGTTGAAACTTGGTAAGTAAATGTATTTTGTGAACCGCATTAAGATTTTCACACAAAAATTTTTGGGGGTTCCCCATACTTAGAACATTAAGAACTTAGGACTCGCCCATGAAGGGTTCCGTAGCAGCAAGTAACATAATATAAAAGATCTTGTAGTTCGTTGTAGGTAAATTGCGGTTTACGATTTATGACGTATTAAAAAAAACTACTTACTAGATCTCGTTCAAACCAATTTTCGGTAGAAGTTTGCATGGTAATGTATATCATAATATATATTTTTTTGGTTTATCATTCTCTTATTTTAGAAGTTACAGGAGGGACACACATTTTCCACTTTGGAAGTGTGTCACGCGCAAACTATTCAGTTTAGAAAAAATGATGTTAGAAAAAATTTTTGAGTTTCAGTTCTAAGTATGGGGAACCCCCAAAATTCATTGATTTTTTTTTCTATTTTTGTGTGAAAATCTTAATGCAGTTCACAGAATTCATCTACTTACCAAGTTTCAACAGTATAGTTCTTATAGTTTCGGAAAAAAGTGGCTGTGACATACGGACGAACAGACAGACAGACAGACATGACGAATCCATAAGGGTTCCGTTTTTGCCATTTTGCTACGGAACCCTAAAAACAAGCGTGCGACCTACAGAAACTGTGGACATCATATGAGCTGCCGCGCCGCAGATACGAGCGGTGCGCGCCGCGGATATGAGCGGCGCATGCCGCGGCTACGAGCGTCGCGCCGCGGAAACGAGCGGTGCGCGCCGCGGCTAGGAGCGGTGTGCGCCGCAGCTACGAGCGGCGCGGCACGCGCGCCGCGCAACGCTGCGTTCGGCGGTGCGGCGCAACGCGCGCCGCCGATTTCAGCGTCGCGGCGCCGCGCCGCTCTGTTAGTAATTTGTATATTTAACCGACTTCAAAAAAGGAGGTTCTCAATTCGACTGTATGTCTTTTTTTTGTTTGGTAGGCAATGCTTCTTTCTTTCAGTGGTACCGTATAAATTTTATCAAAAATGATACAGTGCTTTTTGAAAAAATCTACAAAAACTAAAAAATCTTTGCATAGTGGTAGTTGTTACGATTGAAGTCGGTTTTTTTAACGTGTTCGTTCAATTTATTAACTAGGTGTTTCTCATCTTTATAACTTAAAAATTTCCTTTTCACTTTTTAATGACCTCTTATTATAAATGTAATATATATGTGGCAATGTAAACTATGTTACGTGCTACTTTATGAGTGCCCGCCCGATATTTTATTCAGCGCTTCAATCGCTTTTCTTGGGAAAAGTTCACCAGAATCAAAAGTTAAAGCGCGGACTAAAATATAGGGCATTAATAAAGTAGCACCTTATATAAGAAAAAAAATACAGCCCAAAAGTAGTAGAAAAGATCTACTGAAGAGTTTCTCAGACATAAATAATAAGTTTTATAAGTAGGTGGGCATCATGTTTATAAATACAATATTTACATTTTTCTCAGAAAGACAACAGGAATTTTCTAACTTTGTTATGAAGGTTTTTTTTAAAGTTTTGTACTGTGTAACTGGGGATATTATAATACGGATTATTCCTAAAGATACATAGAGACTTCTAAGTACCCTAACGAAGAGTTATTAAATCGATGACCTTTTTTACATTCTATTTAGCCAACTTATTAGAAAGGTTCGTTCGTATTGACCCTGGTTTCCTCAAAGAGTTTTTAACTTAACTACTAAAGGTTGGAGAAATTGAGCGCTACAAAGATAAAATCCGGTTCTAATTTAAGTATTTGAATTTAGAACGGCTAATAGGAACCTAATAGCACCCTTTTTAACCGACTTCAAAAAAAAGTAGGAGGTTCTCAATTCGTCGGAATCTTTTTTTTTATGTATGTTCACCGATTACTCGAAGACGCCTGAACCGATTTGGAATTTTTTTGTTGTTTAAAAGGGTATACTTTACAAGTAGTCCCATTTAAATTTTATCGAAATCGATTCAGCGGTTTTCGAGAAAATCAACAAAAACATAGCAAAATTGGAGTTGTTGCGATTGAAGTCGGTTGTTTTTAACGTATTCAGCGTGGTCAATGATTACTTATGCAAATATATTTGATTAGTTCAGCATACTACCTACTATTGTACTTGAACTTGGAAGGATTTGTCACTTCTAAGTATTCCGTCTGGTTTCCTACCTGTGGGTTTCCTCGAGGGATGTCTATCAGTGTAAATAAGAAGAAGCTGAAATGAGATTATTTCTTTGTTTGCTCTATATCACGGGGTCTTTCAATGTGCGGATCTTCTATAAGTAAACATTGTTACGGATTGCGTTTTCTACTTTCTATTTCATCGTGACTAGATTGACTGACTCGGCGGTTCAGTGGTTAGTGCTTTTGACTACTGATCCGAGGGTTTTAGTTCAGTTCCCATTCAGGGCAAAGATTTCTGTGACGAGCAGATCCTTTTTTGCTCTGTATCTGGGTGTATGATATCTAAACATTTATTATATTTTTGTCTTAGGTTCCCATAATACAGGGTATTCTAATTAGGGGCTTGGTGACCTTTTATGGTTTATTTCTGATTGCATATTTCTTTATTATTATTATCAGGTAAACTATTTTTTATTATGAATTACCCTTCTCATGTATTAAGTATTAAACAATTTACGGTAATATAGGCGAAGCTTAGCATATTTCTGTAATACAGTATGTATATCTCAGAACTTCGTAACTTTCCGAACAAGAAACAAGCTCTTGAAAATACAGACAAAACACCTGTCAGTCACTCTGTTAGAGGAACGTGGAACAGTCTTGCAAGAAACACTAAAGTAAAATTAAAGTAGGTTCCTAGTATCGTGGAGAAACTTTAGCTTGAACGCCTAAAGCGTATGTGGTCCTACTTTTGGAAGCTTCTATATACTACACACTAAGCCCCTAGTCGTATTTCCAGCTTCTCTAGGTATAATACTCCATAGATACCAACTTTGTACACGATATTATATTATAATATACCAAAAGAGAAATATTTAAGCGAAAAATACTAAATATCATGAAAGTAAAAAAGCGATATTAAAACACACCCACACTTATTTAAATATTAAAACCAGAATAGCAATAGCGAAACAGCCTCTCCACAACTACAACAAAAGAAATATTCAAAAGGCCTAGAGAGAAGTTAATTATATAAGTTATAAGTTATGTGAAGTTATTTATTTTAATTTTATATATTATGATACGTACCCCTAAAAAAAAAGTTTGTTTTTTGAAAAAAAAATAACTCAGTTTACAAAACTACTAAATACAAAAAACTAGAAAACCACCAAACTAAAATCATAAAGAGTAAACATGCAGTTTTTGAACTTTTGGTTTTGTGTTTTTTTTTGCTAGATTGAGCTGTTTTTTCAAAAGTCGTGCAACAAACCTTGAGTCGATTTTTTTGTCCATGAGTATATTGTAATATTAGTGGTATCTCGTATAATACGTATGATTAAAAATAAATTTAAATGTAGCTTGGGAATCAGTAGTAAGTATAAGTCTAAAAGAAACTGCTTGGTTACTTAAAAAATACACTTTGTAATTTTTAAGGTTCTTCTTGAAAGAAAAGGCTACGATCTTCAT
Organism: Coleophora deauratella; assembly: GCA_958295455.1. Taxonomy (NCBI): domain Eukaryota; kingdom Metazoa; phylum Arthropoda; class Insecta; order Lepidoptera; family Coleophoridae; genus Coleophora; species Coleophora deauratella. Next base: position 4,966,930 of record OY282393.1, read on the forward strand.
AAAGATACGCTCTCGAAAAACAGAAGCAGTCGTGTGGGAACCAAATGTACCGCATCCCAAATACAGACTACCAAAGCTGTGGCTATTAAAATGGAACTGTTGTAATGGGAACATAGGATCTAGACCGGTAGGTATCTTGCGTACTGTGTAGTCGTATCTCTGGATACTTTCTGGACGAATGCCAGCCAGACTTCCGACACTAAACAAGTAAGTTATCTTGATAGAGCCTCCTTTTGTCAGATATCCAGTGTTATGGCGCCTTCCCGATCTCGGTCTATTGGCTGCGATAAGAGCACAGATTTGTAAAGTAGTTCTGGAAACTCAAATAGGGCCTTATTAGCATACTACGGTAAAGTCGAAAGGAGGATGCAGGCTTTGCATGTTCATCTGTTCCTTCATCTTTCCGAAGCTACTTGTCATATTTTGACAAATTAGTTTTTAAAATTTCATTTTTGAAATGTGAGGAAATCTTATTAGATATGTGTATTATTGTCAAAATATAAAATTTACACCGCGTTCAACACAAAGGTGTAATAATAAGAACCGTAAACTTTAAAAACATTATGGTGAGTTCGCAAAAAGCTTTTGCGATTTGTACAAAAAGTTTTTTTTTGAGATTTAGACAGACTTGTAAGATAAAATTTTATAGCTTCGTGAGTAGAGTTACATGCTGTATACTAGTTACAATAAATTATGTCTTCTAGTGAACTGAATTCTTTTTATTCCCTATATTTCCCTTCTCAAGTGGCAACTGTGATTAATACACAATGATCCTTTTCCCTAGTTCTTCGGATAAAGTAATACCATTGAAGTGACTGCGTATTATCATAAATTCGATAACCAATAAGCAGATCTGAATACAATGGGATGATACGAGGAAGTTCATAGGATCCGAGAATTCGATAACTTTCTTACAGGAAAATCGTAGGAAGAAAAATGCATTTGTACCTTTCTGTAATATTTTCAGCATAAGATAATAATTCCAAGATAAAGTTACTCGGACAAAAATCTCCAGGGCCAACCCCTGAATTCCTTAGAAAAGGCAAAAAGAGAAAAAAATACATGAATGAGATTTTTTTAAACCTCCTTATATTTTATGTAAAGATTTTTTTATTTGTTTTATCGGGCATATTAAAAAATACAGTCATATAAAAGTAAGACATGCATGCATGGTGGTGGCTAAGGCGTAGTATTAGGGTCCCGATGGCAACCTTTGGATTCAAAACCCTAATAAAAACTATCGTAAAATATTGCTTCACCATTTTGATATACTTTTTACAGGTGTCTCTGAGTTAAGTCAAAGTTCCGTAGTTTCTGTCTTGCCAAAAAAATTCAAGAGAGTGTTCTAGGTACTCCGCCATTTTGTAGGTGGGTTTACATATTATGCCTACGTAACAGCTGGGAGCGAGCCTTAACAACTGTTAGTTAGTTGGGATATTTATCTTGGTAGTGTGGCCAACGGGAAGATTTGTTCCTGTTAAGAAAGTTATCAGGTAATGAATTAGTAGAAATCCCGTTTTTAGCTTATTGGTTTTCCGTGGAAAATTGCTTGAGTAGAAGCCACAGTTTCTTTTCCAGGACCCTATATTTTGGTAATGCCTTTTATTTACATTGAAGTGAGTAAATAGGTACTCCTATTTGACATATACGGAAGCCTTTCATCTCTTTTCAAAGGAAGAAAAAACATACGGAATTGACATTTCATTATGAGATTGCGTCGCCGTTCCTTTCAACATTAATACGAAATGGAGGAAACCTTCGCCTTGTGCTGTTAAGAATATTATTTTCTGTCAGTCCCTTAATAGTTGCCAGAAGCAAGAAATTTCATACAGATGAAATGGTAAGACGACAGTTAAATGTTTTAGATTTTATGTTCCTAAAGTATTACAAGTTTTTTTTTACTGTTATCTTTATTATATATATATATATTGTATTTATGACTTTCTGTTTTATTCTTTAAGGATTTATATATTAAATATGAAAGATACACATATAACAAAATCAACTATTTAAACTTGGGACAAAACTATTTAATCCAAGGAACCTGTAGTCCAATTCGCGATCTTATTTTGAATTTTCTAATGCGTCTATCACTTAATCGGTCAACTTAGTATAAGTAGTTAAAAAAATGCTGAGTAACTTATATTAAATTTTCAGTATCATCTGTTCTTTAGTCGATAAATATATAAAGTTTTCCGATCAGCTGATCGATTTGTATGAAGAGTCCTTTTTTGCGAATAGTGTACAATCCTTCGAGAAAATTGTTCATACTAGAAACCTCAGTTTACATTCTAGCGATTATTTTAAGAGCACCTTTTAAAATAATATTTAAATCAAGTAAAATATATTTCGCATCGTATTTTTAATTACGCAAGATCCTTAATGAACAATTAACCCTCTCTCTCATTAGTTGACGGTAAATTGGTATTATGCAAATTGTGTACTCGGAATTTATTAGTACGCACGTTCTAAACTTGAAGATGTGGGGTTGCGAGCCAATTTGTAATACATTACAAAGACAAATCGTGTTGTGGGGTTAAGGGTTTAGTTTCACAGGTAAGTAGGTATTACTTAATGAGTATCATTACCATTGTCATCTGATCGCGTAGACTTACTCTTTGTCGTTTTCATCATGTTTATGTATATACAGGGTTATTTTTGGACCCCCCACCAAAACTTCACAGTGGCTTCTATTCATGAAACTGAACAACTTTTCCCAAGAACGAATGGTCAGTTCGCAAAAAAAAATTTGGGTGCTTTCATACTAATTTATGAAGATGCCCGAAATTTTATTTGCGAATTGAACATTGGTTCTTGGGAAAAGTTGTTCAATTTCATGAATAGAAGCTACTGTGAAGTTTTGGTGGGGGGTCCAAACATAACCCTGATATGGTTTTAAGAATGAGCCAGTTCAAGGTTATTAAATTTGTATCGCGTAGGTAAAAACTTTTGTAGAGAATTTAACTATTTTTCTTTATCAATTACTAATGAAATCGGTGATGTTGTTATTGCAATAAATGGCGTTACTTGGTCAAGTAGCATTATTATTTTTTGGAGTTTCCAACAATATTTTTTCATAACATATCAATGTTACACTTGCCACATATTATGTATACGAGTATGTGCAAAAAAATATGTCTATCCGTTGCTCCGTATTAACTTACAATCTAAACAGAGGTATTGAATATAATTGTTTTATTATTGCGTTGGTTTTATGCACATATAAATAAAAAAATGAGGAACAAAAAAATATGATTATGTAATTTTCTTTTGAATAAATTGAATGTCTTTGCGCTTTATCATGTCGTTGTTTATTGTATTGTTGCGATGTTTTAAAAATAATACTAGTTTTATCACCGTGAAACTTTTCGAACTTACTTTCATTTATAGATTTATATAAAGATGAAACTAGATAAAGACAATCTTCTTCTTTTCGAGTCGAGGTTTTTTATTTTTATTTTATAATTTATCGGCTCATTAGGACACCCGTCCGGGCACTTGGAGCAAGCCAGTAAATGAGTAATTGTTTGTGGGATGGTTTTTTCACAAAAACCTCACCAATACAAGTTCTCTCTACATTAGCCAACCTGTGTTCGCAGTCGATTTAGAGACTTCCAAATCGACCACGGCAAGTCACTTCGTGGAGGGACTTCTACTTTTGGTAAATTAAACAGCAAGGAATATCACGTACACGCTATATAACGCTATACAGCGCACCCTCCAACTTCTTCCTTACAGTGGACAGCAGACTCCCCCAGTCTACTGTCTGGAAGCGACGGGGGCCAGGAAACCCAACCTCCTGCGGTGTATAAGATGTTGGGTCCGCCGCCAACCGACTGCCGCGCAGAAAAGCACTCGCGGCATCCCCCTGAGGTATCAATACATATATCGACGCCCCTGAGCATTCCTTAAATGGACCCTTAAGAAAGGGTCCAAGAGATCTCCTCCGCGGTGGCGCGTGGCACATCCCCGAGGATAGCCACAAGCACCCCTTCCTGTGCTGCGCTTCGTCTGGTTCCTCGCTTGAAGCCTGTCCGGCCATAGCCTTGAAGGTAATAAGGACACGCAAGCCACCCCACCAACGGCAAAGTGGCAGCACGACGGGGAGGGGGGGGGGAACCGTCCATCCAACCGTCCAGTAAGGTAGATTAGGTCAAAGGTGGGCAATTTTTTTCCAAAAGGGGCCAAAAAAAAAATATAACGGGGGCCGGCCGGAATGAATTACAACTAAAAATGCATTTAGTTTTAAAATTTTCAAATTTATTTACTGTGAAACTATAAAAAAGCAACTACTTAATTTAATTTTAGAAGTTCAAATCCTGCTTTGATAGGCGTACTCGTATGTTAAACATGCAACCGCTTTTGATTGGCCATGATGTTCTCGTAATCGTGTTCGAGTTAAGGCGATGAGAAAAGGTGTTCGTCAGTTAGTCTGCTTCGAAGGCGTTTTTCGCTTCGCTTCATCATGGTGGTAAACATTTTATCGCAAATCTACGACAACGCAACATTAACATAATTTTCTGGGCATGAGCAATTGGATTTGGAAATTATGCTTTGGGCAATGCTTTATAAAAAATGTTTTTGTCGACTTTAAGAAAAGCTGTTTGAATTGAAAAAACCATTTAAAGACGGCTGAATACTTTTAAAATTCTGAAACTTTTATGTGGCTACTTCTTACGTATATTTTTAAATTTATTTGTGTAAATGCAGCTATCAAAATAACACCATAATACTCAATGAGTATTACTGATACTTTGAAAGGCGTTGATGGCGGGCCGGATTAAACCAGTTGTGGGCCGGGAGTTGGCCCGAGGGCCGTACTTTGTCCACCTCTGGATTAGGTTAATTCAGGAGTTTTTACTCCGTCGTCGGACCTACTGACTAACTATATTACACAACTACCTAGTAATTTTCAAAAGTGGCTAGCCCGTTTCTAATACGACTAATTTCAAAATTTGTCTACGACACATATACCATCGCGAAATGCTAATAAATACCCCGGTGAAAATTTTAAGCTCTATTATTTCCGAATGCATAATGAATGAACTACAAGCTCGTGTTACACGTCTAGTTAAATTATATGCTTTGTGTGTGTTTACATTCGATAGCAATCCATATATGCAGTCTCCGCTACTGTGGCATTGGGTCTCTTCCCTAACCTTGGGAAAGGTAGGCCATATGGCCATACTCCACAAACGGGGGCCAAGTCCAGACTGATTTTGGCCTAGTGGCCAACCCCAGTCACAAAATACTAAACTTACAAATAGTGTTCAAGCAACTTCTTGTAAGCTATTAGCTGATTGCGTTCCTTAGGCAAAATATTTCTACTTCATTCGATTTTTTTTAATCCACGAGTAGCCGTAGTAGTATAGTCTGTTTTTAAGGAAAGTACGATTTTGCAGTTAGAACTATTGTATAATAACCTTCACATTTGTCACTTGTTCGTGTCTCATGTTCCTTTTCTCTTCAGTCTTTTTCTTTGTATAGCTGGCTTTGATCTTCTTTGATACCAGTGGCTGTACTATTTAAACAGGGTGTCAAAAGACCTCTACTTTTTCACCATTTCAGCTATGTGCATACACTTTCCATGAACTGAACATGAACCAAAATAATTTTGATAGTAACATCGGAGGTAAAAGGAATTTAATTATTTTGCCCAAATAATTCCACGTATGAAAATGATATTTCAACGAAGGTCTAGATGTAAGCAGCAATATTTAGGTAAATAATGTCACTATAGTTATAATTCAACCTATTTTGGTCAAACTACTGTGAATTTTGTTACCAAACGTGCGACCTCTCCGAATCAACCCCGCTTGTTAGCGCTACATTGTCGAACTACCCACATTTGCAGGAAAACTAGGATTAAATAAAGTGCGTATAGAGAAATTCGTTTGGTCGCTAGATTAGTTGCTTTTATAGATAACTAGTTTTTGCCCGCGGCTTCACCTTTTTTTATGTGATAGGTGGCAAACGGGCAGACGGATCACGTGATGATAAGCGATTACCGCCGCCCATAGACACCCGCAACACCAGAGGAGTCACAAGTGCGTTGCCGACCTTTGAAAATGGGATGGGGGATGGGGGAATGGAGAGAAGGGAGGGGGGGGGAGGGTTGGGCCTCTTGTACCCTCACTCACTCGGCGAAACACAACGCAAGCGTTGCTTCACGCCGGTTTTCTGTGAGGCCGTGGTATCACTCCGGTCGAGCTGGCCCATTTGGTTTCTAACAGATAACATACCGACTACTCATAACAAAATAAACTTATCAAAAACTAAAGAATGTCACAAAATAATGCCGAATTTATTATCATAGCAACAACTTCATCGCGTGTTGGGATGGGAGACACACCGAATACTTTTTAACCGACTTCAAAAAAAGGAGGAGGTTCTCAATTCGTCGGAATCTTTTTTTTATGTATGTTCACCGATTACTCGAAGACGCCTGAACCGATTTGGAAAATTATTTTTTTCTTAAAAGGGTATACTTCACAGATGGTCCCATATAAATTTTATTGAAATCAATTTAGCGGTTTTTGAGAAAATCAACAAAAACATAGCAAAATTGGAGTTGTTTCGATTGAAGTCGGTTGTAATAAAAATAAACGCAGATGTCACACTGTGTGCCAAGTTGAGCCTCGCAGACTTAATCTAGTTAGTCTACATTACCATTACATAAGTCCATTTATTTATAACAAATTAAATGTGATTCTTAACATCTATCCTTTATCATCACCTGAAATAAAACAACTTATAATTAACTTTCTCCACAAATTAACATATGATGAAACAGAAGTCTAGCTGCAACCTCGATTTTAGTTAAAATTGCTTTTATTGCTTCTACACACAAACTCTGGTACACTAAAACACACATACTCTCTCTCTTTCACACACATATACACACACACACACACACACACACACATATACACACACACATACACACACACACATAGTTTGTATCCTTAAATAATTATTTGCCTTAATATTTCTAATATAATAGTATATATACTATAGTAATGTTGTAATAAAACTTTATTTTACTTCTGGAACACCAAATTTACATGTACCTGGGGTGGGCGTTAATAGCTGCGACACAGTCTCCGACTAATGTAGCTGTTATCGTACACATAAATTTTTTAACAACTGTTTAAGTTCCAATAAAGCATTTTGAATTTTTTTTGAATTTTTTTTTTAACGTATTCAGCGTGGTCAATTATGTCTTCACATGACCCAACACATAAAAATCTATTGGTGTGATGTCTGGTAATCTTGCTGGCCAAACAATTGGACCACCTCTTCCAATCCACCGATTTGGAAATAAAGTGTCAAAAATTCGCTGGCAATTTTCCAAAATGTGCAGGACAGCCATCGTCTTCACACACCATATTCTGACTGTGACAAAGAACCTGTTCAAGGTTGCCCCGATTACCCTTTAGTATGCATACAACTCACATTTCATAAAATACCTTTACCTTAAATTTTATAATTATCTCTGGATTTAACTAAGTTATTTGTAAGATTTCTACCTCATTAAAAGCTAGATAAACGTAAATATTTTTAACATATTTTGCACATTCAGTTACTTGGAGAATTTTTGAGAAATCCGCTGGTTTGGACAGAATTTTTTGCAAAAAGTTCATAAATCGATTCCTTTAGATTGATTATTTTGTGACATTCTTTAGTTTTTGATAAGTTTATTATTTGTTATGAAAAGCCTGAATTCTGTTAGAAAACAAAACAAAATCATTTTTTATTACGTAGTTTTTTTTTATTAAATTCTATTTAGCCCAAAGTCGTACTTTTTCCCAAAAACAGAAAAACTCAAATAACCCAAAAACCATAAAAATTTGGAAAAAATATTATATGACAAAATCGATTGCTTTTGACCTCAACTATCACCTCCTAAAATTCCCAGTCATTACCAGTCACCCTGTATAGATAAAGTACCAGTAATAATTTAAAGGTTTACATAAGAAAATATCAACTGGTTCCAATAAACATACAGTAATTGACAAGATGTGTTAATCTGGGTTATATCGAAGTATGGGATACAAATCACAACCATGTTATAATAATAATATCCGGGACAAATCACACACGGTCATCTGGCCCCAAACTAGGATTCCCTGTATCTTGGGAACCAGAGACTGATATACATACACGTATACATTTAAATACATACATATATAGATATAATCAGAAGCAGTTTATTGTGCAGAAATAAAGATTGTTAACAAGGTCCTGTTTGGCGGGCATAGCCGTTGCGCGAATGTAAACGCAAGCGCGCATACTTCCGGCGGCGTCGGGGCGTAGTACTAACCATAACTGTGGTCGGGGTTAGATTTCGGCTGCCCAATCTGGGAAAACCGAATAGACTCAAGCGCAGCGAATCGCTACCGAACGGAGACAGCCGAATATTAATGAACATTAGCGATGCAGTAGCAGTGTTACCACAGAAGTATCTGGGGCTTCGACTTATCATAATGTACAACTTTCAGTCTCCGTTCGTTAAGAATCCATATCGTCCCCATTGCTGGGCACGGCTCTCTTCTCATATTTTGGAAAGGTTAGGTTATACTCCACATCCTAAGGCTAAGTAATTTCATCAAACTTTCCCTAAGGAACCTATACCACAGGAGTTTAAAAAAATTAAACTCTTAGTTAATGAATCAATTTGCGAACTCTGTAAGATTTTTTTGCTCCGTTTGTTTAGGTTCCTTCCGAGGCACAGTTATTTAGTTTTATGAGTAGCACGCACAATTTCCCGCTTGTTACCAAAAATATCACTCTGTATATGTTATATTAAAAAAAGTACCTTGATTATAAAGTGTACTTGTTAAAAACACCTTTGTATAGTCTCTTGATTCAAGAATGCTCCACTGTCACCATACAAAAGATCTTTTCATGCGCGCCTCAGATAGGAAACCTAACAATTACTTTTCTTTGCTTAACCATCTTTTTAGGTCAAAGGCTCTTTCTCGAATAATAGAAGCGAAATCTTTTGTTGTGAATTCAGGATCCAGGGTCATGTGATATCAGAGTTATATTAAATAAATAAATAACCGGGACAAATCACACACGGTCATCTGGCCCCAAACTAGGATTTTCCTTTAAAACTTTTACTATCAGCTTATAACGTCATACACAATTTATATGATATAAAAGCTTGTCGCGAGATTTACCTGTGTAGATAAACAAGTAAATTAAATAATGATTTTATTTTTTTTAATTTTTAAACTAAGTAAATACTAGTAAGTACTGGAATCTCGTGTTATCATATAAATTGTGTTATATTAATTGTTAAGTTAGTTTGTAAGAGGATTGTTAAGTTAGTATGTAAGAGGGTTTTTTTAAATTAAACAACTTTTGACAACTGTATACCCGACATTTTGATATTTGAAAGCGATTAAATGATAGACAAATCTTGTATATCTATATGCCACTATTTGCGTCATCATTCATGCCTCCTTGGCATGTCTCAAAGCAAAAACACTCACATCTTATACACACTGTCACGATAAAAGTTTAAACATTTCCGTTTGACCGATATCTTTCTCACCTCGATACTTCAGTCACACTCTTTTCCTCTACATTTCCCCAAGAAAAGCAACAAAGTTTTTTGATGAACTTGTGGGTTAGATCCCCTTTGAAACTTCTTGAGTTTCATTATTCACTGGTTGCTTAAATCGGACCTAAGGATCAACCCGTAAAAGGGTGAGTCGAAATATCCATTCAATTCGTTTCCGTCTAATTTTATTCAAAAGCAAAATATAGCTGTGACCTTTTATTCAAGACGTAACACTGATTTAATTAATTTCGCAATTCGAGATTGAACTTTGTTGGCGCAAACAGCTTTCAGACCATTTTATGTAAAGCAACGCGTAATAGGTGCTTTGTTTTTCAAAAGGCGAAATATGGAAATGGATCGGAATATACGGCATTTGAAAAGCGATGAGATAAGTAATGAACGAACGGTGGCTATTGTCGTGATAAGTACGAGTATATAGGTTTTACAGAGGGCCTCGTAAGAAGGCTAAAGGTCACCCAAAGGGCGATGGAGTGTGCTATGTTTGTAATTTTCCGACGTGATCGAATCAGCAATGAGGAGATTCGACAAAAGTAAAAGATAAAAGTCAAGAAACAAGAACTTGAATTAAATACACTTATTAAAATTATAGATGAGGTTCAACAAATTAACTTTCTAGGGGTCTGCTTAGATGAACACCTAAGCTGGAAATTGCACATAGGTAAAATAAATAGTAAAATTGCTAGTTATTGTTATGCACTCTCTGTGTTGGTTGATGTATCGTCTGTTGATGTGGCTAAAAACGGCTATTTTGGTATTGTCTATCCGATACTCACCACACGGAGCAATTTTTTGGAGAAACTCTGTAAATGCTATTACCACATTTATATTACAAAAGCGATGTCTATGAATTCTATATAGTATAAATAGTGATGAGACAGTTAGACCAACATTTATAAAAGAAGGATTATTAACATTGACTTGTATATTTATATTGGAGATATGTACTTTTGTTAAAAATAATATTGACTTGCTTAAAAGAAATTGTGACATAAAGATTCCTAATTTAAGAAATATAATATCTAGGATAAAAGACCTGTATAGACCCTTAGTGAAATCCATGATATTTGACAATAGTACTTTTATAACTGCCATTAAGGCTTTAAGATATGTGAAATGTCCAAATTCTTGGATATTTCAAGCAAATTGTTTCAATAACTGTTAATCTAATCTATAAATAAAAATACACAATAATAGACAAGGGTTTAATTAATATTTTGTATTGATCAAAATTATATTTTTGACAACCACCTCTTAGAAAAAAAAACCCTGAAGAACACCTTGTTTGCCATAAATGTTATTTTCTCTCGGAAACGGCACAAGATATCGTGTTAATTTTGACACATGATAAAGATCTTAACAATATTAACAGTTTGTATTGAAAATTTTATTTTTACTGCGTAATTTATTCGTGGAAAGTATTTATTTCTTCAAAATCGAAGTAAGTCCGCGTGACCCTGCCTGCTCCACCGTCCTGTAATCCCCCGCGGGCTCTGCCGCCAGTCCGCGTCGCGATCTCATCGAGGGTGGACTGCGCGTCTGTGTCGGAGCGACGTCCTTGACAAAAACACTTCGCTTTTGAAGATTAAACTCACTTGTGCATACTTTTTATAACATCAGTAACTTAGTTAAGATATTTTCTACGCATTAGTGGGCGAAAAGTTAAAGTAAATATTTTTTCACGAAAAAATATTTTTTTTATCTTGTCAAAGTAAAAGGAACCAACGATTGATTGTTTCGTGAAATAGAAATGCCTAAATACAAGAAAAAATATTATGTTAAAGCAGGACGGCGATTACAAGAGTACTGGTAATTATTTTGACTTTTGGCTCAGTGATCAGGAGCGCTATCCTGACTACTGATCCAAGGGTTGCGGGTTCGATTCCCGCCCAGAGCAAACATTTCTTTGGCGATAGATTTGTTTGTGATGACATATGGATCCGAGACATGGTCGCTTACTATGGGCCTTATAAGAAGGCTCAAAGTCACCCAAAGGGCGATGGAGCGTGCTATGCTTGGTGTTTCCCTACGTGATCGAATCAGAAATGAGGAGATACGTAGGAGAACTAAAGTTACCGACATAGCTCTCAGAATCGCTAGACTTAAGTGGCAGTGGGCAGGCCACATAGCTCGTAGAACAGATGGCCGTTGGGGCAGTAAAGTTCTCGAATGGCGACCGCGCACCGGAAGGCGCAGTGTGGGCAGGCCCCCGACTCGGTGGACCGACGACCTGGTAAAGGTTGCAGGAAGCCGCTGGATGCGAGCCGCACAGGACCGGTCGGTGTGGAAATCCTTGGGGGAGGCCTTTGTCCAGCAGTGGACGTCTTTCGGCTGATAGATAGATAGATAGATAGATTTGTTTGCTCTGTGTCTGGGTGTATAATATCTATATATGTTTTTATTCCAAAAACGTATCTATTTACATATGTATATTATTCGTCTCTGGTTCCCATATTACAGAGAATCCTAGTTTGTAGCCAGATGACCGCAGGATGATTGTATGTTAATTGTCCTGGATATTTATTTATTATCTTATAATTTTTGGATATTTGCACAGAACCCCTGAAGATAGCCTCTGACCGAAATCTAAATAAATAAAATAATATACAGGTTGTCCCAAAACTAATGCCACAAATTTTGGCTGGTGATAGCTTTGAGCAAGACTTAACAAAATAACGAAACATATCGTCGTATCTTACGAATAAGGGCATAATTGCAAAATGACAACTTTTCAGGAAGTGGTTTTAACTAGAGATTGGACGGATATCCGGTTACTATTCGGTATCCGGCCTATCCGGCCAGTACTTTAGTATCAGGCTGGATACCGGATAATAACTCAATTATCCGGCCCCCGCCGGATAGTTAGAATTTCGTAAATGAACATCGAAAAACACAAAACCAATTTGTAGTCTAGCCCAATAGCCTCTTTAATGAGGTAGGAGAAAAAGAGTAGTAGAGTAGGAAAAAAAGCGTCGGTGGCGCAGCGGGTAGTGACTCCGTCCTCCTAACCAGAGGTCGTGGGTTCAAATCTTGGCCACTGCGTCAATGAGTTTTTCGAAACTCACGTGCATTTTCATACAGACTGCTTTAACGGTGAAGGAAAACATCGTGAGGGAACCTGCACATCTGATCTCTAGATGTGTATGATGGTCGCGTTGCACACGTCCGTATGTGTAAATCTAAATGCCCTACACGTGACCGCGGGTGATGCTAAATGCAACACTAGGCAACCGCCGTCTATATCTTGTGGGAAGAACGGTTAAATGTGCCACACGATAAGAAAAATAATGAGGTAGTAATTATGCTTTTTGAGCGCCGAGGTTTCTGCCTTCTTCCCAGTGATACCTTGAGAAATCATCTCACATAAATTATACTTAGCAAATTGTTGTTCTTCGACGAAACCTCATCTCATCTCACCAATATTTATAAATGCGAAATTATGGATGTTTGTTTGTGTTTTTGTTTGTTTGTTTATTTTAGTTTATTTTATTTTTTAGTTAATTTATTTGTTTGTTCCACTTTCATGCCACAATTACTGAACGGATTTAGATGAAATTTGATAGGCAGATAGATAAAGCACTCAGCTAACACATATGATACTTTTTGTGCCGGAAACTTAAGGGTTCCTGGAGGAATGCTTAAAAACTCAAAAATTACCCTTCATCACTAGATGGCGCCACCTTAACATTTTTTCTCTCTGGATCCGATTCTAAAGTCCACGCAGACAAGTCGTGGACGGGAAGCTGATACGTCCATAAAGGCGACTTTTTCTGTACACTTGCCATTTTTACAAACACAAATCAAATTAAGACACTACCACGATTTAATTTTTATCAGTAACTTTAAAAAGGAATCGCTATAAGCGATAAGATCGCCTACATTTTACCACTGTAACTTTAATATTGTGCCTTTTGTTGTTATATATTTTTTGTGTGTGTACAATAAAGAGTATATCAATCAAAAACGTTGTGATTGTTTGATTGAATACATAAACAAAACAAGCGAGTATAGTAACTGTCCACGTTCGCTAGGTGTCAGCCCGAAGAAAGCCCGAATCAATGCAAAGCGTGGGCGCCACGCAGCCTCCCGCCGCTGCTGCGAATATTTTTTATTATTATTCATTTATTTTCAGGCAACATAGTAACTAAGTACAGGCCCATAGATACATAAAAACTTATACAATTAAAATGACATAAATACTATAAATAAATACAATTATAAGTTATTCTACTTTAAATCTAATAATAATAATAATATCTGCGGCACTTTTCTTTGTGCTGTTGCGCTGCCGATGCTCGCAGTGTTAGAGTCCCGAAGACGACCTCGAAACCGCCGAAACGCCACGCCTTTCGGCCAGAAGTCTTCTTTCATGAAGGTGTCCAAGCTCTGAGTCGGGACACGCACCACGAACGCCTTGAAGTGAGTGTCGTAACGCGAATCCAAAAGCTGAACCCTTACGATCATCTTGGTCTTGGTCCTGACATACTCCTGCACGTCCTGCACCTGGGTGGTGAAGTGAAGCTGGGAAAGGTAGAGACTCGTCACCGGCGTCGCAGATCGCAGCAAGAAGTTGGGACCAGTCGGTGCGGTGCCGCTTTGATTGCGACATGGTCTTGGCTTTCGCATTGTCATGTCATAGCAATTAAGGCTGCCATCCGTTTGCAGACATTTTTAGACGGCAGGATAATTTGGCCGAATATTCGGCTATCCAGCCTGTGATTTGGCCGAATATTCGGTATCCGGTTATCCGGCCAAAACACTATGCGTCCCATCCCTAGTTTTAACATTCTATTTTCAACAGAAAGTGATATTTTTGAAGTGTTAACATTCAAAACATAGCTTAACTATTCTTGGGTTGTTATTAGCGATTTTATCTCAATATATAACGTTATGTACGCAATTTAACTCTTTCAGGATCTTGATTAACAATTAGGATATTACTGAGAACTTCGCGAATACAGCCGATACGAGTATAAAAACTATAGTGGTATCAAGGTGATGTATCAAACAATGAAGTAGGATAATCGAGTCATAGATACTTGTAGTCGACTGAGCAAGGAATGTTCACTCTCTAATTTGTGGTAGATCTATTAACTGCAGGCCAATGTTCACAATCACCATGATTGCTGATTAACATAGAGCAATGGACCCCTTAATCCCTTCTAGACCTGGGAGTAGTTTTGCGTTTGATTATGTGTTTAGAAGTACCTGGATATTCAGGAAAGGAAATATAACAAATGATACTAATACATGTACCTATCAAACTGATGAAGTTGGATGATCGAGTCACAGAGGTCAACTTGGCAAGGAATGTTATGTCTCCCAGTATCAGTAGGGAGGTAGTAGGAGGTGGTAGGTCTGTCAACGGTAAGCCAATGTTCACAATCACCATGATTGCTGAAGAACATAGAGCAAAATATTTAGTTTTGGCGATCCACTGCGAAGCAAAAATTTTAAACGCTTGATGTAGGTGATAGCGCTCGAATTACTGATTCGATCATATAGAATAATCTCTAAACATTTTTGGGAAATCTTAAGATTACTAGATGTCATTTTGAATGGGACAGCCTAATATTTATTGTCATAGCGGCAAAAGAAATACACACTCTGTAAAATTTCAACTCTCTACTTATTACGGTTCATGAGATACTGCCCGCTGACAGACAGACAGACGAACGGACGGACGGAAAGTGGAGGCTTAATAATAGGGTCCCGTTGGCTTTTGAACTTTGAACCCTAAAAAAGTTAAATTTTGTCGCCACTTTTCCATCTTTCTTCCAAAACAACGTCTTCGTCTCGTCTACTTCGGCCAGGCAGTCTTTCAATCAGCAGCTTGGGTGTATTAAAAATCTAATAGTACAGTTGTCTCCGATTAAGGTAGGTACTTTTGTCCCACAGTGTCGCCGCTGCTCTGTCTCCCTTGCGATTTAAATTATGCTCACAGAGTTTGAATCGCTACAGAGTGGCGCTCATACAAGAGACGTGTTTTTAGAGTTTCTTGTACGATAGTACGGAACCCTTCATGTGCGAGTGCGACTCGTACTTGGCCGGTTTTATTTTTATTTTAGGTAGTTAGTCACGGTGACTTTCTAGAACAAACGTAATATGATCGCCTTTCTATTTTTAATCAATCTAATTAATTTCATTTGAAAACCTCGAATATAATAAGTCAGCACCTTGAGGTCAAAAAGAGCAATTAACTCATTGTTTGTAAGGAAAATATCCAAGTATTATACATTTCTAAAATGGGCATGAAACAAGGATTTTTTATAGCATAATATGTTCTATCTCATAATGTGAGACAAAAATTATTGAGTCATTTTTTTACGTCGCAGATGTATAAAGTTTCATTATCGAATATTTTTAAAGATTTTTTTAATTGATGATGTATTTCTGATGGCATCTTTAATTTTTTTTGTAGATAAAGTAGTGAATTCGGGTGGAGACACTAATCAACAATATTTGAGTCCAAAAAAAAAACAAGTTAATTAAAAAACAGTGTAGTGATTTTCATTTTTTTAAATCTGGTATACCTCGAAAACCATAAACTTTTGCAGAACACATGTTTCGTTATTTTGATAGGTCTTGATCAAAGCTATCACCAGCCAAAAGGAGATCATTAATTTTGAGCCTTTTATGAAAGTGCCGGCCAACAAAAAAGAAGTACGAATTGTTAGAACTAGCTATTTGGAGCAATAGTTAATGTTAATATGACACAAAAGTTGAAAAATTTAATGAAAATTGTTCCAGATGATAAACTCTAGTTATATCTGAGCTTTCAGGAATCAATAAATGTATGAAAATGACGATTCATCGATCTTATATAACATTGTTCAGAAATGTGTCATTTAAACTATTGCTCCAAATAGCAAGTTCTAATAATACGTAATTTTTTTGTTGACTGGCACTTTAAAAAAGGCCAAAAAATGTGTGGAGCCTGAATGATCTCCTTCGTCGCATTAGTTTTGGAACACCGTTAGGTTGACACAGTTAGAAGAATATTTTTTATATCACACCTAGTCCTAAAATTAAAAAACATAAACTTGACGGACTCGTTGGCTCAGTGGTTTGTGCCCCTGACTACATCCGAGAGTTGTGGGTTCGATCCCCACCCGGCGCAGGGCAAACATTTCTATGATGAGTAGATTTTTTACTTTTCTCTCTGTTATGCGATAACGCAGGCAACAGCTAGTAATAAAATAGTGTACCCCATGTCACTCCCACAACTGAGACAAATCTAATAACATCAAATATTGAAATCCGACAAAAGAAGTTGAATCTGTATAGGCTGTAGAGCGTGCCAAAGAATTAAACATACTTACATACCTCGTATTGGTTCCTGACGCCTACTGGTCATAAAAAATAAAACTCAACACTTTGCACGTAACGATGACGTCAGTTGCAGTGATGGGCAAACAAAAATAGGCAGTTATGTAGGATAACTAATAAATAACACTTGTCCCTTCTGCAGTTTTTATAGTATTTCAACTGTACCAACCGTAGCCGCTAGATGGCACTGACGTCGGCAAAACTCTCAGCGATCTCCGTTTCAACAAGGTTATTCAGACTATTTCGCGCCTTTCACCTTCCTAACTAAAAACGTTCCTAAACGGTAATAAATTTAAGCAAACTTTGAAAAAATACTTAGTCGCTAATGCATTCTATAATTTAACTGAATATTATAATAGCAGCGGACACTGATGTTTGATTTTATTTTCTGACATATATTGATTTATTGTAATTATAATTAATGACATTTGATTAGATTTAAATTTCGGACATATGATTTTATATTTAGTAGTTATTTATATTTGAAAGTTTTATATTTAATTTTAACATGTGTATTCCTATAACATTGTATGCTTGATATAGGTAGATTGTTTTGACTATCTGAGCACTGTAAACTAGCATATTTTTATATTGTAACAATCACACAATAAATGAATTCTGTTCTGTTCTGTTCTGTTCTGTTCTGTTCTGTTCTGTTCTGTTCTGTTCTGTTCTGTTCTGTTCTGTTCTGTTCTGTTCTGTTCTGTTCTGTTCTGTTCTGTTCTGTTCTGTTCTGTTCTGTTCTGTTCTGTTCTGTTCTGTTCTGTTCTGTTCTGTTCTGTTCTGTTCTGTTCTGTTCTGTTCTGTTCTGTTCTGTTCTGTTCTGTTCTGTTCTGTTCTGTTCTGTTCTGTTCTGTTCTGTTCTGTTCTGTTCTGTTCTGTTCTGTTCTGTTCTGTTCTGTTCTGTTCTGTTCTGTTCTGTTCTGTTCTGTTCTGTTCTGTTCTGTTCTAATTGCGGACAGCCCAAGACCGGTTCGTTGTGGAAATCTTTGAAGGATGCATTCGTTTTGCAGTGGACGTTTTTGGCTGGCGTGATGATGATATAGACAGGGTGTTATTTTAGTCAACAACTTCCTTTTGAGGAGAATTAGTATATATATGTATAAAACTAAACACAAAAAATTTTGCTCTCAAAAAAAAACCTTTGAAAACCACAAAATTCACACATGCACGCATTCATGTAAACACATTGTAACACTTGCACTCCTATAAATAAGATTTTCAACGAAAACAAAACCCTATAAACTTGCATATTTTTTCTAGTGTAGTTTGTTGTATTTGTAAAGTTTATCCCTGAATGTGTACAACTAACTTAATAAATTGTATTAAAAGTTACATTCTGTGAGTATTTGGAGGCGCAGAATAATTTTCCCCAGAGTTTTGTTTATATCAGACTAAATGGTAACTTGACACAAAGTGTGTTTATGTGTACATATTATAAACTTTATGTTCACCAAAAAAGATTACATTTTGCATTTACTATAATGGTTGTGCTCACCTGTATACACTCATAGGTCATAGCTTAAAATACTGACTGTGTAGAGTTCTGTATTATATATTTTGTATAATTACCTATATTTACGCTTGCTCAGTGAACCAATTATTTCATGCAATTCGGTTTGAAAAAGTTAAGACGCTGTGAATGTGTGTAATAAGCGGATAAACTTACAGAAGTACAAGTAGGGATCGCGTTTCCTCTCAATGTTAAAATTTTCAGTTTGATAGTCTTAAGATCCATAGTATCTATATTATAATATAAAATAATACTTATTACTTTTAACTTATATAGTAATTATAAAAACTCTTACATATTTTTATTTTCCTTTCATCATAATCTGAAACCACCAAGTTTTTGAAACGTTAATCAATCATTCCAATGATAACGATGGACTTTAAATTATCTTCTTTGATTAACCAAAAAGTTGCTTCGCTTTGTATTTCATGAACTCCCTCGATCATTTGCCCATTTCGTTCGGTCTTCGGTTGTTATCAGCAGACTCGTTAACATCGAATTTCATTTCGTCTAATTGAACACCCAACTTTTGTAGTTATCATTATTTATGCAACAAAACAATAGAGTTAGCGATTATCGGGCACCGTCATGGTTTTGCAGACTTTGTGTTTATTTTGGAATAGTTCGGGACCAATAAAGGCTTCAGAATTATTTGCAAATAATCGGATGAAGTTTTCCAATAAACAGAACATTTCAGGCGATCAATCATTCAGTTGGTATCTTGTATATTAATATTTAAACACTTATAACAATACAACTTAACTTTTTTTCAATGTTAACTGTTTCTTATTTTCTATTTAATGTTATTCAAAAAGTGTTTTTATTCATTAGTTTTATTCACTGTAAAAAAAAGTTTTGATGTAATCTATGCTATTCTTATTTTTGTTCTTCCATTGTTCCTTAGTGTATCCGTTGTAAGTCGCACTCACAGAATTGTAAATAGATAGGCACACTGCAATAGACCTAGTACTTCATTTATTAAACAAGAAAGATAAAGGAAATGCAGAATAGCCATAGAAATCAGCGCGAAAAAAAGAACAAACCGCAAGAGAAGGAAGGTTTTTTGAATTTATCGAGAGATTATAAAATCTTATACAAATAAGAGTTTGAATTTTGCTTACCTGCCTACATTTTTGAATGGCAATGCTGAGGACATAGATTATATTTAGTTACATTGCTCAAGGCTACTAATAACTAATAATAATATGTATTACTACTCGCATATGACACATCCTTGTTGAACTGCTAAACTGCAGATCTTTAAATTTAGTCTTTTTAAGCAAGGAAAAAATATTATGTAACACAATGGATGGACAAGTTTGTACAAATTACAATGTTTTGTCACCTTAATGCTTATTCTTTTTTGCAGTTACTGCGATATTTTATATTTTTGTGAATTTTTAAATTGGTTTCAGGACCGGACGAAAAACGCGACCCTGCGTTTGCGGAGTGAAAAAAAAACCTGGCAACACATTGTGTCCAAAAAGGTCTTATAACTTATCAAGGTAAGTATAAAAAAACGAAACGCTGTAGATTAAAAAGAGATAGGTATAAATTAAAATAATAAGCTTAATACTAACAAATGATAATAACACAATGATGTAGGCTTTAGTACCACTCTGATCAGTTAACAGAAACTGAAAAGAAAACAGTATTATGTATTTATCTACTTAAATATTTATTTTTATTTTTTATGAGAATGCAAGATGTGATCAATCACGTAGTTTAACGTCAGTTACCTTACACCGTCGTCGCATGGAAAATTTAGCGGGAAAACGTTACTGCGGAAAAAGCTTTATAAAGATTGACGCTTTCTCTATTGGTTTTTGATCATTTTGCCATGATAAGTGTGTGTTATCGTCGTACAGTATTCACGATATATACAGGGTGTAACAGAAGTGTGTGACAATACTTCAAGGTTGGCTTTTACCCATCAAACTGAACAACTTTTGTTCTACAACTTTGTTGAAATCGCAAATTTTTTTTTGGACTTTTCATACAAATCGATCAGCTGGCGATCCAAGTTTGTATGAAAAGTCCAAAAAATTTTTTGCGATTTCAACAAAGTTGTAGAACAAAAGTTGTTCAGTTTGATGGGTAAAAGCCAACCTTGAAGTATTGTCACACACTTCTGTTACACCCTGTATATTTTCTTTATTATATTTTCTTGTTCTACGTTGTGCAATAAAGTGTTATCATTCGTTCAATATAATTAAGTGACTTTCTGATGTTCCTTCAGCAAATTCATCGCGTTATCGATGTGTCACTTTGGGACTCGATTTGCCTTGTCACATTACAAATGAAAAAAAACGGGTTAGGTGGGGGTTAAGATTAAAAAAGGTTGATTCTGAATCTCGGAGAGTCGCCAAATCAAATTCAAATTAAACTGTAAGGCAAGCGGCAAAAGGATGACAGTGGTTAAAAGCATAGTGGTCTATTTCATTAGATAAAATACTAACTTCCTTACCTTAAGTCTTTAGCGATTTTCGATTTCTTCTCATCGTTTAATTTATTGTATGTTGTAAGTTGGTAAATATGCTAATCAGTGTGATACATTAGCGGTTTTTCAATACAAATATATATTTTGCAAGTAATTAAAGTTTTTTTGGCACACACAATATTTTCATTTCAAGCGCTATGAAAGAAATATGACAGATTTAGGAGCACTCTTAATAAAATTAATAAATACGAAAACCGGGACAAATCACTCACGGTCATTTGGCCCCAAAGTAGGATTCCTTGTGTTATGGGAACCAGAGGCTGATATACATTCACATATACAATTCTATTCAATTCAATTTAAAATTTATTCATAATATTATTCATTACATGTCACTTATTATATAAAATTTAATTATAATATTAATATAATTCGATATATTTTTTTATTATTATTAAATATTACATTAAATTTTATTTTACAAGATTACACTTAAATACATACATTATATAGATATAATTCACCCAGACACAGAGTAAACAAAACTGATCATTACAGAAATGTTTGCCCTGGGTGAGGATTGAACCCACGACTCTCAGATCAGAAGTCAGGGGCACTAACCACTGAGCCACCGAGTCAGTTTTGCATAATAGCACATAGGTATAAATAAAAACTAACACGTAAAGAACAATCGACAGTCGTCACCGCGTGGTTCAATGGTATGTTGGCGTGGTTATACGATTTTGATGCCATGCCGCCTGTTGGGTTAGCTACATACTCGTAGTTCGTTAACAACCCATAGCGCCCCCACAATTGGGCACTATACACATAGTGGTTAAGTTTCGATTGGTGAAGTTCATTAGTATAGTAATCCCGTACACTCTATACAAATGAGTTATTATTATCTAGTAACTATAAGTACACTATAATTTTGTATTTTGTATACGCGTAAAGATCTGTGTTGTTGTAAGCAACCATCACTGGATGTAGGGGGATGAGGGTCCATACTATATGTAGTGCCAGAGACAAGACATTAGTAGTACTAATTTTTATACTCTGACCATACCTAGTCCTCAGTGAAGAGATCAGGGCTCTGCACGTCATATGCACCTCATTCTTCTTTTTTTTCTTATGCATCTTTTAAAATTAAATAACTTCATCCCAGCAGACATATAACTTTTCCAAAATGAACACATCACGAGTCAATAACATTCGGTCAACTAGGCGCAGGGAGGCTTTTCATCCCTTTGTAGTTGACCTCCTATTCGCACGAAGCGCTATGCTTACACATTTATTATTATGCGAACTGCGTTGCAGTGGTGGTGTTTCCCGATTCATATAATCGGGGGATCTTCAGAGCGAGAGTGAATAAGCATTGAAAGTGTTTTCATTCATTCATTATTTGAGTTTGCGTGTACCATCTTCGACTACCAAATTTTCCATCAGGTAATATATAATAATCAAACGCAAAAAAAAATTATAAAACTCGATGTTTATTATTTACCAAATTTAACTCTACATAAGAAGCCTAAAATGTTTACGTATTTATCATACATAGAGGTGCTGTGAGGGGAAGTGTACATCACATTTATCTGTTGTTCAACTTTACCTTGCCTTGTTTCGATATTAATCTATTTATAGTCTAGACCCAACCCAAACGTTTGATTTATAGGGAATAGTCTGTTAATTTCATACTGTTACAACGAAGTTATAATTATTACGCAACCTCTATAAGGGAGATGCTTGCTAAATCATCCAGTTTATGAAAACCAACAATAAAGTTAAACTCCTTCCATGCACCACAAATTGGAAAATATAAAAGCAGTACATTGTTGGGTAATCTCCCAATTCCAGCGTAAACCCAGTATAAAGATTCTTCTAAACCGTGACAGGCGTAAATTATTCTTTACGATGGTGAAGCATGAGAGTGCAATAAATTTAATCTTTATGGTTTTGGGTCGACATCAGCTTGCAATCTCCTTTGTTCACACTTCATTACTATAATTCCTGCTTAACCACTGACTTTTGCAGTAATAAACTTAGACGGCGTAAGAGAAACATTTTGGGGAGATTTTTCAAGAGTCGTGTAGGTAACGCTCGCAGTTTAACCTATTGACCGTCAAGCTTCTTATTCTTTCATGTCGTAACGCCAGGGATTGGAGATTGTGACCGTCATAAGGTCAAGTCGGTGAGAACTGTAAATTGGGGCCTAGCTAGGTACTTCTATTTCCATTTCCGCTACGCTACGCTAAGAGAAATCCAGGACGAAAATGTATGAAAATCTCAAATCTTGGCGTGTGTGACACGAAAAACCGGCTGTGTTTTTATTCATTAATTTTATTGACTGTAAAAAAAAGTTTTGATGTAATCTATGCTATTCTTATTTTTGTTCTTCCATTGTTCCTTAGTGTATCCGTTGTAAGTCACACTCACAGAATTGTAAATAGATAGGCACACTGCAATAGACCTAGTACTTCATTCATTAAACAAGAAAGATAAAGGAAATGCAGAATAGCCATAGAAATCAGCGCGAAAAAAAGAACAAACCGCAAGAGAAGGAAGGTTTTTTGAATTTATCGAGAGATTATAAAATCTTATACAAATAAGAGTTTGAATTTTGCTTACCTGCCTACATTTTTGAATGGCAATGCTGAGGACATAGATTATATTTAGTTACATTGCTCAAGGCTACTAATAACTAATAATAATATGTATTACTACTCGCATATGACACATCCTTGTTGAACTGCTAAACTGCAGATCTTTAAATTTAGTCTTTTTAAGCAAGGAAAAAATATTATGTAACACAATGGATGGACAAGTTTGTACAAATTACAATGTTTTGTCACCTTAATGCTTATTCTTTTTTGCAGTTACTGCGATATTTTATATTTTTGTGAATTTTTAAATTGGTTTCAGGACCGGACGAAAAACGCGACCCTGCGTTTGCGGAGTGAAAAAAAAACCTGGCAACACATTGTGTCCAAAAAGGTCTTATAACTTATCAAGGTAAGTATAAAAAAACGAAACGCTGTAGATTAAAAAGAGATAGGTATAAATTAAAATAATAAGCTTAATACTAACAAATGATAATAACACAATGATGTAGGCTTTAGTACCACTCTGATCAGTTAACAGAAACTGAAAAGAAAACAGTATTATGTATTTATCTACTTAAATATTTATTTTTATTTTTTATGAGAATGCAAGATGTGATCAATCACGTAGTTTAACGTCAGTTACCTTATACCGTCGTCGCATGGAAAATTTAGCGGGAAAACGTTACTGCGGAAAAAGCTTTATAAAGATTGACGCTTTCTCTATTGGTTTTTGATCATTTTGCCATGATAAGTGTATGTTATCGTCGTACAGTATTCACGATATATACAGGGTGTAACAGAAGTGTGTGACAATACTTCAAGGTTGGCTTTTACCCATCAAACTGAACAACTTTTGTTCTACAACTTTGTTGAAATCGCAAATTTTTTTTTGGACTTTTCATACAAATCGATCAGCTGGCGATCCAAGTTTGTATGAAAAGTCCAAAAAATTTTTTGCGATTTCAACAAAGTTGTAGAACAAAAGTTGTTCAGTTTGATGGGTAAAAGCCAACCTTGAAGTATTGTCACACACTTCTGTTACACCCTGTATATTTTCTTTATTATATTTTCTTGTTCTACGTTGTGCAATAAAGTGTTATCATTCGTTCAATATAATTAAGTGACTTTCTGATGTTCCTTCAGCAAATTCATCGCGTTATCGATGTGTCACTTTGGGACTCGATTTGCCTTGTCACATCACAAATGAAAAAATCGGGTTAGGTGGGGGTTAAGATTAAAAAAGGTTGATTCTGAATCTCGGAGAGTCGCCAAATCAAATTCAAATTAAACTGTAAGGCATGCGGCAAAAGGATGACAGTGGTTAAAAGCATAGTGGTCTATTTCATTAGATAAAATACTAACTTCCTTACCTTAAGTCTTTAGCGATTTTCGATTTCTTCTCATCGTTTAATTTATTGTATGTTGTAAGTTGGTAAATATGCTAATCAGTGTGATACATTAGCGGTTTTTCAATACAAATATATATTTTGCAAGTAATTAAAGTTTTTTTGGCACACACAATATTTTCATTTCAAGCGCTATGAAAGAAATATGACAGATTTAGGAGCACTCTTAATAAAATTAATAAATACGAAAACCGGGACAAATCACTCACGGTCATTTGGCCCCAAAGTAGGATTCCTTGTGTTATGGGAACCAGAGGCTGATATACATTCACATATACAATTCTATTCAATTCAATTTAAAATTTATTCATAATATTATTCATTACATGTCACTTATTATATAAAATTTAATTATAATATTAATATAATTCGATATATTTTTTTATTATTATTAAATATTACATTAAATTTTATTTTACAAGATTACACTTAAATACATACATTATATATATATAATTCACCCAGACACAGAGTAAACAAAACTGATCATTACAGAAATGTTTGCCCTGGGTGAGGATTGAACCCACGACTCTCAGATCAGAAGTCAGGGGCACTAACCACTGAGCCACCGAGTCAGTTTTGCATAATAGCACATAGGTATAAATAAAAACTAACACGTAAAGAACAATCGACAGTCGTCACCGCGTGGTTCAATGGTATGTTGGCGTGGTTATACGATTTTGATGCCATGCCGCCTGTTGGGTTAGCTACATACTCGTAGTTCGTTAACAACCCATAGCGCCCCCACAATTGGGCACTATACACATAGTGGTTAAGTTTCGATTGGTGAAGTTCATTAGTATAGTAATCCCGTACACTCTATACAAATGAGTTATTATTATCTAGTAACTATAAGTACACTATAATTTTGTATTTTGTATACGCGTAAAGATCTGTGTTGTTGTAAGCAACCATCACTGGATGTAGGGGGATGAGGGTCCATACTATATGTAGTGCCAGAGACAAGACATTAGTAGTACTAATTTTTATACTCTGACCATACCTAGTCCTCAGTGAAGAGATCAGGGCTCTGCACGTCATATGCACCTCATTCTTCTTTTTTTTCTTATGCATCTTTTAAAATTAAATAACTTCATCCCAGCAGACATATAACTTTTCCAAAATGAACACATCACGAGTCAATAACATTCGGTCAACTAGGCGCAGGGAGGCTTTTCATCCCTTTGTAGTTGACCTCCTATTCGCACGAAGCGCTATGCTTACACATTTATTATTATGCGAACTGCGTTGCAGTGGTGGTGTTTCCCGATTCATATAATCGGGGGATCTTCAGAGCGAGAGTGAATAAGCATTGAAAGTGTTTTCATTCATTCATTATTTGAGTTTGCGTGTACCATCTTCGACTACCAAATTTTCCATCAGGTAATATATAATAATCAAACGCAAAAAAAAATTATAAAACTCGATGTTTATTATTTACCAAATTTAACTCTACATAAGAAGCCTAAAATGTTTACGTATTTATCATACATAGAGGTGCTGTGAGGGGAAGTGTACATCACATTTATCTGTTGTTCAACTTTACCTTGCCTTGTTTCGATATTAATCTATTTATAGTCTAGACCCAACCCAAACGTTTGATTTATAGGGAATAGTCTGTTAATTTCATACTGTTACAACGAAGTTATAATTATTACGCAACCTCTATAAGGGAGATGCTTGCTAAATCATCCAGTTTATGAAAACCAACAATAAAGTTAAACTCCTTCCATGCACCACAAATTGGAAAATATAAAAGCAGTACATTGTTGGGTAATCTCCCAATTCCAGCGTAAACCCAGTATAAAGATTCTTCTAAACCGTGACAGGCGTAAATTATTCTTTACGATGGTGAAGCATGAGAGTGCAATAAATTTAATCTTTATGGTTTTGGGTCGACATCAGCTTGCAATCTCCTTTGTTCACACTTCATTACTATAATTCCTGCTTAACCACTGACTTTTGCAGTAATAAACTTAGACGGCGTAAGAGAAACATTTTGGGGAGATTTTTCAAGAGTCGTGTAGGTAACGCTCGCAGTTTAACCTATTGACCGTCAAGCTTCTTATTCTTTCATGTCGTAACGCCAGGGATTGGAGATTGTGACCGTCATAAGGTCAAGTCGGTGAGAACTGTAAATTGGGGCCTAGCTAGGTACTTCTATTTCCATTTCCGCTACGCTACGCTAAGAGAAATCCAGGACGAAAATGTATGAAAATCTCAAATCTTGGCGTGTGTGACACGAAAAACCGGCTGTGACGGTCAAAAGGTTTATTGGCAGTGGTTCGGTGGATGTTGTGTGAACTGCGCCAAGACTTCGTAGACAGTAAAGGCGACTTTTTCACAACTATATAGGGTGTTAAAAAAGTGTGTTTGAAATTTTGAGGGGTTACTCAGAATCAAGTATAGAATCCAGAAAAAATATTGAAAAATCAGCTCTTCAATTTTTTTTCAGTTATTCATACAAAATCTTGATTGACTATTCAGATTTAGTATGAGAATCTGGAAAAAAAATTGGAGAGCGAATATTTTTTTCAATATTTTTCCTGGGTTCTGTACTTGATTCTGAGTAACCCCTTAAAATTTCAAACACACTTTTTTTAACATCCTGTATAGTTGTTATCAAGCGATGTTAAAGTATTTTCAAGTAGAACACTTTTGTGTTCTCGGCTCGTGTTTTACTACGGCGCCGGCGTTTTAAAATGAGAATTTGACAAAATTTTGACTGTATGTCTTCGATTTTGGATATCATGGAAATGGTATTTGGGATGACGATTAAAACATTCTTCTTAGGTAATGCATCCGGACAAAAATATACCTAAAGTTACATGAAGTTTTTATAAGCGAGATAAATAATAAAAATGATAAGTAAGGTTTATAAATATTTCGTTGATTACAATCAGCAAATGCTCTTAATAAACTATCATTTGTTTTCAATGGTATAATTTTAGCATATAGAAGACTCCGATGAAAAAAATATGTATACAATCTTACTGGACTGTATAAAATACTTAACACTATCACAAATGACAAAGTCGGTGATAAAGGGAAACATATTATACAATTTCAACAAAGAAAATTCAGCAAAAATAATTTATACCCATTTTGTTTCAGCAAATCTACAAAGTTAAAAGATTCCTCATTATAATTTGTCGCGACTTTTGACCATAACTTAAATGCATAAAAAACCGTCCACAATTTGTAAACTGACACGAAAAAGCAGGAAAACCCACGCCCTAATTACGTAGCTGGGAAACTTGCCAAATGTTGCTGCGGGGCGCTGTTCGGAGCCTTTTACAGAGTCACGTTCGCCGACACTTCTCGGTGATCCGCTGACTGATTCAAAATAAAACACTGACCATCCAGCCCATTTAACATTGATCCCCGAAACGGTTAAAGTAAAAGAGACCTCTCTGAAAGTTGCAAAAAGTTTCCTAGCACTCACTAGGTCAAGATAATTTGGTTCTGCTATTGCTAGTGTGTTTGCTTGCAAGCTATTGAATTTTTGTACAGCTTTCGCATGCTGTTTTATAGTTTTACATATTTAAGCAGCAAGTTCCAAAAGTAAATGCAGTGAATTTTTGTATACGTTTAGATTTTTGGTTAAATTTGCTCAATATTTGAATAGGATTTTCATGTTGTTCAAGAAGATTAAACAAAGGTAATCATGTAGTATTTAAACAGCGATCCTGTTTACTGGTTCCTTAATTTTTGAATAAAAAAATATTCGTGCAGTCGTCAAAAATACCTAAGTAAAAATTGGAGTTTCTTTTCCAAGAAAACCGTTAAAATGAAAAGGGGGATTATGCAAAGTGTGTTTCAGATATGATAAATGTGACTGCTTGTATAAGAGGATAAATGAAAAACATTTTTATTTTAGCCGTATTAAGATTAAGCGTATTCGATACTACTTGACTGACTTATGAATTTTGTTTGAAATGTAAATTAGGCAAATATTTTGATAAGATCAAAGGTGATTTATGTTACTTCGTTTCTTGAGTAAAGTAAATCCGTGACGTAAGTAAGTCCAGACAATATTAGGTATCTATAGATAGAGTACTCGTAGAAATGAGATCGAAATACTAGGGATGTTCATTATTTTCGGGTTGATTTGCTCTATTTAAGAAATAGGTATGCACTGTCAGTTTAATGTACTGAGAGGAAAATTAATTTGGGGAACCATCTCTTGAATACTGAATTTAATTTTAGAATGGAACTGTTACCCGGCAAGATGACAAAGGGTCCACCAACATAACCAATCAATTTACAATTTATAGGGCGGGAGGAAAACGCATTGTTCCGTAGCAAATATTCGCAACCACCTATTACATGCTTGAATTGTTTATTCCCTTTTGTGGAAACTGATTTTATTAACAACGGGGGACTACAAACATGAAATGAATCTTTAAAAAATTTAAGTTTTATTTTCACTTGTAAAGAAGGATTCTTTGGTTGCTTTAGAAGTTATGATTTTTCACTCTTTATAAAGATTGACAATTAATAATTGCTAAGGAATCAAAAAATATTTAAGCTTGTCCACAGTGTAATTTAGCAATTTTTTATATATTCATTAGATAAAAAGAAACATTATTTCCTAGGGTTTAATATCAATTTTTAATTATTATATTTTTATTGCGGCTTTCATAATAGCGTTATACAGGGTGTTAAAAAAAGTGCGTTTGAAATTTTAAGGGGTTACTCAGAATCAAGTATAGAATCCAGGAAAAATATTGGAAAAATTCGCTCTTAAATTTTTTTTTGCAATTTTTCATACAAATTCTCGATGCACTATTTAGATTTAGTATGAGAATCTGAAAAAAATTATTGAAGAGCGGATTTTTTCAATATTTTTCCTGGGTTCTGTACTTGATTCTGAGTAACCCCTTAAAATTTCAAACGCACTTTTTTTAACACCCTGTATACAAGATTCAGTTTGATATACATTTTTAATGGCGGATGTGAACAATAAAGAATGGTCAATCTTTTGAATTCTCCCTCAGTCTCCATACAAAAACAGCCAATCTGACGATCGATTTGTATGGAGAGATCAATTTTTTTGTCGTTTATTTAAAATTAAAAGTGGTAGAACTAAATGACATTTGTCCCGAATACAATAGACTGGACATGCTAAAATCCGGTATTAAGAAGTACCTTGCAGAAATAAGCGGCCTGACATATTTAGAAATGGCACTACTCAACAACCCCCCACTCTCTCTCTGACATGACATATTGTGCGCCAATAGTAGTCTGTCGAGGCTCTGAAGGTGAACACGAATGCTTGAGCACGTACAGCCGCCATGTTAGCCATACCGTTTTGACCTAGTTCTAGAATATTCTAGATAGATCTAACGATACGGGATGCTACGGCTGGCTCTCCACTAGAGTTATGCTAGGAAGTTAAGCAGTGCAAAGATATTTAACCTCGGATGCAAGAGGGGTGTTGGTGTGTTAAGAGTTTGAAGCATAATATGATGTGTGCTTGCGTATCTAAGTTTCTGCATATATAGGATGTTAAAAAAGTACGTTTGAAATTTTAAGGGGTTACTCAGAATCAAGTAGAATACAGGATAAATATTGAAACAATCTGACCTAAAATCTATTTACAGTTTCTCATACAAATTCTTGATTCACTATTCAGATTTAGTATGGAAAACTGAAAAAAAATAATTGTAGATCAGATTTTTTCAATATTTTTCCTGTACTATGTACTTGATTATGAGAAACCCCTTAAAATTTCAAACGTACTTTTCTAAACATCCTTTAACATAAAACCTTTGTCTTTAACATCGTAGCTGTCAAACGGGTCGACCGATTTAAATGCGGTTTTCTCAGTGGTAATCAATTTTTTTGTCTTTTTCTGTTAAAGGTGGTAAATTTTCTAATTGGTTAGTTTAGAAGGCATTAAGACGACTCAAATCGAACACATGATTAAATAATACCAACCGTAACGCTACTATATTTAAGTTCAAATCAATGCGGTCTTAAACGCGGGTTACGTTAAAACAAAATGAATGATTCCCCATTTTGACAAGTTTTAAATAATACGCTGTCACGGCTTAAATCACAAAATAAAAGAACCCATTTAGAAGGTTCCTGATAAAGTTTCACGATTGACTGTCAACCAGGTACATCAAGCCCAAATTAAATGTTTACTACTATGGATGTGGTAACTTAATTATATTTCCATTGATCATAAAACCATTCCATTCTAAACTAAAAATGCGCGAGTCAATGTATCTGAGTAATCAAGAGCTCCAATTAATAAACGATTCCAACGATTTCCAATTAATAAATTAAATAATTTCAACGATTTCCGATTAATAAATTAAATAATTTTGATTCATAATCAGAGAATTCTAAACAAATAGATTATTTTGCTCATACTATATTTTGATTACGTGTACCGTGAAAAAATCTGATAGCTTCAGGAAGGCTTCAGGCGCACGCACTCATAAAAGGCACATTTATCTGAGGCCAGCCCTGGCTCTAGTGTAGTTAGTGTTAAGTTACCCGCAATACTTGAATTTAAGTTGATGCATTCACTCTAACTCTTGTGTACAGCGTCCAACACCGGTATTGAAATATTGTTTAATTCTTGTAGTGGAAGCTTTACTTTAGCGCTTTGGAGAATTACATTATTTATGATATAATGTTAACAACATTGCATGTCTAAGAAACGCTTGATTTTTTACGATATACCTATATATAAAGGTGAGAAGGAAATTTCGATCACGGCTGCAGAGTAAAATGGTTTTCTTTAGTCTTATCGACAAATTTATCTATTTCTTGTATCGGTAAAGGCGTGAAGCTAATAATTAAAATATAATATGTAATAAACTGGATCAGTAGAAATTTGAAAACGGCTGTTTTGAATAACTGAACTTCATAACATTCGGTTGGTTCTACAACAAATAATTGCATAACTAATATACCTAGTTAGGCGAAGTAGAAGCTTTTGCAGGCATATTACTGCTACCAGCAAACTAGACACCAAAGTCTATAACAAGCATCAAAATTTGGCAGATGCAGTACCGAAACTGTCCTCAAATTCAATTCGCATTCGAGTTCAAACTTCCCAATACAGTCCCACTGAGTACTTCGCATTTTGATAATACACGAGCAATTTGTTTCAAATCCAATGTATCTGCAACACTATACAGGATGTCTCAGAATGGGTGAATCAAATTGCTATGGTAGATACCTTGTCTAACGTCCCATCAGATAGACTAATGCTAATTTAAAAAAAGACTTGGTTTTTAATAAATGATGTTTTTCCGAAAATAGGGAAAAAGTTTGGAGTTAATTTGTTTTTTTTCATTAGTATCATTTATTAAAAACTAAGAAGTTTTTTTAAAGCAGCTTCTATCTGGTAGCACATTAGATAAGCTATCTACCATAGCAATTTGATTCACTCATTCTGGGACAACCTGTATATCCATTCCGTTCAAATCGTCCCTGAATTGCTATCAATCTGTCGGTACAAGGCATCAATCAAACCTATATAGGTATATAGTGTACCTACCACATTTGTCTTGTGTTTGCATAATGTTTTGTGTACATTGACGGTTTAATAAGAACTTCCGGTGCTTTTAGAATAATTTTAACGTCAACGGGAAATTCATATTTGATTCACCGTTAAGTGAAGGAAAACGTCGTGTGGAAACTTCCACATCTGATTACTAGATGTGTATGATGGTCTCGTTGCACACTTCCGTAGCTGAAAATCTAAATGCCCTACACGTGACCGCTCGTGATGCTCAGTGCAGAACCAGGCAACCGCCGCCGCCGTCTATACATTATGTAGCACGGTAAAATTTTGCCACTAAGAGAGAAACTTAGCAGGCATATCGAAAAAACATTACCATCCAACCAACTCAAACAAACAACGCAACCACCAAAAAACATTCACAAACTCCACAATTGTTAGACGGAATAAAAAATTCTGTACAAAAAGCCTTTACTAGTAATAGTAATGGACGCAAAAACATTTTTATTTGTTTTCCCACTGAATTCTCTCCACTTACCTTCCGCCACACAATTTTTTCCACAGGAACAACAGCGAAAAATAACGGATAATACATTCGAATGTTGTAGCTGGTTCCGAGAAAGGATTCTGAGGAAATAATATTATGGCTGAAATTTTTTTCTTATCTCTAATATTACTTACTTATGATTTAATGTGATAAAATAGACGCATACGTCTATTTTATTTATCTATCACGTACACTAATTGTTAGGATAGGCAAGGCTTTCGTTATTCAACGTTCAGAGATTCAGAGGTTGTTTGATAAGCTTCTACCTTTTGAGTCCAATTAGTAACATGATAGCATTTAACAGCGTCTGCTCCGTAATGAAAAACTATGATCTATTTAACATAGAATTGTATGATTCGATAATAAATAAGAATACTATGATAATAAAGTTAATATGTAGATGGTCTCGCCTTCAGCACTAAAGATATCATCAATTTCAAAAAGTTCCAAAATTGTAACAATTGACTGAATTTAATTTAATTGTAACAATAACACGCACGGTACGAAAACAGACGACACAATTTCATTTATGTAACAAGAAGAGAAAAAACTCGCAGACTGGTTTGCATAGTGATGACAGTTGAGGTAAAATACTAGGGAAAATAATGGTTTTTACATTGCATTGTACATATTAGAATTTCACTATTTTTGAGTACAATATAAAGTTGTGTTTTGGAAGTTGGGAATTTTTATTTTATTAATTAATTAAAGTTTTTGAGTAGCGAACGCGCATCGGAAGACGTAGTAAAGGCAAGCCAAGCCCACTCGGTGGAGCGAGGATCTGGTGAAGGTTGGGGCAGCCATTGGATGCGGGCAGCGCAGGACCGTTGGAGTATCCTAATAGTAATCCTTGGGGTACGCCTTTGTCCAGCAGTGGACGTCTTCTGGCTGATGATGATGTTTTGGAAGAGGGTATCCAAGAATGACACTGAAACAGCTGCCAAGTAACATTTTCATTGAAACTGAACATGTTGTTAGTCCTTCTTAAGCTATATAGCTCTGTTTTATACGCATATTTTTGAACTTATGTTTCAGGGTTCCTTCCTCTTAAAAATTAATAGAGGAACTTATTCAATTTTATGAGTGTAATCACTGCCAATGAAGATGAGATCTACATTTTTCTTCCCCAATTCTAGGTACCTATGGAACGTTGAACCTTTTCCCTTTTTCCCCGGAAATCGTTCACTCCTAGGCGCAGTATTAATGACCTTCTGTAAAAGGATACATATTCATTTATTCAGGAAATAAATACTTACTGTAAAACCGACGACCTACGTGAACTGGAGAATTACTTCAAGGTCTTGAAATAAACAGATGAGCTGATAGAAACATTGGTGGCTTTTAGGAGATGCATGTTTCCATTTGTTTAGTCCTCATTTTTACACGACTGCCCGAAAAATAATGTAATGTTCTTACTTCAAACAATATTTGGTGTAAAAAGATTGCTTCCGTAAACTTAAAACAGTGCCTTAAACTCATGAAAATAAACAGCTTTTCCTTAGGAATAAATCTCATACTGAATTTTCTAAAATAAATTTTGGACGGTTGATCGGCCGATCAATAGAATACTTGTTCTCCAGTTCACGTAGGTACGTCGGTTTTACAGTAAGTATTAGAATAGAATACTCGTACAAAATAAAAGTTGTTCAGTTTCACGAGCAGAACAGCCTGATAAGTTTTTTGATGGTCTTTTTACTTCCGTATAATACACTTGTCAGGTCTCTTTGTATATGAAATGAAAGAAAACCAATAAGTGTCCTGTATGCACCTTAGTAAATAAAATAGCTGAGTCTCACTGTCTTCTCTTTAACTAGAAATTGCAGCGACACTGCAATAATAAAACGATACATCCTTTTCAACTTCCATTACGAGGTCGTTTCTTCAGCCGCATTTCGCGAGAGAAATAACGAGCGAAATATATCTGGGAATATCTGGAAAATACCGGAAACGGGAGGTAACTCGATTACTCTCACAAATAGGTCATTAGATACACCGTTATTTTTTTCAATGGCAGCATTATTATACTGTTGTTTAAAATTTAAAGCTCGGAAACATCTTAGTAAAAAGTAAAGTGAAATTGTAAAGTATTGCATCATCCTAACATAGAGATGCTCTCGAACAATTTTTTGTATTTTGACACTTATATGTTTTATTTTTAATTTGACGTGGATACGTAGTGACGTACGTCTATTTATTCGTTTGGACTAGGTCGTCTTAAAGCCGTAACGGTAGGTATAGAGTGAGCAGTTGTTAGAACTTTGCATATTAATTCCTATCTAATTGTAAACCTATAAAACAGATCCATGACAGACAAGGCCTAACCTATTAAGTATCTATATTATTATTATTAAACTGATAATTGGCTCAACCACTATTAGGTTGCTGATCACCTTCACATGATGAAAAAGAACTGAGAATTGGAAAATTCGTCCTTTAGAGAAGATGCACAAAGAAGGGATTTTAAAATAGAGACCGGACATACCAACTGTAGATAAAAAAAAGATCCCATAGTGAAATGGTTTCTAAGAAAAGTTTAATTCCTATTGTAGTCGACGGATTGGCTACATCTGAGCGGATGAAGTTGTGGCAAGTGCTATTATATATTCTGTGGTTATAGGTGCTCAAATACGACAAAAGGCTAAAAGAACAGAAGCCTAAATGTCGGACGATTCTATGAGGTAGACTGAGATTGTTGTCAGAACAGATAATTTAGTATTAAACAAAATTAAGAGCGTTAAGAGTGTTTCATGTAGAACATTATGCAAAAATAAAATAAAACTTCAATTTTTATAGTTAAGTATGCAGGGTGTTAAAAAAAGTGCGTTTAAAATTTTAAGGGAATATTCAGAATCAAGTATGGAATATAGGAAAAATATTGAAAAAATCCGATCTACATTTTTTTTCAGTTTCCCATACTAAATCGGAATAGTGAATCAAGTATTATTAATATTAGGAATAGGAAACTGAAAAAAATATATAATTGTAGATCGGATTTTATCAATATTTTTCTTGTGAAATTTCAAATGCACTTTTTTTAACATCCTGTATTTATGAAACAGCCACATGCTCAAAATCGTATTAAGGGAAGTATGTAGCCGACAGAAGATGTTTTTCAGCTAACAAAGTGCTTGAGAGAGTTAAATTTATTTTCCTGTACACAAAACTTTACAAAGAAATTGACTTGATTTCCATTACTAAAACACTGGAATTATATATTCACTGATTATTTTCACACGTAATACCGCAACACATACTACGAGCTTTTTGTAGGCGTTCAATATTTATACAAGAGTTAATACTTTATTTATTGGAGGTAATAAACATTTCAGGAACGTGAGGCAGCCCTGTTAACTGTAACTTTTCCACGAAAATACAATTTCCGCGTTTTGATACATCTTACTCGCTATTATTAAGTATAACAGTTTTTAAATTCTGTTAGCCGACAAGATTACGTCATAACTTTCAGTCACTGATATCTCCGGTACAAGTTCTCTTTCCTATCAAATGGACAGAAGTTTTTCCAAGCTTGTTAAGATTTTGGAATGGTGGATATTGTTTCAAGGATTTTTATACTTTGTGAACTAATTTGATCAAAGTCTCTGTGTGGGAGTGGAAGTTAATGAGATCGATAAAAAAATTTAAAACCGAATATCATTCAATTCATTACCAAAACTTCTACGTAATAAAACTGTAACAAGTCAAGGAGCATAAAAAATTACACTGGAGTTCCTTGCAGGGGTGAATTAGCTGAGAGATTTTAAAGAAATCTTCCACTAAGGGGGTTGATAAGGGATGAAAATTTTGTATGGAAAGTACAAAAAATAAGGAAATTACTGATTAGTTAATTGTTACGACTTCTGTTTGGAGTGCACACCAAAATTTTATTCTATCCGTCTATTGTGCCTACTTAATTTCAAATCAGCTGATTTAATAAATAAGTATGAACTCGCGTTTGTAGAGAGTTAACCTTCAGTAGAACAAATACACAGAAATGAGGAGATACGTAGGAGAACCCAAGTAACGGACATAGCTCACAGAATCACTAAACTTAAGTGCCAGTGGGTGGGACACATAGCTCATAGAACAGATGGCAGTGTAAGCAGGCCTCCGACCGACGACCTGGTGAAGGCTGGATGCGGGCAGCACAGGACCGGTCCATATGGAAATCCTCGGGAGAGGCCTTTGTCTAGCAGTGGACGTCTTTTGGCTGATGATGAGAACAAATAAAGTTCTAAAAGCATTTCGAATCCGAAACGAGCAAAGTCACACACAATCCTCTTTTTAATAGAGTCTTTTACTTATAAGTAATAGACTATAAAAATATATCGTTTCATAGCTTGTTCAGAAAAATGTTCCATCTAACATCACAAAGTAAAGAGCCCTCGTATATAACGATTCCTCACTTCCCCTGTTTTCCTAGCACCCCTGTTGCTCTAACGAACCTGCTAACAGAACAAGTTCGATGCTTTGAAGTTAAAAATAAAAGTAGTAAACAAAACTGCCGGTGCCTGACGAAGACCGAGGAAAATATCTTAGAAGAAATCTAAAACTTAAAAAGATTAAGGTTTCGTTTGGAAATATAAAGAAACCTAATGGGAAAGTTCTAAATATAAATACGAGTAATTCTCTTAAAAATAGAATTAAAGGTGGAAAATATTTCTTGTGGCTAAACTATGGGGTTCTTCCATCTAGTTTAAAATACAGTTCCATCAAAGAGAGTAGAGTTCACCAAAAATATACGGTAGGGTAAAATGAGCTTGTAGTATATAAAATAAAAAAAAAGTATTTTAACTTTGCTAAAATTGAAAAAATCCTTTGAACTTTTCATACAAACTTCGTCACTTTATTTAACTAAGCGACTTTTCTGGCAATGCCTTCAAATAACCCTTCTAGAAAACGTGAATTTAGTTTCAAAGAACTTGCTTTGAAAAGATTAAGTGCTGATGTGATAAAGAAATCTCAACGAAAGAAAAATTCAATTCACCAGAAAAATTGACGAAATACAAAAATTACGCACATTCATCCTACCGGATTCCGAATTCAGAAATCAACTCGATATAAAAAGAGCTAATAAAATAATGGCCAAACATAATATTTCTTCTGAAATCCCCATGTTACGGTTACGGTCGGTAATCGGGTTATCGCAAAATATACCGGCCGTTCATTCGGCAAATAATGTCGTAATCGTAAATGAAAGCGAACGCTCTTCGGGATATGTTAGCGTATTTTACGTCTATTTTATGACTGTACAGGGTCTAGCAAGGTTGATGGATGCATTTTAAACAACTTTTATATAATGACTTTGCTGTAATCGCTAATAATTCAGTCAATTTGTATTCAAAAGGGCCCCTAGTGGGAAAGTTTTATATAATTTAAGTACTTTAACTTCTGTAAACAGGCCATTTACTAAGGTCCGAGTTTCAAGCAAAAATCCGGAAAAAAGCAGAAAGTTTTCACTTATTTTGCGATTTTGTCAATGTTCCGTCACGAAATTTTGTTAGCAAACCTCAGATTCGGATTCAGCACCCCAAAATACATATAAAATGGAAGAAATCAGAAGTACCCCAAAACTTTCCTACTAAAAACACAATTTGACTGAATTATAAAACAAATTAGACATCTCATACGAATCGATCAGCAATTTTTTACGGAGTAGATTTAAATTAGAAAAATTGTTTTTTTTTAATGTATCTCATTTCTTTCTCGTTTAGTTTATCTCGGAGAAAATTTATTAGGATGAGGAGATGATTGATTATGAGGAGAAGCCCGTTAACGGTTGCTACATCAATTCTGTTACATCCTGTTTATATTTTTTTCTCATTTCGGAGGACAGTCGGGGATGTGTGCTATCGAAGTTGTTTGGAAGTAATAATCATTATACATACCTTTTGTTTATATGTATGTTTTTGATAAGATAATGATGCTTGGTAATGTTATTTGTTATGTAGAATGTACACATGCTGAGTTTTAAGGTATTCGTTGACAATCGGCAAATGTTGGTACTTGCAATCATAGCGAACACAGAGCTGTCTTCGCATACCGATTCATTATTCGATTCGCAAACTTTTTTAAAGAAAGGCATTTTCTTTTGTTAAAATTACAAATGGGTTAATTACCTGATTAAATAGGTAGCTTAGAAAAATTGTAAACAAAACTCTTACCTATATACACTCGCCTTCAAAAAAATCGCACGTCCGTAAAAATAGGCTTCAAGCACTGTTAATCCTTAAGACAAGCAGTTATTCGTAGCAATATTGGTATCATTTGAGAGCCCTATAAAAACTCTTTAAAAAAATATCCATTTCATTTGATTAAAGAAAAAGCTTGACACTTTAAGTCACTGTGAATGACAATGGAACTGATTCTCCTCTTCAAATTTTGTTTGTATTGTTTTGTTTTTTGGGTATAAAAGGGTCGATACAGCTTATCGGGGGATAAATTTGCTACCAACAGTCGAAGAAGACACAGAAGAATATCTTTCATCAGAAAAACGTCCTTGAAGATGGACACTACTGCTGCTGAAGCCGCCCAAGTTATCGCACTACTGCAATCAGGACTACGTCAGTGTGATGTTGCTCGGCAATTGCACTTGAGTCGCTTTTCTGTTCGAAGAGTGTACCAGCGGTTCCTGCAGACCGGTGGCTTTGTCCGAAGGCGTGGGTCTGGTAGAAATCGCTGCACTTCTGCGAGAGATGACCGATTCGTCGTATCGAAGTCTTTGAGAAATCGGTTCTCTAATGCTGTTGAGTTGCAACAGCAGCTTCAAGCAGTTCGCAGAAGGGCCGTGAGTGTCTCTACAGTTAGAAGAAGACTAAAGGAGAGAAATATTGTGGCTAGAAGACCTGCCACGGGTCCAAAATTAACCGCAGCGCATCGGCGAGCACGCCTGCAATTTGCTCGCGCCCACGTCAATTGGACCCTGGACCAATGGAGAGCTGTTCTCTTCTCAGACGAAACGAGAGTGTGCCTTTTCTGCAACGATAGACGCAAAAGAGTATACAAAAGACAATGGGAACGTTTTGCCCAAGCCTGCATCCAAGAGACGGTAGAATACGGGGGCGGTTCCTGCATGTTCTGGGGCGGCATATCTGCCGACGGCAAAACTGAACTTTCTTGCGTCTCTCGGACCGGCGGTGCTCGCGGGCAAGGGTCGATGACTGCTCACCGGTACATCACAGAGATCCTGGAAGAACATGTGGTCCCCTATGCTGGATTTATTGGCGACGGGTTCACATTAATGCACGATAACGCTCGCGCGCACACTGCTGGAGTTGTGCAGGGCTACCTTCAAGAGGTTGGGATCCCTGTCATGCAGTGGCCAGCGAGAAGTCCAGATCTGAACCCGATAGAGCACCTCTGGGACCAGCTGAAACGCAAGGTTAGATCCCGTGATCCCGCTCCCGCGACTCTTCAGGAGCTCCAAGACGCCGTTATTGAGGAATGGGACAGAATCCCTCAAGAAGAGGTCCTAAAGTTGGTGCGATCCATGAGGGAGCGCATGGAAGTCGTCATTAGGGCTAGGGGGGGTAACACTAGGTTTTAGGTTAGTTTTAAGCAACTTTGTTTTGAAAAATTAATCAGATTTCATTTGGGTTTTTTAAGGATTTTTATTGTTTTGTAAATTTTTCTCAGTTCCAATAAAAAACATTGAATGAATTATTGTTTTTGCATTCTCTGTTTCCTTACCTTTCAAATGATACCGAACATTACCAATATTTCATAATACAAATACGATTGAAAGATGTTTAAAATAGATTTCTTAAAAGGTACGATTTTTTTGAAGCCGAGCGTATAATGTTTAATGAGTATAGTTTTACCAGAACCAGTAACCATGTATTTATCAAATCGCCGCGCCGCCGCCGCCGCGCCATCCATTTCTTTCGCTTTTATCGCTTCTTTTGATTTTTAATATGATTCATCAAATTTTAGATTTTCTTTCGTTTCTATGTATTTTTGTTTTTGTATGTTTTTACGCGTTTGTGGCTCAGAGTAAGCCATAATACGTAATATTTTGTGGTCACGTTCGCGTCAATCAATTAGGCAGGCGGTCAGTAAATTGAGTCACGGATCGATCCTACGATTTACAACAAAAAAACAAAGTCATAGCCTATCGCTAATCTCATCTCATCTCACTAATAATATAAATGCGAAAGTATGGATGTTTATTTTTTATTTGTTTGTTCCACTTTCACGCCGAAACTATTGAACGAATTCGGACGAAATTTGGTAGGTAGATAGATAAATCACTCGGCTAACACATAAGATAATTTTTGTCCAGGAAAACTCGAGGGTTCCCGGAGGAATGGGTAAAAACTGAATTTTCAACTTCATCTCTGCATGGCGCTGCAGTTTATTCAACATTTTATTTCTCTCTGGACTTAATCCTGAAATCCACGCAGACAAAGTCGCGCGTGAAAGCTAGTTACTCATAAATGCAGTTTACATGTCTACGTGAGGAGATAACACGAGGTTAACATTAATATCTTCACTACCCTCAATCTCTATTAGCCACAAAAGTTTGATTGTGTAACCAAACTATACGGAATGAAATTGAAATCGTGGAACAAATTTTAAGTGTGGTTTCTGCTCATGGAACTGAACAACTTTCTCTAAGAAACCAATTTGGAAAAAATTGGACTTTCCATAGAAAGCTGGCTACCAAGGTCATCGATTCGTATAAAGAGTCCACATTTTTTTGCTCCGATTGAATTGGTTTCTTAGAGAAAGTTGTTCAGTTCTATGAGCAGAAACCACAGTTAAATTTTTTTCCACGATTTCAATTTCACCCTGTATAAATAAATAAATATAGTAAGCATTCTAATGAAATTCCCCGAATAAAGTTGAGGTTTCATGTTTTCGATTATATTTAGGAACTTTGGCACGTGGGTCGAATGTTTATTTATTAGCTTATTTCTCACTTCGCCACGCTGAAAATGGAGGCCATTTTCAAAAGTTATAATTACTTGGGAAATACGAGTCGAGAAGTCATTGGAAAAATGTGGAGCGTGATTTATATGTATTTCCCTTACAATTTCAACGGAAGATTTAAAAAGTGGTTTAGAAAATCTTGATGACGTAATTATGATTTTAATTATGATTCGGCCTCTCCTCCTTTCTTAGTCGGTCTCTCATAGCTGAGGATCATGACTTTTTGAATGGGCAGTACTGCGTTAACAACCTATATTGTCCCCACTGCAGGGGCACGGGTCTTTTCTCATATCTCGGGTAAGACAGACTGAAAGTTGCTGTGGTGTAGTATCACGCTGTAGAATTGTTGTGATAGAAGAAGCCTTAGGATTTTTTGCCTTTTACGACTATACTATTGGACAGTGAAAACGAATTTGTTTGATATTGTTTGACTCACCCTTTCAATCAACATAAAAGTACATTTCTAGGGCGTCTATATAGCTTTGAGTCTGATATTACTTTGCCGTCTGTAGGATATTTTGATCATAACCCCATTAATATAAAACTCTATGCTAGGTCAGTTATGTTGTCCTTTAGAAATAAGAATAATATAATAATTTTTATTTCATTAAAAATCTGTTGAATAAGTTGTCTTTTTAGCTGATGTTTCTATTAAGGCTAAAAGTGTTGGGGAATACAAGGGGAAAACGAGTGGTTCCTAAATTTGCCAGCTCGCGACAAAAGCCAACCAACTAATTAATTTTCAGATAAAAAATTGCGACCCATCCCATGACCCTCGTTCATTTTGTCCAGAATTGATAAAGTGTAAATGCTACCCCAATGAAATCCGTAGGATTTGCGTGCAAAGTTGTATAAGTTCCAGGTTTTTAATAACATTCTGTATTGCTTATAATATATTT
Source organism: Coleophora deauratella (assembly GCA_958295455.1). Lineage (NCBI taxonomy): Eukaryota > Metazoa > Arthropoda > Insecta > Lepidoptera > Coleophoridae > Coleophora > Coleophora deauratella. The sequence goes on from OY282393.1 coordinate 5,009,667, forward strand.
ATGATTGCGTTGCTTGCTATTTATTTTTGGAGGGCTAGACCTTTTTTTTATAGTTTCTGATTTGTATTATAGTGCCATTCTTTTATTTCAACACAAAGAAATACACTGAGCTTTGTTTGATAAAAACAAAACTATCAATCGTTTTATATGTATAATTAATATCAATAAAGGAATGAATGAAAACACTTATTTGCGTATCATAAAACGGTAAAATATAAACAGACAGTACACATGAAAAAAAATGTTATACATTCAGGTGATCTTATCGCTAAAGAGCGATTTCTTCGGGATGATGATAAAAATCTTGTCCATTATATCTGCAAGATCTAATAAAACAACTTAAAAAATCGTTGTATGGTAAAATATTTTTTCAATCGTAATAAAGTACGTTCTGGGGGCAGAGCTAATTTGCGTTTAATATTCAGAAAAATATTGAAAAGGCCGAATGCTATCACCAAAGGCCGAGGGAGAATATTCGGGCCAATAAATTTTTATTCTGTACGAGTTTGGCTAATTGAAAGGGCGTGTACTACCTCTGGAATTCAGCTGGACCCTTTAGGGACTCATTACAATAATTGAAGAATATTTAAAAGCGGAACTCGGTTAAAGTACTGGTAGGTACGGAACCGTTGCTTGAATCCGGAGCTTCTTTGATTTTAGCTTACGTTTTCGCCAAATTAAGGATCTCCTCGAATTTCCTATTGCGGCATTCCGATATTTTGTAAAGTACTTGTTAATTTTGTTATTTTGGGAAGCGAGCGAGCGGTTTCATTTGTAAGTTAATAAAATTAGATGCTACATTAAACGCCACGAGTGAGCCAGTAACTTTAGGTACTTAGAAATATAAATGAGCAAAGAATTATGGCTCAAAAGATTGTATGATTTACGATAAATTGATGGTCGACAGATTGCTTATGTGATTAATGTATGTTTAACTTTGGCCATCTTAAATAGAGCAAGCGCGAATTATACTTGGGCATTTAAACGTTCTATAGTTTCTAAAAAAGAAATTCATAATTTTTTTAAGGAACTATCGGGCTGAATTTCAATTACGTTTATGCATTCAAAGCAGATTTTTGTTTTTAATTACTTTGTACTACGTATTTGCTATTAATTAGAGGATTACTTTCGGTACCTTAGTTTTTATCATTCTTGTAGTGTTACGCCTCGGGTACTGTTACGCGAAAGTTCCGCAACGTTCTCATTACGATACAAAAACCGTACCGACCGACGCTTCGCAAATGAGGACGATAAAAAGCCGAGCTTGCGTTTAGTCACCCCTACTACTGGAACGACTACTCGTTAAGTTGTTGAAATCATTTTTATCAATTGAAGAACTTATGGGTACTTCGGTTTTCATGTAAGAAGAAACAATATTATGTGTCCTTGCATTTTTTCCAGACCAACTTGTAAAAATTTTTGTGGTCGTTAGGAAAAATTTTAAAAAAATCGAATGTTTATTTATACAGGCGTTAAAAAAGTGCGTTTGAAATTTAAAGAGGTTACTCTGAATTAGGTACAATATTGAAAAAATCCGATTTACAATATTTTTTTCAATTTCCATACTTAATCTGAGTGAGTCCAGAATTCGTATGGGAAACTAAAAAAAATATTGTAGATTGGATTTTTTCAATATTTATATACGTAATATTTATAAGTAACTTTTATAAGTTTCATTAAAACATTAACAATAGTAAGAACCTTCATTTGACTTTGATTAACGACAAAATGTAAAACGAACTTGATATTCTTTGAATACGGAGTTAATTTTCTCATTAACTTGTACATTTTTAATAAAAAAAAACGTATGTTACTAAGGAAACCATACATCAGTGTCTGGTTTGCGCAGTGCAACTTCTGTATACATAAGTTATTTTTAAGAAAAATATTTCCGAGCAACCGAACTTGGAAACATATTTGCAACTCGAGCGGCGTTGGTGGAAATTTTAAAATGTAGCTAGTTAGCAGACCGCATGTTAAGGTGCAGATAGACGATGAACGATAGCGCGAACCGCGCCGCTATTGTAGGCTCGCTACAACGGGATCATGAGACATGCTAAAGTCAGAGCGCCGGATTGTTTATAGTGACCTGATGTGTGGGCCTACCATAACACCACAGCTCACGCTAGTGCGCGTCGTCGTCTATCTGCACCTTTACGTTATGGACACACTGCACGGAGGTGGCTGGCTAAGGTATTTTATCAGCCATTTATATGGACTTTAAAGATTAATAGATTATGTTTCCAATTTAAAACGTTTAACTGATACATTAGTTTGCATTGCACTTGTTAATCAACTAGGTATACTTTTTAGATCCTTGGAAGATCTTTACTAATACGACATCTTATAACTGCTCATTTACTATATCCGTCATATTTTATTGGCAAAATAGAGATACAATTTTAGAAGCACCATAAAGAAATTGTTTCTATGAATAATTATAATTTTTTATCATAATCTTTTACTGAATGTCATGAAAAATGTCGGCCAAGTGCGAGTCGGACTCGCTCACCGAGGGTTCCATATAAATTTATAATCACACATGTCTTGAAATCTATATCAAATTCTCGGCCTGCAATCCCTTCAAGCTGTGCAAAAATCAAACTTCTATGCCAACGCAATCAAGAAATACGGCCGTTTATGCCGCATATTTGGACACTCGCATGGGAATCAAAACCTATAGGGTATTTCCCGTTGACCTAGAGTTATGAAATTTGGCAAAAGGCAACAAGTAAAGGGAAAAGTCCGAAAACCAAAACTTTTTTGTTACATCACAAAAAAATTGTGATGTAAACGATTTTTTCTGTCTCCAGAAAATATCCTATCCTAGATTCGGGCTAAATGACCTTCTGTTATTTGTCCTGGAATATTACTATGGTAAAGTTATTCTCGTAAAGCACACAAGGTATACATTACGAGTGTTTATCAGGATGAACATCAATATTCTGTGCTGATCCTGTTGTAAGGGTCAACATTAATAATCTCTAGCGTACTTCATGGGTCCTTTTGACCTTGTCTGCTCGAGATCTCTGTCGTTATGACAACCGACTTTCCGCTTAGGGTTAGCTCAGACTTCTAAATCCTCCAAGGCTCACGCCAATATATTAAGCTACACCTAAGGACCAAGGACACCTTTATGGAAATGAATATTTTTTTTACAATGATTAAGTAACATTTATAATATAGGGTAAACATCGGCTCTATAGTATTAAGCTATTGTCAGTAAAAGTAGGAGTCACATGGCAGAACGAAAAAGTCGTAAGGATGAAAATTTAAAGGTAACAAATTTTCCAGATTAACTTTTCATATACACGGTGTTAAAAAGTGCGTTTGAGATTTTAAGCGGTTACTCAGTATCAAGTATAAAATACAGGAAAAATATTTAAAAAATCCGCTTAAAAAAATAAATTTCCATACTAAATTTGAATAGTGAATCAAGAATTAGTATGGAAAAATGAATAAAGTTGTAGATCGGATTTTTTTTAAATTTTTCCTGTATTCTATACTTCATTCTGAGTAACCCCTTAAAATCTCAAACGCCCTTTTTATACTTTTTGTGTATATTTTAGGATCACTAAGTTAAGTAGCCAGATCATAGTGATTGGCCAGATCATGAAGTGACTGGGCAAATCGTTGAGGAGCTCTGGACAATATTATAGGTTATAGGTATAGGTTAGGATGCTAGTTTTACCGTTTAATGGCTCCGTTTAATCTTTTTCGTCAGAGCTCATTTCATGATCTTGCCACGACATGTACCTGTACATGAATGAGTAAGCAATATGGTCTAACCTTCCTGAGCTATGGGGGGAAGGACTCTGGGGCAACTCTACCAACAAAAACCTCGACCATGGCTGAGAGAGACCCGTGCTCCCGCAGTAGGGACGCTATGGGTTGTTAACATTACATATTATAATAATATATGATCTAACAAAACTAGATGTAATATTTAAACTGAGGCTTGTATTCACGAAACTAAACAACTTTTCCCAAAAAATCCATGGCCAATACAAAAAACAATTTTTTTTTGCAATTTGTTCAGTTATACAGGCTGTAAAAAAAGGCGTTTGAAATTTCAAGGGGTTACTCAGAATCAAGTATGGAATCCAGGAAAAATATTGAAAATCTCCTCTCTTCAAATTTTTTTTTAAGTTTTTCATACAAATTATTGATTCATTATTCAGGGTTAGTATGAGAATCTGAAAAAAAAACTGAAGAGCGGATTTTTTCAATATTTTTCTTGGATTCTATACTTGATTCTGAGTAACCCCTTAAAATTTCAATCGCACTTTTTTAACATTCTGTATAATTAGAAACCCCCCTTTATATAACGTTGTCAGTATTAATGTTATTTTTTGTAGCATCATGAGTAATGTAATAATTTAAAATTTAAATTTATTTAACACCAGTCAACAGATAAGTAATTAAATAAAATACCGTTTTCATGGGTAATTTTATTAAATTTGCTAAGCAACTTTATGCAAACTAGACGTTATCTTACAAATAGGAGTTTAAGGCCAGTGGCAAAATTGACTTAAACTATCTAAGAAACAAGTTTAACAAGCGTGAAATGGAACAGGTATGGGACAGGACGGGATTGCTCTGTAGAATGGTAATCTTATTTTGATTTGCAAAGCCTTATAGGCCAAGGAGCAGGCCCTCATTTAGGTGTACACCTGTGTTTTTTTTGGGAATATAGGTACTTGCTTAGATATATACATGTCACCTTCGATCATTATATGATCGAAGCATGTCATCACAGGTGCGCTACATCGCTTACGCATGATTTTCTCCGGTTTACCGCCATTGCTTGATGTAACGAGAGGCAATGTAAAAAAACGACACAATGTATCGGAAAAACAGAATGGTAAACAAACCAGTCGAGCCGAGCCATTACTATATACCTATAAACATATTATCAATCCTTTTCGAAAAGAACATCGTAAGGGACATTTTATGGACGTTTTGTATTTTTTTAAGATTGTTTTGTTAAAGCTTATATATATTTTTTATTTGGAAAAACATATATATGTATATTAAATAAAATAACATGTCTTAACACACCTGCATAATCTATAAAGGTTTATGTGCAGGTATGGACTATGCCTACAGTAAGATTTTTTATGACTTTCGAAATATATTTTGCATGTTTATGTATTTTTAAAACAAATATTAATAGTACAACTTTAGGAGTTAGATCTTATAGGTCTAAAATTACCTAATCTGACCGATCGAATACTTTTTTTTTATGTGATAGGTGGCAAACGAGCAGACGGATCACCTGATGGTAAGCGATTACCGCCGCCCATGGACACCCAAAATACAGTTTTTCATTTTTATGTAAATCCTGCGTAAAATATCCCATGACTAAACAACTCATGTAATTTACAACGGTATGAAGTTGACCGAAAGAAGATTTACTAAATGCTTCTCTTTCTCTTCTTGTAGGTAAGGAGAATAACCGAGTGCCGACTTGTATGGTACTTGACAGTGAACATAACGCAGGGGAATTGAGTTTTTGTATTCAGCGTGTGGTTTACGATTTTCTTCCAGAGTAGATTGCCTATCATTGCAGTGATCAAGTCTTATTAGAATCCTGTGTAAATGTGTTACGCTGAAATTATTGTAACACATAAAAGTGTTAGGATAGTTTCGGTTCATAGATAATAAGGATTGCTCGGGGATCGAAGCGGCAAGCGTCCTAAATCCGTTACTGGAAAATAGAAAGGGGACGAGTCAGACCGACGGACCATTTATAGAAGAGAGGTCCTGGTAGACAGTTGACATTGCAGAAATTACATACCTTTTTTTTTCAATCTGTTTATGGAAATGTTTTTGGAAAATAAATTGAATTTTTTGCGAACCATTTTTTGCTTTGGTAAGTTTTGTCTTGTACCCTTTTAAGTACGTTATTGTAACTTAATGAGCCACATATGAACATAATTTTAAAGGATATTTTTTCTATTGTCAAAGTGTTGGTGAGTGAAATGAGTTTCCGCGTGAAAATGGATGACACAGTTCGTTGGTTTTCGGTGACAGAAAGTGACGTGCACTTTTGGCTGTACACCAGGTAAATATTTGTAGCATGCCAAGACACATAGTTTTTTTTACGTGCACCTTGTTGCTTGAAAAGCCGGGAAACAATTATTTTTAGCACTATCAAGTATCAATATAAAATTTAATATATTAATTGCTAGTTTTTGCCCGCAGCTTCGCGCACGTGCATGTAGTTTAAATTATGACTGTCCATGAGGAAACGTGATGCGCGAGTAACAAGCGGCTTGCAAATATGGATTTCCAAATCCCCACTGAGAATTTACGGGAAATAATTAGTCATTCGTGCATCTTCACAGTCTAAACATCAGCTAATTAACTTATTAATGTTAAAATCAAACTACGAGGTCTTTCGGAAAGTTATGCAATTTCATGAGATTTAAATTAGAGCCTCCCTAAAAAAATTTGGGAAATTTTCAGTTTTCTATTCTGCACTATGTTTTGTTTCAGAAACAACCCAATACACTACCAAGTTCTAACAATCAACGGTACTCAATCTCTGCGATCATCAAATTTCGATTTTAACAAAAAAGTTAAATTCGTCGTTCACGGGTGGATTTCGAATGGGACTAATTACGTCCCTGAAATTATTAAAACTGGTAGGTAATTCATTTAAAAACTTTTCCTTTTTTCAGTTTGTCTTAATTGGATTTCGTTAAATAATATTCTGTAGACTTTTTTAGGTTAGGTAGGACCTACAAACTTGGTGATGCCTATTTCATTTTGATTGATATACTTACCTACGGTGCGTAACAATATTGATGTTGGGCCGTATAACTGATGCAAGTAACGCAAGATTTCTTTTCGAAACGAGTATTGTCGAAAAAATTGGGTGAATATGAATCGAGGTAGCTATCTCTTTCTACTTACTAATAAAGTGACAGATATTCGCTCGATTAAAGTTATGTTTTTATATAGGATCCTAACATATCCTATAGGATTCAATAACAACCCATATCGTCCCCACTGCAGGGGCTATTTCCATAACTCGGGAAGGTTAGGCCATACTCCACACACGGGGGCCAAGTCCCGATTGGTGGAGGCTGTGGGGTTAGTGGCCAACGACGCGCGATGCCTGTGTCAGAAGTTTATCAAGCCGCCTCCGACATGGCTTAACGTTAACGACTGCCAGCTAGTGGTAGCAGCCGGCACCAACAGCTTAGCGTGCGTTGCTACATCGAGTACATCGTCGATGTCATAATTAAATTTAAATATTTAAAATCAAGCTTGCTTTTTAATAAATGAGTTTTAAGAACTGCGAGTATAAGACGTTCTTAGGGATAATCGGAAGAAACTAACGTCGTCCAAGTACATTATTTTGGTAATTACTTGATAATCAGTTTGTTTGTTCAGCAAATTTTCTTACCGTAGGTGGCTTTGTGGGGGGGGGTGACAAGTGGCTTACGGCCCACCTCATAGAAAGTGGCTACCGTTGCCTATTGGCATCCGTAAACCCATAAGTGTTATCAGTGCTGTATTCTATAATATTAATATGTAATACCTTTGCCTAACCTCTAAATACTGTATACACGAGGCAAGGCTGTATAGCCTTAGAAGCCATTACCTCTCTCCTTATGAAAATAAAATTGTCTTTGGTTTGCTAATCTTTTGACAACTGGTCACAGGGGGAGTGAGTGAGGTAGCCTTCAGAGAGCGGCAGGGAGTGGCCATATTGTATAATACTTATACTGTGTGTGGTGCAATACCAAAACTATAACTATTATTATTACACTTGGCTTCAAAAAAATCGCACGTCCGTAAAAATAGGCTTCAAGCACTGTTAATCCTTAAGACAAGCAGTTATTCGTAGCAATATTGGTATCATTTGAGAGCCCTATAAAAACTCTTTAAAAAAATATCCATTTCATTTGATTAAAGAAAAAGCTTGACACTTTAAGTCACTGTGAATGACAATGGAACTGATTCTCCTCTTCAAATTTTGTTTGTATTGTTTTGTTTTTTGGGTATAAAAGGGTCGATACAGCTTATCGGGGGATAAATTTGCTATCAACAGTCGAAGAAGACACAGAAGAATATCTTTCATCAGAAAAACGTCCTTGAAGATGGACACTACTGCTGCTGAAGCCGCCCAAGTTATCGCACTACTGCAATCAGGACTACGTCAGTGTGATGTTGCTCGGCAATTGCACTTGAGTCGCTTTTCTGTTCGAAGAGTGTACCAGCGGTTCCTGCAGACCGGTGGCTTTGTCCGAAGGCGTGGGTCTGGTAGAAATCGCTGCACTTCTGCGAGAGATGACCGATTCGTCGTATCGAAGTCTTTGAGAAATCGGTTCTCTAATGCTGTTGAGTTGCAACAGCAGCTTCAAGCAGTTCGTAGAAGGGCCGTGAGTGTCTCTACAGTTAGAAGAAGACTAAAGGAGAGAAATATTGTGGCTAGAAGACCTGCCACGGGTCCAAAATTAACCGCAGCGCATCGGCGAGCACGCCTGCAATTTGCTCGCGCCCACGTCAATTGGACCCTGGACCAATGGAGAGCTGTTCTCTTCTCAGACAAAACGAGAGTGTGCCTTTTCTGCAATGATAGACGCAAAAGAGTATACAGAAGACAATGGGAACGTTTTGCCCAAGCCTGCATCCAAGAGACGGTAGAATACGGGGGCGGTTCCTGCATGTTCTGGGGCGGCATATCTGCCGACGGCAAAACTGAACTTTCTTGCGTCTCTCGGACCGGCGGTGCTCGCGGGCAAGGGTCGATGACTGCTCACCGGTACATCACAGAGATCCTGGAAGAACATGTGGTCCCCTATGCTGGATTTATTGGCAACGGGTTCACATTAATGCACGATAACGCTCGCGCGCACACTGCTGGAATTGTGCAGGGCTACCTTCAAGAGGTTGGGATCCCTGTCATGCAGTGACCAGCGAGAAGTCCAGATCTGAACCCGATAGAGCACCTCTGGGACCAGCTGAAACGCAAGGTTAGATCCCGTGATCCCGCTCCCGCGACTCTTCAGGAGCTCCAAGACGCCGTTATTGAGGAATGGGACAGAATCCCTCAAGAAGAGGTCCTAAAGTTGGTGCGATCCATGAGGGAGCGCATGGAAGACGTCATTAGGGCTAGGGGGGGTAACACTAGGTTTTAGGTTAGTTTTAAGCAACTTTGTTTTGAAAAATTAATCAGATTTCATTTGGGTTTTTTAAGGATTTTTATTGTTTTGTAAATTTTTCTCAGTTCCAATAAAAAACATTGAATGAATTATTGTTTTTGCATTCTCTGTTTCCTTACCTTTCAAATGATACCGAACATTACCAATATTTCATAATACAAATACGATTGAAAGATGTTTAAAATAGATTTCTTAAGAGGTGCGATTTTTTTGAAGCCGAGTGTATTATATTATATTTAATCACAGATTTGTGCGTTTGGCCAAGCGTACCATGAGACGTTCCCTGGTCCGATGAAACAATTCTTTGTTCAAAAGATGTTGACAACAAATGGAGGCTCATGGTTGAAATGGCGTGCTTTTGGGAAGGCCCCATAGTAGACTAATTATTGTAATATGGGCTGATAGCCCTCTGACGTAGCTTTACGACTGCCATTGAGTGATTGCAACAGTGTCTTGCGAAGCACGGATACGGTCAAATCAGCCAAACCTGTCCATGTTATGAGCGTGTTTGCAGTCAGTTAATATGCGTTATCAACGCGATCACTAAAGCCGCATTGAGCCACAAACAACCACTTCGATAGTCAACCCATCACAATTCTTTATCTTTCCAGCATACCTTATCTCCGATGATCACAACGTAATTGTGGTAGACTGGAGTACAACAGCAAATACCAAGTACATATTATCAAGCTATTATGTCAATTCCGTTGGCTGGATGCTTACTGAGTTCCTTAAATTTATTGTGGCTGAAGGAGTTTCTACTAATGCCATTCAGCTTATTGGCCACAGTCTTGGAGCTCATGTTGTTGGAATAGCTGGAGGATACTTCAATGGGAGGAAAACGCTTCTTGATGCAATTGTTGGTATGTGGGTATAGTACAGACTGTTTAATATGAAATGAAATGAAAATGAAAAAATATATATATTTGGAACCAAAATCTTAAAATATAGATATATGTGTTCGATAACAGCAGCATTAGCTTTTTGCTTTGTCGCCGCAGTTAGCGCCCACCCCTAATATTTTGTTTTTGTTCTATTCTATTTTTCCATTTGGCATTCCACATCTCATTAAAGGAGTAATTTTGCCAATGTCAAGTAAAAAATGGGAGAATCTTCAAAAAATAAAAATGGCGAAACGCCAATGTCAAATGAAAGACACTGCTGTCAGGGTGATGGGCACTTAAAGACGCGCCACGTGGTGGTTTGCTGCTGCAACTCGGAAAAAGGAGCTGTCTCCCGAGTTAATCCTCTTCTTATGACCACTTATCCCCCTATTTCCCCATCTCAAAAAAAAAATGTTGAGAAAAAAATAACTCAGCAGACGTGTGCTCGGTGCAGAGTCCCGGCAGCCAACCCTGTTTTTGTTTATAAACTAATAGTGAACTGATTTTAATACGATTTAAATATATGGGACCACATCGGAGTCATTATCAGTCGATTAAAAAACTTTTAATTGTTTTGATAATGATTTGTTATTTGTACGTAAACAAATCTATATCTAACTATAAACAATACAACGAGTACAAGGAATATGGATATATTATGGGATGCGATATAAAATAATCTCTTTCAGAAAAACGCTGTTCCTTTATCATCTCTTTTTATAATATATTTAGGAATTTCCTATTGAAGAATTCCTGTGTCAATATTATCATTATACATACACATTCCCGGACACATCTATCGGCCCACCTTATATTTTACGCTTTGATGGTCTCTAGCCAAAAATAAATGTTAGGTGGAGCAAAAAGTTTTAATGCATTTTTAAAGCTGGCTCACTTGTCTTTGTATGATATTGTTATTTTTAGGGTTCCGTAGCCAAATGGCAAAATACGGAATCCTTATGGATTCGTCATGTCTGTCTGTCTGTCTGTCTGTCCATCCGTATGTCACAGCCACTTTTTTCCGAAACTATAAGAACTATACTGTTGAAATTTGGTAAGTAGATAGACCCAAAGGTTCACAGAATATTGTGAACCGCATTAAGATTTTCACACAAAAATAGAAAAAAAAAACAATAAATTTGGGGGTTCCCCATACTTAGACCTGAAACTCAAATTTTTTTTTTCATCAAACCTATACATACGTGTGGGGTATCTATGGATAGGTCTTAAAAAATGATATTGAGGTTTCTAATATCATTTTTTTCTAAACCGAATAGTTTGCGCGAGAGACACTTCCAAAGTATTAAAATGTGTGTCCCCCCCTGTAACTTCTAAAATAAGAGAATGATAAGTCTAGAAAAAATATATGATGTACATTACCATGCAAACTTCCACCGAAAATTGGTTTGAACGAGATCTAGTAAGTAGTTTTTTTAATACGTCATAAATCGTAAACCGCAAATTACCTTTCATTCAATCAACTAAAATATAAAAAATATTGAGTTCAAGACATGTGTGATTATGAATTTATACGGAACCCTCGGTGCGCGAGTCCGAATCGCACTTGGCCGGTTTTTTTAAATTCGAATACAGAATACTTGAAAATAAGAGTTACATTGCATTGTGCATTAATGAAGGATAAGACATGTACTGGACTTTTGAAGAAAACAAATGTTTTGTCTCAGATGTTTTTTATTCAGTAACTTGTATTGCTCCCAAAGGCTTCTACGACAGCCTTCATGCGATTAGGCATAGAGTTAATCAGTTTCTCTATGAAATTATGTGGTATCATCTCCCATTCCTCTTCTATGACAGTTTTTAGTTCCTGCATCGTCTGTGCAGTCGGCTGGCGAGCTCGAACATACCTCTTCAACTCGTCCCATAAGTATTTGATCGGGTTCATATCTGGGCTTGTTGTTGGCCAGTCCATAACTTCGATACCCACGTCTCGAAGATAATCCGGGATTATGCCAGCCATATCCAATCCGGACTTGGCCCCCGTGTGTGGAGTATGGCCTAAACCTTCCCGAGTTATGGGAAGAGACCCGTGCCCCTGCAGTGGGGACGTAATGGGTTGTTAACAATGCGCTCTGGCATTATCATGAATGAAAATGAAATTGGAATCCACGTAGTCAGCGTATGGCATCAGGTGAGGTTCTAAGCACAGGCGAATGTACCTGTCACTATCTAATAATATCTATATAATATATGGAGTCCCGTAACCACCTCAAGGTCAGTTTTGCCATTTGCGGAAATTCCTCCCCAGACTGTCCATGACCAAAAGCAACCCTCTCTTCAATGCAGCACTGAGAAAAACGCTCTCCCTGTCTTCGATACACCTTCCTCCTTCCATCATTACCATACAGCGTTATCTTGGATTCACCGGTGAAGAGTACCCGGCTCCAATGTTGCTGAGTCCACTACAAATGAGTACGCGCAAACTAAAGGCGCGCTCTTCGGTGAGCTGGCTTTAGTTTGGGGCCATTGGCAGGCTTGTGTGGTACCACATCGCGTTCTTTCAACCTTCTTCGAACAGTTCGAGCGCTTACAGGTACTCCGTGAGTCACGAAGTTGGTTTTGAATCTGAACACAGGACAGATGATGGTTTCTCAAGCTGTCTAAAAATGAACCGGTATTGCCTTTCAGTTGTCACTCGAGATCGTGATCTTCCTTGACGACGAATGAAGCCGCCAGTCTCGAGGTACCTCTGGTAAACTCTCCGTACAGCAGAACGGCTTAAATTAAGTTGTGCACTCACGTTTCTCTGGCTAAGCCTGGCCTGCAGAAGTACTACAGCTTGGGCGGCTATTTCGGGCGGAGTATCCATTTTTTTTGTCAAATTTGACCCAAAGGTTCGGGTAAATAATTTTTGTTCTTTTTTTATTTTTTAAAAGATTAACATCCAACAACGTAACCAAATTACAAAAAATTTTTATCCCTTGCTTTTTTGAAACAATGAACAGACTCGAATTTTCTTTTCTTTTTTCCCAATTCGAAATTCGAAATTAAAAAGATGACGTACGAAAAAGAAGATAAATGTGCCAGCTTTAAAACTGTATTAAAACTTTTTGCTGAACCTTACATTTATTTTTAACTAGAGACCATTTAAACACAAAACGCAAGGTGGGCGGGCCGATAGATGAGTCCGGAAGTGTATTAAATTTGATTATAGTTATATTCAATAGTTTGCGATGGCGATAACCTAATTCCCCAACTCTACGGTTTATTATTACCTATCCGAAAATTCCCTGATTCCGCAGATTTAGTAGTAGTCAGTTTACAGAAAGGAACTGAAATATAAGATTTGAGAAATGATTGCTTGGAGAAATAGCCTATCCAATTAATTGGCAAAATCGACTACCTAGGTACTTGAAATGACTCCTATTATACTTGGTGGATAAATCAAATCTAACGACACTCCATAATAGTTTAAGCTACAGAGTTAGCCAAGGAGAACATAAATTCACCTTAAAATGTAACCTTCCTTCTTGGCAGGTGGGTAAATTATTTGCAGTGTTATGATTCTCATACTTTTCCTTTTTCCCCTACATTTGGAAACAATTTTCGTTGAAAATATGAAGTTAAATTTGTTTTTAGGGTTCCGTAGCCACATGGCAAAAAACGGAACCCTTATGGATTCGTCATGTCTGTCTGTCTGTCTGTCTGTCCGTATGTCACAGCCACTTTTTTCCGAAACTGTAAGAACTATACTGTTGAAACTTGGTAAGTAGATGTATTCTGTGAACAGCATTAAGATTTTTACACAAAAATAGAAAATATATATTTTTTATATTTGAGTTGATTGAATTAAAGGTAATTTGCGGTTTACGATTTATGACGTATTAAAAAAAAACTACTTAATAGATCTCGTTCAGACCAATTTTCGGTGGAAGTTTGCATGGTAATGTATAATATATATTTTTTCTAGTTTTATCATTCTCTTATTTTAGAAGTTACAGGGGCGGGGGGGGGACACACATTTTACCACTTTGGAAGTGTCTCTCGCGCAAACTATTCGGTTTAGAAAAAAATGATATTAGAAACCTCAATATCATTTTTGAAGACCTATCCATAGACATATCCCACACGTATAGGTTTGATGAAAAAAAAATTTTTGAGTTTCAGTTCTAAGTATGGGGAACCCCCAAAATTTATTGTTTTTTTTCTATTTTTGTGTGAAAATCTTAATGCGGTTCACAGAAGACATCTACTTACCAAGTTTCAACAGTATAGTTCTTATAGTTTCGGAAAAAAGTGGTTGTGACATACGGACAGACAGATAGACAGACAGACATGACGAATCCATAAGGGTTCCGTTTTTTGGCATTTGGCTACGGAACCCTAAAAATATAGAGTTCAAGACATGTGTGATTATGAATTTATACGAAACCCTCAGTGCGCGAGTCCGACTCGCACTTGGCCGGTTTTTTTCGTATTACAAAACATACGCCGAACAATACACCCATGAAAATCTCTAACGCCATTTATATCCTGCCCTCTTTATAATACGTAAAAAAAAACCTGCCAAATTCATTGCAAAACGATCAATATACATATAATAAGTTCAACATTTATTTCACATTTATATAATTTTATAAGACCATTGATTTACCTAATTTTTTTGCATCGCAAATCTAAAGTCCATGTATGTATATACTATTCATATAGCTCTGATTTTGATATTTTCGGGAACATCAAATCACCCCTTACTTGGTTTATCACCAGTTTATTACGGAGATGCGTTCATCTCCTGCCAACCGCAGCTGATTGGCTCCACCCACGGGAAATACTCGTATCACATCCCTGTTAGCAAGCATGGATAGGGTCCTGAGCTTCTATATATTGGTTGATACATAGATAGATGTTCATTGTTAGGCGAATAGTATTTTGAACTTTGCTGTTTACATTTTAAGGACGTAGAAAATGTATTGTTGTTGCTGTGAGGAAATCTGCAAAACTCGCTAAAATAACTGCATATACCATGGTACACTCTAATTTTTACATGGCGTTTCTCGCTAAGATAAACAGATGGCACGTAAGCGCTCTATATATTCTTTTCTCTGGACTGTTATATACAACACATGCATAAGTATATCGGCCAATAGCCAGGAAGCCAGGCAAACCGCCTTTCCTGACAGGATATTTCCTTTTCATTTCCATTTGTTGCATCACTGGCCATCTGAGTCTTTGGCACAAGTAGTTCAATAAAAAAAATATGAGAGAAGTATTGAGGAATTTGATTTTGTAATTATCTAGTATCTAGAATGTTAGTCGGGCAACATACGAGTACTATAAATTGTGCAGTTTATTTCAAATCGGTTTAGACTTTTTTGCAAACAGATGAAACTTAAAAATTTATTGAGAAATAAAAAAAATTATGAAAATATAAACAATTTTTATTTTATTCTCTGAATCTCCAGATTTCAAATACAGTATTTTACGTAGTACGAAATAGAACCACCCGCATGTTCGGTGCAGTGATTCTGACGTGCGAGATGAGTGACATGACACAAATTGTCACGCGAATTTTTATCACAAAACCTGCGGATACGCTTTTGTTATTTCCGTCACGATGTTAACAAAATATACATAAAATACAAAAGTTTCCAATATTGTGAAGGAGTAAAAAAAGTGTGATTTAAGCTGACTAGAGATATATTTTATATTTAAGGAAATAAAAATGGTAAGTCTGTATTATTTAATTCGTTTCTTAGAAATGCTGTTTCTTCTGTTTAATGTAATAATGTGACAGCAATAAAGGCAGAATATAGCATAAGGCTATTTTAAGATATCTTCAGAAAATAGACATTATAGACAATCAAGTGGGCTCGAAAGGCTTCATTTTCTTAACCCTTTGAGCGCCACAGTCGGCTAGGGCCGACAACCGGTTTTCATGCCGCAGGCGCCAGGTTTTGCGATTTCCAATTTTTTTCGGCTGGAGCCGACGTTGGCGGTGCACAGTTGGGGGCACAATTTATCCAAGAGTAGCGATGTGGTCAATGGATTAAAATGCCTAATGTACTGTAGCTCTCGTTTGTGCTGTAGATTTTTTTCAAGATATGGGAAAAGATCGTCCATGTCCCCCAATCAGATCGTCCCCCAACACTGGATACGCTGTGGGTTGTAAAATGGTTGTAAACATAGAGTGGATTTTTATCAGTGTTCTTCTTCTTATAAATAGCATAATATTCAGGGTGTAACAAAATTGGTGTAGGACCCGTTAACTGGAGATTCTACTCATCGTACTGAACAACATTTGTTCTACGACTTTGCTCAAATCACAAAACATTTTTGGACATTTCATACAAATTGATCATCTGTTTTGCCATTTTTGTATGGAGAGTACAACATATTTTTTTTGCAATTTGACCAAAGTCGTAGAACAAAAGTTGTTCAGTAGGATGAGTAGAATCCCCAGTTAACGGGTCCTACACCAATTTTGTTACACCCTGTATAATAGGTTAGTACCTAGCGTTATTCCGGGTGATTTGAAAGTAAAAGTTACTTTTACAATTCCAGGATTAGACCCAGCTTATCCTCTCTTCAAGTACTCTAGTGAAGACCAAAGATTGGACAAGTCTGACGCTCGTCACGTGGAGGTGATTCATACTTGCGCCGGTTTCCTGGGATTCCCCTCCCCTTTGGGGGACATAGACTACTATCCCAATGGAGGTAGGAGCCAGCCTGGATGCGGGTATGATCTTAGAGGTAAGTACAGCAAGCAAATATTCAAAGAAGACTAACGTCGCAGACCACCTAGGTGTTGCCTGCGGCAATATGCTGAGCCGGAACCCGTTCCAGCACAGACTTTTTTTTTGTAGGCATTGCTTCGGAAGTTCGGGAGTGCTTATGGAGTTTCTGATTTCGGGGACGCGATACTCACCTAGTTTTGAGAGTTGGGAATGGTTGGGATCAGAGGCTTTAGGAGTGATCCGGGCTTCTGGTGAAATGCTTTTGTTTGTTTTAGTGTTAACCTGTGGTTTTATTTGTTTTTTTTTATAACGTATTGTTTGTGTTTTTCCGTGTATGGAATAAATGTTATCTTATCTAACTAATAAATGCCTGTACAGTAATATTCGTAACTCAGTTTATTAGTGACATCTAGTGATGAGCTTCGAAACTTCATATTAAATATAATATATCAGTATGTGTTGCATTTTTAAAAACATGTTACAAACACACTTAAACGTGGCCTTGATTAAAAAAGTAAATAATATTTACCTACCCAGTTTTGGGGTAAAATAATTTGATTTTAAAGAATAAAACTGATTATTTCATAGATCCCTCTAGTAATCGAACTGAAACTACCTGTCATCTAGGGATTAGACACGAATATCAGTATGAAGGTTAGCAATCTATTTTTGACCAGATTATCTTTGGTACAAGGAATCTTCCAACTTCTTTCAAAGTCAGAGTAAAAATATTTTTTATTTAAGTAGATGTTGTTCACATACTTTTAAATCGTCTTTTTTCCACCTAGTACAAAGTTCCTACCACTCGGAAGTTGTACTAATATTTTCCGGGAGGTAATACAGGACATATTTGCCCTCATAAGAAAAAAGGCCGCAAAGTATACGGTCACTCCAAATACTTTGCGGCCTTTTGCTTCTTACATAAATATCAACGTATTCGTCAATTCCAGGTGTCTGTGCCCACGATAGATCAGTCACCTACTTCGCCGAATCTATCATATCCATCGCACCTTTCTCTGCAGTGATGTGCGAAAACTATGAAGAAGTATATGAGAAGAATCGTTGCGAATTAACTTATAATGATAATCATGTCAAACCTACACTTAATATGAGTGGACACCATTTAAATTATGGGTAAGCGTATCTTTATATTTGTCGCAGTAAGGTAGTTAAAGCCGTAATATAGTTATATCCCTAGGGATATAATTATATGCCGTAACATAGTAATACGTAAGACGTTTATAACTATCTTACTAGGGACATGAATATAATACGGTAATTCAGTAGTAATACAATTATATCACTAGATTAGTCTAGTGAAATAGTTGTCTTAAGGATTGAAGGAAGATTATACTACTTGATTAGGTAGGTACTTCAATATTATGTACAAGATTTTAATAATTTCCTTACTTTTTACTATAATAATTTTTTGATTCTATACTAAAATATAAAAACAGATTGTTTTATTAATTTTTAATATATTAAGTATTACTTATCTCCTTCTTCTTATCGTGTGGCACAATTTAACCGTCCTATCAACTGAGTAAAGGCGGCGGCGGCGGTTGCCTGGTGTTGCACTTAGCATCACCCTCGGTCACGTGTAGGGCAATTAAGATTTACACCTACGACTACGGACGTATGCGACGCAACCATCATACACAACTAGAAATCAATGTACAGGTTTCCTCACGATGTTACCCTTCACCGTTAAAGCAGTCGGTATGAAAATGCATGTAAGTTTCGAAAAACTCATTGATGCACTGGCCAGGATTTGAACCCGAGAACCTATAGTTAGAAGGACGGAGTCACTAACCGGAGTACTACTTATAACATAGTTTGTTTGATTCGTTTGTGAGATTTTTGTAATATAAAACTTATTTTATTTTTAAAAATGAGTGCCAGTTGTGCAAATTTAAGAAAATATACTTATATTACTATTGTAGATTAGTTTAGTAAGATAGTTATATTACTAGATCGTGCCCGTATTATAGTTATATCCCTAGTAAGATAGTTATGAACCGCTTTCATATAACTAAATCCCGGTATAAAGCTATATCCCTATATAGGGATATAACTATATTACGGCTTTTACTATCTTACTGCGACATATTCATAATACAATAAAAATAAATGAATAAATCTATCTTTATGCAAGTAGTAAGAAATGCAGGTGTTTTGTGGCAGAAATAACTATGATTAATAAAAAAATATATGTATTTATTTATTTTTCAAACTTACAACTAAATGATTAAATGACTGGAAAAGAACCCGGAAAGTTTAGTTGTCAAGTGTACATCTAAATAGGTTGCAGATTCTTTTTTTTGTGTTCTTACTTGAATATTGTAGAAATAGAATTGTTCAGTAGTATCACAACTTGTTACATATCAACATCCTAGAAATGGGAAAGAGGATTTTTAACTCTTCCGTTATCTAATGTGATTTGTTAATAAATAATGGAATCTAATTTATACCCAATTTTATTTAGTGATGTAATTCGTAATCGTATGTAATGTTTGTAACGACAAACATGTATTTTTTTTTTCAGAAAAGAAGGAGTCTTCTATTTACAGACAAAATCTGAACCGCCTTTTGCACTCGGAGACCCATCAAATTGGAATACCGATTCAAGATTACTATCAGCTTTGGCTTCGCAGAGGGTTTGTGATTTCGTCGATTGCCAGTTTATTGCCCTGTAAAGAACTCATAAGAACTTAAAATAGTTTTTGGTCCAGTCAAAGAAGCACCATAATAATGACCACTGAAATAATTGTTGTGTTTGAAATTAATTTTGTGTTTTGTACATAATAAATATCAACTAACATTTTCTATTTATTTTTTTTACATCAGAAAAATGTTAATTATAGTTTATGCTAAAAATTAAGAAATACATTTTACGAACTTCAGGCACCAGTAGAGCCGGTTTAGCTCCTTAATCAATGAAAATCACAATAATATTTATTCGAAAGTCATATTTTTTTTACCTGATACGAAGCTCAAAGAAACTCCCTCCAACACATTTTCAAATAAAAGGCTTACAATTCATATAACACATAACTTGGTGTCGAACGCTTTCGAATTGATAGGTTTTGTTTTGGTTTCGAGTTATGATTGGTTTTTGCTACTGTTGTGGAATTAATAGAGATACGCTCCATATGTTTTGTAAAAGTCGGTGAGATGGGCTCTGTATCTAGTATACAGAAGCGATATCTACTTTTCAAAATGTACGAGAGCGAAGGGAACAATAACTGTTAATATTCAATTTATGGTGTCGTGACCAGGAATGGAACTTAAGTAACTAGACTCCTAGGTAATTAAATCAGCTATCAGTTCTGCGTGTTGTGGTGGGTGAAAGGTTCTGAGGAGCCGGATTTAATAAAGGACCAAATATTTTAAATATTTCACATGACGTGTTACACGTACCAGGCCTAGGTCGGAAGAGGGCGAGCGGTGTTGCCACATACATATTCTTAAAACACTACTACACACTGCGTTAGCTACGATTACGACGCTAGCCCTATAGTAAACTTTTATTCTTGAAATAACATCAATAAATCCCAAAATAGACATCTGCTGCCCTCTTTTAAATTTTATAACATTTGAACCCACTTTATTAGTAGATATTTTCCTTTACGGTGCCTTTCAAGGATTATTTTTAAGGTTCCGTACCTAACGGGTTCTCCACTAAGCCTACGCTCTGCATTTCTGCCCATCTCCGTCCGTTTTTCCTACGTTTAAATGACTGTATCTTTTGATTCGAAATAGGTAGCAGTGTTATATGTTACTATGCCAGATATTAAAAGAAACTAAGAATAAAAATTTATCTAACCTTAATAGTAAAAATTGTAGTATATTGATGGTGGAAATGTCAAAGGGCTTAAGGGACAAATCCTCATTTTATAGGCGGGGAAAAACAAAATTTTTATAGAAAAAATTACATAACTTTTTTACTTTTAAAGCTATCGACTTGGTTTAAAGGACATAAATATTTATTTTTTGGAGCTGAACTGTATCCAAGTATTTAATTTAACCTAACTAGCATAATTTACGAGATAGTGTCCTTTAAGAAACTGTATTTTCATGATGTTGTCCCTTAAAACGAAAAAAGAAAAGAAGTGAAAAAGTAACTAGGACTTAAAAGACTGCAATATACTTATCGATAGGGCTTAAAGGACGACAACTTCATTCTAAATACAGAAATGTATCCTTTACGCCGTAAATGGGTTTGAATGTTCCAATTATTTTTGGTGACAGGGCTAGCACCTGTGACTATATTTTGTTTATTAGGTGGATTTGGGGATTCAGGGTATTTTAATGATTTATAAAACAATGTTTTTTACAACGACATTCTGTACACATGGACTTTGCATCAGCGCGCTGTAAACGGCACAGCAAAAGTGTGCTCAAATACGATGTGCGCACACTTTTTACCTTAGTCGTGTTTTGAGCGTAAAGCAGTAAGGATGCCGAAGTGTGTCGTGAAAAAATGTCGAAATAACACTCGAACGACCCTAAAAAAAGATGGTGTGACCTACCACCGGTAAGTTGATTTTATTTATAAAAGATAACACGCGAAAATGTGTATAAAAGAGTAGAAAAAGCACTGAAATTTCAATAAATTACGTAAATTATTAAGGAGTATTCCTATTCTTTTCTTTCACGTGTGCCAGCAAGAGACATGCGTCAGTACGCGACAAGAACATAGTCATAAAACAAAAGAGTGGAGTCGCTTTTGTTTAAATGTTTTAAGTGTAAAAGCCATACTGCCGAACGGAAGATAATATTTTTCGGGTGTATGTGTAAATGTTATTAGGTTTTTAAATAATAATAATATCCGGAACAAAAGTGAGGTGGTTGATCACGTGCACCGGCTGTACTGGCTTCGATATGTTGGATCGGCATCCGTGTAGCACCCATCCCAGGCTCGTTAGAGAGGCGACAGGTCGAGACTCGCTTCCGCTGCGTACGTCTCGGGACACGATCAGGTGCCAGTTGTCTTGCTCTATCAGCAGTGACGGCTTCGCAGATTCGTACGTGAGTTCGTATGGCACGTCTTCTAGGTGCGGACAGTCTTTTAAGTCCTTCTGTATGACGACTTGTGGTGCCAGATTCAATTTTTCTATGGTGGACGCGGTCATGTCTTCATACTCGCGGCAGTAGAGTCCTCTTATCTTCAACTCGAGCCGTCGGGAAGATGCATCCTTCATTAGATGGCCTCCTACTCCCTCGATATCCAATACCTATCTGGGGCCTCTCGAATCGATGTCATCGGCTACGCTCTTCTCAATAAGCGTAACGGTGGAGCCCTCGTCGAGTAGAGCGAGGAGTTTCTTTGTTCCCTTTGGTCCAGATATTTCTACTGGGGCGATCTTCAGGTAGGCCGTCGTGGCTACCAATGTGTTGATCGAAGCTATATTCTTTTCTTTGTTTTCAGGTTCTTTTTCCTGTTTCCCAGTTGCCGTTTCGCCATGCAGTAACACGTGATGCCCACGCTTACATTTGGCACAAGGTTTCGCCTTACAATTGAAACTTCTGTGCCTTGGATTTCGTAAACAGCGAAAGCATACGCGAGTTTTTCTAACGATCTCCCATCTCTTTTCCACATCAGCGTTAGTGAATATCGCGCAGCTCTTCAGTTGGTGGTCCTTTTCGCACGCGGGGCAGACGTCATCTTCCGTCTCTTTCTGACGATGCATAGCGATGACATGTTGCATCTCTCTCTCACATGCTTCGTCTTCGTCGCTCGTAGTACCGCTATCATCGTCGTAATCGCAACTTGCTATCATCTCTGCCGTTGCGTTTACCCGGCGTGTCTTCCTAGTTTCGCTACCATTCGACTCTCGTTTTACGCGCGTCGTGTCGTAAGCTTCGAATTGGTCGGCGATTTTGATCAAAAATGTTATCGGCTGGTCTTCGTTCGCGGCCCTGTAGTCAAACCACCTGAAGCAAATGATGGCGCTCATTTTCTCGATGATTTTCTCCGATAAATCGCTCGAGTGCAGGAAGTTTGATATCTGCATCTGTACGACCGTGGCTACCGTGTTGGCCACTACACCAGCGAACCGATGTCTCTCGCATCTTCAGTCATCGGTCGTAGTCGCTCGATGTTTGCCATCTCGTTCTTTATCATGTAGGAAGGGCGGCCAAATCTTCTTTCTAGCGCGGTGAGGATCTCGTCTAGGTTGCTGGCTGTGTAGAGCATCGCTTTGACGGCGTCCCTTGCTCTGCCTTGAACCGCGCGCCGCAGTCTCGCCACGTTCTCCACAGCGCTGAAGTACGTCTCCGTGTCCCGGTAAGTGGCGCGGAATGCTATCCATTTGATTCGTTCTCGACCGGTTGGGGCGCGCTCTCCTTATGCTTCTCCCATGCCGCGGGCCACGGCTATGTTGCCTCCACCTCAGTAGCAATAGCTGCATGCTGTCCGACCCACTGGTGTACGCGCTCACGATAACCTCTTCGTCACTGCTCTCGGCGTCGGTGTCATCGATCTGCAGCAGCTCCAAACGCAGTCGAGCGCAGTCGGCAGTGGCGCGCGCCTTCTCCAAATTGAGCTGTTCTAGCTCCAGTTGCACTTGTAGTTCGGCCCTGCGGCGCCCCGCTTGTGACTTGGCCCCTCTCGACTTGCTTGGTGGCTTCACTGAAGTGTGCAGTTGCTTCCGCATCTTTCGCACCTGTCTCTTTCTCTCGTATAGGTGCGTCTCCCTCTCTCGGTGGCTGTGCCTTGGCGCCGATTTTGCTCGTCTTGCTCATCGTTGTTTTGTTCGTCGCGGTCGACTTCTCAGTGGCGGTTGAATCTGTGCCCGAAAGAGTGGCCTCGGAGCTGGTCTCCGTACCAGTTTCCGTGCCCGTATCAGTGCCAGTTTCGGTGCTCGTTTCCGTTCCGCTCGCTACGTTCCCTCTACCAGACTCTTCAGTTTCCTCGCTTTCTCCCCTTTGCGACCTCGTCTTCATCTCTCTGCAACCGGACCGGCTCTTCTGCACGGCGCGGTGCCATGAAGAAACAGCCTTGAGAAAGACTGCCCACCACGTACTAAGCCTCGAAAAAGACTATGGCAGTCACTCTCGCAGCGACCGGGTTGGCACCGTTAGGTGGCTCGCTCAAGAGCCTAAATACCAACCAGGTTGAAACTAAGATTGTTAGAAACTGGGTAAGACGAATTGAGACGAATCGGATGTCCTCTTCTTCCCCACGGAGTTGACCTCTCGGCGACGGTGTAGAACCGACGATGATGCTCAGCTCTGGACGACGGCGCCTCCTCTGCGATCTTGAAGTCAGCTATCTTCTTTTTTGTTACTTGAGAATCTTCTATAAGTAGCTTCTTTCTTCTATAAGGATCTTCGACCTTCTTTCTTCGATAATGAAGCTTCTTTTCTTCGATAATGAATCTTCTCTCTTCTATAATTGACTTCTTTCTTCACTAATGAGGCTTCTTTTCTTCGATAATGAATCTTCTTTCTTCGTAACTGGTTCTTCTTTCTTCATATCCGGCACTCGATGGACCAGACACTGTGGTGGACTGTAGAAATAAAACTCCCAGATTTGAAGTTAATGCCGCCGCCACAGTGAGAGAGAATCGCTGAGATCGCAGAGAGCGAGCATGGCTGAGGGCCGTTTTTATATGTAAGTTTTTAGGCTCGCAATTGGTGGGTAACCTACTGACGGGCGGTACTTTATTGAACAGAGACAACATATTACACATTTTATAACATAGAAACAACACGGTAAACATTAGAAAATGGAAACAAAACATTAAAACGATACAATAATAGCAAACAAACAATATGTGAGGTCTAACCTCGTATTAAAATAAAAAAACTTATAAAATTTAGAGCTTACAAATTATATTTACAAATGTATAGGTAGGTCGCTAACAGTAAGGGATGTGTCTAAAAATAAATTAAAACACATTGGTAGTATGTCCCATGTAACTAACTACGTGTCCAATAAGCCCAATGAGTACGACTCCGAAATATGTGAATATAGATTGTAACTACCATGTTAGTTTCGGAATTACCTTTAAGCATTATACATAAAGGCTTTTGACGTTACGTCAATTTTTAGTCTCGTACGTGGCTCATAATACCAAAAATGAAAAAAGAAACACATTTTGAAAATTCGATATCTAGCTCAATTTTTGGCACAGAGAAAATTTAAATATACCAATCGATAGAGCTTGAAAAATAGATAAGAACTACATTAAAAAGTGATTTTCGAGAAAATGTCCCTTAAGCCCTTTGACATTTCCACCATTATTATACGGTCAAGTTACTTTCTTATAAAAATGATGCAAAGTCTAACGTGAAACAACAAATAATATCGTAAAACCAGCCAAGTGTGAATTAAGCTTGCGCTAACGATCCGGAATATACTCTAAGACCGAAACCGAATATTTTTTTTTGTAAATACAATGTTAACAAAATATATATAGGCTGTTAAAAAAAGTGCGTTTGAAATATTAAGGGATTACTCAGGATCAAGTATAGAATATAGGAAAAATATTGAAAAAATCCTATCTACAACTTTTTTCAGTTTTCCATACAAATTTTTGATTCGCTATTCAGATTTAGTACGGGAATTAATACGGGAAAATAAGAGCGGGGTTTTTCAATATTTTTCCTGTATTCTATATTTGATTCTGAAAAATCTCTTAAAATTTCAAACGCACTTTTTTAACAACCTGTATTGTGTTGTTGTACGGAACTTTCATTGCACGAGTCCGTTTCACCCTTGACCGCTTTTTTTAAATGTTACGATGCGGTTTTTTGTTTTTAATCTTCCTATTTTAATTATAAACAAAGTGCTTTACCTGCTTTTCCATTTTACTTTTATGACAAGCGATGCTGCCCTAAGGGATCAGAATTACGACATACCATGACATGACATTCCATAAATAGATGCTTTCTCGTTTCAAGATTTTTTGATAAAAATACAATATATTACATAAAAATATTAAGTAATATCTACAGTTTTATTTTTGTATCGACAATTACAATCGTGGTTTGATACTTTTTCATGAAGATGTGATATTTCTAAACAGTACAGCTGCCTAAAGGTCTGTCAATATTTATTAGGAACGAAAAATTCACATTTTAAACCAGGAAAGTCATAAAAATAATTAAATTTAATTTTGTTATTAATAATAATTATAATATTAATAAAGCTTTATTTATCCCTTACTAGGTAGCAACAGTTTAAATTTTAGGTTTTAGTATGGTGAGTATATTTTATTTTATTTAAATTGTGTTAGTATTTTATTTTTTATTTTTATTCTATTCTATGTAAGGGCCGCCTTTTGCGGTGAAAGCAAATGTTGCCAACTTTCTCTATCTCTTGCGACCCTTGTTATTAATACAATTAATTAATAATTAAATAAGGAAATATTATAATACATTTGACCTTTACTTCCATGCACAGTACTGATATCGTACTGTGGTGTAATTGTTTAAAACAAAAAGAGCACTTTAATCCTAACATTATAATTGTGAAAATGTCTTTGGTTATTTGTTCCCCCTTGACGCATAAACCAATCTTGATGAAATTAGGCATGCATGTACCATGTGACATGGTGAAGGACATCTTTTATACCAAGGCTGTCTTTTATCCCGATTCTGTAAGGGTTCCCGCGAATTAACCAAAAAGAAAAATTGTTAGCGAGCCAAGCCGCGGGCAGAAATCTAGTATACATATATTTTAAATAAAATATAGTATTATAAACTTGAAAACTTCTGATCTGGGCTTGGCCACTAGCCCCACAACCTCCACCAATCCGGACTTGGCCCCGTGTGTGGAGTATGGCCTAATCTTTCCGAGTTATGGAAAGAGACTCGTGCCACTGCAGTAGGGACGATATGGATTGTTAACGATAGTATTATGAAAAGTTCTATACCTATTTATTCCAAGTTACTACGTATGACTCAAGTATAGGAGTGTAGACTCGCCCTACTCACTGACCAAACAACAGAAAATCTAAACACAGCCTATTCCAACACAAATATAGGTAGTTTGCAGAAACTTGGCATCGCTTCAAACCCTAGGGGACTAATAGATCACTTTAAGGCAGGTGGGGCTCCAGATTTGGACATTATATCTAAATACATTTGTCTTAGCATTGCTTGGTTAAGTTCTGTGAGGCATAAATGTAACACATAAAAACATATGTTTGTTTCCGAGCGATTAGATATTCGATTTTATATTTTTTTATTAAACACCTTAGAAAATTTGTTCGAAACAGATTAATACGTCATATGCAGGCTTTTATACTGTCTGTATTTCCATAATATCGATCGATGCAAACACGAACAATTTAGGAATAAAAAAAAATTACAGGTTGTTAAAAAGTATAAGTAACTCAAAATATTGCAATCAAATACCGTACTGCGAAGATAAATAATTTTTTTATATTTAAAATTAAGGTAAAATAATCTATTATGTGTATTATAATCTATTAGGTCATAATTTAGTGATTAATCATGAAAAAGTATAAAAAAGTCATACCAGTACCCAATATAAACAAATCTGACGACTTTGTTATTCTCAAAGCTATTGATGTGAGAAATTCTATTACCTATATACTGTACACGTGTCCTTTCATATTTTTGAAATTTGGCATTGAACCAGTTTGGCAAGAGTATACACAAGTAACGTCAGGAAGGACACGCGACCTATATGGATATGGTACTGCAAGTAGGTATCTAAAGTTAGTTATACGTTATTGTAATCTTGTACTGTGCTTGTAATTTTTACTCGTTTAGCTCTATCTCTTTTGCGCCCATCTTATACTCGTTATAAACAAACAAGTACCTATACAAATTATTTTAGTTGCTTCTAAGTGTATTTTTCTTCTTTTTAAA
Organism: Coleophora deauratella; assembly: GCA_958295455.1. NCBI lineage: Eukaryota > Metazoa > Arthropoda > Insecta > Lepidoptera > Coleophoridae > Coleophora > Coleophora deauratella. Next base: position 5,037,270 of record OY282393.1, read on the forward strand.
TTATATAATGGTTTTATTTCATGTTATTTGTATTTAAGTTAAGATATAATTTTAGTTACTATTTTTGAATCTGTATCTGGAATTAAACGATATTCTATTCTATTCTATATTCTAATCAAGTATCAGGGAAAATATCATGAAATATACGAGTACTTGCAGATAGTCTGAAATATGTGCTTTGAAAATCTATGGGAGAGGCTTTATAGATACAAAGTTTTGCTCGACACCTCTTTTTAGTCATAGTATGAAACTGAGGTAAAAAAATATACACAATTTTTCATCAACAATTTTGTAGCTCATAAAGTCTAAATCATAGGTAATTTCGTGTTTATTATCACTCTTGAATTTACTCGACCATCGGCTCGGCTCGGCTGGGCAGCGTTCGGGCAACTCTGCAATATCTTCATATCCAACAAACCGCCGTATACCACTTTGACCAGTATGGGTTGCCAGCGTTGAAATACGGGACTGATATTATATGGTCACCCAAAAGTGCGATGGAGCGTGCTATGCTCGGAGTTCCCTAAGTGATCGAATCAGAGATGAGGAGATACGTAGAAGAAATAAGTAACCGACATAGCTCACAGAATCGCTAAACTGAAGATTCAGTGGTACACAGTCACACAGCTCATTAAACAAATGGCCGTGGGGGCATAAAAGTACTCGAGTGGCTACCACGTTCCCAAAGACGTGGCGTAGGCATGCCTCCCACTTGTGGTGAACAGATGACTAGGTGAAGGTTTCGGGAAGTCACTGGATGTGGATAGCGTAAGACCGGTCATAGTTGGGGAGGCCGAGGAAGTCTTTTACCTAATAATGATTATAAAAAATATCAAGGAAACAGAACGTGATTTATTGACATTTATTTTTTCGTTCCCAATTCAGACACAATAATTTATTACTATTTAATGCTTTACATAAAGCTGTTGTGGAATTTCAACAATCATTACATGACTTTGAAAACAAAGTACAGTTACTAGAGCTATAATTAAGTTTGATCTCTAATATTGCATAAGTTAACTAAAACAAAAACTTAACATTCAATGCACTGAGAATATAAAATGAGTATAAATTATAAAAATAAGATACATAGAGTTTTTCAAAAATATCATACGTAAAATGTAGCGGCTTACATTTATGAAACAACAACTTTGCCTACGGAACCCATACACAATGCGGAAAACATTTTTGTCTTTTTGATCTTTTCTAGGCTGGTCAGTGAATTTGTGAACTTTGATTTTCAGAAAGTTCAATTTTATAAGTTACTTTACCTCCTTTAACTTTTTCAGGTATTTGCAAAAAATACGTTTTCTTGCAAATGGTAGAAGCTTCTTAAAAAACGTAATAATTTAGACCATAAAATCTATCATACAAAAAATAAAATTGACTTACCATACAAAATTTACAAATCAGTTGAGATAATTATAAAGAATTAGTATGGAAAGTTTCTTTTCACGCCCATTATTTAGGAAAGGTTCTGAGGAAAGTTGTTTAGTTTCATGAATCTAATATTAGCCGCTTGTGTGGTTTCAAATTCTGTTCAATTTTAAATAAAATATCTGAATTATATTATATAATTATCGTATGTTTATTAAATTCGGAATAACTTTTTATTTGTGTTTAAAATTATCACTTTACTTCTGTCTGTGTAGCAGAAAAAAACTGTAACATAATTTTTCAGGTAGGTATGAAATAGCAAGTATGCACAATAAAATATTTGTAGTACTCTCGTGCATATTTATGAAACGTTATCTCAGAAAATTAAATTAGATAATACAAATTGATGCTTTGGTCGAAAAATCCCTTTTTTATTTTTTCCTTTTTTGCATAATTATGTGTCAGGTATATCTACCTAAATTCATACAAATACCTTCAAAGGGAGGTTAACGACCAAAATCACACCCTTTGTTGACAATGTAATATAATAAAAAAACGAATACTTATATAATTGAGATTGAACGTATTTCAGTAGAATGGTAAATATTTCTTTTTTATAAAATTACATTATTATTATATATTTTTTTTACAAATTTGATCGTTCTTAATTTTATTTCATGCATCTTAAATTATTAGAAATTGAGACGCTTTAAGGCACAGCGATATAACACCTAACTACAGATTTACAATTATTGTAGACACTCTTGGTAACAATTTTAATACTATTTTGCAAAATCGTGATATGTACAAAAATATTGTTTCTTCGCCTTCTCGTTCTATTCTTAAATAGACTTATCGTTATCACACAGAAAGATTTTCCAATAAAACAATGGAAGGAACAGTTTTTAAATTTGAAGATAGAGAAATAAATGCATCAGTATAAATAGTATGATTAAAGTTTCGTACTTAACACTTAACAGCACCATAGATTAGGTACCTACAAACCGCAAAAAGACAGAGAAATACTTTTCCAAATGAAAGTAAAACTAGATAAGCACAAACAATATTTATGCCTAAATTAAAATTATGATACACGTAAAGATTACACAAACTGCACACGCACACTTTAAAATACATTGCATTGGCACGATTTAGCTAAAGTTTAAAAGTCGGTTCTTATTTTAGAACCGGTACTCCTCAAATCAGGCACGTGAAGTGTCTCTTCTCTGTCTCTCAAGTTCTTTCCTATGATTATGTCGCTTTCTAGCGATTATTGCTACTATCACTAACACTACAACCAGCGTAATGGCAATACCTATCCACCAGTACGTGTTATAAGAAGCTGCTTTGGTATTCGCTCCATTATCAGTTTCCTCTTTTGGTGCATTCTTGATCTCCATAACAGCCACTGACGTCGACGTCTCTGTGCCAAATTTAGAAGGATGCTCATCACCACTATCTATAATATTATTTACAATACTTTCGTGAGTCTCCGATTCTCTTTGTATTTCTTCAACGTGTTCTTCTTGGTTACTGCTTATCTCATTATCTAGTATTTCAGGTTCGGACGTAACAGGTTCAACATAATCATCGATTTCATTGGAGTCTGTAGATGGATCTAATTGGTTATCCAAATATTCATCCAATAGTCTATAGTAATCAGTAACGCCTGTATATTCTAGACCATTTTCACGACTTGCTAGCAAATCTCTGATCATTTCAGGCCACATAACTCCGAAACCTTGCAGCATGGCTTCTCTGAAAATATGATATGGAAAATTAACTGAATTCTTCTAATATCGTACTCAGTATGTATGTAGTGTATGTAATATTAAACTTACGTGAGACGCCCGTTGTTCCCCGAAATATGTTGCACTAAGTCGGAATCATCTGATATAAGCTCTTCAGCAAATGAATGATAAATTTGATACTTTAATACTAAGCCCATGAATTTTCTGAAATAAAATAAAGCAATAATTTATTATTTAAACTGTATTACAGAGACAAAATTTATGTTTGAAGTAGACTCACCCAATATAAGGTTTATTAAGCAGTACGTAAGGGTCTCCCAAAATGTCTACATCGGAAGTTTCCACTAAAGAGAAATTTTGACGAAATTCGTTCCAACTGATTGCTGCCTTTGATGGGATAATTTCTTCCATCAAAATTTTTAATCTCCATTCATCTACAGCTAAGTAATAATTCAATCTGCAAAAATACAGTTTACTTCATATGTATAATAACCATTATAAATTAATATTGATACTGACATTTAAAGCTAGGAAGGTTATCAAAGAGGATCGTTTTTATTTGACATATTTCATTATGTAGACTTCGAAAAGCCTTAATGGACCCAATGTAATCACTGTTAGAGGAAGTCAAAAGTGGCATGTAGGTACGAGCTATTTACTTACTTCGGCAAATCTCGCAGAGCCAATATTAGTTGCAGCACAAGACGATTATGATTTGGGTTATAATTGAATCTTTCCAGTGGATATAAACCAGCCTGTTCTAAGGCATGAGGATTAAGTGCTAACAAAGATGTAAATCCAGGTATTGCTTCATAGACGGCTAGAAAAAAAAAACAATTTAATACTGATACTGATATTGTTTTAAATATGTGAGATTACTGCAGTTTCTTTGAAATACCTGAATATCTTGGCGCTTCTCTCAAAACGTAAGTTATATTGCTATGTACAGCTGTTATTTGCTTGTATTTCACTTTCATTGCTGATTCGTGAGCGTCTAAATAAATCGGTATACTAACGTCCTTACACGATGCAACTCTGACTTTATTGGGCTTACACCAATCTACTAGGGTTGTCGGACATGTTCCGTTAAATATTGATTCAGTCCAGATTTGTGGATCAAATTCACCCATATTGAGTTCCTGGATTAATTTAGCGGCCTGCTCAAACACCTTTAAGCCACCTAAACCCTGAAATTGAATTCAGGTTACTAACGCATGAGAGTACAGTACGAGGCAGAATTCAGGAAATTACTTCTCAGGAAATCTTTACCTTTAAATGTAAATTAACTTGCAGTTTCTTGTATATATCTGGATGTTTTGGCAGTAAACTTTCAATCAGATTTGACCAATCGTCTCCAGTTAATGACCCTGTAATCAAATATAAGGTGCTACTTTATTAGTGCCCGATATTTTAGTCAGTGCTTCTACTCCTGATTCTGATCAACTTTCCCCAAGAAACCCATAGTCAAATCGAAAAAAAATGTTTGGACTCTTCATACAAATCGATCAGCCGAGCGGCCAAATTAGTATGAAGAGCCCAAAAAATTGTTTGCGATTTGACTATGGGTTCCTTGGGGAAAGTTGATCAGAATCAGGAGTAGGAGCACTGACTAAAATATCGGGCACTAATAAAGTAGCACCTTATATAATCATTGAGATAACTGCAACTTGGTACATGAAGAAATCTTAAATAGCTTTGTTACTGATAGATTAAGAAGTTGGCTATCCGCCACTAGAAAAGACGAAGAACGGAGTTTAAAAAACATATTCTCTACAATTTACTTTTCAGATTTCAGATAAGAAATGAAATCGTTTCAGTGTTGTTTACGATGTCTGGAAAAGTAAAGGTCGAATAAAAACATTTGGAATCTTGTATAGATAAAACTGCGATATCCCACAGGGGCATCGCGCTTCAAATATTTTACCGCCTTGGCAAATCGCCTTACGTTTAGTCCCGAGGTTAGCAAGAGACCCTTGTCGACATTATTTTACGGGAGAGAATTCTCAGTAACTAATTTCTCCGTGAAACCGCTAACTTACTTCAAGTAAATTTAGTCAAGAATGGTCTGAATGTTTCAATAAAGTAAAACAGTGGAGACGATCTTATTGAAACTAAATTATTTGAAAAATATACTCCTGTCTGGGTTAAATTGGAATATTTGTGTAAAACAGGACTTTGCAAATATTCCTTTTTTTTTAATTATAGATTTGAATGCGTTATTGTTATTATTATTATTATGTTGAAATATTTTGGGCTACTCTGCTTATTATTATTATTATTTATTATTTCATGTTTTGAAACGGCCTTAAGACATGACATGAGCTCTCGTTTTTGAAACAGCTAAATAATTTTAAAATATTGTTATATAGCTATTCAGCTGGTTGTTATAAACGTCCTGTTGTTACGAATTCAATATATCGATAGAGATTCCTCTTCGAAAGCTGACCACTTTTATGAGACCCTGTATAAAAAAAAATGTCACAGCTTATTCATATAAGTACTTTTATGCAGTACTCCTTGCCCCTATATAAATGCGATCTTACACTCTTGAGGGTAAGGTCTGTTGCCAATTGCTTAGCGCAGGCCACACAATACACATATTTACACGTACACAAACGTAATTTGTGTATGTAGTAGTAATTGGCCATTGTAATGCGACAGTTTGTTTGAGTCTCCGATGTGAGCTCTAGCAGTGAGAGCAAACATAAGCTGAAAATATCACTAATTTGATAAAACTTACTAAACAAATGGACAGGCAATGGTTTTCCCACATATTCCGGTCCCTTAAGCTTCATAGCCACATACTTGTGCAACTTTACGTATAGGGGTTTTATGTGATCCCATAGCTCGCGTGCCTTCAGTATTGCACCTTCGTATTCAGCTAAAGCGTCCCAGTACTCTTCCACTGTGCTGTAACCTGAAACGAACACATTTCAATAGTTTACTGCAATATTTGAGGCGCATTAGTGCCTTCATATAAGGAAGAGTTTATATCGGAGGATTTTGAAAAAAAAAAAAAACAAAGAAATGTTAAGAAAAAACAAACTAGGCCATCATTACAATAATGTTTACTTATGACTCAAAACTAGATGAGCCACAACATAACATCGGCAATTAATTATGTAATATTTTTCAATAAATAGGTAGCTCTTTTTTTTAAACCAGTGTTTTTCAACCTTTTTGAATACCCGACCCCTTTACAAGTAAAACAATTCTTGCGACCCCTAAGGCCATGAACACACAAAATGTTAGTGATTTGAAAGAATAATGTTTCTAATTTTCTTTAATTAGAAAATGATTTTGTTATTAACGTGTCCAACACAGAAGTATGTTTTGACAAATTGTTTAAAAATAAACTGGCCCAGACTTTTCACTGAAATCGCATTTTTTTTATTGCAAATTAGGACCTACAAACACTGTCATTTTCTTTTACCCGCGACCCCCTGAAAATGGGTGCGTCGCGACCACCCCCCCCTGTGGGTCGCGACCCACAGGTTGAAAAACACTGATTTAAACAATATAAAAAGCTTCTTACTTGGAATTTTATTACTTACTTAAATATTTTTTTTGACATCTGATAAAAAAGTACCTAATTTAGATGACTAGCAGTCAACTACCCACCCTATTAGTTACATCACTACAATAAACACGTTAAAAAACCAACTTCAATCGTAACAACTACAATTTTGCTATGTTTTTTGTTTTTGTTGTTTTTTTTTCAAAAAGTGCTGCGTTAATTTAGATAAAATTTATATGGGACCACCTCTAATGTACCCAGTTGAAGAGCAAATAAAGATTTATCTTATCTTATCTTATCTGATGTATTACCTACCAAATAAAAAAGAATCATCAAAATCGATTCATAATTGGCGGAGTAATCGCGTAACATACATACAAAAAAAAAACAACATACAGTCGAATTGAGAACCTCCTCCTTTTTTGAAGTCAGTTAACAAGAATCATCTCTTATTATAAAAAAAAACAAATGTCAGTACTGTGTGCTTAAGTCAAAGGAGACAAAGTTTATTGCGTTTTATACTTAATTATATTACATTTTCGTGTTGAATCCGTGTGCAAGCTTTACTTTAATAAATTGAAAAATGTAATAACCATCATCGGAGTGGTTACCTTTGTTATAAAACATATTGTAAAAACTTTTTAATCTTTTTTAAACCACTCTGCTACAAAAATACGCTTTTATAGATTTGTCCCTGTTACTCATATACAGGGTGTAACAAAAAAGTGCAGTAAAACTTCAAGGTGGGCTTCTACTCATCAAACTGGACAACTTTTGTTCTACAACTTTGTTGAAATCGCAAAAATTTCTTTTCTTTCGATCAGCTGGCGAGCCAAGTTTGTATGAAAAGTCCAAAAATTTTTTTGCGATTCCAACAAAGTTGTAGAACAAAAGTTGTTCAGTTTGATGAGTAGAAGCCCACCTGAAACTGCACCTTTTTGTTACACCCTGTATAAGTCTAGGTATAAGTATCTACTGCTTGCATTTCTTTCAGAGCAGATAGAATAATCGAATGTTACCAAAATTTCGGTTAATAGTATATTATCATTAATATACTTTAGCACTTTCTGATTTATTTTACTTCTTGATTTTATTTAATGATTAAACTTGCAAGAATAGTTATATTAATATAATAAAATATCATTCACTCACTAAATAAACTTATTTAATCAAAATGTTGTTAACTCGGGGGACAAAAACTTTCAGAGCTTGTGCTTCATTAATTTTACTCAGTATGGTTTTCAACTATTTTCCCGTTTCGCAGTAAAAGGAAGTAAGGACTAAAACACAAATTATTTAAAAACTAGGTTTTTGTTTTTATGGAAAAAATCGAACGTACGTTTTCATCATCATCATCAGTCAATACACGTCCACTGCTGGACAAAGGCGTCCCCCAAGGATTTCCACACCGACTTTTTATGTACTTTCTGGGTATTAAATTTTTTTTATTTTATTTTAACTGACGAGTGTCACCTTCATTATTAAAGGAGTGAAAGATAACTTAGATCTCTCGTATTTCTGTCTAACAGTTCCAAATAAAGAATGGTTTTATGCCCTCTAGACACTTTTCTTAGAATGACCTTTCATTGTGTCCTATTTGCACTATTATAACAGACAGTAATATAAAGGAGAATACAGATTTAATAAAAGTAATATCTTTTCTTGATAATTTTATCTTGTAGTACAAAAAAATCATACTGTTGTTAGATTTTTGGTCGAAATCGTTTTATTAAAATTGTTTGTTCAGTGGTAAAAGTATTATTTTTTTGTTTCCCATCCTATTTCTATTCTATTTTTCTATTTGGCATTCCACATCTCATTCCGAGCGTGATTTTGCCAATGTCTAGTGAAAAATGGGAGAATCTTCAATAAAAAAATGGCGAAACGCCAATGTCAAGTGAAAGTGACGACTCTAAGGGTGATGGGCACTTAAAGACGCTCCACGTGGTGTTTTGCTGCTGGAACTCGGAAAACGGAGCTGTCTCCTGAGTTAATCCTCTTCTTATTATCGCTTATCTCAAATCGGGATCACAGCTATTTCTCCATCACAAAAATAACGTTGAAACTATTCTAAAACGGTAATAATTGTAAAATTAACTTAACAGACGTGTGCTCGGTACAAGTCCCGGCAACCAACCGTTTCCCATCCTGTTCCTCTCTTCGAGAAATATTGGTTGACACACACACATTTACGCATGTAACATAGTAGTAGGTACATCTATTAGTAAGTGTAAGTGTTAGAATATCCATAATGTTGTGATGGTTTCGTTAGTAAAAACAATTTTCACATTATGCGTCAAGATTTCAAGATGTTTCAGACTCACCATTGGCCTTGGAAGCGTTTTTAAGCAAAGGCAGTATTTGTTCCAGATAAACATTCATTTTTGGCAGTTTCCCTTCCCACGACTGCTTCATATGTCTCAGCTTCTGCTCATCAGGCTGCCTCGCTATACTGTTTTGTAGTTCTGTGGACAAAGCGGTTTTACTTTACTATTATATTACTTTACTAAGAATTTTCTTACTATACTTACAAATAACATTATTTACTATTGTATAACAGAGCTCATTTTTAAAAAATATAACCTTATTTTCATATTAAATATAAGTAAGTACTTGAAGCGTAATTTGTCACATTATTGTACCTACAAGGAATACTATATTTGTTTTGTTTCTAATTTATTTGCCTATAGAGCAGGTAAAAACAACTATAAAGGTATATGTGGAGTCCAAGGGTCGCCTGCCTAATAGGGGCTAGGTGTATTACCAGATAAAGCTCTTGGAAGTCTTGAACACCTTTTTTTGGCCCTGACAGGCAACAGACTAAACTAACATACAAAAGTATCTCAAAAAACATAAAAACTTATAAAAATTGATATACAGCGTCCTTAGCTTAGTATATATTTTTTAATTCCCATTAAAATAATTATTTTAGTAAAATAGTTAATCTAATCTAATCTAACCATTCGATTCCATTTACTTTTTTCGAGAAACTCTTTTAAGAATGGTTAACAAAACGTAGTATTAGTGTTATATTACAAATAGATAATTCGCACCAAAACGGTCTCTAAAATTATTTAAACAAATGGGCTAACATTCCTAAACAATTTAAATTTTTGTCTCCAAATCATTTATGCGCAACCAGAGGCGTATATAGGGTAAAATTTGACTCCGCTTCTTTGAAATTCGATTGGTCTTGTTCATGAAACATTATTTTCTTTCTAACTTTATTTTATTGTCTTTATTAGAATTGTTTGCATATTACACAAGTATCCTTTTTAAACCACTTTTATCTCACCGGTAAAAACAAAAGTAATATTTTTTAAATAACTGTGTAAAATGAAAATAAATTAATTAATATAATTTGCGAAAATATACACTCTGTTGGCATTAAGATAATTTTAGTTACGGTGAACCAGTTGTTTTAATTTAATTTTGAATACATTTGAATAGCTCCGATAAGGTTAGGCGCAACTGGGTTTTATAGGTCAGTTTTAACAAAAAGTAAGTGCTCATAAAACTAAATCCTGAATTTCCCCAAAGAAACATAAATGTTTTACTCACTTCCCAATCGGATTGATCTGTTGATTAACGAAGCCTGTAACTTTTTAAGTAGTAGTTTTTTTATATAGGGTGAGTAGGTGAATAATACACGCATGTCAGGAGATAAGAAGAAAAAGAACCAAACCAAAAACCAAACCAAACCAAAAAGTCCAAACCAAATTGGACTGCTAATAAAAATCGTTTAACTGATTATCAGACATATATTTTCCTTAGAAATTTGTTCGTTTTATTATGACAATCTATAGAAGCCACAGTTCCAGATTAAATTGGACTTTCCTTACTTTCATTTATGAAAAAGAAAACACACAAAATTCATGTATTTTATGAGTAACTTTAGTAAAACAGTATACAGGATGTTGATATGGCTCCTTATAATCAGGTTCAAGAAATCAAGGGGTTATGAAAGTGAGAACTATGTTTTGCACTAAGATTTAATAATGTATGTATTGGAGTTCTCTTATACTCATAACTGGTTGGTTTTAATGTAATTTTGGTGTGACCACCACGATACGGGCCATGCCTAGTGTGGGGTCACTTGGTAAAATTTCATAACTGTAAATATGAGTTTTTTGCAATAAATATATGTATAAATATATTTAGAGACAGTGGTACTATTTCCTTTTTTTTATTCACATTCTAATCAAGCTTTCAACCTGTAGATTATATAAAAGTACTGTCCGAACTACCTGTATAGCAATTACACATGGGAGTCTAGAACTAACGGGCTAGACGACTGTAGCTAACAAATAAAGTGCTCGAAACTCTAAATTGCCAAACTTGCCCCATAAGTTTACCAAGCTCTAGTTGGTTTATATCAAATATCTATCTATTATATCTAGTTTTCTTAGTTTATAATCATACTAGCTAGTGCTCAGTACTTCGTTCATAAGGAAGTTGGTATTTGGTATGCTCTTAGAATTTTGTCTACTTTATTATAACCAACTTATATGAAATCGGCTCATTTTCTTCCTATTTAAATAAAAAAATGGATTTCTAAAACTTATTTACCTGATCGTCCAATTTTATGCGGGATGTCCACTTAATTTTATACGAAGAAACGGCTTAAATTGAATTAATGAATGGCTTTTTTTGTAAAATATGTTTGTTTTTTTGAGTAGAAGCCCTAGTTAAAATAATATTTTTTGTGCTTTTGTTATAACCCTATATTCAGGCCTTTAAACATTAATTTCTGTCTCTCTAAATAATAATTGTAGAGACTTTTGAAAATAAAAGGTAAACAAAAATAATGGCACACCTAAAAACTTAAACTAAAATGAACTTAGCATTTTGCTGAAACTTCAATCAACTTTTTAGGACTTTTCAAAATATATGCCTGATATTAAATATATTAAATACAGGATGTTAAAATATTGCGTTTGAGATGTTAACGGGTTACTCAGAATCAAATATAGAATACAGGAAAGATATTGGAAAACTCCGCTCTTGAATTTTTTTCAGATTCTCTTACTAAATCTGAATAGTGAATCAAGATTTTTTATGAAAACTGAAGAATAAGTTGTAGATCGGATTTTTCAATATTTTTCCTGTCTTCTATACTTGATTCTGAGTAACTCCTTAAAATTTCAAACGCACTTTTTTAACATCCTGTATAAACTAGAGGGCGCTCGTCACCCGAGCTGCACATTTATAAGTAGATATTAAATGCCCAGTCACTAAGAAAACAAACCTGCACGACCATCGACGTGGTCAGGATAGCTAACGATTGCACCATTAAATCAGCCGCTATTTTGCTGACGACCCATATGACCAATCAGGTGATCAATTTGATAGAAAATACAATAAAAAAATGCTGTGGGTTTCTTGGGAAAACTTATTCAGTTTCGTGAATAGAATCCTCAGTTTAGTTTTAATAGATTTTTTTGAACTTAAAGGAAAGTAGCACAAAATATTTTCATTACTAGTTTTCGCCCGCGACTTCGTCTGCGTGGACTTCAGAATTGGGTCCAGAGAGAAATAAAATGTTAAGGCAGCGCCATCTAGTGACAAAGTAAAAATTTCAGGTTTTATCCATATCTTCGGGAACCCTCGAGTTTTCCGGAACAAAAAGTATCCTATGTGTTAGCCAAGTGCTTTATCTATTTACCTACCAAACTTCATCCAAATACGGTCAGTAGTTTCGGTGTGAAAGTGGAACAAACAAACAAACATCCATACTTTCGTATTAGTAATATAATATTAAGTGACATGATTTTCTCAAACCACGCCATTAATGGAGATATAATTAATGAAGATATTATAATAATTGTATCTATGCAAAATGTAGTTAAGTGAAATTCCACTAGCACCAATCATCACGACTCACTTGGCACTTACTTAGTGCTTTAATAATTAACAAAGTGGTAACATCAATATTCAAGAGCCGCTTTCTCCTTTAATCCAATTAAATGCTTGGAAGGCAATGCCAATTCTGCGGGTTTTACGCTAAGGCGAGAGAACAAAGTAACTTACCGACACCCTGTAGCTGTTAAAGTGAGTGAAGTGAATTTGAATATAATGTACCTAATTAGTGACAAGAGACATTTGTCGTCGTGAAGGTGAATATGTTTCTTACTGCACAGAAAGGTTAAGAATATTTTTTTCCTAAAAATGATAACATTTTAGCTGGAAGATGTCAACGCATCTCATTGGCCATCCAGCGGGGGAACGCGGCAAGTGTCATGGGTACCTTTGGGCGTGAGGCACTGCGTGGGGGATTGTTTGACATGTAGCATATACAGGATTTAACAGAAAGGTGTGATAATAGTTCAAGGTTGGCTTTTACCCATCAAACTGAAAAACTTTTGTTCTACTACTTTGTTGAAATCGCAAAGAAATTTTCGGACTTTTCATACAAACTTGGTTCGCCAGCTGATCGATTTGTATGAAAAGTAAAAAAAAAATTTGCGATTTGAACAAAGTTGTAACGTTGAACAAAAGTTGTTCAGTTTGATGGGTAAAAGCCAACCTTGAAGTATTATCACACCTTTCTGTTACACCCTGTATAATTTATTTGAATTAATAAAGTATTGACTGTTGAAAATAAGCATCCTCAAAATCAAAATGTTTTTATATATTTTTTTTGCGATTTGACAATGGGTTACTTAGGGAAAGTTGTTCATTAACATGAACACATGCATAGCCTTTCATATCAAGAACTTATTTAAAGTCATCCTATATAACTATTTACTAGTATCGAGTGTAAATTTTCTCACAGATTCTAAACATGTTACTTTTCATGATACAAATGAAAGTAAATAAATTTTCACTTTATTGACTGGTAAATATTTGATGATTGAAGCAAAACACGGAGAATTGTTAAGTAAATGTTTGGAAAAATTAATTTAAACACCTATTTTCATTCAAATTAGACATAAAATATTCTTTTAGATTAAAAATTTGTATCTTAGGATCTGTACTGTGATCGAAAAGTTTCTTTACTGATTTTAATGTTAGTTAAATTTTGTTTTCCCGAAATGTTTAATCGTTAGGGTTTTGAAACAGAATATTCTATGAGCTTTAACTCGTAGACAGATTAGTATAGGAATATGAATATGAAATTGTGAACATTTAAGTCTTCTTACCTCTGAAATTACAAGTTACGTTGTTATCGCACTCATAGTCTTTTGCGAATTTGATATTGTGCAGTGCCGTATCCCCGAAGGTTACCAGCTGGAAAAAATACACGATTTAATTATTTTCACTTTTATTAAAAAATCAAAATTTAATTATTTTCACTTTTATTAAAAATCAAAAATTTTTCGTAACGACTAAATATGACAGAAGGTAAGATCAGGTGAAAATAAAGTACCCCCCAAAAAAGCGATATTAGTTTGCCAACAAAAAACCCCATTCTATTAATATTACAATACAATATCTAAAACATTTCATAAACTGAATTAATTATAAAATCGATGTACGCCTTTCTTTCCAAAAACATGGTGGTTATTCACAAGTTGGTGGTATGGAACCCGAACCAGGAACCAATTTATTTTATAGATAGTTCTTGGACACTGCGGGATGATAAATAAATCTTCTTGATTTATATGCAATTATCTTCGTCGTAACTGGGCAAAAATGACCGAATGAAATAATGGAAGGTATTTATCACCGGTTTTACATGTTAACGCTTTTATATTAATGGAGAAAATATTTCATCGGTTCATATTTTGGGGTTGATATTTCATCTAGCATTTTATGCCAGTAACGTTGCTTAATCCAGCAATTTATAAAAGCTATACAGAAAATCAAACAGCGATCTAAATCTAAATCCTTTTTGGATCAAAATATTAACTTAGTTAAAATATTTTTAATACAAAGTTGATCTTGGAAAAACCGTTATCGTACATCACTTGTTTACAATAAAAATCGGTGATTTTATCAGTTTTGTGGAGCGCTCCGGATTTCATCCGCGTAATTTAGAAGTTGAGTGTAATCTGCCTATCAAACCAGTTGGAAATTCAATTTCCATGCAATACTTATATAATTAATTTACGGTACTCTATTTAATTAATTCAGAGAATAATATTTAAAATTAAAAATACGTGTCTTAATGCTCTTCTATATTAATGTTACAATTTTCAAGATTTTATTTTGAATGGCTTAAGCTGTATGTTGTCAGTCAGTATTTCACGTTACTGATTTTTGAAAAAAAAAACCATGTACCTATGATTTCTTGTGAAGATAATTATTGCATGCTCAAATTTTTTCTTGTTCCCTTTGCTATCTAATACATCACTTTCATGTATTTTTTTTACCCTCAATTGGTAAGCTCTTGGCATCATCTCACCTGATAGTAAATGATGATGATGCCGAAGATGGAAGCGGGCTTCCCAAGATATGAAGTTAATTACTGCATGCTCAAACTTTTTCTTATTCCCTTTGCCCAAGTTACATTAGGTACGTATACATCCCTTGTATACTCGTAGATATCGTTGGCGACTGCAGCCTCCTTTGTGTATATATTTTACTTTCTATATAGATTTATGTCTTTTTGACTTACTGTTTTCTCTGTTTTTAATGACAGACTATTAAACTCTATCGTTCGGAGCATATTTTTCTGTAATTTATTATAATTTAATAATATTTTTATAAATATTTTTTTAGTTTCTTACCCTGATCCACTGTTCAGTTTCCAACAAGGTGTCTCCTGGCTTGAGGAGCAGTTTCATCTTCCTCCTGAAGACGTCATCATCAGACGCCAAGCTGTTAGACTTCAATGCGGACTTTACGTCTGTCGTTTGCTGCCTAGCGAAGATGCCAAATGCCTTGTCTGTTTCCAGCTGTGTGATTAAAACATTAAACATTTTAAATCATAAAATTATTATGACCATATTTAAAAAATGAGTCTTGAAAATCTATTCAGCAGAGTAGTAGATAATGATGTACTTGTATCTTACAAAAATTAAATACTACTTGTTTTAGTTCAATTTTGTTTTAATTGCCTGTGATGCATCTGCTCGTTTGGCAGCTCTGCCATAAAAAAAATTACCGGACAAATAATTCACTGTTACCTGGCCTAAACTAGGAATTCCTGTACTACGAGAGAATATATATAGTCTTAAATTCATACATTGATATACACAGCTATTAAATACCCAGCAAACAAATCTGCTCATCACAGAAATGTTTGCTTTGGGTAGTGATCGAACCCACGAATCTCAGCGTAGTATTCTGGAGCGCTATTGAGTATACTGAAGTGTATTTCCCAGATGAATGAAGTTTATAAATCTTCATCATAAATTAACATCATTCTAATTGCTTTGAAAAACAATAAAAAAGTAAGAAACTTCTGTAAAACTTGACGTGAATAACTGACGTGACCTAAATAACTATTAATACGTATTTTGAAATCTATCACTTTTTGAAAAGTATTTTTTTCTAGAATTAATTAATTACAACAGTGCATTTCTCTTGGGAAATATCAGTTATACAAATGAGCAGCATACAAAGTAAGAATTTTATTTAAATTAAAACCAACGTAGAAAAATGTATTTTCATTTGAGAGATTTAAAAACTAAAGTCATATCACCAATTAAATTAAATATACAGGGTTATTTTTGGACCCCCCGCCAAAACTTCACAGTGGCTTCTATTCATGAAACTGAGCAACTTTCCCCAAGTAACCAATGGTCAATCTGCAAAAAAAATTTTTGACATCCTGCATACAAAATAGGCCGATCACGTGACCAAATTAGTATGAAAGGTCCAAAAATTTTTTTTGCGGATTGACCATTGGTTACTTGGGGAAAGTTGCTCAGTTTCATGAATAGAAGCCACTGTGAAGTTTTGGCGGGGGGTCCAAAAATAACCCTGTATATTTAATTATTCATGTCCCTAAATTTTAAATAATCCCCTACAATTAGTCTCTTCCAATTTCGTGTCTTGCATATTTGCATTTATAAGGCTTCATCAGAACAGACCTATTTAATTTCAAATTTGAAATTTAAATAATAAGTATAAAAGAAGAGCTTTCGCAGGCCCTCTTTCAGAAAGTACTTGTAATAAAATTTAACTACTTATTTCAGTTTGATATAAACCGACGAGAACGAAAATACATGACCCATAAAATCTTTCAGCTGGCAAATATACGAATTCTTTTATCACAAAGGGACTTCGTAATTCGGCAGACTTATTTGTAAACATCCCCTGTTCTGGCTGTTTACAAAGTTCGCCGTTGTTTACGAAGACCGAAACATCTTCTGGGACCTTGACATCTATCTTAATTTACGAGTGCTATGTTGTGACGAAGTCATCAATAGTGAACAAATCGTGGCCTAGGTTATCTTGTGATCCGTGGTTATGTGTGTTAATTGATTACAAAAACGACCAAACCGTGGATGTGTTTATAAGCCACGAAAGTGGCTTATAAACAGTGAAAGCCACGTGAAAGCCAAGTGAAAGCCACGTTAAACCGCCAGTGTTGGTTGTTGTCACTAGAGTGCAGTGAATAAGTCATATCAAAGGCCCTAAAGGCAGCTTATAATGTCCGATACTAGAATTCACCACTAGATAGTTCTAAAACCTTCACCAATCCGGATGTAGCAGCCATTTGTAATACATAAGGCCTACACGTGAATTTCGGGAAATTATAAGCTGTCCTGCAATACAAAGGACGTGCATAACAAATATCAAATCTATGCCTAAATTATTCAATTATAGAATATCTCTTAATATTGTTTTACATTTGTATGGACACTATGGACATACTTCTATTGTCTGCTTCTTCTTCTTATCTACTAACTATACTGAATATAAGCTTTGACTAAATCCTCTGTCTAAACATTTGCACGCTTCTTTTGGCAGATTTTGGTGAAACTTTATTTATTGTAAGAACTACTATGTACCCAAAATTACGCAAATAAATTGATTTGATTTGATTTGATACTTGTTTCAGTCTACTAACCTTCGCAGAGATTCCCTTTCCAGCCAGTTCATCCCAGGATGCAGAAGCGCGCCGTTCGCAGTGATCTTCATAGTCCAACTCGACCAGCTCCACCAAGGAGATGAAATAGCGTTTATCATCGCCGCTGCCGCAGGACAGCAATGCTGACAGACAGACAGCTAGGAGAGTGACTGCGCGCATTTTGGGATCTGAAACAAACAAAGATAAAGGTGGATAATTTCGACATTATAGTGGACTAGGGTTCTTTAGGTTAGGTGGAAAGCGTAAGAAGCTAGAACTGTAAGAAATGAGAATTTATTAAATGTGAAGATTTCATTTCTAACCTAACCTAAAAAAATGTTTTCATCAACCAGAATTAAGAAGGTAATTTGGATTTATTAAGTGAATTAAATAAAAACATTTTATAGTCGCCCGTTACGTGTGCAAGTGCGAATACTAATGTTACTAAAAATAGAATATTTAAAAAAATGATGAATAAACATGTATTAATAAAAAAAAAATTAAAAGCGACTCAAATTCAAAACTAAAACATTTTTTTATTATTTAAGTAGATCCTTTACACATTCTTTTAAATTGATTTTTTTTTGTCGTAGTACAAAGTCTCTATCACGCTGTATTTGGACACTTAACGTTTCGGGAAGTGTTAGCGAAGCGACTTTGTTACGAAGTCGCGGCCAATAATATGACATTAACTATTTAAGTCATCAAAAGTTTAAGGCCTAAATTTCCAAGTTTAAAGTTGATTAATTTTTTTTTACTTTCAACGGATACAGCTCAAATAAAAACAATATTCACACATTTATAAAAATCTACCGAAATATACAGGGTAGCACAATTTCGTTGCAATACACGCATGTGTAAATAATGTTAGCATGCTGACTCTCATTGCGTTAGTTAATGCTAATGACAGTACACACTACGTACGGCAGTACTATTAGCTTATGTATGTACATGCATTAAAGTAATGAAGTTTCAGTATAGTGTGTCAACTCGCAAGCCAAATAAGAAATGCGTTTGGGAGAAAATGTATGTTCATTGAGAAAATGTGAGTGAGCAACTCAAAGGTAATCTTATAGACTTTTTAATATCCCTTTGATCAGTAAAAGAGGTTTCGTTCCCTGCGTTTATATGCTTGTGAAGTAATATACAGTGAATGGATTCTGCTCGTTACAGACATTGGAACCTTTGATGACCTATTGATAAAATTAAGAGTTTTGCCCTACAAATTATTAGTATTTTATTAATATTTCTTACGTAAGTACGAGGTTCTATTATTAAAAATCATTAGCCACCGTCTTGGATTAAAGGTATAATAAAAAAAATGCGTTAACTCTATGACAACTATGGGAAGTAAAATACAAATCTTATATTTTATGTTAATTTGCCCATTCTGTAACTTTTATAGGTAAAAACTTAGAAGCGGTCGGTGGGAGAAACATTATTTTCAAAAAATCATAAAAGTAGTAGAAATAATTGAAAATAGGTAGTTAGCGAGTGTAAATATATGTGGATTGATAGCTGGCATTTTTCCATGAATGGCAAACTCCCGGTAAAAAATAAAAAAGAGTTTGGGATTATTTGATAAACAACCTCAGACTTAAAATAGTCTTTATTACATTAAAAAAAACAACTTTCTCATACTAAAAAAGTTTTTATTGTTATCATATCTATGTACGAATGTAATTAAAATGATTTTCATAATACATTTTAATAGTACGATATGGTAAAAAATAAAAATAAACGCAATATAAAAAGGAAATTGACACTTCATTCAAATTTCAAAAAGAAAAATTACTTTCCCTTTTGTACGGTAAAACTATTTTGAGTTATGTACTTATTTCGCCATTTCCATCTCATCATTTTACTTCATAAGCCTATGCATAGCTTAGCAAAATTATTTCTAGATTTGACACAGATTTGACACAGCTTTCGCGACAGAGTGCAACTCAATTACTTCTTAGCGTCTTATTCATTCAATTTATTACGAAAAATCTTTGGTTCGATAAAGTAATCTACATATGTATATTGTATATGTCTTTAAAGGGATGTGAAAATAATAATAATTTACTTATTCTGTAGTCTGCAAGTAGTTAAACCTGAAAACATGAGATAAAAACCGTAGAAATACATATGTGTTTTTGTAGTCCTTTATTGTAGTGGTTTTAGTGAATTCTTAGAAACCTTAGAGACTTTTAGAAACTTTAGAGACTCTAGACTAGGTCAAGCAGATTTACTCATATATTTTTTTTTATTTCTTTTAAACTTAGCGAAAAATTAGACTTAAAACCTTTCTTTTTGGCTGTGCCAGAGTCGGGGTAATACATTTATTATCTTATGGTACAAACATAAATATCATCACAACCCCTATTTTATTTTTCTATATGGGACAAGATTTATTATTTCTTCCGATGCCACTCAACCATTCAATTGTAAATGTCACGACAAAGGAAGAGAAAGTAGTGGATCTTGTATTCTTTATCAATAGTTGCTTTTCTTGCTTCTGTGTCTATTGAAAAGCGCAAGGAGAAATATTAAAACCAAATCAAGGGTGAAATATTGGAGATACTGATTGCGTCATCGTTTTTGAAACACGTAACCTGCGAAGCGGTCGTGGCTTAGTGCAGCTTACGTGGTTGCATCGAACACGGAAGTTAACTGACTATAGACAGGGTCATATCCTGGTTGGGTTTGAATTTCAGTGGCATTTGTCTCGGCACGTTAAGCCGTTGTTGCTGGTTGCTATCCCTAGAGGACACATTGACATCAGTCTCAGAGGTCTTAAAGGCGGCTTGAAAACTTCTGACACTGGGGCCTGGCCTCCGTGTGTGGAGTATGGCCTATCCTCCCCGAGTTACGGCAAGAGATCCGTGCCTCAGTAGAAGGGACGCTATGGGTTATTAAAAATGAATTATTTATTTTCTACCTACCTATTTATATTATTTGATAGTAAAGTACAACGGATAGTAAAAAAGAACAAATATAAAACACAAATAGATATGCAGAACAACCATATGCTACACTCGCAACATTTTTATAGTTTGATATTGGTGGTGGCTTTTTGATGAAAAACTTTTACGGTTCTTTATTATTATTTGCTTCAAATCTAGCGAGCTTTACCACATACACGTTAGTGTCAAATCTTTGTTTTAATTTCACTAATTGCATCACAGTAAACATCACGATAATTTTGCATATTTTCATATGTGGCAGTGGCCATTTTCCATCAGTTTGGCTGTCAGCCTTTTGTCTCTTTCATCATCAATGGCTTCTGCGTCTAATAAAGGAGTTTTCGTGCAGTTTCTTTGCGTGTGGTAAGTCATCAAACGCATTGCCACCTCACACTTTGATGAAGCTGGCAACACTGCCGGTAAACAAGATGATTCTGGCTGAATGACTCGACTCCAGGCCAAGGAACTTAAAAAAAACATGTTGATCCTTAGATGATAATTTATGATGAAAATATTTTGTATAAGTTCTAATCAGTCTAAGACATAAATTTAAGCATTGAAAAACGAAGCAGCTGTGCCTTTAAAATACATAACCGACGAGTTTTCACAAAATTGTAATTGTAGTTTGTAATTGTTTAGTATGTGCAGAACATGCCACCCGTCTTTTGTAATATCCTTTTAAGTTACCTGCTCAAAGGTTGACTGGAAGAGATCCCTTCCAGGGATAAGCCCGCCTTTGTACAAACTATTATTTTTTTTATTTATTTTTTTTTTATTTTTTTTTTTATTTTATTTGGGAAAAACAGCAGCTCATTCTTAAACTATTCTACTTAAAATACTTTATACACTTATATAATAGAGCCTTTACAGTTTTCCACGATATACAAATAAGTAATGACTACTGAACTGTAATTAGTCACATTGAAATAAAGTACAATCAGTATACCTAAAAAAAATATATCTGCAGTTATATAAAAAAAGATAGACTTAAGTAAATAAATAAATATCACCAGTGTGAATGCGAGTGTGTAGGTGTGTGTGTGTGTGTGTGTGTGTGTGTGCGCGTGCGTGCGTGCGTGCGTGTGTGCGTGTGTGTGTGTTCGTGCGTGTGCGTGTGCGTGTGTCTATGTTATAGTATAGAACAACAATATAAGTAAGTAAACTACCACCTTAAGCACATAAATACCTACCTACCTACCTAGCCCTACGAAATCACTCTTGGGATCAGCTATCAACACAGACTGTGTTGATAACTGCTAGATAATGTATATGTAATTTTTATAAACAATATTGTTCTGTAAAATTTATGTTTTGTAAAATATAGAGATTATAAACAAACAAACTTACTGACACTTAGAAGAGGCATTCACACCTTTCAAATCGTGCAGAATAGACACATAACCACACATTTTCCTATTACTTGTCTTATGATTAACGCCGTTTTGTTTGTCCATGCGCTTCCTTAGGGTAGTAAGATTAATTGTTCCACGCGAGGAGAGAGTACCATTATCTATTCAAACGTTGAGGGCAACTGTCGCGAGTAGCAATTTAAACCAATTCGGCTCATCGCCTGTGATTGGTTTCAAAAGACTTGGCGGCATTCCTCGCCACATAAGCGTTACACAATTGACCCTTATCGTCAATAAGTGTGCCCGTCCTTATGGATAGGGTCAGTATGAATGTTATGAATGACTTTATTTATTAATTAAGTAAAACGCATGCTTGTGTTATAAAGTTGTGCTATGAGAACACAAAAATCTCTGCTATGTTATACCTTAAGAGCTAAAAGACATTTCATTATAAGAAAACAGTTATTATGTTTCAAAATATCTTAGTTTCTTAATTTTTTGCAGTTTATTCTTCAATAATTTATCTATATAGAATCAAAAAAAATAAGTGGATCATTTAACTATCAGTATAAAAAATATCAAACGAAAACGTTCTTAGAATCAGAACCCTGGATGACTTTGCTAAGGTGACTTCGCTTGTATTCTTATAAATTTTACTTTGCTTAATGGAATACATTTTATTATATTTCAACTTTTAATTAAATAGGTAACTTAGTATTTGCCATAGGTCATAGACATCTGGTAACCCTTACCGAGACCTTTATCCTTAATTAATGGAAATTAAAATTTGTTCACTAAAAGCAACCCTGTTATTAAATTTGATAAACAACCCAGCGGTTGCGATTTCATTACTAATTAAGTCTCTTGAAAAGATCTACTCATCTGTGATAATAACACTTTCTAGATTTATTTATTACGTTCGTTTACTATAGAGGGTGTTAAAAATAGTGCGTTTGAGATTTTAAGGGGTTACTCAGAATCAAGCATAGAATACAGGAAAAATATTTTAAAAATCCGCTCTTTTTGTCAGATTACCAAACTAAATCTGAGTTATAAATCAAGAATTTGTATGGAAAACTGAAAAAAGCAGTAGATCGGATTTTTTCAATATTTTTCCTGTATAAGTACTTGATTTTGAGTAAACCCTTAAAATCTGAAACGCACTTTTTTAACACCCTGTGCCTAAAGTATGATAATAATATAAATTCGATTTTTTTAAATCATTGATGATTAAATAATATTGGACGATATTTTCCATAGGTAATTTAATTTTTCTTTCTTTATTTTTCTGAACGCATTGAAAATAACTTTAATAGGTTAAGGCGAGGTAGCACAGAGCTACTGCGCATTCATCAGCTCAGTACTAAACGCAAGTCCCACAAGCACGCGCCACGCGAATTATTTACGTTTTTGGTTATTTTTAAAAATAAGTATTATTTTTTCAGACTTGAAAATTTTATAGTTTTACGTCAAAACTGTTCAAAAAAACGTCATTTTCGTAAAAGAGCGCCTTAAATGCTTATTCGTGTAATAGCAAAGGTGGTTAAAAAGCTACCTTTGCCAGAAAAGGGAAGATCATGAAGATATTCAAATGCTTTCTTGTTCTAGCGATTTTCAGAAAAAAATGTTGTCAGTATTTTCTAACAAGAATTATTATTTATTACTCAAATAATAGAAGTAATGATGCTTCACAATCAAATAGTAACAAATGCGCTAAAATAAAAGTTATATACATGCGTAATATCCATTAAGGCACAATAATTTTTGCTTTCCGTAATAATAATAATTTTGGTGGTTTATATTTTTATGTCCCTTAATATACCTAGTATTTTATTCGGGTTATAACCCAAACCCCTAAGCGCAGGAAGATAATGAAAATTCGTATATTTATCACGGCAAGCTAAAATTATTATGCTATAAATATCTGGAATCCAAATTTATGATGTGTGCCACGCAGCACGCGAGTTGCATGTCTAGATAACTTCTGATTATCTAGGTTAAGCCATTTGAGCTAGACTTGAATCTAGGTCACATGATAAGATTGTCTTCCGTTTTAAGGATTATCATATCATTTCAATAACAAACAATTCAACAATAGTAATTAGTACACAGCACTTACTTGAGCACCAAAATGAAAAAATAGTTTACATTTTTTTTTTTCTTTTTTATCATGTGGCACTATTTAATCATACTATCCACAAGGTATAGACTACGGTTGCCTAGTGTTGCACTTAGCATCACCCGTGGTTAAGTGTAGGGCATTTTAGATTTACAAATTGTTAAAAATAAATGATTGCATGTTCTATTTGATAAAAAATGTAATATAACTATTATAAATCTTATAAAAATAACGTTGGTCGAACCAGTCACCTGGTCTTCTGTTTGATCATTTACTGGGCTTTAAAAACCAAACTCGAGGTTTCTAGCTATTCCATAGGCTGAGGTCTAGGCATTATATACTCCACACCTCCGTATCGACCATTATTTGACGTTAGACCCTCAAAATTTTAAGTATAAGATAAGAAGATACATATCTTAAGAAGATACATATCTAAACATTTGGTTCTCCACTTGAAGTTTATAGCTGTAATAATGCACTTAAAATTAATAATAATATAATATTGCGGGACAAATCACACACGGTCACCTGGCCCCAAACTAGGATTCCCTGTATCTTGGGAATCAGAGACTGATATACATACACATATACATTTAAATACATACATATATAGATATAATACACCCAGACACAGAGAGCAAACAGATCTGCTCATCACAGAAATTTTTGCTCTGGGTGGGGATCGAACCTACGACTCTCGGATCAGTAGGCAAGATCGCTAACCACTGAGCCATAGAGTCAGTCATAGAACTCAGTTTTAATTGAGTTCCTTCATCTACCATGAGTTGAGCCGAATATCATAGGAGTCCTTTAATCAGTTATCCACCTTAGATAATTAAAATAACAAATTCAAATCTGTCATGAGCGAAAAAAGGCACATGCTTCAAAGCTACCTTCTTTTTTATGAAAAGTATACAATTGTGTATAAGCAAAGATAATATAAAAAGTGAGTTTCTTTGGAGCATTGACATTTCTTCTCACTTACCTAAAAATATCTTCAGAAAAGTAATAAGCAAAAAATACCATCAAAAAGATTTTCGATTCATATTTTAAAGTTGAAATTTGAAAAAGATTTTCCCTGCTCTTTCATCATCATCATTAGCCACAAGACGTCCACTCTACTCTTTCCTTACACAAAAACCTCAAGTTGTTTTAGCAGAACAAAAAAATTAACAATGTTTTACCTAGAAACCTTTTCACAGTAGGTACTCTATTATACCAATATAGGTGAAAGACTTAATTGACCTCAAGAAGGAAATGTTTCCTGCAGCTGACACAATTGCTTATCTGGGACGACAACTATATTAGTATCGAAGCAGTAAGCAGTAAAGTTCAAAGTACGCTTCATAAAAATGTTTTCAGAATCCCCTTGTGAAAAATATGAAGCTATAAATATATGTAGATATCTAATATGTATGAGATGTCGATCGAGTAGAAGATAAGTTACAGTGGTTACACTACATTGTACTCACAGAACATTGAATAAACAAGACATTGTCCTACATACATAGAGATTAAACATTTTTGTGGGTACAACCTAAAACCCACCTTCTATATGGGTTATTGAATATTCGTCATATTCATCCATCAAGGATAGATAAACCCACAGTGGGCTATTCTACTATACAAATTTATATGTAACTATTTACCAAACTCAAGAGTTAGGGCAATATTAATTTCATCCTTTCTAGTTTAAGCGGAGTGGAATTCAATCCCACCAGCTAAAGACAAATTGGTCTCGAATCGTAAGGTTTCAGAGGTGCTTCTTCTAGACTTTCAAGCTGTGGAATGAGCTTACACCCTTTTCCGTAAGGTTTACAGTATGGGACTCTTCAAGAAGGAATTGAAAAGGACTTTGAAGTATTGGCAAAGCATTGATGGCGTTGCAAATGCTCATAGGCGGCGGTAACCACTTTTCATCAGGTGAAGCAAATGTCGTCACCGGAAATATGAATTACTGTAAGGGACAAATCACAACTTTTCAGGAGGACCAAAAAACGATCTCTTTTTTTAAAAATGTGCTGAGATTTTTATGTTTGCAATGCTATTGAAATGACATCTATAGCAAAGTTTCTTAAAATTTTAAGCTCTGTAACATAAGATAACTGAAATTGATCTAATCCTTACAGTTTCAAAAATAGACTGTCCCTTACGTTATTTTTATTTTGTTAAATGTCATTTACACTACGTTTTTTTTTAAATTAAAAATTGTGATATAATGTAAGTCCTAATAAAACGTAAATTGTATTAATGTAACAAACACTATTTATTTGGGCGTAGAGTTACGCCATTCGACGCATTTAAAGGAAAATGAAACTTAACGCTAAGAAATTAAAGTTTAATTTGTAACATAACAAAAGTCTACGAAAATACTTTTTTACACTATATTTACGTATTTTCTCTATAAAATACAGTAACGCGCGCGCTCCACCACCGCTTAACACGGCCCAGCGGCTCATGCAATCACCTTACTAAATGCCTTGCTTGCTCAATAGTCAAAAGTAGATTTATTTTACAATAGTTTTAAGATTAACTCTCTTGCTACACGCTTTGGTTATCTGTAAGTGTGGCAGGGAATTTAATTATCATAAAATAGTATAAATAAAATAAAATGAAACCGAATAAAAGTTATGTGTTGAATAATCATATTTTTATTTTTATCCTTTTAGAATTTACATTCACATGGTTTTCAGTTCTTCAGCTCAAAAACATTAATTATGTCTTAACGAAAAACAACTAAATGCTTAATAAAAATACAGCCATACAACAAATGCAAATGCAAATGGCTTTTCTTGAAAATAAAACAAGATTCTCCCAATACATAGTTAGTTGAAAACAAAAAGTAATTACTTACTCAGTAGGTAGTTTAGATCAAAAAAAGAAAAAAACATTAACACATCCTGTGTCCAACACAAAAACATTAATTGTGTTGTGTCTTAACAAAAAATAGCTAATAAAAATACAGCCATACAACAGAATGCAAATGGCTTTTCTTGAGAATAAAACAGGATTCTCTCATTACATAGCTATTTGAAAACAAAACGTAGCTGCTTACTCAGCAGGTACTTTAGATCAAGAAAGAAACTTAAAACCCTGTTATTTTAAATATTATTATTATATTAAAATATTTCACTCAAGTATGCAGGTTGTAAAAAGACCGCTCCCGGAAATTTAAACTGGGGCTTCTACTTATCATACTGAACAACTTTCCTCAGGAACTCACATTGAATTCTAAAAAAAAATCTTTTTATACAAATCGGTCAGTATGTATGGCAAGTCCAATTTTGTTTTTAGAATTCAGTACTGGTTCCTTGGGGAAGGTTGTTAAGAATAATGAGTAAGAAGCCTCAGTTTCCGGGAGTGATCTTTTACATCCTGTGTAGGATATAGTTAGACAGATAGGATATAGTAAGACAGACCAATATAGTAACTTAATTAACTGCTAAAACACGTCCTATATCATACTAATTACCTATACAACAACAGTAAAAATATTGTTCGAGAAAAGAAAACGAAACATATTATTATTCAATCACATAACAAAAACGTCAGTGCCTAAAGAATGTTTTCAAAGTACAAGAACAGTACAGTTTTTTTAACAACAAGAACAAAAGAAATCTGTACCTTTATGTACTTAAAATCTCTAAAAGAAAATCCTTTTTTATTTGCCTTTGCATCTTCCTCTCCCTCTTCCCTTACACCCTTGCCTTGTTACTACTTTTCTCTTCTTTTTATCGTCTATAATATCTATTATCTTTGGTACAATGTTCTTTTGTCTTTCAGGTGTTGCTTCCTTATTTTCTTTCAATTCTTTGGTGCTTTTTATTTTTATTTGCCTGGCTTTTTCATAGTCTTTGTCTAATTTCTTTGGCATAATTTTTATTCGTTTCTGCGGTGTTGTTTCTTGATTTTCTTTCAATTCTTTTGTGTTTCTTCTTTTTCTCATTTTATCAGGTATATTGTCAAAATATGGAATGTTTTCATCTCCCTGCGTCGACTCATTTCCAAAAGTAGAGTTATCTGCATTTTCAAGAATTTCTTCTTCTTCTTCATTCTCACTTACAGTGTCAACGACTTGAGTATCATAGGGAAGTGTAAGATAGTCTTTGTGGTAAATTTTGGGAATTGTTCCATCTTCACACAATTTCTTCAGATCTTTGTATTTAAGTGAAGAAATAGGAAGTCTTGTTGGATATAGCTTTGCTGAAGTTTCGTCAAAAAATACATTTTCGTTTCGATTGGACTTACCTTTTCCTACACCTTTTCCTTTAGTCTTGTTTTGTTTTTGTCTCTCTGCAAGCTTCAACGGGATCTTATATGTATCTCCATTTTCTTTCATCGTATATTTCACTTCCATTATATCTAAGTTCTGTTTTTTGAATGTAACAACTCTGAGATCCTTAATTTTTAAATCTTTGTTCGATACCGTTTCGGCAGTAAATATTTCGTTTGCTTTAATCTGCCAATCGATAAAATCAGTATGATCTAACACGTTCACTTCATATGGACGAGGTTGTTTTCTAGCAGTTAGCATAAGAGTAGGCCATTGTATGGGACTCCAAACAATTATTTTTCGGACTTCGCGTTCGATAACACTGTGCATGCTATCTACTGGCATGTAGGTGTGGCCAGGCAACAGGTAATTTATTTGTATAACTTCCAAATTTATCGAAGTTTCTAAGAAGTTTCTTAAGACAGATAAGATGACTTTGTTTTTGTTTTGCCCGCCGCATGAGTCGCAGTACAATATTAAATATTTAATCCCTCTGGTGTCAACTGTTTTCAAATATTTATGCAAACAAGTACCAATTTCGGCACTACCACGCTTGCCGTCTGCTTCCCCCCATGTATAACAATATCCATTTTGGGTTTTCGATTCATACACTGTTAAATTGAAAACAGTATATTTTCGACTATAATATAAGATCATACTTTCGCCATGCGGAGTATTTAGGACCTTTTGTAGATCGAAACTAGCGACTAAAATAGTTTTACTTACTAGTTTTCTATGTATTTTACATCGTTTATATGAAGCATCTTTTTCTTCCTCGTGAATTTTATATGCTTCTAATTCTTTCAACGTCTTTACCTCTGTATTCTCATACTTTACACAAAATTTACACTTATCTTTCTTTGGGATATGGAAGGCAATATTATATTCTGTCCGAAATAGATTTGTAAATAATCGCTCACTTAAGAAAGTTACTTTCTCATTTTCACAGTGGTTTTTGTAGAGCCTATACAAATTCGATAGGTTTTTAAATTCTTGTGGTAGAAATAATCTCGAAGATTTTTTTCTACTATAGTGAGACGGTAAAGCAGGTAAGCCTTCTATATAGTCTTTTGCGAATTTTTTTGTAGTCTCATCATATTTATTAACTGCATAACGTCGACGCTGATCTTGTTGAAAAATCCCTTCTTGAATGTTAGAAGCGTTATATAACAGATACGTCTGTGAAATATCTAAAGTGTTAATTAAAAATTGTTGGCAGACTTGCCTTGTTCCTTCTCCTTCATTTATAAAGTAGTCGTAAGTTTTGCTGCGCCTACTCATTGCAGCATCAGTTTTTTTTCTTTTTATTGTCTGCCTTCTAGTGCAGTGTACAACAAATTCTTTTTTTTGTTGATCAGTCAAACTCCAAAAGTAATTGAATAAAGATTGTCTCCTTTCTTCTGGGATTTCGAAACATTTCCTAGAGCATTTGCCTCCCTTACAAGGATTTTCTTTCAATCTTCTTGGTTCTTTAATTTTTCCTGATGATGTTTCGTAGGAAAAGCCTTTTTCTTTAAGCTCTTTCCTTTTTTTTACCTGATTTTCTCGCTTTTGTTTCTTGATAGATGGTGGTACTTGTTCTTTTATCTCATTCTTTTTTTTCTTTTGTCTTAGTTTTTTCAGCAGTTTCTTCTTTCTTTTTTTCTCTTCGTCCGTTGAATTATTGCTATCAGAATCTTTTGGAGACCAGAGATCGGAACTTCCATCAGAAAAATCACCAAGATCTTCTGGCAAAATAAAATCTATACAATATTTAGTAAATTTGTCTTCTTCTGTTTCGGGTCTAGATTCAGCATCTTCTGAGGGCGCGTTGACGTCATCGCCGCAGGTTTTGTCTTCCTTTGTTTCAGGTGTAGGTTCAGAATTATCAGCGAGCGCGTTGACGCCATTGCTGTAGCTTTTCTCTTCCTTTGTTTCAGGTGTAGATTCACCATCTTCTGTGGGCGCGTTGACGTCATTGCTACAGGTTTTATCTTCTTTTGTTTTAGGTGAAGATTCAGAATCCTCATCGGGCGCGTTGATGTCATCGCTACAGCTTTTCTCTCCCTTTGCTTCAGGTGTAGATACAGCATCTTCCGCCGGCGCGTTGACATCATCGCTGCAGGTTTTGTCTTCCTTCGTTTCAGGTGTAGATTCAGAATCATCAGCGGGCGCATTGACGCCATCGCTACAGCTTTTCTTTTCCTTTGTTACAAGTGTAGATTCAGAATCCTCAGCAGGCGCCTTGTCGCCATCGCTACAGCTTTTCTCTTCCTTTGTTTCAGGTGTAGACTCAGCATCTTCAGCGGGCGCTTTGACGTCATCGTTGTATATTTTCTGTTCCTTTGCTTCGGTTGTCGATTCAGCATCTTCAGCGGGCTCATTAACGTTATCACTGCACGCTACGATGCGGTTGCTCTTTTCAAATGAAGATCCAACGTTTTCATTGAGAGCATCAATGTCATCTGTAAGTTTAAAAATATTAATCGATTATTGTAAATTTAATGGGATTTTACAGATCGTCAGTATGAGCTGAATTTAAAAATATACTTACGTCTATTTATGGTTACGATATCAGTTACATCCCGCACATCAAAAAAACTGCTTTGATCAATACTAGAAGCTATGATGTTGTCTTCTGAAATTAAGATTAATAATTTAAGATAAAAATTGCGATACTTTTCCTTGTAGTAGTTTCTTATTATTAAATTTACATAACGTTTAAAATACTACACGCACCTGAACTGGATAGTTTTTCTAACAGTTCGACAGTTATTTTTTCATCGAATTCTTTCAAATCAGGGTATTTTATATTTTTTTTTATAGTAGTTTCTAAATCTTCGGACAATCTAGATGTGTTTGTGGTACTTTGATATTCTGAAATCTTGAAGCAAGGTTTTTTTATGATTTTTTCAGAAATAATGGTTATCTTTTTAGAATTTATACTGGATGTTTTCTTGACGCTGTATTCAGAGGTGTTATTATCACTAGTAGATTTTACTGTTGTTGGTGTTATAAAATTTGATATATTCTCTATTTCAAATTCTGGATCAGAATAGCTGTTATCAATTATGCTATTTGTACTGTCACTCGAATTCAATCTTATTTCATGTTCCAGGGTTTTATTTGAAGCCTTTGTCCTGCAAAAGTAACAAATTGTGTTTAAATTTAATTATAGTATGAAGTGAAAAACTTTCAGTTACAAAATAAAACTTCTTAATTCTGCAAAATAATGAGCAACGGATCGACTATCTATCGGAAGGCGGACAATATTTTTTATTTATTTTTTAATATTCCGAAACAAATCACACACGATAATCTGGTCCCAAACTAGGTCAGCCTGTGGTCAGCCGTGTGTGGTTTGTCCTAGATATTATTGTCCCGAATACATACATATATAGATGCTAAACACCTAGATACAGAGCAAACAAATCTGCCCTGGGTGGGGATCGTACCCACGACCCTCGGATCAGTAGACTAACCACTGAGCCACCGAGCCTACCCTACATCTTAGAAAAAAGATCAAACTACTATAGATCACAGGTATACCTGGATAGGTTAGGTAACGCACCTAAGCCTTACTGAAGAATGCCCGGGAACAGAAGCAGCTGGAACATCCTATGTTTTTCTATCGCACCCAGTCAAGCATGGAAGCAATCATTTTTAAGTTGTCGTGGTGTCTGATTGACTACGATAGATTTTGAAAAACTAATAAATTACACTCACCTATTCCGGGCTACTGCACGTTTCTTCAAATTCAAAAGCTTTTTTTTCCGTGTTAGTAATGAATTTAAAGGGTTAATATCATTTTCTTCACTCATTTTGTACCTTGCATCGATAACTGCACTCTAAATAAACACTAACATCAAACAAAATTATTTCAAAATCAGTTGATTGCTCAAATACCGCACGTGCCAAGGATTAACAATACACTGAATGAAATGAATCAAAACAAACACGTTGCGGCAGGCGAGGCGCTGCGTTGCCAGGCCGGTCGCTAGGATTTGCGCGCAACTGTCTTCCTCTAACACACGGTGGCAGCGTTACAGAGAGAAAAGGAAAACAATATATTCCCTGTCCATTTTAACGTAAACTATTGTTCTAGGAGTAGAAATAATCAAATGATAATCTAAAATGTGATGTAAATATAGTTTAGTGAATAGAAATGATAGCAAAATTAAAGCAAGGGACGAGGTGACATTTAAGTTCTTTAAAACATTTAACGTAAGGGACAAAAGTATTTTTTTCTTTTAATATATCATTGCTGTAAAGGGTATCAATTTATTGAAAACTGTAAAAAAGTCAGTGTAATGGATTTAATATATTTTTTCGTCAGCCGCTGGACATCAATTTCAATTGTTTAGTATTTTAATTAAAGCAAGAGAGATTAGTTGAGTTTAAAGGATGAGAAGAATAATGAAAACGGTAATTGTAACACACAAATTTTTAATTATCAGCAACCATCTCAGGCTTTTTTAAATAAGGGTGGGTAATGAGCTCGGCTTCGGATGAGCAAAGCATAAAAATTTTACTACCTACGAAAGAGGCACGATATGTTTAACTGTTTTAACGGTGTAATGGATGATGAAGACGGTGCGCGGATAAATCCTACGGGTTTTTGTTGCACCAGTATCACTTAAGTTTTAATTAAGATGACTGTATTTGTAATTTCTTTAAATAAAAATAATAAGAATAGAGTAATTAGTAACTATTAAATTACATAATCTGTACTAATGTGGAAACATCAACCCAGGAAGTTACAGCAAGGTTTGATCAACAACCGTATAACTACTTTTTGATGTTTGTTTTAAAATGCATTTAAAATGCAGTTTATGAAACTCACGTAAAGTGCACTACTTCGAGAATTTAGTAACATATTTTAATGTAAAGGACTTCTAGTAACTCCAGATTTCTTTACATTAATTTGTACTTACAAAATAAACTGGAAATTGATTTATCAGTATAGTGTAAGGGACAATTCTGTAGAATTTCAGAGTCTTGGCTACCGTAGGAAACACCTTTAACATGAAAGTGTCCTTACAGTAAATTGTTACAATATGAATACTGCATTACATTAATTATGAATTCTACACAGCTCTCAGACGTACTTTGCGTTACTTTTTAAGATAATTTTCTACCAAATCAGCTGATGTAAAGGACATCATTTTTAAAGATATCAAAATTCTAAATATACCATTGGATAGAGCGGAAAATTTGCATTCGAACTGTATATAAAACTCAATTTCGACAAATTGTCCCTTACATTAATTCATATTTCCGGTGACGATGTACTGACAGATATTTTAACGATGTCAGTCGATTCGTCCTCATCTCAAAAGTGTTTTAAGCTGGATATTGGTTGATTTTCTAATCAACGGTAAGCGGCAAACAATAGATGCTGGTCTTAAAACAAAATAACTTAAGTACTCTAAAAATCCTAAACTACAAGTTTTAAAATTGGCTGATTAGTTATTGGAAACGTCGGTGGCTCCACCGGTAGTGACTCCGACCTCTTAACCAGATCCTGACCAATGTAGCAATGAGTTTTTCGAAACTTACGTGCATTTTCATACAGACTGCTTTAACGGTGAAGGAAAACATCGTGAGGAAACCTGCACATCTGATTTCTAGATGTGTATGATGGTTGCGTTGTACACGTCTGTAAGTGAAAATCTAAATGCCCTACACGTGACGCCAGGCAACCGCCGTTTAAACATTGTGGATAGCACGGTTTAATTGTGCCACACGATAAGAGAGAGAGAGAGAGAGAGAGAGAGAGAGAGAGAAGAGAATTATTGGAAATTATTATGGACAGTTTTTTTAGCTCCGATTGCATAGTTTCATTGAGGCAAGTTGATCAGTTTCTTAAATAGTCACACACCTGCGTAAATCCAGGTATTTGATTAAAATTAAAGAAATGAAAAAGTATTTGAACAAAATGAGAATATTTACAAACCAAGAATGTACCAATTGCTAAATTTAAAACACGTTGTACGAAATGCAATATTGTAGCAACCCTTCGGCACCCCTCAGGTTTGTGTTAAAATCGAGTCTCAATTTTGTCATATTCTGGCTTATTGATCTAAATACTCAGAAAGAATTAATGATCGGAATATGAATTTTCCAAGTTCAGTAGTTTA
Source organism: Coleophora deauratella (assembly GCA_958295455.1). Lineage (NCBI taxonomy): Eukaryota > Metazoa > Arthropoda > Insecta > Lepidoptera > Coleophoridae > Coleophora > Coleophora deauratella. Next base: position 5,071,686 of record OY282393.1, read on the forward strand.
TGTAACTTTTGAGTTTGAAGTTCTTCTGAGACTATTTGGCGTATAATATACCTACTGCAGATATGAATCTGCAGTAGGTATGTTATATGCCAATTTTTTTTGCACTGTCTTGTCTACACCCTGGAAATACGATACAATATAATTTCAATAAGAAGTAATGGATTTTTTCATTCCAGTTTGAATTGAATTCTAAACAGAATACAATACATTCGTTTATTTCGTATCTGTGCTATCAAGGCCTCTGTTCATCGGGGAAATCAAATGGATCGAGCGGGATTCGGAAAGTTTTTTGACGTTTATATAAAAGATTGTAATCTATTTATAAACAGGGTGTAACAGAAGTGTGTGACAATACTTCAAGGTTGGCTTTTACCCATCAAACTGAACAATTTTTGTTCTACAACTTTGTTGAAATCGTAAAATTTTTTTTGGACTTTTCATACAAACTTGGTTCGCCAGCTGATCGATTTGTATGAAAAGTCCAAAAAAAATTTTGCGATTTCAACAAAGTTGTAGAACAAAAATTGTTCAGTTTGATGGGTAAAAGCCAACCTTGAAGTATTGTCACACACTTCTGTTACACCCTGAATATATTCAGCGTAAAATAATAATCGGTTTACACGCTAAAACTTCATCAAGTAACTCCAATGACTAGTTTAATGTAACTATTGTAGGTACTATACTAAACTATATTAATTGGAGCTATTATATTCAAACGTTTAAACGACACAGCACCGCGTGGCATTGTGGCTGGACCAACAGCTTTACGTCAGAGGGCATTTTTTGAGCTCATTAATTACTATTATCTTTTTTGCTGCCAAACATCCATGTTAACAAGATTAATGTATTACAGCATGGGGTGTTACGTTACAAAAAGAAAAAGGGGGTCATCCGGGATTACAATATTTAATAAAAATAAAAAGGAAACCTATACAACCTATTCTAGAAAACGTCCCCAAATGTCCACAGTCAATTCAATGTTATCACTATTTACACAAAAAAACACGTCACGTAAGGCGGCGGGCGGTTTGGTACGTCGGGCCAAACCGCCCGGGGTTCCGTTCCAAGAATTTTGGTTAATCGAAGTCCGGTGATAGAACAAATCTCCGCCCACTCTTGTTCAAGAAATATCGAAGAGTGATGGTGTTCATTTGAATTTTCCATTTTGACATTCTTCGTCATCAGTCCTGGCTATTCCCACTCGCTAGGAAATATATGCGTTAAACCAAAATGACCGTAGTTCTTAATTAATCTCTTAATAATATACAACTGATGCAAACTTCCTATAGAAACTTTAAGATGTCAAACATAAAAACATTGAATTGAAGTTGCACCGAAAATAAACAATATTTGAGAAAATACAAGAATTTCGAGATAAAGATAATAAAAAACGCTAACTTAAGAACCTACGCACTTAAAGGAATAAAAGGAATATATGAATAAAACTAACAAAGGTAAATATTTACAAGAGAGATAAAAGACACTATAGGGGGTAAGATAGCAAGTACCTACGTCACTGCTTTAGGGGACTGTAGACCTGCTTTTCTCTTTTGACATGATGATGTCAAAAGAGAAAAGCAGGTGGACTTTCAATTATGTGTCTCAGTAGGCTCTTAGCGGTAATCTCATCAAATAGAATTGAAGAGCTAATCATTATCTAAGCCAAACCACGATGCTCAGTTATCAGCTTTTAATGTACTAGGTAACTTTGTACTAGGTAGAAAAAAAGACAATTTAAAAGTATGTGTAAAGTATCTACTTAAATAAAAAAGGTTTTGACTGACTTCGAATGAAAATACCTTTGCTATAGAAAATTCGAGACCCAACGAGACCAGTATTTTAAAATTGTTGTCAATGAGAGAAATAAGATGAATGAAATCCAAACTACGCACAATATTTTTCATTTTGGCCTTTGACTTCAATAATAACGTTTATTCAGAACTAGTGGAGTGCCCGCGACCTCGTCTGCTTAGACTTCGAATTCAAACAACTCGCCGAATCCAGTTTTCCATACAAACTTTTGGGATCGGTATTTGAATATCGGTATCGGTATTTTCTTAGAGCTTCTCTAGCGTGACCCTCTAACAAACGTATGCTCCAGTTTTTTTGGTAAAGAAATACATACAAGATGTCATTGTTCTTATAGCCAAAGTCAAGCCGAAAAACCTAAAAAGAACACAGAAATATAGGATTTAATCACAGTAATTGCGAATTCTGACATTTGGGCTTGGGTTTTATTAGTATTCTTTACAGTTATTTTTGTGAATGTCAACGTTGCTTTCGTTACAAAGGTCAAAATTATTTTTACAAACTATTCGTTTGGAAAACCAAGGATCAAGGAACATTTTGAATTTATTTAAAGGGATAGTTTCTTTAGTTTTATGAAAGGATAATAATATATTATTTTTCTAAATCGAAGTATGTTGAAGTGAAATAAGGTATGTTGGAACGAAATATAAATAGATTTGTTGTTACGATTCCCGATTTAGTAATTAAAAAGTCTTTTGCAAAATGTAAAAAGTAATGAACAAATAATTTGTTATCAGAGATCAAAAAAATTCAAAATGCATGTTGAAAATGTCTATGCTATTGAGGATATTATAAAATGCTTACGATTATGTAAATAAATAAATAATTATTATTGTACATGAATAGATCCTCCAGCTCATATATCTATATGGATGGAATATATTGTTTTTTTTTTTTTTAATAAGCGTTCAAGCGATTTTTTTAGCCTCCAACTTTCTTCCTGATTAGTTAACAATCCTCAAAATTTTGAGTATAAGTTGCGCCAATAAAATGTCGATTTAATTAAAAGAAAGTGTAAAATACTTATCTATGTGTGTTTAGGTACTCAAATATCAAACTGAGCCGAATTAGGTTCTTATCTATTCATATTGAAGGTATCCAAAATTGTTATACAAAATGTATTTTATCTAGAACTTTTTCTAGTCAAGAATAAAATACTAGATACAAACAGCCGCATAGAATGGGAAAGACAACTTTATATTTATTATTACCAAACATTACTTTTAAATTTTATTGTATAATTTACATCAACATGAGACGTTGTTTTATCTTGAAATGTCATTAACTTACAAGATTCTTAAAGCTTTTACAAATTGGCCGTTACCAAGCCTTGTTGAGAAAAGCTATCAAGGAAAATGGAACGTAGAAGCTTATATGAGCTTTTCAGGTAATCTTCATACAGAGTGCTCTTAAAATATCTACCAGGGCTCAAACTGGATTTTGAACACATGAGTTTGAGTTTGAACAACTTTCGCGAAGGAACACAAAATCAATTCACAACAAAAACCGGCCAAGTGCGAGTCGGAATCGCGCACCGAGGGTTCCGTATAAATTCATAATCACATATGTCTTGAACTCTATATCAATTCTCAGGCCTGCAATACCTTGAAGCTGTGAAAAAATCAAACTTCTATGCCAACGCATACTGTCTATCAAAGAGATTTATGCCGCATATTTGGTTACTCGCACGGGAATCAAAACCTATCCTACCTAACCTATCAAATCGTATATATATGTTCAAAATAATAACTCTATTCAAACGCAGTGATATCAGAGTGAACCACATCCCAGCAGTGAGACACTATGCGTTTACGATACTGTAGAAATCAATTTTCAACTTCGAAAGTTTTGTGATAAATGCATTCAGAGATAAAACATGAACCTTCAATTCGTAGGTGATTCCAGCTATGAAATATGCATAGACTATCCAAGTGTCCGGTGTTCCAGCATTTCCATTCTAGATTGCTATATGCGGAATACGCGGCTATATATCTTGTATACGACGGGGGTACTAAATTCAGTTCAGCTACTAGTACATTTTATAGCTCAAAAGCTCGCTGTGCTTAGAGAGGGCAGTATCGGACTTAGGGTGGCTTCAGTGACATAATATCTTTTTTTATTTTTGATAGCCTTTTCCTGGTGTTCCGCTTAGCCCCCGGCCCCGGCAAGCAGGGGACCCTCGGACTCCACAGGTGGCCTCTCCAATTTGATTTAGTCGAGGCCCCTGCATGGCCTTCAACGCTGAACATCTTAATAACTTTAATCAAATAAGTCATATTCTAGTTATTTTATTTCGTATTATTAAATATAAAAACAAATATTGTTTCAATATTTATTTTAAAAATATTATAATTTGTGATGTTATGAAGTTATGAAAAATCAATGCGACGCCTTTAAACTTTCGACTACACAGAAAAAAGGTTTTGCTTCATTGCATCTCCAATAATAACACAAAAAGAGAATAACGAGTAGGGTCGCAAAAATATACTTAGTTCTCGTCTGGAAGCTGATTTTATATGCCATTTTAGGAGCTAGACCACAGTGTAAATGACACTAGCGACACGTTTTAATGGTGGTGATATTATTAATTAATTTTAATTATAAATATGTACATAAGAGCCAGTTACATGCTCAAATTCCAAGTTTCTACACTAAATAAATGAGTAGGTACCCAAAAGTAAGAAAATGTTTAGTCATACAAACTAAATTACTTTTAATAGATTTTACTTAGCCTTTTGAGGTACAATTTTAATTAAGTTTGTTTGTGGAGACCACATTTTTATACACAAAAGGTGCCAACGGGAATCTTGAGCTTTAAATATATATATATTGTATATTTTGATTATTTTATGTGGCAATTTTATGTGTTTGAAAATATCGCAGAAAACATTATGGTAAACAACAAAAATATACAAGAAACATATTTATTTTTTAAGTCTTTATTTTTCGTAAAATGGTAGGTAATAAATAAAACGATAAGCCTGATCTCGTTTTAGTGCAGACTCCGAAGTTAAATGACAACAAAAAAAAGTGCTTTTTACATGAATTTCAATCGCAATTTTAAGCATATATACGTATATTTTTTTTGTGCAAAGTAGACGCTTAAACTTCGAAAATGAAAGGAGGAGGAAAACTTTAAAAAAGGTATAATAACAAAATAAAATTATATTACTTAGCTCATACACTTCAGCTGGTATAGATAGCTGAGCCTGCCCCTTTTTAATTTCATTTACTTACAAAATAATAAAAACTATTTCATAAATTATATTCGTATAAGAGTATTTGTATGTAGAACAGTTACATCACCTTTACAAATCTACATTTCCATTTCACCCCCGAGAAAGCACATCCCGCGTCTAGGTAACTATTTGTCATTCAGACATTGCGCTGTAGAGTTCTCCGCCTTCACGATTTGCAAAGAAAATCTTCATAGATAATTCCAGAAAAAATTTTGTATGCGTCTGTGATGTGAAAACTGAGCACTAAACTTAGGTAATACTATAATACTTTGAGAATAAGGGTATCAACAACGAATTATGAATATTTTTCACTAAATATCTCTTTGGAAACTACAGTAAAACTTATTAGCTCGGATTTACATTACATGTATAATATTAAAAAAAAATTGTGATGAGTATAAAAATGACTTTACGAAATTATGACGTCACAGTTCGCTGTTACAAATATTTTTATAACTAATTGTCATTTTTATAGTTTTAGGTTATTCAGTATAATACAAAAATAACAAGCCCGATTATGATATATGTACATATGTTATATGAAACTTAAGATGCAAAAAAATCCATAAAACTATTTTATTTAGCATTATTTCCTTTTTTTCATAGAACGAATTTGTATGTGAATTTGAAACATACGCTAAAGAGATCGGTCACAAAGTACTGTTTTTGGAAACACATGTAAAGTTTTCATGCTGAGCGCTAAACGAAAAGTTTTTATCCTTTTTCAATTCTATGGCAATTTTAGTTGCATTAGTTTAGTATTATACAATTTAAAGGGGTAATTTGCCTTTAATTAATATTATTGTTGAAATCGTTTGTTATTATTTCAGGCTGACAAAGCGTATATTCCGAAACAATCATTTTCCCGGAATTCCGCTCGTAAAATCACCTTTTTATTGCTATATACCCAAATAGTTTTTATAAAAGTACTTCTTTAATGGTGATTGTAAAATATTTATCAGTATATTAACTAAACAGTGGTTTACGCGATGTCGCGGCGGAGCAGATTACCCATATTAACCCAGACGTTGTCAGATTCCTTAAAAATTCAACTCTGCTTACATACTTTACCTAATTTCTCCTATAACACAGAGATATAAAAAAAACATCTGAAAACCGTAGGACTGCATGTTACCCGTTCTAAGAGATATTAAATTAGTATTTCAACCTGCTTATTTTATGGAGTCCTAAAGTTTCACTAGCAGGATTAAACTATGTATTATATCCACACCACACATACTTTAGAACTTTCCACTATGAGTCCTGAACAACAAAACCAGGGGATCTACGTGGGATTTTCACTTTCCACAACTACTTTGTTAACTAAATATCACGTAAAGGCAACTCGCGTAGTGTTACTTAAGAATATTCGGGTCTATTTCCATATTTCCCTTTGTGCATAATTACTTCTATATGATCCACTTCGCACGATGAGGCGTCAGAACAAAAGACAATATGTTATCCTTTCTGCGAACCTCCACTTGTCTTACAGGGTCCACTCAAGCAGATTCCTAGTTACCTAGTAAGTGGGTATAGGGTGTTCAAAACATTAATTCGTTATTATTATAGATATAGACAGATGACCGCGTGTGATTTCTCCCAGATATTATTATTATTATATAATACTTCAATTGATCTATAACTTATAAAAAGAAAAATCTTTTGTTGTAGATGTAGAATTTTGCTGATGTGCCATATCAATTGTATTTCGCATAGTTGGCAAATCATCTGATCCACATGCAGGAGAAATCAATATGTAGTATTGCTCGTTAGGTCAAAAAATATCAATTCTGGTCCCATCCGGTAGAAGCATGAAACTTGGCATGCATGTAGTTTTTACAGGTACAATAAAAATGGAAGTGGGAACAAGTGTTAATGTGATTTTTACCCCCCTCCCACCCCTCTTTGTGTCCCAAATCGCAGTTTTTCAATGTTTTTGTGAAAACGGTTAACGTGCAACAAAACTGGTAATTGAACGACATATGTTCCATTAAATTCTCTACAATAATTGTCTTGAAAGTATGTTGGTTAATAGGTCTTATAGTTTTAAAATTATGCTTACGTTTCTTCCATTAGTTTTTAAATTTTACGAAAATATAGTCCCAGCTGGGGATTTCGTTTGATTTTGGATCAAGTGCTCAAACTTGGTATACTTGTTCCTTAGGTAGTCTTGAATGGATGAAATCCGGGAGGCATCGGGGGTAGGGTTGCCAGGCGTCCGGCTTTAGCCGGACATGTTCGGCTTTTTACAGTCGTGTCCGGCCAAATCTAAGCAAGTCTGGCCTGTCCGGCTTTTGTTAGGCTTTTCGTCAACCCCGCCCCACCAAAATATGTCAAATGAAAGCGCAAGTGACTCACGCGGACACTTATCTCGCAGGACCTAGGACCTACCTATAATTTATTTACAAATGATAAGGCTGATTATTGATTATTTTAGTTACTTTCAATGTAAAGAAGTTACAAATTACTTTAGTAGTAAGAACAAAATGTGGTTCTTTTTTTAGGGTTCCGTAGTCAACAAAGAACCCTTATAGTTTCGCCATGTCCATGCCACGCCATGTCAATTTTGTAAGACGGGAGTTCTTTCCCCTTGAAGCAGTGTCTGTCGAAGTTGGAACCCTATACTGCGCATGGCCCGACACGCACTTGGCCGCTTTTTTCTTTTAAAAACTAGTGTGTCAGTCTTTCAGGGCAAAATGTCCGGCTAAATATGGATCTGTGTCCGGCTTTTCTATTTTTGGGCCTGGCAACCCTAATCGGGGGGCATCACGGCGGTTGCGAGCGGAGGCGGAGAAAGTTTGATTTTACCGCGCTCTTCATACTATGTAATTTGGCCGGTCAGTTGATCGATTTGTATAAGGAATCCAATTTTTTTTTGTGATTTGACTATGGGATCCTTAGGGAAAGTCGTTTGTTATTATGAGCACATGCATAGCCTTTCGTATCAAGAAGTAATTTAAAGTCAACCTGTATATTTTTAAGTTCATTTAGACACCTATATCAATATTTTTTCACGATTTCAGCGAAGAGTTCCAGAAGTGGAAGTCCACCAAACCTTAATATGTTGATTTCATGCTCTACAGGTTGTTCCAGTTTTTTCATTAGTATTTCAGACCCTTATCACACACACACACACACCTTTTCTTCACACCTTTCGCTCACACGCTGCTTTAGTTTGGGGAAAGTGATATTGCTTTAGTAACCGTATTTTTTAGGTCCTAACTTGATCTTTCTCCGGTAGTTTACTTATCTATTATCAGATAGATAAGACTTTGTAAAAAATTACCCGAAAAATATTAACATACGAAAGCCGTTAACTATTGTAACATATGTATTTTATGAGCTACATCACCGTAGATGTACCTGCAACTTGAAAATGATCTCAGAATTGCAAACAAAGTTCTGAACTTAACTGAAAGACCTTATAATATTGCATAATTCGTATGGACTGGCCCGTGAAAACTAAAATTGAGGCCAAGTAGGCAGTCCAAGTGATGCTTAGAGTTAGCTTCAAATTTTAATCTAGTTGACCGCGATTATCTATGAAAACAAAAATGGTTGATACTTGATCGTTTTTAGCAAAGACTGTTTTGAAATTTCGAAAAAGTTTTCAGTTAAAATTATAGTATTTTAAAGCAATTAGTTGCAACTTAAAAAAACAGCGTCGTCAAAAAATATTTTGATTAGAAAGGGTTTGTTGAAGTGGCAACACTTTTGCAATTCGTAAGAAAAACTTTTCTTCATAAAGGCAGGTCCAGAAGCTGACGTCAGCGACTTCACATTTCTTTCGCAAGAAAATTGAGAATTTCTTTTGGACTCTTCGTCTGTCGAACTCATTAAAACTTGCAGTAATTTTCTAGCTGGGATTGTACGATAGTTTTGGAGAATATTTTGTTTATTCATCTAAGCTACTTACTTTTCTTCGTGAGAAATAATTGACTGGGTATTGAACATTTTTTTCAGTTTCCCATACAAATTCTTGATTCACTATTCAGATTTAGTATGGAGACTGGAAAAAAATGTTTATCGGATTTTTCCAATATTTTTCCTGTATTCTACGGGCCTATGTTGTTTCCTGTCCTCTTAAAAACGGTTGAGTAGTTTTAATAATAAATAGTGTTGCTTTGTTAAGTTGCGTTTTTTGGGGTTCCAGTGTAATTCCTGAGGGAATCTGATATTCTTATGAGAAAAAATGACTATGTGATATTCTTATGTTACGAGATAAAATGTAGCTTATGTCACTTCACATCTTGTCACTTTTTTTTGTAAATAATATATATACATATATATATCTGGGACAAATCACTCACTGTCAACTGGTCCCAAACTAGGATTCCCTGTTAATGCAGAAAGAAGATTACCTAGAAGGAGTAAATAAATATACGTTTAATAATTTGCAGGTAAAGTGCCTATATTATAAAGGACTAATCCCGAAACCGATTAACCTCACACACGATTACATTACGAGTAAATCGCTTCGTAAATCGATCTCTCTGAGGAGTGGGCTGACATTACAATCCAAATTATTACAATTCTAAATTAACTGCTCGCATTGGATTGGAATCGAATACAGTTGTGTAGGTATGTCCAAACACTCGTATTACATTGTCACTGATTAGAGAAATCCATAGATCGGTCTTCCTTATAATGGGTAAGTGCTATAATGGATTTGTTCACTATATCGACCTAATAAAGAGGTATATCGATTTTTTTCTGTGCTATAATAGATGTCACTAATACAGGCCTTGGCAATAACAAAGAAATGAACGTGTAATCCTTATTGCCTTATTGTCAATAGTGTTTGTTTGTTTGTAAACTCTTTATTGATAAAATAAAATATGTACAAAACTTTAACAGGAGTAATATACAATGGCGGACTTATCCCTTAGTGACTAGTTGACTAAACGAAAGCCTCCATCCTCTTTTGATTTATCTCCCTGGAAGGAGAAATCGGCGAAAAAATTGTTTAAAGTTTATGTACAGTGTAAATATGTATCGAAACAACTCGTTAATTAACGCACGGATAAAATTTTTAAGAACGCTTCATAAAAAACAGGCATAATTAGGTTCACGGTTTTAACGACAATTTTAAATTTTTTTTTCGATTTAAAATGTATATATTTCAAATATGAATGAAAACAATGCACTAATTTAATTGCATAAAATACATATCCGGAACAAAAAATATCCGTCATGTTAACAGCCCATATCGTCCCCACTGCAGGGGCACGGGTCTCTTCCCTTACCTTAGGAATGTTAGGCCATACTGTACACATGCGGGCCAACATAAAACGGCATCAAACATCCGACATAAAGCAGCAAAATTTAAATCAGTGGACATAGAAAGTAAACATAACACACGTAAGCACTTTTATTTAATGAACAAATTATCCTAACATTTAAAAAAGTTATTATATATTTTATTTACCTTTAATTTTTTGTTAACTTTAAACTATGGTTGAATATAAAAAAGTCAGAATTAAAAAACTTTCAGTTCGTTAAGGAAGTAATTACCTTTGAAAATATTAACTGAAAAGACCTCTAAACAATTAACATACCTACATTTTAACATGGACTGCCTATCGAAAATTGTGTACTGGGAATTTCTCGAAATAAATTATTAATTAATTTATGGCAAAAAACATTCACGACACGACACGTGTGTTCAAACCTTGATTTTCAGATAGGTACATTTTATTCATATACATATTACTGTAAAGGCCCGTATATTGTAAACTCTTAGGTTTTACATATAAATCTTAGGATTACCAACATTTTAGGTTAGGTTAGGTTCGACTTTTACCAATTAAGAGTTGGTAAATCTTAGAATTAACCGTAGGCTTTTACAGTAATATACGTATATATTTTTATATTAAGAGAGTTCAAAAATGAGAAAGTACATAATATAGTTGTTAACAAAAACAATAACTTAATACAGTCCCTTTTATGTAAAAGTGTTTGACCAAGAAAAAAGTCATGAGAAAACATTAACATTTTTTAATGTTTCTTTTTAAAAAATCTTTATTAATATTTCTAATTGCAAATATCCATCACTTACGTTCCACCCGAAAGTCATGCTTTTGACCTGAAACGAGGCAGACCTTAACTGATGACTGGAGACATTATCAGAGATGAGAGCTCGAGTTTGCACTGAATCGCCAAGACGGCATTAGATAAATGGAGTGGATAAGGCAAGGGGTTGCAAAATGAAAGTTTAATTTTGCTTTAGGAGTTATGAAGACTCGAAATACAGAATTCCGAAATGTATGCATTCGCTTTTTAAGTCACCTACTAAAATCAAATATAGTCAATTACAAATTTTAGCCTAAGGGTATAATTTTAGGTTGCATCGCTTCTCTTTTTCATCTCGCATAATTTTGATGTTAATATGTATATTTTTCTTACGCGTATGTATTTTTTTACACAATAATAATATTTTTATTTTATCCACCACTGGTATGCCCTTGGCTGGTATTATTTAATCTGATGGTAAGTGGTGATGGCACCGAAAGATAGAGTTTGCTTACCAAGATTCCCCAATGAAATGGGGAACTGGCTGTCGTCCTGATGAAAAGCGAGCGGACCTAGACCACGAAGGCGGTTAAGTCAATTTACTTTGCTGAGCTCATAGCCTAAAGAGTGTGATGAATTTCTGAGTTGATAGTTTTGTCTTGAAGTTTGAGTTTAGGATATGATGGAGGAGAATTCAGGATTATTCATAATTCTTCAGGACCTATACTGTCTGCGGCGTAGCTACCTAATCGAGATTCGTAATCCATGATTGGCAAATGTTTGCTAGACCTTATTTTACTAGACAGATTTCAATAGCGATTTTGTTTTTTTTTTGTAATAATGCTATTCGAGTATACCTTTTCTATTATTTCATTAGATAGATTGCAATAGTGATTATGAATTTGTTGTAACGTTGTTCGGATTTCTGTCGTGTAGGACTTAATTTGTATTCTCAGTCTCTTGAGTTTTAAGTACAGTCCATTTTAGTTACTTTGTAGGTAAATGTTAGTAATTACTCCCGAAGACTAAGTTATATTCTAACAAGATCTCCTTGGACTTCTCATAATTTGGATCCGCTTAGAAATTAAATTAATTTGATTTTCTATCAAAATACCAAATTTAACTACCTAACAACGACTCCAATTTGTATGCAACCTTTATTACTTACTTAAACAGTTCAAAAAGTTTATTTAGGTCAAACAAATTTTAAGTGATTCAAAAATTAAGTCATTTAGTGTCATTAACGGACCCGCTGGGACCTATAAATCCTGGAAAGTCAATTAGTGTAGTGTATCTACTGAAAATGAAATCCTTTTAATAGGTCATTTTTAACCTTCAACTCTCAGTATCATTCATGAATAATAAAATGATAATTATCTTCTTTAAAATTAATAAGATTCCCGAAACCAAATTCAGTAACAGAGGAAACCTTTTTCAAACCAATTTCTCATGTCAAAGGAGAACCTTCGAAATAATTATTCATGATCATTACCACTTATCTTAATGTTCCGTATAATATTTCTGAGAATTAATTGATACCTATTAAATTTAATTAAATTATCAAAATACGTTATAGTCATAATATCTTCGTTGATTACAGATCCTTGTGGATAATTTATTATACAAATATCCAGTCAGGGCGTATACAGGGTGTAACAGAAAGGTGTGATAATACTTCAAGCATGGCTTTTACCCATCAAACTAAACAACTTTTGTTCTACAACTTTGTTCAAATCGCAAAATTTTTTTGGACTTTTCATACAAATCGATCAGCTGGCGAACCAAGTTTGTATGAAAAGTCCGAAATTATTAATGCGATTTCAACAAAGTTGTAGAAGGAAAGTTGTTCAGTTTGATGGGTAAAAGCCAACCTTGAAGTATTAGCACACCTTTCTGTTATACCCTGTATATTTACTTACTCCATATCATGCGGTCGCGGGTTTGATTCCCGGCGGGATTCAACTTCGTAAGACTGCGTTTGACTAGCGGTAGGGCATATTCTGAGCCTACTTAGTGCTAGCCTAAATTCAGCCTCTACACTTATCTAATCTAAGTTTTTCCGCAAAACATCAATGTTAATAGCGTTGATGTGCTCAGGTAAGACGATTAGATGTCAGCTATGTTGGGTAATCTTGGTAAGCCTGCTTACATCTTTTGGTATGATTATTACTTCAGTATTGATCATCTCATCACTATCAGGTGAGCCAAGGGTTTATCAATAGAGCATAAAAAGTACCCACAAATTAATTTTAAATGTACATTTACCTTTAAAATACAAAGTCAAAGTATTTATTTGTGAAACTAAGTGTACAAACAGATAGTAGTTACAAAAAGGAACTTACAACTTAGTCGCCCTTTTCGGGCACAGCAAAAGGAGAAAGAGGGAACGTCATAATAATATTCATTTTTCATTTAAAAATTAATTAATCGTATAATAGCATTTAAGGCTTTGCCACACCAAAAGCAGGTCAGTAGCAGCGCGGTTTAAATGCGGGCCCGCGCATGTTGTAATACAAGAAATTATATGAAGTACGTCACACCCAATTTGAACGAGGGCCCGCGCTCAAACTGCGCTGCGCCGCGCCGCTCTGCAACTGCCGGACGACAAACCGGGCAGCGCGAGCGCGGGTCAGAAGCAGCGCAGGCGCGGCGCGGCGCAGTTTGAACGCGGGCCCGCGCTGCTGTATAACTATGGCAACCATGTTAGCATGCCACACTGGGGGCGCCGGGCGGGGCGGTCGCAGTGCAGCGCAGCGCGGCGACGCGGTTACACAACAGTTGTATTTTTTTACAACCACTTGATGGATTTAAACGAAAAAAATATCGAATTAATGCGTGGGAACATAAATATATACGATTTTCGAGACAAATATTACAGAAATATAATATTCAAGTAAAATTTTCTTTTTCGACCTAGAGTCAAAAGCAGCAAGAATCCGTTTGACATCTTGCAGCCAACTCACCTCCACCCGCCAACGTCACACTGAACGCGGTTTTAACGCGGGCCCGCGTTAAAACCGCGTTGGAACTGCCGTCTGCATTCAGTGTGCCGTCTCCTGCGCTGCTACTGACCTGCTCCGCGTCTGACCTGCTTTTGGTGTGGCGAAGCCTTTAGTTATAAAGAATTCTTTAAGTTTTTTTACTAAAAACTATTATTTTCGGTTTATTTTTAAAATGTAGCTGAATTTTGTTAAATATTTTAATTGTCTAACTAAAGTGTTTTTATAGGACAGGAGGTAAACGAGCAGACGGATCACCTAAGCGATTACCGCCACCCATAGACCCCCGCAACACCAGAGGAGTCACAAGTACGTTGCCGGTCTTAAAGCTGTAGCTGTATTTATATCTTTAGCTTGCTATATTACAGGAAATAAAACAATTGTTCAAACATCCAAGAAATCCATGCTAGAATTGGAAAGCGAGAAAATTTACGCGACGACAACTAGTCGAGAGTTTCGGTACAAACCCATGATATTTACAAAACCACCAAAGCCAAAGGAGTTTGTAGTTTTATCCAGGGCTGAAATCAGTGATATTGGGACCTCGTACTGAAGAGACTTAGAAAGAAATAAAGGGTCCTTAGGATTACTTAAATAGTATAAATAACTAATAAATATTCGGGACAAATCACACACGTTCATCTGGCCCCAAACTAGGATTCCCTGTATTATGGGAACCAGAGAACTGATATACATACACATTTAAATAGTAATAAGAAGCTTTACAAATATATTTTAAAAATAATGAAGAGAAACAGGCTTACTTAAAGTTAAGAACAGAATATTTAGTGTAAAACCATATAAGTATTTTACCTTACTAATTGTAATACTATCCCAAAAAAAATTTAATATAAAGTACATAATAACCTAAGTCTTAAAAATTGTGAGATCCTATCATGTAGCGCCAAGTCTGTTTTTTAATTCGGCAATTCGTTAATTTCGACATAAGGATAAATAATTTTCTAACTAACAACCAATATTTTGTAACTACATATTACATTTACATATCGTTTAAGTATAAAATATTGTGACCAGGCAATCACACGTTGATGAGTCGATTTTTTGTGTAGTTAGATATTACCTAGGATAAGGGATGTTTCTTGCAGAATAGGTAGACTTTTCTAGCGTTCTCCTGAAATTGTAAAAAAGCAGTGACTTCTATTCATGAATTTGTCCTTCTATCAGGCTTTCCCTCCTACTAAGTTAACGAATTAGATGATCAATTGGTAAGAGAATTCACTTTTTTTGCAAATTGAATATTCTTTCAGTGGAAATTTTTTTTCCGTTTTTTTAGTAGAATTAACAGTATTTTTATTTCAATATTCCATAAAATAGATTTTTGGCCTATGTTTAATGAGATCATGTCATATTTAGCTAAACTTAAATTTAAACTATATTTAGACTCTAAATACGTCTCTGAACTAGGCTATCGACAGCTAGAATTGGTAGCTCGCCAATACTTTACATTCGGTCCCGCGGGCAAAGGATTGTGACTCACCCAACAAACAGCGAACGAACGACTGGCGAATTCTAGTTTCCTTTCTGCAGTCGAGTCGAGATAGATATCGCCTCTGGATAGCTTACAAAAGAAAGGGGTATGACTTGGATTCTGTAAGCTGCTCACATGAATCCATAAAAAGCGATTCTGTTCAAAAAAATATACGGGTTCAAAAAATATAAATGTTCAAAAAAGCAAAACGAAATATTGACGATATTTTCCCCAAAAAAATATTATCGATAATTTAATCATTTCACTTTTCTGATGATTTACGTATCACAAAGATCGTCTTCACACATACTGCACGGCCTGGGACGGAGTTAAAGAAAGCCAAGGTTATGGACTTGTGTTATTCAGGATCGCCCATTGGCTTTGTATATAAGTACGACTTTGATAAGAGATGACTAGCTTATTGCTTTTCACTTAGCTTGTGGAGGCTTACTTATTTGTCATAACTACCTACCAGGCATGAGTCAGAAGCTCTAACTTAAAGGTCATCAGATCACTAAGTTGAATAAAATAGTATTTATCTAATAAATTATTTTCTATAAAACAACTTTTTAATTTAAACCTAAACCAAGCTACCCTCAGAAAGTGCCAGCACTTGTTCCATAAGTGCTTTTGAATTTTTAAGAAGTTACGGCTTAAATTTATCTCAAGTACCTACCTGCTTACCTATAAGAATAATTTCCTGTTCCCTGAACCCTTTTGTTCCCAATTTGTTCTTGTAAAAGGGACTTCACCTGAAAGGCGGACCTACGTCATTAGAAGGAACGTGTTTCTGATATCCGGTCCTTACAAAGGAGAGTGTTCAATTTCCGTTGAACTTTGTCACGGAATTATAACAAGGTTGACCACAGCCTTAATTACATAATACATCACACGGAAGCTGTTTACTTCGTTAATACTGAAACACGGGACAATTTACTAAAAATGAATGCTGAGCATTTCTAAATTATCTAAACTAGCAACTTAACCTGCGTAGAATTGTGTTAATAGCCCATAGAACCCGTTAAAATCAAACTTTTCACACAAACTCTATATAGATTACAAGGACACACTTAAAAGTATTCTTTCTCAATACTCCTCCAGTCCTCCACACTTCATAAGGAATATTGTACACCCGAAAGCATAGTCTAAGCTCAAAATAATGACATTTCAAAAAAAATCTGTAAAGGTATAATTAATAATGCACCGACCGTTGTAAATGTGAAGTTATAAAATTAAAATACAAAATCTCATTTTAATGGAGTTACATTATTTGTTAATTCTTAATTCGTTGACTTATAAATTAAACCGTCGACGTAGATTTGCTTCCTATTGCGGGGTATGGACGTCGTCGCCTAGCTGATATTCGTACACTTATGTACCTAAAATTACTTAACCACATGCTTGTCATCAGTGTGTTGTTGAGATTTTCTTTTGTGCAATTATTATTTTCAATATACATTTTAAATGCGTTGCCCACTTGATAGAAACCACTCCAACAGAAACACAGTCGGCTGGAGGTCAATGCGACGAAGAAAGTGTCAGAATATCTAGGCATTGTCAAGGAGGACTGCTGTTTGCATAACTGCAATTATTGGTATAGTTCGAAGTCCTAGCTGCCTAAAGTTAAAAGGACAGTGGGTATTAAATTTTTGACGGACCGGACTACAGGAAAGATTTCAAAAGACTTTCCACATATCCGTAACTTCGTGCGACATGTTACAGTACCGACTCCATTTATCGGCATCAGCTTGCGCAAGGTTTTTATTGTGATTGTGACAATTGGGCTAGTGACATCCAATAAGGACACTCAAGACCGCACCCGATCCATCAACACTATATCAGGTTAATTATGATCTATAGACCTATCAGTGATGATGACTCGGTCCCAGTAGAGCTTCAGGGGGTCGTTTTGAGATCTAAATCTTTTTTTATCGCAAAATTTAACAATATCATGAGTGTCACGACTATTTACTGACATATTCATAAGAACTTTAAACAAAATGTAGTACTGACACAGTTAAAACTGGGAGGGGGCCTATTCATGGCTCTTCGTATCATACATACATATTTTTAATGAGACATTGCTATTATTAAGTAAGCTAGAACAAATTTAATAATAAATGTCCAAGATAAAAGGAAAGACTTGGATAAAACATAAAGGAATTTAAAAGCTTTGTCTTGTAAGACTGAGGTGTAGTAGATTTCCTGCCAAGTTTAGCCGGATGTATTTCTTGTAAAGCTAATCAAAGTTATCTAAATCTTTGGCTGACGTTTTCCTTATGATTCCTTTACTGTTCACTGAAGTAAACATAAAGAGAACATTATTCCTTGGAAATTCATTTCGCTTTAAAAGGTAAGAAAGTTTGAGTTGACTTATTTATTATTTTATGATAATTCGTTGCGTTATATTTTTGCGAAAAATTTCTTATTTCCTATCAAATAACATACACTTATCAAAAAAAAAAACAACGACTAGAAAGTCTAACAAAATCGCAAAAAATGGGCGTCCCATACAAAGTTGGCTAATGGATTTTAAGATTAAATTAAATAATACAACCATATAAATTGTACCACCTTAAACTGATGGTTTAATTTCTTTGAATTACCAAAACAAAATTTAATCGAATGAAACACAATCGCTTCGAACGCCATCTGGGATAGTTTTTTGCTAAAACCCCCATAAACTGACTTCGTTAAATGGAACACACTGCTGCAGTGTTCTTTTTGCTTGTCTTAAGAAATCGAAACTGCTCATCAATTCTTATTAAAACCGGCTGAGTGCGAGACCGAGTCGCGTGCCGAGAGTTCCACACCAAAATATAGCGCGAGTCCGTTTGTTGTTGTTGTCGATTTGTTGTTTTACGTTTCACAATATAATCCCACCAAGTTGAGGCTTTAATGTTTTTAATATAGAGCAGTAATAAGTAACGTTAAAAAAACTTATCTTGCATGACCCCGTCTTAATTTTTAATTATTTGTTGATATATCCAGTTAAACACCCTAAACACATATTCTGAAAAAAAGTAACCCGCTACCTTCGTATGTTACGGTTCAAGACGAACTGACAGACGGCATGGCGCGACATAATACATATATGCCCAAAGGGTTGACACCTTTGGATACGGAACCCAAAAATGTTTGTAAAAAATGTAACTACGTACTTACTCATTGATTAATTGAAGATTCGTTATGGTTATTTGAATGTTAATATCTAGTTATTCGACTCATCTCGATACGATGTCGGTATACGTATGTCGTTTGTGGTATGGGATGGTGTCTCGCCTTAATAAGCTTAATTAAACCGTGATGAAATATATTACAGTCCTATTTTTTTTTTCTAATCAGATTTTATTTTAAGTGGCTAAAATATTCTTGAAGGGTGTAACAAGTACTTTTGTTCTACGACTTTGTCCAAATCGCAACATTTAATACAGTCTTTTCCCATCACTGCGGAAAAGTTTAGGCTATATTCCACACACGGGGGCCAAGTCCATTGGTCGAGGTTGTGTGGTCAACCCCAGTGTCAGAAGTTTATAAACCGCCTATAAGGCCTCTGAAATGGCTTAACGAATGCTATGTAGTAATAAAGCCGCACCAACAACGGCTTAACGTCCGTTGCGAAGCGATAAATACCACTAACAGTCAAACCCATCCAGGTTAGGAACGTGTCTGTAGTCAGTTAATATGCGTGATCGATAAAACAACGCAAGCTGCACTAAGCCATGACCTCTTCCGAACTGAATGAAATATAATCGCTTCTGGGACGCATTCGCCTGAACCCATATAAAAAATGAACAAAGTGAGCTGGGTATCCTCTTTGCTTTTAAGTATATTAAAAGAATAACTCTACTAATAAGTGATATTCTAATAGTTTGTGGTTGCTTGCATATAACCACATTTGTTGGTTACCGCGAAAACGTCCGGATGGAAGTTGGAGAGTTCTTAGAACTTTATTTGTTCTCTTGTATGGTATGTAGGATACCTAAAATAAGCTAATAAATAAGTATGAACTACTGTTTGCAGGAGTTTAACGTATACGGTGGGGTCCAATGATATTATAATTGTATACTAAATCATAGTTGAATAGTAATTACCTATTTATCTATGCCAAAACAAACCCTCGAACCAAAACACGGAAGCTATAAGTTTGAACATTTTGTGTGTGTTTGTGTCTGTGTCTGTGGCATCGTGATAGGTTTTCAGGTGCGAAGTACACTCAATCTGAGCAGGTTGATGCATGACAATATAATATCGACCGTAACGCCCTACTCATTTTAAGTTCAGATCAGTGTGGGTACCATCGCGGCGGTTACGTCAAGGCCGAACGCAAAATTCTCGAGATTTCGATGTTTTTTTATTTATTTATTACTTTTCTTGGCTTTCAAATAAGTTTAAAAAAAATCCGTTCAAGATAAATTGAAGGTATTAAAATGGCCGATTTTTGTGTGTTGGTTTCAACATAAACAAATATTGTGTTTCCGAGAGAATTTGCAATTAATGCAAAATACAGGGTCTACAGGATATTTTTTTTCATCAAAGTTTTTGTGATTTTTATGATTATATTCAAGACAATTTGTTTTTCATTGTTTGAAGTATGTTATATATTTTTTCCATGGTGATAGCTTTAACCATTATTTCAAGAATTTGAATTGAATATTGCGATTTGGCTATACTTAGCGCCTTTGGTCCGTATTTTTTTTTTACTTGAAACAGCTTTCATCGCTACCTATGTTTTTTTTCTATATTTTGTTGAAATCAAATCAGTGGCTTTCGAAGTAGTCGACTTGGCTTTCGAAGTAGTCGACTTTTAATATTAAAGATGGTACAATATTTATTTATTTAAATAACATGCTCGTTTTTAACCCTCGCTGCGCCGGCGCCGCCGCCGGTCGCGGCCCGGCTGTGCTGCGCCGGAGCGGGTAGCGGTTGCAGACAAAGCGGGCGGAATGAAAAACGCTGCCCTCATAAATTATCGAGGCGATGTCGGATGGTCGAGAGGCGGGCGGCCGTGCTGCGGCCGCGCTGCGCCCGCGCGGCCGTGACGGGTAATTGCGGGCCAGTCACGCGGGTCGTGCGCCCGCGCCGCGCGCTGAGGGTTAATTCTAAATGGAATTATTTATATGACAGCCCCAGATCGTATTATATAGGGTGACTTTAAATTAGTTCTTGATACGAAATGTGATGAATGTGCTCATGATAACAAGCAACTTTCCCCAAGAAACCCGTAGTTAAATCTCAAAAAAAATGTTGGTCTCTCCATACTAATTTGGCCAGTCGGTTGATCGATTTGTATGGAGAGACCAAATTTTTTTTTGCGATTTCACTATGGATTCCTTAGGGAAAGTTGTTTGTTATCATGAGCACATTCATTGCCTTTCGTATCAAGAACTAATTTAAAGTCACCCTATATTTAATATGACTTCCTGTACATTTTTTGCTACAGGATTTAAAAAATCAAAACACGCAATATTATAATATGTATTTAGTAATACGGTTTCCTTACAGAAGGAAACTTAGTAAGCTGAAGCGTCCCGTAAGGCTTCTGCTTCCACTCGAGTAGGTAAATTACGAAGATTACACACCGGGGCTGGATCACAAGGCATGAAGCCGTGGGATAGGAATACTAAATGAGCCTCTAATAATAAACCCTTTAGCAGCAACGTGTTATTTCTCCTTCCAGTAGACATTATAAAATCACGATATTCCAACGAAATTAGACGTTCTTGTGAGGCAGCGGAAGAGAGAATAAAATCTGTATTGTATTTAAAAATAAAAACATCAGAAATCACTGCCGAAGGTAATCTTCGAATATGTCGAAAACCACTGAACCGATTTTCACAAAATATAGTAAGAACCACCGCGATAATACCTGCTTTTAAGAAAAAAAAATCATTCTGATCCTTCTAACCATTTGAGAACTAAAATGCTACAAACAAATAACAGAAACACAAACGCTTCAAGCTTATAGCTTCAAGCAACCCTTTAATCTTAAAAAAAATATCCTCTTTGAATTACAACCGGAGTAAAAAATTGCTGTTTTTTTTTCAACTTACAAATAGTGAATAAAAAACTACATTTATTATATAAAAAAAAACTATGAATAGAATCTTCCGATCACAGGAAAAGAAACGAATTTGTTAAAACGTCACCCCTTATTTATCCTGAAAGTCTCGTTGAAATCAAAACATAGTCTAAATTGTATCCAAGCTACTTGATTCATTTAATACGGAATATATTCTATCCAATATATCGGGACGAAAGTGCCACCCAGCCAATAACAAAACACTTTCAGTGTCTTTTGTCATACGTAGCAATCTGAGGGTACACATACAGCAATTTCCGGGATAGGGAAGCCTTGGTGCCTTGCACAAATCTTTGTAACGCTAGCCGGAGGCGTCTCACGTTACATAATGCTATACCACTCGTATACCTATACTATTGTACGACTTGTTCGTAAAGGAACCGCGTATTAGGTAGACAAAAAAGGACCTTCGAAAAGTGTAAACTGCTACCTACTCCGCATGAAAATGTTTTCAATTCATTTCATACAGACGCACACCGAAAAAATGTCATTGCTTTTATTTACGACGGAATAAAAGATTGTAATCTAATGCTTTTTTTAGAACAAAACATTAATTATAAGATCAATGTAACTAAGAAAATTTTACCACCCCGACAGCCAAGTCGATAAGATATAACGAAAACAACTAATCCAATTTTTACCAAATACAGCTGAGAACGTCTCGTTGAAACCTACTTTCAATTAAAAAAAAACTGAATTGAAATCGGTCCACCTTTTAAGAGATACAACGCCACAGACACGTATGTGTCCTATCTGCTTCAAACGTATAACATCCCTCTTTTGCGTCCAAAGATTAAAAAAAATGTTGAACAGGAAAAATGTAGCCGGTACGACTTACTATGCTCCACCATAGTAAGGGAACCCATAGAAGGAAGTCCCAGTTAGAGTTACTAAGACCTTATAAAATACACAGATATCCACATATTATTCGAAGATTAAAGTGTTTTTAATGCGGATATTAACATAGCCAGATTTTATTCGGGTGAAATATTCGGGACAAATTTAATTTTGGAATATTCATACAAAACAGAAAATCTTAAAATTTTATTGACCCTTATTTTAAAATGGTAAAAAGAAAAAATGTCTCACTGATCCGAATAATATCTAGTCTGGATATGTTCATTTCCGCCATTAAAAAAATCACTTGTATAAAGCGACGAAGTGTCGACGTCGTCGGCGTATTACTATTATCTAATCTGTGGTCGGCGTAGTAGCTTCCTTATTTATTTATTTACACCTTCACTGTACACGCAAGACAGTAGGTAGTAGCCCGTTTTTTGTTATCCTTGACTTTTGCAGAACAAAAAGTAAGTAAGTTATTTACGACGTTATTTCGGGTTCTACAGGGGGAAGTGAAATATAATATTTAGTGCCAATCAGTTAATTGATTTGTATGGGACGTTCAAAATTTTGTTTAGTAAGTATATTATGTCAGAAAGGTACTAGCTAGAATTAAAGTTGTTTGTGCGTTCAGTTCATTGAGAAGAATCTCACCTAAAAGTGTTGTTTACATTATACATAACATACATATTCTCACGCCTCATTCCCACTGGGCTAGGCAGAAACCACGGATCGCTATTTGCTCCTATTCTGTTATACTTCTCTTGCTTTTTAGGGTTCCGTAGCCAAATAGGAAGAAACGGAACCCTTATGGATTCGTCATGTCTGTCTGTCTGTCCATCCGTATGTCACAGCCACTTTTTTCCGAAACTATAAGAACTATACTGTTGAACTTGGTAAGTAGATGTATTCTGTGAACCGCATTAAGATTTTTACACAAAAATAAAAAAAAAAAACAATAAATTTTGGGGGTTCCCCATACTTAGAACTGAAACTCAAAATTTTTTTTTCTTCAAACCCATACGTGTGGGGTATCTATGGATAGGTCTGATGATATTGAAGTTTCTTATATCATTTTTTTCTAAACTGAATAGTTTGCGCGAGGGACACTTCCAAAGTAGTAAAATGTGTGTCTCCCCCTCTGTAACTTCTAAAATAAGAGAATGATAAAACTCAAAAAAATATATATGATGTACATTACCGTGCAAACTTCCACCGAAAAATTGGTTTGAACGAGATCTAGTAAGTAGTTTTTTTTTAATATGTCATAAATCGTAAACCGCAATTTACCTACAACGAACTACAAGAACTTTTATATTATGTTATTTGCTGCTACGGAACCCTATATGGGCGAGTCCGACTCGCACTTGGTCACTTTTTTCATATTTATTACTCCTTTCATGCGTGCTCGTCCTTGTATAGCATAAATATTTTAAAGATTAGTGTGCAAAAACGCACAGATAAAAAAGACACATTTACGATTTTATTATAAAAGAATTTATGAAAAATTCATGATAAAGTTTTATACATATCAAAATTCTTGGTACCTGAGTAGAATCTGAAGATGCTTGTCAATATCGGCGACTAAACAGACAGATCTCCAAGTCCTTGACCCGTGATATACGCCAATTTAATACCAATCGTATTAAAGAGGCTATCGAGCGCAATAAAGGGTCAAAAGTATTCGCAAGGGATCTGTCTGCTGGTCAAAGCCAACTGACAAAGCTGAAGACCGAGGATGGCAGAGTCGTGTCGTCCAAGCCCGAGCTGTTGGAAGAGGTTGAGAAATTCTACGGACAATTATACATGACTACACGCTTACCTGTCAGCAATCTGGCTGAAGACCCGAGAGCCAGATTGTCCCGACACTATACCGAAGATATCCCAGACGTCAGCCTGTGCGAGATTAGAATGGCTCTCAAACAGCTTAAGAACAACAAGGCACCGGGTGATGATGGAATTACGGCTGAGCTTCTGAAAGCAGGTGGAGAACCGGTACTTATAGCTCTTCAGAAGCTATTTAATTCCGTCATGCTCGAGGGACGAACGCCTACAGCATGGCACAGGAGTGTGGTGGTGCTCTTCTTCAAGAAGGGTGATAAGTCTCTGCTGAAGAATTACAGACCCATCTCACTCCTGAGCCATGTCTACAAGCTGTTTTCGAGAGTCATTACGAATCGTCTCGCACGCAGGTTTGACGACTTCCAGCCTCCCGAACAAGCCGGTTTCCGAAAAGGCTTCAGTACCATAGACCACATACATACGCTGCGGCAGATTATACAGAAGACCGAAGAGTATAATCGGCCACTATGCTTGGCGTTTGTGGACTATGAGAAAGCCTTTGATTCGATCGAGACCTGGGCTGTGTTGCAGTCTCTCCAACGGTGCCAAATTGATTATCGATACATCGAAGTGTTGAAGTGCTTGTATGAAAACGCCACCATGTCGGTCCACCTCCAGGATCAGAATTCGAAACCTATCCGGCTGCAGCGTGGGGTGAGACAGGGAGACGTTATATCTCCGAAACTGTTCACCGCTGCACTGGAAGACGTTTTCAAGCTTCTGGACTGGAGAGGACTCGGCATTAACATCAATGGCGAGTACATCACTCACCTTCGATTTGCTGACGATATCGTGATCATGGCTGAGACCTTGGAAGACCTAGGCGCAATGCTCGAAGGACTTAGTAGAGTCTCCCAACAAGTGGGTCTTAAAATGAACATGGATAAGACGAAAATCATGTCAAATGTCTGAGTAGAATCTGGACCGGTCGGTGTGGAAATCCTTGGGGGAGGCCTTTGTCCAGCAGTGGACGTCTTTCGGCTGATAGATAGATAGATAGATAGAGTAGAATCTAAGCATAAAAGATATCCCTAAGTAAAAACAGAATTCTGCGACAAAAATGATTCAATAAACTCGTATAGATACAATAAACAAAATCCTTTGTCTTGTCCTCTAAATTTCTAGGCTCCAATAAAACAACGATATAACAATAATATAGATATATAGACCCTTTATTTTATTAGGGTCTCTCACTTCCCCTTTCTCGCGGAAACAATTTACAACCCAATGGTTAATCTAACAACTATAAAATGGTAGGTCTATTAAAATAATGTATCCTGTCGTAAAGTGTCTCTAAAAGCCTCACTTTACTTGTAAGATGTACAAATGTACAATACAAAATATTTTTGACAGGGCTGTAACTTTAACAGCGCTTTGCTTTTATATTAACTTCTAAGCTTCTGAAGTTTTAATTTGGTTTCCAGTACATGAATTAAGATATGTTTAATTAAATATCGCAAAGTAAAAAAAAGTTTCTTTTTCTACAAAAGAAAAGTAAGTAATAGTTTAAGACTGACTAAAATTAGTTAAACTTTGTACAATTAAGTACTACAATTTTGTTTGTGGACTTAAGCAACTCAATCAAAAAGTTCCAAATTCATTCAATTTGAGAACGCTTTGCACATTTTATTGTTCCAGCTAGAGATGAATACAGGGTGTAACAAAAAAGATGTGGTAAGTATCTCTTAACTGGGGCTTCATACATTGAATATATTTTGTCGCAGCCTTCGCTAAAATTGTATCGTATCAAGGGCGTCACACACGAGCGCTATTCTATGCTATTTTATCGTGAGATCAAATGTCACTGGCCATTCAAATAAATGGATCATCATCACATACGGGTGCTATGCTATACCGCTTTATCTTAAGATATCACGTGACACCGTGCGATACGGAAATCATAGCGTAGGTATTGTAATATACAGGGTGTAACAGAAGTGTGTGACAATACTTCAAGGTTGGCTTTTACCCATCAATCTGAACAACTTTTGTTCTACAACTTTGTTGAAATCGCAAAAAAATTTGTGGAGTTTTCATACAAACTTGGTTCGCCAGCTGATCGATTTGTATGAAAAGTCCAAAAAAAATTTTGCGATTTCAACAAAGTTGTAGAACAAAAGTTGTTCAGTTTGATGGGTAAAAGCCAACCTTGAAGTATTGTCACACACTTCTGTTACACCCTGTATAATATCGTATCGTCGCCGTGTGTGATAGCAGGTAATAGCTTGCTATGCTATCTGCAGATATCTTAAGATGAAATAGCACAGTATAGGCAGTATAGCGCCCTTGTGTGACGCTCTTCATTGGTGTCTATGTTCAAATTGATAAGATGTTCGTTCCATTTTGTATATCTTTGGTTTCAGTACGGTCTGGCATCAAGGCCTTTCTAACATACATCTATATAATTAGCACAAAAAGGGCAAACTCATTATCGCATGCACAGATAACACTAATTTGAATATGCAAATTAAATTTTCAAGCGAAAACAAAGTGGCAAAAACAACTGTACTCAGTTTTCTAGATTCTAATTGACGGATGAATGGTGAGGCCAAACTAAATATACATCATTCATTGTCAGTAGTTGAACTTGTGGGCAGTACGAACAAAAAGTTAGCAATTTAAACGGTTTAGACACTTCCTGTTGCATCTACTGGTATCACGTCATCTTAGGTCTACCATCCTGTCTTCTCTTTAGTGAGTCGATCTCGTTATGGCCCCTGTCAATGCTTTTCGAGACTAGTTAGTAAGTAGGCCATATACTTAGTTTGCCGATGGGGAAGTAACATCGAGCTGGAAGACGTAGTGCTGGACGGTGCTCTGCGAGGTGCTATGAACTAATTAAGAGTCATATTCAGCTACGTATTATTAAAAAGCACATTATTAAAGTAAATAAATATCTGTAGTGGCACGATGGAATTATATTAAGATGATTCTAACGCCTCACAGTCCGGAATCCATCAAACTGTTTAAAATACAAACTGACATATGTTTATTAAAAAAATATACAAAGATAGGTTTATATATGTCGCAGGGATATGACAAAATCCAATTGAAATAATAAACCGATTTTATCATATCCCTAAACTGATGTAGTGTTATGATAAAATTAATATTATACTGTAGTATGTAAAAGGTTTAAGGTTAAAAAGAAACGGTCGTGGCTCAGTGCGGCTTGCAAAGTCGCGTCGATCACGCAGGTTAACTGACTACAGACACGGTCATAACCTGAATGTGTTTAACTGTTAGAGGCATTTATCTCGACCGTTTCCGTTTTTTGCAAGGCAGCAGTTGGTGCTGGTTGCTGTCATTAGATGGCAGTCGTAAAGCCATGTCGTAGGCCTTACAGGCGGCTTGAAAACTTTCGACACTGGGGTTGGCCACTAGCCCCATAGTCTCCACCAATCCAATCCAAAAGAGACCCGTGCCCCTGTAGTTTTTTAAAGGTTTATTTGGTACAGCATACATCAAAACACACAAAAATTTTAAAAAATCAACTTTAGAACTTTATTTATTTGGTACCGAGTGAACAAAATCGTTTTGAAAAATTCGCAATCACACACAGATATACAAAAACAATGTTTTCATAAAAACGTTAAACAGTCACACACATCCAGTTTATGACCGTGTGTGTAGTCAGTTAGCCTGCGTGATCGACGCGACCACGCAAGCTACACTGAGCCACGACCGCTTCTTTTTAACCTTAAACCTTTTAAATACTACAGTATAATATTAATTTTATCATATCACTAAATTTGATCAAATCACTAGATTCGTTTAGGGATATGATAAAATAGTTTTATTATTTTAACATATCCCGGGATTTGATCAAATCCCCAAGGGTTGATTTTATCATATCCCTGCGACATATACATATACAGTCAATGAAGTGTATAGGCATTATAAGACTTCCCAGCAAAACACAATGAGATCCAATAACAAATTACTGTCAAAATCTGATAAATAACCACAACAGGAAAAGCGGAAAAGTTAGTTTGAAGAAGCTGTGTTAAGGACTGACACTTTGACAGCTTATCTCTATATATATAATTTTAGTTAACAAGCGATTAAAGTCAAACAATTTTAAAGTATTTTAAAGTTTGTAACATTGTTAGGGCATTTTGAATATTTACTTACTACGATTAATATATTCAGCGATTGAAAATAAATATTTACAGAGTGTATAAAGAACTTTCCTGGAAACTGCGAGGCCTTCTATTCTGCTGAACATTTTATTTTTCCTCACGAACTCAAACCGAATTCACCAAAACTTTTCGATTTCCACATGTAGTTGGCCGAGCAGTTGACTAATAAAAAAGAGCAACCTGTATATTTATGAAAATATATTGTTAGTACTTTTAATAATTGTGAGCGTTGAAAGGGCTACCCTAGCAAATAATGATCCCTTTTGTATTTAGAAAAGAAACATTTGCGGGTGGTAGGACCTTGTGCGAGGTCCGTCCGGATCGCTACCACCATCTTACTCGCTAATCCTGCCGCTAAGCAGCAGTGCTTGCACTGTTGTGTTCCGGTGTGGAGAGTAAGACAGCCGAGGAAATTACAGGCACAAGAGGCATTTCATCTTAGCCCTCTAGGTTGGCAACGCATCTGCAATCCCCTCCGGGGTTGCAGGTGTCTATGGGCAGTGGTGATCACTTACCATCAGGTGACCCACTTGCTCGTTTGCCTTCCTTATCACATAAAAAAAAAAAAAAAACATAACAAGACAGAGAAGCCCACCGTAAGTATTATCATACCTTTTTCACACATACCCACACACTGTATGAACACACTTAGTAAATAATGTAGTAACTCAAGAGTAACTCTGACTTGCTGAGAGCACACTTTACTTATCCCTACCTTCTAGCTATCGCTGACTCACTGCTACCTTTTTTTAATGGCCGACATATATTTCTTTCTTACGTATTTTTCATAAATGTCACTGTAATACTGACGAGAATATAACTATAATACAACTGTCTACTGTTAACACTTACCATAAAACTGTTTTGCTTCCTGGGAAATCTGTAAAAAAAAATATGGGTTATTAACTGAATCTAACGCCAGTAATAAATAGATAAATTCTGACATTATATAAAATGTATATTACATGGACCAAAGGCGCAAGGTAAAAAAATATGGCTTGTTCCCTCGGTAAAAAAAAAAATAACGTTACCTTCTTAAACTCTAACGACTTTCAATTGATCATCATTATCTTATTTTGATTATTATGATATAAATTTAATTAAAACCATGTGTTACACATTGTATTATTTACATAAGTAAATATCCGGAAAAAACGAGTCAGTATCACCTAATCCCAAACTAGGATTCCCAAAATACGTTTAAATACATACATATAAGGTGCTACTTTATTAGTGCCCGATATTTTAGTCAGTGCTTCTACTTCTGATTCTGATCAACTGTCCCCAAGGAACCCATAGTCAAATCGTAAAAAAATTGTTGGACTCTTCATACAAATCGATCAGCCAAGCGGTCAAATTAGTATGAAGAGTCCAAAAATCTTTTTGGGATTTGACTATGGGTTCCTTGGGGAAAGTTGATCAGAATCAGGAGTAAAGCACTGACTAAAATATCGGGCACTAATAAAGTAGCACCTTATATATTCTACATCTTATACACTCAGACACACAGCAAAGAAATTCCATTAAATGTTTGCCTTGTGTGAGAATCGAACCCACTAGCCTCGGATCAGTAGCCATTTTTCAGTCATTTTTCAATAAAATTTGTTCATGAGAAATTATTTCAAATGATTTTTCGTTCCCCACGCTATGATAATAACTAACATTTAGGCGTACTCTTGAGGAAGTCATATCCAGAATAGCATCTCACTGTCCACTCGTTATATCGCAAACCAAACTAACAAAAGAAATAGCGTTGTAACTCTTTCTCTACTGCATGGGGTTCTGTCGACATCGCTTATGGCGCATTGGAAGGGAGCCAAGTAGACTGCGTAAAAAATCTTTTTGTCTGTACTAATGTCTGAAGAGTGACCTCGGCCTCTTTCAGTGCAGAGATTAGCAGAGAAATATGAGTATTAGTAAATACTATTGAGGCGAAACTAAACTAATTAGGTCGGCTGTTCGAGGTATTTGATGTTATTAGCTAATTTTGTAAACGTTTTTTTTTATCAACTTTTATCAATAAATTTTTTTCTTCTCTTTATTTCTATTGATATAAAGTTTTCCGTTAATTGACTACTTTTTATTAACTGTCGAAAACGAAATATTCTAAAGGTCTTGTTACTGCATGCATTGACGAATTTACTTGGTGATTTTTCATTAACATAAAATTGGAAAGTGCTTTATCTATCTACAATACATGCCTACCAAATTTCATCCAAATCCGTTTAGTAGTTTCGGCGTGAAAGTGGAACAAACAAACAAACATCTATACTTTCGCATTTATAATATTAGTGAGATGAGATGACATGAGATACAGTCCATTTTCTACGTAATCGATGGGTTTTAAGCCAAAGTGGGGTTTCTCAAATATAGTTGAGGCAAAATAATACTAAAATTGAGGGGAGCAATGGGTTAATTCCCCATTATTCCTACCCGTGATCAAACGCTGTCAGTGTAGACTGGCCTGATTGGTATTAAGTAAGATTAATATTAGCACCTACTTACCTAATCAATTTCTTATTTCCCTTTTTCTTCTTTTAATTCTTTCTGTTTTATTTTTAAATTAAAAATATAAAATTTTATATAGGTACTTCACTCAAATCGCAAAAAATGTTGGACTCTCCATACAAATTGATCATCTGTTTTGACATTTTTGTAAGGAGAGTCCACAATTTTTTTTGCGATTTGCGCAAAGTCGTAAAACAAAACTTGTTCAGAACGATACACCAATTTTGTTACACCCTGTATATATTATCTAAGAAGAAGAAGAAGAGGTAGGAAATAATTTACTGTTTTATGGGATGCAAGTAATAGTATTATAAAAAACAAAAATTGTTAAATTGTTTTTTTGAGCCATTTCTTTTCACTCCCCAACAATTCCCGACTTAGATAACTTTTGTTATTATTATTTAGAGTAATTATAATTTAATTAATTAGAGTAACTTGTGTTAAAGTATTTTGGCGCAGTTATATGTTTAGCAAATGTAACTTGTAGTAGTTAATACGATACATTTCGCCTTAGTGTTTGTCGCAGTATGGTCTAGTGCACTCTGTAAGAACCTCGAATTAGTAGAAAAAACCTTTCCAATCTGCCCCCTACTACGAAAAATATAGGATGACTTTAAATTAGTTCTTGATACAAAAGGCTATGCATGTGCTCATGATAACAAACAACTTTCTCTGAGCATCCTGTAGTCAAATCGCAAAAAAAATATGGACTCTTCACACTAATTTGGCCGATCAGTTAATCGATTTTTATGGAGAGTTTGGAGACTCCAATTTTTTTTGACTTATCTATATTTATATATAATTGACTATGGGCTTCTTAGGGAAATTCGTGTTATCATGAGCACATGCATAGCTTTCGTATCAAGAACTAATTTAAAGTCACCCTATATATTTTGATTTATATTTTTCCATATTTTTCCATATTTTTCTTCTCATACCTACCGTGTTATATCATATCGCACTCTCTTTCGGAGCAATTATTAATCATTTCAAATTGACCTATCAGGAATAGTAATATGACATCAATAGCATTATTAGTTATTACATTAGTTGTAAATGGTAATTTATAGCTCTCATAGCTAATCAGAATTCCTGAGTAATGAGTATGGTTAGTTATTGGATGTAATAATGTAAGTTATGGGTTCACAAGTAGTATTCATGTTAGTAGAATAAAATTATGTGTTACACACGCAAAATAGGCGCAATGGTCGCCTGGTTGCGGAAAACAGCCCGCCCTTACCTAACCTAGTAGAATTATGTGTCTACAAAAAGTGTTATTCTGATTTGAACATGAGATTTTTCTTTTAGAGTTCTATATTTTTTCCCATATTACATATACAGAGTGGAATGTTGCAACGCATTCCTTTATTTTTAAAAGGAAGCAAAACTACATTCAAAGATTTTTGAAAATACCCTTGTCACACCCAGGAATCGAACCGGCTAAAATCCGAAAAAATAACATCCTGCACTTTTATGGTGTTAATCGACAGAGCCAGTAATAAGGATCAAATCTCTCTAACAAACATGGTAAGTTAAATGAAAGGAAAACCATGAAATCTTGTATTATGAACCATGAATTTTTAAAAGCCCTTAAATAAAAAGTACTTTAGTGCTTGAGTAAAAGTGTCTCATTGAATGAATGTGTCTCATTGAATTTATAAGTTAAGTTTTCATGGTTTTCCTTTTATTTAACTTAACATGTTTGTTAGAGAGATTTGATCCTTATTAATGGCCCTATCGAATAATGCCATAAAAGTACAGTATGTAATTTTTTTGGAATCGTATCCGGTTCGATTCCTGGGTCTGACAATGGTATTTTCAAAAATATTTGAATGTAGTTATGCTTCTTTTTAAAAATAAAGGAATGTTTATTTTAAGTAAAATTGCTATCTCCAGTTAGAGTACTTTCCTCCAGGTGGCGTTCGTTCCAACATTCCACCCTGTATACCTATAAAACAAGACCTTTCCAACAAACAGTCTAAACTTAACCATTGAAGACAGAAAATTGGAACATAATTATTATGTTCCTTGGAGAGTGTAGGAGAACCACTAAGAAATGATTTTTCAAATATCGATCTCTAAGTGAGTGAAATGGGATGTAAATTATTTATTTTGTATAGAATATTTATTTTCAAGGAATTCCGACGATTATCTCTGTATCGGGACTTCAACGCGAACGACGTGCCAGGCGCCATTTTAAATTTTTTGTTTAAAAAATAAAGCAAGCCAACGATTCCCTTTTAACGTAATGGCCATTTCAATATTACGACTGCGATACAGTCTTTGACTAATGCAGTTACATATTATCGTATACTAAATTTGTTATATATGTTTCTAATTTCCAATAAATAATTTTTGTATTTTGAATTTTTGAATGCGATTAAATCAATTAAAAGTAGACTAGGTTTTAATTATTTTTAGGAAGACCTTAAACTTTTTACTATTTATATTACCAACTTTCATGGAGGAAAATGCATTGCCTATTCGATAGGTCAGTGTTTTTCAACCTTTTTTAATACCCGACTCCTGTATAAGTTAAAACATTCTTGCGACCCCCCTAGAGCCATAAACATGCAAAATGTTAGTGATTTGAAAGACTACGTTTATATTGGCGCATAATTTTTTTCTATTACAAAATGATTTAGTTATTATATTAATGTCCCCGGGGGGTCGCGACCCCCAGGTTGAAAAACACTGCGATAGGTAATATGAAATACCTATGTGTCCCATCATATAATAACATTCCTCATATTCCTGATTGTGGCACGAATTACTTGGGAACTCCGCGAACGGAATAACAATCACGTCCCGCGACGTTTTGCGATGCGGTAGTAAGGTTTTATTGCACTCACTATCTAGCAGTGGTTCTCAAACTAATGCGGTGTAGACTGTAGGTATCGTTGATCAAGACAAAGTGGGTCGTCATAAAGCAAAAGTATAGGTAGGTACCTAAGTACCGCACTTAGTACTTAGTACTAGATAGAAAAAAATACGAGTTAAAAGAATGTTTAAAGTATTTACTTATTTAGGGGTAAACAAATGTTATCAATTGCAATACTTCGCAATAATTGCGACCAGTCTTTTTACAAGAGTGAAGAGCGTACTCCCATATCAAAGGCCGGCAACGCACTTGTGACTCCTCTGGTGTTGCGGGTGTCTATGGGCGGCGGTAATCGGTTATCATCAGGTGATCCGTCTGCTCGTTTGCTACCTGTGCCATTAATAAAAAAAAACACAAGAAGAAGAAACTGAGTATGTGTGATAAATCTTAAAATTCAACAAACTTGGTTTATTGACGGCAGTATAAGACTGTTATAACTTTCCCAGTTTGAACACCACACAAGAAGTTCATTCCGAACTTTTGTTTGCGTTTGGAAACAGGATAGTACTTTAAGATCATACGTAAAGTATCTACACTTTATAATTATAACTTAGGAAGTGCCATAACTTTCAGTCTATTTGACTATGGGTTCCGCGCAGAAGTTGTTTAATTTCTGGAGAGTTCGTTTGTTTTGAAGGCAAAGCGAAGGGAGATACGCAGATATTTTCAGGGTGTATTTTTTTTAATGTGATAGGTGGCAAACGAGCAGACGGATCACCTGATGGTAAGCGATTACCGCCGCTCATAGACACCCGCAACACCAGAGGAGTTACAAGTGCGTTGCGGACGTTTGAAATGGGATGGGGGATGGGGGGAATTCGAGGGGGGGGGGGGAGGTTGGGCCTCCGGTACCCTCACTCACTCGGCAAAACACAACGCAAGCGTTGCTTCACGCCGGTTTTCTGTGAGGCCGTGGTATCACTCCGGTCGAGCCGGCCCATTCGTGCCGAAGCATGGCTCTCCCACGGTCTATAACAAAATGTTGTATCTAATGCGGACTTCTATCTAAACAGATACTTCTGTTCTACGACTCTTGTTGAAATCGTAAAAAAACTATTTTAGAGTTCAGCTGATCAATTTTTGGTGATGAAAATTTTTTTTGCAATGTCAGCGAAGTGAACAGAGCCTACGTTACTTATGTTCTTGAATAGATATTAATTATAATAATAATAATATAATAATAATAATAATAATGTTTATTGAATAAAAAGTGTACAAATTAAACATAAATTGCTAGAGATTTACAAAAATACAAAAGGTATTATGTGCCTGAACTAGGATAAACCTGTGCTTCAGGCAAAAGGTGCAGACATAGTTTCTTATGGACTAAAAATATCATAATAAACTACAAATATACTTATTATTATTAATGTGATATAATTTTTTTACGCTCTATACAAGACGTAAATTCAAAGTTATATTCCGCTAGTGTTCAGCTACAGTGTAGACAACTAGCTGAAGTATACTATTCCCAGAAGCATGGCACCGATATTATAAAAAAAAAATATCCGAATGGGACTCAAATTTTTTTTGGCGGTTTTTCCCTGGAGTTCTTGAGAAAATGGTTGTTCAATTCAGTTTTATGAAAATCTTAAGAAAAAATACGATGGTACATATACCCCAGTATTGTTTGATCTTGCGACTTTTTAAATCTATAAACCTTTTTGACATAAGTATGTCAATACTCAAACACTGAGTTGACTATTTATTTATTTGTTTTCATTTATTTGTATCTCTGTTGATATTTTTATTATTAAAACAATTAAATTGTAAACTAAATATTGAATTTTGTGTAGCAAATAATATAAGATCAGACAGAGCTGGTTATTGAACATCACGAAATGTTTTATATTATTGTATATTGTATGGTAACAACAAACAATACATACATTCATTACAATTATCTACACACTGAACCAGATTGCGGTATGGGGTCATCCAATATGTTCCAGATGGGTTTCTTTAAGTCAAATAATCGTTTCGTCGAATCTTATTTCACCAAGTTGTGGGCACAAACTAATCTGTTGTGAGATATAGTTTTGTTTAGTCAATCTAATGCCTATTTACCCATAACCTAAATGAAAACATATGTGATAAGCTCCAGTCTTTGTTAGGTACTGACATAGACAAACCAGAACACCCCTTTCTTTTCTGTAGTACTGATAATTTACTGCACTGTTATGGAACTGAGTAGTATTTAACTGAGGTTTTATTATATTATTTAAAAAAAAACATGATCAAGAAAATATTTTGGTAATTTTAACATTGACTTTAAAAAATAAACAACATCGTTCAAAATCTACAAAACGTTATTCGGCCATTCAATATTCGAGGGAGTGAACATATTGAAAAATCCAGTGCCAGATGTTTCAAAAGCCGATAGTAATCGCACGGTTCACAATTTGCAAACCACTTCAAAGAATTTACTGTAACGCTATTGAGTAGGAGTGTTATGAGTTTTTTATCGATCTTCTGGAATACATCAAAAAGGGATGCTGGATAAAAATAAAATGCTTTAAATAGAACACTGACTTACTGTACTACGCTAGATACATTTTAGATCTATAATACGCAGCGTGGTTTCATCGAGGATATTCATTGTGAAATTTTAACTTATGTACTTTTACAGGTGTAACAAAACTTTAAGGTGGGCTTGAAAACTCATGAAACTGATCAACTTTTGCTGTACAACTTTGTCAAAATCGCAAAAAAAATTGTTGGACTTTTCATACAAACTCGGCTCGCCAGCTGATCCATTCACATGAAAAGACCAAAAATTTTTTTGCGATTTCAACAAAGTTGTAGAACAAAAGCTGATCAGTTTCATGAGTAGAAGGCCACTTTGAAGTATTACCACACCTTTTTGTTACACCCTGTATATACAACAAAAGGTTTTTAAGTGAGGATTGTTCCGAATGGACCGCCACCAAAACTTCTCCAAAGAGCAGGATAGCTTATAGTAAATCACTTTAGTTTGAAAGGGACAGATCCAAATATGAACTGATGAACCAATTATTTTTACAGGTAGCTGTGATTCAGGATGCAATAACTGAAGGGCAAGGCGGACTACGTTACGAAATTAATCAACAATGTTCTCTCAAAATTATGGAAAAATTGGAAACAGTGGCGTAGTGGTTCGCAATTCTGACTTCAACGCCGAGAGTCGTGGGTTTGATCCCCACTTAAAACAAACATTAAGTTTTGTGTCATGAGCAGATTTCATTTCACTTATTAATGGTAAATTTTTATAATATTACGTTGAGCTTTTGTAAGTCTAAATAATGCTAATGTGTCCTATTATTAGATATGTAAGCTTTTCTTCAAATGTATATTTTAGTTTGTTATTTTAGGCCCATCAGCTTTTCATGGTTAATAAGACTTAGGAAGGTATGACTTACATTATGTACTCCTAATCCAAAAGACATATAAATTATTCCTTTTCACACAAATATGTTTAGGTCTAAGTAGAATGAAGGCAGAAATGGAAATGTTTGGCTTAAGCCTTGTATATTACAGGTTGTAAAAATATTGGGTTTCTATTCTTGTAATAAATTTTAGTAGTGTCATTTGTCCTACGTTAATAACCCTATATTCAACAGCTAGAACAAAAAGTTCTGCTAACAAGAGCAGTGATTGTTTTTCTGTAACTAAGTTATGGGTTTGTTTTTATGTCCTTTGTAGAAGATACGTAGGTATATTTACCCCGGGCCACTTTTTTATGTGGTCTGAGATAGGAATGAACGCTTGCTTGCTTTTAAAGTTTTAGTTGCCTTTAAAAGTTATAGATGGTGCTGTTTGTATAGAATATAAACGTCACTGTCAATGAAATAACAGGTCTCTATGGTCTGCCTGCCGCCTAGAAAACAAAAAACGAATCACGAATTAATATAATTCATCATTAAACAACAGAGAAATTTACTCGTTTGATATTTTAATCCGTTTTCAATTTTATAATTAAGAAAACAACCAAATTAGTTTATTAAAGATTATGACGTCACATGCCAATAACATGAAGAATACGAGACCTAAATGTCGTTCTTGACAGTTGATAGAAAGTGACTTTAATGACAAGAAGTCCAATACCGGATATTACATTAAACATAATATGTATGCGTCATCACGTAATATTGTAGTACACTGGCCCACAGAGATATCTGAACCCCTACTAAAGCTATTCGTGATACATGGTGTATTACGGCGAGGCTCAGATATCTTTGTGGCTGTCTGTACTAGTACATAATAATAAAATGTTCAAAGTAAACTCGATGAGGTTCAATGACAAAATTTATAGTTAATTAACTCTCGCACATATCGATAAACAATAAAATCAACTTTGTTTACAGGTAATTAAGAGGACAGGCAGACGGTATTCAATGTCGCAATAAAAAGGAGTCAATTAGGTTGTACTCCCACTTTCCATTGAGCTACGGTTGCCAACCGTTTTGTTTTCCCAGGGCAGGTCCTGCTTTTTGGGGTGTCCTGGGCTGTCCTGAATAGTTATTAAGCATGGTCCTGAGTTTTTAAAGAGTCCTGCTAAGTTAAGGACCTATGTTTGAAAACTCAAAGTTTGCAAGGAAAATGTACAAGTATTGTACATTTCTAAAATGGGCATGAAACAAGGTTTTTGTAGCATGTGAAGCAAAACTATTCGGTACATTTGTTTTTACGTCGCCGATGTTTAAAATTTCATTAACAGATTTAAAAACAAATCTTGTTTCATTTGTGACGAAAAAAATGATTGTGTGAAAAAAGATGCCATCAGAAATATCTGATCCACAATATTTCAGTGTGAAAAAATACACAAATTAAGTGTTTTTTTTTAAATAACAAAAGCTCAAAAGACTACCGCAAGGTAGTGATTTTCAATTTTTTTTTTAATCTGGTATTACTCGAAAACCATAAGCTTTTGCTGAACATATGTTTCGTTATTTTGATTGGTCTTGATCAAAGCTGTCACCAGCCAAAACTTGCATTAGTTTTGGGACAGCCTGTATACCTATAGTCCTGGTTTTAAACCGAAATTTCCTGGTATTATTATTATTTCTACCTTCAAATCCTGGATTTCAAAGTGTTGAGATGGCAACCCTACATAGAGCTGCAATCTTCTAACGGATTAATTGGTAATCTACCAGCCGATACAGATCTCGGCTAACTGGCCCTTGTTTCGTAAAAACAAGCAAACCCAGACACTCAATACAAATCGATAGCAATAAGTAACTACAACCACTATACACTATTTGTACTCTTCATACAAATCGATGGGCTGAATATAGCCAACTTTGCATGGAAAGTCCAATATTTTTTTTCCTCTGATTGAATTGGTTCCTTAGAGAAAGTTGTTCAGTATCATAACTAGAAGCCACAGCTAAAATTTGGTCCGCGA
Organism: Coleophora deauratella; assembly: GCA_958295455.1. Classification (NCBI taxonomy): domain Eukaryota; kingdom Metazoa; phylum Arthropoda; class Insecta; order Lepidoptera; family Coleophoridae; genus Coleophora; species Coleophora deauratella. The sequence goes on from OY282393.1 coordinate 5,110,912, forward strand.
TTGCAATTTCACCCTGTAGAAATACCGGCCCGCAGGTGTATTTATGTGTGTGCGCCCAATTATTGCAGTAAGTATAGGGTTATCATTCAATTATTACTCAAAGAAGAAGACAACACTAAGTATATGTAAGCAATATTTGTGTTTCTATTTCTAACTAGCTTCCACCCCCGACTTCATCTGCGTGGACTTCAGAATTGGCTCCAAAGAGAAATAACATGTTAAGGCAGCGCCATCTATAGTGACAAAGTAAAAAAATCCGTTTTTAAGCATTCCTCCGGGAACCCTCGAGTTTTCTGGGATAAAAAGTATCCTTTGTGTTAGCCAAGTGCTTTATCTATCTACCGACCAAATTTCATCCAAATCCGTTTAGCAGTTTCGGCGTGAAAGTAGAACAAACAAACAAATAAACGTAGCAGTAGCAGTAACGTAGTAGCAGTGACGTACGTAAGAGTATAGACGCCATGATGAAGAAACAAATGAACATTCTGAAGTAAATATGAATCGCGGAATAAAATACTAGTATATACTTAATATGATGAGGACAAGCCATAGGTAAAGAGAACTACAGCGGCTTTGTTACACCCTGCATATATTAGTAATAATACCAGTTTGAAATAATGTATCCTCTTTCCATTGCTATATTTAATTTAATATATCTAAATACAGTAACTATACTAAAAGCACAGATTTCAAAAAGCCATTGTCCTTGGTCTATCTGATACTCAATACTTGATAATACTGCCCTCATTAGAAAGAAGGCCGCAAAATATACGGAATCTCCATATACATTGCGGCTTTCTTATTTATGACGGCAGAATATTGCCCCCAAATCAGATAAACATGTGTAGGCACTTCCAATGTAATGGCTGTATCTGTTAATAAAAGAAATATTTGTAAAGCATTAATGATTGCGATACTACGCAGATTAAATCTGCCGTGCTTTAAGAGCAGTAAGTATATTTTTAAAAGCAGTAACTTCATCCATTTCGTCATTTAATAATATAAGAACTAATAATCAAGACAGATAAATGATAAGTCTTTGTGGAGTCCTAGGGTCGCCTGCCTAATGAGGGTTAGGTGGAACACCAGGGAAAATACTTAGTAGACTTTCACACCTTTATTGAGCCCTGACAGGCAACAGACTACTTCAAAAAACATTATCTATCAAAAATATTAAAAGGAAAATATAAAAACATATAATATTCAAAAAAGGTTTGATGACCAAGGCTGCCAGCGACAGTCTTATTCTTCTTATCGAGTCGATAACAATCTTAACTAAATCGTGCTGGCCCAGAATTTTGCTAAGAATGAAGTGATAACGCAGTATAAAAATGCATAATGTGAGCTACACATTTCAAAAATCGTAACTAAAATAATCTAAGGGGACATTTCGGAAAATGCAATGTAAACATGTGTTCCGGCATGAAGATAAGATAGCCAGTTCCATATCGCGGTGGGGAATCTTGGGAAGCCCGCTTCCATCTTCGGCATCATCATCACTTACCATCAGGTGAGAAGATGCCAAGGGCTTACCAATTGAGGGTAAAAAAAAATGTGACGAAAACTCGAAAGTGTTTTTCACAGATTTACTGCTCTTATCGTAAGCACGGCAGAAATACATATATTGGAATCATTGAAGTGAAACAGACTTAGTGACAATATGCCACTGGATTGAATAAGTACCTATATCGTATACTGCATATCAAAATTGCATAAATTTATGACACGAGTGCTGCAAAACTTCGTGTTTCATCCAATGAAGTTACAAGTAGGGTTTATCATATTCATCATTGTCTACACCGGCAGACATCCGTTGTTGATCCAGACTAAAAATTCTTCATTTTTTGACGTCATACTAAGGTCTTCCCATACTAAGCACAACTGAGACTGAGTCTAAACCCTTATCCAAACTTAACAGATTTTTTAAGTAGATTCTAAAAGTAGATTGTTCATAGCGATACATTTGGACTATTTGCTTGTGTTGGTACGTCATAGGTGTGTGCTTTGCAAGTTTACTTCGTCTCTCGCTAAAATTAGCAGAAAAATTCTTGAACAAACATCAGCGCCAGGCTCAGACTAAACAAAAGACATTATTATGGCACCAGGCGTTTCCAGTTCTATACTCTATTAAAAGCACGACTTTGAGCCACATCGAGCGTTTACTTGGAAGTCTAATCAGAACGGGCATTCCCTATGGAAGCTTCTTTTGCATTTCAGTGACGAAATACGACTTATGGGAACTACCTTAAGTGTGACATCAACAACGGACATCTTCTGACTGATCTGATTATCCTCCTCCTTGCGTCGTATTCCTCAGTGATGAGGGTCGTCACCTCCTTTTGGCAACAATTTTGCGATGATGATTTTTTGCCATTTCATTCTGTCTTCAGCAATATGCAGAGCTTCGTGGATGTTCGTAATGAGAGTGGCATGGATTTGATCTATCCAACGTATCGGGCTGTGGCCGTGCGGTCTATTTCTTTCAATTTTTTAGTAACCATTAGTTTTTCGAGGTTATCTCCGCTCTTTCTAGCAATATGTACGAAGTACTCAAGTATTTTCTGAAGGTAGATGGATGATAGCCTCTTCTTGATCTTGAGTTCACGCAGGATTGACACGTTAGTACGTTTTGCTGTCCACGGAATCCCCAGCAATCTTCTCCAGCACCACATTTCGAAGGTATCTATGCGGGTGCAATCGGCCTTTCTTATAGATGATTATATTGTAAATAATATTAATAAAGTTTCATGGTGATTTATATTCATAAAACAAACATGTGATCCAGCGTATGTGATCCAGTTTATTTAAATGTGCGAACACTATGTAGATATCAAACCCAGCATAAGTCACAAACAAAAGGGATTTAATACCACTTTTCAAACCCTGATCGTTGTGGGACTTATATGATATTATAGTTAGGTAAAAGAGGTGAGATATGTTTCAGCACCGGGTCATAACAATAGAGGCACTAGTTAAATTTATCTAAGAATATTCGGCCATAAATGTATGATTTGTCTCTATATAATCCTTATAGGCGGCTCAAAAACTTCTGATACTTGGGGTTGGCCACTAGCCTCACGACCTTCACCAATTCGGACTTGGTCTCCGTGTATAAAATATAGCGTAACCTTCCAGTAGTTTGGGTTTTTAACGAACAATGGGGCACTAAAACCTATCGTGGTAAATCATTAAATAATATATTTTTCGTCTATCTGATATTAATTGAATAATTTATTTAATTCAGATGACATGATCCATAATGTTTTGATAATGTTTGTAAGCTGATTCCAAATAACAAACTTTTTCACTTCGATAAATGAGATTTGCAAAAATTAACTTCTTAAACTTCAAAAGAAAATGTTGTTCGTATTTTCATGCAAAATAAAGGAACCTTGACAAATTTTTCTTTATTAATATGATTTACTGCCAGTCTTACTGTCAAGTAATATGAGGGTTTTCGTTTCTTAACTGATTTTGCTCAGGTTTCGAAAAGATTTAATAGAGACTAGCTTCCGCCCACGACTTCGTCTGCGTGGTGATTGGGTACAGAGATAAAGAAAATGTTAATTTGGCGCCACCTAGTGACAAAGTGAAAATTTTGAGTTTTTAAGCATTCCTCCGGGAACACTTAAGTTTTCCGGGATAAAAAGCATCCTATGTATTAGCCGAGTGCTTTATCTACCTGCCTACAGCAGTTTCGGCGTGAAAGTGGAACAAACAAACAAATATATAAACAAACCATACTATTTATATATAATATTAGTGAGATAATTAATTAGTATGAATAGATTTGCTATACAATGAAGAGAATCCTTAATCCATGATATGTACTTATTGTAAGTGGTGTAAATCAGACAAAATAAACTCTATCGTACCAGTAATAAGAAACACGCCTTGAAAATAAGAATATATTTTCTCTAAAGGTACTTATCTATAAAGAGATAGGAGATTTTCTAATCTAGTCAGATTAGCTACTTAACTACACCTTGTCCGTTTTTATGACTTGCCACCAATCATAAGTGTTAACATCAATTAATGTATGGATGTTAATTAATGTTAATGATTGTGAACTTTGCCAATTATAATATCTTAATGATGAAAGATTCAGCGGTAGAATCGAAATGTATTCATGGACGCATAACCATTTCTCTAAAAATAAAATATATACACATATAAAAAAAGAAACTACCTGAACCATATTGGATATAAATAAGGCTCTGCGTTGTATTCAAATGCCGACATCGGCATCGTCGCCCCTATTTCTATTCATGTTGAAGGCTGTAATATGATGTAATATATGTACAAATGTGGTTGTCCTTGTCTAAGTGAGCATTCGGTAGGAATATGACGTCACGAAATATTCGTGTAAGTAAAGATTTTTCTCATCTCATCTCATCTCATCTCACTAATATTATAAATGCGAAAGTATGGATGTTTGTTTTTTTGTTTGTTTGTTCCGCTTTCATGCCGAAACTACTGAACGGATCTGGATGAAATTTGGTAGGTAGATAGATAAAGCACTCGGCTAACATCGCCATCGACATAGGAAACTTTTTATCCCGGAAAACTTAAGGGTTCCCGTAGGAATGCTTAAAAACTCAAAATTTCCACTTCGTCACTAGATGGCGCTATCTTAACATTTTCTATCTTTCTGAACACAATTCTGAAGTCCACGCGGACGAAGTCGCGGGCGTTAGCTAGTTATTTATATGAATAAAATATGGTTGGTCGTCACTAGAACTTAAGTCTCATGCGTGGTTTAATATTTGATATAAAACGCTAATAAAGCTTAATTATTTAAGATTAGCTTATAAAGACCAGCCTGTATTGATATCCATTAAAGACTATCGTCGAAGCAGATAGTGTGCGAGCCGCAAGCGGCTCACGAATACGGAAATGACTTTTCGGTATTAAACTATCTTATTAATTTGTTTGTACTTTGTAAAATTTCTATGAAACTTTTTGGTTAGCTTTAAAAATAAAATAAATAGTCGTTGCATTATTATATTTTGGAGTATCCGGTATAACTCCTGAGGGAATCCGATGCTTTACCAGGATAAATTGTAGCCTATGTCATTTCCCGTAAACAAAAATCCATTTACAAAATGATGTTGCGCCGTTACGACTTGACATTCACATTTGGACATACTATTAATAAGGATTATATTTATGCCAACATTTTCTTGTTTAAGAATAATTACAACACAGGAATATTATACATATTATTCTTTGTAGTTTTACATTTATTTATTATGCTTGTAATTTTCGCCGCACGATAAGTAACTTGTTTGCTATTACAACGTACCAAAGAGCCTATGGGAAAATATATTTTCAAATCCAAGATGGAATTTCTTAGAACTCATCCGTTTCCTTAGAAAGTCGTAAGGAAGCTATTATACGCACAAGTCCATCTAGGTACAGGATTTAATCTTCGCGAACAATATTCATTCCGTTCCCAGAAGCAAATCTTCCAGAAGTCAAAAAGCTTTGCCAAGGACACAAAGACCGCAACCCTTATTTTATGGCGCATTAACGTAATTACTGCCTTGCCTCAGAGACATCTAACAGATTCTCTTAATTGGTTTGAATGCGAGAACAGAAACCGTAAACCGCAATTGTATTTTATTGCCGTGGAATAAATCTCGCGAACCAGTTTTAAATGAAATAAAATACGTCGGCTTAAACTTTTATTTTTCTATAGGTTATTTATCCTATAACTGGCTGGGAAAAACATCCCTAGCTATAGTTATCCATTCCGATGCGTAGCTGCCTATGACTTCTCTTGAAGAAAGTTATCCAGTTTATTTGATTGATCATCTTTGCCTGAGATTACTCTCAAAATATTTTGTACTTACTATTTCGGACCGATTCATGATTTCGATTTGATCTTGATGTGGTGATAAGAATCAAACAAAATCAAAAAGTTCCCAAAAAGCTACTAAACTTTTTCTATGCTTTTCCTAATTTTAACTAAAATGTCTGTGTTGTACACATTATTTTTTTACCAACTTTTCGTTACGAAGTTCCCTCTATAACATGTTTCTTTTAGTTTCACTGTATAAATGATGAAAAAAAAACATTACATACAATAGTTATTCTGACCCATAAATCATAGTAACTGAGTCGTATCGTAAACCACTGAGGAAAGCTCAATGAACCCCCGGAATTGGGCGATTGCCAGAAACGTGGGACCCAGCCATCGGAACATTGGGATTTACAATCTTTTTTCGTTTGATCGGTGAATCAGAGACGAAGCATATTACTCCTACAAGGGAAGTAAACAAAAAATGCAAATAAACCGTATCCTTCCTTACCGTTACGGATAAAACTTGTAGGTATGCCAACTCTTTACCTCAAAAATCTTTTTCGCAAAACCATAAGAAAAAAAATGTTGACAGATTTATACTTAAATAGATTATCTGCCTTTTGTTTTGATTCCCAAAAAAAAGGTTTTTCATCTTAATTTCATACAAGAAAATATTGCGACAAGAATAATAAAAGTTGACATTTTATGAGAACGCCGCTTGTAAACAAATTATAGGTTTCATATTCATAGGCCGTATTTTACAATTCCTCGTACAGAAAGAGCTTCTGATTTTTTACTGGCCATATTTTGCTACAGAAAATTCGCTTATCAGTGGTAAATTACAACAAAATGCCCTTGAGAAAACTTTCAAATCGTCTGAAAATATCAAGGAAAAGGCAGAGAAAAGCGCGTTTCACACTATCATGCAGAGCTATAAAGTAGTAGCACCTTATTACCCTTTATCCCGTTCTGCGGGCTCATTATCTGATATCTTTACGACGGGCAGTCCCTGCAGCCCTTAGGGCTTTCATTTGAACACAAAATAATAAAATTACAAAATAATAGCTCTCGGTATACGATTTCGGACGTTTTTACTATATGTACACGTACTTTGCGGAAAAAAACACATGTGATAATCGTCAATGATCATCCACTGTCATAGCCATTATACTTATATCTATTGCAATAACTATGTATAACCCGATATGACTGTATATGTATAACCCGATATGACAGCTTTTAAATATTTAACCGCCTTCGTAGCCTAGTGCTTAGTCCTCTTGCTTCACAAAAGGTCGTCGCGGATTCGATTCCTAGTGAGGTCCAACTTTAAAGGAATCGATTTGGTTGGTGATAAGACATTTTCTGAGTAGTTGTTAACAACCAATATCATCCCCACTACAGGGGCACGGATCTCTTCCCATACCTCGGGAAGGTTAGGCCATACTCCACACATGGGGGCCAAGTCCAGATTGGTGGAGGTGTATCTAGTGATTACAGCTGACACCAACGGGTTAAATTGCCTTGCGAAACACAGAAACGGTCGAGATAAATGCCACTAATAGTTAATCCCATCCAGGTTATGACTGTGTCAGCTGTAGTCAGTTAACCTGCATGATAGACGCGACCACGCAAGCCGTACTGAACCGCGACCGCTTAGTACCATCTAAGACTTGCCGCCACCGACATTGGAGTGTTCCAGCAATAAAATAAGACAGCCATTTCCCATGGCGGCGGGCGCTGAGGAATCTTGGTAAGCCAGGTTCCATCTTTCGGCATAATCATCATTTACCATCAGGCTTACCAATTCTGAATAAAAACAACAAAAAAGCTGCGATGCCTTTCTTTGGATTCTCTGTTACTCTCTTCCTTCTGTATATCTTGTGAACCAGGAATCATATAATTTGTTCATGAATCAATGTGTTACTTAATTTACTCGGCTCATTGCTGCTTTTACCGAGCTTCTGCCAGACCCTGGGTTTGTGCGGGAGGCTACCTAGCGTAATTTGATCGTGTATTCATTCTTTTAATTTACACTATCTGTTCCTTACGGGCTGGATAACGCTATATCTGACTCCAAATTAATCAAAAAATGAATTTAACAGTAAAAAGATGTACGTACGTCTTGAGTAGTAAGATCTGACAAAATGGCCGAATCGCGCGCCCCGCGAAGAATTTTTATTTCTTAAAAATTTATAAAGTAAACCTGCTAAGTACCTTAAATGAATTGAAATTTTCATCACTGTAAAACATTCCTTTCAGTCGTAAGTAATTGTACTAGTTAATCCCTTTCTCAGAGCTCATCCCGGTCTTAATGGACATGGTGATAGATCATTACTTTGATTAATTACTTTTAAGTGAACGTCATTGAGGTGGATTTCAGTAATATTACTTACCTTTGATCATTGCTAAATTTCCTAGTCGTAGCATCTCATGAGACTGAGTTTGTTTCAATACAAAACATCAAGCTTTGAGAGGAATGTTTGATGTAAGGGCGTTATAGAGGAAACCCTTGTGACTCTTCCGGTGTTGCGGGTGTCTATGGGCGGCGGTAATCGCTTACCATCAGGTGATCCGTCTGCTCGTTTGCCACCTATCACATAAAAAAAAAAAAAAAAAAAACCGCATTCAGAATTTTAATTTATATTTTAGTTTGTTTAGTGTTTTAGTTACTTTAGTATTGTAATATGAAATATATATTTTTCTTAAAGAAAAATTCAACACCTTTCATTGATCAAGTTTTTAGCTTATTGTATTGACAGTTTGTTTATGTTTTTACTTTTTATTTATCAAAAAAAAAGATACACCTATATTTATTATGGATGTTGGTTGTAATGTATAGGTATAAAGTATATACAACTTTGTGAAAATTGCAAAAAATGAGCAGTTCATCAAATTGATCGGCTGATAGGCTAATTTTGTAAGTCTCCTTTATAAAAAAAAAAGTTTGTGATTTCAGCAGTCTTGTAAAAAATAATAAAGTTGTTCAGTATTAGAGTATAAGCCCAAGTCAACAGGTCCGACACTTTGTAAGTATCTTAATGTTTAATGATCAAATCAACTTTGATATTTTATATAATATTGTAGAAGAATAGAAAATGAAAATTGGGGAAGGCAAAAAATAAGATAATATCCAATAACAGAAACAAATAGGATACTAAGTCAATTATCCGCTTACATCATTGTAACTATGAGAGGATGTTATCATTCTCGTATTAAGAGGTCGCCGGTTGTCTACTAGCGCCCTGTCACCACTTTTACAATCCTTACCTATATCCTTACTAGGTACAATACTCGTATTATTTTATTTATGCGAAAGTAAGCTTGTCGTTTGTCTTTCTTTTAAGTCGCAACGGAGCAATGGATCTCTCCGAGACTCACTTCTGTGCTCGTGAATCGCTTGCCGCTCTAGCACTGAGTACCCTTAACGACAATCATAATAAAAAGATATCCACGCGTGCAAAGCCACTGGCAAAGGCTAGTTATTTGTATTTCTTCGGAGAGATGGGCCTCGTTAGCATTGGTCTGCAACCCGTCTAGGAGAAGGAAAACTCCGAAATCAAACCCGGCATGATGGGGTCTCCGTTAGGCGCGAGTAGGTATTACCCGAAAAGCGGCGGTCTCCTGCAATCAAACTGGCTCCACACGTATTGTCTTGCCTTTCCTGTGGACTCGGCCAGCGAGGCCGAGAGGGTAACGCAAGTCTTGGGCAGCCCTGCGTTTCCTTAACTCCGTCCCAGGCTGTGCAGTGTCTGGTGAGATGTTCATCCACCCACAGCAAAAATGAAATTACAAAAATTACGGCGCACTATTAATTATGGCGCATATTTCATAACACAGTAATGTATTAACTACGTCTACTCCTTTTTCTTATCATGAGGCACAATTGAACCATACTATCTCAAAGGATATTCGGCAGTAACTATTAAAGTGGCTATCAAGTTTAGTTACGCTGATAGTAACCAGAGTATCTAAGGAAGACGTTCAACGCAGATATTATATGTTAATTTGTGTTACATAGAACAATTACTTATGCCTAATTTTTGAAAGTTTATTTTTGCCTTCATCATCATCATCATCAGCCGAAAGACGTCCACTGCTGGACAAAGGCCTCCCCCAAGTATTTCCACACCGACCGATCCTTTGCTGCCCGCATCCAGGCGGCTTCCCGTAACCTTTACCAGGTCTTTGGTCCACCGAGTCAGCCATACTGCCCACACCTCATCTTCAGGTGCGCGGTCGCCACTCGAAAACTTTAATGCCACAATTTTTACATTATTCAAATCAATAATTTAAAACGTAATGGTATCGCTAGTGTAAGCTCGACCGTTACCACCCAAAGGTGTCCAAGCAACACTAAATTCTATCCCAACATGAAAGCCTATTTACATAACGTTTATTAAACAGGGTCGCTTAATTTGGTTCCTTAATTATTAAACTTAGTTAACGGTCAACGTAGCTTGTAGTTGGTTACGTAACCCAATGCCTAATCTTCGTTAATAAAGCAGGATCAGAAGTACTGTATAAATATTCGTTTCTTTTTTATCCATTATTGGCTAACCCTTGGAATTGAGTGTACAAGTGCCGCGTGGTACGGACTTTGTACTAGGTGGAAAAAAATTGGGATTTAAAAAAATGTTTAGAGGATGTAGTTAAGGCGCTCTTAACTGCATCCTCTAAACATTCTTTACCAAAATTCGCATTCGCTACCAAAATGACGTTTGTTAAAAAAAATAATTTTTTGACTGTATTTCCTACGATCTTACGCCATCCGAAACACGATTCAACAATTTCTACTCGATAGAAAAAAAAACCAAAGATGGGTCTACCGATACCGTTACTTAAAACTGTTCCCAGTGTCTAGTATATCAAAAGACGGTGTGTGGTAGGACCTTGTGCGAGGTCCGTCCGGATCGCTACCACCATCTTACTCGCTAATCCTGCCGCTAAGCAGCAGTGCTTGCACTGTTGTGTTCCGGTGTGGAGAGTAAAACAGCCGAGGAAATTACAGGCACAAGAGGCATTTCATCTTAGCCCTCTAGGTTGGCAACGCATCTGCAATCCCCTCCGGGGTTGCAGGTGTCTATGGGCAGTGGTGATCACTTACCATCAGGTGACCCACTTGCTCGTTTGCCTTCCTTATCACAAAGAAAAAAAAATTGTATAACAATATTGGTTTCGACGATATGAAGGAAACTATGCCATTAGTTTAAACAATTTCATTCCGTTCCGTCCCGGTGGCTCATTGACCAGAAGTTCTTTTGTAGGGCGTTGAGGTCAGGGCAGAAAAAAAAAAAATATCCATAAAACGTAAATAATTCGCATGGCGAATGTGGGTGGGACTTGCGTTCAGTACTGCGCTAATCAATGCGCTGTAGCTTAGTAAAACCTTAAATAAAAAACATTGACTTTCAGTTTGATTTTCATAACTCACTGGTAAATATCTTTATAAACCGTAAGATAAAAGATCCCCCACCAAAATAAGGAGCTGACTATGTTATCTTCATATATCTGATACTGTTAACATTGATATTTGGTACAAGACTTATTGAGCTCGACAGTATATAATTCATTTTTTAACCTAGCATTAAAATGTAATAGAATATAAGACATTTTAAAAAAATGTATGAAGGGAGTTTCTTTGGGTCCGTCGTTTCTTCTCACTCCGCAAACACTTCCCGATATAGCGGCTATACGAGTTCCGAGTGGTAGGTTCACATAGGCGGATTCAGAAAACGCCCTACCACCAAGCAAACTAAGTCTAGGTCTATTTTTAGCTAAGGTTGAGAGACTATCATATTTTATTTGCAACTTGCATGTGGTTGCTAAGTAATTTTTCTCTCCTGCTATAGCATCGTTTACAATTTTTCATTATAAGTAATATATTTTTAATCAAATTTTGTGCAAACAGTAAGAGGAAAACATTGTCTAATAATAATAATAATAATATCTGGGACAAATCACACACGGTCATCTGGCCCCAAACTAGGATTCCCTGTATCTTGGGAACCAGAGACTGATATATATACACATATATTTTTAAATACATACATATATGGATATAATACACCCAGACTCAGAGCAGACAATTCTGCTCATCACAGAAAAGTTTGCCCTGTGTGGGGATCGAACCCACGACTCACGGATCAGAGGTCAGGATCGCTAACCACTTAGCCACCGAGTCAGTCAAAAGAAGTCTAAGACTAGTAAGGATACCCTTGACAGCCTAGCATAGGCTCGTATTATCAAGGGTTGTCCGATCCTGTAATAGGATTTAGATATTTCCTAAATTACTAAATTACAGCCAATTACTCGATCCGACAATCCAAGACAGACAAAGGCTAATAATACTTGAAAGCTAATAATACGTGAAAAGCGACCCTCACCTCCTCCCTCAATATTATAGCAAAGGTCCACGTGGATATAGGAAAGGGATAAATATTTAATTTAAATTAAATACCTCACTAACGTAGTTTTTTTAAAACACTGAATAAATTTGTTCAATTTCAATTAGAAACTTCATTCGTTTCACGTTGAGATAAAGGGTAGTTGACTGCTTGTCATTAGAGTTACGTTTTATCAAATGTCAAAAATTACAAATAGTTCCAAAAATGTTTTAAACAGAAAAATTCTTTTTTTTTTGTTTCAACCAAAAAATTGTACAAGTAATGAACTTTAAAGCTAGTAAGTTTTCTACTGTTTCCTTATAAAAGTGATATTTACTGAAAATGATTTCTTTTTTAATTATTATTTTTAAACAATACCCTACTTTTAGTCTTCAAGTACTTAAAACACGACCTAGTATTTCCATAGACGGAGCATTAATGACTGCTCTCTTAAGTCTTAAAGATATTGAGAGCGAACTCCTCTTAAGCCTTTAATGCCGCTAGTGTAAACCCTATTCAGGGGCAAACATCGTCGACTGTTCAATTAGAACCTTTGTTAACAGGACCGTTGCCGCCTTGAATACAATTAACATTGGGTACAATAATCCACTTGTACCGACTACGGATAAAGTTCGGAATTATTCGGAGCGCCTGATCTAGTAAGTAGGGTTCGGTAGTAAAACCTTACTGACCGGCCGTATAAAGTTTACCACTAATAACTACAACTGGATATCATTAGTAAGTATAATCAAGTTGTGAATAGTTAGAGATAGTTCAAATAATGTATTTCATATAGAAGGTATTGTTAGTAATAGAGTGTGTAACTTACGTGCATTTATTATACCGACTGCTTTAACGGGGAAGGAAAACATGGTGAGGAAACCTGCACATCTGATTTCTAGATGTGTATGATGGTCACGGCACATGACCGTAGGTGTTTTAAAATGATCTACACGTGACCGCGGGTGATGCTAAGTGCAACACTAGGCAACCGCCGTCTTGGCTATAGAACGGTTAAATGTGCCACACGATAAGAGAAAGAAAAGTTTAATGACGTTAGTTCATAATATATTATATAATAAATAACATATTATATTATAATTATCCTGGCTCTTATCTCATTTTGTTTGGGCTTACTTTCCTGCGTATTATTTTCTAAGTATCCTATTCCTGGTTGTGAGTACCTGTGTGTATATCAGTGTCACACTCTTTTATATTGATTTACCCGATTGTCTAAGCGGACGGTAATGTACATCGGGTTTTTTGTAACTATGTATAATATGTTCTGCATGTCTTAAGACATTATTATAGCGCCTGTCTGTTTAAGTTATACGCTATGCTCATTTTTTCAAATTAATTTTCTTATGCTTAAAAATCCAAATTTTTTCCTGTTTAATAACAAGTACTTGCAGAGTCTTCTTCACTCGGCATGATAATTTTAATGAAATACTATCGAGGTATTCGCGGAATTTTTCATAAAATCCTTATTACAATAAGATACTTTACCTGGAGCCTGAGTATGAGAAAATATAAAATAATTGAACACAGAAGAGCATGAACTCTTAAACATTTGATGAATTTAGTTAATATTAATTTTGGTAACAGGTATTTCGGACATATTTCTGGAGATCATGTAGTAACTGAACAAATACAATTTTTGTATGAAATATGTGAAAATTATAGATTTTCATTAATTCTGAGTTCGCAGACGAGTTATTACCTTTTATACTATTATTACCAGCCATGACACTCCACTGTTGGACAAAGCGCCCCTACATATCCATGTCTCACGCCACTGCTGCAGTTCAGTCTTTGAGCAACCCATCCAATTCATTCCATCATCTTTGTCTTTATTTGCCACGAAATATGGAAATATGGAATTGTTATATGAGGATCGCCCTGATCGCCAAAGTAGATATCGGAAGCTTATAGTTCCGACGTCTACTTTGGCGATCAGTGCCGAATTCTCATATAACAATTCCATATTTTCATCAGCTCATTCTAATACATTTTCGCATCCATCATCAATATTTTATATTGTTAGACATGTAAATCTTTATATTCTTGCAATTTACAGGTGATCTTCTTTTTTCTTCATATCCTATGGCACAAATAACCTTCTATTCCCAAGGTATAGAAGGCGCATGCTTGATGTTGCATGAAGTTAAACCTCAGCCACGTGCAGGGCGTTTCGATTTACACCAGATTATAAAACTGTTGACAACCCTGACGCGATCTGTCGGATATACCAACCTTGAAAATAATGAGTGCTTAGAGCAGTTTAGCGTGTTCCACTCTAATTACTCGTTCGTAATCGTCGGGTGATCTTTTGTTTACTGAGTACAAAGCAGCTTGCTGTAAAGGCAACCGAATATAGAACGAAATTGGAATCACTGGAATTTTCGGGTCATTTAGGGACGGTCGGAAGTCGAAAGGTCTTACGAAATAAAGACAAAGAATGTAGAGATATTGTTGGGTGTATCTTAATAGAGGACAATTTAATTTAAAGTAATTTATTAACAGTGTACGTATGTACGTTCGATTGTAATAGCTTGTAGTCAAAATGGCTTGACGGATTTCAAAGAACGCGGATTTCAGAATTCGCAAACACTTCCCGAAAAGTTGAGTGTACAAATTCTGCATGATAGGGACTTTGTACTAGGTAGATAAAAAAATACAATATATTAAAAAATGTACAAAGCTTTGTAAGTTCGGGATTTTAGTATAATTTTGATTCCCAGACTGGATACATTTTAATCAGTATTCGTTTAATTCGTTAGGTTAAGTTATTCCAGTGGAACCTTTCTGTAATGAAACTATGTTGTTCTCTTTTATTTCTGCCTTTTAAAAGCCTTTGTACTAGCGCCCGCCCCAGTTTCCGCAAATCCTAATTGTTTATTTTTTGGAAAAGAAAACTATGAAGTCACTTTTTTCATACCTCTTTAACTACTTTCTCTTCCTGGCTTGTACAGCTAATTAGAGCTATAGCATATGCATGCAACTGAACACTTTTTCAAATCTAAAAGGTACCTATTAAAATACAAATCGATCATTTGAATGTCCTAGCTTTGTGAAAATTTGTTTTTTAATGATTTTATCATAATCTAAGAACAAAAACTGTTCAGTTAAATAAGAAGCATAGTAGGTATATTTTGAAAAATTGCTACACCTGTTTGTAAAACCGTTCACAAAAATACTACGTTATTTCGTTTTAATAACACATAATTTTGATAGATCAAGAATTGTACGGTAATAGGCACGAACATGGTACCAATAATATAAATAATATTATACATTAAATCTTCTTTCATCGGTAGATACTGTAATAATATAATATTTTCTCCATTTATTGGCAGGTAAGAATTCGAACCACGTCCAGAGCTGATTGGGCTCCGTGAGTAACTGCAGCTGGTCCAGTTAACCCATTTTTGTACACATTTCTTCGTGACTTAGTAAAAAATAATTTGAAACGGCTCCCTTTATCAATCAAAGTACGAACAGTCATACACCATACAAAATTTACCATGTCCATTAATATTAAACTAATAGCTAGTAATACAATACAGAATGAACTGAACATTTTTTTTTATAAGGTACCCATTAGAAATTCACAAAAATATATTTGGAATCTCCAAAAAAAAATTACAGATTGAGTTAACAATTATATGAAAAGTGTTTTTTTTTGCAAACGAGTTTCATATTTCATCCTGTTAATGTTTCCGGTAGTGGTCTTTTTTACATCGTGTATAAAGTATAACGTGATGCGATGTCAGTACCGGAACACATGACGGATTATAATGGTATCAATAAAGAGGAAATAATGTCTACAAATAGACCGTTACGATGGTTACTAGTTCTTTGCCCGAATGGTTACGACTTACAAGTTCTTTGCCCGACTATTAAGAGTTCGATTGGATTGGGTTATTTTCGGTGACCATAAAAACGTTCATGATTGTTATTTCCTGTTTACAGGGTTTAACAAAATGGATGTTAGGTTCATCAACGGGATTTTTTAATACTGAACAAATTTTGTAATAGTACTTTACTGATATCGTAAAAAAATGGTTTATCAAAGTTGGCCATTCAGCTGATTGCTTTGTAGGGAAAGATTAATTTTAATGTTACTTCGTCTATCTAATCAGCCTACATTAGCCCACTGTTGAGTTTAGGCTACTTCGTCTAAGTTACAGATAAAACGTTGTCCAGTTTGATAATCATCTTAAAGTATTGATACCCATTTTAGATACATCCTGTGTAACGGCTATCGAAAACGCAAACAGAACTATTATGAGACTGTATTAACTAACTGTATTAATAACAACTTGAAAATGTCAACAAAATTAAATACAACTCAACAATTATATAAATATGTTTTCTTGCATAACAGTTAAAATTTCAAATATTATTATTAGAATTCTAAAGAAGCATAAGGACAAGCAAGTGGTTGACATTAATATTTGTAAAAAACAAATATAGAAGAAAATTATACCTGAAAAATTTGAATGAATACCTTTATAATTAAGTCAAATGTTCAGCAATTTCAAAGAAAAATCAGTTTAACAAATGGTACCCAAGGAAAAGATGGTTTGTTACTCCAAGGCTATTTTGGTGAAACCTTAAAAGAAGACAAATGCGTGTCTCATTATGGAGTCTTCCTACACAACCCTGCAGAAGCCTTTTCATGCCATTCGATAATAACGAGACCATTTATCTTTATATTTATCCAAGCAATCTTTAAGTAGGTGATCAGAAAAATATACTACGGGACTTTATAAATAGGGAAAACAAAGTTAAATGATCAGTAAAATAATCTTATTTGATGCAATTTAATATTAGGTAATATATTAATGTTTTAAGTAACCGTAGCATGTTAAAAATTTGTGAAAGTCTAGAGCAGACAGATGGTTTTCTTCTTTTCTGAAATCACACGTACGTTGTCATCTAACTCAAAACTAGGATTCACTGTATTATCCTCGTAAGGCCCAACGTCCTATTTTTAGGACATAGGTTTAGTAGAAGTTCACACATAACTACCAAAAATTTGAACTGATTATCGAACTCGTATCTATTACGATTTAAATACCTACGTATTGGCTCCATTTCTGAACGAACCACATCTGAGTTCAAGCGTTAGGGACGTTAGTATTATAAAATCTGTGGTTAGGGTAAATTTTTTAGGTCGAAGGGCCGCAATGACTAACTACCTAAATTTAGATTGGGCCTTACGAGGATATAATAATTAGAGAAGCATAAACATACACACATATATACGTTTGTATGCACCTAGAAATAAAGTGCTCATCACAGAAATGTTTGGTCAGCAGTCAAAAACGCTAACCACTGAACCATGGAGTCTGAAATGTTTTGATAAATAAAACAAATAAATGTATCAAAGGAAAAAAAAGTACACAGAACAGTTGTTCATGAATGACAGTAAACGCTGAAAACAATGTGAAATATTCAAGTCCGGATTAATGGAGGTTGTGGGGTTATCAAGCTGCCTATAAGGCGTCTGACTGCAATCTATGATATCAACCGGCAACAACACCCCAGCGCGCTTTGTGAAGTGCGGAAGCAGCCGTCATAAATGCCACTAACAGTCAAAGCCATTCAGTTCAGGTTATGACTATATCTGTAGTCAGTTAAACTGCGTGATTGATAGACCACGCAAACCGCATTGAGCCACGACCACTTTTTATTGTGTAAGTATTCTAGATAAATGCCTCGCCAGTTTCAATACACGGTGACTGAAATGTGAATTCACAAGATCTTTCTTAGTTCATAACAGGTAAAAAGGTCACCAAGTTGACCAAGATTTCCAATGGTCTCTGTTGGACAAAGTGCAATTTGTATCGGGACATGAGTTCTCTCCTCATCATGTTATTGTTCGTGTGCCACCCCCATCATAAGCCTGGCAAGAGAGGGCCTGCAATAATATCATGGAACAGATAATTATATATCGGAGGGTATAAAAACGCCTTGTCAGCTATATGGAATTCGTGACATATGTCGTCGAGAAACCATACAGGGCTTTCAATTGTGGCACATTTTTGGCGAACATTTGAGAATCGCTATAAATCTTTGTACGGGGCTTTTAAAGGTGCTGAATCTGACGGGGTTAACATGAGTTATAAATGAGCTGGGAATCGCTTCAGCCTGATTTCACAAATATCGGATTTTCCACAAGATGTGGGGGTTATTCTTATTATTTTCTTTATTTCCTTTTCTTTTCTTTATTCTTCAAAACAAGTTTAAGAGAGGATTGACTAATTGCGCAGCAGCTAGTTTCAGCCTTGATTTCGATTCTCGGGTAATTGAAATAAGCAGTATAGAAGAAAGTTATTTTGTCGCACATTTTAGTGACTACAAAAACATTTGTTTTATGAAATAGCCTTTTTATTTGATTCAAGTGGTTCAAAAATAATTTATCACTATTTTTTTGTTCCGTCTAACATTAATTTCCCAGATTTTAGCAAGACTTTCAATAACGGTTCTCCTAAGGTTGCCGTGTTGTAGGTATCACATGCTATAATATACAGGGTGTAACAAAAAGGTGTGGTAAATTGATGGTGGGCTTCTTCTCATCAAACTGAACAACTTTTGATCTACTAATTTGTTGAAATAGCAAAAAAATTGGAGTTTTCATACAAACTTGGCTCACCCGATGATCGATTTGTATGAGAAGTTCAATTTTTTTGTTATTTAAACAAAGTTTTAGAAAAAAAGTTATTTCGTTTGATGAGTAGAAGCCCACCTTGAGTTATTACCACACTTTTTTGTTACATTCTGTATATTACCTTAAATTAAATAACAGATTTACTAAACATACATATTTGGAAATAATTGACCACGCTGAATACGTTAAAAACAACCGACTTCAATCGCAACAACTCCAATTTTGCTATGTTTTTTTTGATTTTCTCAAAAACCGCTGAATCGATTTCGATAAAATTTATATGGGACCACCTGTGAAGTATACCCTTTTAAACAAAAAAAGAATTTTCCAAATCGGTTCAGGCGTCTTCGAGTAATCGGTGAATGTACATAAAAAAAAAAGATTCCGACGAATTGAGACCTCCTCCTTTTTTTGAAGTCGGTTAAAAAACATATTTGATCATAGATATTAAATGGAATATTATTTTGATAGACTTCGGCTGTCAAATCCGTATAGCTGGTGACATGAATATTTTAATTAAAGGAGACTGCAGTAAAATTTATCCAATTACTTTTTTTATTAAGTCTTTAGCTCAAAAATTAATATAGTTTTTACCCACATAACTACAACTGTCATTTTTATTAATACAAAAGTAGTTGTTTGTTTGTTTGCTTGTTCTTCTTTTACGTCACAACAAAACCACGAATCAACATGTTTTTTACAGATATCTTTATCGGTAGGAAGTAAAAGGCACGCAGGAAGAACCGCGGGCGAAAGCTAGTTAAAAAAATATGCGATTAAAATTCACGACTACATCGGAAAATACTGGCGAAATTCAATAAAAATAAATGAGTAGAGCAATATAGCGTTACAGAAATTTCGATTATTATAGAAAATATTAACTAAACCGTAAGTCGTCTTTTATTGCGTCTCTCTGACTTGGCACAGATACCAATTTTGTAACTTACAAATAGCGTTGGTTGCTCTACAGTTAGTGACTCCGTCCTCCTAATCAGAGGTCTCGGGTTCAAATCCTGGCCAGTGCACCTATGAGTTTTTCGAAACTTACGTGCATTTTTTTACCGATTGCTTTAACGGTGAAGGAAAACATCGTGTGCAGGTTTGCACATCCGATTTCCAGTTATTGCACACGTCCGTAGGTGTAAATCTAAAATGCCCTACACGTGACCGAGGACGATCTTAAGTGCAACACCAGGCAACCGCCGCCTATACCTAGTGGATAGGATGATTGAAAATAATATAAAAAGAAATACCTCCCCCCCCCCCCCCCCCCACACACACACAGTTGATGATGTAACAACTCTCGCGACAAACGTCGATTTTGAGCCGACGTCAGTTTTCTTTCGGCTTTCCACGGCGAACTACTCAATCGATCTGCATGGAATAAAATGAATTTTAATCCTCTTGAAGAGAAGTATCTCCTACTGGAATATTATCAGTGTCGCGCCAGAAATAAAATTTTGCGAACAGAAAACAACGATGCTACGACCAGTAAAAACCAACCAATAATTACCAATTGAAGGTAAAAAAAAGGACCCACGAGACCCCCCCCCCATTGAGAAAGTGACCGTGCGTGTTTCAAATAGTATATATCCCGACTTCTACCAACTTTATTTTTTTTTAAACTGAAATCAACTAATGGGAAATATATTTTTTTTTTAGAATTTTACCCTGCAACGAGTCGTGTTCAACGAGTTCGTTTCATACGATAAAACTCGAAAAAAAATTCAGTGCCGGCATCGGTTATACTATAGTCCATTTTGTGGATAAGCTCATTTTTTTTCCTCCAGTCGAGCAGTTCCAAACGTCAAAGTAATAAATACCTGAGATGATGCCAGTTGAGGGTAAAAAAAACCTATTAAATCAGAGCCTAAAGATACCATTTTTCAAAACCGCTTAAAAGCAATTCTAATAAATAAAGCCTACTACCAAATAAATGAATTCCTAAATGAAAATTAATAATCTATTTACACGACATTATACACTTTACACTATACATTTTATTTAATATCCACTTTGATCAATGTTTTAATGCAATAATCAATAATTTATATCAATTCTTTATGATTTTTATATTTTCTATATCGTATGTTATATCTATATTTTGTAATTGTTTTGTGCATGCAGTGACTATGTAAACTTTTATTAATGTACCCACATTCCCTTTTGCAATACCTTATAAAGAGGTATCACAGCTGAACCTTAACAACTGTTACCATCATAAATGTACCTGTGATTGCAATAAAGAAATATGAATATGAATATGAATATTACTTTATTTGAACGAGTTAAGCGATGCACAGTGTGAGATTTGACCTTGGTTGCGGACACCCTCGTTTTATGTACGATTTGAGTAGGTTTAGTTATCCTAAACCATAAAAACTAACAAATATTTAAACATTTCAATTAATTTTGGAGATATTTTTTTTTTTACTTAAGTCATTGATTTCCATGAAAAACATTTTTATTAATTTTTCCCGAGAAAAAGTGAATTTTACCTTTGTATTTTAATTTTAACTATTTACCAGTTTAAATTGCTTTAAGTTTGCAAAATTACAAGAGCCTAAGTGCAGAAGAACGAGAAAAAAAAATTAATTTGAATATTTTGAAAAAAAAAATATATAAAATTAACCATTTCATTGTCGCATTTTTTTTAACAAAAATACATTAAAGTAATGTTCCTACTACTTCGTAACAAAAATCTATATACCTAGCTTGCGCGATCTTGGAGATATAGAGTTTCTATGTTTTTTTTAGATTTCTATGGAAATAGGGTTGACACACAAATAAAACTATTTTGTTGGATCTTATCTTATGTTGTTGATGGGGGCTGCCTAAACAGCGACACTTCAACCTAAAGGGATCTTTTGTATCAACCCCTTATAACCCTTGTACCTATCCACAGTGTATAAAATGACAGTCAATAGGACTTGGTATTCTAAGCATGAAATAAAACTCTCACTGTCTATTACATCTAGTTCCATAGTTGTTTCTCTTCAAAGTTGCCCTTTTTATGTTATTCCAGAAACAAAAAAAATAATATTTCTTGGAAATTACGAATACCAATTTTATTTTGAACTGACTGTAAGATGAGTCTGTAAAATGTTATTGGAGCGAGCTGCGTAAATTGAAAGATTTTTTATATGCACATAACGTAGCCAAATTGCAGAATTAGTATTTTTATAGACGGGTTAGCCGCTTTGTAAACATCATCATGTACCATAACGCTATTTTTTAAATTAAAATTGTAGTTTCCCGTACTAAATCCGTAAAGTAAATCAAGAATTTGTATGGGAAACTGAAAAAAAATTAAGATTCGCCATTTTTTTCATAGTCAATATGCGCCTCATGTATTACATGCTTTTAGTTAAGCTTTTCAAAATTTTTGTCAGATTTTCGATATCTTTTACCGTTTCCGAGATATTTGCAATTTTTGCTAAAAAAAATAATCGGAGGTCAAGATTTAACGAAAACTAACCCTTGTCAAAAGCCACTGCAAAGTTTTGGTGAGGGTTCCAAAAATAACCCTGTATAACGTACCCAAATTGCAAAATTAGTCTTTTTACAGACGGGTTAGCCTTTTTGTATACATGTATCACAATGCTATATTTCTAAAATTTTAATTTTAGTTTCCCGTATTAAATCCGTAAAGTGAATCAAGAATTTGTATGGGAAATCGAAAAAAAATTGAGATTCGCCATTTTTTTCATAGTCAATATGCGCCTCATGTATAACATGCTTTTAGTTAAGCTTTTCAAAATTTCTGTCAGATTTTCGATATCTTTTACCGTTTCCGAGATATTTGCATTTTTTGCAAAAAAAAAAAAGCGGAGGTCGAGACTTAACATAAATCTCAATAGTAATAATGAATTTGTATGGGAAACTGAAAAAATAATGTGTTTCCGCATTTTTTTCATAGTCAATATGCGTCTCATGTATTATATGCTTTTACTTAAGTTTTTCAAAATTTCTGTCAGATTTTAGATATCTTTTACCATTTCCGAGATATTTGCAATGTTTGCTAAAAAATATTCGGAGGTCGAGATTTATCAAAAAATAATGAGCAAAAACGTGTAAGACTTGCAATTTCAGATGTTACTTCGCCATTTTTAAGAGTTCCGTAGTCAACAAGGAACCCTGATATGTAGTTTCGCCATGTCCGTCTGTCTGTTTATCTGGCTGTAATTTGGCATGGATATATATATTGATCACTCCGACAAAGTGGTCAAATAAAATCTTGAAAAACATTTTTTTTCAGGGTACCTCCGCTACACGTGAAGTGGGGATTAATTTTTTTTCTCGACTATCCCATGGTGTGGGGTGTCGTTGGATAGGTTTGCGACAGCCATTTTTCGATTCAAGGATCCGTTTTCGAAATATTAAGTTTTAACGTGGATTTTTTTGTTTAAAGTCATGTCTCCCCCACCTCGCTGCCAGCTAAACGGTTGTTTCTAGAAATGTGAAAAAAATCAGGGTAGTAGTATACAGGGTGACTTTAAATTAGTTCTTGATACCAAAGGCTACGAATGTGC
This sequence comes from Coleophora deauratella, assembly GCA_958295455.1. NCBI lineage: Eukaryota > Metazoa > Arthropoda > Insecta > Lepidoptera > Coleophoridae > Coleophora > Coleophora deauratella. Next base: position 5,134,312 of record OY282393.1, read on the forward strand.
TCATGATAACAAACAACTTTTCCTTAATAACCCATAGTCAAATCGCAAAAAAAAATTTTGACTCTTCATACTAATTTGGCCACTCGGCTGATCGATTTGTATGAAGAGACCAAAATTTTTTTTACTATTTGGCTATGGGTTCCTTAGGGAAAGTTGTTTGTTATCATGAGCACAAGCATAGCCTTTCGTATCAAGAACTAATTTAAACACCCTATATACATATAACGAAGAAAAGGAAAACTATCATAGTATTAGTCAATTTTAAAGACGGGAAGTTTTACCCCTTGAACTCAAAATAGACGTACTTTGTGCCTTGAAGCAGTGTTTGGCGAAGTACTACGGAACCCTACACTGCACGTGGCCCGAAACGCACTTGACCGCTTTTTATTTTATTATAATTGATCATTTTTATTTCTGTTACTCAAAAATATTTGCAGTGTCAAATTATTTTATTAAGACACCAATTATTTTCAGCCTATATTTGCCTAACTGCTAATAGCCACTACTATCATTTACCACTTACTTAGTCCTCACCTCACTCGCGAGGGAAAGGTATGCCTTTAGGATCCATACAATATGTGCATATAGCTGAGGAATTTAAAATATGAATTCCTAAAATAGTTCCTAATAAAAAAAACACTTTAATTAAATAAATAAATTTTATTCTTTGCGGGATTCTGAGGATCACGCATTATTACTGCCTTCTTCTACAATAGCTTTATAGTAGGTAGTAATGCTTTAGAAATAGTACTAGTGGATTATGCGGCCAACTGAAACTTGTTTTCCACAAGATTCAAATGCCTACAGGTCATATGATAAAGTTTGTTTAAAAATATTGCATGTCGCAAACTGGTAGGCGCTTGCGAGTGGCAACCCTAAGTAAAAATTTTGAAATTCAGTATTTCCGTTATCGCGTGTCTGTCGCATCTGTTTTTTTTATGGTAGTAGTTATTAATGTAATTAACATATACGTTCTGAAAAAAAATGCGACCATGTAGAAAATTACGAGAAAAAAATTTATAACGAAATCATAGAAAAACTAACTTTTTGCCTAGAATAGCGAAATATTTTAAGTTTTTATGGATTTGAAGGTTTATATGGTATACTCACTATCACACCATGAAACATTTAATGAAAAACCAATAAAAAGAAAGGAGATAATGTGTTTCTTTGGTTTCTATGGATTTTTCTCGATTTTCTGAATTTCTCTAAAACTATGACAGATACAACAATGGGAGTTTTAACAGGAGTTTTGTTTAAATATCAGTTTTCAAAAAAACACATAAAACTAGGGTGTCCGCAACTAAGGTCAAATCTCACACTGTGCGATGTTGATATTTATACGGGGTGCAAAGACCACACCTGGAACGTTTGACAGGGTGTTCCATCCTATCCTATCTTACTATCCTATCCTATTATATCCTACTAATATTATCAGTGCGAAAGTATGGATGTTTGTTTGTTTGTTCGTTCCGTTTTCACGCCGAAACTATTGAACGGATTTGGATGAAATTTGCTAGGTAGATAGAAAAAGAACTTGGCTAACATATAGAATAATTATTATCCCGGAAAACTTAAGGAGGAATGCTAAAAACTTAAAATTTACGCTTGTTCACTAGATGGCGCCACTTTAACATTTTATTTCTCTCTGGACCCCAATTCTGAACTCCACGCAAACGAAGTCGCGGGCGTAAGCTAGTCTACTCATAAAACTGAAAAACGTTTCCTATGGAACCTATACAGAATTTGCAACAAAAGGACTTTTAATAGAAATTGATCGGGCAATCAGCCAATTTTGTATGAAGAGTTATTTTTTTTAATAATTAAGTAAATAATGACTTCGGAAAAATAATTTAGTGTGATGAGTAGTTTAAGATAACCAGAGTGGTATTTTTACGATCTGTTGTAAAATGGTTAAAAAATTTACTACAGCGATGATAGGTGATGATTTTCAATGAAATTTACCCTAGCGTGCCCATGAGACAGCACATGGGCACGCTAGGGTAAATTTCATTGAAAATCATCACCTGTATTAGCATGCTAAGCACGCTAATACAGCGATGCTAATAGCTGTATTGGCATAGCTGTATTAGCAATGACCTGTAAAATTATAATTTCGCTACTTTTTATTGAGCACCCAAATTTTTTAGCTCTACCCATTATATTTATAAATTTTTGGTCTTAATGTAAATTTAAAATCATCACCTGTATTAGCATGCTAAGCACGCTAATACAGCGATGCTAATAGCTGTATTAGCATAGCTGTATTAGCAATGACCTGTAAAATTATAATTTCGCTACTTTTTATTGAGCACCCAAATTTTTTAGCTCTACCCATTATATTTATAAATTTTTGGCCTTAATGTAAATTTAAAATCATCACCTGTATTAGCATGCTAAGCACGCTAATACAGCGATGCTAATAGCTGTATTAGCATAGCTGTATTAGCAATGACCTGTAAAATTATAATTTCGCAACTTTTTATTGAGCACCCAAATTTTTTAGCTCTACCCATTATATTTATCAATTTTTGGTCTTAATGTAAATTTATCTTCTCACTAAATTGCTTGCCAAAGTACTTGTGAACGCACCACACCTCTCTCGAACTAACGCAGGTTTGACAGAACCTACTTACGGCGAAAAATTGGTTTTTCACCACTTGTTTCACACGAAAAGGTTAACAAGGGTGATGTAACGTACATACATTAATAACCCCAAAGGTGACTAGCGAAAGGTTACCCAATTCGGGATTCTGTTTCATATTTGTGCAGAATGAATTTGAAATATTTACTTCATTAGGTTTACCATCTTCGTATAACGGATACTTTCCAAGGGAAAATTAGATGATTAGACACTGCTTTTGTGAACTTTTATATACAGGGTGTTACTTTATTAGTGCCCGATATTTTTGGACTTGAAAAAAAAATGTTAGATTCTTCATACTAGATAAATTGGCAGCTCGGCTAATCGATATGTATGAAGACCAAAAATTTTTTTTACGATTTGACTATGAGTTCCTTCGGAAAAGTTGATCAGAATCAGGAGTAAAAGCACTCACTAAAATATCGGATACTTATAAAGTAGCATCCTATATTTTGTGATTTCTTGTTTGCTGAAAATCCATATTTCTTTTCTTTTAATATATAATATCACGAAGTTAAGATTGGAACGGAAACGAATTGACATGAGTGACGTTTACTCTTTACTCCCGATTTTCTTTGAAGAGGCAAAACTCCGTATATATCTTGAACTATTATAGAACTTTTATGTGCAAATGAAAACTTTTTGATACAGGTTTCGAGTAGTGACTAGTATAATTTATTAGATATAGGACTTTGAGTTGAACATGTTCGAAACATTCGAATTTTGTGCTATTCAACTTTTAAATTGGATCTGATTCGACAGTCTAACAAATTTTCGGGCTTACTAAAGTTGTAGTCCTCTTTTTACATGCGTGTCAGTCCAGTTGCGGTTCCACACGTCTGTTCAAAAGTTGAGATTGAAATTCAAAGGTAAATTTAAATTTAATTTGGATAAAAAATACGTTGAATTTTGCCACACAATCGCCTGTGTTTGAGTGTGAAACGATTAGAATTGAACGTCAATACAGCTAGCTGGCATGTTGATTACTGTTGATATTTGTAAGTAAAATAAACAAAAACCTCAGTTTCCATAACATAAACAAATCTCGTAACAAGTTGCAGCATAGCTCATACTGCAACGTACCCGTGTTACTTTTGTGGTTGCACTTAAAACAACAAACAAACATAGGTACAGTTTATTGGCATAACTGGCCGAGTACGGAATATACAGCCGTGACGTTGGCAGCGAGTATTCCAAGCACGGTTTTAATAAAATCCTGTTCACTATTCACTTTATTTGCTTCGACCACGCTTCTGCAGACTTATTGTGATACCTGCGCTGCGCTCGAAGGAGTTATGATCTTGGAACTGCAACCGAGTTAAGCAATAAAATGTACCGGGACTAAAACACATAATTTATTAAAGTAACTGTTGGTATTTTTTGTAAGTTATGATAGAGATGCAAAATATGATTATTTTACTAACTACACTAAATATTATTTACTTTTCCAAATAAAAATGCCATCAGAAAGATATTGACTTTTAAATGGAAAGCACATTTAATGATGTACATTCCTAGGATGAAGAACGTAGTGTAACGTTTTAAGATGTTATGTATGTATACCTTTTTTTATTTTATATATCTTTTTATTGTATTCTATTTTGACTATTACATATTTTGATTCTATGTATTTTACAATTGCATGAGGAAATTAAGATAATGAAATTAATTAATTTTACTATTTTAAATGAATTGTTTTTAAAACGAAATAACAAATGACAATGTATAATTAATACAAAATAAATCTATATCTATAATATCGATGGTTTCCGCTACAAAGGTCGTAACGTTTGCCTATTGCCAAAACTATGCATTTTGGAGTTACGACTTTTGTAGCGGAAACCATCGATATAAAGATTCACATTTATCTTTCATTATCTGTAATGGTATCTTTTCCCTTACAATTTTAACCATTTCAGTACAAGAAAAAAGAGAAAGGAGACAAAAACTTAAATTAAAATGATACACAAAAGACGTCATAGTATCATCCTCTTTTGTTATCCACATTAGGATTCGTTTTAAGATATAAGCGTACAGCGATAAAATAATGATTTCCAGCTATGACTTTCGAGGACGATATAACTAATTAATTAAACAAAAATTTGGTTACTTGAACATCGTTTTTTTTTCAGAGAGAGAACGCCGAGCGAGGGGTTTGTTTTTATTATTCAATACCAGCTTCCGCCCGCGACTTTGTCTGCGTGGACTTCAGAAATGGGTCCAGACCAGAGAGAAAGAAAATGTTAAGGTGGTGAATCTAGACACGAAGTAAAAATTTTGAGTTTTCAAGCATTCCTCCGGGAACACCTAAGTTTTTCGGGATAAAATCTACCAAATTTCATCCAAATCCGTTCACTAGTTTCGGTGTGAAAGTGGAACAAACATTCAAACAAACAACCAAATAAAGAAACAAATCAACATCCATACTTTCGCGTTTAGAATATTATATTAGTGAGATGAGATGAGAAGTGGTGTGGAGTCGCCGCGCCGCGCTAACCCGCAGCCACTGCCAACGTGACGACTACGTTAGACTGATTTTTCTGCTGATTTTTAGACACATGTATCTATGTACCATCTTGAAAGATGTCTGGTCCAAAAGCAAGTAATTAATCATATGTAATGTGTGCGCTCTTCAATGGATTTATTTAGATGATTATTGATAAGACAACCTTTAGTCAATGAGGTGCTTTTATATTTGTTATAATAAATTTGTGTAGCGGCTCCTAATCACTATATTTTGTGCCTTTTATGATAATTTTAAAATTAATGCCAGGAAACGTCCTAGGGTCCAAGTTGAAATATTCGCTGACGCCTAGGTTTTGAACCAGAGATAATGACAACAAAGCAACATGAAGAACAGCTGTGTCTAGATGGCGATGTCCATGATATTGTCAGTTAAATTAGATCACATGGCGCCATATTGAAAAAAATAACACATTTTACTGAAAATATTACAAATCTAGCCATAGTTTTGTAACGAACAAGCCTGACAAGACAAGATGTATTTAATTATAATATAATAATAAATAAATAAATATCTGGGACAAATCATACACGGTCATCTGGCCCCAAAGTTTCCTATGTTATGGGAACCAGAGACTGATATACATGTTACAGGCAACTTGAGGAGTACGGTCACTATGAATAATGACCGGTCTGGATACATAACGTCCGGATCAAGTGGGCAATGTAAGTCAAACTGCATGAGTAATCAGGGGGTCTCTATAATATAGCATAACTTTTTTATGACTATTCGGCCTTTGCATAACATTATTGTGCATTACTTGGAATAATTAGAAATGTCCCTAACTATAAAGTTGCATAATGTTAAATTTCCTAATAATATTATAGCATATCAAACTTAAGCATAATATTAATTCGAATAACAGAAAATTTGCCTAAATAATAAGTTGCATAACATTAAATATACTAATAGTATTTTTGAATATCAAATTTCGTTCCTAAGAAGAAAAATATAAGTAAGGTTGCCAAAAGCTATTGCCAGAAACTAAAATTGAATTAAATAAGATTAACTATAATAAATTTTAGTACACAATATATTATAAATTATTAGTTTGAAAAGTATATTTTAAAACGTTATTGTCTAATTAAAATTAAAAATTAGGTCAACTTTAATTAATTTTAAAATTTATTTTGCATAGATTTTTTTTACTAAAATGGCGTGATTTATATTAAATATAAAGAAATGTAATACTCGTACCCAATGTATTACGCATATTTTTTTTAAATTAATCAGTAATTTTAAAGCTTTAGACTACCTTATTTTATTTATTTTTAACCTCATAACTACTTATAGCGTAGGTTGTAAGAACCAGTATATTAGTACAGGGTATTGGTAAGTAGTAGGTAGGTTGCTAGGAAGGGAAGCATTCAATCGAGGATGCAAGCAAGCAAGCAAGCAAGCATGCTTATTTTTTTTAAATTAATCAGTAATTTTAAAGCTTTAGACTACCTTATTTTATTTATTTTTAACCTCGTAACTACTTATAGCGTAGGTTGTAAGAACCAGTATATTAGTACAGGGTATTGGTAAGTAGTAGGTAGGTTGCTAGGAAGGGAAGCATTCAATCGAGGATGCAAGCAAGCAAGCATGCAAACAAGCAAGCAAACAAGCAAGGAAGCATAAAAGCAAGCAAACATGCAAGCAAGCAGTCGATCTGTGGATGTTTTATCAATCAAACCTAACACCGCGACTGTGAGGGGAGGCGAGCTTGCTGTCGCCCCACAGTCTCCGAACCTAAATTATCCGTGTCGGGGGCTCCGAATTCCCGAGCTCGCTTCGCTCGCTCCCGCATTAGTTTAGGACTTCCGTGTTCCGTGTAATTAGGGCTTTTAATATTTAGGCCTAATTAAAATTATGAACTTTTCAGTTATGTCAATTACTATTTAGGCCATTTATTATTTAGTCACTACTATATTTATGCAATTTTCAATTAGGACAATTATTGTTTTGTCATCCCTAATTTAGGACATTATTGCTTATTATTTTTAAAGTTTAGGGGGAATAATAATTATGCAGAATTACGATTAGGCAGATTTATATTTCTGCGCAAGATTTTTATGCCTAACTTGTTATGCCATAGGTAATTATGACACAAAATTTTATGCGATACAAAGACACCCGTAATCAGGTGACTTTTCCCGGTTAGTATGAATAATGACTACCCTTCTTGGGCAAAACAATAAAACATGAACTTTGGTGCTTTTGTTTATTAAATGAAATTGAACTTACATATTTTTTATTGAAAGGTAAAAAAAAACAATTCAGCATAGAAGTTCAAAATAAGTAAAACAATTAAACGTAGTAACATCACTTAATTTTATTTTAATAAAAATATTACTTATGAACAACAGTAGAAAAATTCGTTTGTAATCAAATCAACTGAAATAGGTATTTGAAAATATTCGCGGCCTTCATTCCACGCCGCCCCACACAAGTTATCATATTGCCTGGCTAGAAGTAGGAAATACAGATATTCATACTGCCCAGTCCAATTGAAAAGTTCAAGCTCTTAAACCTTGATTTTTTAAATCCACGGGTCGTCGGGAATTATTATTATTGGCCGGTCAAAATAATAAAATCAATTTGACCGACGCTCGTGGTCATTATTCATTATGATCGGACCATATTAATATCTGCTCGGTTAATCAAGTTTCCCGTAACATACATACACATATACATTTAAATACATACATACATATATAGGTTATAATACACTCAGACTTAGAGCAAACAAATCTGCTCATCACAGAAATGTTTGCCCTGGGTGCCATCGAACACACGACTCTCAAATCAATAGCCTGGAGCGCTAACTTAAAGTTTATTATTTATTTCACTTAAAGGTGAAAATATTTTGCGATAAATGGACATTCCCTGTCCAAATAGTAAATTGGTATTGTAATATTTTTCGAGTATAAAGTTTAATAAGACTGCTACAATATTAAAGTTTAATGGAATTCAGGGTTTCATCGAATGTTGGTTTGGAAACTAATATCTGCTGTTTTATTATTACAAAGTACCTATAGTCATCAGAAAATAATTATTAAGCTTAGGAAACACAAATGAATATTTGAAATATCGTATTTTCTAAACTTTTATTGTTAACGCTAGAGTCAAACATCCAAAATATTTTATTCCTATTTTAACATATCCAATAAATTCGCTATCCAATAAATTCGCTTTGTCCGAAAGTCTATAGAAATACGATATTCAAGATTTATATGACTCGTGGAAGTAATTTGTAGTAGGCGTACAATGCAGGCTTTTATGCCTTTGATGAGTCTTCGTCAGAGAAACTTATTGTGTACATTTGAAGAGTCATTATCGCATCAACTTCGCGCACAATACAAATAATGCAATTCATGATCGATTTTCTTTTAACCTCTACCCACCTTTGCTACATATTGTTTGTGGTTTCAGAGGGCAGAGATGGCCTCAGTGACAAGTGACAACCATTTTTGTTTTTTTTTTTCTTATTCATTTATATCTAAATATGAATTAACTATTTTACATGTAGGTCGTAAGCCTGGAGGTAGGTAGAGTAGGGGGGTCTCGTAGGCTAGGGCCAGACAGGGAAACGCCATCTCGACTTTATGAATGACACTTCTAGAGAGCATTACGCTAGTAAGAGTTAATTTACTAGTAATAAAAGGACATATACATTCGTCACATTAAGTAGCTAATAGGTATACTAATTTCACCAATTTAACAAAATCTAGAAGCACGACTGCAACAACGACACATCTTTCTACAAAACTCACTTAGTCGTTTTGCCAGTGACAATCAAATGGACATACATACAAACTGAAAAGCATAACCCCCGAAATTGGGCAGTCAGTTTCAAAATTTCAACGTGGATTTCTAGTAAAGAAAAAAATATATTAATATTGGAACCTTACTACATGAAAATTCGGTACGCTTTCTATTATTTACGATATCTAAATTACAGGGGTATTGTTTCATTTTCGAAGTTGGGGCCATAAATACGGCTGATGCTATCTGAAATTAATGTAAACACAATTTATAGTCCACCGCAGTGAGAGCTCCTAGGAAACATGCCAAATTCATTTGAGAATGGAAATCCTTTTATTTCGGAAACTTTCTAACGTTTCATAAAATATTATTTTTTTGTTCTTGATTATTATTTTTGTTTTATTTATAGCATTAAAAGAAATTAACAGAAGCAGACAGAAATAAAAAGCAGCCAAACATAATATTTGCAGACATAGTGACAATTGTAGGTGCAATATAAAGGTGTGAAGCATCGGCATTCGGTACGATAAATTAACGGAATAACTATCGCAATTATTATGATTCTTAGTAAATTTGAAATTTTGAAATCTATCTGTAGTCAAAAAGATAATGAAAAAATGCGGCTAAAATTTAAGAGCACATCAGAAAACGCCTCCTATTTTTTGTGTAGGAGCGGCATACAGTTAGAATTTTTCCAGACTGCAACAGAAACTAGGCCACATACCTTTTGCCATGTTCTATCGTGTATGAATAAAACTGAAAAAGAGGTCTTATCTGATATAGCATATAGAATAGAGGTTTCAGGACTAATACAATAGTTCGAAGGGTCAGTACGTAAGATAGTGTGTTCGTTTAATTAACTCCAACAAAAGGTAGCCTCCGTTCTGTAGGTATTACGGTGACCAGAGATAAAGAATTAATTGTCGACGAAAAAGGTTGTAAGGTTACAGAAGGTTAAAGAATAATAATATAGACTGAGAGATATAAGGTGCTTTACTTTTAATACAATACTATAATTGTTTACATTTTCCTATTTTATGCTGTACAATAAAGTGTTTTCAATTATTCCGATTTCAGATTAAATATCAGAATGAACATTGATACTTAAAACAAAAGACACTTAAAAATAGTTTTCTAGACAATATTTTAGAAACACTAGCTTGTATTTTAAGAGCATCATATATTTGAAATTCCCCACACTATACCCACTATAAAACGTAATGTCTTCTATTCAAAGCCTATCATTGAGAAATACCATCTGCCGAGGTCTGTCATTAAGATCGCACGCATAGGAATCTGGAAGCCACAACGGTTGGATAGTCAAGCCAGAAAGCACCTGACTGCGTGTTAGTTATTCCCATTAAACCTTACGGCAATAACTTGCATACCAGTAGCGAATAGAACTATTTAATTGAAATACAGCGGGCGATATTTCCATACCTACAATGGGAGAAATTTTCTAGTTGAAAAACATGAGAGTTCAGAATATCTTGTGTAGACAGTACTCATATAAACGTGTATTTTTCGATTTAATTGGAATTTAGATCCTGGGTCGCACCAGGATAACGCTAGGTACAAAAATAAAATAAAAACATTTACAATACGTGTTACCTAGAATATGCCAATAAAAGATTAACAAACAGTTCATCTTGCAAATTTCTCAGTTCACTGATTGTAGCTTCTGTCTGCTTCTGTTAATTCCTAGTGCAGAAGAAATGTGTAAGGGCTGTGTGCGGGATAGGCCCGAGAGATTCGTGTCTGCCTCTTTTTCAAGAACTTAAACTCTTAACCCTTACAGGTTTTTACATCCTGGAGGTTGGCATATTTGTAAGAAAATACCCGGGATATTTCAGTCACCCTTTACCAAATCAAAGGCTGAGAAATAGAGACCTAACAAAAATTGTATTACCACCTCACAGAACTGCACTCTATGAAAAAAATTGTCACATGATGATCATCAAAGTTTATAACAAACTACCTGTTGGGCTTAGACAATTAACAACAAAACATTTCATTAATAGATTACGCAAATGGCTAGTTGACAAATGCTACTTACTACTCTCTTGGAGAATTTTTCATGGATTCTGAACAAATATAGTGATTGACGCAATGGGTACCAAAATGTTTGCATGCCATATTGTGGTGGAATATACTGAAACTTTATAATAAGCAACCATCTGTATATACGTGTATTCTTTGCAAATAAAAATATTCTATTCTATTCTATACAGGGTGTTAAAAAGTGCGTTTGAAATAAGGGGTTACTCAGAATCAAATTCTTGATTCACTATTCAGATTAGTATTAGAATCTGAAAAAAAAAATTGAAGAGCGGATTTTTTAAATATTTTTCCTGGGTTCTATACTTGATTCTGAGTAACCCCTTAAAATTTCAAACGCACTTTTTTACACCCAGTTTTGTATGAAATACATAAAAATTACCTTAACACGTTCAATGTGCAATTGAAAATTAGAAGTTGACCCCTCACGTGCTCACATACATTGATTGTTTTATGTTGGCTACTACTTATTACGACTTCTTGGTACCTAACACACTATTCAAAATGATCTTCCGGTATTTACAGGTTATTTTGCACAATTTCATAGCCCACATGTGTAAGTCAATTGGAATACTTAAACTCACACGTGCGAGATTTAACAATCCTTTTAGGTAGCGTGACCCATATGTGGTGCACTCACGTATCATTTCAACCTCTAAATGTCCTACATATGGGTCATGCACAGTGAACGTGTTAAGCCTTAAGGCTCAATCAAAATTGCAATAATACTTTAGACTACGCGAACAATGCGACAAAATGTCATTTTTTGTATAAACTAAGTCTTTTCTTTGTCAACATAACAATATAAAACTTATGTAAGAAATCACGTTAACGTTATGACAGAGGCTCTAAATCTTACAGCTTTTGCGGGAAAAAACAAAACTGACCCCAATACGAAATAGGTCAAAGTTAGGAAGAGGGGCTCAAAGAAAAACATTTTTATTACCACTGAAAACATTTCTCAGATTGATAGAATCACCCAATTCGATGAGAATTAGGGTTTCTGCTTAAACTGTCGTAAAGTTTTTAGACTTTAGGGTTCCGTACCTCAAAAGGAAAAAAGGAATCCTTATAGGACAGACTCGGTGGCTATGTGGTTAACGCTCCTGACCACTAATCCGAGAGTCGTGGGTTCGATCCCCACCCAGTGCAAACCTTTCCAGTGCAAAGCAGAATTGTTTGCTCTGTGTCTGGGTGTATTATATCTATATATGTATGTATTTAAACGTATATGTGTATATATATCAGTCTCTGGTTCCCATAACACAGGGAATCCTACTTTGGGGCCAGATGACCGTGTGTGATTTGTCCCGGATATTTATTTATTATTATCACTTCGTTGTCCGTCCGTCTGTCTGTCTGTCTGTCTGTCTGTCTGTCTGTCTGTCTGTCAGAACCTTATGTTGAACCTTATGACGTATCAAGTTGAAATTAATATCAAATACATACTCAGATCTGCAATCCCTTGGCCCTGTGAAACAATTAAACTTCAACGCAGTCAAAGATACTGCCGTTTTTTGACGATATTTTGACGGTCGCGAGGGAATTAAACCCTATGGGGTACTTATCCTTGACCTAGAATCATGAAATTTGGCAAAAGCAATATCTTATAGCACAAGTAATTAAAAAAAAAAAAGCAAAATGTAAATTTGTAGTTACTTTTTTTACAAACAATGCTATACTGACGGTATGCTATATGCGGTTGCTATACTAACCGCGACCAATGTCGATGTATGGGGACAACAGTTCTCCAACGGTGAAGTTAAGTTTGTCTCACAATCCCAAATGTGTCGTACGGAACCCTCGGTGCGGGAGTCCGACTCGCACTTGGCCAGTTTTTTTATTTATTAGTTAGAACGATAAAAATAGAATCATACTTAAAAAACAAAAAATATATATATTGTAAAGAGCCGTCACATATGCATAACATCCGCAGCATAGACCGAGTTAAACACTAACAATAGATTGGACCATACACGCTCATACAATAATGTGGGACATCTCACACTTCCCCTCTGTTAATATGTAGTTTTAACGTAAAAATAAACCAAATTACATATTTTGGTATATATATATTGATTGACTATTACTCTTATAAAACAACATTTTATAATGGACAGTTCTTTCTCAATGAAATAAATTTTATTCACACACTTCAAAAAATTGCGAACGTTGTAGGAAGAATTATGAAAATGGATGTAAGGGCGACGTACCCTGTTTATACATTAATTATGTTTGTATACCTATTGTTTAGCGAGGGTTCATTTAGGAGGAACTTAAGGGGATTATCATAATGCTAGGTTATTAATTAAACATGTACTATGAGCTCATGACATACTTTACACTTGGCTATAAGATGAATACGGAAAATCTGCTATGATGGTTTGAATAGGAAATATAGGAAAAGAACTAATCAATAGTTACCATCAACTTTCTTCAAAGAAACTATTGAATTGACTATTAAAGTAACCCTTAGAAAAGGTCCCTTAGTCCAACTACATAGCTGGACAGAGTAGTTGGTCAACTACCTTGACATTAATTTCTAAGATATTTTTGAAGTTTTCATGAAAATTTGTAACCTGCATTAGACAAAGAGCCCTCCGGTACTTCCATAGGCGAAGTCCCCCCGCCTCCGTGAAGTTTCTGATTGCACCATATGATAGTACACCTCAAGCAGAATCAATGTCTCAACAGGATCATCCCTCTATTTCTTACAGTTATCGAGCTATAGGGTCAAGTATTTCTAAAAAACCATAGCATCTTTCTAAACTTTGGAAAGAGGTCCAATTATTAAAATTACTAAAGGAGTTTTTATTTTTTATTCTTTTGTGATCTAAAAAAGATGTTGATGCTGTGATTGTCGTGACTTGAAACAAATATTTTTTTGTGCAGCTTTTGACTCTTAGTTAAGTTCCGCAGTCCCTATAATTGGACCTCTTTCAGATGCTATGATTTTTTTGACCTACTTGGCCCTATAGCTCGAAATCTATAAGAAATAGAGGGATGGTCCTGTTGAGACATTGATTTTGCTTGAGGTGTACTATAATATGGTGTCATCAGAATCTCTTCACGGAGGAATATAGAATTACAGGAGGGCTCTTTATATAAAAAGTCATTTTTTGACTACAGATGACTGTAGATGTGAATCACGACGTGGAGATAAATATTTGAAAAATCGTTAGTTTCTATATTAAATGGTAGGAGGCTTTGTGTTGTCTGTCAGGTACTAAATACAAGTATCATGGTAATATAAAAGAAGTAAGTATATATCAAAGAACTTATATATTATAGTGTATATCTTTGTCAACATTAAAAGGAAATATACCTCAAAAAATATATAAAAACCAAGTGACTGTTTTCATTAACACCTGTCATGCAATTGCACCTTTCTGTGTAAAATAAAGATTCAAGCAAGTACGACTGACGAATTTTACACATTTATTGCTGATCTTAACCTTTGACAGCAACGTGACGTCTGTAATGTTTTCACTCATAAAAAATGACCTTCCTATGTAAAATAAAAATGATTATGGTTTGAGGCAACTTTATTTCTCATAAGAAAAAATCACTTATATGATAAACTTAATTAAATATAAAATAAAGTCAATGTAGGCTTATCGCACAGGTTAAACATATAATATTTCATTACAAAATATGCATAAATAAAAGTAAAAACAAATATAAAACTTGAGGGAAGATAACACTGGTTATGTGCCTAAAAGTTTAATGATTATAAAAATACATTCTACAAGCACAAGTGCAATTGGCACATGCTATTTTGTGGATTTAAGACCGTTTTCAACGACAAAACTGACCAAATACACCTTTGTTAAATGGCCATAGTTATGCCATAACGATCCAACTGATTGAAAATAAAGCACATTATGTACTTTATGTCAGTGCCATAAAGTACAATATTCCTTGATAACAAACCATTACGTCCCCACTTCAGGGGCACGGGTCTCTTCGCTTTACAATATCCCTTACTTACTTCAAATGAGTTGGATCGTTATGGCATAACTATGGCCAAATGTGAAATGGACTTTATAGAGGAATCACAAAGTAACCAATATTTATGACAGCATGCAGCAGAGCTATAGGTACTTATTATACCATAGATAGACAATGATATACCTTACTCTACTGGTGTGGTTCCTATCTTGGATCATAACGTTACGACATTAGCATAATATTGAGATATCTCAATGCTGGCATGGTGCAATAGCGATTCCTCTATATCGCTCTTTGTATTGAGATGCCGATTCTGGCGCCAAATGGGCGACGCCTTAACGATTTTCTCTATTTTCTATTATACATATGTTTGATGTATCTAGAGTCAAGACTGAATTTTTGAATCGTAGGGCGTATAATTTAGGTTGATATATTTTGTATAACAATGACAAATTAATTACTGTGGAAATAATTGTAAAAAAGGAATCGTCGGATTTTTATTCAGTAATTAATGTCTCCAAATCTATCAACTGATTCATCAAACGAAAAAGTGGTGCTTAATTTTTATTTCATTTGATTTGTTCCGCGTTTTCTCATAATTTAGTTACAATTAAATACTAATGAATATTTGAAAAAGGAAAAGTATGTTTCTAAGTATCTATTTTACGTCCTCCTCCGTGGTCTAGTCCGCTCGCTTCACATCAGGTCGCGGGTTCGATTTCCGGCGAGGACGCGGTTTAGTTAGTAGTAGGACATTTTCTGAGCCCGTCTGGCTTGTAACCACCATCTTATCTAAGTCTTGCCGCCAAACATCAATATTATTGTTATTATTCCTGCATGGAGATAAGATAGTTCCTCATTGTGTTTGGGAAATCTTGGCACATCCTTCGACAGCATCATTATTTACCAGTAGGTGAGATAAGGCTAAGCAGTTATAGATAAAAACTAACCAAAATAAGAGTTTGAGTGAGTTCTAGAAATATTTTTAAAAAAGCACTAAAATCAAAATTAAAACCCCCAACCAAAACTATATGCATAATAGGAACCTTCAGATAATTTAGACAAACCATACGACACTTCGTATCTCAAAATCCATCAAATCTTCTAGATTAAAACAGATTACTTAAAGAAAATGCTCCAGGTTTACGTAATATTCTTCAACATTTTACGAATTCTGTTGTACCAACGAGGAAATTTTATAACATTGTTCTACCGTCTATCCACCACAGACAGTCAAAGCATCATAATATTTGCATTTTTAACAGAATTTCATGAAACTCAGGGATAACATACGAGTGCACTACTGGAATAGTTGCGTCAGGTTTATTTACGTTTTGTCTTAAAATATAATGTACTGACTCGTTGGCTAAGTGGTTAGCGATCCTGACCTCTGATCCAAGAGTCGTGGGTTCGATCCCCACACAGGGCAAACTTTTCTGTGATGAGCAGAATTGTTTGCTCTGAGTCTGGGTGTATTATATATATCTATATATTTATGTATTTAAAAGTATATGTGTATGTATATCAGTCTCTGGTTCCCAAGATACAGGGAATCCTAGTTTGGGGCCAGATGACCGTGTGTGATTTGTCCCAGATATTATTATTATTATTAATGTCAGCGTACTCAATTTTTTAAATACATTGGTATTTATGAAATTACATGACAAAAACCGATGACTGAGTCTTTAATGTGTTAAAGGCTCAATCATTGATTTTTCTTGTACGTTATAATGTGTTATAACGTACAAGACTGATAACATTTTATGCGTGTAAATGTTATGTTTTTAATGGTACTGACACTATTTTAACTAATTAGGATATTGAATAATTTTTCCTATGAGGCACATGGTTATTTCACGAAAAAGAGGAATTTTCCATACGAACTAGGCCGATCATTTATTTTGTGTTGGGAATTGACTACCGGGTTTAAAAAAAAAGTGCGTTTATGATTTTAAAGGGTTACTAAGAATCAAGTACTTATAGAATACAGGAATAATATTTAAAAAATCCGATCTACATTTATTTTTAATTTTCCCATACGAATTCCTGATTCACTATTCAGATTTACTATGGGAAACTAAACAAAATTATTGCAGATCAGATTTTTTCAATATTTTTGCTATATTCTCTACTTGATTCTGAGTAACGCCTTGAAATATCAGATGCTTTTATTTAAAACCCGGTATATTATGTTTCTTCAGGAAATCTGTTCAGTTCTTTGAGTAGAAGATCTGGGTTCAGTAGTGCCTGTGCCTTAAGGAAAATCCTATACAGGGTGTAACAAATTGGTGTAGGGCCCGTTAACTGGGGATTCTACTCATTGTACTGAACAAATTTTGCTCTACGGCTTTTATCAAATCGCAAAAAAATTGTGGACTCTCCATACAAAAATGGCAAAACAGATGATCAATTTGTATGAAATGGCCAAAATTTTTTTTGAGATTTGAGCAAACTTGTAGAACACAAGTTGTTCAGTACAATGAGTAGAATCCCCAGTTAGCAGGTCCTACACCAATTTTGGTACACCCTGTATAATGGATTAAAGATTATGTGAAGCCCATAGGTAAACAACAGCGGAAGAAAATTCGGGTCTAAGTATCTTACTCTAATTTTGTGCCAATATAGCGCTTACTGTTATTAAATTTGCTGTCACTTTGTCCTACTTATAGCGTCCTATTGTTGCTATGTTCCCCCCTCCTCGTACCGCAGTATTATCTCACTATGTCTCAGATCTCTACAGGGTGTTAGGTAAAATAATACAGATATTTAAATGGCACGTAGGGGCTATAGAAGCTATCAAAAATAAAATAGAGCGAAAGTGAAATTCCTATTTATTTACGAGAAATAAGGGTGTAAAGTTTCACTATATTTTCTCAAATTTCCAATCCGCACCCACTTTTTCAGGTTGAGTTAGATATACTGAACGCTCACAAGTACCACAGATTTTTTTAACTAAAATTTCCCTTCAAAAACTTTAATAACAATTTTAAAAAAACCTGCTTTTGTGTAACGCTGCCCTTATTTGTTCTCCATCTCTTTCTCGCACGTACAATCGTGCGAGCTATAACGTCACTTTAGGGCCGCCTCATACCGAGACAAAACCTTCGTTTTTCTCAGTTATTAAGGCGGGAAGTACACTCAATCTGAGCAGGTTGATGCATGATAATTTAATATCGACCGTAACGCCAATCATTTTAAGTTCAGATCAGTGTGTGTACCGTCGCGGCGGTTACGTCAAGGCCGAACGCAAAATTCTCGAGATTTCGATGTTTTTATTACTTTTATTGGCTTTCAAATAAGTTAAAAAAAATCCGTTCAATACAAATTGAAGGTATTAAATTGGCCGATTTTTGTTTGTTGGTTTTAACATAAACAAATATTGTGTTTCCGAGAGAATTTGCAATTAATGCAAAATACAGGGTTTACGGGATATTTTTTTTCATCAAAGTTTCTGTGATTTTAATGATTCTGTTCAATACAATTTGTTTTTTATTGTTTCAAGTATGTTATATATTTTTTCCATGGTGATAGCTTTAACCATTATTTCAAGAATTTGAATTGAATATTGCGATTTGGCTATACTTACCGCCTTAAAGCGAATATAAAGTAAATAGCATAAATGTACTGCACCTAGGGTCCCCTTCTAGCCCTTAAAAATATCTTCACTATTTTACCTAACACGCGGTATACAGGCTACTTTAATTATCTTAAAACCGTGAAATTGTAGATGCTACGATTGTATAAGGTTCCTTTGGAAATGTTGTTCAATATCATAAGCAGATAGAATATTCGAGAATCGTAGAAATTGATAACAACAAATCTTCATACCCTGTACAGTCTAACAATGAAGAAAGTAATTACCTCGCGAAAAATCTATTAAATGATGTTCTTTTTTTGTATATTATATATAAAATACTAATAAAAATACCATGATCTGTATTGTATATGTAATGAATGATTTTTTGTTACGAGTAGCGACAACGTTATTTTCTTTTTGTATAGTTTTATCTATTCAAATAAAATACGAAATAATATATCTGCTGTAGGGGAAATTGATTTCTGAAATTGTAATCAAGGCCGTGGCTCAGTGAGGCTTGCGTGGTCGCGTCGTTCACGCAGGTTAACTGACTACAGACACGGTCACAACCTGGATGGGTTTGACTGTTAGTGGCATTTATGTTGACCGTTTTCGTGCTTCGCAAGGCACGTTAAGCGTTGGTGCCGGCTGCTATCGCTAGATGGCAGCCGTTAAGCCATGTCGGAGGCCTTATAGGCGGCTTGAAAACTTCTGACACTGGGGTTGGCCACTAGCCCCAGAACCTCCACCAATCCGAACTTGACCCCCGTGTGTGGACTATGGCCTAACCTTCCCAAATTATAGGAAGAGACCCGTGCCCCTGCAGTGGGGCCGTAATGGGTTGTTAAAGGTAAAGTGATGTTACATACAGTGCCGAATTTTTACATCTTACAATCCTTACTTATGTATTAAATGGAAAATGAAAAATTTTGAATACCTATATAGAATTAAATGATTAAACGAAATGATAAAATGTTTACGAAGAGTACAATCAGGCATAAAACTGTAAAATCACGCATAAAGGTGTGTTCCAAGAAGATGGGCACTTATTACTAAAAAGGTCACTTGGTTAACGCCTGCAAAACCTTAATGAGCACAGTCTGTTCAAATGCAAACAGCCTAACCTTTTCAAATACATTTACAAGAGCAGAATTCAAAACACCCGTTTTAGTAAATTCAGTAAACAAAAAAGATTTGACCTTATTTGAATAAGAGGGAAAAATCTGTTTGAGAAAATGAGGTCTGGCACCCGGATTTACATTAAGTCTCCTGAATAATATAACCATTCTGTATTGAAATTGTACTTATCTGTACTTTTAGTCCCAAGCTTATCACTGTTTCTTTAAAAAACAAGACGTTATGATATTGAATCTTAATTTACAGGAACTGATATAGGTAATACAAGGTGTTAACAAATTAGCTGGCATTACTTAACCTGGGGCTTCTACCAGTGAAACTGAACAACTTTTCCCAAGGAACCCATAGTCAAGTCGCAAAAAAAAAAAATTACTTTTCTAACAAGTCGTTCACCTGAGTCACGGCCCTTTTGTACTACTGCAACACACACATATTTTTAAGTATTGTTTTATTTTTATTTTATTGTGTGTACTGATGTAATACTTAATATGTGTGTTTGTAGTAACAAATAAATGAGTTATCTATCTATCTATCTATCTATCACCTGATCGGCCCATTTAGTATGGGAAGTCAACATTTTGTTTTGCGAATTGACTATGGGTTCCTTTGGGAAAGTTGTTCAGTTTCATGAGTAGAAGTCCCCCAGTTTAAATAGTACAAGCAAATTTTTTATCACCTTATATGTATACAGGTGAAATTTTATTCATTTCGTACTTGTTGAACGTGGCTGCTACTAATAAAACTATCCCTCTTGGAAACCTAACGTCGAAGCATTTTTATTTCTGAACTCTCCATACAAAGTTGGTTAGTTAATCAATTTGTATGAGAACTCCAAAAAATGTTACCTATTTTGCAGTATCATCATCATGTCTACTTGTCAAGTATGACAATGCAAGTGCATGCCAAATGTGGATTTAAAAAAATCCTATATTTAAAATGCTTTCCAAAATGTTAGTTTTTTATAGGAAATACATTTATCTATTAATGTATCGTAAAATAATTTGATATTTTAATAATTTAAGCAGATCAATACCTAAATAAAAGGTACAATAATATCAAATCATCAGTAAATACGTAGTATATACAGGGTATTAAAAAGTGCGTTTGAGGTTTTAAGAGTCAGAATCAAGTATAGAATAGAGGAAAAATTGTGAAAAAATCTGCTCTTCAAATTCTTTCTTTCAGATTTCCGTGCTAAATCTGAATAGTGAATGAAGAATTTGTATGAAATTAACTGAAAACAAATTTGAAGAGCGGATTTTTTCAATATTTTTCCTTTATTCTATACTTGATACTAAGTAATCCCTTCAAATCTCAAACGTACTTTTTTAAACATCCTGTATTATGCGCACGCAGCACGTAAGGTACTTAATCCCAAGAACTTGATTAAAATGTCAATCGCACCGGGGAACGTAGACGGAGCGTTTCATTTCAACTGTGTCATTGGGAAAATAAGGAAAGGGGTTCAAGACCTATCAAAGTCACTTATACATACCTAACATAAGAGGTAGATCAAAACACTATATTCTTTTGAGGAAAGATGGATGAAAATGGATGTTTGTGACACCAAAACGGTTTTCTTACCATTAGTCAACTTTTGGGGGCCTTCGCTTTTTTTTTGCTTTTTTTTTATCTCTTAAGCCGGTAATTACGCTGGCTGTTTCGCGCCATGCGCGTAAGACAGCATACTGCTTGAAGCCATGGCAGTTACAGAGCGAGCAGTGGCAGGCACCTAGTCAGACCTTGCTCTAGTTTTTTGAGAGTAGACAGGTTTTTGTGCGCGTTGTCATATTTAAACTGCATTTGTTGTTATCATTTAGCAGAACGAATAAGGTTAGTTCGAAAACAGTTACGGAAAAGTAATTATTAACTTTAGCATTAGCCGTCTTGTTGATAATTCATTTTGAAAGAGACAGATTTGTCAAGTTAATATTAACTGGTTTTGGATCGGGACCTAGTGTCAATCAGTTTAACTCGTTAGCTGTCAACTCAAAATTGTGTGAGTCTGATTAGCATAATTGTTTGTTCCATTCATTAATAATATGTCGTAAACTGATCTTAAATAGATTTTGATGATCATTTGAGAGAGCTTAATTTCTGTTTTCTGCCCCATAATTGGATTCTCAAAAGAAGTTACGCAAGACAAAAACCTACTTACAAGAAAAGTAGCTTATACCAAAGAAAAATAACTAATACGTAAGCATTAATATACTTGTACCATTGATAGGAAGATGACCAATAAAGATTGGAAGCAAGATAAAAGATTATAACTAAGATCCCTTTCGTAACTGGCCTTTTGTGATACAGACAAATCTTAACAACAGGAATAAGAATTCCTTTTTAGTAGGACGGTGTCTCAAAGAATAGATAAAATCGTCGTTATTGCGAACAACTTCGATAATATTAAATGACCACGCTGAATACTTTAAAAACAACCGACTTCAATCGCAACAACTCCAATTTTGATATGGTTTTGTTGATTTTCTCAAAAACCACTAAATTGATTTCGATAAAATTTATATGGGACTACCTATGAAGTATACCCTTTTAAATAAAAAAAGAATTTTTCAAATCGGTTCAGGTGCCTTTGAGTAATCGGTGAACATACATAAAAAATAAAAAGATTCCGACGAATTGAGAACCTCCTCCTTTTTTTTGAAGTCGGTTAAAAATAAAACGAAATTACTATAATTTGTTGCCTAGGATGTGCGATTCAACATTTAACGCTTGTAACGATCTACCAAAATGTCATGAAAAAAATTTTCATTGTTTCGAATTTTTGTCTCCCAGTTTTAATGAGTGTTTTGAAAATAAAATACGTACACGTATTTTTTAGTTTTTCTTAGTAGTGGCATATTTATCGAGATGATTACTTTTTTTTGTTACGGTGTTATGTATGCATAGGGTATGAATTCTTTTTTTCAGGTCGAATTCATATATATACAAAGAAACATAGTACCCTTATACAGTGGATTTCTAGGTAATCAAAGGTTTTGGATTTCGGAAGAAACTTAATAAAGATTGCGTAGATATTCAATCAATCTTTAAATCTGTACTATTTTTTTAAATTTTCTACTTCCGTTTTGGGTAAGTGAAAATAAATTTCGACGACCGACAAGAAGTCAGAACCTAGCGATAAAAAGTTCTAGGTATCTGTCTCGAATTTGTATGTAATAATTTTTTGTCGTAAGATACAGCATACAGTTGCCTATATTGTAACTGTGTACATTTATTTAAATTTAACTCTCACTAAGTATATTATGTAAGTATGACATAGTATATTCCCTTATATTACGGTATAAAAGTAATACTACACTGGTGGACTAAAAAATAGACTCAAGATTTGTTGCTCGACTTTTGAAAAAAAATACTCAGTCTACAAAACTGCTAAACACTAAAAGCAAAAAACTAGAAAACCATCAAACTAAAATCATAAACAGTAAACACACAGTTTTTGAACTTTTGGTTTAGTTTTTTTTTGCTAGATTGAGTTAATTTTCCAAAAGTCGAGACTTATAAAATACTGAATGGGCTATATAACGTCAGGAACTTGAATGAGATATACGTGAAAAGCAAAAATGTGAACCTGAGAGGGCATTCGCTGAAACTATGGCGCCCGATAAGTACAAGCAACCCACGCCGCCACTTCTTGCCACTCCGCGTAGTAAATCAGTGGAACAAACTACCACAGACAGTCATAAGTGCTCCATCCGTGAATAGTTTTAAAAATAAATTGGACAAACATTTGTTAAAAACTACATAAGTGCAGTGAACTACACGCATCAGCTGTTATAGCTGCTAGTGTATAAACTATAATAATAATAATAATTAAAATTTGAGTCGATTTTTTTGTCCATGAGTATATTTTTAATACGAAGTTCGTACGGCGAAATATTTCACCTATTTTAAATTTTCAATGGAATCGATTACATCACCTACATTCGGAGCCGTTTTGAGATCACCACACACGCCGGTACGTTAACCTAAATATCGATATTGCTCCATATCGAACGAATATCATAAACTATACAGGTTGTGGAAAAAGAGCGCTTCAACTTATTTTTTGTTTCATTATAATTTCCTTTATTATTGTCTTGTTTTCATAAGTATGTTTACTTTTTGTAAGTATTTATAACAATCATTGTAATATTTGGCAATAAATGACATAAGTCTCAAGAAAATAGTGATAGTTAAAAATTGCAAGTTGTTAATAAAATTGATCTTCGTTATTAAAGTGAACGTCATACATATATAACTATCACATAAAATAAAAACAATAATACGTAAGTGTATTATAAAAATACTTTTTACGAACCAAAATTTAAAAAATCACAGGAATAAAAAAAAACATTTGAAGTTATTTTTAACTACCTGTATATCAGTAGATTCTTAAAAATCTCCATTTTACTCTCATAATATCGTAAATACTACTTAATAATCATTTAAGTGTTATTTACATTTTATTATCATGTTCTGCTCAGATAGATATCAAAATTTTATATTCATTGATATTAAAATTGAGAATAGATGTTTCTAGGATCACTATATTTATTTTACAAATAGTCACGAATAACACATGCATTGAAAATCGTTCAGATGTCACCTGGCATAACAACTTTAGTATATTTTCATAGTAATCATAAACTGCGCATTAAAAAAAAGTATGAAATAATGAAAAGAGACCTTTTATAAATACTTTTGAAAGAAGATCTGAAGAACCATGAAGGTTTTATTTGTAGCATCGAAAATGTGGCACAGAAAGAAAATAATTTACGTCCCAGGCAGTGCAATGTCTGTGAAGCGATCACTCCACCCACTGCAGGTTAGACCAGTGTTATTCAACCTTATTGAATACCCGACCCCTTCAGAAGTTGAAAATTCTTGCGACCCCTAGTGCCATAAACATAAATACAAAATGTTAGTGATTTGAAAGACTACGTTTATAATTTTATTTCTTATGGGATCTATATTAATTAAAAATCAAGTACATTCTGAAGACACTGTAATTTTTATTTTATTTTATTTTAGCGTAGGACCTACAAACACTTGCCTTTTTCTTATGCCCGCGACCCCTTGAGAAACGCCCAGGGGACCGCATCCCACAAGTTGAAAAATACTGGGATAGAGTGCACGAGGACCTAGACAGGATTGGTGATAGTTATAGTGCTAATGCAAAGCTTCGTTGTAAGATGTGTTGACGCTGCCGTAAGACTTATTTTTCAGGTCTCCACAACTGCTTGATGTGCATTTGCCTAGCATAAATAATTACTCAAGAAGCCCATCCAGGTTAAGACCCCGTTTACTGTCAGGTAAGTATTATAGTGTGCATTGGTATTTCAGACGTAAGCATTGAAGTGACCTTCCTTGATATAGAAAAAATTTGAAAGTAAATTCATAATCACTTACTTGTCATTCACAGCAACAACGAAAAGCGTACCTGTAAAACATAAATAATATAGTTAATGAAAAAGTAAAGAAAATACAATTAAAAAGTAAAATAAACTGACCAATTTAATTAAAGCATAAAACAGAGCTACTTAAATTAACAGTTAATTTAGCATGCAGAGATAGGCACTACAAAATACCAATCTTACTACCTAATAAAACTCTGTGCAAAGATTGAACTTACATTGTAAAGTAATCTGTCTAAGTACGTTACATTTACTATGAGGAACTCACGACTATTACATTTGACTTAACTATAAGGTTGGTAAAATTAATCACAGACTTTATACTCATAGATACGCTTGTACAGATTCTGTATACGAAATTAATTATTATTTTACAACTGTAATGTTCTACCTTAGTGTAGCCATTAGCGGACACCCGGTATTATGTAGCTATACTATTCTCATGTTATTGACTATTGGTGGCCCAAACAAGAAAAATTAAATCTTTTTAGGGTTCCGTAGCCAAATGGCAAAAAACGGAACCCTTTTGATTTGTCATGTCTGTCTATCTGTCTGTCTGTCCATCTGTAAACTATAAGAACTATACTGTTGAAACTTGGTAAGTAGATGTATTCTGTGAACCGCATTAAGATTTTCACACAAAAATAGAAAAAAAAAACATTAAATTTTGTGAGTTCCCCATACTTAGAACTGAAACTCAATTTTTTTTTTCATCAAATACGTGTGGGGGGGTATCTATGGATAGGTCTTCAAAACTTTTTTTCTAAACTGAATAGTTTGCGCGAGAGACACTTCCAAAGTGGTAAAATGTGTGTCCCCCCCCCATAACTTCTGAAATAAGAGAATTATAAAACTAAAAAAAATATATGATGTACATTACCATGCAAACTTCCACCGAAAATTAGTTTGAACGAGATCTAGTAAGTAGTTTTTTTTAATACGTCATAAATCGTAAACCGCAATTTACCTACAATGAACTACAAGAACTTTTATATTATGTTACTTGCTGCTACGGAACCCTTCATGGGCGAATCCGACTCGTACTTGGCCGCTTTTTTTATGCGATAGGTGGCAAACAAGCAGACGGATCACCGGATGGTAAGCGATTACCGCCACTTTTAGATACCAGCAACACTAGAGGAGTCACTAGTGCGTTGCCGACCTTTGAAATGGGATGGTGGGATGGGGAGAATTGGGGGGAATTGGGAGGGGGAGAGGTTGGGCTTCCCGTACCCTCACTCACTCGGTGAAACAAATCTGTTTATTTATTTTGCGTTTGGGCCACATTTTTGACCACAAATGAAAAATAACCACTTTTGCCAGAGTTGGTGTAACTGTACCCTGTACGATTCTAACTCTCTACATTCCAGCAGGATGTGAGCAGCAGTTTCCTCAGCTTCCAAGCATGATCGGCACAATCAGGCTGGCAAAACCTCATAGATGAAATCGAATATGTTGAAACTCGGTATATGAAAAGCGTGCAAGAATATTTGTAAATACAATATTTAGAACGAGATTTGAGTACTCACAATATTTTACAATACAATACAATTTTACAAAATTATTTAAATTGACATTTTTGTTAATCTGACTTCATTATCATTATTTTTACATATAAATTTTTTTTATTGACTTTTTATCTACTATACATTTAATATTCTGTTTAAATTGATATTGGAGCTTTAATTTTATATTTTATTGGTTTAATTGTTGTTCTATTTTATTGCTATATTTTGTATAAGTATTAGTTTTTACGATTTTTATTATTATACTTTTGACATTTATGAAATATTATGAATTATAAATCTTTAATAATGTCATGCTTAAAAATATTGTAGATTTTTTTTTGTCTAAGCTGTAATGTTCGTATGCTGCTGTAGCACATCACAGTGTTACTTTCCGATCATGTCACCTATTTTCTTACCTGTGATGACGAATAAATGATTATTATTATTATTATACGCAGAAATTTAATTTCTCTCGGAGTTCTTTAAAAGAATCCGGTATTTTAGATTAACACGGGCCGAAGCCAAGTGCTATTCTATGTCATTGGGTTAAACTCTGTATCTAATTGCAAAAACTTTCGGACTATTCGACATGTGTTCAGTATCGCCGCTTTTTGTAAAGTAATGTATGTGTTTTTTGGTAGTTGGAGTAGCTGCAGACTATTATTATTATTTATTTAAATGTCAATCAATTACCTACAACGACAAACATAAGGTAAGGTGGCTAGGGAATAACCAAAGAAGTTTTATTAATTTCGTGACTAGGGGGAAAGGCGAGGTACAAAGTGTAGGTAATTAATGTTCGTACTCTGCCTGCAACCGCATCTTCTTGTGTGTATTTCAGTATCTGACACGAACTTTACTAGCAATATGAGATAATTATACAGGGTGTAACAGAAGTGTGTGACAATACTTCAAGGTTGGTTTTTACCCATCAAACTGAACAACTTTTCTACAACTTTGTTGAAATCGCAAAATTTTTTTTGGACTTTTATGGAGCTGATCGATTGGATACAAATCGATCAGCTGGCGAACCAAGTTTGTATGAAAAGTCCAAAAATTTTTTTGCGATTTCAACAAAGTTGTAGAACAAAAGTTGTTCAGTTTGATGGGTAAAAGCCAACCTTGAAGTATTGTCACACACTTCTGTTACACCCTGTATAGGATTTACTATAAGTCTGCAATTAATAATAGTTCATATAAACTCGAGTCAAAGGTAACAGTCATAAGTTCCTCAGGGTGATTGTACTTACACAGATAAATTGAATAATGTAGATTCAATGTTCGCACGGAGTGTTTTATTATAGTAAAGTTTTTTCGCCCATTAGATGTGCAAAATTACGATATACTTATCAAGAGAGCTTGCCACGCGATACTCTCCTTAGCAGGACGTGAACAAATTAATCAGATTACGTTACAAAGAACGTAGCTTTACAAAATTACAGTGAAATGGGAACATCAACTCTCTTCCCTAGTATTACGGCTTCATTTGGAAACTGAATAGGATTCAAGCAGAAAAATAGCTGTGGTTTTTAGTAATAAAGACATATACCCAAGATTTTCCCAGCTTTAAAGTTTCTAATAGGCTCAACGGTTGCGTAATTGTTAACAACCCATATCGTCCACACTGCAGGAAGGTTAGGCCATACTCTACACACGGGGGCTAAATCCGGATTGGTGGAGGTTAGTGGCCAACCTTAGTTTCAGAAGTTTTCAAGCCGCCTATAAGACCTCCGACATGGCTTAATAACTGTCATCTAGTGACAGCAGCCGGCACGGGTTTAACGTGCCTTGCGAAGCACGGAAACGGTCGAGATAAATGCCACTAAGGGCGCTTTTCTGCCCGCATTCGTGCGGCGTTTCCAAAGCGACCCGCGTGCGTGTGTCATGCATGACAATAAAAGGGCCCTAAAAAATGTACTGAAACGATA
Organism: Coleophora deauratella; assembly: GCA_958295455.1. NCBI lineage: Eukaryota > Metazoa > Arthropoda > Insecta > Lepidoptera > Coleophoridae > Coleophora > Coleophora deauratella. The sequence continues at coordinate 5,162,800 of OY282393.1, forward strand.
GGTTGCGGGCGGCACGCATGCGGGCAGCAATCCGCATGACAATAAAAGCGCCCTAACAGTCAAATAGTTGCTTAATATGATATATTAATTTAAAGTTGTTGATTTTAAGCTTAAAGTTGTTGATTTTAAGTTTGAAACCAAGGGTGCACCTAAAAAAACCGTCTAGCGTCCTGAAATTGAAATTCCAATAGTCAAAGTCAAAGTCAAAGTCAAAATATTTTTTATTTAAGCAGATGCTGTACGCATACTTTTAAATCGTCTTTTTTTCTACCTAGTACAAAGTTCCTACCACGCGGAACTTGTACACTCAAAAAGTAACTCTCTTCATCTAACTGTACGTTTGTCCTACGACTTTCTTGAAACACAAAAGAAAGTTTCTTCTTATAAACAGCTTATCTATTTATGGAAAGTCCAATGTTTGTTGAATTTTCTGAAAAGTCGTAGAATTGAGTAGAGTTGTTAACGGGTCCTACACATATTTGTTTACGGCTAAGTATACGTATAAGCTTCGAGATAATATTCAGAGAGATTAAAGCGTCGTCGGTGGTGAGCAGGTAGTGACTCCATCCTCCTAACCAGAGGTCGTGGGTTCAAATCCTAGCCAGTGCACCAATAAATTTTTCGAAACTTACGTGCATTTTCATACCGACTGCTTTAACGATGAAGGAAAACATCGTGAAACAACCTGCACATCTGATTTTTTATGAGTATGTTGGTCACGTTAAGACGTCCGTAGGTGTAAATCTAAATGCCCTACACTTGACCGCGGGTGATGCTAAGTGCAACACTAGGCAACCGCGGCCTATACCATGGGGATTGAACGGTTAAATGTGCCACACGATAAGAAGAAAAGATATTCGAATCGTCATTGAGTGCCGTTGTCATTTAATATACATTTTTGAAATTATAAAGTTTATTGAATTTCACAGTGCCACACCTGTAGGTAGATGAATTAATAATTGAAGATTATGAACCCTTCGAACGATTTTAGTAATTACGACCAGTTTGATTCCTATTCGGCTAGTTGAAAATGATGATGTAGTATGAAAATGATGATATAAGAGGGACACGGTCCCAGATTCTCCTACTCGAGAAATACCCAGATTCTTCTCCTTTAATATCCGTGCTCTATCAAAGCTAACATTGATATTACTAGGCTTCGGCGGCAAGATTTAGATTAGATTTAGAAAAATGCCCTAACACCAGCCAGACCGAGTTCTGCAAAGTTAGACCCCGCTGGCAACAGAAACCACGACCTCCAGATTTGGATCGAGTGGACCGACTACTACGCCGCGAGACTGTTAATTATTTTAATATGACGATATTTAAACAATGACAAGTTAATATTAATGTAGTAATAAAAAATATTATTGCACTTGTTTAAGCTGTACAAGAAAACAAACGTACTTAGGCTGCATGATGATTTAACTCTTTGATATTAAAAGTTTCCTTAAAGGTATTTTTGCAGGTAGGTCAATTTCATTCTACGTAATTAGAAAGAAATACGGAAAAAAAAACGAATAACAAACTCTCGATTCGAAAAACAAGTAGTCAGAGAACTCTTCCGCAAACTTAAATTTGAATTTTTGCTAATTATTCCGTCGGGGTTCCTTTGAAAAGCAACCCTTTGGGAAAATTAAATAGCCTCACAGGCATTTTTCTTTGAAAAAATAGTTAATGATGTGGAAACAACCAAAATAAGTAAATACAAAAATGTTTCAAATCATGATGAAGGATTCGAGATTTTTAAATACTATATTTGTCATTACGATAATACGTACTTAAACTAGGGGATCATAATTTTTGCAAAATCATCATTTATCAAAGTATATTTTATACAAATAGTGGTCTGTTGTGGTCTGTGAATAAAAAGTTTCTTTCTTTCATTCATTTTCATATACATATTGCGATAAGGAGAGCCAGTTAATAGTCTCATGTAATAATTTTAAAATATAACGAACGTCATATGCAACAGTTAAATCGAAGAATAAACTCATTTCAGAACAAGTTAAACATGCTCTAATTGTCAAGTAAACACATGTTTAGCAACTAAAACATTACGAGGAAATCTTATCAATATTTTCTCGTTTCGTTGACTTACTCGAACACGCGTAGTTTTATCTGAGACTGACTCTTAAGCAAGCGTTCCAGTATTTTTACGATGCTTATCAAACAAACCGTGTCAAATTTCCAACAGAATGTTTAGAGTTTTACTCGTGAATGTAAACAAACAAAGTCAGCTGTTACTCTTGCGATGTGTTTAAAAAAATCCAACATAGCTGTTATGAACTGGGCGATTTTTTTTATAGCTATTGATTGAAATAGGGTCATTTTTTTATGGATAGATAATTTCATGTTTAAGGTAATGTTTATCAATATCTTGTAGGTGACTGATGATAATAATTTATAGTGATTTACTTCGGAGTAATAAAAATTACGAAAAAGCTATCAAGGACACTCCTTGAGAGAGAAAAATAGTTGGAACACGAAAGAATTCAATCAATCACACTGAAGATTATTCTCGCCATAAAAAAAAAACGTATACTTGTTAGGTACTTAGGTACTAGGTATCTTGTAAGGTACTGAGTTATATACGTAGATGATTTTCATAATAATCTAGGGATTCTAAATTATGAAACTTTACATAATTTTAAAAGTAAAAAAAAAGTTTAATAGTAGAGAAGCACTCCATTGAACGTCCCAGTATGACTAGCTATCATAAGCTCTGAGGCTTATCCCTCTGGGTGAAATGAAAAGAACCTGCGGAAATTCCTGATAACTGATTGGCAAGATGTGGCACTGAGATAAAAAGAGTGACTTATTCGTTATTCGTACGCATAGACCTCAGAATCTGACATCTGATATAAACAGCCTGTCGAACCCATCGACAATTCAATTTCCTAAACATTAATTTCCTATTTCATCTATGTAGATTGGGATGAATAGTTAATAAACGAAAAATCCTGCCGTCATAACCTCTAAGAAATGTATAGATAGTTATTTTCTAAGTACGACATGTCTCTGGGCCATTATTTTATTTAGGGGCCTATAATCTGTCCCTTTCAAACAAAGGCGTTTAGTAGTATGTTCTAGAAAATCATACTAATTAAATGAAAATATTGTATTTATTTGCAAATTACGGTAATTCAGTTGTATTTCTAAGTAGCACAGTTGTTTTTCATTTAAATATTGGCTGCCCCTCTGTGCAAGTCACGTGAAATAACCTTAAGTTTTTTTAATTTTTTGCACGTAACGTATACAGTGTGTAACAAAATTGGTGTAGAACTCGTTAACTGGGTATTCTACTCATCGTACTGAACAACTTTTGTTCTATAACTTTGCTCAAATCGCAAAATCGATAATAATGAACAAAAATCAACGTAAAAACTAACTAAATACTAAGTTCACTTTTCAAAATTTTCTATACAAAAGTTGTCTAAATTATACCCTAAATAAAATAATGGCCCCTCTAATAGTTCGGTATCAATACTCATTTCACGTTATAAAAAATATGTCTGGTTACATTTAGCTGTGTGCGCAGTCGTAAACATTATATGTATGTCCAATTGCAACCGGTTAAAAAAATGAGACACTTTTTTTAGGGTTCCGTAGCCAAATGGCAAAAAACGGAACCCTTATGGATTCGTCATGTCTGTCTGTCTGTCTGTCTGTCTGTCGGTCCGTATGTCACAGCCACTTTTTTCCGAAACTTTAAGAACTATACTGTTGAAACTTGGTAAGTAGATGTATTCTGTAAACCGCATTAAGATTTTCACACAAAAATAGAAAAAAAAACAATAAATTTTGGGGGTTCCCCATACTTAGAACTGAAACTCAACAATTTTTTTTCATCAAACCTATACGTGTGGGGTATCTATGGATGGGTCTTCAAAAATGATATTGAGGTTTTTTAATATAATTTTTTTCTAAACCGAATAGTTTGCGCGAGAGACACTTCCAAAGTGGTAAAATGTGTATCCCCCCCCTGTAACATCTAAAATAAGAATGATAAAAGTAGAAAAAATATATGATGTAAACCATGCAAACTTCCACCGAAAATTGGTTTGAACGAGATCTAGTAAGTAGTTTTTTTTAATACGTCATAAATGGTAAACCGCAAATTACCTTTCATTCAATCAACTCAAATATAAAAAATATAGAGTTCAAGACATGTGTGATTATGAATTTATACGAAACCCTTGGTGCGCGAGTCTGACTCGCGCTTGGCCGGTTTTTTAGTAGTAAACTCTCAGTAGATATATTTTGCTGAAAAATTTAGATTTCATTGAAACACTGAACACACACCAATTTCAAAACTAACTTTAATATCTTGGTTTACTTACTTATTACATTAATTTTATTGCAATAAAAGTTCACAAACAAACATCCCTTTTTACAGTTTTGGGTCATATTTGTTTTGAAAATGTGTTTTGACGTTTTTGATCTGACACAAGTTGCTATAGGGAATAAGGTTACTTATAGGCAATGTGTTTATCATTACAAAAAGGCTTCTCCAGAATTATAAAGAATGAACGTTTTCAGCACAGCGTAAGTCTGATTCTGCTATAACTTTTGATTTACAAATCCCAGGTGAGGAATTTTATTACTCTCTTCTTTTATTCTCAAATCTCAGCTTCGTGTTTTCATAGCCATTCTTAAATTTAATTCGTATGGTTGCTTTTTATACCTTTTACATGTAAATATTTGTTAATATTCGGGATGTTATTAAAGAAGTGTAGATAAAAAATTTGCCTTCCAAAAATTAAACAAACAAAAACTATCTCGTGAGACTCTTGTTTGTTATCTGTGTTGTTGTGTAGATGTATAATGTTGCTATAGATTTTACTATACAGGGTGTAAGGGACAGGTTTCCAAAAACTTTAAGGGCTTGCTCAGTAGACGACACTAAACAACTTTCCACAAGAAATTTTTTCAGGAAACGAAAAAAAATCGGCTTCTCCATACAAAAATAAACTTGATTGGACAGTTTGTATGGAAAGCCGATTTTTTTTTCGTTTGCTGAAAAAAATCTTGTGGAAAGTTGTTCAGTTTCGTCTACTGAGCAAGCCCTTAAAGTTTTCGGAAACCTGTCCCTTACACCCTGTGTATAACTATGAGATCTTAGATATCTAACTTGTTTGACTAATTTATAGGAAAATATACATTTAATCATATATTTCCGTTGTCAAATAAAATATTATTCTAGTTGTAGATAGTCTTTACTCTCAAATTAAACTGTAACATTAAATTCTATGACTGAATAAGTTTTGGTATCTACCAATTCGAATGAATTAAGTACTTACTGCGAGGTATACTCGTAGTTAACAGTCGCCAACTCACATTATATTCGCTTGTTATTTTTAATTATTATTACTATTTTTATTACTGAAGTTATGAATAGCTCTTCACTTTTAAAAATGAATAATGAATGAATGAATAGCATCGTTTTGTCGAACAAGGTTACCGAGGTCGAAATAGAATAAAGTGACGTTTCTCTAACGTCAAACCAATATTAAAACATTAAACATAAATTACACCGGTAAGTCACACTCTGTTAAAAAAAATAGAGCATTCGTTTTGGTTGGTCTAGTAAGACAATAACTTGGAAATTGTAGATTGCATTCAATCAGCTAGTCTGTTTACATTTTCTACAAAAATATTATTAATTTTTCAAAAATGTTTTCTGTACATCGATTTTCTTAACTGTATTCTATACTGCCTTGGTGTGACAAATTCATATTACTATGTGGCTCTATTTACACAACGAACAGTTTCGAAAAATGACAGTTAAATGTCTTCTGTTTCATCTGTTAAAAGTTCAAATTGATTATTGAAAATATTATTACTAAATTTGTCTTTTGCAATCCATTGTATCAAAATCAAAATAAATATTTTCTGAGTTCAATTCTTATGGTCAAAAAAGCACATCAGGTCCCTTGATTCTCTCTTGAATAATATATATCAAAATGAAAGGGAACTTCGAAGTCCAAGAATAAAGGGATATAAAAGTTTTCAGTTCTCGGCCTCACGGGGATCTAAATTCTGACAGTGGAATTTTCTTACACCATCCGATAATACTGGCCTAAGACGAGGTGTCGTATTCATATCAGTATTGACGAATTTGGTTTGATAGTACGATACTTGAGAAATAGAAAGAGAAAAAACTTCTCAGTTCACCATCATAAATCATAAAGTGCCATGTAATCTTTACATTATGATATTCTGATGATCATTACTTTGATTACCTACATTCCTTAAAATTTCAGTGCTGAACGACTTTCTTTTCCTTGCTCAATGTTAATTAAAGACCTGCACGAGTGTCGATCATACATAAACTTGCACTATATAAATGAAAATGAAAATATTTTATTCGAAGTATAATAATAATGTAATAATAATAATATCTGAGACAAATCACACACGATCACCTGGCTCCAAACTAGGATTCCCTGTATCTTGGGAACCAGAGACTGATATACATACACATATACATTTAAATACATACATATATAGATATAATACACCCAGACTCAGAGCAAACAATTCTGCTCATCACAGAAAAGTTTGCCCTGTGTGTGGATCGAACCCACGACTCTCGGATCAGTGGTCAGGAGCACTAACCACTTAGCCACCGAGTCAGTCAGTAGGTAGCATTGTACACTTTTCGAACGTCATTCTTTTATCTACCTAATACGAGGTTCCTACCACTCGGAACACGTATACCCGCCGTTTCGGGAAGTGTTGGCGGAGTGAGAAGAAACGACGGACCCTAAAGAAACTCCCTCCAACACATATTTTTTTTCATATAAGTCTGTAACGCGCAGCCCTACGAACGGAACGTAATCGTTCCGTCTCGCTCACTCCACCTCTCGTTCGCGGATATAGATACTTACGCAACTTCCGTTCGGTGCTCTGGGCTGTGGACACTATTTTCTCGTGACTTATCTCTAGAAACCCTGTGAAATACTTAAATATATAATAAACACTCATCACAATATATCGTGTATGATTCTTATAATGGCGCACAACTCGAGGCCAGAGAGACAGTAGCGAGAAACAGCGCCCGCGAGTGATATTCCAGTGTGTCGTTTCGTTCGCCGCGCGCGCCGCCATTACCGCGCACCGCGCCGACGCGTTTGGACTTATTTTTCCGCCTAACGTTATTTCTACCTCTTCAAACCCACAAAAACGTGATGACTACTCGTAGCAGAAGCCGAGTAGTACGAGGATGGCAGGGCGCCGAAGCTCCAAACGAGAATACGAACGCCGCCGGAGAGGTCAATGACCTCACTCGCAAGCCCAACTCCGCTCGCGCTGCGGCCACGCACGGCCGGCGCGACGCGCACGCACAGGACAGCACGTCGTCCCCTACCCGCGACGACGCTGGCACGCGCAGCACCCGTGCCCAAGACCCCAGCTCCAACATGGTCGCGCTGACAGAGCAGCAGTTGTCTGACCTGCTAGCCAACGTTATGAAAAATGCGATGCAGAACGCCGCCGCCGTCGCCGCGCCTACCCCTGCCGGTGACCGGACGCCGCCGGCGCCTTCGCCTTTCTCCGCGTCATGTGGAAACCTCGCCAAGTGCACGGCGAGGTTCGACGGGAACAATTCTAACCCCGACGCAGTCGAGGCCTTCATCGACTCTGTGGAGATGTTCGTCGAGTGTACGAACGTCAGTGAGGAGCACACCCTGCGAGGTCTACCCATGCTGCTCACCGGAGACGCTGCTACCTGGTGGAGAGGAGTCAAGGACGAGATCAACACCTGGGACGAGGCCAAGACGCGCTTGCGGGGGATGTTCGGAGCCCCGCGCCCCGCATACAAGTTGCTTCACGACTTGTTTTATACGACACAAAATAGTGATGAACGTGCCGATATCTTTGTTTCGCGTTTGCGTTCTATAATTGCAAAGTTACCTTATAAACTAGAGACTGTAGTGCAAATCGACATCATATATGGACTGTTAAGTCGTAAAATACGTAAACATGTGCCGCGCAATTCTGTGAATAGTGTAGAGTTGCTTTTATCCCGAGTTCGAGAGGTTGAGGAAAGTATCAATGAGGTATGTAGTTCGAATATTCACGCGTTCGCGCCACACGCTCGCGACTCGCCGCGTGACGTCACCGCTGATAACAGCGTGACCCCTACTGTCAGTTCGAGCGCTACCGCGAGTTCTCGATCGAAACTCACCTCTAGCACAGATGATGGTAATAAATATAAGCGCTCTCGTCCGCGGTGTAATTATTGTAAGTCGTTTGGACATGACGTAAATGATTGCCGTAAAGCTTTAGAAAGTAAGAAAAGTAAGTCTTCTAGCGGTAATAACGAAACTAAGTCTACCGTTCATTGTTATGGTTGTGGGCAACCAGGAGTAGTAAAATCGAGGTGTGATACTTGTAACAGGAAACCCCCTTCTTCTACTTCTGAGCAGGTCGATTTTCTTACACTTAATAGTTTTGAGTGCACCGACAGCTCACGACCCGTTGTCTCAGTGACTATCGCAGGACAGGCAGGCGTCGCCGTCCTGGACACCGGGGCAAACCAGAGTGTGGCCAGCCCCACGCTTCACACGATCCTCGTGAACTCCGGCGTAGAGTTCTCGCCTTCCCAGCGCACCGTAGGTTTGGCTGATGGTTCACGACAGGTTGATGATGTTTTGACTGCTAAGGTAGTGGTAAGCATTGGAGGCCGTGATGTCATGACAGATTTTATTGTCTTCCCCAACGCTGATTGTAGAACACTACTGGGCAATGATTTTATATCGAATGCAGGGATAATTGTGAATACTCCCCAGGCCTGCTGGAGTTTTGTGGATACTCCAGAGCAAACATTCGAGTTTGTACGGTCTTACTCTCTCTCATCAAAACCTACAGACTTGATGCATGCTGACACTTCCAACTTGCAGTTGAGAGCCGACGAAGGTCGCGCCTTGTTAGCTCATGAGAGGACCGCTATTAATGATCTCCTTTGTAACAGTGCGGAGCGATTCGCGACGGAGGGTCCGGCCACTGGCTATGCCACTCACCGCATCAAGGTCAGCGAGGACCAACCGCCCATCGCCTGCCAGCCGTTCAAGATGTCTCAGAACCGCAAAGAGGCTCTGAAGGAGGAGCTGGATAAGCTGCTCGCTTCCGGAGTAATAGAAGAGTGTGAGTCCCCGTGGGCTGCCAACGTAGTCATGGTACCAAAGAAGACTGGAGGTATGCGTCTTTGTATCGATTACCGTAGACTAAATGAGGTGACGGAGCCGGACCGGTACCCATTACCGAGGATTGAGGACGTGTTGCATGCCGCAAAGACCACCAAATACATGACTACGCTCGATTTAAGATCAGGCTACTTTCAAGTTAGCGTCCACCCTGACGACCGGGACAAGACTTGTTTTATCACTCCGATGGGGACGTACAGGTTCCTTCGCATGCCGATGGGTCTCCGTAATTCAGGAGCTACATTCCAGCGGCTCATGGATCGATTTAAGTCTAACCTGTCCCTCGAAAATAGTACAGTTCTCTGTTACTTGGACGATTTGATTCTTCTCTCCCCTGATTTCAACACACATATGAAAGATTTACAAGCTGTGTTCGACAGACTTGCTATGTTTAATTTAAGAATAAATCGTGAGAAGAGTTGCTTCGCTTGCGACTCCGTGAAGTTTCTAGGGCATGTAATCGTACCCGGTGGCATCCACATGGATCCCGGTAAGACAGCTGCTATCACCAGCATGCCTCCACCACAGAATGTCAAACACTTAAGGTGCTTTTTACAAACTTCTAGTTGGTTCCGGCGCTTCATCCCCAACTACGCCGAGGTGGCGCGACCCCTGACTAACCTGCTGAAGAAGGACACCGTATGGCACTGGGGCCAAGACCAGCGAGAGGCTTTCGAGCGCATTAAGATGCTCCTGTCTTCGGCTCCGATCCTGCGGCAGGCTGACGAATCGCAGCCTTTCATCCTTCGCACGGATTCCAGTGGGTATTGTCTTGGAGCTGTCCTAATGCAGGGGGAGGGGCACGACGAGCGGCCGATTGAGTATGCCAGTAAACAGCTGAGCGCAGCCCAAAGAAACTATACGACTACTGAAAGGGAGGCCCTGGCCGTAGTGTGGGCTGTAGACAAATTTAGAGGCTACATTGAGGGTGCTCGTGTTATTGTTAAGACCGACCATCAGCCTCTGCGATGGTTGATGAACACCAAATCACCCAGCGGCAGACTCGCAAGGTGGGCTCTCACTCTTCAGGAGTTTGATCTGCGCATTGAATACATGCCTGGTAAGTCCAACGTGATCGCAGATACGCTCTCACGCCCTCCTTGTTCCCAGGGAGCAGACACTGACTGTGACCTGTGCTATGCTGCCGCCGATTTCCCCACACGGTCTCCCACCGATATTCGGGAAAACCAATTGAAAGACCCAGAGGTACGCAAGATCATAGAGGATCTCGAGTCCGACGACGCTCCGTTTAGGGGGAGACAATGGGCGGACCGTGGTTACGTACTCTCTGACGGTATACTGTATAGATACGCACCAGACTGCGACGTGGACGATGATAGTGCCTGCCGTGTAATTCCAGAGCACGAGCGCGTGCAGGTGATGGCGGAGTTTCACGACGCGCCTACCGCCGGCCACTTCGGCGCCGAGCGCACCCTGCGGCGCGTGTCGCAGCGCTACTACTGGCCCGGCATACGCACCTACATCGCCGACTACGTCAAGCAGTGCGTCGCGTGTCAGCGCTACAAGGCCGACACGAGGAAACCAGCGGGGCTCGTGGAGACGCCCGCGGTAACCCGGAGATTCGAGGTTGTATCAGTAGATTTGTTTGGTCCCTTACCTGAGACTGCAGATGGTAACAAGTGGGTCCTTATCGTTGAAGATGTGTGCACACGATGGGTTGAGCTATTTCCCCTACAAAACGCTACCAGCTTGGAGTGCGCGAAGGTGCTCATTTCCGAGGTATTCCTACGTTTTGGTGTCTCACGTCGGATGGTTAGCGACAACGGAGTACAGTTCGTCTCAGAGATAATGCAGCAAGTGTGCTACGTTTTCGGTATCAAACAATCACTTACCTCTTACTATCATCCCGAGGCGAATCCTATCGAAAGGAAAAACCGGGACCTCAAACCCCAGCTGGCTATACTCGTGGGAACCGACCACGACACCTGGGACGTGCACCTGCCCGCCGTGCGGTTCGCTATGAACTCCGCTGTCACGTCTAGTACCGGCTACTCCCCCGCTTACCTCACCTTCGGCAGGGAGCTCCGCGCGCCGGCAGACGCCGCGTCCGACATGCGAGCCATCGCCGAGCGCGACACCGCGGTGGCGAGCGCGACGCCGTACCTGCGAGGGCTGGCCGCCGCGCTGCTGGCCGCGCGCGACGTGCACGAGCGCGCTCAGCTGCGCCAGAAGGCGAGTGCGGACGGCGCCCGCCGCCCCGCTCCGGACTACGATCCAGGGAGTCTCGTTTTGCTAAAAACGCAAGGTCCCAACGACACAGGTAAAGGACAGACGCCTAAGTTTATTCCTCGGAGGGACGGTCCCTACCGAGTGCGCGAGGTTGTCGGTCCTACTTCTTACTTGCTAGAACGTATAAGTGATGGGGTCCTGTTAGGCAAGTATCACACCTCTCAACTCACTCCCTTCGTTGGGGATGTGCAGCCCGCCGTCCATGAGAAACGTAGACGTGGTAGGCCGCGACGAAATGTAAAACCCCATCATTGTGATTTGTGCTATCACGAATGCGAGGGCGCTTCTTTCGTGCTAGAGGGGGAGGTTGTAACGCGCAGCCCTACGAACGGAACGTAATCGTTCCGTCTCGCTCACTCCACCTCTCGTTCGCGGATATAGATACTTACGCAACTTCCGTTCGGTGCTCTGGGCTGTGGACACTATTTTCTCGTGACTTATCTCTAGAAACCCTGTGAAATACTTAAATATATAATAAACACTCATCACAATATATCGTGTATGATTCTTATAAGTCTTATATTTTATTACATCTTATTGCTAGGTCAAGAAATGAATTATACAATGTCATGTCTGTAAATAAATAGAAAAAAAAATTAAAAAGAAAGGATTCAAATTAGAAATAGTATCTAATAATAAATAAAATATATAAATAAATTTTAATTCAGAGTTCTCATTTCTAAAAAACGTTGACATGCTTTAATCGTGTGAGATTATTTATCAAACTAATGAAGTCTTTAAGTGACATTAATATGTAGTTTTATTTCTTAGGACCTTATTGGAGAAAAACCCGCTAATTTGCCAGCTAAGCCATATTTTTTTCCCAAATTAACTGTAGAAACTTTTCACGTCGCGTCGTTAGGATTTAGTCGAAGGGTTTAAATAAGCACTTTCCCTCCACAATGGAGGGCTTGTAAAGACGGCCGGTAAATCCAGGTGCTCAAACGTGCAGTGTCGACTACGTTGGATAGAAACAATAAATCCGCTTTGACGAATGAGGAATTGTTGTGGCTTTACTGCTTTGATAGCTGAAGTGATAAAATTCCTCTACTTTTTTAACGCGCAGGAAATATTGAATTTATTAACAATTGAGTATGAAAACATTAGGACAGAACAAGTGTAAGTTCGGACTTGTAAATATGTACTATAATTTTGAATATACTCTACATACATACACATCTAAAATTAATTAATAGTTTTGTTATTTAGAAGACCTTTAAAAAAATCACCTACAGTTTCTTTGCAAGCGAGCTTTATTATATTAAAGAGTTAATAAAAATAAGAAAATATTATAAGTTATTGTTAGCTATATATTTAACTCAGTTAACTTCAATTATTATACGGTAACGACCCATATCGATAACAAATTAGAGACAATTTTATAAAAAACGGCATAAAGAATTATTTATTATTTATATAATATGCGATGCCCTTAAAATAACCAAAACCAATACAAATTCTTTTTAACGTAACCCGAAACTAAGATTAATCAAAACCCGTTAACCTCTTACGAAATCATTACATCAATACGAAGAGTATAGAGTATAGAATAACAAAATTAACCCAAAAGTGAACGGAACAAGGATCCGATTACAATCTTTTTGGTTCAAACAACGCTGCATTGATGGGAAAGGCTGGTAGTTCAGCGTTAATAACCTTTGAAAAGTCCCAGAGCAGTTTAAACGCCCGGCATCAGATGTGCACTTATAAAAAAGAAGGCCGCAAAGTAGACGGAGACTCCATATAATTTGCGGCCTTGTTTCTTATGAGGGCAGAGATCAGATCAGACACTAGATGGACGTTTGAAAAGGGAAGGATTTAACGTAAATCACATTTAGGCGCAGAGCGGATAGCTGCATAGTATCATAAGATCGGAGAATCGGATTCTCGATCAACGATGCAGTTTTATTATCACATTCATGAGTCATGCATGACCAACAGCATTCATGTTTCATTCAATGTGGCATCAAAAATAAAGTAATCTCAAAAGCGAGACATACTTATCAGATGTAAACAGAACAGATTAAAATAGATAAGGTTCTGGTTACTGGCTTGCGCGTGTGGTTGACTGTACAAGCGAGGTAGGTCGATTCAAGGATACTTTTTGTACGACGCACTTCTCAGAAAAATGTTGCTATAGTTGCTAACGAGTTGATCTTGAATGGAAACGCTTTGTAATTGTATCATCTTGGTTTATTTGCTCGCGAAAGGTTATAAATCTCCACAGAGATTCTTTATTTAGGAGTCACTAGTCGGGATTCAATAAAAAAGTGAAGAGCACTGTCAGCCTGTGGCATGTAACAAAACTAAGGAACAAACAAACTGAAAGTTGTGACGTCATCACAAAATTTGCAAATCGTACACTCTTCGGCTTTATTGCTCCGCGAATGCAAAGATAAAGTTGCGACTACGTTGGCGAACAAAAACTAGTGGCACGAAACTTCAGGCTTATTTCCGCTTTCCGCATTTCACTTGGCATGGGGCCAAGTCCCATGGGATTAGCACGGGGAGTCGCTAAATTTTTGCTTGTGTGCTCCTCTCATATTTATGGCGGTACTCGTGCTCCGCAATCTTTATGATTCATTTACTCGCGTCTGCCGAAACTGTGCTTGATTTAATTTTTCATGTATTATGCAATGTGCAGGAAGCCTTAAGAGTGTGTACTGTGAAGGTAGATTATGGCTGAGTGAACGTAAAGGTAAGTATTGTATTAAAAAAAACAAAGAGAATATTTTGTTAAAGTCTATCAAAAACTGGGAAAATATAGAATTCACTTTGTGAACCGACTCTCCATTAGCTTAAATTGAACACTTTGATACGTTAGGAAGTCCTTCTGAAACATCCAATAAAATTATGACTGTGGTTTACTCATCAAAAATTTCAAGGAACTGAATAATGATGATACTTTTTTAAGAAATCAGTACACTCGAATCGAAAAAAAAAGAGCTGAATCAGATTTTGTTATGCATGTTTTATGCTGTATGGTGAGGACACTACCCATACACAGACTACTATACAGATGCTATTGAAAAACTTTCCCGAGGAACCTATGATGTTCATGTCGAAAATAAATTGGTCGTTCCTTTAAAGTTGGTCTATAGGGTGGGTGATTGGGTGATCAAATACTCATTTGAGACTTAAGTCTTGTACATACTTACGAGACATCCAAATGATTTTTGCTAATGACCAAAGGTTTCTTAGTTAACATTGCTCAGTTTCATAAGTAGATACAACTGGTTTAAGTGTTACAAGTTTTGGCAAATGATAAAAAAGTAACCTGCTCCTGCAGACCCTGCAGTGGGACGATAGGGCTTGATAACCATTGTACAGTAAAAATAGATCAGGAAATCAATTTGCTATTGGGGGACGTAAATTAACCCATATCGTAGTCTGAGAGTCACATAAATATCTGGAGGCTTCGGTACACCTCGCGTCCCGAGGTGGAGGTTCAACGAATTCCACAAATTTATGGCAATCGATGAACGAAACGCCAGGAATGGTCGAGGTAGAAATCTTAGTGAATAACAATCTTAGTCGGATATTTACTGTTGATTGTGTTGTTAGTAATTTACTGGTAGGGTACTTTACTTACCTGATCAATTGATTTTGGATTCTTGAAAACAAACTTTGCTCAAATTTAATCAAGGCGACTCTGATCTACACTGATTTAGCATATCTACCTGGAAATTTTTTAATAACGTCTTTAAAGTTCTACATATCTAATTAATCTACCTAATAAGGTAGATTTGTATTTATAATAATAAATACTGGAAACTTCAGTAAGATACGTTTAAATATAAGGGCTAACAATATCATCTGAAAATATTTAAAATGGGGCTATTGTTCTTGAAACTGAAAAATTTTCCTAAATGGCTCAATTAAATGCACGAATTGTATTTTTTTAATGTTCTAACAATGACTTGTTAGAGAATTTAAAAAATATCGACTTGACAGTCGATCAGCCAACTTAGAAGGAGTCAAATTTTTTTTCGCTAATTGTCTAGGAGATCCTCAGTGAAAGTTGTTCAGTTACGTTAACATAGAAGCCCCAGTTTAATTATTATATCTACACTTCCGGACACATTTATATCAGCCCACCTAGGTTTTAAAGTTTTAATAGCCTATAGCAGTGTTTTTCAACCTGGGGGTCGCGACCCCCCGGAGACATTAATATAATAACTAAATCATTTTCTAATTGAAGAAAATTATGCGCCAATATAAACGTAGTCTTTCAAATCACTAGCATTTTGCATGTTTATGGCTCTAAGGGGGTCGCAAGAATGTTTTAACTTATACAGTAGTCGGGTGTTAAAAAGGTTGAAAAACACTGGCCTATAGATAAAACCTATCTATAGCCTATAGCCTATTCCTGAGTTTGAATTTGGAACTAATGGAATTTAAAAAAAAGATTGCTAATGTGCCGGCTTCAAAACTGCATAAAAGCTTTTTGCTCAACCTGACATTTGTTTTAGCCATAAGCCATTAAAACTTAAAATGCTAGGTGGCCTATAGGTGTTTCTGGAAGTGTATTATAAATAAATAAATTAAAAGTTTCTTGGTTTGTTTGTTTGTTTGTAAACTCTTTATTGATAAAATAAAATATGTACAAAACTTTAACAGGAGTAATATACAATGGCGGACTTATCTTTTTAAAGTTTTTTTATTTTTTTTAATTATACAGAATGTTAAAAATGCGTTTGAGATTTTAAGGGGTTACTCAGAATCAACTAAGTATTAGAATACAGAAAAAAATAAAAAAATAATCGATCTAAAACTCTTTTTCAGTTTCACACACAAAAAAATTCTTGATTTACTAGTGTGGGAAACTGAAAAAAAAAGTTGTGGATCGATGTTTTTTTATATTTTTCCTATATTCTATACTTGATTCTGAGTTTTTTAAAACCCTGTATAATAGTAACAGCAGATTTTGCTAAATATTATCTGTATACTTCGAAAGTGCATAATCAAATAAAGGAACCTACATTCAGCAATAGTTAGAGAACATGTTAGAGGCTTGGTAAAGGTATTTGTCTTTCAGTTTCTCTATATACTGGGCGATCGCTAACGAACGGCGTAACCAGGGAATGGATAGACGTTGATTTCCACAGACGAGCATGAATAGATCAGTTAGTTAATTCTATAAATCGGTACATATACATGTACCAATGGTTCAACTGCACCGTGAACATGTTACAGTAGTAGTGATATTAATTGAGTCCTATAATATCAAAGGCGGCAATATCCACTCATACTCAAAAATTATTTATGAATAGCATATTGTTTGTCTATGAACGTAGAATCCATAACAAGAATAAATTCGTAACAAAACTGGCAGTAAAATAATCAAAATACCCAATAAAACTAGCAGTTAATTTCAAACCCGGCATTATAACGTAGTTTATTAACTTAATTTGCCTTTCCTTAGAAAACATACTGTTTGGATATTGCCGCCTTTGATATTATAGGACTCAATTATTAATAATGAATCTAATTAAACCAAACAAATATAAAATGCTTGTACATGAAATCTCTTAAATGTTGATGATTTGTACATGGAAACGAACAACTTTTTTCTACCACTTTGCTGATATCGAAAAAAAAAGGAATTTGTGTTGCAACTTAAAAACTATTTTATCGGCCAAAATTGTATGAAAATTTAAAAAATGCTTTTTCATGCTTAGTTGGAATACCAAAGTTGTTCAGTTATTATTATAGATCAGAGTGTATTTTTATTCGATGAAAAGCGGTAGGTAAGTGGTAGATAGGAAATACACAGTCAAGCATTATAATATGCGTACCAAAATGTTCTTATCTCTGATAATAATGAAGGTAAAAGGATGTAAATTCTATTTCCTGATTCTCATCTAAAACGTGAACAAACCCAAATGGTTAACGCAAACGTTTTCGCTAATTGAGACAGAGAGTAAGGTAGGCTATTCAGAAAGTCTTTTGTACAATTCACGATTTATGTCGTACCTGAGCAATATGATTAATTCGGTATTTTTAGCGGGATGATTTTTGGAGGACCTAAAGTTAAAATAACTTTTGATGTACCTACTGGAAGGCGCTAAAAATGTGCAATTACGGATTTAAAAGCTTTTAGCACCGTAGTGACTGGAATGCATCTCACTGGTGAGATCTCATGATGGTTTTTAGAGAAAATCATATAAAGGTTTCAGTGTGTATTGTGAAAAAGATTTACAAAATAATTAAATCCAAGATGAGAAAATTATGGCATGTTAACTGGATCTCTCAGTCCAAACGCCTTACAAAATCTACGAAACGACTAACTCTTTAAGAATACTTAATATCATTGCTTCATTTAGTCTTAATAATTTGAACTGAATACTTCATTTAAACTCATCTTAAGACCGCAGACGTTTCTTCTATTTACGAAATCTTACTGCGCCGAAGGAAAGCAAGATTTCGTAAATAGAAGAAGAAAAGAGGAGAATATATGTTGCTACGTATATCGGCATTTTACTTACACCTCAGTGATGATTGATAGTCCTACAATAATGAAGCGTATCTACATACAAAATGAAAAAAATACTCATAATACACATAGACTAAAACGAACTTCCGTAGAAATAAAATGCGACCTTCACATAGTACGATTCCATTGTCAATTCGATATTACTAGACTAGTGTAAAAGGTCTATGAACTGACTTTTCGATAATATGCGGTTGGTCTCGTCCGCTTAGCTCTTGGTTTTGAAATTTCCTTTCCTTCAATGAACAATTAGGGCTGATTATAAGTTTTGAGTAATTTCGTTTTGTAATGGTTGTAATGTACTTTTTTTAGGGTTCCGTACATCAATAGGAAAAAGAAACCCTTATAGGATCACTGTGTCTGTCTGTCTGTCCATCTATGACAGCCAATTTGTTACGAATCTACTGGGCTGATTAAGTTGAAACTTAGTACATATATAGATTTTCAGTGACACATCAACTCAATCCGACTTATCTTTAGAGCAATGTTCGGTGCTTTCAAAGTTTGTTTGTACGGAACCCTCGGAACGCGAGTCACCTCGCTCTTGCTCAGTTTTTTTTTCATATACCGTTCCACATCTACGTAGTGTCAAGTAAGTATTTATTTGGGAGAAGTCAAAATGTCGAAACGTCTCTGTCTCTTAGTCTGTGGCGTCTTGGCGAAACGTTAATATCAAGTAACGGACATGACTCTAAGGGCACTGTTGTTGTTATTTTTATAATTTTTGTGTGTGTACAATAAAGAATATATCTACTTAATTTATCATTTTGAAAGCCGCTCTACGTAGTAGTTTACTGCTAAAATTCGGAAAACAGAGCTTTGATTTTCACTGAATCGAAAACACAGCTATTTCCCCATCACAAAAATAAAGTAAAATCGCTTTTAAAACAGTAATAGTTGTAGAATCAACTCGACAGACGTGCGCTCGGTTCGGAGTTCCGACAACCAATTTTGTAATGTTACTTCCTTGAGATTATCTTTTGACGTGAAAACGTCTATCGACCCGGAGAGAGCCTGTGGCGTGACTTAGCGTTTGAACGTAAAAGGGTACATTAATTCTACGGTGAGAAGGATACATCTACATTTAACTTTTGTTTGTTTCATTCCTTATTCTGTATAAGGTCTTAATATGCATAAAATTGCAATATGCAATGCAAATTACTAAATGACTGCATTAAACTTTCAATATGGAAAAATTACATAATATATTGTACATAAAACAAAACAAATTAACTTTAAAAGAATCATAAAATAATTAACGACTTTCATGTAAAATAATATCCTGTAAACCCTTTTTTAGGCTTCCGTACCTCAAAAGGAAAAAAGGTACCTTTAGAGGAACGCTTCGTTGTCCGTCCGTCTGTCTGTCTGTCTGTCAAGCAAGACCCTTTTTCTCAGGAACGCGTAGACGTATCAAGTTGAAATTTATATCAAATACTCAAGCGTGCAACTCTTGAAGCTGTGAAAAAAACAAACTTCTATGCCAACGAAATCAAGAGATACGGCCTATTTACGGCATATTTGGACACTAGCGTGGGAATCAAAACCTATAGGGTACTTCCCGTTGACCTAGAATTATGAAATTTGGCAGAATTATAGCACAAGTAAAAGTTTAGTTACATCACAAATTTTGTAGAATTTACTCGTAGATGAAAAAATTTACCTGAAACTTTTTTTATTATTATTATTTTGTAACTAACAAAAGTTTGTAACTAACTTAATCGTCTCTAAACAACTTTGAGTAAGGAAGCAGTCGCAGACCCTTCCTTTTAAATTTAATTATATTATTTTATAATTTTGGCATTGTGATCATCTTAGGTCAGAACCCATATTTATGTTATGAATGTAATAACTCAGGCACTTTTAGATCTCTTAATAGAACTTCAAAGCATTTCTGAAATAAAAGTCAATTTTGTGCTCTCATTTCGGGATTTATTAATAATTCTCCACCGATCACCATCTTGAGGATGGATGTCGGCGAATAGGGCCCTTTTCATTCCTTTAATACACGAACATCTTTCTTTTATTTGAGTTAAAAAATGAAAAGGGGTGGCAGGCTCCGCAATGCCTTCGCCGACCACGGTCGATGCCAACCACACTTAATGCATCGCCCCCCCTAAGGGTAGGTGATAAAAGTGGCGTCAACCATGTTGACAGAACTCATTGTAGAGTAGAGGATAAATCCTCAAAGCCGCAATGGCCCAAACTCCCAACTATGTTGGAGAGGCAAAATGGTTTGCATACGATTTCTGAATGCTCATGAAACACCTAGAGGCCACCTTGACGGCAGTACCATAAGGACACGAAAACACTCCGGGTAACCCAAGACTCGACGTTATAGTATTAGGTTTGGGCCCCGAGAGATGCTCCGCACACGTCCCAGTGATCATGGCATCATCCATCGCATATTGAAATAAAATATAAGTATGAGAGGTTGAGATTGGTTGGATGGTTAAACCAAAACAGCTTTAAAGATTCATTAAAATAGGCCAAAGCCTTCAGCACCAGCACTGCATAGACATGTGCCATTCACTCAGCAGGTAACAAAACGTAAGCATTGTCGCAACACTGCCTCGACAGGCCTACAGGCAAGCCACGTCCCCGACCCGCAAAGCAGGTAAGGCAAACGTAAGCATTGTCGCAGGTTGGCAAGTAAGGTAAACGTAAGCGCTGCCAACAGGCTAGCCATGTCGCAGGCAAGCCACGTCTTAAACCCGCATGGCTTCAAAACACTGTCTTGCAATATTCGGTATTCCATGTAACACAAGTGTCACACGGTTGGGATGAGCAAGGCAGCGAGGTGGATGCACAAACTCAATCCCGTGTCTTCTTAGTAGTTTATCGACACTGGTTGTGCAAACTCGAGGCCAGGACTTTGCCCCGTACGCTACATCACCGTCGTCGTCGAGCTGCTCAGCACCTTTCCACCTTCCACATAGTCACGCATAATAGGCAGGTCCACATCCCGCCACATACACGCACCCCTCGACTTTGGTGGATAGCCGATGTCGCCCGAGGCTCTCCAAAGTAACACTGAAGTCACTCCGTGAGCGTGCCTCCAACAGTCAGCACCACTCAAGATGAGGACTTTTATCTATCGTTGTGCACGCCTAACTGTTGACGTAACATACCAAAGACCAGACGCACACACACCGCAAAGGATGAGCGTTTGTCCGAGTACTTCAGCACATCGCGCTTACCAACCCAACGGTCGGCGGGTGTCATAGTGGTCCGACGACAGCTGGTCATATACCGCCATCCATCATACACTATAACGATTTGTGATTTCAAAGCAGTTCAGCTTGTAGTGAATGATGGCACACATTACTGCGTCCCGCCATATCATGCAACAGTTCTTGAAAGACGAAATGATGTCAAGAGAATGTAAACTTACACCTCTGATACACCACTCGTCCACCCGGGTCAGTTAGCATGCTAGGCGTACTAACAGCCAACTCCATCAACACCGCTAAACATCACCGCTCGTCAATCACTAATGCGCTGGTAGGTTATACCTTCACTATGTGGACGTTCACCAACCATATGTTACAGAAATACGATGACTAATGAGATGAACGAGGCACCACATAACATCGATGGACATGCGTATCACCACCCCAAGTCTCAAAACTCAACGAATCTATGTTGACGAGGAGGGTTCAACAAGCCACCGGTGAAAGCTGCATGCTTCTTCAGCCACCGCCACCGCACTCTTATAACATAACAATGAAATCCCAAGAATTGGGGTTTCGGTTAAGATCGTGCAATCATTACAATCGCAGATCGCTATGAAGTGTAATGACACAGGCGTTCGCTATGCCTAGGTCGAATGTCATAATGCCCACATATTACCAACCCCAAGCCTCAGAACACCAATGGATCCATATTGGCGAGGAGGGTTCAATGAGCCCTGGCAAACACCATCAGCATAACTAATAACACTGAGCACCGCACTCCACCCAAAGAGACCATATGAAGTTGTATGTAACCATCCGCCACATTGCCCTAAGACAATTGGATGTCACAACAACATCATCTACAGAGACCGAGTCATACCATGGACACTCTAAAGAATGCCATAGTATAGTTACCACCGGAGTGGTAACGATATATCGCCCCAGACATAAAATAATACAATAGTTGGCTTGTTACGGCCGATCATTTAAGACTCTTTAACTCCAGGAAAACTCCATAGTAGTCTCAAGCGTTTCACAATACACTGATGACCACCACCCAAGTCATCTCTCTTATCGACACACACTTGTGTTCGATATCTTGTCTCAGACTCTTTAAGTTCAGGATCAATCCATAGCAGCCCTAAGCTGTTCACAATCATTAAGACCTTATTTTTAGGATCTCTCCATTGATATATCATTGATTTAATGCGAGTTTCATATATAGTTTGTTATTCAATGGACTCTCACAGAGCCCATACATGGAGTATTTGCCACGGTAAAAATCCCTATACTTCCACATGATGATGTCCCGAGGGCTTAATAACCATCAATACAGCCCGACATATGCGCGCCTATGCCAGACTTACTTCATAGGTGACCCACCATCAAAGTCACCTTACTTAGGTATACCTTCATATGAGACCGGTCTCTCGCTCCGTGAGCCCTCTTACTAGTACGAGCGACTACTTTTGCAAACCCGCTAATATGGTGCCAAAACTGACCCCCACCGATTTCGTTCAAACTTTATATATCTGTGTCAGACCGACCCCTAAGCATCCCTATCCAGGTTATATTTGATTATCCCTTCTTGTTGCCGAATAATTTTAATACATGAACTACGCTGCCAAAAGTTAATACACGAACAGAACCTGGGACTTAGTCGTTTTCAGCTTAATACACGAACTAACTCAAATCTTTCAAATGTTTAAGATAACGACTTTATTGCTTATTTAACATTGATTTAGACTTGTTTTGATGGAATTTTGTGATTTTAATCGGATTTTCATGGTTTTTACCGAAAAAATTGAACTTCATCAAATCTTATTATTTTAACGGAAAATGACTCCGTATTACTTTAAAACATTATTTCATATAGAAATAAGCCTCTTTACCATTATTAGAGGCTTAGGCAGGTACAAGTTCTTATTTTTAATTTTAGTTAACCCTGTTTTAAGTATGTTAAACGCTTAATTTCATAAATTAGGCAACCAAGTTAAGTTCAAATTCTCATGTCTGATTTTCCTTGCAAAAGTTAATACACAAGTTAATAGATACGGTTCGAGAATCTTACACGTGCTTTGAAATTTACATGTAACTTGTCGAGTTTCGAACTTTGCAGACGATGAATACGGTAATTTTAGAGAACAAAGTATTAAATATAATTAAGAGCGTAATATGTTCTAAATTTATTGTTAACCTTACATTTTGTAAAATTTCTTTTAAACTCCTTAATTTAAAGAACTTTAAAAATGTTTGTCTTATTTGATCAGTTGATTGCTTCAGTGACAGCGGTGAAGAAAACCATTGTCAGGAAACTTGCTCATCTGATTACTAGATGTGTACAAATGTTACGTTGAAAACATCTGTAGGTATAATAAATGCATTAAACTTGACTCGTGGTCACGCCGCCCGCCGTCGCGGCCCGCGCAGCGTGGTACATTGCATATTTAATATATTTTTTGTGTTTGCATAATTACAAACATAGACTTAAGTGTTATTACTAACAAATTATATGGATTTTAAATCTGAAATAAATAAATAAATATAAAACTTCTTTGCCTATATCCTTACAGAAGAGGATGACATGTATTGTCAACGAAATCGTTGCTTATTCGTCTAAACAACTGTCATGAATATTCACTAGAACATCTACAAGAAACAGGAGGAATAAAAACAAAGAAACACTATTTGCCGAAAGTGATGAGATGACATAACAGATTGCTACTAACAGTCTAAATGACAATGAACATATATTTTATGGGACACGCGACACGTTAAGTAATCAGTAAACAATGAGTTGTAGTGACTTCCTGTAATGAGCAACCTTGTAGGAAGAAGATCATGCCAAGGTTTTCAGGTCTTAGTGAAGTGTCTTAGCTAAAATCTAAGGTAGTTTTTGATTATTTCAGATAAGACTGTTTATGTCATTGTGTACTTGCTGTTCAAAGACAGATAAATCTTCAGTTATCTGTGAAGTTCATAAATTTGAACGAAACGTAGTATTTGATGGTTTAAATTTTGTATCAGATAATGCTTACTTTTACTAGGTACATAAAGTAATGACACTCGGGTTTTGTTTTATCCTTTTTGTGTATATGATACCTACTATACAGGGTGTAACAGAAAGGTGTGATAATACTTAAAGGTTGGCTTTTACCCATCAAACTGAACAACTTTGCTCAAATCTCAAAATTTTTTTTGGACTTTTCATACAAATCGATCAGCTGGCGAACCAAGTTTGTATGAAAAGTCCGAAAATTTCTTTGCGATTTCAAAAAAGTTGTAGAACAAAAGTTGTTCAGTTTGATGGGTAAAAGCCAACCTTGAAGTATTATCACACCATTCTGTTACACCCTGTATAATAACTATTTGTGAGCTTGTGTATTTTTTTATTTATTTTGTTATTGTCTATGTTTGGAATAAACATTTATTCTAGTATACGAGTATTCTATTCTACAAAGAAGTAGTACGCGAATTGAAACTGCCCAAGTAGGCACTCTTTATTCCCACTCGCTTCTGACTGTTCAAGAGACGAGCATGCAATGGGATCATCTTTCGGTCGAATAGTTTGAAGTGTGAGGAAGATTGTTTTATGGCTATGCTTCTTTTAATAAATTATGAAATGGAGCTCAAGAAACATATTTTATTTCTTAGACCACACACCCATACATACTTGTTAGTTTACCTTTTAATAAAAGGTTTATTAGTTTGAATTCATGAGTAATTACTTTCTATGTTATAGCCCGCTAATTGGGTCAGTGCTCTATTTATTACGCTAGTAATAGAACACTTCTAATAGCCGTTTATATCGTGTGTATATGACTACTTTTAAGATATTGAATAAATATAAACAACTGAAGCGTAAGCAGTAAATTTATATTTACCGATAATATCAAATTTATACTGAAAATATGAGTTGTAAGGTCATTAACCAAACACAGTACGAACTGTCGTTAAAGCTTAATTTCGCGTGACCTAAATCTAACGCACAGGTGGTATTTTAAAATTGAGACTATAAATTAATTTCATATTACTTTGAGACTGAAAGTGGAACAAAGTTCCTGAAAGACGCGTAAGGGAATATTTTAGTCATATAATAGTACTGAGAACATGCGGATAATTATTATTTATTACTAAATAGTGACCTCGGGGTTTTATTATGAGAGTTTTTGATAGTAAATTAGTAGGTATTCTAGATCTTTGGGAGATATTTATTTTTACCCATCTACCCAAGAGGAAGGTAATATTTTTGGGTGCATGTATGTAGTATCTATTACCGTTTAATTTTTACTTACTGTAGCTGAAAGAACTTGATGCATTTTTAAGTACAATAATGGTTTCGTTAGATTTGTCTTGGACGTAAGGTTTGACATAAATATACATTTAACGCAGTCGGATGTTTTGGGTAACCTTATTGCTGTCACTGATAGTTTTCAGTGCGTATTGTATATACTTTTTTTTTTTTTTTTATGTTAGAGGTGGCAAACGAGCAGACGGATCACCTGATGGTAAGCGATTACCGCCGCCCATAGACACCCGCAACACCAGAGGAGTCACAAGTGCGTTGCCGGCCTTGACACTAAATAAGTTTTCCATTGGGTTCTAAGGAAGCAATTTTCCGAATGAAAAGTCAGATGAACAGTATCCTACGTTATTCTTCGTTTTTTATTTTAGCTTCATTCTGAATTTCAACAGTCAGGTATCCGTTGCTCATTTCATTGGTGACAGAAAAAGAGATGTTCCCCAGTCCTATACATTTTTAAGGAATTGTAAAAAAATGTCGGAGCAGTCAGCAGTATACCTTGTTACGGAGTTTTTACGCAAAATGTACAGCAAATACATCAACTTGGGTGGTTTGTGTGTTTCTTAATTAAATTATAATATATAATATATATATATATTGAAGATAATTCTAAAAAGCGAACAATCGTTAACAACCTATATCGTTCCCACTGCAGAAGCACTGGTCTCTTCCCAACTTCCCATAGCTCGGGAAGGTAAAGGAAAACACATGGGCAAAGTTTAGGCTGTTAGAAGTTATGAAGCTTGTAGCCAACACTAGCTTCAGAAGGTATTTTAAGCCACCTATAAGGGTGCCGTCATGGCTTAATGAAAATGACTAAGCAAACAATAATGAACTTAAAATAAATGCTAAATAAGAGAATTTTTTGTACACCGTAATTCATGCAAATTTTCATCGTTATTCCTCTAGCAGTTACTGAGTTAAGGAATAATAAATAAACAGACAAAAGATAGATATAGATAGATAGATAGAAAGCTTTATTTGTACAACTGCAGACACACACACACACACACAAAAACAATAACAAAATAAAAATAAAAACTGAACAACAAAGAAAAATAAGATGATACATGCATAACTAAACTAAAAAACTAACAAAGGAGCGTGTGCTGCAGCAGTGCAGATAGGCCATAGCTCAGCAGAAAAATTGCTCAGGAATAACCTAAGCAAATCGCTGGTTTTCTGCTACAACCTTTAAGGAGGAAGCGTGGAAAGGGCTGCCAACAAACCACTGTAGTGTATATAAGTTGCGATATGTATAAATAAATATATAAAAAGTGTTGTAAAATATTTTGTGTAAATATAAGTAACTGTGTGTAATTGTGCCTAGTGTTGCCGCTACCTACGCAAACCATGCTGGAATTCCCAGCATCTGCTTTTCAAGCAATATTGCTTTTAATTTAGTTTTAAAAGTAAATTTACATTTTAGTTGCCTGATTGGGGGTGGTATATTGTTCCAGCACTTGGTTGCGTGGTAGCGGAAACTTCCAGTGAAAGCCGTTGTTCTGTGTTGATGTACAGCAAGCGGTGGACGGATAGATCTGGGATCACGTTCAAAAAATTGAGTAAATTTGGGAAATTTTAATTTAGCAAAGAGATAGTCCGGACTTTTAAAATTGTATACATCGAACATCAGTGAGGCAAGATGCAATTGTCTCCGTGATTCCATCTTCAGTATAGAGGCATTGTTAAGGAAAGGCGATATATGGCTACGTGGAGGAACATTAAAGCAAAATCTACAGCATGCATTCTGCACGCGCTGTATTAATCGCTGCGTTTTGTACAAAAAGCATTTCTTAGTTAATTTTATAATCAGTAGGGATAATTGTAATAGAGAAAGGTAATAGAGAAATGCACTTATTTACTGGCACTTTATCGCACTGATAAAGTGCCAGTAAATAGGTGCATCAGTAATTTCTTGATAACCCTTTGTAGAGTTACATACATCTTTGATAATAAAATGTGTAATCATGTGTGTGTATCATTTTTAAGTGTGCAATTTTGTAAAATAAATAAATAATAAATAAATAATATTAGAAGTGTACATGAAAAAGGAATAATCATGTAAACTGTTTAGTAGATTACTTTAAAATATTAATACTGGCTAGGTACTGGCACTAAAAATATAGGAAGTAAATTAAATTAAATAATCCTATATATAATAATAATTAATCAAAGGTTAACAACATTTCAATTTTTCTCTCCAATTTTTATCTTCAGTAAAAAGTGCTTCGTTATTGTTTTGAAGGCTGTATAGTGTCAGCTTATAAAAAAAAGGTTGTTAATTCGATTTAAGTCTAAAGGCAAGGCGCTTGCAGAGAAACAAAATTTAAGAAAAATGTGTTGAGACGTTATAAAGTATTTTAATAACTAGTTATACAAGGTGATATTTTTATAGCGGACATAAACATATCTAGACTATTAATAAGATAAAACGTGACAACCTTTGTTCTGCCACTTTTTAAATAAACGTCAAAAAAAGAAACGTTTACAACTCTCCATTAAAATCGACCGTTGGAATGAACATGTTTGCATAGGGAGTCCAAAAATGTTTATCATTTATTTAAAGAGTGTTCAAAAGTTGTGTCATTTAACCCGAACAATAACCGAACTATACTCATGGACAAAAAAATCGACTCAAGGTTTGTTGCACGACTTTTGAAAAAATAACTCAATCTAACAAAAAAACACTAAGCCAAAACTTAAAAAACTGCGTGTTTACTCTTTATGTCTATGTTTGGTGGTTTTCTAGTTTTTTTATATTTAGCAGTTTTGTAGACTGAGTTACTTTTTCAAAAGTCGGGAAACAAACTTTGAGTAGATTTTTTTGTCCACCAGTGTAGACAATTTCATATCCGCCATCAAAATATCACCTTTTATAATGTAAATAATGGTATTATCAACTTAATAAGCAGCAATGCGGGTGATTAAATCTTAACTCTTGATAATTTGATACCGTTTCACTGACAGTAACAGAATTCAATTAATTCAATTGTATCAGAAGTAAAAATAACAAAGTACCAAAATTAATTGAATTGAAATACTCGGCTTTTAGGTGATTAATTGTTTGCGTGGGATTCGGAATACGTCTAACTTTTTTGTATTTTAACGGACTTCAAAAAAAGGAGGAGATTCTCAATTCGACTGTATGTTTTTTGTATGTATGTAACGCAAATACTCCGCCAATTATGAATTGATTTTGATGATTCTTTTTTTGTTTGGTAGGTCATACTTCAGAGGTGGTCCCATATAAATTTTATTTAGCGCTTTTTGAAAAATCAACAAAAACAAAAAACAAAAAAAATATGATAAAAGTCGGATGGTTTTTAACGTGCTCAGCGTTTTCAATTATTTTCGAATCTATCATATACTCGTGAAAATGAAAAACTTTATTTGGGTAACAGGGGTTAATAATGTTCAGTTTAGTTTTTTTTTATTTGCTGAATAACCACTTGATTGTAGCTCAGTGCGGCTTTTATGATAGAGTTTTTGTCGCGCATGTTAACTGTCTACAAATACTGTAATGATCGGAATGGGTTTAAAATTTAGTGGTATTTATCTCAATGAAGAAAAAAAATACTTAAAGTGAGCCCTAAACTCAAGAATTCGTTGAACGCACATTTTTCCTGGCCTTTTTTCCGATCTCCGGGTTCTCTGGAAGAAATCGCTTTTAGCGATAAGACCGCACAGTGTTTTTTTGCCCCAAAAAAGTGACATCTTTTTTTTATTTGTTTATTCAGTTAAGCTTTTTATAACAAACGCAAGAGTAAAACTCCCAGGAATCAAATTTTTAAAAAAATCTCAAAGTTTTGGTGACCTTCATGGTAAAAATACGGAAATTAATTCATAGGAAAAAAACTGTTCACAACTAAGTATTAATTATTTTACGGATATATAAAGATATTTTAGACGCATACTATCCTCTTTTTAGTTTATGGAAAATGTTGGTAATTTCCTAAAAAAAAAAATATTTTCAGATTTTATAAATTTATTTATTTTTATTTTTCTAGGCCGAAGTAGAGGTTCTGCCTAGGACAGATATATACCTAATACTAATATGTATCACCCACAAAATTATTACACTCTACTTCGGCGGAAGTTTAGAAAAAATGATTTTCAAAAATATCTCTTAGGGTTGTCACTAATTAAACCTTTCTAATTATATCGTGAGTATTCTTTTTTGACTCGGTGGATGTCTTTCGGCTGATGATGATTATTTTTTGAAAGATTAATCAAATGCTTGCTTCACCTTAATTTGTGTCTGTTAAATCTGTTTCTATTATACAAAGTGACTTTTTTATCACTGACAAATATTTGTCAATCGTTTACTTTCTTTAAGTTGTTGACAGTTGGTGTGAGAAGTAAAACTGTTTTATTTCTGCCCTTGTTTGTTTTGTTGGGACAAGTTGTTCAGTTTCATAAGAACCATCTGCAATTTTTCGTTTTATTTCAGCAAATAAAAAGTCATCAAGCATAACTGAACAGACTGACTGTTAACGTACGTATAAGTTCATCATCATATTTTGTCGGATAACATATTTTGTACTTCCTATTAATCAGCAAGTAGGTTTGTTGAAGTCTTTATCGTAATTAGAAGCTTGTCAGAAATTAATTTCACATTTGAAATTTTGAACACTGTGCTAAGAAGTGCTTTTGAATTTTTGAGAGGTTAGTTAGAATAAAGTATAGAATCACAAAGTAAGAAAAGATAGCGATAGAATACAGCAAATATACTGAAATATCCTTATTTTTTTTTTTTTTAGTTTCCCATACAAATTCTTGATTCACTATTTAGATATAACAAAATAAATAAGGTGGATTTCTACTCATGAAATTACACTAATTTTTTTTTAGTACTTTGCCGAAATAACAAAAATATTTGGGCGTTTCATAACTATTTAATCAGTTAATTGGCAAGTCTGTAAGACCATTTTTTTTTGCAATTTCGGCAATGTTGATGCGCAAAAGTTGTTCAGTTCCTTAGTTTACTGCATCCAAGTATGTTTCAAATTAAAACTTTTTAAATACAGTTGATTTTATATAAAAACAAGGTAAAGAGAAATGACCTTATTGTGTCAACCCTAAATCCAAAATTTTGACCTTAGTATTTAAAAATATATTTTACCAAACTTCCGCCGAAGTAGAATGTGGTAATTTTGTGGGAGATACATATAAATATTGTGAATATATCTGTCCTAGGCAGAACCTCTACTTCGACCTAGAAACAATATAAAAAAATAAAATTTAAAATTTAGAAAACTTTTTTTTTTGAGGAAATTCCCAACATGTTTGATTTAATAAAAAGGGGATAATATGCGCCTAGACTATCTTTATATACCTGAAATAATACTAAATTGTGAATAGTTATTTTTCTATGAATTAATTTCCGTATTTTTAACAGCAAGGTCACCAAAACTTTGTGATTTTTTTTAAAAATAAACTACACAAAATGGACTCCTGGGAGTTTTACTCTTGCATTTGTTATGAAAAGCCAAATTGAATGAACGAAAAAAAAGAAGATGTCACTTTTTTTGGGCAAAAAAACACTGTGGACCGGCCAGATTGTACTACTTGTTTTTTTTTTGTATTTTTTTTGTATGTACTTCTTTGTTTTGTAGTCAATAAAGTGTATTTGATTATGAATTAATATTGAACAATTGGCGCACTGAGCAATTCCCAAAGTGCAAGTTACTACTAAAGATATATTTAATTTCATTACGACCACAGTGGTAACGACCATCGCAAAGTTCATTAGCTCTAAGTCAGAAGTAAGAGGGTTTAGTCCACTGTGACATGCTCATTTCGACTATTATTACTTCGTGATCCCTCTGCGGACCAAACTTGCAGAATTGCAGTGTATTAAAAGATTATTCCAATGCGATCCGATAAATCGTACCGAAAATTGCGGAAATCATTTTAAAATGTAACCAAACTAGAACATATTCGGTACTTTTTTGTTCATTTAAATAGGTGCTGTTTTCTCAGTAAACTACGTACGATATTGTTATTTTTACACTTTATTGGTAAGCCCTTGGCATCATCTCACCTGATGGTAAGTGATGATGATGCCGAAGATGGAAGCGGGCTTACCAAGATTCCCCAACGCAATGGGGACTGGCTATCTTATCTTCATGCCTGAACATATCAATGCTGTTAACATTGATGTTTAGCGGCAAGACTTAGATAAGATGGTGGTAGCTACTAGCTAGCCAAACGGGGTCAGAAAATGCCGTACACCAATCAAACCAAGTACTGCAAAGTTAGACCCCGCCGGGAATCGAACCCGCGACCTCCTGATCCGAAGCGAGCGGACTGGCCAATAGTCCACGGAAGCGGTTAAATAATACAGAAGTGCTGCTAGCTACTGAGTCACCGAGTCAGAGAAGGTAATTAAATTTTATTACTTTTTAGCTGTACAAAATGGTAATAAATATTATTATACCTAATATACTAAATACTTAAATGTTATTTACCAAAACTTTAAACGAGGAGACAAGTGGAATGCGCTCCTTCTATCAGACGTAGCACGAAGGTACGCGGGTATAAACTCTCTTTTCTTGTTTGTGTAAAGTTTCATTTTCATTTATATTTCTAATAGATGTTATCCGTCCCGCGCTTCGAAATGGAGTTCGAAATTTGAATTGAAGTGGAAAGTTATTATGAGAGCATCGGAAGATCTGATAATCTGGAAGACTATACAGAGTGTTAAAAAGTGCGTTTGAGATTTTAAGGGGTTACTCAGAATCAAGTACATATAGAATACAGGAAAAGCATTGGAAAAATCCGATCTTCAAATTTTTTTCAGTTGTCCATACAAATTCTTGATTCACTATTCAATTTAGTATGTGAAAGTAAAAAAAAAAATTAAATCGGATTTTTTCTATATTTCTCCTGTATAGTAAGGCATTCAAATTTCAAATCCACTTTTTTAACATCCTGTATATATTCAGAGTTCCGCGGCAAACGCGGAATGCACGACTTTAACCTATGTATCCTTTGTTTCAGAATAGATGGTATGGTTATGAAAGAACATATGGGTATTATCTCTTCATGATCCAGTTGGTTTTTAAGAGTATCTCGAACAATAAATGGGATCATTACAAAGGTAACAAATGCTTCTATAATACCTTTGTAACTGAATCATTTTCCACAGACATTAAAAAAAAATATATAGGGTGAGTTTAAATTAGTTCTTGATACGAAAGGCTATGCATGTGCTCATGAAAACAAACAACTTTCCCTAAGGAACCCATAGCCAAATCGCAAAAAAAAATTTGGTCTCTTCATACAAATCGATCAGCCGAGCGGCCAAATTAGTATGAAGAGTCAAAAAAATTTTTTGCGATTTGACTATGGGTTATTTAGGGAAAGTTGTTTGTTATCATGAGCACATTCATAGCCTTTGGTATCAAGAACTAATTTAAAGTCACCCTGTATATTTATTATACAGAACTACTTTTAATCTATTGACTTTACTGAAATCGTAAATATACATATGTCAACTCTTCATACAAATTGTTCAGCTGTTTCGCCAGTTTTGTAAAAAAGGAAAACAAATATTCAGTATGATAATTAAAAGCCCCAGTAAACAATTCCAACATCTATTCTGTCACGGCTTGAATATGAACGTTCTCTAGGAGAAGGGGATCGTTTATCACAAGCCGCGGGTCGACACGACACGACTGACGGACACATTGTATGCTAATCCGCCTTAAGAAAGAAGACCGCAAAGTATACAAACTCCATATATTTTGCAGGCTTCTCTCTTAAGAGGGCAGTTATACCCTCATCGGGCTCGCTTATTGATGCGGTATTCACGTGCAGCGTGGAAACGGGTTATGAATTAATTAATTTGTATGTATAGGGTTGTGTTACAAAAACGTTGGCGAATAGACATAGACTGACTCGGTGGCTCAATGGTTAGCGCTCCTGAGAGTCGTGGGTTCGATCCCCACCCAGGGCAAATATTTCTGTGTTGAACCAGATTTTTTTGCTCTGTGTCTGGGTGTATTATATCTATATATGTGTTTAAATGAATATGTGTATGTATCTCTGGTTCCCATAGTATAGGGAATCCTAGTTTGGGGCCAGATGACCGTGTGTGATTTGTCCCTGATATGATTATTATTATTTATTTTTGATACACCGAAAAACAAAATAGTCAAATAATAACAGTATTGTCAATATTTAGTAACTAGTGAGTAATATTAAGATCACAAAGGAAACTATTTTCCCATTTCCTTGAGTAAAAATGACGTAACAGTTTTCTTTATCTGTTTACAGAAAGTTGGTAAACAATTTAGGTATACATTTATACTAGTTTTCCGCACGCGGCTTCGCCCGCGTTATCACATGAAGAAAACCATCCAGTTTATGACCGTGTCTGTAGTCAGTTAACCTGCATGATCGAAAGAACACGCAAGGCCTATAGTATTTGTTACATACTCTTTTCTCAACAAACTATTTGAAATGATGTATGAGTATAAACTCTTTGCATTGTTTACGTTATGACAACAATCATTGAAACCGCTACCCCGCTAAGAAATGCGCTTTGGCTCCATCAGCACTTAATTCTCTTTCCTTACCAATAAAACCAATGGAGTTCAATAGTCGGCTAGAATGGTATTCTATTATATTCTAATGGTTACAGTCAGAATACTCTTTTCTCAACCAACTATTTGAAATATGAATGAGTAAAAACTCTTTACATTGTTTACGTTATGATTAAAATATCATAGAGACCGCCCCACCCCGTTAAAAAATTAGATCCGTCGGTAAAATAGCGCCATTCAGCTCCATTGATAAAAATGGCGTCATTTTCTTTAGTCTGTGCCATGCTGCCCTTATAAGAAAGAAGGCAGCAAAGTATATGAAGTTTCCTTGTACTTAGCGGCTTTCTTCTTATGAATGTCTGTGCTTAGTTCTTTACATTCTGTTTTAGTTTTCACATTGACCTGAAGATGGTGTTGCTTTTCTTGACATACAATTTTAAACTTTATGTGTCCAATAGAAGAATAACAATGGATATTAGCAAATAAGAATAAGACTGTAATCGATTCTATTTTGACATCTATGCGAGGGGTTTTGTATGGAGAAATTAAAATCGTATTTTTATCATTTTATTGAATGAAAGTGTCTGTTTTCGGACTTTTCCTTTACTCACTGGAGAATTCTGAACAATCTTGCATTCAAAGTCCTACCCTCCAATCCCCGCAACAGGACAAACAAACATGTCATTAAGTGAGTGAGTCAATGGTAATCGAGCTTTATATAGTGTAATAAAATTTGTGTAGAACAAATAAACGTTTTTTATATTTGTGTAGAACAAATAAACGTTAAAGCCTAAAACAGAACTGGTAGAACTGGTTTCTGACTTCGCCTGCGCAAAATGCATAGATTTATAAATAGATATACGTAATATCTACTTCTACACCACAATGCTATACGAT
Source organism: Coleophora deauratella (assembly GCA_958295455.1). NCBI lineage: Eukaryota > Metazoa > Arthropoda > Insecta > Lepidoptera > Coleophoridae > Coleophora > Coleophora deauratella. The sequence continues at coordinate 5,197,680 of OY282393.1, forward strand.
TTAAGGACATACTATAATAAAATCAAAACAACATAAATATTATACAGAATATTACTATAACTTTAAAACTATAAATGACTACGTTTTAAAACAGTACTCAAGTAGAGCCTACTGTTTACCTAGCTGGAGCAGTAAACAACAAAGAGTATTTACTCTTTTTGTTCACCTGATTAGCAACTTCGTGGAGAAAGTAGAAAATGCGAAAACTTTGCATTTCTGCAAAACTTAATTATGTAAGTATATGCTTCTTTTTTGCTCAGTGTAATTTCATTGTTCTCTTTTGTTTTGTACAATTTTGCACAATGATTTTTGACGTGATGGAACGTGACTTAGCTAACGTAGATTTTATTCTGTAAAAAAAATCTTATACCACCGGGAACTTCAATGGGAACCCCAAACCTTGACAAATCAACGCTATTCATTGCTATAAAAACTACTAAACTCATTTCATTTAAATTAAGAACAAGGAATAAATTGAGCAGGAAACAGCATAAATTAATTTTATCCCACTTTAAGGCAGACAGTCATTGAAAACGAAATCCACACGGGCGGAACCGCAGTCAAAAGCTAGTACATTTATAATAATCGTACTCATGTACACGTACGTGTGCGTCACGGCACATCACTACAGCTAAGCCGCTATCGCGGCCAAATCAATCAAACGAAATGAATATTTAGTCCGATTCACACGCGGCAAGTGGAAAAGCCGCGTGCATTGTCACTGAGTTTGTTCATTTTGAATTTTGAAATTCGAATTAATCGAATTGGAAAAGGTAGTGACTTCTAGAATCGGATAGCCATTAGGTATTGGAATTATATAAGTACGTCGATATACATGTTCTTTTTGAAACATTAAATAGGGTGTTGACTGCTCCTAATGAATAATATTGTATTTTTAATAATTTAATTTATATTATATTCATGTTTTTAATATTTTTCAAAGTCCTTCTATTTTCAACTTTTATGTGTGTATGAATTGTTGTTCGTGCTTTTCACAAAAAACCCTTGGAAAGATTTGAGACAATACTATTAATAACTGAAATTTTGAAGTCCGAGACGATCCCACTTGAAGTTTTAAATGTTTTTTTTTTTAAATATTATCACCTAAATATAGTAAAACTGTTTTACTAAAACATAAATAACTTAAAGGCTAGGTTACTGAAGCGATTTTGATGTCACGTAGCCAATAACCACCTCAATGAGAACTGCTTTAATAATAAAAAAAATATACAATTTAGATGTACAGTGCCACAGACAGACGAATAAATATACACCAAGTATTACAACCTATAACTTATTTTGCGAAAATCGACTTTAAAAGAAAAACAAAAAACATAACCATCGTCGTAATCATCCAAACTTTGCAGCCGCGAATTCCTTTGAAGTCACTTTCTTAATGTTTTTCCATTTTTAGGGTTCCGTAGCGAAGTCAACAAGGAACCCTTATAAAGTTTCGCCATGTCCGTCTATCTGTCTGTCTGTCCGCTTAGCTCAGAGACTATTAGTACTAGAGAGCTGTAATTTGGTATGGATATACGTATTAATCACGCCGACAAAGTGGTAAGCCTAGTTTTTTTCATGGTACCTTCCCTACTGTACTACTGTTCTTATATAATTTGTATTATTTTTTGTTTTTGTATTTGGGAACATAAATAAAAGGCTTTTTTATTTTTATTTACTTCCCCTACACGTGAAGTGGGGATGATTTTTTTCTCGACTATCCCATGGGGTGGGGTGTCGTTGGATAGGTCTTCCAAAAATATTGTGGGTTTGTGAAAAACATTTTCGGTTCAGGAATCCATTTTCGAAATATTAAGCTTAAGCTTAAGCTTTAAAGAGCAAATTTTTGTTAAAGTCATATGGCCCTGGGGCCCCTGCCAGCTAAACGGTTGTTTCTAGAGATGTGAAAAAATTCACGGCAGTATATATAACGAAGTTAAAAGGAACTATCACAGCTAAGTAGGCTTTACAAGTTAACGAGTACTGTCGATCGATCAACTTATCTAAGGCAAATTTCGTACCTACTTCATAATTCCATCGAAAATTACTTTGATGAAGTTGTACTACGGAACCCTACACTGCACGTGGCCCGACATGCACTTGACCGCTCTTTATTTTAGAAAGTTTATAAAAAACTAACCAGATTACTAGCAGTCCTGTATTGAATATTTAAATTATGTTGTTATTTTATAGTTTAACACTTTTAATGGTTAGACTGTCTGTTCATACAAACGATGTTAAACTCTTAGTAAAAAATAATAATTTTCTGCTATTATAATTGACCACGCTGATTACGTTAAAAACAACCGACTTCAATCGCAACAACTCCAATTTTGATATGTTTTTGTTGATTTTCTCAAAAACCGCTGAATTGATTTCGATAAAATTTATATGGGACCACCTGTAAAGTATTTAACCACAATTCATTTAACCACAATGTTTGCGTTAGGCTGTATAAATTGGAAGCTTTATAATTATGAACATAACGCTTCCAAAATAATAAGCCTAATTTATACTTTTTAGGCAGCTGATACACGTTCAATCGGATCACGATCACGTTAGTATTTCTTATTTTTAGCCGACTTCAAAAAAAGGAGGAGGTTCTCAATTCGTCTCAATCTTTTTTTTTATGTATGTTCACCGATTACTCGAACATGCCTGAACCGATTTGGAAAATTCTTTTTTTGTTTAAAAGGGTATACTTCATAGGTGGTCCCATATAAATTTTATCGAAATCAATTTAGCGGTTTTTGAGAAAATCAACAAAAACTTAGCAAAATTGGAGTTGTTGTGATTGAAGTCGGTTGTTTTTAACGTATTCAGCGTGGTCATTACGAGTATATCCACTATTGTTACTGCATTATCTCACCTGAAGGAAGTAATAATAATGCCAAAACATGGAACTGGGCTTAATAAGATTCCTCAATGCAATGGGGAACTGACTATCTAATCTCCATGCCGGAACATATGAATGCTATTAATATTGATATTTGGTGCCAAGATATATAGCTTACTAGACTAGCTTCCACCCACGACTTCGTCTACGTGGCCTTCAGAATTGGGTCCTGAGAGAAATTTTTGTTTAAAATTTGACATTTTAAAATTTTATATTTTTTGTTATTTATTAGATTTTATATTTTTTAATAGACTTGATGAATTATTGTTTGAATTTTGACATTTAAAAATTTTAATTTTTTTGTATTTTAAAATTAGATTTAAGGAATTGTTCACACACAGATGTCTGTTTTTGAATGAATAAATGAATGAAAGAAAATGTTAAGGTGGCGCCATCTTGTGACGAATTGGACATTTTGAGTTTTTAGGCATTGCTCCGGAAACCCTTAAGTTTTCCGGGTTACGTATCCTATGTGTTAGCCGAGTGCTTTATCCATCTACCTACCAAATTTCATCCAAATCCGTTCAGTAGTTTCGGCGTGAAAGTGGAACAAACAAACATACTTTCGCATTTATAGTATTAGTGAGATAGTGGTAGATAGCCATGCAGGCTCAGCATACCCTACCACAAGAAAATAGAAGACGCGATCTCCTTATATGAAGCGAAACGACTAGTCACTATTATAGTATAGACTACGAATACGATTAGATATATGCAAAATTGTGAAGTTCATACGTAAAAAAAAATTGAGAGAAAATACACGTCTGTTTGCTATTATTATATCAATTTTGCTAAGGAGACGAATAAATAGAGAAAAATATAGGGTATCTCTAACTGAACGAATTTATATTTCATCAATTCACTTATCATGAATGACTTAATGTTCACTGCAGTCTGTATTCATTCTGGATCTCGTGTATTGATTCATAAAGAAATGCTGCTGTGCCGTGATGCACGATTATTCATCCTCTAGTAGACCGTATGCAATATGTTGTCCTACATCATAGCTACTTCGCTCTATTTAACTAAAATGACATTTTTACCACTGCTGTCACGGGGCGGACTGACTAATTTCTAAACCTTTACTGTTTACTAAGATCCTTGAACTCGATCAGGATATCAGAGAATCAAAAGAAACTATTACGAGAAATAAGAAGTGTTTCTTACCTAGAAACCTCAAGCTGTGGAATGAGCTTCCACCCGAGGTTTTCGCTGAGGTCTACAGCATGGAACTCTTCAAGAAGGGATTGAAAAGGTTTTTGAAGGTTCGGCAAAGCACTGCTAGCACTCCTGGTATTGCAAATGCCGAGGCGGTGGTAACCACTTTCTATAAGGTGGGTTGTCAGGCTTTTCGCCATCCTATCCAATATAAACATTAATTAAAAAATCTAGAAATCCTGAAATCCATATCGCGATACATCAATATAATAGAACACGTTAAATAAATATCACAATACTAAACCACGATTCGCGGCTCGAGATAAATTTTAACGTGTAACAGTCCCCTTAAAAGAGACATTTTAGATACGGTCTGATGAAACTCATAATGGTTTCTTTTGATACTCAAAGTTCATTCACAAAACGAGTGTGACTAATAGCTGAGTTCATTAAGAACGATTTAAGATAGGTATTAAAAGTTACAGTTGGTCCTTGCATTTGACCCTTTTAATAGGATTCTACCTTCATCGTAATTAACAGAAATAATCGGCCTCGTTAAAAGTGTAATCTATGAGATAGGTCGATTAGTGTGGACGGCGTTACTTCCTATTGAACTTTTTCATCGCATAGATACGGTGGCAAAGAAGAATAAATGTATTAAGTCTGTTTCCAAATATAATAATAATATTTTAAGTTTTCTGCTAAACATCAATGTTAATATTATAATTAGAAGTGTTCCAGTATACAGATATCTCTCTTATCTTGTGGCACCATTTAACCTATAAAATCCCTGTTTTCTCGTGGTCCCACTAATTTGTTCCACTGGTGGGTCCAGGAAGGAAACTTAGTCCGTTCCGGTGCAAAAAATAATAATTCGTTATGTGACACTGAAAGACAAATTATAACGGAATTTTAATGGCTAGGTCTCCACTGCGTTTGCGTTACAAAATCTTGGTAGGTAAGCCTGCTTCCTTCCTCAGGTATCGTCATCACTTATCATCAAGTGATATGATGCTAAGGGCTTACCAATGGATAAAAGAAGAAAGTTTAAGGTCGTCTGAAAGAGATCGCTTAGCAATAAGACGTCCTGCCTATATATATATATATATATATATTCCTATTCTATATTGTGCAATAAAGTGATTCATTAATTAAATAATCATTGATAAACCAGATTATCAATCAAAGAAAATTCTTATCAAAGTGCAAGTTTGAAGTCCAATTCCTTTTTAATTGCGAAAATCCTGGTATCTACTTTTAGAGATATCGTAATGATAGATAAGTAAACATAGATATCGTTATAAGACTAGAAGAAATATTTTAAGTCCTAATAAAGTCCAAGGCCTCAAACATACGAATATAATGAAAGAATTTCTCAATCATTTTCATAATTGACGATGATTTCAACATTGTTCTATCGTTGGCCGTTAAATAGAAACAATGTCGAATATTTCAATGTTGATAATTTTCGGGCCTCATCAATTCTATTGGACCAAATTGTTCTCAAGGTAAACATTGTACTGTAGAACATAGGGATTCATTATTCCATTTGTATTGGTGTCAAGACCTTCGGAGGCAGTCTTCTATTTTGTTTTCTTACTTATTACGGGTATTTGTATGATTTGTTTATACATATGTTGTAGTTATAATGACATAAACTGGTCAAATGCGAGTCGAACTCGTATACATATACGTAGAATGTCACGAAAAAGGTGGTTAACATATACGAGGTTTATGTCACGAAATAGGTTAACAAACTGGAGCATCTTCAATATACTGGTTAACTACAACTATACTGTTACCGAAAAAACTGGATACAAAACTGGCCAAACAGCTGATTAGAGAAGACCAAATATTTGTTAAAAGTGAAGACTCAGTTAAGAAAGAGGCATTGTTCATAAGTCCGCCTTTGTAAATGTCTTTACTTATTCTATTATATTATATTATGTACTTTTGTTCTTTCTTATTTGTATAATAAAAAGTTTACAAACGCAATGAACACATCAATATTTCAAAATACATACAGTTAAAATAGAATCCTGTGACACAGACACAAAGACGGTGAAGGCTTCATAATACGGTCCCGTTGGAACTATTTTAACAAAACCCTTAAAACAATTTAACACGAAAAGTAACGCCTAGTGGCTAGCGTCGTGATTTTATTCAACCTTCTGGGATCTAAATAGGTCCCTTGAAGCCTTATTAGTAAAACAAGGCACACTAATATCAAATGACAATAGGCAACTCTTAAGTAACTTCAGATATATGTATAAGTTAAATTACTTTAATGCTTATGACAGCTTATTTCTGAGCAAATAGAACCTCGGCTTTGGAATGCAAGAGAAATAAGGTCCTATTCACACACTGTTGCCTATACCTACTACTCTTGCCTGTCATTAATGGCCAAATAATAGGATAGACCTAGGTTATAAACAAACACTTACCTAAAAATTAAGTATGAATTCCTGCAATGACGTCTGAGCAAAGGTGGTAACTTGACCACGAAAAACCATGCGGTAGCCAGAAGGTTATTTTTACTTTACCCATAATAATTATTATTCAATAGATAGAGAGAGAGAGAGATAGAGATATATTTATTTAACAGACAGTAAACAACACAAAACAAATTACAACAAGGAAAAAAAGTGAAACAAGCACAGTTAGAAAATAAACACAAAACAAACATAAATAAGTTAACATATTAACAATAAATCGTTACTCTTTTATCAAAAATGGTATAGTTTCTCATCACGGAATACTTCATATTTTACATACATATTTAGTAACCAAAAATCCTACTTTAGACAATGAAAGGCAACATTTATAGTTCCTGTTTATTCAGACTAGAAGCAATTAAAAAAAAAAACAGTTTTCTTATAAAACTTCATGAAGATTATAATGAAGTGAAAAATAGCTAAAAGTAAAATCATATGAAAAGGCCTGCTCATCCTACAGTGTGGAATCACCCTTACTCAAATATAGCCTACTTAGATGGCAAACAGTCTTCTTTATCTTACTTGCTTTGAATATCTGAGTAGGTGAACAATAATTACAACACACCTGAGGCTCACTTAACGCGTTCACTTTGCTCTTGTTAATTACTAATTAGTCAGGTATGATGGATGAATTAAAATTTAAATTAAACGAGCATTAACGGTGTTTAAGTAGGAAAGAATGTATGTTTTTGTCATCTGTACCTAAAAATGGATGTAATAATTATATTAGGAAGATAACAGATGACGTCAAAAAAAAGCGGCGGTTTCTAGCAATAAGATTTAATCTATTGACTGACTGGTACTGTGTATCTGTCGCATGCATTTAGTACAAGTACTACTTGGTCAACTTGGTTAGCTCATTGGAATGCTCGGATTTTGAATTTTATTAATTTTCTTTATGTTTCCCGTTCACAAAATGGATAAAATATGATAATGGGACTGGATTTTATTATATCTCTAATATGAATTGAGGGGTGTGCGACTTTAAAAGTCCCTTTGCTTTGCTTGAGGTAGTGTATTTGCATAATGAAATATTTTATAATTTTTCTATTACAACGAGAACGTTTTCCATTAGCACGTTCTATTTTACTGTAGTTTTTATTATTTTCAATTGAAAAGTGCATAATTATAAAATGAAATAATTAAAAATTCCAACTGCTCCAGGCTGCTGCTCGCATTAAATTCTAAAATGTATTTTATAGCGACGGTAAATAAGAACTCTTTTTATTTTACAAAGTACAGCACACTCAACTACTAGTAGAAAATTACTAGTGAAGTAGCAGGAACACAGAATAAACTACTCAGAATAAAAATACAATATTTCTACTTCAAGTTGACTTATGCTGCAGTTACAACAACACAAATAAAGCAAATTATGAGACTAAGGTTGAAGTATTAAGGCGCTCGCGCACTGAGGCGTTACGGTACGATGCGACACACAGCGTGGGTATCAGGCATGTAAAAATACCGGCCAAGTGCAAGTCGGACTCGCGCACCGAGGGTTTCGTATTTGTTTTGTGATGTAACTACAAAATTACGCTTCTCTAAAAAAATCAACCATAGTTCGTTCGTGACGGATACCATTTTTTTTTTTTTATTTATTGCGTCGGGTTTTTTTCCAGTATCACGGTTTTTTTCTAAATTTTTGATTATCCATACTTTTTCTATAAAAGTATCAATGATAAAATTATATGTATCAATAAATTAAGCATGACAAATGGCTTTTCGTTCTATAAAATATCAGTATCGGAGGAAAATGTATAGCGACTAATACTTGCCGTTTTGAAATTAACTAGTCCCTTAAACATGAGTATTGAGAAAAAGCCGACACAATAGTCCCAGTGCTATTGAATCAAGCCACGATATTATCTTGTATCGTGCAGACTAGTTTCATTACGCTTGCGCCCTTACGGTGAATCTACAAAAATGGGTAATTTGCAACAAAATATTTGCTTTAAAAACTTTGAACTATTAATAACCTTAACGTGGCGTAATTTTGAATGAATGAAAACATTTTATTGCACAACAAAATAGGAAAACATAAACAATATACATGAACAACCGGTCGATGTGGAAATCCTTGGGGGAGGCCTTTGTCCAGCAGTGGACGTCTTTTGGCTGATGATGATGATGATGATGATACATAAAAAAAAGTTATACAAGTAGGCGGTCTTATCGCTAAAGAGCGATCTCTTCCAGACAACCTGTGATAAGTGGTTATGTAAGAAGACCCCTAGCTTCAAATCAGAAGGTTGTGCGTACGATTCCCAGCTGGATCTCCGTTTTGCAGAATTCACTTTTACGTTCTTGTTGTTAACAACCCATTACGTCCCCACTGCAAGGGCACGGGTCTCTTCCCATAACTCGGGAAGGTAGGGCATACTCCACACACGGTTTAACGTGCCTTGCGAAGCACGGAAACCGTCGAGATAAATGCCACTAACAGTCAAACCCATCCAGGTTATGGCAGTGTCTGTAGTAAGTTAACCTGCGTGATTACGCGACCACGCAAGCCGCACTCAGCCACGACCGCTTCGTTTTACGTTCTTACGTATCTTTAAACTTTAAGCCAACTTTCATCTTTGGTATCGTTACCACATATTATAATATTTATTATATACTTACGAGTTAGATAATCGTAAATTGACAGATGAGTCTGACGTGTAGAATAAACAATTTTTGTTTTAATGCTAGAATAAACGCGAACACGATTGGAAGATAATTTCATTATCGATCTAATGTTCCTATGCATAGATAATGAGCAAGTTATGAACATCCTGTGTTCACAATTCGAGTATTATCCAACATGCTGGAGAAGATAATATAATGTTATTCGAGTTGGAGGCGTTTCGTGCTATGGGGTTTTTAGTCTCTAATCCATTCTTTATTCATTTTAAATCTTATCAACGCGCGGAGTATTTATTGGCCCAGCGTATTCCCCTAGCCGCCCTTAACGCAGCCGTCATAATGGCTACGTTCGGAGGGTCTCCGGGGGGAATTATTCAACTAGACGATTGCTCCTAAATGGGAGTTAGAAATTTTACTTTTAGTGAGTAGAAAATTTGAAATTTGACTTTGAAAACTTTAGTATGTATTGCTATATTTGTTATAATTTCACAAAGTACAAATTAAGTTAGTAACGATCAGTTGTGTCGGTACATTTCAAACTGACCCAAGTCCACTTACTAATATGGCCGAAGTTATGCTAACTGACATAAAGTAAGTTAGGGATAATGTACTTTATGTCACTGACATGAAGTACATTACCCTAACTTACTTTATGTTAGTTCTTGTAACTTCGGCTATTTTTGTAAGTGGACTTGGGTCAGTTTGAAATGTACCGACACAGTTGATAGACAAACTTTTTAAGCTATATTCCAATTGTTTTACTATTTATCCACGATTAAATGGGAAAAAAATGTTTACGCGTCGGGCCAATTTGTTTGAGTTGTGACTTGTTGTTTAATATCTATTATATGTTTAAGTGTGTGTATATATGTGATTAAAATTATACATAAAAGAATGTATATTAGTCTCTATTTCCCTTAGTAAAGAGAATCCTAGCTGCAGGGTTAGGTGGTCGTGTTTTTTGCCAAAAAAATATTATATACTGCACACATTGAAGTCCATCGAAACCGCTCTGGTATACGCAACGCTACATGGTACCAATAGCCACTAGCCGCTGTAAACAGTGTTTTGAAATAAATGATGACACATCATTAATTTAAATATCGTAAATAAGTCAATTATTTTTAAGAAAACATGTTTGGAATCCTATAAAGCATTTAAGTCACGAAATCTATAAATCTGGTTGAGTATCTGCATTTGCTACACATAACTTTAAAGCAAGGAGCATGCCTCGCCTCTCAGTTTAGCTTCCTCATACTTATTCCGTCCACGGAACCTCCACGGTCCCGCTTATCTAAGTATTTATTAACCAAAACAGTTCCGGTTGTAGCAGCAATCGTACTCTTTATTGTTGCTAACTAGATCTAGCAGATTGCAGACTGTATGCGGCCAGAATATTAGACTAACTGTACATTGCTTAAAATTTGGCACAAATTAGAAAAATACGGATGGGATCAGTTTTAATAAAATAGGGGTAGGACTCTGCGTTTTTGGTGTACTAGGGATTCTCTACATTTACAATATCTGCTGTTTACGACTTTGTTGATACTGCAAAATATAAGCCTACATATTGGTCAAATCCTGATCAATTCGTATGAGGAGCTCACTAGTACCACCTTACGGACGGACTAAGAGTCGCTATGACCGAAATGAGTCAGAAAATTCACAACGAGGAGATGAAAAGATGGACGGAAAATTTATGGGACCTTTCAAACGTAGAACAAATTTTTACAATATGAAGAGTTGACGAAGCTCCAGTTAATGGTACCTAAATATATATTTTGCTACGCCTTGTATATATTTGTGAAGGTGCATTGAGTACCCAGTAATGACTGTGTGATAAAACAGGTTTTTTTGGTTCAAATGGGTACGTCTGTGTTTTTTGAAGGTTTGCATATCTGTTCGTCATAGCAGAAAGAACCCTATATTGGAGCTTTGTCGCAAGATGATTGATAGCTTCTGATTGTCTCCTAGATATAGGTTTAATCGTAACAAAATCAGCATATTTAAAACCTGAGATTTCTACCTGATAAATTAGAATAAGTTTCCCCAAGGACCCTTTTTTCGCAAACTGACTATGTGTTCCGTGGAGGAAAAATAAGTTTCATGATTAAAAGCCACAATTTAAAATTAGTTTTCAAAGTTTCAATTATTTTAATTTTTAACCTCAAATATAAGTAATTTTCTGTAACACACGAGGGACAATCCCTCCCTATTAAAGCTACTGGAAGCTTCGAGTATTTTCGGGCTAAAAATCAAAAATTCTAATTCAATATTGCGAAGGCTTTGTCGGACTTACTTGATGTTTGTAATTTATTTTCATGAACATGCAATGCCATTTATTGAATGTCAACAATTTTGTCGAAAACTGATGAACTAGTTGCAGTGATACGTTTTTTGTGGAAACCATGTAATTACAGATATAATGTGAGATTATTCTGCATCATAATTATAGGTTTCGTTTTAGGTTTTCAAAGAATGGCAGTGGTTTGCAATATTTTCGGTACGTATTATAATTATGTATAACATGCAATGCATAGCTCGTTGATGTCTTTTGTACGGCCGAGAAATTTTACTTTGTCTGTGTTGTGTGCTGATAAATAAGATGAAACTGAAGGGTAAAAAATAAAAACATGCAAAATATAAAGATGACATCTGACATCTGTAAATTGTACTGTAAATTAACAGACTAGATTTTAAAGTTATTTTATTATACTCCTGTTTCTATTTTTTTTTGTTTAGTTCGTTAATTGAGTCATATTTGCAGAGTTCATTTCATTATGAATTTTCAATAAACAAAGAAAATTTTAAATTGCTTGTATATTTGACAAAAAATATTGCAAGACTAGGGATTAATTATGATGTCTAACTCGCCCTTAAGCGGGTTAGTGGGTTACTGTGTATAAAGTTAATTCTTCCGGTTAGCCACTTTAACATTTAATATTTCAACAAGAACTTTTAAGATTATGGGAGTCTCCATTAGGGAAGCTTTCCGCACCTGCTGATATTTATACGTACTTTAAGATGGTTCTCTATATAGAAACTTTTAAATTTAATACTCATAATATTTTCAATAATAGTTGCACGAAAAATGTTATGGGACGACTTCGTTTATCTTAGTTCACCATACATATTTAGAATATTTAAAACATCGACCCAAAATCCTAGAAAAATACTTACTTACATTAATTCTTGATCGAAACTTTTAATTTTTGCTTCAAGTGTCAAGGTTACCTATTATGTAAATCATTCGCAAATGTTCACGTCCAAAATGCCAGCCTTGGGGCACTCCGGCACGAATTACACTTTCGTTATCTCTTTATCACTCTTCCAGTGAACATTTTCGACCCTCATCCAAAGAATTTTACGACTTAATAAGAGGAAAAGTTATTTTGTTTCTATTTCAGCTCGAAAGGTGTGTTCATCAAAATTCAATCTGTATCGATCGCTCCGTTGAAAGCCAGTCGCAAGATGGATCTTTGGTAAAATTTATTTGCAAGTTAAGTATGTGATTTTGACTTCATGACGTGTAAAAGCTAGACTTGTCCTGTTCAGTAATGAAAACAGATGAAATAAACTCGGTTCAGAAGAGTATGTGGATTAAGGGAACACGAGCCGTGACTTAACACGGCATCATATTTTATGGATACCACTTACATATTCTGGGGCGTATGTTCGGAAGTCGTATCATATTACCTAACCCTGGGTTAAGGCTTCTTCGAGGACTTTGTAACGTATTAGGATGGTGCGTGACCTTTCATGAATCGAGGTAAGGTGTGAATTTTTAAGAAAATTAACTCTTACCTCGCTGAATATACAAACTTTTCTTTACCGAAGTGAAAATGATTTACGAATAAAATAAATACCATCGTTAACAACCCATCATTAAATTAATTTAAGGAACCAAACAAAATAAAATAGTAAATATACATAAAATATAATAAGTAATTTTTAAATTTGAAATGACTTTACTTGCATGTACTTAAAATGTACTTATAAAGAATTCAATTGACGGAATGGTTAAAACAGGTTGTAATGGTTTTAAAGCAAAATGATTAGGGTTCTGCAAAAGAGTATCATCGAAATCTTTTCACTCTACGACTGTCTGGTCTGCTGTCTGTTCCGGATTTCAATTGTTTAAAATGTATACTGGAAACTCTAACGAAAAATAGTAAAATCCATCCCTGTTTAGCTCTAACTAAATAAAAGGAAACATATTTTTGTTCAAACATTACTTCTCGGTGCGGAAGTCTGTCTCACACTTGTCTGGTTTTATTTCTAATAATTTCTATCTTTTATTTCCTTATTGTAACTATCCACAATTCCACATCTACTATTTTATCTTGACCCAAAGTACATCTCGAATGATTTGTTATTTTTTTTTCAAACAACACCGCCTATTCTCAGATACTATCTACCGAACGAACAATAAAAACAAAATCTCAGTTAATTAAAACACCAACAGCTACAAAAAACCAACAAAAGGTCACGCGCAGTGCTCATTGAACAATGTCGGAAACAATTTGAATTGAAATGTTACCGCCCATATTTCATTGAAACACAATTTGATTTCTACTATCAATTGTGTTTAGATAACTTAATAAAGGTATTTCGTTACATCATACAGTTTTGCAACAAAAAGTCGACAATTATGAAAAATATTGTAGTGGTTAAAAAGTTTATACCTAGTTTAAAATTTATAGATGACAACGCGACATTAGGATAATGTTCAATTAGAGAATATTATGTACAGACAGTGTTTAAAATATAACTCCTAAAAAACTGAAATACTTATGAAACTGATCAACTTTTCCTAAAGAACCCATAATGATTTTTCCAAAAAAATTTGAACTCAGCATACAAAATTGTCTGATTTGGCAAACAATTTATATGAAAAGTCCACAAAACTTTTTGTGAATTCTGTATAGGTTTCTTATGAAATATTGTTTAGTTTACGGGAGTACTTTTTTACAGCTTGTGTATAAATCGATCCTGAAAGACAATTAATATCGCTCAGTAATAAACAATGGACACAGCAAAAGTTTGTTAATTATAAAATTCTGAAGAATCATCATAACTTACCATCAGGTAAGATGATGCCAAGGGCTTACCAATTAAGGGTAAAAAAAAACAATGAGATTGGAATAAGTCTGAATATTTACAGGTGATTGCAGTACAGCAGTAATTGTCCATAGAAATAATTGAAATAAAATCTAAAAGTGAAGTTATAAACAGACTAGACTAGACAGATTCTTGTAAAAGTCAAAAGGGTGAACTTGATATAGAAATAACTGTAGTTTTTGTTAAACTTACTGATAATAATATAAACAAATAAGACAAGACAAAACGAGTGTCGAATAGATATCAAAAACTAGGTTAATTGGTTTGACAACGACCGGCATCGGCATTGACACAAAATTTTAATGTCTTCAAATTAATCTGTTGTGATTTAATTGGTGTCGAAGTTATAATAAATCTTAAATAATATTATGTATAGTTCATTTCAATCAAAAAAAAGCAAAAGGTAAACAAACTTACTATGGAAATGACACATATCAATGTCAGATGCATACTATCTTTGTTTACGTTATGCTTTTTTTTTTGATTGGAATGAACTATATGTAGTTACGCTAAACTGTAATACTTTTGTTTCATTTTCATCCATTTCAATTTAATTTCTAGCCGTACGTAATAAGTACGTAATAAGGACATAATATTTTTTTTATTTTTTTTTATGTGATAGGTGGCAAACGAGCAGACGGATCACCTGATGGTAAGCGATTAATTTAAATAATGTTAGATGCAAACAAAGATGAATACATACTATGCTAAAAATACAACATGTTTGGACCACGTATAATAAGATTAAGTACTTGGTCAGTTAGTCAGTTAGCCAAAACAACTTGAGATTTTAAACTTTTTGAATGAGATCTGCTTTCAAGTGAAAAAAAGCATTCAAATCGATCCACCCTTTTGAGAGCTACTATGTCACACACCAATACAGAGACACACATAGGTTGCAAATTTATAACACAATTTTTTTGTGTGGAATGTTAAATACCAACTTAACAATTATAAAAATCTACATAAATTAGAAAAAGTGACGCTAATCATATGAAATGAAAACAATGATGCTCATATTCATACTTCAGAGGTGGTCCCATATAAATTTGATCGAAAATTCAGCGCTCTTTGAAAAAATCCACAAAAACAAAAAACAGCAAAATTGTAATTACTACGATTGAAGTCGGTTGTTTTTAACGAGTTCAGCGTTGTCAATTATAAATTTAAAAAAATGGCAAAAAAATGTATTTTGGTAATATAGGTACAATTTGGGTTCTGTCAAATGTTCTCACTCAATGTTGTAGTCTAACTATTAAGTTAATAAATAAAAACATGAATATAAATGATACGACAACAATAAAAAGTGTACAACTAAGTATTATAATACATATGAATGAGTACGTAAGTATACTTAGTTTGATACAGACTCTCATTAATTATTCTAGCTAAGAGCTAGATTTTGAGGCACTCTCGCTTACTTATGGTCCTGAAAATTGTCTAAGGAATAACTTCGCTAATTTGATTAAAATCGTCGATTGCTTGATAACCTAACCAAATTAATTTAAAATAACACCCGAATGCATAAAATGTACGAATATCTGTGACAATAATATGGGGAACAAGAGAATCCGACGACACATCAGTCTCCAAAATCCACCATGACTATAGGAGGTGACAATGAAACGAACACGAAACCCATCACTTGGGTAGTTCGGTAAAAAATATCCCATGTCATTTTGGGAATTACAACGCATTTCTCGACAACATTCAAAAACCCATCAAACTGTTAAGACTGCAGGATATGCCAAACAAACGGATATAAATACATACAATACCTATACAGGTTTTTTTTAGGATACGTTACACGAAGTCGACTTAAGACTTTGTTTAATTCGCATTTAGACAGGACAGACAGGACAGGACAAAAATCTTGCATCTATTAAAGTACCATATTTTTTTATCAGTTCACCGTACTTCCATTAAGTTGAAAAAAGTTATTAGGTAAAATTTAAAAATAAAAAGCCAGTTAAATTAGTTAAAGGGTTTTAGTTATAGGAAATCTTGTTACACGATAGTGGAAATTGCGTCATACCTACATATCAAAGGTAAGTTAAATATTTAACCAAATGTAGGTACTTTGAACTTGGTTTGCCTTGTTAATGAATCCCTCATGCCATATGTGTGTTTGTCTACTTCGGTAAATAATAGGTATAAAATTAAATTTATAATAGTCGTAATAATTTCCGGGTTCCTCAATTTCCCGTTATTCAGGAATAAAATAATAACAATAAAAATAAAAGTTAGTAGTTATAGTGATGCGATAAAAAGGTGACAAATAATAGAACAGGTAAATTGATGAACTTTAAAATAGTAAATAGTTACAACTCAAAATGTCGTATCGTCAACGATTTATTATTAAGTATAGCCTACTAATGACGAGTTTCATTCAAAAACAAGCTTTTTACGATAAATGGAAGGTTGTGAATAAACTATTATAATATGTATATTATAAAACAAAAAAATATGTAAAAATATAACAACACTTACCTTATAACTTCTATTAGAAGATAAAAGACACTTTTAATAGCCTTTAACTAGATCAAGTAAATTTTGAATAGTCTAGTTTTATGGTTCAGTCCTAAATGAACAAATAAAAAAAATACATTCAAGAAAATAGGCATTTATTAAGTACTGGTGTCAGGATTTTTTTGTATTTATTGTGAACATTTTAAGAATCAAACAACCTGAAAAGAATATACGCCTATGATGTATAATTATATCAACTGGTTTCGGAACGGGTCTAATATCAAATGACTAAATTACATACACACACAAAGTAATGTTTTAAAAAACTTAACAGTCCATAGGTTCCCCCTTATTAGGACACGGGTCTCTAAAATATGCATATCCGGTTGTAAAATAATAGGATAACATATCAATTTCTAATGAAGACAAGTTACTTTGATAATCCGGTCTTTGATAACGATATGGCATTGATAACCGCATGAATGATAAATGACGAACTTGTTGTATCGTACGACACAAGACTGCCATCTAAAAAGTAGGTCGAAATATAATTATGTATAAAGTGCATGTAATTTACGCTTATCCTTGAACGATACATATTATTTAATGCAATACTTACGGGTAGAAACAAAATGCCGTAGTCGAATGTAAATCCACTGACGCAGGTCGTCGTCTCGTCAGTAATAGTTAACTTCACAACTCGAACACAAACCAGTAATCACGGTGTCACAAAAAAAAAACACAAGACATCAACAAAAAGTAACACGAAACTTCGTCATTATTGAACACTTGCACATCACTAGACGGGAAAGTTTTTAATATTTTTTCGATAGTATCGAAAAAGCGGGAAACTCGCGATCGTAGTGTCGAAGTAAAATTCGAACGTGGAGCAACCGTCTCACGCGGCTGAGGCACGCACACTGAACACTGGCCGCATAGCATAGAATCGAATCAAGAATCGAGAACAAGCCGCAAAATCGACTCAGACTAACTCAATACAAGATACGAAGTGCGTGCGTGACGAAACCTATATTTCTTTTATTTGATATTATCAGTAATATTGACGTCTGAAAGAAAATCGTGTTTCGTTTTCGGTCCCTGTGATTGTCAATTGTTAATATAGGTGCGACGAAATAGCATTTCCCGGTCACGTCGTAAGGTTTTGGGCACAATGGAATGAAAGTCGCTTCTTATGAGCGCACGATTTACGTAGAAATGAGAAGACGTGTAGACATACCGACACATACCTTCCTATATATGATTCTTTAAGCATTCTGAAAAAGAACTGAGAATTACAGAACTATCCACATTGTAGCAGATATATTTTTAAAAGTTCATCTACTTACATAAACTTGTACAAAATTGCTCAATCAGCTAATCTGTTTATATAAAAGGTACCTATTTTTTTTAAACGAAAATTGTCTACCTATTGCTCGTTTACAAAGAAATATTGCTAAATTGAAGCTAACGAGTTATATTATGCCTAACCTTGGTAGTCTGATGAAGTTACCACCACAATTTTTTTTTTAGTTGGCGTTAATTTGAGATGGGATATTAAAAAGTTTTGATGGTTAATTAAGTTCTCTGTATTTTATGATCTCCTTAATGGACGTTACTAAGGTTTCCTTTATTATCTGGGATGTTGTATTCTTAGATGAGAATCAAAGATTTACCACTCAATAACAACTATATAGAGATTAGACTCCTTCTTGGAAGTAAGATAAATCAAGTTCTCAGTAAATGTAAATTTGGAATTGTTCAAGACTATTTGAAGGATTGAGAATATTCTGGTGAAATTGAATTAAAGATTTGTGTGGGAGAGAATTTTGTAGGCCCTATTTTACTTAAATTAAATATCAAATTTTACAAATCTATCTATCTATCTATCAGCCGAAAGACGTCCACTGCTGGACAAAGGCCTCCCCCAAGGATTTCCACACCGACCGGTCCTGTGCGGCTCGCATCCAGCGGCTTCCTGCAACCTTTACCAGGTCGTCGGTCCACCGAGTCGGGGGCCTGCCCACACTGCGCATTCCGGTGCGCGGTCGCCATTCGAGAACTTTACTGCCCCAACGGCCATCTGTTCTACGAGCTATGTGCCCTGCCCACTGCCACTTAAGTCTAGCGATTCTGAGAGCTATGTCGGTAACTTTAGTTCTCCTACGTATCTCCTCATTTCTGATTCGATCACGTAGGGAAACACCAAGCATAGCACGCTCCATCGCCCTTTGGGTGACTTTGAGCCTTCTTATAAGGCCCATAGTAAGCGACCATGTCTCGGATCCATATGTCATCACTGGCAACACACACTGGTCAAAAACTTTAGTCTTGAGGGACTGCGGTATTTTGGACGTAAAGATATTGCGAAGCTTCCCGAACGCTGCCCAGCCGAGTTGGATTCGACGATTGATCTCTTTCTCGAAGTTGGACCTACCTAACTGGACTGTTTGTCCCAGGTATACATATTCGTCAACAACTTCGAGTGTAGAGTCTCCAACCTTCAGAGGAGTGGGTGTAACACGGACGTTTGACATGATTTTCGTCTTATCCATGTTCATTTTAAGACCCACTTGTTGGGAGACTCTACTAAGTCCTTCGAGCATTGCGCCTAGGTCTTCCAAGGTCTCAGCCATGATCACGATATCGTCAGCAAATCGAAGGTGAGTGATGTACTCGCCATTGATGTTAATGCCGAGTCCTCTCCAGTCCAGAAGCTTGAAAACGTCTTCCAGTGCAGCGGTGAACAGTTTCGGAGATATAACGTCTCCCTGTCTCACCCCACGCTGCAGCCGGATAGGTTTCGAATTCTGATCCTGGAGGTGGACCGACATGGTGGCGTTTTCATACAAGCACTTCAACACTTCGATGTATCGATAATCAATTTGGCACCGTTGGAGAGACTGCAACACAGCCCAGGTCTCGATCGAATCAAAGGCTTTCTCATAGTCCACAAACGCCAAGCATAGTGGCCGATTATACTCTTCGGTCTTCTGTATAATCTGCCGCAGCGTATGTATGTGGTCTATGGTACTGAAGCCTTTTCGGAAACCGGCTTGTTCGGGAGGCTGGAAGTCGTCAAACCTGCGTGCGAGACGATTCGTAATGACTCTCGAAAACAGCTTGTAGACATGGCTCAGGAGTGAGATGGGTCTGTAATTCTTCAGCAGAGACTTATCACCCTTCTTGAAGAAGAGCACCACCACACTCTTGTGCCATGCTGTAGGCGTTCGTCCCTCGAGCATGACGGAATTAAATAGCTTCTGAAGAGCTATAAGTACCGGTTCTCCACCTGCTTTCAGAAGCTCAGCCGTAATTCCATCATCACCCGGTGCCTTGTTGTTCTTAAGCTGTTTGAGAGCCATTCTAATCTCGCACAGGCTGACGTCTGGGATATCTTCGGTATAGTGTCGGGACAATCTGGCTCTCGGGTCTTCAGCCAGATTGCTGACAGGTAAGCGTGTAGTCATGTATAATTGTCCGTAGAATTTCTCAACCTCT
The DNA here is from genome assembly GCA_958295455.1 of Coleophora deauratella. Classification (NCBI taxonomy): domain Eukaryota; kingdom Metazoa; phylum Arthropoda; class Insecta; order Lepidoptera; family Coleophoridae; genus Coleophora; species Coleophora deauratella. The sequence continues at coordinate 5,217,945 of OY282393.1, forward strand.
TCCAACAGCTCGGGCTTGGACGACACGACTCTGCCATCCTCGGTCTTCAGCTTTGTCAGTTGGCTTTGACCAGCAGACAGATCCCTTGCGAATACTTTTGACCCTTTATTGCGCTCGATAGCCTCTTTAATACGGTTGGTATTAAATTGGCGTATATCACGGGTCAAGGACTTGGAGATCTGTCTGTTTAGTCGCCGATACTGACAAGCATCTTCAGAGGATCTTCATCTTCAAATTTTACAAATAAATATCTAAAAATATGCTCTGGGCCCTTTAATTTTGTTTCACTTTGATTGTTTTACCTCATGTTATATTTCTGTTATTTATGTTTTAGTTTCTGCTAACCAAGGTTTTTAAAAACCAAGACCTTACAATTTAAAAAAATATAAATAATACCTATTTCCATTCGTCGTAACATTTTTTTTTTGCTTATGAATAACTATTATTTTTCTGAAAGAAAACCGTTAAATTAATGAAAGTGAACTTAAATCTATTGATATAAAAGACTGAAGATTTTTCCTGTAACTATTTATCGTGTTACAATAACTTTTACGTGATAACATAGGTTCAGTATATTCACAGATAATATAATACTATCGTAGTAAACGTAAAATTATACCAACATATAGTACAATTTTACGTTTACTACTCAAGGGATGTTTTCTATATTTTTAGTAATTAAATAAATATCTGGGACAAATTACACACGGTTATCTGGCCCCGTACTAGGATTCCCTGTATTGTGGGAACCAGAGAGCCAGAGATACATACTCGTACATAGATACATGTTCAAATACTTACACACAGATATAAAACACCCAGTCATAGAGCAAATAAATCTGCTCATCACAGAAATGTTTGACCTGAGTGCGTGTACCACACAACTCTATATACATTTATTTCTTTCTTTTTTCGTTCATGTATTTTATTATAAGTGACATATTTTAATGTTATTTGTCTTGTATCAATTCCTTGGGGTGGGGGTCTGGTGACCCGCAACACAGACTTTTAAAAGTCTAGCTCAGGCACCAGTCCACCACATCTCCTTTAGTTATACAAAACTTATATATGTAACCTGAATTTATAATGATGTGATGAGAAAATAAACAGATATTTATTTTATTTTTATTTTACCACACAACTCTCGGATCAGTAGTCAGGAGCACTAACTACTGTGCCAACGAGACATCCAATAACCTTCAGCTCAGTAAAATCACTATGGTTAATTAATATCCTACGTGAAAGTAAAGAGAAACCCCATAAATTATGATGGATATTCAGTTTAAGATAAATATGGATACCTCATAGGCTAAACAAATGTAAATATTTTAGGAAACTGTTCATGTTTACTCGTACATTAATCACTTAAGAATGTGAGTATTGAATTAATCACTTGCTTATTAATGTTGAGAACAAACAATGAAAGGAGTGATTAAACTCACACATCTGCGGCATAACAATGGTATATGATGACTGGCATATTTCATTTTGAAACTGTCTCTCTCCAGTCAAATTGTATAGGTTATTTCAAGGAAGCAGGGAAATTGTAATATGTTCCATATAGGTCAGTAAAGTATTCCTTTTTCGGATGTCGCTATTCACAATATTAAATTCGTCAAATTCGTAAATTCTTTGGCACAAAATTAAATGCTTTGAGCTTTAAACACTTACAACATTTATTACATTTTTCCATCAACCATAAAAGGCAATACTAAAACAGACATTTTCATAGAATTATTTTTCTTTGTGTTTTAAATTCTTAATTTTTATACACCTTATCAAGTTACAACAAATTTTAAGAAAGTTGTAAATTTTGCCAAAGATTAAGGCTCTTTAAACCTACGCCGCCTTTACAACGCTAACGAAGAAAATACCTCGAGAAATATGTTTTTATTTAAAGAAATAAAATTTGTGATTTCTCAATTTAAATTTAAAAAAAAGTAGTCAAGTGCGTGTCGGGCCACGCGCAGTGTAGGGTTTCGTAGTACTTCTCGTTAACTTGTAAAGCCTACTTAGCTGTGATAGTTTTTCTTTTAAAAGGAAAACTATCACAATATACTACTGCCGTGATTTTTTTCATATTCATAGAAATATCCGTTTAACGTTTAATGTGTGTCCCACACATGACTTCAACAAAAATTTGCACTTTAAAGCTTAATATCTCGAAAACGGATCCCTGAATCGAAAAATGGTTTACGCAAACTCACAATATTTTGATAGACCTATCCAACGACATCCCACACGATAGGATAGTCGAGAAAAAATAATTGCATCCCCAATGTAGGGAAGGTACCCTGAAAAAAAAATTTTTTCAAGATTTTATTTTACCACTTTGTCGGCGTAATTAATATGTATATCCGTGCCAAACTATGCCAAATTACAGCTTCTTTTTCCCTTCAATTGGTAAGCCCTTAGCATCATCTCACCTGGTGGTAAGTGACGATGATGCCAAAGATGGAAGCGGGCTTACCTAGAGTCCCCAACGCAATGAGGAACTGGCTATCTTATCTTCATGCCGGAACACATCAATGCTGTTAACGTTGATGTTTGGCGGCAAGACTGCTGCCTAGTACTAATTGTCTCTGAGCTAAGCCGCGGACAACCAGACAGACAGACGGACTTGGCGAAACTACGAGGGTTTCTTGTTGCCTACGGAACCCCAAAAACACGTACAAATTTGAAATACCTTCAACAATTCGAAATGTCAATTGGGATTTTCCGTCATAAAAATATGTTGCGAAAATCGTCTTTTAAAGTTTTTTTTTTTAAATTCACTTGTCCGAATTTCGATTGTTTACCAAACGGTACCGTATGTTTTAAAGGTAAAACGAGTTGTCAGTGTAATGTGTAGCTCGTACACACCAGAAATTCCGATGTGTTGTGTAGAATATTAAACCAGTAGTATCGAATATTATAACTGGATATTCTACAGGGTACGTAATATGGTTTGATAATTGAACGATAATTTTCGACACTTCTGAAAAGAAAATTTAGATATAGGGTCTGTCTTAAATACAACCCATATTAACTAAATTGACGCAAATAGACTAAGAAGGAAAAATAAAAGAAATTGTCTTTGTTTTTTGTTTTATTAAAGTTTTAATTTTTACTATGTCAACCATTTTTAATAAATTATGTAACAAGGAAGAGCATAGTCTTCTGCTACAAATGTTTATAACATTTAAAAGGAGGCTCTACCCCACCCACTGTGTATGTCTCGTTTGATGAATAAAGATATTTTTATTTTATTTATTTATTTAAAATTATGAATATTGTTGAAACAGTGCCTATACAAGGTACTGTTTCAACAACAAATTCAGAAAATGTTAATTTATTTTGGTTACTCGTACATATTTTTATCTATTACTTATTATGTAACTTTTGAACATATCCCTACATTCTGGTATTTCTTAATAATATTTTTGTATGTAGTTTTCACCAACCCTAATTTAATAGCGTTTTGAACGACCAAAAACTCGACCTTTGACCTCTGAAACGACCTAACGACTACTATCGTGTGATATGAGCCGGCACTAACGGCCTACAAAGCCTGGGAAAGCACGTAACGGCTCCAGATAAATGCCGCTAACCGGGCACATCCATCTAGGTGGTGACCGCGTTTGACGTCGCTTAACCACCGTGATCGATGCGATCGTGCATCCTGTGTAAGTGTGTCCTATTTTGAATGTGTTCAGCTACAGTAATGTGTCAGGCTTTAGACACTTTATCATAGTCACAATTTCATTCACAAAATACTTACTACTATGTAAATTCTTTATAATGTTTTTCGATATTACGTAAAACTTCCTATATCGTAGAAATTACTTCCATTTGATTGGTTTACACCTTAAAACCCATACATTGATTCACTCCTTATAGCGCAACAGTATTTGGTTTCGATTTGTGTAAGTACCTACCAAAACTTTTTTCGGGTCCCGTAGTTCTTACAAGGATAATACATACATATAAGATTCCTTTATTCTGTCTCTTTGCTTCACAAATATTTCAATAAAAACCTCATATTTTTGCTACAAAAATAGTTTGAATAACATAATAGTTATTTGTTCAACAAGTGAGCAAAGTTATTTTTATCACGAACTAGCGAAGTAGTCTAGAATTGAATCACTAGCGTAGCGAGTGATTCTAATATAGACTACTGATTACAGTGAGTGATTTAAAGGCACGAGACATAAAAATAACTTGCTCTCGTGTGAAACATACAACTTTTCACCTCTACCAGCGAGAAAAGTTTTGTAGATTATAGGTAAAAAAACGTAGGTTATTAAATTTTCTTTAAAGACAATATTTAAAAATGTTTTTTATTTAGATGTTGTGTTCCGTAATTCTGTGCTGCTTGGAGTTTTTATGAAAATCTGAGATGAAAACAAAAGATTATATTTTTAAGTGAGCGATATTAATGTTTACTAGTACATATTTATTTTAAATATTACGTCTTTAAAAAGGCAATAGCCCAATTTATAAACTTAAATTTAAATAAATAACATACAACATTCTGTGCCTATGAGTTAAATCGCTAGGCCAAAATGAGTTTTTGAATGAACCATCGCCCATATTTTTTTCAGCGCCGAGCAAAAGATAGTGTTCGAAATTCGAATAACTTTTTTTTAACGCTCGAAGCAAAAATCGTTTTTGCTGCGAGTTAATAAAGCACCCTTTTCGTGCTGAAGAGGTAAAAAAGATTTACCTCCCATACAGTACTCAATGTGGGAAGAATTCATTTCCAATTACACGTTCTTGTTACTTACTTTAGCCGTATGGCTTTTTTCGCAGCCATTCATATGTTGAGGGGTGAAATCATTAGCCATTTGGCTGCTTCCTCTGTACGGGTGGATAGGTCAGCAGGATCCTCATTGTATTTACGGGTTGGACACTCCCGGATGAAGAGCTCATATTATGTTCCACAACTTCGCTGTTACATGACGTGCGTCCATAGAAGAAGGAAAAGTCCGACCATGTTTAGAGCATACTTAGTATCAGTTTCTTCTCGGCATCACCCTCTTTTTGAAAAATAAGTTTTTTTACCAGTATTGTTCTTATAAATTATAATATATTTTTTTAAATCTATAATTGGTAGGCCCTTGCCATCATCTCACCTGCTGGTAAGTGATGATGGTGCCAAAAGATGGAAGCGAGGTTACTAAGTTCTCCAACAATGGGGAACTGGATATCTCTATTCCGGAGCCCATCAATGCTGTTAATATTGTTGTTTTGGTGGCACGACTTTGATAAGATGGTAGCTAGTCAGGCGGGCTTAGAAAATTCCATACCGAATTAAAACCGAGTCCTACTAGTATGGAGCCCGCCGGGAATCGAACCCGCGACATCCTGGTGTGAAGCATGCGGACTAGCTTTAAGATTACGGAGGCCGTAAAAATATTTAAATGAAATTTGTAAAATCTGCATACAACTGGTAACTTTATTTTGTATCCGATTGTACTTGTTTATTGGAAATACATTATAGGGCCAAGTGTCGAACTACCAACCACTAATAAACCACACAAACAATATTACATGCACACTTCACGGCGGGGTTAATTAAACTATTGTAAGGTCATCCAGAAGCAGTCACCTCCTTTTTACCCAACTGTCTTAGAAGGAGATAAATGCTTTCAATTATATGTATGTCTGTTTTTTTGACTGAGCTTGTAGCCTAACAGTTTAATGTATAATGCGAGTTGTCGTAATAATATTCGTTGTGATACCCCGAGTGTTTTTTTTTGCAAGATTAAAAATCGCTTTGAATCTATTTTTTAATTTAAAAATTTCACTTATGTGTTTCTCAGTCTGTCCATATATCACAGCTATATTGCTCAGAATCTACTTAACCGATTAGTTTGAAACTTAGTTTAAATATAGATTACTGTGACTCAAATATGGACGTGCAAACTTAACAGATGAATTTTGAGTGTGGGGGACAAATCAGAAAATTAATAAAAGTTTTGCAAACTCTACCGTATGACATGTAAAACGTTGTCTTTAATAGTTTTAAAAGAAATTATTTAAGAAAATAGACGAAAATTTACCACTCTAGCCCTTATCTCCGAAACTACTAAGCCTAAAATTTTGAAAAATGCAGAGAATAGTCCTTTACGTTACTTCCTTTAGATGACAGGAAAACCTATAAAAAGTCTAAATAAGGTATTAAAATAATATAGTAAAATTGTCAATATTATTTATTTGTACGGAACCGTCGTCGTTGCGCGAGTCAGACTCGCACTTATTCGTTTTTTTATTACCATGGATGGGTTATTGCTCACTGGAATTTAAATGAACGTGCAACACTAAGTGTAAAGCATTACTCAATTAATTCAGGTTTACAGTGTCGCATATAACATTTTCGAATAATTTTCCAGTATAATTATGGAGAGATTATTTTAATATTACACAATATTTTAAGTTCCAGAATATTAATATTTTTTATTTGTAATTATTATTTTTTATGTAGATGAAAGTGTACAAAAATAGTCAATTCTTAATGTTAGTGTTCCTTTATTATTGTTAGTTAACAACCCATAACGTCCCCACTGACGGGGCCCGGGTTTCTTTCCATACCTTAGGATGGTTAGGTAGACCTTACTCCACATATGGGGTGGTTACTACTGTATGAAAGTTGAAAATCTTAAAATAAATAATTGTGTACACAAAGATTTTTTTTTAAATCAATATTTCCATTTACTTTCCCTGTAATCAATTACGCCTCTTTTTGGAACAATGTTTAAGCCTTACTAACGTACAAAATTGTATAAAATAAATTGCACCGTTACAGTCATCAATTATTTTAATATCATTTCGTTTGCCGATGATACTGCTCTAATCTTTAAAGGAAAAACATGGGAACAGGCACGATCTCTAGCTGAAAAGGGGATGGCTAAAGTATCGGAATGGCTTGAAGATAACCTTTTGTCCCTGAATGTTAGCAAAACTAATTTCATTTGTTTTTCAAAAACTGAAGCTACGACTCCAAAACAGCAATTTTCTATAACCCTACATGTGTTTCCTTGTAACAGAGACAATAAACATCAACACACTTGTGCATGCGAAAAGCTAGTGAGAACAGATTATGTCAAATACTTGGGGGTGCACATTGACAAACATCTGAAGTGGAATAAGCAGATTGATACACTTACAGCTAGGACTCGAAAACTTATTTATGTTTTTAAAAATTTAAGAACAGTTGCTAATCGTTTGTTGCTTACTCAAGTTTACAAAGCACTTTGCGAAAGTTTACTTACCTACTGCATTTGTTCTTGGGGAGGTGCTGCTAAGACTCAGTTAATTAAGGCAGAAAGAGCTCAACGTTTTATACTCAAGGTTATGTGGCGGTTACGCTACCGACACCCCACACTTGAACTTTATGAAACATCTGAAGTTCTTTCTGTAAGAAAGCTCTATATCTACCAAACAATCAGACGATATCACAAAAATGACGTTCCAAAACTTCCAGTAACTAATAGCAGGCGAGATCTGTGTCCAATACCTTTCACCAAAAGTACATTTGCTCAAAGGTTCTTTATTTTCCTTGCTCCTAAACTTTATAATCTTCTAAATGATACACACTCAGTCAAGCAATATAGCAATTACCAAATAAAGAAAATAATAGTATATTGGCTAAACACACTAGATTACGAGAGGACGGAGAAGCTACTGACAGTAATGCGGTAAATTAAAACAATGCTTTATAGTAAAACACACACACACACACACACACACACACACACACACACACACACACACACACACACACACACACGTACACGCAAACGTACACGCTAATATTCTCATTGGTTTTTTATCCCTTTAATTATATTTTGCATACCTTTATCTTGTACAGTGAATGCATGCCACTACCTAGATAATCATAATAATATTGTATACCGTATAATACATTTGTATATTGAACATTATCTGTGGGAAGGACCCGATTGCCATCACACAGTTTTTTAAACTAGTTTGGTGATCGGGAATTTCATATATTTATTAAGAATTGTGTTAACTGGTAAAACAATAAAGATTTTTGTTTGTTTTTTGTTGTTGTTGTTTAGTTTATTAAAAAAAAATTCGCTACTAGAGTAAAAAATATCGGTAATTAACATTTAAAATTCAACCATAACCTGCAGTAAAGAATAGCCCAGACATGACTGAACCTGCTAAGGAACATACTATCAAGTAAAAAAAAAAACATTGGAATATTTTTCGACTCGTTTGACACATAGGATTCAAATCTCTAAACAATACTCTTTTGCGTCGAGGGTTAAAAAAAGTATTTATGATTCTTCTTCTCGTTTTCTAGTTCCATGCATGGATAAACATTTTTTATTTTATTTTATTTATTTTTATATGTAAAATATACGTTCCAAAATCCACCGAGGTTTAATAGGAACGTTGTTCAACTGGTAATAAATTATAGCACAGCATTCAAGTTTTTTTTATGTTATAGGTGGCACATGAGCAGACGAATCACCTGATGGTAAGTTACGGTAGTTTCAAAGTGTAGGTAAAACAGTCTTACTACCACCCCTATTCAACTAACTTTTATTCCCAGCAGACATATCTACAATTTGTTAATTGCGTGTTGTCACATTATGGACTCAAATACCAGCACTTCGCACGAACCAAAACAATCCATGAACAATCAACATTTAAGTTCACGAATGCGTGAATACCTTAAACTAGGGATGTCGCAAGGAAATCAACAATTCAATGGACATAAATTTTGCTTCATAAATTTTATTTTTTTATTATGAACATAGTTTTAGTACTCGTGACGATCAGAAAAAATACCGGCCCCTAGAACTATTGAATGTTAATCACGCAATATCCAAAACAAGTACTGAATGACTATAAAGTAGTCTATAATTTAGTTTCTCATGTGTTATGGTTTGTTTAGCTTTTATATCCGAAATATCACTGTCAAACTTGGTAGACTATTGCTTTTACTATTTTTTTTTTTTAATATTTAACGAGAAGACTATGTCTCCTAACAAGAGTAATGTTCCATTTTCCTAACAAAAACTGAAGCTGAAAAAGTACGTATCTTCACTACCACTTGTCATTTACTTATCTGACTCCATTCTTCCCTCTCAGAGGTTGCCCTAACAGGCTTCGTAAACGGTTTACTACGGTGGCAAACATTTGTTTTCATGGCCCAACCCCTATCGTTATCACTGCGCAGACGGCGCCTTAAATGAGATGAGAATGGCTTTCGGTAATTCGACTGCTTTGACGAAACTCAAGTGTGTTAAAAATTACCTAACCGTTACAGATACTTACTTTGACCTTCTCATACAGGATGCTCTAAAATATCTGTAAAGTCTTAAACTGAGGTTTCTACTCGCGAATTTGAACTATTACCTATCAAGGAACGTATAGTCAATCTCCTTGCGTAATTTTCTTTAGGGAAGGTTGTTCAGACCTTAGATAACAGAACAAAGGCATTACCAGAAATTGCAAGAGCATCTTTTGTACGGGTTTTCACTTTAGCAACACCAGTCACTTTCAATGAAAATAAAATGCCATATTTAGTTACAAAAAAGGCGCTTCTACTCATTAAGCTGGACAACTTTTCTCAAGAAAAAAAAAACACAATTTTAATTAGTAAAACTTTGCTTGATATTACCATACTAATCGGTCTAGTTTGTGTGGAGAGTTAGAACTCTGTGATCATCATTTTTTAGTCTGTATTCTCAGGAGAATAATTAAAATTACGCTTATAATTATCTTTTTCGTTACATCCTCTATGCCTCCAATTATGCTCGACCAGCTACTAGGAGTCCAGAAGCGGACAACCACGATAACGGCATATGTTGACTGAATAACCCCAGTTTATGGTCGCTTATCGAGTCGGCATTTATGCGGTTACTGTGTCCATAGTGAGCGTGTAAATTCTATATACCGATATACGTAGAAGATGAAAATATGACCAAATCATTTTACATAGCAGATGAAAACCTACCGCGACTACGAAGATTTTGCAGGTTATTTAGTGGCTATTGAATAGGTAAACGCTTCAAAGATGATTTTGAATATAATAGTATTTACAACGCTAGGAACACTGTTTAATAACATCTAAAAACAATAAAGAAACGCATAGATAAACGGTCATTAGAGTTAAGATTTTCACGGGAATACTACGTAATAAATGTAATTTAATTGAATATACTTTTAATACATTAAAAATTGTTATAAAACAGGACAAAAGAAAAGAGATAAATTATTTAAAGGCGCTCTTGCAGCTAGATAACATTTTCTTCAAGTCCAACTAGGTTTTAAACTACGAGATACATCTAGGCTAATGCAATTCAAATAAAAAAAAGTGATATATTTAAAAGCACTTAAAAATTGATGGAAATAACAACATCAACAATTTGTATACTCCACACATGGAGGCCAATTCCGAATAAGTTTATAAATCGCCTATAAGGCCTCTAACATGGCTTAACGACTGCCATCTTGTGATAGCAGCCGGCACCAACGGCTTAACGTGCCTTGCGAAGCACTGAAACGGTCGAGATAAACGCGACTAACAGTCAACTCATCCATGTTTTGACTGTGTCTGTAGTCAGTGAACCTGGAAATCAACCTACGCAAATCATAGTTATGTCGCACGATTCTGTTCAAATGTTTTCGTTATCCCTAGTCATAAAACTGCTTTGTTTCGTGGCAGCTTTCGCTTCTTTGCTTCTAAGTGCTGGAACGATCTCCCTCCGCCACTTGGTGTTCTTCCTTAGCTTTTCTTATTTAAGAAACAATTACGTGAATACCTGCTATCACAGCAGGGAAGCGAGTAGCGGATGCTGCAGCGAAAACAAACAAAAAAAAAACACATTATATATATATATATATATATATATATATATATATATATATATATATATATATATATATATATATATATATATATATCAATCAATCAATCATAGGTCAATCGTAGTGCAAGGCATTACATCTAAAAATCTACGATTGACCTATGGGCTTATTACTACATTACTACATAACTATCTACTTATTATTATTGTACACATCATACTTGATCTACATTCACTTTTTCATTTTCATTTACTATATTAACACTATTATATGATATTCATTTTTGCCTGGCATGTTTGTTAGATACACTGAGGTGCGTACATTTCACCTACCATCGCTGGTCTTGGCTGAAAAACAGCGTTGTGCATGTTCTTTGCATGCATAACTATATGCTGAGCCTGGGCTAATTCTCTGGCCAGGCAGTTACCTTTTATGTTAATTATTCTATATTTTTAATTGTTTCCAAATTATTTTTCTTTTGTTATTTTTTATTTCGCTATTTTTTCCATTTTGTTTTATTTGTATGGTGCTGCTTTTTTAGAAAAATAAATAAATTATCAATCTATCTATCTCTATCTAACCTGCGTGATCGACGCGACCACGCAAACTGCCCTGAGCCACGATTGCTGCCTTTCGTTATCCAACTTTAACTTCCTTCATCTTTCATAGTTCTTCATTTATGTTATTTTTATTTATATACTATTAGAAACTGAAAGGTTTTTTACTCTAAGTAAAACGCCGCAAACAAAGTAGAAAATTTTGAAAAAGTTTTGATGTCCCAAAAAATGCTGGTGTAATAAATTGTATAAAGTGTTCCTTAAATAATGTTGTATCGTCCATTCTAGAGGCGACACGGCTATGCTCGCTACTTTATGCTACTTTCCTCTCGCTCACAGGGTCGTTACATTACACGCAACATTTAATCTTGAAACAACCCTCGCGAGTGAAAATATTCAACATCCTGTTGACCCTTGATTGAGGGGACTCTGTAAAAAACGCAATATACAGGGTAGAAGAAAAATGTAATAATAAGTATGTACTCGAATGTGAACTTCCCTTGAAACTGATTATTAAATTTAATAATAATATCTGGGACAAATTACACACGGTCATCTGGCCTCAAACTAGGATTCCCTGTATCTTAGGAACCAGAGACTGATTAACATACACATATACTTTTAAATACATATATAATACACCCAAACTCAGAGCAAACAATTTTGCTCCTTTAATTGGGATGTTGACTGCATTAAAAATAAATTATAAGCTAATGTTTATTATATATTTACTAATTTTACTAAATAGTGATCTCGCAATAACATTTACAATAACCTCATTTTATTTGTTTCTCATCTCATCTTCAATTTTTTATCAACAAAAGTTATAAATTTGTCGCTCAATGACGTCAAAAAGATATGACGGACGTCACGTCTAGGTATTTCAAAAAAAATTTGAACAAAATATCGTTTTTGACAGACATTAAAAAGTAACTCAAAATTCTAGTAATCATCTACCATATTAATGAAGTAATCAGTTACTTGAACACTTGAAACTGATTATCTGTTTTCAGTCGTTAGCAATTTAAGAACGCCACTTTAAATTGGCCATTGTTATGCCATAATGATCCAACTGATTTAAAGTAAGCAAAGGATAATGACTATGGCCAGTTGTGTTACTCGAATTTTAGCGCACTTTTAATACTGCATCAATTATACATTAAAATTGATGATAGAAAAAAAAAAGAGAATTACTTTATGAAGAACGGCGTTTCCAAATACGCTGCAGCCAAAACATACAATAATTAAATTAACATAAAAACAGTTTTACTAATACATTTTAAGATAAAATTAAAAGTGTAATATTAAACAAAGTTCTCATTAACATTCATACGCTTTTTTTATTATACAAAATGAAAAGTTTGTTTTTGCTATCCTGAAAAGTTACAGAAATGTAGTTACGCCCAGATGGATCTAGGTAGAAGAATTTTACTTTGTAAAATATAGTAATAATTCAAAAATATGTAATAATAATAATAATTTATATTGAAATGGTTGATTACCTCTTATTACATGCGTTTAAGACAAGGTTTTATTATTTTTTATTTTATTTATAAGTCTTGTTATGTTTTTAAAGTGGAAATTTCCTTTCAAAAGTGTTTAAAGTTTAACATTCAATAGATGATCGGTACCATAAAAGGCATTAGATTTAACGATACTGTTATATTATACTTTTCATGTCTTTGAGAATATTGTCACAAGTGTTTTCCGTGATATATTTTAGTTTGTTTCGAAAGAGCCATTTGCATGCATTAAAAAGTTTTTAGATTTTTAAGAATTTTCAATTTTTCTTTACTCTGTAATATTTTAAAGTTGATCTCTCCATATTGTAGTAACATTTATATACTTAAAAGATATACAAGAACGTTATAAAATAGCGGAAGAAAAAAAAAAGATAAAAAAAGGATTATGCATTGTTAATTTGAATTTGCCGAAATGATTGATAGATTTTGGAAATAATGTGAACTGAAAATCAACGGTTCACTATTTCAGTTTATTTTCATAAGACTCTGGTATAACTTTTTCTCAGTATTTTGGAGTATGATATAAACAGCAAGTCTTAAGGTACAGCCTTTCATCTATGTTTTTTGTAATGTTATCAGATTTCTGCAGGCTTTGTTTTTTTTATACAAAGCTGACTTCTATTCAAATAACTTAAAATGAATCCTAAAGATACTATAGATAACAGGAAATTCTTGGTCAAATAACAAAAAATCTTGAAATTTTTTTACAAGATGCTCAGTCAAAATAAATTCCAACATTGTATACAAAGTAAGGGAAATTTTATTTGGATCTCGAAGTTTTATTTGGATATTCATGGTAAAAGATATAATTTACATGAGTCGTTATATTATAGTAAAATTTTGCTATACTTTGTACCGACTGCCACAGCGAGAATATGGTCAGAATTATTTGCTACGCTTGTACAAATTCCTTGGAGAAAAATGTTAAGTTTTGTCACCGTGTACTGCATATTGTTTATCATCGTTTAGGCGATCGGCATCGATTTCTTAAAATTTCACATTCTATATGAATACAGGTGTTAAAAAGTGCACTTTTTTAAATCCCTGTATAGTTATGTTAGTTTAATTGTTGCCGTTTGAACCCATTTTTGAATGTGAGACCTCGTTAAAGTTTTGATTCTCAAATAACACACGATCTGTCGTTTTTTTATCCAGAAATGGTTGGCCCTTGGCATTATTTCACCTGATGGTAAGTGATATAGTATTACATCTATCACTTTTTTAGATTTCTTATTAAATTAGGTCGTTTTCAAAATAATTAATAAATAAATAACGATTCCAAAAACTTTGGTTCTGAAACAAAAATATGTTGTTAAGCATTTTCTGAGCCCACCAGGCTAACTACCGTCCTAAGTCTTGCCGCCAATCATCAACATCAATGTTAGTACATGAAGATAAGATAGCGAGTCCTCATTGCATTGGAGAATCTTATGATCGAAGTTGGTAAGCACGCTTTCATCCTCGGAATAATCATCAGGTGAAATAATGGTAGCAAAAAAGTACTTTCGTTACTTTTGCATAAACAATTACCCCTTAGGCTAGGTATTTTGCATCTAACTGTACTTGGAAACATTTTAATTTACTTGATGTTTTAATGATGGATCGTCCTTTGTCTTTCCATCAGAATATAATAAATGATATGACATTTAACTTTAGACCTTAATTTTAATTTCAAATAAACTCAGCCTTTGAGAGGTTTACCTTCAGAACTATAAAGTAAGTAATTTAATGTCTAGTGTAGGTAAAATAAATAACTATAATATATTTCAGAAAAGGCTCGTAATAAAGTTTTATTTTTACAATAATAAATTGTTTTCAAGTGTTTGTATACGAAATAGTACAAACAAATAAGTTTTATTTCGTCGCTCTGGGGGTGCGGGGTGCGGGGTACAAGTCTGTGAGTACAAATGTGTCGATGCATATCAAATGAACCCAAGTCCAATACTGCTATAAGGTTCATTCTTAAAATTAATGTTTACCAGCTCACTTCAAAAGTCAACAAGCCTTTGTGACCTTTTGTCTTTGAAAGTGAATCTTAGGGGTCGTCTATTAATCAAGTGAGGCTCAAAAGGGGGGGGAGGGGGTTCAGAAAAAATCACGAAATATCACAAGTGGGGGTGTACTAAGATATATATTTTCGTTGAACGCGCGATTTCTAGAGTAATATCCAAACGTCGGACTGTTGTTCTGTTATGTTGTTTTTAACTCTTCCCAAGGTTCGAAACGGCTTCAGGCAGTCAGAAACAACCTGCAACCTTAATGTCTGGAAATTTTTATCACGGTGGTTAATTTTCCAGAATTAAATTATTGTACCAAAAATACACGTGATTTTGGGTAGCGGGTCGGGGGGGTAGTCTAAAACCTCACCACGTATCACCAGGGGGGGGGGGGTCTAAAAGTTGCTAAAAAACATCACGTGATTAATGGACGGTCCCTTATAGCAGTGGTGGTTAAGCTCATTTGATATAATACATGTATCGACAAAAAAATGGAGTTAATATTTTATTTCAAGATAGTTGCGGCACTTATACATCCAAACTTGCAATACATAGGTAGTTCATTATAAGTTGGAAGAAAAATAAATAAAAAATAAATGTCTTTAAATGCTTTTTCACAAAATGAGCTATTTCAAAACTATGTCATGTTAATAAGGAGAGCTACCAAGCAAAGTAATACTCTGACGAACATGAAACACGAGCATTAAAAGTATTTATGGTTACCGTTTTTATAATTGAGAAGAATATTAATAACAATAAAGTTAAACATAAAGGTTTAAAATGAGATCTTATTAAGAAACTAGCAGGTGCCCGCGACTTCGTATGCGTAGAAGTAGGAGTTTATAATTAAAAATTAAATACATGCATGCTCTGTTGTATAACCTGAATTGTCATTGATCAAAACTGTACATGATGCACAGTAACAGTGTACATGATGTACAGTAACTTGATGTAGACCGCTGTAATGCTTAGAGCCATAAAAAATATAGTGGTAAAAGCTAGTTAACCCATCTTTTCAATGTCTATTGTTTCTTCAAGCGTCCTATGATTACCTTCAATAAGACAATTTAGAAGTAGACGTATATCGGGTAAAGCAAAACAGTTTTAAAATAAAAAATATGTTTTGTAAAAAAAATACTGCATAAAATGTATCCTATGTCAATCTATCTAATGAACACACAAAAAAACCAACATGCCGTTCTGATACAGGCTGTAACAGAGAAACGGTCAAACGGCGATACGTAGGTGTATCTATATAGATAGGGAGCTACAAAATAAGGGAAGGAACCGTTAACTGGGGCTTCTACTCATCATAATGCACAACTTTTGTTCTACGAATTTGCTGAATGAACAAGATCTTTTTTGACTCTTCATACAAATCGATCAGCTATTTGGCCAGTTTTAACGTAGTTTGGCAAAAGTTGTAGAACAAAATACAGTGTAATGTATAAAATAGAAAGTTCAGTTAATGGGTCATAGGGTAATTATGTCATACCTGTATACTTTTAACCGAAAAATATTACCTTCCTAAACAGTTAGGAATGAAAAAGTACTGTTTACAAACTCAGTTTGCTTCGCTCCTTTCAGTTTAAATACGTTTTACGTATCCTTCCCGTTATTCTATAGTTACCAACAGCGCCAAACAATACAGACACATCTCATCGGAAAAAGGATCCCCTCAGTTCCCTCGGGATCCCCTAGATAATACAGGATTAAGAATATTATTTCATATACCTTCGACACCGAATCTAAAAGTGAAGGTTTCCAACAGCGCCATACTTTAAGTTTCCATACTTTAAGCCATTTCATAGATATAGTTTCCAGCTTTTCCTTCCTTTCCTGGACCAATGGATATTTCAAATAATACTAAAGTACCGTTATCGAGATAACTTTCCAAATAGTAAAGTTTTTATATCTTAATAAATTGAGCCATTGTGGGAATACGGATTAATCACGTTCCTGAGGGAACCTTTTATAAACCGTGATAAAAAAATGGATGTTTATAAGTGATAATATAGTATCATTGTGCCAAATAACAATAAAATCGATTAAGTAGTTTTTGAGTATAATAGCATTTAAGAATTTCAGTTTTGTGTCATTCCTCCTTCAACCCTTCTATTTTGCAGGATACAATTATATATAATATCATAAAAAATTTCGTCCAAATCGGCCCAGCTGTTTTTGCGTGATGTGCGAACAAACAGACAGACCGACAAAACATCCAAATTATATTGTTTAGTCTCTATATCGATAGACATGTGCCCTTTATTATTTTCAGAAAATATTCAATGTACAAAATACATATAATAAAACTGTAACGGAGTCGTTATAGTTTTATTATATACATATATAGATATATCGACAATAAATACTACGATATTAAACATAAAATATTAATAATCGACAACGCTGAACACGTTAAAAAAACTGAATTCAATCGTAACAACTAGAATTTGGCTGTTTGTTGATTTTTCAAAAAGCGCTCAATCAATTTAGATAAAATTTATATGAAACCACATCTGAAGTATTACCTACATAACATATATACAAAGAAATACAACAACATACAGTCGAACTGAGAACCTCCTCCGTTTTGAAGTCGATTAAAAAGAGAACTAATAATAAAAGGGAAAATATTTTGTCCCTGGAGCATCTTAAGCATAGACTATGGAAATTGTGTCAGGGATTAAGCTAGCTTGGAGGAACATTCTTCTACCTAATCTTGGTTTTTGTCCCAAGGATGTAATTGTAATAATTTGACGAAGAGTAACAAAATTGAGTTTTCTTTGTGTATAATATATATCGGCTTTGTTTAGTTAAGATAAAGATAGCGTGTTTTTGCTATATCAGTTCTAATATATTTTATTTATTTCGTGTCACTTAACTTTTCTTCAGTAATGACGTTTGGACGAAATAATAAGGTAGTTTACAGGGTGTAACAAAATTGGGGTAGAACCCGTTAACTGGGGATTCTACTCGTCGTACTGAACAACTTTGCTCAAATCGCAAAAAAAAAAATTGGACTCTCCATACAAAAATGGCAAAACAGATGATCAATCTGTATGAAATGTCCAATTTTTTTTTATAAAAGCAAAGCTGTCGAACAAAAGTTGTTGAGTACGTTGAGTAGAATCCCTTATTAAAGGGTCCTACATCAATTTTGTTACATCATGTATATCACTATGAAAACGCTTAGTACTATTTTATTATTTTAGATTTATTTTAAAATAAACGTTAAACGTTTTCGATTACTTGAGGTATATGATACTGTCAGCTAACATACGCTACCATCATAAGAAAAAAGACTGCAAAGTATGGAAACTCCATATTATGCCTCGCACGGCTCACTGTCCTATCTAATTTTTCGTAAGTTAAAAAAAACCCTATTTCAATTAGATAAAGTCCAAACTAAAGTAATCAAGGTTATGAGATAGGAGAGTTAGTCGTGCGAGGGACGATATAGGTACTTTGCGGCCTTTTCTCTTATGGGGGCAGTTCGGTAGACATGTCATAAACAGTTTCATCCAGTCCCTCACAAGGGACAAAAATAGCCAACAAAGTCGAAGACCCTCTGATTTCCCAATGGAGTCAGTTCCTAACTCGGATAAGATGGTGGAAAGACAGAAATCGATACTAACACTATTAAATATTGATTGCCATGTCAGTAAAATCTTTATGTGACAGACATGGGCAAATTGTTGGGAAATTGACTGGAGAGGCATATAAAATGAGATCAATCAGATTCAAATTGTTCGAACTTTGATTATTAGTTTATGAATTATAAATTTTATATCCGGGACAAATGACACGCCGTCATCTGGCCTTAAACTAGAATTTCATGTATAATGGAAACCAGAGACTGATACACTGTTATGTTATAAAAGGAAAGAGGGGGTTATAGGGGATTACAATATTTAATAAAATGATAAAATAAAAAGGAACCTAACACAACTTATCGTTCTATTTTCGACCCCGAGTCCACAGTTCTGTGATCACTAAAAAGTAGCACTGCACTATTTATAAGTAAAGAGGGAAAAGAAAAACGTCACGTAAGGCGGCGGCGGGCGGCCCGATACGTAGGGCTGTTGGAGGGGTCGCTCCGACGGCGGCCGGTAGAGCGGCTCGCAGCACTCCAAGAAGGCTCGGCACGTCGGGCGGCTGGAGCGGCGCGCCCCGACGGCGACAGATAGGGCTGGAGCAGCAGCAGCCAGACCCTTAAGTCCGGTGAGACGGCAGCACGAGGGCCCGGGACTAAGAAAGAACACTTGAAGGAGAGAGGTCCCGGGCTTCCGTTTGGTCTTCGTTCGTCGAAGTCCGGCGATAGACTGAAGTATCCGCCCGCTGCCCCCTTAAAGAAATTTATCGAGAATGATATTATTTATTTGAATTTCAAATTTGACATTCTTCGTCATCAATCTTTGATTTTATCACTCGCCAGGAAAAATAGGTGTTAAACCAAAAAGTCCGTAGTTCTTAATTACTCCCTTAAAAATATTAAACTGATGCAAACTCCTTAAGAATAAGAAAATATAGAAACTATAAGATGTCAAACATAAAAAATATTGAATTGAAGTTGTACCGAAAACAAACAATATTTGAGTAAATACAATAATTTCGAGATAAAGATAATAAGAAACGCTAACTTAAAAGGAATACATGAATAAAACTAACAAAGGTAAATATTTACAAGAGAGATAAAAAACCCTATAACACATACACATATAATAAATAAACATAATATTGTGTAGAATAAATAAATAAATAAATAAATAGTAATATAAATAAACTAGCAAATTGTTAAATATCTCAGTCTGGGTAAATAGAAAAGTCTCAGAATACAGAAACAAACCAGAAGCCGCGAGCACGCTTGAAACTGAAGCATTGAATACTACACCGAATCAGTGTAGTTTGACATTTCGTCTATTAGTCTGTGACTGCCGTCCGAACTGTGCGTATGTGCTGAGGTTATGCAGTTTTTATTTCAGCATGCCGTCTTGTGTTATTCCCACATGTAAAAATGCTGTTGGAGTTAATAAAAAACCAGATGGGATCACGTTCCATGTGTAAATAATGCAATCACAAGCTACTTTATTAAAATATTCAATTTTGTTTACCGATCATATTTGTCAAAGAAAATTCGGTGTCCATTATGACAGTGTTGCCAGTTTCAGTACAAAATTTTACCCCGATTTTGTTTTTCTGTTATTGGTATTTTATTAAAATATTATAATAACTGCCTGCGTGATGTATGTAATAGAAGATACGTTAGCTTCGTGGATCGGAGGTCTTGGGTTCGATTCGCATTTATCCAGACAGACTCGATTTTGTTACACATTGTACATTACAATACTAGAAAGTATTGATAATTTCTTTAGTACATTTACTATAAACAATTGATTCCATCGACACTATCGATACTTCAATACTATTGGTTTTTCTCGATAATCGAGTCTGTTGACAGCCTATTTATCTAAAGGATGTTAAAAAAGTGCGTTTGAAATTCTAAAGGGTTACTCAGAATCCAATATACAAGTTCCGATAGTAAATCTGAACAGTGAATCAAGCAAGAATTTGTATGGGAAACTGAAAAAAAATACAGATCGGATTTTTTTAAATATTTCTCCTGTTTTCTATTGTATTTTGTGTGCAATAAAGAGTATTTATCTTATCTTATCTTGATTCTAAGTAATCCCTAAAAATTTCAAACGCATTTTTTAACAACCTGTATATCGATAACTATCGATGGGATACACTACACCCTGTATTCGCTGAAAATGAAGAGCTGCACTAACTACAATATAACGCATCTACTATAATTCTAGTTTCCCGTGCCGATGAAAAAAGATTTACCGACATAATGTTTAAACGTGGTCTTAATTTCGCATGCAGGATCTATTTTACAATCTAGTAGTTTCATTGCCGTTATATTAGTTGAATGTCCATCAACTGTTAAGGATGCTACTCTGATACCAGCATTATGATCTTTTATAAGGCATAACTTATTAATAACACTTCACATTAATAACACTTCTAATAATAATAATTTATAAGGTTAAAATTACAGTCATTTTCTCAGATACTAATTCAGAGACACTGATATTATATGCTAATTATTAGTTGAAATCTTAAATATTTTATAAACTTTAAATATTAATTTCCATTACCTATCACTAGGTGAGACAGGGCTAATTCCGTCCCGTAAGGAAAATACTCATTCGATCTTTACCCAAGTTACCTGTCTTACTACCAGCAATAACACGCATGCAATAATTTTATAAGCTTACTTAAAAACAATTAAGTAATAAAACAATCTGATTAAAAAAAGAGAAAGAAAAAAGAAATAAATGTTTTATTTTACCTCAACTAGGGTAAATAGCTCCTTAACTGGCAACATTTTCCGGGCGTGAAGTGCGGTAGGCGGAGGGGGTACGTTTTGTTTATGGACACAGGGCAAACTGACTGCACGCGGCTTCTGGTTTGTTTCTGTATTCTGAGAGAAAAGTTTAATAAAACGTCTCACTCCAAAATTATCAAGTGGCACTAATAAAAACGTTATTTAAAAAAATGAACCCTATGAAAAATCGGTCAAACACTTGATTTTGTTTAAAGTAATATTTTTTTCGTCTCCAGAAATAGTCACAGAACAAAAGATTTTCATTTTTATAAGTAGAAGTAGATGTAGAAGCTCCTATTAACGGACCCTATACCAGTTTTCGATATCTTGTATGTCACCGTAAAATAGTACAAAATTTTATTTTGCGAATATACGAGTAATCTTATGAAAGCTATACAAAGACGACACAGCTAAAGGGAGGAAGTCAGTGTTCCTGCAAAAACATTTTCAGTCCATTCTCTCTGTTATCGAAATGGACGACCCCTTATAGCCAGTGGCATGCGAGTGTGCCATGCCATTAGCTAAGCGTCTGGTGCAGGACCGATTTACATCCACCCCTTAAGGCTTTTACTAGCTTTGTGATTCACCGGTGCATGACAAAGTTGCATAGGCACGCATCTGATTGGGTTGAGTTTACAACTGATCACGGAACTCAATAACCATGGCGGCCGAAGGGTTAATAGCAATAACAATTCATGTCGTCCCTTCTGCATCGTAGATGAATATAAAGACACCTCACGTACTTCAAAATCTATCAAGCCGTCCAGTCAACTGAACTGGACAACTGAACTAGTGGGAATAGAGGGTTTTAGCTATGTATAAAATTCAAAATTCAAAAATTCAAAATCATTTATTTCTTTACGTAGGTACATTAAGCACTCTTATAAACGTCATATCATTTTGCTGGAGGAATATTCCAAATGTCATTATCATTAAAATAATCTACAGTCTTATAGTATCCTCTTAGAAAAGACATATCTCACTAATATTATAAATACGAAAGTATAGATGTTTGTTTATTCAACTTTCACGCCGAAACTTACTGAACGGATTTGGATGAAATTTGGTAGGTAGATAGATAAAGCACTGGGCTATCACATACCTAAGATACTTTTTATCCCGGAAAACTCTAGTGTTGCCGAAGGAATGGCTTGAAAATTTTACTTTGTCACTAGACGGCGCTGACTTAACATTTTATTTCTCTTTGGACCCAATTCTGAAGCCCACGCAGACGAAGTCGCGGGCAGAAGCTAGTTTAATACAAAAACAATTCATGAGTAGAAGCCATGATTATAATTTTTTCAGGTATTTAATAAGGACCCTATAAACTTTATTTTATAGTATAAACTGTAATTTGCGAATAGAGTTTTTTACGTTAAAATATTGGTTTAACATCGAAAAACTCGTTATGTCTGCTTCTCTTTGAGCCTAGGTGCATAAATATGGAGAAGCCATACATGGCCAATACCGGGAACAAATTACATTGTTTTCATGCATATTTCATACGGCGAGATCAACCTCTGATGTTGCGTCAATGCTGATATTAAAAATTATACGTGGCTAACGATATTTTGTTATTTTTAAATAAAATTTACAGTATAAATGTAGCATACATAGATACAATTATAATTTTCAGATATAGAGTTACATATTGTATTTAAATTACATTATTATGATCTGTACTCTCTAAATATTATTTTTTGTATACCCAAATTTATTAGATGCAATGGCAACAAATACTTTTTAAATATTTATTGGGGAGATAATCTTTAACGCCCAACGTTTTTTGTCTCTCTACAAATACTTCCTGAAACGGTGGATATACGAATTCCAAGTATCAGATATACTATGGTAGACTAAAACTTTCCCTTGAAAAGTGTAGAGTGGTGCTATCAACTTCGTACAGTGCTTCCTACCACATTTTCGAAGAGACGTACTTATTCGAGAATATAAGAATCTCTTATCAGTAAGTTATATCGTAAAAAGAAAATGGTTTACTTTACCTCACCAAAAGTAAAAAAATGCAAAAAACCTATTCTTCTTAAAAGTATCACTCCCTTATGCATCGTTTGTTCCCATTTGTTCCGCTCAATTAGGGTATTTCTCCATTGTCTGTGAGCTTTCTTACTTGAAAACTATTTGTTAGAGCAAGAAAACTCTTAAGAAAAACCGCCCGGGACATTATTATTGTACCATTTGTGCAAAAACTAATGGCGAAAGCAAGTTTGTTCTAAGCTTATTTCCGGTGACAACTGAAAGTGATTCAGTGGGACGTGATAAAGTTTTCCATTCCGTAAGTTTCACCTTTTGTAGGTAGTTTTAAAGTTTCACGTGTTAATATGAGTGGAAAGTATAACTTTGTTAGTGGTAACAGAATGTGGACCCCGGACACTCGAACAAAGTATCGAGTTATTGCCTAGGACTACTACTAAAAAGAAAACATTTGTTAACGCGTTAATGTATTTTGATGTTGCGTGGCTACACTAAATAACTGGGGTAAGTAATAGAATCTATAAACACAAAAGATATATAATTTAGAAGATATACAAACCAAACATATAATTTTCTTAAATATAACGAGTATCAGATATAATAAACTCTATATATAATTTTAAACTCTATATATAATTTTGACATATGGATCCGAGACATGGTCGCTTACTATGGGCCTTATAAGAAGGCTCAAAGTCACCCAAAGGGCGATGGAGCGTGCTATGCTTGGTGTTTCCCTACGTGATCGAATCAGAAATGAGGAGATACGTAGGAGAACTAAAGTTACCGACATAGCTCTCAGAATCGCTAGACTTAAGTGGCAGTGGGCAGGGCACATAGCTCGTAGAACAGATGGCCGTTGGGGCAGTAAAGTTCTCGAATGGCGACCGCGCACCGGAAGGCGCAGTGTGGGCAGGCCCCCGACTCGGTGGACCGACGACCTGGTAAAGGTTGCAGGAAGCCGCTGGATGCGAGCCGCACAGGACCGGTCGGTGTGGAAATCCTTGGGGGAGGCCTTTGTCCAGCAGTGGACGTCTTTCGGCTGATAGATAGATAGATAGATAGATAATTTTAAAAAGAATAATTTCATAAGGTATAATAAACGCTGTATATAATAAACATCCAATATAACAATCATATGACATAAAACTCATTTAACCTACTATTGAAAACATATAACATATATTGGATATTAAAAGATATAACAATGGACATTACGAAACTAAACGCCTGTTGAAATTTGAACTATTTATAAAATATATTTTGTATACTAAATGAATTGAATTTTATTTGTGAAGCATAAAAGTACTAGATCTAAGCAAGCACGTAAGCAAGCATGCAAGCAAGTATGTAAGCAAGCAAGCATGCAAGCAAGTATGTAAGCAAGCAAGCATGCAAGCAAGCAAGCAAGCAATCATGCAAGCAATCAGGCAAGCAAGCATGAAGGCAGGCAAGCAAACATGCAAGCAAGCAGCCGATCTGTGGTTATTTTATCAATCAAACCTAACACGGAGACTGTGATGTGGAGGCGAGCTTGCTAACTAAATTGCTTGAACCTAAATCATCCGAGTCAGGGTGCTCCGAATTTCCGAGCTCGCTTCGGTCGCTCCCGCATCCTATTTAGAATCCGTGAGATTTTTGTACGTATTCTGAATAGTAGACTCGGAGCATTATATCTAAAGTTTATTATATCTTATGAGCATTATATCTCGAGAATATTATATAATAATAATATGTCTTATAAATGCTATTTTATATAATGTAATCATTAGAGATTTCAATCATTAAAATTATATCATTTGTTGGTAAATCTCGTGATAATTATAGCATTTGAGCGTTATTGAAATGAAATTATGTATATCTCCCGTTTTTATATAAAATGAGACGCACCCAAATAACTGACACCTGATCTTACCCGCAAGAGCGTAATTTCGCCTATAAAGACGCAGGTAGTGGCCATGCCATACTATAGTATGGCCAGACTATAGTATCGTGTCAGGTATTTAGCGTAGCCACGCAATATAAGAATATATTTACGCATCTTAAAACGTTTTTTTTAGTACTAGTAGTCCTAGGCAATAACTCGATAGTTTGTTCGAGTGTCCGGGTCTACACTCTGTTACTACTAACAGAGTTATATGTAATAATATACTGCTACGTTATGTAGGTGATTAACTTGAGACTATCTTTAACTATTTCTAGTGGTTAGTGCTCCCGACTACTGATCCGAGAGTCGTGGGTTCGATCCCCATCTAGGGCAAACATTTCTGTGATAAGCAGATGGTGTCTGGGTGTATTATATCTTAATATGTATGTATTTAAAAGTATTGGTGTATGTATATCAGTCTCTGGTTTCTATAATACAGGAAATCCTAGTTTGGGGCCAGATGACCTTGTGTGATTTGTCCCGAGATATTATTATTATTTATTATACGTGTTATCTTAAATATAACGTGCCCCTTTACATAAAAAAGATCAAGTTATTTTTAGTTCTTATTTGCTTCTTGTAGCGAAACACATGAGTAAATATGAGTGATTTCGAGTAAATCGCGTTTAGAGTTTTGAGTCGAAATGAGTTTCGCCTCGAGCGTGGGGAATAAACAATCACGGCCTCGGCTCATAAAAAAAAACATTAAAAAAACTACGGCACCTCAAAATATTCTGATTAGACCAAAACAAAGCTGAAAGACCACGGAAAAAAATTCATGAAAAACAAAAAAACCGTTTCCAATCCCTTCAGGTCCCTTTTTGCGTAACCACTCACAAATTAATCGCCATGATTTGTAAATATAAATAAATATTTTGGTATTCATTTGAGAGGCAAGAGGTAGAAACTAATATATTATATATTTTTATAGAACGAATTGTAAATACTGTAGGAAATAACAACAGTATAGACGAGCATACCTCTGTGATTATTTTATTAGGGGATAGCTTACACATGACAAAATTGGAAATAAAAAAATGTGTAGACATTTTAATTGCAATTAGCAAAAAAACCAAATGTAAATTTACTTTTTGCGCCTTCCCGTACTGTGTCAACCAATCGCAATACTATAACGAAAAGTTATTTAACTTGAATATCTACATATACAACTTAACATGTAGTCATTCTGACTATATTTTGTATTTTGAGTCGAACAGTTTTGTTCGTAACTTTAAACTGACATACGACAGAATGTTTCTATCTAATAGACAAAAGCGGTAACTAGCTAAGTTATTAGCTTATAGTATTATTCACCGTACTGACTGTATTCAGTCAGTAATAACTTGTTTAACGACGGAGGAGTCGACCGCCGACTGCGGCGCCGCGGGGACAGCGCGGCCGCTAGCCGTACCAGCGAGTACGACCCGCGGGGCCGCGGCTGGCGATTGTTCTCGATCTCTCGATTTAAATTAAGGCGTAAGACAACGGGAAAGTCAGAACTAACTTTGTCATTAGTACATCAAAATATTCAAGGCTTTTCCGGCAAAGAACTAGAAATAGAGATGTTTTTGGATAAATATTTCGTTGACATATTTTGTATCACTGAACACTGGCTCAAAGAAAATCAAATGATGTTCAGCTATGATAATTACCATTTAGCCAGTTCTTTCAACCGAAAGACCGCTCGGTGTGGTGGCTCACTTATACTTGTTCGTAGTAACTTAAAAGCCAAAGAACGTAAAGACGTAGTCGGGGTTTCGATTGAAAGAAATGCCGAACTATCCTGTGTTGAGTTGGAGAAACATATTGTACTATGTGTGTACAGACCTCCATGCGATGAGAACTTTTCCGTTTTTGAAAATGTTTTGGAGGATGTCTTGAGCATTTTGACTAAAAGTAATAAGTCAGTTATTGTATGCGGAGATTTTAATATAGATATTCTTGAAAAGAAAAATTTATCTACGAGATTTCTTAGTTTGTTTAAATCATTTAATTTAGATTTCATATTTCATGAGCCCACTAGAGTCACGGCAACATCAGCGTCATGTATTGATAACGTTTTCTTAAATTGTGAATATAGTGAACACAGTATTATTAATTGCTTAAAATCAGATCACAGCGGTCAGCTTGTGCATTTTCCCTTTGGAAAAACTAGAGTAAAAATTACAATTCAAACAAGACCCGTCACAGTCCAGAGAGTAAACAAATATAAAAATGTCTTAAGTCAAAAACTGCCGCTAACTGTTTTCGACACAGAGAAAGCTAATAAATTCTATAACAGCTTTTTTGGAATTATTAGTAAAGAATTTGACGAAATATTTAAGAGTAAAACTGTCAACGTTAATGAAAAATTTAAGTTTAGTGATTGGGCAACAGTTGGTATTTATAAAAGTAGAGAAAAATTGTTTTCTCTTTATGAACAAAAGATTATAAATTTTGACAGCGGGTTCATAGAATATGTTAAAAAATATTCGAAGATATTTAAAAAAGTTTGTTTATCAGCAAAATCTAACTTTCTATCAAGAAAAATTAAAAACTCTGAAAATAAAATTAAAGCTGTGTGGAACGTTATCAATAAAGAAACGGGAAAAACAAAACCGCGTAAGGAAGACTACATTCTTCAAACAGATCACGGCTTAATATCAAAAATACCGGATGTAACAGAAGAATTTGAAACTTTTTTTACTGATATTCCCATCAAAACAACGGAAAGCCTTGACTCGTCGCCGGTACTCGCCCAACGTTTACTGACTGAAAATGTAGATCAGTGTAAAGAATGTTTTCAATTTAGAAAAATTTACCCTTATACAGTTGTAAAAACCTTTAAGTCACTTAAACTTAAAAACACTGAAGATTTATGGGGCATGTCTGTTAATTTGCTAAAGTCGGTCATTGATACTATAGCCCCTTATCTTGCTTCTCTTTTTAATATATGCATAGATAGTGGTGTATTCCCGGATCTTATGAAATTTAGTAAAGTTGTTCCCTTATTCAAATCCGGAGAAAAAACTAACCCTAGTAATTACAGACCTGTCACGGTACTGCCAGTACTTAGTAAGATCTTTGAAAAAATAATTCTTACTCAAATGTTAAGCCACTTCAATATTAATAAAGTGCTTCATAATCTACAGTTTGGCTTCACTAAAGGGCGTTCGACAACCGACGCAGGAGTCGAACTGATAAGAAACATATATGATGCGTTCGAAAAATCGCAAAATGCTATAGGAGTCTTCTGCGATTTGTCCAAAGCATTTGATTGCGTCGAACATAAAACCTTACTTTTAAAGCTAGAACATTACGGGGTCAATAATAAGGCTTTGAATTTGTTAGAGTCATACTTAGTTAATAGAACTCAAAAGGTGCATATAAATGGTACAAATTCGTCAGGCTCACGCGTTAAAATGGGTGTGCCTCAAGGGTCTATTTTGGGACCATTCCTGTTTTTGGTTTATATCAACGACCTACCTTTTATGGTTGAATCGCTGTCTAAAATTGTGTTGTTTGCGGATGATACATCTCTAGTTTTTAAAATTGACAGACAAACTGATATGATTGACGAAGTAAACGACACTCTTTGTAAAGTACACAATTGGTTCACCGTGAACAACCTAGTCCTTAATGCAAAAAAAACTAAATGCATAAATTTCACCTTACCGAATGTTAAAAATATAACTCAAAACGTGTCATTAGCTAGCAGTGTTTTAGAATTCGTACCAAAAACAGTTTTCTTAGGTATAACCGTAGATTCAAAACTTCAATGGGGTCCTCACATAGAAACTTTAGCAGGCAGGCTTAGTTCAGCTGCCTATGCTGTTAAAAAAATTAGGCTCCTGACAGATATAGAAACGGCGAGACTAGTATATTTCAGCTATTTCCACAGTATTATGTCTTACGGTATACTTTTATGGGGGCATGCAGCTGATATAAATACTATTTTTGTACTACAAAAAAGGGCTGTTCGCGCGATTTACGGAATGCGATCTCGAGATTCACTTAGAGAAAAATTTAAAGAAATCAATATTCTAACGCTTCCCTGTCAATATATTTATGAAAATATAATGTATGTGCGAAAAAACTTAAATCACTTTACACTGAATTCTGACAGACATACTCGTAATCTCAGGAATAACAGTAAGCTTCAGCTTGTATCTACTAGGCTCAGTAAGGTTAGTAAGTCGTTTGTGGGACAATGCATACGAATGTATAATAAAATACCAGAAGATATTGTAAACCTAACAGAGAATAAATTCAAAAGTTATGTAAAAAAGATACTATGTAATAAAGCTTACTATAAGACATGTGAGTACTTAGATGATAGAAATGCTTGGACGGTAAGTGTTTCTCCAACCAACACAGCAACACTTTCATGACATATTGTGAGACAATAAAGATACAAACTCTATTGTGAAAGAACTGAAGGGATTCGGTAAGACATTTTCTTCTCCTTTTTCTTTGTCCATTGATCGGAGTGGTGCATGCTCGCTTAAATGTTCGTGCGGATGGTGGCGGATCGGGAGCCGGGTCGTTCCCTTCCCTCAAATATGGTTGAGGGGAGCGATGGCTGACTCTCGCGTTATACTCGTGATCGGGTGCTGTCCGTGTGAACTGGCCTGCTCTTGTCATTGGTTTTTTGGAATTTGTTAGTCATTAGCTACAAACAATTTTTACTTTTATCTCTTTTGAATCCTTTCTTTATTCTTATTTTTGTATATTTTATTTACAGACATGACATTGTATAATTCATTTATTGATCTAGCATTAAGATGTAATAGAATATAAGACTTTAAAAAAAATGTGTTGGAGGGAGTTTCTTTAGGGCCCGCCGTTTCTTCTCACTCCGCAAACACTTCCCGAAACGGTGGGTATACGAGTTCCGAGTGGTAGGAACCTCGTATTAGGTAGATAAAAGAATGACGTTCGAAAAGTGTACACTGCTACCTACTTCGAATAAAATATTTTCATTTTCATTTTCATTTTCATTTATAATAAGACTGTTTTGCATAAAAACAAAACAGTTATTATTTAAGTGGAAAAACACACGGCATTGGTTGAAGATGCAATTGTAGTTTTCCTCTTTATTTAAGCTAGATTGTCTCGAAAAGCTTGAATCTCTCCTGTAATTCTCTTAAGAAACGTGTTTTTCCAAACGCGCACTCCTCAGCAGTTGCGTTCATCTGAACGCACTTGTCAATTGACTGTCATAGTCTTCATCAACCACCAGCAAGCACCTTGCTGCAATGCCGTGTGTTTTTCCACTTAAATAATAACTGTTTTGTTTTTATGCAAAACAGTCTTATTATTTGCGTTTTCAAAACACACGGCATTGGTTGAAGACGTGTTTGATATCTGCTGGTGGAGGAGCACAACGCTATGTGATGAAAGGTAGCAATCCTTCTGATGAAATCTTTACATAAGCAATATCCATTACATCCTGTTTTAAATTCTTTCCTCTTACTTAAATCTGAAGACCAAAAAACAAATATCATTTCTGATCTATCAACTGAAAGCATCACTTGTTTCAGAAATACTTAATAAGATAATATCTTTTTTTTTTTTTATATATATTTAATAACTATAAAAAGCAGAGTAAATCACAAATCTAGATTTAAAATTTCAATATATTACTTGCCACATAACATGACTATTAACTTAAAAAATAATAAAATTTTTGATTATATAAAACCTCTGATAACAAGTTCCTAGGTATCACTTGTAGGTCTTATATCATGCCAAGCTGTCGTCGTCGTCGCCAGCACCGCCGCCGCCGTCACCTAGGAATGTGATTGTCAAGTTTTACTCACGCACACTAAGGGACAGCGTCATCGCTGCATCGAAACAACAACGCGGCGGGATTGACATGGAGCAGCTTGTGCCGTCGAGCGGTCAAATTAAGATTTTCATTAATGAACATTTGACTCTTCAAAAGAAATCGTTGCTGAGACAAGCCAAAGCCAAATGTACCGAAAAAAAGTACAAATATGTCTGGGTGAAGAATGCGTCAATTATGTGCCGAAAAGAAGACACTTCTCCAGTTATTTTCATAAAAACGGAACTAGATATCTTAAAAATTGTTTGATACATTATGTTACTCCTTTGTTTAATTGGTTCAAATTGGAGAAGTGCTTTCATAATTCACTTAATAAAATAAACTACCACTACTTTAAAATGTTCGTAGATGCTCAAAACATGTTTTCCCTTATTAATTTTCCTACCATGTTTATTAAAGTAAACATGCTTGTAAAATCTGAAAACCTACATCTGATTATTTATCATGATTTTCGCTATTTAAAACTATTTCTGAGACATAGTATAATGCTGTTGTTTAGTGATATTCTGTTTATATTCTGTTCCGGGTGGCACATACTGCTCTTTATACATGTGAGTGTATTCTTGCTATTGTTCGCTTTTAACTCTGGATAAGTTAAGGTATTACTATCAAAACTGCAATGGACTGAGAACAAAATTAAACACGATATATTTAGCCATTTTGGAAAATGATTTTGACGTAATTTTGTTGACGGAAACAAATCTAACGTCAAACATATCTACAAATGAGTTTATTGATGAAAGGTATTGTGTATTTAGGTGTGACAGAGATCTCAATAGTAGCTCTAAGGCGAGTGGAGGTGGTACTTTAATAGCTGTTCGGCGAGACCTACGTGCATCTCAGTTATTTTTAAAGTCTGTAAGTATGGTCGAATCGGTTGCTGTCTTATTACGTACGAGTGATATGGTACCTATAGCCGGCGGCAGAGGACGGCAGCTTCCTTACTGTTTATTGTTAGTGTCAACGTATATCCGCCCTAACTCGCCGGTAACAACCTATAATGAATACTTTGATGTCATTTGTGAACTTCATACAAAAATAGAACCTACCTTTACTTGTATTGTAGGTGATTTCAATTTGCCTGACATTGACTGGGTAGCAGTCAAAAATAACTTAATGTTTTTGGAACCGTCCGTTAGTTCTGTATCAGGTGTTCATATTTCACTATTTAATTTTTTATCGTATTTGACACTGAATCAGTTCAATTATTTGCGTAATATTAACAATAGGACTCTTGATCTCGTATTGGCTACCTGTACTGCTAATATCACATGTGAAGATTCGCCATTGGTTGTTGAGGACGCTCATCATAAAGCCTTTAACTTTATGCTGGAGCTCCCGCTGCAAATAGGTAGCAATATGAGAAAGAGTGATTACTCTAAGTTCTGTTATCATAAAGCGGATTATGAAGAGGTCAACAGAGAAATATTGTCCATTAACTGGACATTGTTACTTAATGATCTGTCTGTTGACGATGCTGTTGAAGTCTTTTATGACAATTTGTTTCTAATCATACAAAATTGCGTACCGGTTAGCAAGATAAAAACCACTAAATATCCGGCATGGTTTAACTTTGAATTAATCAAACTAAGCAAATTGAAACATAAAGCTTGGATTGCTTACAAAAAGAATGCATCAAAGGATAATCAAACGAAGTTCTCCATGTACAGAGCTTGTTTTAAATCTTTATTAAAACCCACATATAACAAGTACATTGAACGAACTGAAACTCTTATATCTAAAAATATTAAAAAGTTTTGGCAGTATGTTTCATCTAAAAAAGATAATAAAAGCTCATTTCCTGAGGCGATGTCATACAATGATGAAACTTCGAGTAATCCTCTGACTATATGTTCCATGTTTTCCACTTTCTTCCGATCAGTTTATGAGAAGACGCATCTTGATCTTGATAAATGGGAATCATTAAATGAATCTTCGGATTCCGCTGATAATATTACTAGGATATTTTTAAGCATTGATCAGATAAAAAGGGAACTTTTGTCGCTTGATCATAATAAGGGAGCAGGTCCTGATGGAATCCACCCATATTTTTTGAAACAAACAGCAGATTCTATTAAATTGCCTTTATTCATAATTCTTAATAAAAGTTTAGAACATGGTGTTTTCCCCAGCCGTTGGAAAATTGCTAAGATTACTCCGGTATTTAAAAATGGTAACAAATCTGAAATCGAAAATTACAGACCAATTTCTATACTGTCTGCTTTGTCGAAGGTATTCGAAAAACTGGTGCATAGAACACTGTACCCCCTTCTCGCTAAGCAAATTATGCCTCAACAACATGGTTTTGTTAAAGATCGATCTACCACTACAAACTTGTTACAATTTACGACATTTATATTTGAGACCTTTGATAACAATAGTCAGGTGGATTGTGTATATATAGACTTCAAGAAGGCCTTCGACAAAGTTGACCATTTAATCCTTCTAGAAAAATTAAGCTTCAATGGAATTAAAGGTTCGTTACTACGCTGGATTGCATCATATATTCACAATCGTACACAAAAAATTGTAATTAACGGGTATGAATCTGACTCATTTACAGTAACCTCAGGTGTGCCGCAGGGCTCAATTCTAGGGCCGTTTTTATTTATTTTATATATAAATGATATAAAGAAATATATAAAGTATTCTAATTTTATTGCATATGCGGATGACTTAAAGATTTTCAAACAGATTAAAAATATACAAGATTGTTTAGAACTTCAAGCAGATTTACAGTCCTTTCAAACATTCTGTGACAATAATAAAATTTATTTAAGTCTCCCAAAATGTCAGTTTATTTCTTTTACGAGAAAAACTAAACCAATAATTTTTTCATACAGTATTGGCACCCACAGGCTAGAAAAGGTCAACACTATTAGGGATCTAGGGGTTTTACTTGACACTAAATTGACCTTGAAAGACCATGTTTCCAATATAGTTTCTAAGGCTTTCAAAATATTTGGTTTCGTATCTAGAATAGCCAAGGATTTTAAGAATTCGACTACTTATCTATATCTCTACTGTAGTCTTATTAGACCAATACTCGAGTATGCCGTTATCATTTGGGATCCTTACTACCAAATTTACATCGACGCAGTAGAAAGGGTGCAAAAGAAATTTCTTAAATTAGTTAATTATCGATGTCACATTCAAAAATACGGTGGTTACCAGATGTTATTAGACACTTTCAAATTTGTTACCCTTCAGCAGCGTCGAGTACAATTGGAGCAAATGTTCTTGTATAAATTAATAAACAATCACTTAAACTGCCCCGATTTGCTTAATAGAATCGAATACCGTGTGCCTGCTTCTAACCTCAGATCGAAGCGTCTATTTTCTTTAAATTGTTGTCGAACCAACTCAGGTTTGCGTTCTCCAGTCCGCAGAATGCTTAATAGATACAACGAACAATTTACTGACTTAGACATATTTGCCTTGCCACTAAACAAATATAAACAGAAAGTTATTTCAAAATTCTAATGTCTCAAACTCGTAGCTTTACCTACTTCAACACGGAGTTACTAACTCGTTTTGATTTTATCATTATTTATTTTTAAACAAACTATGAAATTATTACTTCTTTGGATATGTACGTATATTGTCAACATGTTTTTGAGCTTCTACCTTCCTCTCTTTTCTTTCTCTTAACCAACTGTATTTATTGTTATGAAAAGCACTTTTTCTATCCTTATTACCAAGTATGTACAATGTTTATTCTAGCATTTCTTTTGATATACACTTATATTTTTCTCTTTTGCGTCTCGTGTGGTAACTGACAAAAAAGACCTCTTTTTTTCTATTCACATGTGGAACATGTTGTTGGGTTGTACTCATCTTATCTTAGTTATAGTACATTTCTGAATGTTTTTGTACATCACCGTTTATGTTCTCCCAATGTTTAATAAAATAAAATAAAATAAAATAAAATAAAATCCCATTATTACAACATTGCCTATCCCTCCAATGACTTCAGTTCATTCAATAGGCGACTTCTAGATGCTGCTGCACTGAACACCTACTGTCTTACAGACTTGCATGGTCAACTTACAGTATGCAATAAATGTTCTGAACTTTTCATATGAGTAGGAGGAACGATGTGTAAACCCTGTCTTCAGGACCTCATAATGCATAAGACATAACTTGAATGACTTGGATATAAGACATTCGCAAGTCTTTCCAGTCCAGTGTCCTTAAAAAATGTAGTTATTTAAAAGTAAGGTGCCTCATATTTCCAAAGTTAAAGTAAGACAACCTGATTGTATGCTAACTCATCCTTAACTGTTCCTTTTCTGAACCGTAATATTCTAAGATTATATATGTATAACACTTTGTATTGTTAAACACCATGGTTTAAAATAGAAATTTTCAGAATTTCTTCATCTGCGCAGTGTAATTATGCGCAATAAATTAATTATTTACTGGAATAAAAATGCATCAATATTTGAAATTCATGAAAGTCCATGAAAACGCATATATAAGGACATCTGTAACTTCAAAAGAAATAATATTTTGTCTCACATGACAAAAGAACACGAATATCATTGTACCCGGACACTGACGTGTGGGTATAATGAGATGTAAAGTAACTCAAACACTGGATAAGTAAGTAGTAGGATAGCTAAACTCCTCTTGTTATTACCACTCTAGGTATTATTCTTATATGCAAACTGCATCTACAATATTATACTTATATTTGTTTTATTTATTTATTTATTATACAAATAAATTATGTATATAAAAATATTTAGCAAGTAATACTTAATTATGAGGCAATTCATCCTCATTTCTGTAACTCAACTGACTGACAGTTTGTAATAATATGGTCAGACCTGACCTAGGTAAACACATGTCAAGGTTTAATATCCAGTTGTATTTTCCACAACTACTTATAATATTTAAGCTGTAATTAATTTCACACAAATGATATGTTATGCCTCATAGCAAATATAAGTTATTTTTATGGTGATAAATGACACTCCTTGCCTAAGAATAATATCAAAGACAATGCATACTTGATTAAAAAATAGGCATTATAAAAAATATCAGAGGACTCTCTGTAGCTGGTATATTCTGTAACCAGGGGAAAAATATCTCCGTATATAGTGAAAAGATCTCCCAATCGAAGTAGATATATTTAGAGGCCTTGCTAGGGCCAAAAAAGCTTTAAGCTTTCCAATAATAGAAATATTTATATTTCATACTGAATACTCTTTAAATTGATTGATTCTGAACATGCCTTACAGGCAGGTGGGTATCATTACCCTGATGCAGAGGTTTAGTTTGTGTTTATGACTTCTCACTTTGCAAATTTTAGCTCAGTACAATTATTAATTGCATACCAATACGACCAAAATTGATGACTAATTAATACACAGACTTCTTGATGAGTAGGTACTTTCAATTGGGTAATAGTTACGGTTGAATATCATCAGTTCTTCATGGGGGGGTCAAGGAGCCCCTAGGACAGATGACTGCCCCCCCCCCTGCTTTTTGCAAAAAGAAAATCAAATTAAACGAAGTTGGACATGGCTATTGGCTATCTCATTAGTACACTAGCAACTCTGTGGAATGTTGCATGTACCCATGTCATTGAAGCCTTTCAGAGCCCCAGTTATAACTCCTTACAGTTAAATTGTTACAGCTTCAGCCTTTAATCTACCACCTAGAAGTACATTCTTTAGTAAAGCTGTGTGATCTTTGACACCGCTTACATGTGGTTTTACCAACTGTAACATGGTGGTGAGGTACTTAACTCTGACTACTAACAGAGTGGTTGAACAACCCTCTTAAGTTGTTTTGCATGGTAATCTCGCCATTGCAGTACATGGCAGAGCAGACCATACATTCAGCTATCGTCAGACACAAAAGTTTTGTTGCTGACAAAAAATTAACACTATTAACCTCTCTGAAATTCCATTATACATAATTAGAGGTATATAGTATAGATAATCAAGCACTTCTTTTATATGAACTGTTAGATATTATCTCATTATGGTGACCCCTCTTATTGTACAGCCACCGAGGCCGGGGGTAACAAGTACTGTTCCAGCACAGATATAGAAATATGTATAGAAAATTATGAGTATGGTGACCCCTATTATTGTACAGCCTCCGAGGCCGGGGGTAACAAGTGCTGTTCCACTGTTCCAGCACTGATATTTTAATATAAAAAATCAGATCTATGATACACCATTACACAGCAGTAACATCACGTGCTGTCTCCTTATACAAGCAAATGGATATTATCCAGCGAGTCCCAATACAGAATACAGCCTCCGAGGCCAGCCTCCGAGGCCGGGGACACAAGTGCACTTTCCAGCATAGATTTTACCATAAGTCGCCAAGGCTTCCGACTTTCTACAGTTCTGCCTATGGATGCATTTATTGATATAACGCACTGTAGGAGTGAGAAAGCAGACCCATATACCTATGGGAGTCTGATTGACTGGCACTAACTTACTTATAACCAGGTTTTAGGCATCTTGATATTATACAGGGCACCGTCTGATCTTGGTCCCAAATTGAATGTCCGGTTTAACTGACATACAAGGTTTTTTTTTTTTTTTTTATGATATGTAATTGCAATAAATAAAAAACCTTTCATGCAGGCTAATACAAACAAACGTCTCTCCGAGATCAAAGCCTGTTTTAATTATAATCTGCATAATCATCAGTGTCACTGCATAATAAGTGTAACTATGAATGTTTTCGGCTTCTGCTACCAAGAAAAAATTGCTTCCTTCATAAAATTTCTTTACTTCACTCTATTTATTTCCTCCAAAAAATTTCTTTACTTCACTCTATTTATTATTTTGCTCATTTAATCTTGTGATAACAGAAATGTACCTTTCAGGTCTCTATTATCATCTTAAAGTTCAACATTCAAAAAGTAATGCCTCAATTTGTAGAGGAATAAAAAAGAAATGGTATGCCTGCCTCTATCAGTCTCGATCTTGCTTTATCCATTTCAAAGAAGGAAGTAAGTATATAGGTAGATAAGTCAGAGCCATATGTAACAGGAACAGGCTTGAGAGTTTCTCAGTTCCTAGATTAGTGACACTCAGGTAGCATCTGAATGCTACCCACCCAGACTGATTGTTAATTTTATTACTACTGGGTGGCACCCTCTGCACGGAACAAGCAGAGGTCAGAGGCACCTGGTGCTGGTGCAATTATTGACTGTGTACAATGTTTATTTAAAAGGTTGTACTAAACCTGTTTGCCCAATTACAGCATGATTTAGAAAATCATAACCCACAGACCTCTATAGGGCCAGAGAGGCAGAAGTAAACCCAAATAACTTAAGTGTTATAAGTTATAACAGTATCCTGACATGAATATTCAATGTCTGACAAATATATATATTCTGTAATGTTCACTTAATATAACTCAGCTTCTCTTCTTTGTACCAATCTAGTTATTCTTAGAAAGAAGCAAAGTAAACAACAATTATGTCAGAGTTAAAAATCTAAATTATTTGAATTTCAACATTCATCACACTCCATATGGACCACAAATAATAAACACCAAAAATACATTAACCTGGAGCACTTAGCATCATTACTACAAAGTATGTTTA
The DNA here is from genome assembly GCA_958295455.1 of Coleophora deauratella. NCBI lineage: Eukaryota > Metazoa > Arthropoda > Insecta > Lepidoptera > Coleophoridae > Coleophora > Coleophora deauratella. The sequence continues at coordinate 5,256,571 of OY282393.1, forward strand.
GTATTGGTACATTCATCTGCGAGATACTTTTGCTCAGTATAGGCCTATTCAGGCAATTAATAAATGTTTGATTTAAAATGTGCCCCGTGACCCGTGCACTATAACACTGTAGGTAACTAAGTCTATTCAGTTAGCCCTACCCGGCTAACTGAAAGCACGAAAATAGTCTCAAAGTGGTTAACTCATGCCTTGCTGGTAAGTAGGGCCCAGCAGGCTCTAAGTAAAACAGTGATTATAATGAAAACAAAAAAGGAAGGAAACATACCTCTGCTTTGCCTTTGTTATATATAACAGTGTACTTGCCAAAACTGTTGATGGACAGTGGAGAGGAGCTTCGAGCCCCTGGTCCTCTTCCAAATATGAATAAAGTTACTGACAGTGAAACGAAAAAATATGCCATGTTTACCGCTCTCTTCTGAAAAGAGCGGCATCGTCGGCTATTTACAACTTACGCAAATCCGTCTAAAAATGCACGCTGCGCGTGGTTATTGTGTTTTATGGCAAGCATTGTTCTAAATTGACCGAAAACACTTGTTTTTTGTGTGTTATTGGATTATTTCACAGGTTTTTTGTTACGAAGAAAGATTTTGCAAGCTTCTCGTACGAAAAACCACAACGCTATGACAGTCAATTGACAAGTGCGTTCAGATGAACGCAACTGCTGAGGAGTGCGCGTTTGGAAAAACACGTTTCTTAAGAGAATTACAGGAGAGATTCAAGCTTTTCGAGACAATCTAGCTTAAATAAAGAGGAAAACTACAATTGCATCTTCAACCAATGCCGTGTGTTTTGAAAACGCAAATAATTAAGCGTTATTTTCTTCACGTCATTCTGAAATACGTACAAACCGCCGACGTGGTCTAGTGGCTATTGTGCTTGCTTCAGGGCCACTTGCCACCAAACATCAGTGTCAATAGGATTGATGTGTTCCGGCACGGAGATAGGAGTCAGTTCTCAATTGGCCGTAGTTATGCCATAACGATCCAACTGATTTATAGTTAGCGAGGGATAATGTACTTTATGTCAGTGACATAAAGTACTTATCTCTTACTTAGTTTAAATCAGTTGGATCGTTATAGCTTAACTATGGCCAATTGCGTTGGGGAATCTTGGTAAGCCCACTTTCATCTTCGGCATCATCATCACTTACCACTAGGTGAGATGATGCCAAGAGCTTAGCAATAGTGGATTAAAAAAACTACTCTAAATCAAATTAGCAAGTAGCTTACCTGAATTTATTTTACACTTTTGAGGATTTTTGAACTAGTGTCATTCGTAAACTACTACGAGCTAAGCAAAACAGCATCATATTAATAAAACTAACTTGATCTTGAAAGATGGTAATTCTTATTGTGAATAAAAAAGTCTCTTAAATCTGAAAATATATTTGAGTGTGACAACCCTTCTTACACTACCCTATGAATGTATATCAACAACGCTGAAAGCGTCAAAAAACCGACTTCAATCGCGTAACATACGGGTCAAACTGAGAACCTCCTTTTTTGAAGTCGGTTATAATACTAAAACCTTCTCCTAAATGTAACAAATATTTTTCTGAAAACCGCTTTGAAATCAGTTCAGCCAAACGCGAGATAATCGCAGACAAACAAACATACATACAGGTCAAACTGAGAACCTCCTTTTTTTTAAGTCGGTTAAAAATGAAACACACTACCTCCATATACAAAATATACCTACAAGTTCTGTAGTTTCTTAAGAGCTAAGACGAAAATAGAAACAATTATTGTATAAGAAATGGTTATTATTTTTGTGTATATATGTAGTATGTACCCGTTACATTATCTTCTTCATTTACAACTACGAATTTGCATGAATAATGAACCTACCACCGGCATAATATGACCGTCTAAGCTTAGCTATCCAAACATAATATTATTATGTTTGGATAGCTAAGCTTAGAAGCCGCTGTAACCGGTAATGTAAACTCAATAGCTCTGACGATCTGCTTTTGTAACCGATAAAGGCGGTACTACATTGGCAAGTGGCAGTTAATTGGACCTAAAGCCAGCCACGTACTTTTATTATTCCTTTATGTGAAGACCCAGTGAGGACGCGGTTTTATCGCTTCAAAACTTTTTCGTGTGGTTTTAAGCTTTTTCATGACGTGGCATTTGAACAAAATGTAAAAGTTTTGGTTTTCGTGAACCGGGCACGCTGATTTCAAAAGAGTTTTTAACAATCGTACCTACTTAATGGTACTTATACCTGAAATAATTTTGATTCGTATGAAAGTTTATTTTTTGAGTTTTAACCAAATTTTATGTACTTTCACGGATACACAATTTTTTAATTTTTTAATCCTCAATTGCTGAGTCCTTGGCTAATGCCAAGATTATGAGACAATTCTCACCTGATAGTAAGTCTCGTATACTTATATACTGCTCAAAAGAAAAAAAGGACCAGCAGGTTTTTTGTTATATCATTAAAATTAATAAAATATCTACGTTTTAATAAAATAATGCTATTGTTTACAATTTTAGCTAATAAATGTTTCAAATAATGCTCAGTAGGGGTCTAACAATAATGGTCTAATGATATAAAAAAAACCTACTGGACCTTATTTTCTTTTAAGCAGTTTACATATATGCTATACAGAGTGTAAGGGACAGGTTTCCCGAAATCTTTAAGGGCGTGCTCAGTAGACGAAACTGAACAACTTTCCACAAGATTTTTTTTCAGGAAACGAAAAAAAATCGGTTTCTCTATACAAAATTATAAACTTGATTGGACAGTTTGTATGAAGAAGCCGATTTTTTTTTTCGTTTCCTGAAAAAAAATCTTGTGGAAAATTGTTCAGTTTCGTCTACTGAGCAAGCCCTTAAAGATTTCGGAAACCTGTCCCTTACACCCTGTATATAGGGTGACTTTAAATAAGTTCTTGATACGAAAGGCTATGCATGTTCTCATGATAATATAATAAAAAACATTCCCTCAGGAACCCATAGTCAAATTTCAAAAAAAATATTTAGACTCTTCATATTTATTTGGCCGGTTAGTTGATCGATTTGTATGGAGAGTCTTTCGTACCAAGAACTGATATAAAGTCACCTTATAAAACTAAAAGTATCGTACATTTTGATGTCGGTTTACTTAAACTTTAGTTTTTACTTAATATTTAACACTTATTTAAATTAAGGTAGATTTAATGAAGAAGTTTGTTCGCAAACCATGCTGCGTTTTTATTTTACTCTTTAAATTTTGATAAAAATGAAATGAAAGAGAACCCCTATTCTCAAGCAAAATTTAGGCTATATATTCACTAGTAGGGTACTCAGGACATTTTTAATGTGATAAAACAATCTATCTATCTCTATCAGCCGAAAGACGTCCACTGCTGGACAAAGGCCTCCCCCAAGGATTTCCACACCGACCGGTCCTGTGCGGCTCGCATCCAGCGGCTTCCTGCAACCTTTACCAGGTCGTCGGTCCACCGAGTCGGGGGCCTGCCCACACTGCGCCTTCCGGTGCGCGGTCGCCATTCGAGAACTTTACTGCCCCAACGGCCATCTGTTCTACGAGCTATGTGCCCTGCCCACTGCCACTTAAGTCTAGCGATTCTGAGAGCTATGTCGGTAACTTTAGTTCTCCTACGTATCTCCTCGTTTCTGATTCGATCACGTAGGGAAACACCAAGCATAGCACGCTCCATCGCCCTTTGGGTGACTTTGAGCCTTCTTATAAGGCCCATAGTAAGCGACCATGTCTCGGATCCATATGTCATCACTGGCAACACACACTGGTCAAAGACTTTAGTCTTGAGGGACTGCGGTATTTTGGACGTAAAGATATTGCGAAGCTTCCCGAACGCTGCCCAGCCGAGTTGGATTCGACGATTGATCTCTTTCTCGAAGTTGGACCTACCTAACTGGACTGTTTGTCCCAGGTATACATATTCGTCAACAACTTCGAGTGTAGAGTCTCCAACCTTCAGAGGAGTGGGTGTAACACGGACGTTTGACATGATTTTCGTCTTATAATTATATTATATTATAAAACAATGCGTTACTGTTAATTAGTACCGAAATTTCCTAACTGCCCTCTTCAATAAAATTAATTTACTTAAGTAAACGTCACAAGTTCGGAATTACCAATCATAAATTCCGATCACTGTCCTACAGCATATACCCTTAATTAAGGACAGCCTAAACTGTCTAGACATCAGTGGATAGTGACGAAGTAAGGTCCTAGGTCCTAGGTCTGTCACAACTTTTCTTTGATCTCATCACTAATCACTAATATACAGGGTATAAGGGACAGGTTTCCGAAAACTTTAAGGGCTTGCTCAGTAGACGAAACTGAACAACTTTCCACAAGTTTTTTTTTTCAGGAAACGAAAAAAAAATCGGCTTCTCCATACAAAATTATAAACTTGATTGGACAGTTTGTATGGAGAAGTCGATTTTTATTTCGTTTCCTGAAAAAGTTTATTGTGGAGAGTTGTTCAGTTTCGTCTACTGAGCAAGCCCTTAAAGTTTTCGGAAACCTGTCCCTTACAACCTGTATTATATTATATTTATATTGTATTATAAATGCGAAAATATTAATGTTTGTTTGTTTATTTGTTTGTTTGTTCCACTTTTATCCCTAAACTACTAAACGGATTTGGTTGTTTGGTAGGTAGATAGAAAAAACACTCGGCTAACACACAGGACTTTTTATCCCGGAAAACTCGAAGGTTCCCGGAGGAATGGCTAAAAAGTGAAATTTTTACTTTGTCACTAGATGGCGCTGCCTTAACATTTTATTTTTCTCTGGTCCCAATCCTCAAGTCCACGCAGATGAAATTTATAAATTAAATACCTAAATTACTATTGTACAGGGTGTAACAAAAGAGATTTCAGAGCTTCATTCATGAGACCGAATTATTTTTTATTCCACGATTTTATAAAGAAATATTAAAGTAATATAATTAAATATACGGCAGAATTGGGCAATCTGCTATGCTAAGTTTAAACTTTTTGTGTTAAACAAGTTTTCATTTTCATAAATAGAAAGCGACCTAGTCTTTATAATCACCATTTTCGTTAATTTTCTGCTAAATATGCGTAAATAATGTTGAATATACTCGTTACTGTTGCGATGATACTTTAATTGAGCTTCCTTGGACGATATAATTAAATAATTAAATACAGTGTGACTTGAAAGGCTATGAATGTGCTCATGATAACTAACAACTTTCGCTAAGAAACCCATAGTCAAATCGCAAAAAAAAAATTTGACTCTCCATACAAATCAATGAACTGACCGGGCAAATTAGTATGAAGAGTCCAAAATTTCTTTTTGCGATTTGACTATTGGTTCCATAGGGAAAGTTGTTCGTTATCATGAGCACATGCATAGCTTTTCGTATCAAGAACTAATTTAAAGTCACCCTATAGATCAGGTTTCATATAATGAGAGGCCGTGTGCCATCGGCTTCACGGTATTGATTCCGACGAATCAACCAGAAATTTTGAAGAATGAAGATTTTGAATGAGGTTTTTAAAACTTGTCTACACTGTCATACCGATTGATTTAATTGATTTATTGATGAAGGAAAACATGTCGGGAAACTATAAAATAAAAATAACCATCGACTCAGAAAGATGAAGAAGTCTATAAAATTACTATACATATAAATACTATACAAAGCGATTTTTAATAGCAAATATGAACATATCAAGGCTCCGCCATTAAAAAGACCGTCACACAGCAGAGGTGATAGGTTTTGTGGATTGGTGTTGTGAAATTTATTTTTTGTATTAAGTTCTTCTTCGTCGTTCACTCATTGATGAGGAACGTGACCATATGTGATCCTCCACTGGACGAGATCTTGGGTCAAGTGGACGGTTCGATGCAGACTGCCTCCCACTTTCCTCTTTAATGTAGCGGTCCATCTTCTTTGTGTTCTTCCTCTTACGCGTTTTCCCTACATCTGCCGTAAAATAAGGAACTGATACTTAATCGTCGTTCACTCATTGATGAGGAACGTGACCATATGTGATCCTCCACTGGACGAGATCTTGGGTCAAGTGGACGGTTCGATGCAGACTGCTTCCCACTTTCCTCTTTAATGTAGCGGTCCATCTTCTTTGTGTTCTTCCTCTTACGCGTTTTCCCTACATCTGCCGTAAAATAAGGAACTGATACTTAATCGTCGTTCACTCATTGATGAGGAACGTGACCATATGTGATCCTCCACTGGACGAGATCTTGGGTCAAGTGGACGGTTCGATGCAGACTGCCTCCCACTTTCCTCTTTAATGTCCATCTTCTTTGTGTTCTTCCTCTTACGCGTTTTCCCTACATCTGCCGTAAAATAAGGAACTGATACTTAATGTCAATAGTCGTTTGACCAGCATTCATAATACCAACACTGTATGACCAACGGAAATAATCGCTGTCTCCAATTCATGTCGTGGAGAGCGCATTTTGTGACTAAAGAAGCCCAAGATCCGTTATTCGCGTAGTAAGTCGCTTTTTGTTGTGGAGTTTCTCAAGTATGGAGTAATTTGTTCTCCTTGTAGTCCATGGTATGCTAAGAAGTATTCTCCAATACCACATTGATGGCTCTTAATGCACCAGGTCTAATTAAATATCTATGACTATAATAAGATGAACTACTAAATTGTGTAAGTCTTGTAACTTCACTGAGATAAGCAAGCACTTAAGTCTGTCACGCTACAACTCCACCTAGCGAAATAGCGGACTTCGTTTAGTATATAGCTAAAACTAACTTAGCCAAGAAACTGTCCCATAATTGCATCTAGCTGATGTCCTTTTCGTTTCGGAAGACATGACTTAGTCGATAACTAGTTATGGAAGTGAGTGTCATTAGTGATCGGGCGGATTGTCTTCACTAAATCACAATATTTAGGTGGATCTTGGATGTTTTCTACTCTATTCCGACGAATTTGATTTGATGAAGTAAAAATATTGTGATGTAACTACAAATTTATGGTTTTCGGACTTTTTCCTTTACTTGTGCTATAAGACATTGCTTCTTGCCAAATTTCATGATTCTAAATCAACGTGTAGATTTTGATTCTCATGCGAGTGTTCAAATATGTGGCATAAATAGCCGTATCTCTTGATTGCGTTGGCATAGAAGTTTGATTTTTTTCACAGCTGTCAAGGGATTTCAGGTATGAGAATTTGATACAAACTTCAAGACCTGTGTGATTATGAATTAATATGGAATCCTCGATCCGTGACTCCGACTCGTACTTGGCTGGTTTTATTAGAGATACAGACACTTATATTTGAATCATCTTCATACTATCATTTCGTTTGTAGATTCCTATATTACTCCCTATACAATGAAATGAAACAACTCCAATTTCGCTATGTTTTTGTTGATTTTCTCAAAAACCGCTAAATCGATTTCGATAACATTTGTATGGAACTACTTGTGAAGTATATACCCTTTTAAACAAAAAAAGAATTTTCCAAATCATTTCGAGGCGTCTTCGAGTAATCGGTGAACATACATAAAAAAAAAGAATCCCGACGAATTGAGAACCTCCTCCTTTTTTGAAGTCGGTTAAAAAGAACCAGGAAAATTACTATTTTGGACAATTATTGTAGTTCATATGAGGGCGAAGAAAGGACTGAAGTAGTCTTATTTTCTGACTTATCATTTTAATTGCAGCTCTACTCGTAACATTGCTTTGAAAATGTTTCGTAAACAAATTAACTACCAACGCGTTTTTATTTTGGTATCAAAATGCATTTATGAATCGAGTTGTATCTATCTATCTGCAAAGTTACATAAAGTTTTTCATACTTACTTATTTTTTACAAGATGTTAAGTAATTATCATGATTAAATTCTACTCGTCGGTCCACCGAGTCGGGGGCCTGCCCACACTGCGCCTTCCGGTGCGCGGTCGCCATTCGAGAACTTTACTGCCCCAACGGCCATCTGTTCTACGAGCTATGTGCCCTGCCCACTGCCACTTAAGTCTAGCGATTCTGAGAGCTATGTCGGTAACTTTAGTTCTCCTACGTATCTCCTCATTTCTGATTCGATCACGTAGGGAAACACCAAGCATAGCACGCTCCATCGCCCTTTGGATGACTTTGAGCCTTCTTATAAGGCCCATAGTAAGCGACCATGTCTCGGATCCATATGTCATCACTGGCAACACACACCGGTCAGTGTGGGCAGGCCCCCGACTCGGTGGACCGACGACCTGGTAAAGGTTGCAGGAAGCCGCTGGATGCGAGCCGCACAGGACCGGTCGGTGTGGTCGGTGTCCAGCAGTGGACGTCTTTCGGCTGATAGATAGATAGATAGAAATTCTACTCAATTTATTTACCGGTTTAGATCAACTAAAGTATAAAATATTAAAAAAATGTAAATGTTATTTTCGCATTATTTTAAATCGTATTTTTTTACATAGTTCAAAGTCCAAAAGTGTTAGCAATGTGAGAAAAACGTCGAGTCCAAAAGAAATTAACTTAAAGACAGTTTATCAAAAAATACTTAATTTCTAATAAAATTCGTATCATTACTGGAATTAAAAGCTGGAGGATCTAAACATGTTCTTTAAATATTATAATTTACATAGTCTAGTGTTTTATAATAACATTTGGAGCACAGGCATCGAAGGTAGATAGATAGATAAGCGTTAACGAGAGATACAGAGCGAAGAAGTAATCGCTGCCTTTTCGTAAGTAGGTAAAATAGGCAGGAAATAGTTTTTGACATTCAAATTGAGAAAATCAGCTGTTCATTTTAAGCAACGGAAAATTACCATATTTTTTCTTCTCGAGTCGAGATTGGCTAGTGAATTTTTTAGCGTTTTCATTCAGCCTACAAGAAAATATTTTGAAATTGCTGATAAATTATTCTCGTAATACTGCAAGGCTAAAAATAAGATTGTATGACGGAAAAAATGTTACATTGCTGAAAATATAATATAACATGTAAACGTAACATTTAACATCGCAAAATACTTAAGTGCGTTTACTAAATGGTGAAATTTAAATAATCATTATCATTAGTAACTTATAAATGTCCACAAACTATATCCGAAAAATAGGGGAGGTCTAAGGATTTCCACAACGACCGACATGCATTGCCCACATCCAGCGGCTTCCCGCGACCACTCACACGTCTCGTTGGTCCACTAAGTAAGAGGCCTGCCTACGTTATATCCTCCAAAACGCAGTCGTCACTCGAGAACTTTCTTACTCCAGAAGTCATCTGTTCTAAGAGCTATGTAGCCAACTGCTTCTTAAGCCTAGCTATATCATGAGCTACAAGGTGTAAATCTACAGGTACGTCAAATTTTAATCAGGACTTCTACTATTCATATTAATTTCCCGTCGCTCGGCTGATCAATATGTATGAAGAGTACAATTTTTTTTTGCGATTTGACTATGGGTTCCTTGGGGAAAGTTGATCTGAATCAGGAGTAGAAGCCCTGATTAAAATTTGACGCATCTGTAGATTTACACCCTGTATAGAATCTTTACAGTAAATTCTTATTTTGAAGCATCACTTGGTAACAAAAACTTCTGCGATATCGTTATCCAAAATGAGATAGCAAACTTGACTTTATAAACACAGAAGGACAAGATCCAAACTAATTTAACTGGATTAACCTGTAGTCTCTCTCGCAGCCGTGAAACACCTTCTAATTTGTTTTACCTTCTAACACTGGTATCGAAGTCTCGTTAAAATTTTCTAGTCACGTGGCCCCAATTTAACGCTTGAAGTGCTCCCATGGTTTCGGCGGGGACAATTTTTGAATCACTCGTTTTTTCACTGAATCAGTAAGCCAGCCAGTCTGATTTTGGTGTCAGCATTTGCATTTCGTGATAAGAGCTTTTGTTCGCTCTCGGGTGACTGGCTTAGCTAATTACTATGGAATAGGGACTTCAGCTTATCACCGTGCATAGAAATCATACTTTTAGTTGGTAACTACATAATTATATCAGTACCTCATAATCATTATCATCAGGCGAAAGACGTCCACTGCTGAACAAAGGCCTATCCCGACTAAGGATTTTCATACCGACCGGTATCTGTACGTATTGAGTAAAAAAAAAAGTTGATTGAATGAAAAGTAATTTGCGGTTTACGATTTATGACGTATTAAAAAAAACTACTTACTAGATCTCGTTCAAACCAATTTTCGGTGGAAGTTTGCATGGTAATGTACATCATATATTTTTTCTAGTTTTATCATTCTCTTATTTTAGAAGTTACAGGGGGGGGACACACATTTTACCGCTTTGGAAGTGTCTCTCGCGCAAACTATTCGGTTTAGAAAAAAATTCTATTAGAAACCTCAATATTTTTTTAAAGACCTAGACGTATAGGTTTGATGAAAAAAAAAAATTTTGAGTTTCAGTTCTAAGTATGGGGAACCCCCAAAATTTATTGTTTTTTTCTATTTTTATGTGAAAATCTTAATGCGTTTCACAGAATACATCTACTAACCAAGTTTCAACAGTATAGTTCTTATAGTTTCGGAAAAAAGTGGCTGTGACATACGGACGGACAGACAGACAGACATGACGAATCCATAAGGGTTCCGTTTTTTGCCATTTGGCTACGGAACACCAAAAAGGAGTCTTCATACAAATACGTATCAGTTCCTTTGCCAATTTTGTATAGGAAGTTTAGTTTTTTGCGATTTCACAAAAGTCCAAGAACAAAAGTTGCGCAGTACTATGACTAAAGCTCTATTTAATGGGTATACGCTTATTTTATTAGGTACTCCTTCTACAGAAAAAATAATATTAATTATTTCGACCAGTGACTATCTACGAAGAATGCTGAAATCGATAACTACTTCTCTCGACCTCGGTTTGAAAATCAACTTCCAATCTTCGAAACCTGGATTTCCCGGAATCATCGGTATCGGCAGGTAGACAAGGATTCACAACGACAACTTGGAGTAAGTTTCGAACCGACTCTATTAGTCTTTATATAAAATATGTTTAAAATACAATATGCGACAGAGACCTATAAAGGTACAACCACCATCTACAACGCAAACCCACCTTTTGCATCTTATATCTTATGCCAAAATATAACACTTGAACTTACCATTAAATTTTTGTTAAAATCGCTTCTCCTTATTTTGTGGTTGGTATCGATTGACAACGGTTGCTTGTTTAGCTCGTAAACTTAGCACTGGCATTTAGATTTACACCTATGCAACATGAACTTCGTATATATATGTATACATATACATATCGTCGCCTTAGAGTGAAAACCACGTATATGCGGAAAGGGTAATTTTTCAGGAGGAAGGAAATAACTCGTAAAAAATTCGTTACTACTTCAATTTGCGCCCTTAACTGTGTATTCATTAGCAAACTTGATGAGTTTTCAGATGCTTCTACAATTTATTTCGAATTGTTGTCTTAAATTCGTTAAAAGCTACAAAATATAGTTACGAGATAAATTAGCAATTTTGCGTCCCCGAGATTTCACACTCAGGCGACGATATATAGCAGTCAGATGTGCAGGTTTCGTCTCGATGTTTTCATTCACCTTTTAAGTAATAATTGACCACGCTGAATACGTTAAAAACAACCGACTTCAATCGCAACAACTCCAATTTTGCTATGTTTTTGTTGATTTTCTCAAAAACCGCTGAATCGATTTCGATAAAGTTTATATGGGACCACCTGTGAAGTATACCCGTTTAAACAAAAAAAGAATTTTCTAAATCGGTTGAGGCGTCTTCGAGTAATCGGTGAACATACATAAAAAAAAAGATTCCGACGAATTTAGAACCTCCTCCTTTTTTTTGAAGTCGGTTAAAAATAAAACGCAAATATACGCAAGTTTCGAAAAACTAGCTCTCTCTGTGTGTTCTACCGCTTATACAATGGCATGTGTTCCGAGGAACAATTCGTCATGATGCCTACAGCACAGTTCTATCACCGAACCACTCGCCATCAGATTGGAATCCATCACCACCAAGACTATAAGACTTATAAGCTTTTAAAACTTAGTTTAATATAAAATAAAACTAAAGTGTTGTATCTGTGAAATGTTCAAAATCCAAATTTTGTCAGAATTTTCTGTAGGTATATGTTAAAAAACAATACGTACCTGTTCATATGATATGAAATAAAAAGTGACGAAAGTGGATGAAATTAAAGAGGATTAAATTGAATAATAAACATTAGCAAAATTATTACAAAAATGCTCTTTTTCTTGTAAATCTTGGCTCGGATACTAATCCCACCTATTATTATTTTTTGTTTTCTCCAAATTTTTCGAAAACTATTAAATTATACATTTTGTTATTTTTTTACTATTATTATCATTTACTATTATTATCTTATACCATTTTCAGTGCGGAAAGGAGGTTACCTACATATTTCAGAAGGTTCATCCCAACGAAGGCACCTTAAAATTAACTGCACACATTGTAGGGTAAGATGTGGTAATAAAAGTTGGGGTAGTTAATAAAACCAGTCTATTGTTTCCTATGGGTTTTATGGTTGTAGTTTATGGTATAGTTATTACTTGGATACCTACTCGTAGGTATATCTAACTACGTCATAGTAGCCATGTTGGCATAAAATGTACATTTTTATAGTGTTATATTTTAGTGATTAGTTTTATTTACAAATAAGATTTTTTTATGTATATACATTTTAATTTCGGTTACAGTGTAATTTGACAATGTTAATAGCTTCTAAATTAAGGCAAGTAAATGTATGTTTAATATAACTATTAGAGATTTTCTTTACCATACAATATAATAAAAATATTATTTATTCAGTCAAGCAGAAGACAAAGAACAATATATTTATTATTTTTATTAATAGGCCTATTAAGAATCGTCTCCAATTCCCATCTCCTCCATTCGTAAAAGAAATAGCTTAAACATGAAACCGCTTTTGTATGTCAATATTCTTCTGTTATAAATTTTTTTTTGGTTAATATTTAGATTTTTTTTTTTATGTGATAGGTGGCAAACGAGCAGACGGATCACCTGATGGTAAGCGATTACCGCCGCCCATGGACACCCGCAACACCGGAGGAGTCACAAGTGCGTTGCCGACCTTTGAAATGGGATGGGGGATGGGGGAATGGGGAGGGGGAGGGGGGAATTTCTAAGTCATCTTCATGTAGCAAATCAATATTTATTACTTTGGTGTTCATTTAATTAATATTACTATATTTACCTAGTGTAGAATATTGTATATGCGACAATGAAAGGCTTTACACAAAATCATCTATTATTATAGGGGAAAAGGCCAATAATGAATGTTGCGGTAGAAGCATTCGCTCAAAACAATATGGCTTCATAAGTCTCACAGACAAATAAGACAGGTAGTCTTATTTTTTTTAAGGGAATCCTGTGATTTGTCCCGGCTATTTATTATTGTTACTATAATATACTTATACGCTAATATGATTACAAGTAACAAATAGTCTAGAAGCTGCTCCTAACACGAAAAAAAAATCCTTATGTAACCTATGTGATCAGAGCTAAGAAAAAAAATCACTCGAAGTTTGCACATTGACTGATCAGTTAATAATAATTAGTATGAAAAGAGAATGTTTTTGCTCCAATTGTATAATTCTTGGGGAAGCGTGAAAAGTAGCATCTGTCATTCGCCTCTTGTTAGCAAAAGTAAAGTTACCCTATATACTGCTGATAGCTTACTTCGCATTAATTTTCATAAGTGAATGTAGGCACTTTAGGTACTAAAAATAAACCCATTTCAATCGACTTCAAACGAGGTCGTAGTAGTCCAGTCATCGAGGAGGTTGAGGTATGCATTAACTCCTCTGTCCGTAAAACTTTGCAGTATGATTAAGTAGATCCCATAGATGAGGTGTGACAAGGTATCCCGGAGATGTACGTATATGTTTTGGCGGCGAACGTAGATGCGGCGCGTACCGCATCCGCTCAAGGTCAGACAATGACGCGATACATACATCTACATTCATTTGAAAAACATTCGATATACTTTGCTTTGCTAGGAAGGGTGCCGATATTTTTTTACTGTAAAGGATAAAGAGTTTAGATTTTTCCTTGTTATACATATTCAATAGTCAAGGAAAAATCTAAACTCTTTATCATATATATACATAACTGTTGTTTTTTTTTGCATTTTATGTACCGTTCAGTAAAAAATAAAATTTTACTATTGTTCCCCCGTCTGAGTGTACGGATATTAGGCTATGTAGGTATGCTCGTGACCTAAGACTGAATTCAGAAGACGCAAAACGCGGGTGCGATTTACCCTATTAACCTATTGACTAACATACTATATAGGATAAAACATCGTTTTTACTATAGCTATGTTAATTTTCTAAACAAAACGGTATTTTAAATAGTTCTTATATCACTTAGTATTTACATTGTGATAAAAGATTATAACTTAATCCGGTAGTTGACTGCTAGTCATTTTCAGTTACTTTTTTTATCAAATGCCAAAAACACGCACACATTTACATGTGTACAAACATGAATGCCTATGTAGTAAACAATGGCACGAAATTTGTATGAAGTCTCCGGGGTGTGCGTCTGTATATAAAAGGCCGATTAAATTTAAAACATGGAAATTGATGTTTATGCTAATTCCTCCCTAGTCCATAAGCTTGAAGACGTAGGTATGAAGGTAGCAGTTTTTTCGGATAAACCTCTATGTTAGTCTCACCCCTCGCTGTAGATTAAGTTTTTAATTCTGATCCTGGAGGCTGACTGACATGGTGGCGTTTTGGTACCGTCGGAAATACTGCGAAACTGCACAGGTCTCGATCAAATCAAATATATTTTTCATAGTCCAATATGCCAAGCATAGTGACGAACACTCTTCAGTCTTCTATTATGTTATCTGCCACAGCGTACACAGACTGGTAAAAAAATGCGTTTGAAGGGGTTACTCAAAATCAAGGATTAAACTTTCTTCCCTGTAAGTATATGTGATCTACGATACTGAATCCTTTTTGGAAACTGGCTTGTTTGGGTGGTTGGAAGTCGTCATACCTGCGAACGAGCGTTAGTAGACGTAATTCGATTAAAAATATGCTTCTGTAATCGCCTTCTAATCAAAGTTTTATATTATCCGGATATTCGGATAATTTACAACAAATAATCCGGATAGTAAAATTGACGGATATCCGGATAAAACGGATATCCGGACATCCGGATTGCAAACCCTAAGTCCGCAATTCGCCTCGGTGAGCGGAGCAGTGTGTTTTCCGCCTTAATTTCAAAGTAAAAAATAAGGGAATTACATGCCTCAGTAAGTAAATCAGTAACGTTTTTCGATAATAATCAATGTCGTCCCCAGTGTTAGCGCAGATACTTTTTCTGTATGGGGATGGTTATGCCATCCTCATGGACCTCCGATATGGTATAACAAGTTAACAACTGCCTTTCAAAGCACGGAAACAGTCGAGATAAATGCCACTTACAGTCAAACCCATCTAGGTTATGACCGTATGTGTAACCAGTTGATCTGATGACCATGACCACTGCACAGTTAACAGCGTGTTTTGACTGTAACGATGAGCATAATCATGATTTTACCTCGATAAGTAGGTATATTTTATGCTATATTTTCATAGGTTACAATTATACTTAGAATTAATTTATGTAATTTTATTGCTCTTTTCTCTTTTTTTTACTATGTTATGTTATTTTAATCGGCTGTATTTATTGCTTCCATATATGTGTGTATTTGCTGAATAAACATATTTCTTTTCTATTCTATATCAAGTACAAACTTTTTCGTTAGGTTATGCCTAATAACTTTTCTTCTGCACGAGATCCAGGTGAGCTATCATACAAAAAAAGTTAGTACTTTGTGTGACCTATTTTACGATATAGGTCACAATGCGTTACAAGTGTTACAACATATGGGCCAAAATCGCCCATTCTCCTTTCAAACATTTTTAGAACAAAATTCCGTTTTTGACATTTGATAAAAAAAGTAACTGAAAATGACTAGCAGTCAACTACCGG
Organism: Coleophora deauratella; assembly: GCA_958295455.1. Classification (NCBI taxonomy): domain Eukaryota; kingdom Metazoa; phylum Arthropoda; class Insecta; order Lepidoptera; family Coleophoridae; genus Coleophora; species Coleophora deauratella. The sequence continues at coordinate 5,272,532 of OY282393.1, forward strand.
ATTAAGTTATAATCTTTTATCACAATGTAAATACTAAGTGATATAAGAACTATTTAAAATACCGTTTTGTTTAGAAAATTAACATAGCTATAGTAAAAACGATGTTTTATCCTATATAGTATGTTAGTCAATAGGTTAATAGGGTAAATCGCACCCGCGTTGTGCGTCTTCTGAATTCAGTCTTAGGTCACGAGCATACCTACATAGCCTAATATCCGTACACTCAGACGGGGGAACAATAGTAAAATTTTATTTTTTACTGAACGGTACATAACATGCAAAAAAAAACAATAGTTATATATATATATATATATATATATATATATACGAACGAATATATATATATCTATATGAACGGTACATAAAGTTCAGTAAAAAATAAAATTTTACTATTGTTCCCCCGTCTGAGTGTACGGATATTAGGCTATGTAGGTATGCTCGTGACCTAAGACTGAATTCAGAAGACGCACAACGCGGGTGCGATTTACCCTATTAACCTATTGACTAACATACTATATAGGATAAAACATCGTTTTTACTATAGCTATGTTAATTTTCTAAACAAAACGGTATTTTAAATAGTTCTTATATCACTTAGTATTTACATTGTGATAAAAGATTATAACTTAATCCGGTAGTTGACTGCTAGTCATTTTCAGTTACTTTTTTTATCAAATGTCAAAAACGGAATTTTGTTCTAAAAATGTTTGAAAGGAGAATGGGCGATTTTGGCCCATATGTTGTAACACTTGTAACGCATTGTGACCTATATCGTAAAATAGGTCACACAAAGTACTAACTTTTTTTGTATGATAGCTCACCTGGATCTCGTGCAGAAGAAAAGTTATTAGGCATAACCTAACGAAAAAGTTTGTACTTGATATAGAATAGAAAAGAAATATGTTTATTCAGCAAATACACACATATATGGAAGCAATAAATACAGCCGATTAAAATAACATAACATAGTAAAAAAAAGAGAAAAGAGCAATAAAATTACATAAATTAATTCTAAGTATAATTGTAACCTATGAAAATATAGCATAAAATATACCTACTTATCGAGGTAAAATCATGATTATGCTCATCGTTACAGTCAAAACACGCTGTTAACTGTGCAGTGGTCATGGTCATCAGATCAACTGGTTACACATACGGTCATAACCTAGATGGGTTTGACTGTAAGTGGCATTTATCTCGACTGTTTCCGTGCTTTGAAAGGCAGTTGTTAACTTGTTATACCATATCGGAGGTCCATGAGGATGGCATAACCATCCCCATACAGAAAAAGTATCTGCGCTAACACTGGGGACGACATTGATTATTATCGAAAAACTTTACTGATTTACTTACTGAGGCATGTAATTCCCTTATTTTTTACTTTGAAATTAAGGCGGAAAACACACTGCTCCGCTCACCGAGGCGAATTGCGGACTGAGGGTTTGCAATCCGGATATCCGGATATCCATCAATTTTACTATCCGGATTATTTGTTGTAAATTATCCGAATATCCGGATAATATAAAACTTTCATTAGAAGGCAATTACAGAAGCATATTTTTAATCGAATTACGTCTACTAACGCTCGTTCGCAGGTATGACGACTTCCAACCACCCAAACAAGCCAGTTTCCAAAAAGGATTCAGTATCGTAGATCACATATACTTACAGGGAAGAAAGTTCAATACTTGATTTTGAGTAACCCCTTTAATGAAACATATAATATATTTTGTAGTCACATTATTTATTTCAATAATCGAGTTGCCTAGCAACGTCTACAAGGAGGTACATATCACTCCTCCCCCGCGAATTAGGTCACCAGGGGGGCCAACAGGAGCTGGTCAAGGTGACGGATCCATAAGAGCCCCCCATCGGTTGTAACTTCATAATGAACCGTACCCAGACGACGGGTTATTGTCCCGAATTCCCACTTCCGAGCGGGAGAGGAGTAACTCCTGGCTTGTACTCTGTCTCCAGGAGTGAAATCCCTTCTTGTCTCCAGATTGCGTGGTTCAGGTCGAGGTCTAGGTCTAGTCATGACATGTAGCTTTGTTCTTACCTCCCTTCCCAACATCAGTTGGTAGGGAGTTCCCCTTGGGGTCTCTGTTTGCCTCAACCGTGTCTTGACGGTTATGAGTTTATCGCTGAGGTCTCCCCCCTCCGCCTCCATACAGCGTAGCGCTCTTTTAACTGTCTGAACGAATCTTTCTGCTTGTCCATTTGTAGCGGGGTGGTAAGGAGCTATTGTTTTATGAGCAGTGCCAGTTTTTACCAGGAATTGTGTAAATTCTTGTGATACAAACTGTCGGCCGTTGTCTGAGACTAGAATATATGGGGAGCCAAATATACTAAAAAGTTCTTTTAGTTTTCCGATGCACCAGGAACTGGTTGTTGTTTTTGTGGCTACAATGTCCACCCATTTTGTATATGCGTCAACAACGATGAATAATTGATGTCCGTGGATAGGACCGGCAAAGTCTACGTGGATTCGCTGCCACGGGCCCTTTGGTTCCTCCCAATGGTGTGGAAAATCTTTGGCAGGTTCATTTTGTTGTAATCGGCATGGTCGGCAAGATTTAACTTTATTTTCGATATCTCGGTCAATATTTTTCCAATAGACGTAGCTGCGGGCCAGAAGCTTCATTTTTAAAATACCCGTGTGGCCTTCGTGTAGTTCTTCTATTATACGGGCGCGTAAAGTTTGTGGTATGAATACTCGCGTACCCTTTAATATACAGTCACCTTGGAGAGTGAGTTCATTATCTCTGTATCCGTGATTTCGCACAGAGTGCCCGTTCTTGAGTGCTGAAAGTAAAATTTGTAGATCAGGGTCGTTTTTCGTTTCGATTGCAATTGTCTCTGGATTGATGTTTAAGTGGTGTATCTGGCCCAATTGAAAAATATGGTGTTGGTCATGTGTTCTCTCGTTTGTTTTTTCAACTGGAAATCTAGAAAGGTAATCCGCATTGGCATTTTTCAAAGAAGTTCTGTACTCAATGTTATAGTTAAATCCGGAGAGAAAATGTGCATAGTGAAAAAGTCGCATAGTACTCAATGCTGGCAGAGTTTGATGAGGATGGAAAATGGATGTCAATGGCTTATGATCTGTAATCAGCGTAAATTTTCGTCCGTAGCAGTAGTGAAAGAACTTTTTTAAGCCCCAAAAGATAGCTGTAGCCTCTTTATCGATTTGACTGTAATTCTTTTCGCTACTTGTCAATGTCCTTGAAGCGAATGCAATAGGTCGTTCTGAACCATCTGAGAGTCTGTGGGATAATACGGCACCCAAGCCCGTAGGGGACGCATCTGTGGCCAATATAAGAGGCTTGTTTGGATCGAAATATGTTAGTACCGTATCGCTCAAAATTTCTTTCTTTATTTTTGTAAAGCTCTCCTCACACTGTGGTGACCATTTAAATTCTGTTCGCCAATAATGAAACATATAATATATTTTGTAGTCACATTATTTATTTCAATAATCGAGTTGCCTAGCAACGTCTACAAGGAGGTACATATCACCCTTCAAACGCATTTTTTTACCAGTCTGTGTACGCTGTGGCAGATAACATAATAGAAGACTGAAGAGTGTTCGTCACTATGCTTGGCATATTGGACTATGAAAAATATATTTGATTTGATCGAGACCTGTGCAGTTTCGCAGTATTTCCGACGGTACCAAAACGCCACCATGTCAGTCAGCCTCCAGGATCAGAATTAAAAACTTAATCTGCAGCGAGGGGTGAGACTAACATAGAGGTTTATCCGAAAAAACTGCTACCTTCATACCTACGTCTTCAAGCTTATGGACTAGGGAGGAATTAGCATAAACATCAATTTCCATGTTTTAAATTTAATCGGCCTTTTATATACAGACGCACACCCCGGACACTTCATACAAATTTCGCGCCATTGTTTACTACATAGGCATTCATGTTTGTACACATGTAAATGTGTGCGTGATGTACTAGGGTTGAATCGAAGTTCAATTAGCCCTCATTCTTCAAACTTAAAACTCAAAATGTTTTTTTTATTTAAGTAGATGCTTTACACATGCTTTTAAATCGTCAATATTTTTTTCTACCTAATGCAAAGTCCCTACCTCGCGCGACTTGTACACTCAACGTTTCGGGAAGTGTTTGCGAAGTTCTTTATCGTTAGCTAGACTTTTACAAATAAAGTTAAGGCTGTATACACCAGACAATGTTATATAGCCATAGAAGCCTTTAGCTCTTTCCTTAAAAAAATAAAATTGTTTTTGGTTAATAAACTGTGGTTTGGTTTGTCAACCCCTTGACAAATGGTCACACATCGGTCACACAGGGAGGGTGAGGTAGCACTCAGAGAGCGGCAGGGAGTGTCCATACTGTATAACGTCCTTATACTGTGAAACTGTGATTCTGACGATATCGTAGTCATACCTTTGTAGATCTAGGCATAATGCGTTGGGTTATCTTAGCAAGACCGCTTCCATCTTTTAGGATCATCATCAAATATCTTCAGGCAATATATACAATAAATCGGCGTCATTGTTACGCAGGCTGCGTGAAAGCCCCAACGAAATCCTGCGGGCGCTGGCCGACAGATTTGATAGTCCAATTCTGTGGACCCTGATCTGTCGGACCAAATCCCTTTTAGATATAAGTAACTAACATAGTTTAAGGTTCTTGTATACTAATATAGTTTGTATGTTTATGTTTTTTATTTTTTATCTGTTGTAATTATAACTAACATAGTCTGTAAGTCACATTGTTACTAACTTTTATGGACCTTTGAAGTCTGATATAAATAAATGAAATGAAATATAACACCAAGGGCTGGATAAATATAACACCAACTGTGGATTTAAAACTGTGCTCGATGGACTCAGTAGAGCGTTGTTTGATAAGCTCCGCAATATCTTCGCTTTAAAAATACCGCAGTTTCTCAAAATTAAGATCTTGGACCAGTGTGTGTTGTCAGTGATACGGAACTAAGACATGCTATGGGCATCATCAGAGGGCTCAATGCTCAAGGTCAAAATTTATCGATTTAAAATACTAGTCACTTGAGAAAATCTATTGAATTATGTAGTGCTAGGAAACTCAGGTGTCTCTTGATGAAGACTTCTAGAACAAAACCTCACGTGTGCGTCATGAATTGCGATATAAATAAATAAATTTAAATAAATCATTATTTTATTCCGTTTGGTCGGTGTTAGAAATAGTATAAGCTGGGTAGCAGTGTGTTTGTTCATTTTAATCACATTTTTACATAAACACCCTATATAAAAATACATTTAACGAAGAAAATTAAAGTATTTTCAAAATTATCCGAATTATCTGTTTTATCCGGATATCCGGATATTTTAAAATTTAATATCCGATTTATCCGTATTGTAAAGTTGAACGGATAATGCAAACCCTAATTGCGCTGGAGCGGATTTAAACTTTGTACTGTAAAATGTTGATTTGTATACAAGAACAAGGTCGGTAGGGCAACAAATAGAGTCGTCTCTACTTTTTTTGTACTATGGGAACCAGACTCTGACAGAGTGTGTGGTACCTACTATCGCATAATAAATGTTATAATATGTGATTTAGGGGTGAGGGGGGGGGGGGCGCGGTGCGGGGGTTGAGTCTCGTGTTTCTGGTGGGTGAGGCTAAGGGTGCGGGGGGTGAGTCTTGGGGTACGGCGGGTGAGGTGCGGTGCGGGGTGTGAGGCGCGGTGCGGGGTGTGAAGCGTGGTGTGCGGGGGGTGAGTTTTGGGTGGCGGGGGGGGGGGGTGAGGCTTGGGGAGCGGGAGGGGGTGAGGCTCGGGGCGCGGGGGATGAGGTAGGGAATTCTAAAATAATGATATATTCTGAAAACGAAAAATATTGTTAATGAACCAGATATGTGAATTGTTAGATTCAATAAAAAAACCTCTTAGATTATTTTTTTTATCTTTTGTTACAACTACCAGGCGATCTTACATCAACTCCCTGAGTGAAGCCGGGTCCTCCAGCTAGTGAAGATAATGTTCACTTCGATGTTTTTCTAAGAATGTTTGCCATAGGAAAAAAAATTTTTTTCGTAAAAAAATAAAGTAGGAGCACTTCACTATCAACTCTGTTCTAATCGAAACGCTGTGACGTGGAATGCCACAGAACACAGAGATAACAGTAAGTAAAGTACTCCTGCTACGCGAAAGTTGTTTAACATGAAAAAACGGGCAATTTGCGTTTATAATACTGATAATTTGCAAAGAAATATTAAGAAATTAATATATTTATTAATGAAACTCGTTTCGTTATTCTATAACATACATTTTGTTGCTTCGATTTACTGAGTTTGCTTGCTGTTTTTCCGTGATTGAATCTTTACGCTGTGGTTTTGCATACGCATAGGTCAAGTTAGACTGGATGGAAAACATAGTTATATGAAACCATCGCGACTTACCATTCAAGGTTGACCTCTGTTGACAAAGATGTATACGTATATATAGGATAAAGTACTACCCTGCTTTTTGGAAGGAGTATTGTATGGAATTCAGTTTCTATACCTATTCTTGTTCTGAGCTTGTTACAAACAAAAACAACCCTTGTTACATATATACACGTTCGAATGTTAGATAAACGTATGACGAAAATCATCGTGCACTGCAACTTCGGACAAAATTCGGACGGAAACCGCCCAGCGGTGGCGCGGAATCCGCGCCTTCGTCGTGCACTGCAGCTTCCGATGAAATTCCGACGAAAACCGTCCGGTGGAGCGGATCGCTGCCGCATGCGAATTTAGTCGCTCCGCGCTCCCGTCCGAATTCCGCCTCAGTGTGATATCCGCGTAAAAGTATTAGGTATTAGGCATTATAAAGCTTCTAAATAATAATAATTTTTCAAGGATAGATAGGCTTCCCTGTAGGTTTTTCAAAACTGGTCTTACGTTGCCCGTCTCTAATGGCTTCCCACGACCGTCACCAATTCTATAAGCTATGTGCTCCACCCACTGCCACTTTCGTTAAGCGATTCTGTGAGTTATGTGCGTTACTTTATATTCTTACTACGCACCTCCTCAGTTCTGATTTGATCACGTAAAGAAACTCCAAGCATACTTCATAGCGCTTTGGGTGACCTTGAGTTTTCTTATGAGGCCCATAAGAAGCGAAAATGTCTTAGTTCCATATGATTATCATTAGCAACACAAATTGATCAAAGACTTTAGTCTTGAGACACTTGAGATGTATCTTTCTTGAAGTTACACGCTGGACTTTTTTCCAAGGAATTTATATACCTGATAAATACAAATATACAAGGTGTTGTTTTGGTCGACAACGAGCTTTTCAGGGGTGATAGTATACATGATACTGATGCCAAAAAAAATATAAAAATGCTACCTTAAATTTTCATAAGTAAATCTTAGAAAATAATTAATTATGGTATCCTTGTTTCCGTGCGTAACGTATTTTAACAATGAATGGTTGCCTAGCAACGAGGCGAGGTGTGCGGGGGTGCGCGAGGGGTCCCGACTGCACAGCGCTGCGGGCGGCAGTCTACTGCATGCCTCCGCGCCGAACCCGCGTTCCTTTTTCTCAGCGAGAGCAAGCGCCTCTGCGCGTGAACTTACGCTACGGCTATTATCAGGAACAAGTCTTTATTCAATAGTCGTGAACTGAGCGATGTAGTTGTTAATACATCGCTTAGTTCCCGACTATCGAAATGTTTTTCGTGTGGTGTAAATCAAGTCGAGTGTGTGAGATTTGGAGTTATTTGGAGTGACGTCGCGCCGCCGTAATGTGTTACGCAATAAAAATATTATTTACAAACTCCGCAAATCGTGTTCTACCGAAAAAACATCCCATGCTCGAGATAGAGCCCAAAGTAGACAAGAGTTCAAGGAAGAAGCTATCTTGGAATAATTCTCCCGACAGGTTCATGTAAGTGTCATTGACCTTTTTGTAGTAAAATTCGTGAATAAGCCGGCCGTCATTGACTGACTGCGCGAACATGCGTTTTGATAATTTTAGGAAAAGTTGTAGGTCATTTTTTCAGTAGAATCAATTTATAAAAAAAAATATTATAGGTATTTTCAGAACAAGTATTTTTTATACTTTCATCCCTTAGAAGGCCGTTGTCGACCAAAACAACACCCTGTATACATATATACAGGGTGTAACAGAAAGGTGTGACAATACTTCAAGGTTCGCTTTTACCCATCAATACAAACTTTTTCGTTAGGTTATGCCTAATAACTTTTCTTCTGCACGAGATCCAGGTGAGCTATCATACAAAAAAAGTTTGTACTTTATGTGACCTATCTTACGATATAGGTCTCAATGCGTTACAAGTGTTACAACATATGGGCCAAAATCGCCCATTCTCCTTTCAAACATTTTCAGAACAAAATGCCGTTTTTGACATTTGTTAAAAAGTTACTGAAAATGACAGTCTTCAGTCACGAGCATACCTACATAGCCTAATATCCGTACACTCAGACGGGGTAACAATAGTAAAATTTGATTTTTTACTTTACGGTACATAATACGCAAAAAATTCAATAGTATTAGTCAAGGAAAAATCTAAACTCCTATCCTAGTATCCTTTACAGTAAAAAGAATATCGGCACCCTTCCTTAGACTCCCCAAGCAGAGTATATCGTTTTTTTTTTTCAAATGAATGTAGATGTATGTATCGCTTCATTGTTTGACCTTGAGCGGATGCGGTACGCGCCACGCGCGCATCGCGTCTACGTCCGCCGCCGCCCCGTAAGCCGTGAATGTGTAATAAACGTATTATCTAAAGAAATTCTAAAACTACTATTTGCCGAAATTTCATTGGATAGTTTTAAAAAGCTGTTTAATTCTGTAAATTGTGACATCTAAAGGAATAAAATTGGACTGAGAAATTATGAGCCGTGAGCATTTATACGGAAACTATAACATTATGTTCCTATAGGAAAATGTTTTGGATACTTACACATAGAAAAGTCTAATAAGGTATAAAACCATAGTAAAAAATAAAATTTAATCGAGAAATTATACCTTGGTAATTATAGCAAAATAACATATTTTGTTAAATATCGAAGTTAAAAAGTTCGAAAAAGTTTTGGACAGTTTTACATACATATAATAACAACCTAACACTAACATATCGCGTTGGAATAATGGATTGAGAAATTGTTCGGTACGAGTTATTAGCAATATTCATGTTTAGGTATAAAATACCTACTTCCAAAACTTAAATCTCCGGGATACCTTGTCACACCTCATCTATGGAACCTACTTAATCATACTGCAAAGTTTTACGGACAGAGGAGTTAATGCATACCTCAACCTCCTCGATGACTGGACTAAGAGACGCGGGAGCAGTCGCTCACGCGCATGCGCAGTATTGCGCAGTGGCGAGTCCGCGCCGCCACTCGGGGTCGTTGCCCGAGGCCGCGTACATGTGACTTAGTATTTAGTAAATGTAGAAGTGGACTTTAAAATTATTTTTTAAATTATGAAAATTAAGGTCATGTTTTTTTTACATATTTGGAATGTGTATCAGCTTCTTATTCACCTCCTTAAATGCGTCCGTTGATTTACCAGTCACCCTGTAGGCGTACGCTCCACTCTAAGTCACGAATTGCGATATAAATAATTAAATTTAAATAAATCACTATTTTATTCCGTTTGGGCGGTGTTAGAAATAGTATAAGTTGGGCAGCAGTGTGTTTGTTCACTTTAATCATATTTTTACATAAACACCCTATATAAAAATACATTTAACGAAGAAAATTAAAGTATTTTAAAAATTATCCGAAATATCCGTTTTATCCGGATATCCGGATATTTTAAAATTTAATATCCGTTTTATCCGGATAGTAAATTTGAACGGATAATGCAAACCCTAAAGCTGACCTACTTGGAACCTGACTTTCCCTAAGGAACCCATAGTCAAATCGCAAAAAAAATTTGGAGTCTCCATACAAATCGAGCAACTAACCGGCCAAATTAGTATGAAGAGTCCTACAATTTTTTGCGATTTGACTATGGGTTTCTTAGGGAAAGTTATTTGTTATCATGAGCACATGCATACCCTTTCGTAACAAGAACTAATTTAAAGTCACCCTATACACCCTGTAACAGAAAGGTGTGACAATACTTCAAGGTTCGCTTTTACCCATCAAACTGAACAACTTTTGTTCTATAACTTTGTTGAAATCGCAAAAAATGTTTTGGACTTTTCATACAAACTTGGTTCGCCAGCTGATCGATTTGTATGAAGAGTCCAAAAAAAATTTGCGATTTCAACAAAGTTGTAGAACAAAAGTTGTTCAGTTTGATGGGTAAAAGCCAACCTTGAAGTATTGTCACACCTTTCTGTTACAGGGTGTATAGGGTGACTTTAAATTAGTTCTTGTTACGAAAGGGTATGCATGTGCTCATGATAACAAATAACTTTCCCTAAGAAACCCATAGTCAAATCGCAAAAAATTGTAGGACTCTTCATACTAATTTGGCCGGTTAGTTGCTCGATTTGTATGGAGACTCCAAATTTTTTTTGCGATTTGACTATGGGTTCCTTAGGGAAAGTCAGGTTCCAAGTAGGTCAGCTTTAGGGTTTGCATTATCCGTTCAAATTTACTATCCGGATAAAACGGATATTAAATTTTAAAATATCCGGATATCCGGATAAAACGGATATTTCGGATAATTTTTAAAATACTTTAATTTTCTTCGTTAAATGTATTTTTATATAGGGTGTTTATGTAAAAATATGATTAAAGTGAACAAACACACTGCTGCCCAACTTATACTATTTCTAACACCGCCCAAACGGAATAAAATAGTGATTTATTTAAATTTAATTATTTATATCGCAATTCGTGACTTAGAGTGGAGCGTACGCCTACAGGGTGACTGGTAAATCAACGGACGCATTTAAGGAGGTGAATAAGAAGCTGATACACATTCCAAATATGTAAAAAAAACATGACCTTAATTTTCATAATTTAAAAAATAATTTTAAAGTCCACTTCTACATTTACTAAATACTAAGTCACATGTACGCGGCCTCGGGCAACGACCCCGAGTGGCGGCGCGGACTCGCCACTGCGCAATACTGCGCATGCGCGTGAGCGACTGCTCCCGCGTCTCTTAGTCCAGTCATCGAGGAGGTTGAGGTATGCATTAACTCCTCTGTCCGTAAAACTTTGCAGTATGATTAAGTAGGTTCCATAGATGAGGTGTGACAAGGTATCCCGGAGATTTAAGTTTTGGAAGTAGGTATTTTATACCTAAACATGAATATTGCTAATAACTCGTACCGAACAATTTCTCAATCCATTATTCCAACGCGATATGTTAGTGTTAGGTTGTTATTATATGTATGTAAAACTGTCCAAAACTTTTTCGAACTTTTTAACTTCGATATTTAACAAAATATGTTATTTTGCTATAATTACCAAGGTATAATTTCTCGATTAAATTTTATTTTTTACTATGGTTTTATACCTTATTAGACTTTTCTATGTGTAAGTATCCAAAACATTTTCCTATAGGAACATAATGTTATAGTTTCCGTATAAATGCTCACGGCTCATAATTTCTCAGTCCAATTTTATTCCTTTAGATGTCACAATTTACAGAATTAAACAGCTTTTTAAAACTATCCAATGAAATTTCGGCAAATAGTAGTTTTAGAATTTCTTTAGATAATACGTTTATTACACATTCACGGCTTACGGGGCGGCGGCGGACGTAGACGCGATGCGCGCGTGGCGCGTACCGCATCCGCTCAAGGTCAAACAATGAAGCGATACATACATCTACATTCATTTGAAAAAAAAAAACGATATACTCTGCTTGGGGAGTCTAAGGAAGGGTGCCGATATTCTTTTTACTGTAAAGGATACTAGGATAGGAGTTTAGATTTTTCCTTGACTAATACTATTGAATTTTTTGCGTATTATGTACCGTAAAGTAAAAAATCAAATTTTACTATTGTTACCCCGTCTGAGTGTACGGATATTAGGCTATGTAGGTATGCTCGTGACTGAAGACTGTCATTTTCAGTAACTTTTTAACAAATGTCAAAAACGGCATTTTGTTCTGAAAATGTTTGAAAGGAGAATGGGCGATTTTGGCCCATATGTTGTAACACTTGTAACGCATTGAGACCTATATCGTAAGATAGGTCACATAAAGTACAAACTTTTTTTGTATGATAGCTCACCTGGATCTCGTGCAGAAGAAAAGTTATTAGGCATAACCTAACGAAAAAGTTTGTACTTGATATAGAATAGAAAATAAATATGTTTATTCAGCAAATACAAACATATATGGAAGCAACAAATACAGTTGATTAAAATAACATAACATAGTAAAAAAAAGAGAAAAGAGCAATAAAATTACATCAATTAATTGTAAGTATTATTGTAACTTATGAAAATATAGCATAAAATATACCTACTTATCGAGGTAAAATCATGATTATGCTCATCGTTACAGCCAAAACACGCTGTTAACTGTGCAGTGGTCATGGTCATCAGATCATGTAGGTTAACTGATTACACGTACGGTCATTACCTAGATGGGTTTGACTGTAAGTGGCATTTATCTCGACTGTTTCCGTGCTTTGAAAGGCAGTTGTTAACTTGTTATACCATATCGGAGGTCCATGAGGATGGCATAACCATCCCCATACAGAAAAAGTATCTGCGCTAACACTGGGGACGACATTGATTATTATCGAAAAACGTTACTGATTTACTTACTGAGGCATGTAATTCCCTTATTTTTTACTTTGAAATTAAGGCGGAAAACACACTGCTCCGCTCACCGAGGCGAATTGCGGACTTAGGGTTTGCAATCCGGATATCCGGATATCCGTTTTATCCGGATATCCGTCAATTTTACTATCCGGATTATTTGTTGTAAATTATCCGAATATCCGGATAATATAAAACTTTGATTAGAAGGCGATTACAGAAGCATATTTTTAATCGAATTACGTCTACTAACGCTCGTTCGCAGGTATGACGACTTCCAACCACCCGGGAGGGGGTGAGGCTCGGGGTGCGGGGGATGAGGTAGGGAATTCTAAAATAATGATATATTCTAAAAACGAAAAATATTGTTAATGAACCAGATATGTGAATTGTTAGATTCAATAAAAAATTTTTTTTTTTATCTTTTGTTCCAACTACCAGGCGATCTTACATCAACTCCCTGAGTGAAGCCGGGTCCTCCAGCTTGAAGTATTGTCACACCTTTCTGTTACACCCTGTATAGGGTGATTTTAAATTAGTTCTTGTTACGAAAGGGTATGCATGTGCTCATGGTAACAAATAACTTTCCCTAAGAAACCCATAGTCAAATCGCAAAAAAATTGTTGGACTCTTCATACTAATTTGGCCGGTCAGTTGCTCGATTTGTATGGAGAATCCAAATTTTTTTTTGCGATTTGACTATGGGTTCCTTAGGGAAAGTCAGGTTCCAAGTAGGTCAGCTTTCCCTAAGGAACCCATAGTCAAATCGTAAAAAAAAACTGGACTCTCCATACAAATTGACCAACTGACCGGCCAAATTAGTATTAAGAGTCAATATTTTTTGCGATTTGACTATGGATTCCTTAGGGAAAGTTGTTTGTTATCATGAGCACATGCACACTCTTTGGTATCAAGAACTAATTTAAAGTCGCCCTATATTAGTCAATAACTTCGAGTAGGGTTTGCATTATCCGTTCAAATTTACTATCCGGATAAAACGGATATTAAATTTTAAAATATCCGGATATCCGGATAAAACGGATATTTCGGATAATTTTTAAAATACTTTAATTTTCTTCGTTAAATGTATTTTTATATAAGGTGTTTATGTAAAAATATGATTAAAGTGAACAAACACACTGCTGCCTAACTTATACTATTTCTAACACCGCCCAAACGGAATAAAATAGTGATTTATTTCAATTTAATTATTTATATCGCAATTCGTGACTTAGAGTGGAGCGTACGCCTACAGGGTGACTGGTAAATCAACGGACGCATTTAAGGAGGTGAATAAGAAGCTGATACACATTCCAAATATGTAAAAAAAACATGACCTTAATTTTCATCATTTAAAAAATAATTTTAAAGTCCACTTCTACATTTACTAAATACTAAGTCACATGTACGCGGCCTCGGGCAACGACCCCGAGTGGCGGCGCGGACTCGCCACTGCGCAATACTGCACATGCGCATGCGCGTGAGCGACCATCGTTAGGGATGGCGTGCGCCTCGCGCCTCCCGCTCGCCGCGAACATTCTCGTTTTACTTACGTCGCTGTCGCGTGGATTGCAGTGCCCTAATAGTGATAATGGCTTATCAGTACTTTATCGTGGATACTGGGATATGATGTGGTGCTATGTGATGTCAGCTAGTGTTGTTAAAAGACGTGAATTACATCATATTGCGATGTATCATGAATTACATAAGTTGCCATCATAGAATTTTTTTTAGCAGTCTTAGAGCGTTTGCCCTCCTCCAGTTCCTAACCCTAATCAAGGACGAGGAAGGAATCCTTCGTTATCCAGTGAACCTGCACAAAGCAATTTACTTCGATTATTACCCATGTGAAAGTACGCGAAATGCAGGAAGGCATTTCCAGCTATCCCAGTGGTTGGGGTAACGTATCCTACATGAAGAGGGACTCCATCCTTTCATTATCAGTGTGTTATCAGCCTGTCCAAGAGATTGGCCTTAGCGACCACGAGCAGCACGGTGCACGCTGTGGGAAAGTGGTAAGTACCCAGGCATAGAGTTAGAAAACACAAGAATAGTTGCGTTTTATTAAAAAATATGTTTCTTGTGTTTTTTGAATGTCTGATTTTTTTGTTTTATATGGTTGAAAAGTGTAATTTATCCTATCCTAATGTAAATTATCCTATCATCTCCTTAAATACGTCCGTCGTTCAACCAGTCACCCTGTATATGAGGTTCTTTTCTAGACACCTGAGTTTCCTAGCACTACATAATTCAATAGATTTTCTCATATGACTTAGTTTTATTACAATTACATAATTATTGTTATTATTCACATACAATGTATATTGTTTCTTGAATAAATGAAATGAAATGACTGGTCACAGGGCAGGGCACAGGTCTCGGTCAAATCAAATATTTTTTCATAGTCCAGAATGCCGAGCATAGTAACTGACACTCTTCAATATTCTATTATGTTATCTGCAACAGCGTATACAGGCTGTTAAAAAAAGTGCGTTTGATGGGGTTACTCAGAATCAAGTTTTGAACTTTTTTCTCTGAATATGTGATCGATTCTGAAACCTTTTTGAATACCGACATGTTTGGGTGGATGAAAGTCGTCATATCCACGTGCGAAACGATTCGCGATGATTCTCCAAGACAGCTTATAAAAAACAGAACTTCTATATTGATCGGTTCACTCTTGACAGAGTATTCGTCATCATCATTGCGTAGCTTTACTGGCCGTCGAAAAGCATGTCGAAATTCCTCTCACACCGCAGCTCTTCTGGTACATTTATTTATGGGAATTCCCAGCGCAGTCTTCAACTGATCTGTCCATTACATGGGAGACCAGGTGTGTGCTCTGGTGGCTTCGACTTTGCCCTAACCATACCAAATGCTCAATGGATGCATCTCTTGCATGCATAGTAAAAATTGATAGAGTAACGTTTACTCATGTTCACTGGGATAGCAACAAAACAAAACAGACTGTATACATGATTCTAGAAATATGATGGTTTACGCGGATATCACACTGAGGCGGAATTCGGACGGGAGCGCGGAGCGACGAAATTCGCATGCGGCAGCGATCCGCTCTACAGGACGGTTTCCGTCGGAATTTCGTCGAAAGCTGCAGTGCACGACGAAGGCGCGGATTTCGCGCCACCGCCGGGCGGTTTCCGTCCGAATTTCGCCCGAAGTTGCGGTGCACGACGATTTTCGTCATACGTTTAACTAATATTCGAACGTGTATGTATGTGACAAGGGTTGTTTTTGTTTGTAACAAGCTCAGAACAAGAATAGGTATAGAAACTGAATTCCATACAATACTCCTTCCAAAAAGCAGGGTAGTACTTTATCCTATATATACGTATACATCTTTGTCAACAGAGGTCAACCTTGAATGGTAAGTCGCGATGGTTTCATATAACTATGTTTTCCGTCCAGTCTAACTTGACCTATGCGTATGCAAAACCACAGCGTAAAGATTCAATCACGGAAAAACAGCAAGCAAACTCAGTAAATCGAAGCAACAAAATGTATGTTATAGAATAACGAAACGGGTTTGATTAATAAATGTATTAATTTCTTAATATTTCTTTGCAAGTTATCAGTATTATAAACGCAAATTGCCCGTTTTTCATGTTAAACAACTTTCGCGTAGCAGGAGTACTTTACTTTCTTTGTGTTCTGTGGCATTCCACGTCACAGCGTTTTGATTAGAACAGAGTTGATAGTGAAGTCGCTTCTACTTCATTTTTTAACGAAAATATTTTTTACTATCGCAAACATTCTTAGAAAAACATCGAAGTGAACTATATCTTCACTAGCTGCCCGGCTTCGCTCAGGGAGTTGATGTAAGATCGTCTGGTAGTTGGAACAAAAGATAAAAAAAAAATCTAAGAGGTTTTTTTTATTGAATCCTTAGTCTAACAATTCACATATTTGGTTCATTAACAATATTTTTCGTTTTCAGGGTATATTATTATTTTAGAATTCCCTACCTCATCCCCCGCACCCCGCCTCACCCCCTCCCGCTCCCCGAGCATTTATTTAATAACACAAGTTACAAGTCAGTGTATATATCATAATATAAATATAACATCGTATACCTACTTAGGATTATTATTTCATTATTACATTATTTCGTTACAAATAATAACATTATTGAGTAAATCACATATTATAACATTTATTATGCGATAGTAGGTACCACACACTCTGTCAGTCTCTGGTTCTCATAGTACAAAAAAAAAGTAGAGACGACTCTATTTGTTGTCCTACCGACCTTGTTCTGAAGCAGTAGTTCTGTTTCGTTTTTGCGCGGATCGCGCGCGAATCGCGCCTCCGGACGGAGAAGCGGCGTCAGTGTGTGGTACCCAGCGAATCTTACCGCGTCGCCATCCGGGAGCGCGGATCCGTCGTGCGAATCGCGCCTCCGGGCGGAGAAGCGGTGTCATTGTGTGGTACCCCGCGGTTTTTGTATACAAATCAACATTTTACAGTACAAAGTTTAAATCCGCTCCACCGCAATTCGCCGCGGTGAGCGGAGCAGTGTGTTTTCCGCCTTATAGTTCGCCAGCAGGTTCTTATTGCATTTTATTAAAGAAGCTCACCACCACATTTTGTGCCATACCGTAAGCGTTTGTCCCTCAAGCAAAACAGAATTAAACAACTTGTGAAGAGCTTGTAGTACCAGTTTTCCACCTGCTTTCAAAAGCTCAGCCGTGATCCATCATCAGCCGGTGCATTGTTGTTCTTCAGCTGTTTAAGAGCTATTTTAATCCTCGTACAATTTGACGCCCGGGAAACACGGCCTCGGTACAGTGCAGTATCGGGTCAATCTGGCTCTTGGGTCTTTACGAGTTTACAACTTTTACAAGTAGTCACATTGCTGACAGAGAGGCTTATGGTCGCCTATGTTTGTCCTAAAAACTTCTTAAATTATTTCGATAGCTCAGAAGAAATCAATAAAAAGAATGACGAAATTAGGAGTTTGTCTATGTTATTTCCTATATGTCCTGAAGAACGTTTTTTTCTTTAATGTAGCTTGTACTTGCTATACACAAAACTGATTAGTGGTTTATTCATATGTAAACAATATAGGTTTCTCTACATAATTTAAATATATTTTTTACTAAAAGTCTAAAGTACTTTCTATCAAGACCTCCGAACGATCGTTAGTAGAGATAATTCGATTAAAATTATGCTTCTGTAATCGCCTTCTAAACAAGTTTTATATTATCCGGATATTCGGATAATTTACTACAAATAATCCGGATAGTAAAATTGACGGATATCCGGATAAAACGGATATCCGGATATCCGGATTGCAAACCTTTTGCCTGGGACTTTGTGCTAGGTAGAAAAAAATATTGACGATTTAAAAGCATGTGTAAAGCATCAACTTAAATAAAAAACATTTTGAGTTTTTTTGAGTTTTTGAAACCTAACTTCGAGTATAGTCTCCAAACTTCAGAGCCATGGATTTTAGGAACATGGACTTTTGACATCATTTTTGTCTTATCTATGTTCATTTTAAGACAGAGTTCTTGAGATGCTCTATCGAGTCCATTGATATCTGAACCTAGGACAAAGTCTCAGGCAAAATCATAGTAATTATCGTCAACGATCAAATGTGGGTGATGTAATCACTGTTAATGTTGGTGCCGAGCTCTTTCAATCACAGGACTTCTTCCATAACAACTGTGAACAGGTGGTTAGATATAATGTCTCCCTGTCTCACCCTTTTCTGCAGCCGGACAGATTTCCGTTCCGTTCAAATTTTTGTTTTGAAGGGCGACTGACATTGCGGCGTTCCCGTTCAAGCGCTTTAGCCAGGACTCGATCTAATCAAAAGTTTTCTCATAGTTCTCAAACGCTGAATATAATGGCTGATTATATTCTACGATTTCCTATTTTGTCTTCCGCAGCATATGTATGTGTTCTATGGTTCGGATAACTTTTCGAAACCAGGCGTGTTCAGAAAGCTATAAGGCGTCAAACCTGCGTGCGTGACGATTCGTAATGACTCTCGAAAACAGCATGTATATAAAGATCTGAAGTGGCATACGTCTATAGTTCGTCTTTGCACGATCTTTGTCGTAAAACAGCATCTTAGGTCAGTCAGTTATCTGCGATTGATTGATTGGCTTTCTGACTCATCTGGGTGCATGAGTATGCGCCAGTTACACATTGAAGCACAGTAGTAACATTTCACAAGAAGTGTAAACGATGGCTCAATGTGTGTGTCTGTGAGCGTGTGCTTGGTTCTGGTTTGCTTGTGTGTGCGTACGTGTGTACAACTCATATTATCTCCACTGCAAGGGCACGGATCCCTTCCCATATCTCGGGAAGATTAAGTCATACACCAAATGAAGGTATACAAGTCCAGATTGGTGGAGGTTGCGAGCGAGCGTATCATTTTCAATACTTCGCGACCTTCTATAAACAATTTGCACCATTCATACAAGATGGACTGACTAATATCCTAATCTCCATATTGTTTATGAATCCCTGCAAAAAATTCACATATTCTTTCTTTCCTTAAATCAAAGCTCCTGTCATGTGTAACGTTCTTCAGTTCAAGTTCAATTATAGAAAGAAAAACTCACAAAGTCGCGCTTTTGAGTAGCATAGAACATAACAAATTTTCCTTTGTAGTAACTGAAGAACATTATACAAGACAGGACCCATAAGTAATATCTGGTCCTTCGGGCCGGATCGAAAAACACGCACTGGTAGTTTCACACAGTTTATTGAGACAGTTCATAAAGTAAAAAACAAAGCCAAATATAACACAGTAATACAGAAAAATAAAATGTGGGCCACGAGATGCGTAGCCGTTGTTGGTTTAGCTTAAACTGAGTGCAGCAGGTCGAGACGCTTTCGTCCCAGCTTTGCGTTTACATAATGGTTATAGCTAGGTAAGTATATTATAATTAAAGCTATGTGGAGTCCGTTGCTAACAGGCGCTTTTATTGTCATGCGGATTTCTGGCCGCATGTGGGCCATGCCCGCATGTGTGATTCCCCATAAAGGGGGTGGTTTGAGGATAGAAATGAGCCATTCGCGAGCACTTGTAGGAGCACTTGTCTGAGCACTTGTCTGAGCACTTGTCCGAGTACTTGTCCGAGCACTTGTACGAGCACTTGTACACTTGACCGAACACTCGCCCGAGCACTTGACCGAGCACTCGCCTGAGCACTTGACTGAGCACTCGCCCGAGCACTTGACCGAGCACTCACCCAAGCACTCGCCTGAGCACTTGACCGAGCACTTGACCGAGCACTTGACCGAAAACTCGCCCGAGCACTTGACCGAGCACTCGCACTTGAACGAGCACTCGACCGAGCACTTGACAGAGTACTCGCCCGAGCACTTGACCGAGCACTCACCCAAGCACTTGACAGAGCACTCGCCCGAGCACTTGACCGAGCACTCACCCAAGCACTTGACCGAGCACTCGAACGAACACTTGACCGAGGACTCGCCTGAGCACTTGACCGAGCACTTGACCGAGCACTTGACCGGACACTCGCCCGAGCACTTGACCGAGCACTCACCCAAGCACTTGACGGACCACTCGACCGAACACTTGACCGAGCACTCGCCTGAGCACTTGACCGAGCACTTGACCGAACACTCGCCCGAGCACTTGACCGAACACTCGCCCGAGCACTTGACCGAGCACTCACCCAAGCACTTGACCGAGCACTCGACCGAGCACTCGCCCGAGCACTTGACAGAGCACTCGCCCGAGCACTTGACAGAGCACTCGAACGAACACTTGACCGAGGACTCGCCTGAGCACTTGACCGAGCACTTGACCGAGCACTTGACCGGACACTCGCCCGAGCACTTGACCGAGCACTCACCCAAGCACTTGACGGACCACTCGACCGAACACTTGACCGAGCACTCGCCTGAGCACTTGACCGAGCACTTGACCGAACACTCGCCCGAGCACTTGACCGAACACTCGCCCGAGCACTTGAACGAGCACTCACCCAAGCACTTGACCTACCACTCGACCACTTGACCTACCACTCGAGCACTCACCCAAGCACTTGACCGAGCTCTCACCCAAGCACTTGACCGAGCACTTGACCGAGCACTTGACCGAGCACTCACCCAAGCACTTGACCTACCACTCGATCACTTGACCTACCACTCGAGCACTCACCCAAGCACTTGACCGAGCACTCACCCAAGCACTTATCCAAGCACTTGACCGAGCACTCACCCAAGCACTTGACCTACCACTCGACCACTTGACCTACCACTCGAGCACTCACCCAAGCACTTGACCGAGCACTCACCCAAGCACTTGACCGAGCACTTGACCGAGCACTTGACCGAGCACTCACCCAAGCACTTGACCGAGCACTTGACCGAGCTCTCACCCAAGCACTTGACCGAGCACTTGACCGAACACTCGCCCGAGCACTTGACCGAGCATTCACCCAAGCACTTGACCGAGCACTCGACCGAGCACTCGCACGAGCACTCAACCGAGCACAAGCCCGAGCACTTGACAGAGCACTCGCCCGAGCACTTGACCGAGCACTCGACCTAACACTTGACCGAGCACTCGACCAAACACTTGACTGAGCACTCGACCGAGCACTCGCCCGAGCACTTGACCGAGCACTCGACCTAACACTTGACCGAGCACTCGACCGAACACTTGACTGAGCACTCGACCGAGCACTCGCCCGAGCACTTGACTGAGCACTCGACCTAACACTTGACCGAACACTCGACCCAGCACTCGCCCGAGCACTTGACCGAGCACTCACCCAAGCACTTGACCGAGCACTCGACCGAGCACTCGCCCGAGCGCTTGACCGAGCACTCGACCTAACACTTGACCGAGCACTCGACCGAACACTTGACTGAGCACCCGACCGAGCACTCGCCCGAGCACTCGCCCGAGCACTTGACTGAGCACTCGACCTAACACTTGACCGAGCACTCGACCCAGCACTCGCCCGAGCACTTGACTGAACACTCGCCCGAGCACTTGACCGAGCACTCACCCATGCACTTGTCCTACCACTCGACCACTTGACCTACCACTCGAGCACTCACCCAAGCACTTGACCGAGCACTCACCCAAGCACTTGACCGAGCACTTGACCGAGCACTCACCCAAGCACTTGACCTACCACTCCACAGTGGATTTTGGAAGCCGAAAAAGTGACATTGTTGAGTTTTTTCCAAAATCTGGTAGAAATATTCATATCTAAGCCACGACGAGAACTCCCGCGTGTCAAATATCTGTAGTTTTTATTTTACAGCAATTTTTAAAATAATTTCCCAAATGGGAAACAAAAGAGGAAAATCTTAATAGAAACTTAATGGTACTAGCAATTAGGCATTCAACACCATGTAGTTGAAGATATAAGAAAAGCCTATATTTGAAGCCTTGTTTGGTAATTCTATTCAAAGTATTTTAAAACTTATTCAACTTTTTTAAATTTTTCTTCATAATTTTTTTTCTCCGGTGTTCTACCGTTTTCGGATAATTTAAATAAATAGAAATGTAGGCACAATTACGTCCTACATGTACAATTTTTTTTGTTTCCCAAACGGGCGGGACAGCCGAGAAAAATAGAATTTCCCATCTCTTAAAATAGTTTCCCAAAATTTCCACTACTAGGGTTGTCACTTTTGAAAACTGAAAATGTATTATTGGTTCCTAAAATTGTTAAGAATCATGAGTAGAAGCTCCAGTTAATGTTTCCGCTGACTTTGTTAAAACCTTATATTAAAATTTTAAAAAGCTCCAAAAATGTTAAATCCTCCACAAATTGTCGGATTGAGCATTGTTGTATTTAGAGTCCAATTTTTTTGTAATTGATTTACATCGATATAGGATACAGAAGAACATTAGTTGAGGTTACTCGCTTTGTTGGTTTCTGAACCAGCCTGTATGTCTTGCGGGGGCTGAAGCGGGGTAAAGAGGGAAGCATGTATTTAAACAAATATCACCTTTGTGTGATAGATAAGCGTAAGGTTGATGTATTTATATTATTTATTAGCAAAATCTAGCAACGAGTAGCATCACTAAAGTTGCACCGAAGAAATTCGTGTTGGAATAGGGATGTTATCGTTTTAAAGTTTTATTTATCGATATATTTGATTCAATAAAGATTGTCAACTACATAATAAAGCTGGTTCCAATAAAGAAAAAGTAAACACCCTTAACTATAGAATTGCCGCATGTCAACGTCAGTTGCCTAATACGTTTGTTTTAGGTAAAGTATCTTTTAATAGAAACCCGTAATAATGTAAACACACTAATTAAACACAATTACTCCGTAGTTACATACATTTGCATATCAATCCTAATCATATTCACATTTCAATGAACCATGCATTGTTCTTACAATAATTTTGACATGAAATAACTTCTTTAGGATAGTTATTTTAATAAAAATACTTGGACGACGAAAACTTCAATAATTTGTCAAACTGTCATAATAATTTTTTGCTCATCAAAGTCTGTTAGTCTTCGGAAAGTTAGTGTTGTTTATCGTTTTTATTACTCACTCATTTCTCACTCACTCATTTGAATCATGAGTCAGTTCTAAAAAAGAAACGTAGGTTTTAAATTTAATATGACATTTGACATGACATTTGCCAACTACTACGTGAAATCACGGACTTTTTTTTTGCTTACGATTGAATTTCTTCCCAAGAAACAATCAGGAGGTAACAATGTTTTTATTATTCCATTAAAAATGTAATAAATAGATACACAGAATCTCTTAGAGATGCGATGGATAAATCCGAGAATAATTATAAAAAATGTGTAAAATGATTCGTGGTATTTTTAGGTTATAATGAGTGAACCGCAACCCAGTACATCAAGGTCAGGGATTTTTCACTCATATTAGTATTACATCACTATTAGATCACTATCAACACAGATAACAAGGTGTCAATGTCAAAAAAAAAAATTACATGATTGCGGCATTCTATTGAAAGGGACTTTAGTACCCTATACGTTTTGATTCCCATGCGAGTGTCCAAATATGTGGCATAAACGGCCGTATATCTTGTTTACGTTGGCACAGAAGTTTGATTTTTTCATACCTTCAGGGGATTGCAGGCCTGAGTATTTGATATAAATTTTAACTTTCTACCTCCACGCGTTCCTAAGAAAAAGGGTCTTGATAGACAGATAGACGGACAGACGGACAGACGGACGGTCAACGAAGTGATCTTATAAGGGTTCCTTTATTGCTTTTGAAGTAGGGAACCTTAAAAACTAAAAAATAATTCACGCCATCTGTTACTTGCTGTTAGAACTACAATACAAGAAAATATTATAACACATGATTTTAGTTTAGCTATTCATTGATAGATGGCGAATGTGATGTAACAATCAAGGTGACATACCGATTGATATTTATTTTTTTACGATTTGTTTAACGATAATATTTATGATATCGATATCCCTACTTACAATATTTTAAATGTGAAAGTAACTGTCTGTTACGTTTTCACGCATAAACTGCTGAACCAATTTTGATGAATTTTGGTATAGACATAAATGGGACCTTGGACAGGCTACTTTTTGTCGTGATAATAAATTGATGGAGGTGAAATAGGGGATGAAATTTTGTATAAGGAACCACTCATTTCTGAAGTTAGGGATATAAATATCATCATATTTCATATCTATACTATAAATGAAATAACAGTCACGGCTCAGTGCAGCTTGCGTGGTCAAGTCGATCATGCGGGTTAACTAACTACAGACACGGTCATAACCTGATGGGTATGTCATGTGCCAAGCACCATAAACAATGTCAACACGGACGATGTGGAGTAATTTCAAAGCTTTTAAAATTTTATTTTAAATCTCGACCTCCGAATATTTTATTAACAAAAATTGCAAATATCTCGAAAACGGTAAAAGATATCAAAAATCTGACAGAAATTTTGAAAAGCTTAACTAAAAGCATATAATACATGGGACGAATATTGACTATGAAGAAAATGGCGAAAGTCGAAATTTTTTCGTTTTTCCATACAAATTCGTGATTCGCTATTCAGGGTTAGTATAGGAAACTGAAAAAGAATATTTGTACATCCGACTTTTTCTTTTTTTTATACTCTATACTTAACTCTGAGTCGTCGTGGTCGTGGCTCAGTGCGGCTTGCGTGGTCGCATCGATCACGCAGGTTAACTGACTACAGACACGGTCATAACCTGGATGGGTTTGACTGTTAGTGGCATTTATCTCGACCGTTTCCGTGCTTCGCAAGGCACGTTAAGCCGTTGGTGCCGGCTGCTATCGCTAGCAGTCGTTAAGCCATGTCAGAGGCCTTATAGGCGGCTTGAAAACTTCTGACACTGGGGTTGGCCACTAGCCCCACAACCTCCACCAATCCGGACTTGGCCCCCGTGTGTGGAGTATGGTCTTAAACTTCCCGAGTTATGGGAAGAGACCCGTGCCCCTGCAGTGGGAACGTAATGGGTTGTTAACATATCAATATGGATATTACAGGAATGTTTTTATTGGACGAACGAGTTTCTATACCGAAGATATCCCAGATGTCAGCCTGTGCGAGATTAGAATGGCTCTCAAACAGCTTAAGAACAACAAGGCACCGGGTGATGATGGAATTACGGCTGAGCTTCTGAAAGCAGGTGGAGAACCGGTACTTATAGCTCTTCAGAAGCTATTTAATTCCGTCATGCTCGAGGGACGAACGCCTACAGCATGGCACAGGAGTGTGGTGGTGCTCTTCTTCAAGAAGGGTGATAAGTCTCTGCTGAAGAATTACAGACCCATCTCACTCCTGAGCCATGTCTACAAGCTGTTTTCGAGAGTCATTACGAATCGTCTCGCACGCAGGTTTGACGACTTCCAGCCTCCCGAACAAGCCGGTTTCCGAAAAGGCTTCAGTACCATAGACCACATACATACGCTGCGGCAGATTATACAGAAGACCGAAGAGTATAATCGGCCACTATGCTTGGCGTTTGTGGACTATGAGAAAGCCTTTGATTCGATCGAGACCTGGGCTGTGTTGCAGTCTCTCCAACGGTGCCAAATTGATTATCGATACATCGAAGTGTTGAAGTGCTTGTATGAAAACGCCACCATGTCGGTCCACCTCCAGGATCAGAATTCGAAACCTATCCGGCTGCAGCGTGGGGTGAGACAGGGAGACGTTATATCTCCGAAACTGTTCACCACTGCACTGGAAGACGTTTTCAAGCTTCTGGACTGGAGAGGACTCGGCATTAACATCAATGGCGAGTACATCACTCACCTTCGATTTGCTGACGATATCGTGATCATGGCTGAGACCTTGGAAGACCTAGGCGCAATGCTCGAAGGACTTAGTAGAGTCTCCCAACAAGTGGGTCTTAAAATGAACATGGATAAGACGAAAATCATGTCAAACGTCCGTGTTACACCCACTCCTCTGAAGGTTGGAGACTCTACACTCGAAGTTGTTGACGAATATGTATACCTGGGACAAACAGTCCAGTTAGGTAGGTCCAACTTCGAGAAAGAGATCAATCGTCGAATCCAACTCGGCTGGGCAGCGTTCGGGAAGCTTCGCAATATCTTTACGTCCAAAATACCGCAGTCCCTCAAGACTAAAGTCTTTGACCAGTGTGTGTTGCCAGTGATGACATATGGATCCGAGACATGGTCGCTTACTATGGGCCTTATAAGAAGGCTCAAAGTCACCCAAAGGGCGATGGAGCGTGCTATGCTTGGTGTTTCCCTACGTGATCGAATCAGAAATGAGGAGATACGTAGGAGAACTAAAGTTACCGACATAGCTCTCAGAATCGCTAGACTTAAGTGGCAGTGGGCAGGGCACATAGCTCGTAGAACAGATGGCCGTTGGGGCAGTAAAGTTCTCGAATGGCGACCGCGCACCGGAAGGCGCAGTGTGGGCAGGCCCCCGACTCGGTGGACCGACGACCTGGTAAAGGTTGCAGGAAGCCGCTGGATGCGAGCCGCACAGGACCGGTCGGTGTGGAAATCCTTGGGGGAGGCCTTTGTCCAGCAGTGGACGTCTTCCGGCTGATAGATAGAGTTTCTACAAAACGAATATTAATAGTCTATAAGCAATATGATATAAGCATTTTGTACACCTCATTATGTGGTAAAACATAAAGATATTTTTTGCAAACCCTAAATTAACACTATGTTCTGGCAAAATTAAATATTTCAATTTTATTTTTAGTTTTCAAAAGTGACAACCCTAGCAGTGAAATTTTCTGTTGTTTATTTTAATATTTTCTAACTAGCTTTTCTCACAGCTTCACCGCGTGGGTACAGTTTTTGAGATTATCGTTGAGCGTGCATGGAAATGAGTTTTTTGAAATAAAAATATCCCGAGAAAAATCAAACACCAGTTATAAAATATTGGGGGGGGGGGGGTTAGCCCCGCTGATAATGTCATTAGGGAGGGCGTTCTCGGGTACCCTGTGGAGTCAGCGCCAGTGGGCCTTATTCAAATAGACCTGAGAAATCACCTGTCTCCACAATACTTGAGAACACTTTGTTTTTTAAACAAAAATCTTATTCCTGTTTATTTTAATTATTATTAATTTCAGTAACTAATAATCTCATTCTAAATCTGTATTTTTTTACGTTTATTAAAAAACAACCCAACATGTATTTTATTTATAATATTTAACCTTCATTTAAATTCAACAATCG
Source organism: Coleophora deauratella (assembly GCA_958295455.1). Classification (NCBI taxonomy): domain Eukaryota; kingdom Metazoa; phylum Arthropoda; class Insecta; order Lepidoptera; family Coleophoridae; genus Coleophora; species Coleophora deauratella. The sequence continues at coordinate 5,299,926 of OY282393.1, forward strand.
TATCGGTATCGGCATCGGTATCGCCGATATTTTTCTAAGAATATCAGTATCGTTATCGTATCGGCAAAAAGGCGTATCGATGTATCCCTATTAAAATTACCCTTAAAGAATATTTTATTTGTATTTTTTTATATATTTACGTTTATCTGTATCCAACCGTGATATTGTTATTTATTATTAGTAATGAGATATTTTTATTTCTCACTTACAATTTGTAATCCCTTGGCATCATCTACCTGATAGTAGATCCATCCAAATCAACCATTCTACATTGTTTATTCTTTAACCAGAGAGTAGATTATGAATTGAATATACAATATTGTAATTTTTTTTTGACGATTACGTTATTGGGTAAATGCAAGGTAAATGGAATTACCGATTGCAGATTCAGATGCATATTTAATATTATTCTGTATTTATTCCTACATGTGGAAATTTCAGTATCCTTTTGTTATTTACTTGAGTCTCGAATTGTTTTCGCTCTTTGATTTCGTCGCACTTAAATTTCGTCGTTCACTGCCAAAGAGGTTTTTCGTGAGGATATTATATTTAACATCGAACATTAACGCTGATTAAAAAGTCTATTATGTACGTAAATTTGTCCTATCCGAATACCTAATATCGGTTCATATTACGAACAAAACTTGAAAAGTATTTGCCAATCAGTCTATTTGTATTTTAGAGAAAATATTTCATTACAATCAAAACTTTTGCTGAAACAGTGTGAATTATGACCATCATTTAGTACTCGTAAAGTTACCCCTAATTAATGATTATTTCTTATAAACATCATACAACTAATTAAGTTTCGTGGTGGGCGTTTCAAAGAAACATAGAATTAGAAATACATTACTAAAGCTCTTTGTTAACACACATTTGACTAATCGGCCATATTCAAACTAATGAAAAGCGAACTCCTTCAATTCTAACTCTAATTCGCCAAAAGGTCAAAGAAACACAGGTACAATTTATTAAGTTCTTTAAAAATTTATTTTGCGGCCTAAATAGATTTTCGGGGAAGCATTTAAGCGTTTAATACATAATGTAGTATTTAATGAATCGGTGTCAGATAATGTATTTTTATGGGAGCGTGACGTTGACATGTGACAATTACATAGTTAAGTTTGTTTACTTTTTACTTTTTCTTTATTGGAACAAGCTTTATTATGTAGTACTTAGTCAATCTTTATTGAACCAAATATATCGATAAATATATTTTTTTAAAACGATAACATCCCTATCTCAATACGAATTTCTTGGGTGAAACTTTAGTGATGCTACTCGTTGCTAGATTTTGCTTATAGATAACATAAATACATCAACCTTACGCTTATCTATCACACAAAGGTGATATTTGTTTAAATACATGCTTCCCTCTTTACCCCGCTTCAGCCCCCGCAAGACATACAGGCTGGTTCAGAAACAAACAGAGCGATTAACCTCAACTAATGTTCTTCTATATCCTATATCGATGTAAATCAATTACAAAAAAATTGGACTCTACATACAACAATGCTCAATCCGACAATTTGTGGAGGATTTAACATTTTTGGAGCTTTTTAAAATTTTAATATAAGGTTTTAACAAAGTCAGCGGAAACATTAACTGGAGCTTCTACTCATGATTCTTAACAATTTTAGGAACCAATAATACATTTTCAGTTTTCAAAAGTGACAACCCTAGTAGTGGAAATTTTGGGAAACTATTTTAAGAGATGGGAAATTCTATTTTTCTCGGCTGTCCCGCCCGTTTGGTAAACAAAAAAAATTGTACATGTAGGACGTAATTGTGCCTACATTTCTATTTATTTAAATTATCCGAAAACGGTAGAACACCGGAGAAAAAAAAGTATGAAGAAAAATTTAAAAAAGTTGAATAAGTCTTAAAATACTTTGAATAGAATTACCAAACAAGGCTTCAAATATAGGCTTTTCTTATATCTTCAACTACATGGTGTTGAATGCCTAATTGCTAGTACCATTAAGTTTCTATTAAGATTTTCCTCTTTTGTTTCCCATTTGGAAAATTATTTTAAAAATTGCTGTAAAATAAAAACTACAGATATTTGACACGCGGGAGTTCTCGTCGTGGCTTAGATATGAATATTTCTACCAGATTTTGGAAAAAACTCAACAATGTCACTTTTTCGGCTTCCAAAATCCACTGTGCACTCGACCACTTGACCTACCACTCGAGCACTCACCCAAGCACTTGACCGAGCACTCACCCAAGCACTTGACCGAGCACTTGACCGAGCACTCACCAAAGCACTTGACCGAGCACTTGACCGAGCACTTGACCGAACACTCGCCCGAGCACTTGACCGAGCACTCACCCAAGCACTTGACCGAGCACTCGACCGAGCACTTGACCGAGCACTCGACCTAACACATGACCGAGCACTCGACCGAACACTTGACTGAGCACTCGACCGAGCACTCGCCCGAGCACTTGACCAAGCACTCGACCGAGCACTCGCCCGAGCACTTGACAGAGCACACGACCGAGCACTCGACCGAGCACTCGCCCGAGCACTTGAACGAGCACTCACCCAAGCACTTGACCGAGCACACGACCGAGCACTCGACCGAGCACTCACCCGAGCACTTGACAGAGCACTTGCCCTAGCACTTGACCGAGCACACGACCAAGCACTCGACCGAGCACTCGACCGAACACTTGACCGAGCACTCGCCCGAGCACTTGACCGAGCACTCACCCAAGCACTCGCCTGAGCACTTGACCGAGCACTTGACCGAGCACTTGACCAAACACTCGCCCGAGCACTTGACCGAGCACTCACCCAAGCACTCGCCTGAGCACTTGACCGAGCACTTGACCGAGCCCTTGACCGAACACTCGCCCGAGCACTTGACCGAGCACTTGACCGAGCACTCACCAAAGCACTTGACCGAGCACTTGACCGAGCACATGACCGAACACTCGCCCGAGCACTTGACCGAGCACTCACCCAAGCACTTGACCGAGCACTCGACCAAGCACTCGCCCGAGCACTTGACTGAGCACTCGACCTTACACTTGACCGAGCACTCGACCGAACACTTGACTGAGCACCCGACCGAGCACTCGCCCGAGCACTCGCCCGAGCACTTGACTGAGCGCTCGACCTAACACTTGACCGAGCACTCGACCCAGCACTCGCCCGAGCACTTGACCGAACACTCGCCCGAGCACTTGACCGAGCACTCACCCATGCACTTGTCCTACCACTCGACCACTTGACCTACCACTCGAGCACTCACCCAAGCACTTGACCGAGCACTCACCCAAGCACTTGACCTACCACTCGACCACTTGACCTACCACTCGAGCACTCACCCAAGCACTTGACCGAGCACTCACCCAAGCACTTGACCGAGCACTTGACCGAGCACTCACCAAAGCACTTGACCAAGCACTTGACCGAGCACTTGACCGAACACTCGCCCGAGCACTTGACCGAGCACTTACCCAAGCACTTGACCGAGCACTCGACCGAGCACTTGACCGAGCACTCGACCTAACACTTGACCGAGCACTCGACCGAACACTTGACTGAGCACTCGACCGAGCACTCGCCCGAGCACTTGACCGAGCACTCGACCTAACACTTGACCGAGCACTCGACCGAACACTTGACTGAGCACTCGACCGAGCACTCGCCCGAGCACTTGACCAAGCACTCGACCGAGCACTCGCTCGAGCACTTGACAGAGCACTCGACCGAGCACTCGCTCGAGCACTTGACAGAGCACAAGAACCGAGCACTCGACCGAGCACTCGACCGAGCACTCGCCCGAGCACTTGAACGAGCACTTGACCGAGCACTTGACCGAACACTCGCCCGAGCACTTGACCGAGCACTCGCACTTGAACGAGCACTCGACCGAGCACTTGACAGAGCACTCGCCCGAGCACTTGACCGAGCACTCACCCAAGCACTTGACCGAGCAGTCACCCAAGCACTTGACCGAGCACTTGACCGAACACTCACCCAAGCACTTGACCGAGCACTTGACCGAGCACTTGACCGAACACTCGCCCGAACACTCGTCTCGCACTTGAACGAGCACTCGACCGAGCACTTGACAGAGCACTCGCCCGAGCACTTGACCGAGCACTCACCCAAGCACTTGACCGAGCACTTGACCGAGCACTTGACCGAACACTCGCCCGAGCACTTGACCGAGCATTCACCCAAGCACTTGACCGAGCACTTGACCAAACACTCGCCCGAGCACTTGACCGAGCACTCACCCAAGCACTCGCCTGAGCACTTGACCGAGCACTTGACCGAGCACTTGACCGAGCACTTGACCGAACACTCGCCCGAGCACTTGACCGAGCACTCGCACTTGAACGAGCACTCGACCGAGCACTTGACAGAGCACTCGCCCGAGCACTTGACCGAGCACTCACCCAAGCACTTGACCGAGCACTCACCCAAGCACTTGACCGAGCACTTGACCGAACACTCACCCAAGCACTTGACCGAGCACTTGACCGAGCACTTGACCGAACACTCGCCCGAACACTCGCCTCGCACTTGAACGAGCACTCGACCGAGCACTTGACAGAGCACTCGCCCGAGAACTTGACCGAGCACTCACCCAAGCACTTGACCGAGCACTTGACCGAGCACTTGACCGAACACTCGCCCGAGCACTTGACGGAGCACTCACCCAAGCACTTGACCTACCACTCGACCACTTGACCTACCACTCGAGCACTCACCCAAGCACTTGACCGAGCACTCACCCAAGCACTTGACCGAGCAAGTGACCGAGCACTTGACCGAGCACTTGACCGAGCACTTGACCGAGCACTTGACCGAGCACTTGACCGAGCACTTGACCGAGCAATCGCCCGAGCACTTGACAGAGCACTCGCCCGAGCACTTGACCGAGCACTCGACCTAACACTTGACCGAGCACTCGACCGAACACTTGACTGAGCACTCGACCGAGCACTCGCCCGAGCACTTGACTGAACACTCGACCTAACACTTGACCGAGCACTCGACCCAGCACTCGCCCGAGCACTTGACCGAACACTCGCCCGAGCACTTGACCGAGCACTCACCCAAGCTCTTGACCTACCACTCGACCACTTGACCTACCACTCGAGCACTCACCCAAGCACTTGACCGAGCACTCACCCAAGCACTTGACCGAGCACTTGACCGAGCACTCACCCAAGCACTTGGCCTACCACTCGACCACTTGACCTACCACTCGAGCACTCACCCAAGCACTTGACCGAGCACTCACCTAAGCACTTGACCGAGCACTTGACCGAGCACTCACCCAAGCACTTGGCCTACCACTCGACCACTTGACCTACCACTCGAGCACTCACCCAAGCACTTGACCGAGCACTTGACCGAGCACTTGACCGAGCACTCACCCAAGCACTTGACCGAGCACTTGACCGAGCACTCACCCAAGCTCTTGACCTACCACTCGACCACTTGACCTACCACTCGAGCACTCACCCAAGCACTTGACCGAGCACTCACCCAAGCACTTGACCGAGCACTTGACCGAGCACTCACCCAAGCACTTGGCCTACCACTCGACCACTTGACCTACCACTCGAGCACTCACCCAAGCACTTGACCGAGCACTCGCCCGAGCACTTGACAGAGCACTCGCCTGAGCACTTGACCGAGCACTCGACCTAACACTTGCCCGAGCACTCGACCGAACACTTGACTGAGCACTCGACCGAGCACTCGCCCGAGCACAAAGCACTCACCCAAGCACTTGACCGAGCACTTGACCGAACACTCACCCAAGCACTTGACCGAACACTCACCCAAGCACTTGACCGAGCACTTGACCGAACACTCGCCCGAACACTCGCCTCGCACTTGAACGAGCACTCGACCGAGCACTTGACAGAGCACTCGCCCGAGCACTTGACCGAGCACTCACCCAAGCACTTGACCGAGCACTCACCCAAGCACTTGACCGAGCACTTGACCGAGCACTTGACCGAGCACTTGACCAAACACTCGCCCGAGCACTTGACCGAGCACTCACCCAAGCACTTGACCTACCACTCGACCACTTGACCTACCACTTGAGCACTCACCCAAGCACTTGACCGAGCACTTGACCGAGCACTCACCCAAGCACTTGACCGAGCACTTGACCGAGCACTTGACCGAACACTCGCCCGAGCACTTGACCGAGCACTCACCCAAGCACTTGACCGAGCACTCGACCGAGCACTCGCCCGAGCACTTGACCGAGCACTCGACCTAACACTTGACCAAGCACTCGACCGAACACTTGACTGAGCAACCGACCGAGCACTCGCCCGAGCACTCGCCCGAGCACTTGACTGAGCACTCGACCTAACACTTGACCGAGCACTCGACCCAGCACTCGCCCGAGCACTTGACCGAACACTCGCCCGAGCACTTGACCGAGCACTCACCCATGCACTTGTCCTACCACTCGACCACTTGACCTACCACTCGAGCACTCACCCAAGCACTCGACCGAGCACTCACCCAAGCACTTGACCGAGCACTTGACCGAGCACTTGACCGAGCACTTGACCGAGCACTTGACCGAGCACTCACCCAAGCACTTGACCTACCACTCGACCACTTGACCTGCCACTCGAGCACTCACCCAAGCACTTGACCGAGCACTCACCCAAGCACTTGACCGAGCACTTGACCGAGCACTCACCAAAGCACTTGACCAAGCACTTGACCGAGCACTCACCCAAGCACTTAACCGAGCACTTGACCGAGCACTTGACCGAACACTCGCCCGAGCACTTGACCGAGCACTCACCCAAACACTTGACCGAGCACTCGACCGAGCACTTGACCGAGCACTCGACCTAACACTTGACCGAGCACTCGACCGAACACTTGACTGAGCACTCGACCTAACACTTGACCGAGCACTCGACCGAACACTTGACTGAGCACTCGACCGAGCACTCGCAAGAGCACTTGACAGAGCACACGACCGAGCACTCGACCGAGCACTCGCCCGAGCACTTAAACGAGCACTCACCCAAGCACTTGACCGAGCACACGACCGAGCACTCGACCGAGCACTCACCCGAGCACTTGACAGAGCACTTGCCCGAGCACTTGACCGAGCACACGACCAAGCACTCGACCGAGCACTAGACCGAACACTTGACCGAGCACTCGCCCGAGCACTTGACCGAGCACTCACCCAAGCACTCGCCTGAGCACTTGACCGAGCACTTGACCGAGCACTTGACCAAACACTCGCCCGAGCACTTGACCGAGCACTCACCCAAGCACTCGCCTGAGCACTTGACCGAGCACTGTACCGAGCACTTGACCGAACACTCGCCCGAGCACTTGACCGAGCACTCACACTTGAACGAGCACTCGACCGAGCACTTGACAGAGCACTCGCCCGAGCACATGACCGAGCACTCACCCAAGCACTTGACCGAGCACTCACCCAAGCACTTGACCGAGCACTTGACCGAACATTCACCCAAGCACTTGACCGAGCACTTGACCGAACACTCGCCCGAACACTCGCCTCGCACTTGAACGAGCACTCGACCGAGCACTTGACAGAGCACTCGCCCGAGCACTTGACCGAGAACTCACCCAAGCACTTGACCGAGCACTTGACCGAACACTCGCCCGAGCACTTGACAGAGCACTCGCCCGAGCACTTGACCGAGCACTCGACCTAACACTTGACCGAGCACTCGACCGAACACTTGACTGAATACTCGACCGAGCACTCGCCCGAGCACTTGACTGAGCACTCGACCTAACACTTGACCGAGCACTCGACCCAGCACTCGCCCGAGCACTTGACCGAACACTCGCCCGAGCACTTGACCGAGCACTCACCCAAGCACTTGACCTACCACTCGACCACTTGACCTACCACCCAAGCACTTGACCGAGCACTCGACCGAGCACTCGCACGAGCACTCGACCAAACACTTGACTGAGCACTCGACCGAGCACTCGCCCGAGCACTTGACCGAGCACTCGACCGAGCACTCGACCGAGCACTCGCCCGAGCACTTGACAGAGCACTCGCCCGAGCACTTGACAGAGCACTCGCCCGAGCACTAGACCGAGCACTCGACCTAACACTTGACCGAGCACTCGACCAAACACTTGACTGAGCACTCGACCGAGCACTCGCCCCCGTCGACACGTTGCACGCGATGGTAATATTCGTGCCTGGAATTAGCGTCGGTTCCAATTTGAGAGAAGAATCGAAATCGACTCGACGTGGGAAATCGCGTCCGCGACGATGTTGTCTTCGCCTTTGACTTACTCGATCTCTGTAGTAAACTGCGAGATGATCGTCAGTTGGTTCAGCTGTGCGGGAGGCAACTTTTAGCGACGTTGTGAGAACGCGCACAGTAGTGGTTTGTGGTCGGTATATATGATGAAGTGTTGCGCCTCCAATATATACCGAAAATGTACACGGCCAACAACTCCCTGTAGTAGGCGGGCCAGGTGGTTTGGCTGGGCTTAAGTCTTCTACTGAAATATGCCAGCGGTTGCTAGCCCTGCTCTGTCCACTGCTGGATACAGGCGCCTACGTGTGTGCTTGAGGCGTCCGTGTGGAGGCCCAAGCATGCGTTAGGAATTGCATGCACGAGTGCGAGGCGTGAGTGAGGCTTTTGCGTGAGCGTTCTTCTATATTAAAGCACTTCGTTTTATTCGTCGACTGCACTTCATCATTACAATATACATAGGTACAGTGCCGCGTTCGGTTTGTGGTGCTCTTTTATATTACTCGTTAGCAACACTGAACCATACCATAATTAACTAAAACTAGCTATCAAATGATTGGTTATAACACCCCTCTTTTTGCGTCGGGGGTTAAAAACTAAGAATTTCGTGTACGCCTGAGCGTAGATAAAGTACTTAAAAATAACCTCAAAACATAAAATGAAAGTAAAAAAGCTCTGGAGTTACAGTAGCTATGAGAGTAATTTTTCGTATAATAATTAAATATGTTATCCCCTATCCAATTCAGAAGGTTTTTTCAAGACGCAATATGGTACGAGCGTTTCATAGTTCCGTGGCATTCTCCTTTATGGCATGTCTTTCAGGTACTTATTTATTTTAATATTGTTTACTTCGAAATAATAATTAACATTTTTGCAATAACGGTCATAAACTATGAACCGATAAAAAGATTTCTCAGATTGGACAAACTTAACTTTGTAGTTGATAAAATGTTCTCCCGTACGTTACGGCCAATTCTCCAACTGAAAATGTAAGTTTGTAATCGCAAAAAAAATTTTTTATTACAAAAAACAAATAATCCTTTACTTGTGCTCTGAAATGTTGCTTCGTGCCAATTTTTATGACATCATTAATTTGTGAGTGTCAAAATGACCGTATTATTTTAGACGTTTAATTTTTTTACAGCTCCGAAGAGCAGGAAACCATAGTATTTAATATCTTCTTTATCCTAATAGACTACATAAAATATATCCTATGTTTGGGTGTTAAGATGTTGGATTTAACGGCACCACTTAAGAATTCTCAAATTGGACAGTTAGGCAAAAAACAATATTTTCAAGGGTATTTTTTAAATCCTTTTTGGTATAAAACTGCTAAGTTGTATCTGCAATATAATTATTATTATTTACAATTAACTCGTGTATGTAATTTAGGGTGTTAGAAAAGTGAGATTTTATGTGGTTTCTCAGAATCAAGTCTATCATAGAATGCAGGAAAAATATTGAAAAAATCCGCCCTTCACATTTTTTCAGATTCCCATACTAAATCGGAATAGTGAATCAAGAATTTGTATGGAAAATTGAAGAAGGTTGTATATCGGATTTTTCCAATATTTTCAAGTGAGTCTGAGTAACCCCTTAAAATCTCAAACGCACTTTTTAACACCTTGTATATAATATGGAATATTTTGCGGCTGCCCCATTAAGTTTCTTCTGGATATGTCCATTATAGGGTTAAATATAAAAATACACCTGTATATTTTACTGTTACACGGTATAGTCATTTCTTTTAACCAGCTGTCAACAGATTTTTTTAACATTGCAGTATTTAATTTATACTTTTGTTCTAACCAGACCATATCATAATATTTGACCAGTCTCTCATTTTTAAGTTCCTTCACACGTTAGGGAATAAGCTCGTTAAAACAACATTGTTTTACGGTAGTTTTACGGCTTTTGTGTCATTTGTAATGTTACGATGTAGTTTTTCTAAGTACATACATTTGTCTGCATGGTTTATATTCGATGAAAAAATTGAGATACATATTATTTTATCCAGCATGTATCTATTTATAAATCATCATTAGTATTTCGGCTCATGATGATGCCTAGAATTGGACGTAAAATAGTTATACCATAGCGATCCAACTGACATAAAGAAAGTTACAGATAACTTACTTTATGTCACTGATATTAACAGTTAGATGTAATGGTATAACTACGTCCAATTATTCTATGATTTATTTGTTTTATTCAGATATCTTTAGTACCTATTGACTATTCTATATTATTATTATTATTATTTTTACCCTCAATTGGTAAACCCTTGGCTTCATCTCACCTGATGGTAAGTGATGATGATGCCGAAAATGGAAGCGGGCTTACCAAGATTCCCCAATGCAATAGGGAACTGGCTATCTTATCTTCATGCCGGAACACATCAAGGGCTCGAAAATGCCCTACCACCAACCAAACCGAGTCCTACAAAGTTGGACCTTCCGGAAATCGAACCCGCGACCTCCTGATGTGAAGCGAGCGGACAAGCTACTGGGCTATGGAGGCGGTTAAAATTTATTTATAAAAGACAATCAAACACATCTTTTAAACGACCTCTTTTTTATTTTAAACACCTTTAACTTCTAAAGTCTGTAGACTAAAATTTCTTGCAAGGCAATTACTTGTAACATTATATTTTGTAACAGCGTTTTATAACTAGTTGTATTTATTTGCCTGTAACTTACTTCTGTTATTGTTGATTTTATGTAAAACATCTTGTTAAACGATATAATTGGTTTCGTTCAAATAAATTTGTATTAAAATAAAATAAAAAAATGAAAGAACATTAAAATAATAAAGCGAGGGAAGTTCTGTCCTTATAAGAAATAAGACCGCAAAGTATACGGAAACTCAATATACTTTGCGGCCTTTTGTCGTACGAGGGTCAATAATAGTGCTTCTGGTCGAGATGGAAAAAAAGAGTCGAGAATTCAAGAGCTCGAGAAATCCGTTTAGTCGCAAGTACCTATCGTGTTTTACCTCTCCGTTTCTTAGAGAATTACGATATAAAATCTTTCGTGTTTAGAAATTAGTAAATAAGCGATAATAAATGTGTTTTCCCGTTCTCAACTTTACTTAAACTTGTATAGTTATATACGTTATTAGCTAGCCTATTATATTATATGTATATGTCTATTTCTTTTTTGTTTGGAACATTAATGCCTGGCAATTACTGTTTGGCAAAAGTCCCGAGACAAAAAAATTGGGCGAGAAATCAGAAACCTAATAAATCATTACTTGAGACGTTGCTTCAGATTTGTACCTGGCTTCTTCACCTATCACAAGCGATAGATTACTGCCTACAGCTGCACTAGAGAATTTCACATTATCATGTGTAACATGTTTTTTAGTATTTCCCGTATAATTTTTTAGAATAACACGTGCAAATTGTCTGACTTTATAATAATAATAAATTTATTAAAAAAAAAAAGATTTAGAGACACCAGTTTCTTCTTAATACGTACAGTCATCTGTTCGGGCATATATTGCGTGAGTCAGACTGACCAATCTCCCACCCCAACTAAGTAATTACCTTACTTGTGTTATGTATGGGTGTACCAGACACATCCCTTAAACAAATGCCTCATATTACATATGCAGTACGGAACTATATGGGTTCATTTATAATTGTCACCTTTAACTGTAATTTTTGTTGTATATGTTTGCCTTTTATTTCGGCCGTATTTAATATGATTCAAAGTAAATTTGATACCCTAAAACAACATTTGAAAAATAGCGCAGTACGGAGCTGTCATTTATCAAAACTTCTTTTCTTTCGGTCCTCAGCCCAGTGGTTATTTTAGTTATTAATGTCGCTTGAACTAGTATTGTTAACTTTACAGTCCTCTTTTTTTATGTGATAGGTGGCAAACGAGCCGCTGGATCACCTGATGGTAAGCGATTACCGCCGCCTATAGACACCGCAACACCAGAGAAGTCACAAGTCTTTTTAAAAGAGGGCTTCCTATCCCACATTAAATATAAAAAGAAAAACCGTAGATATTTCAGACGTTTTTCTTACTCCATTCCTCGATATATCTTCCCCATTAGTCGTCGTCTATTCACAATAAATTTCTCGACTCGAAAGTAGGGCTCGAAGTGATCAGTAATCTCTTTCCGTCATTCGTTCAGCCAATAGGAATAAAAAAGACAGTGGCAGCGTAATCGGTGGATAATCGTGGAGTAATGTGACTCACCCTTAAATGCATATTTGAGGGTAGAAGTGCTAACAGGGCTGTACTTGATTGATTTATTCCAATTGAAACTTATGATGTTCAGAAGCAATGAAGAATTTAAATTTATATTAACAGCTATTCTATTAAAACTTGAATAATTAAGTTACAGTAAATTACATACATTAAATAAAACACTAGAAAACATTTTGTTTAAAAAAGTATTTCTAGATAAAAAATGATCCAAGAGACGATCAAAAGTTCAATTTTATTTTGCGATTTGACTAAAGTCGTAAGGCAAAAGGTGTTTACAATGATGAGTACAAGTGCCAGTTCACAGGTCCTACGTCAATTTTGATACATAACACAAACTGAGAAATTTACGAAATGGCAGTGTGTGCTTCAAAGCGCACGCTCATTTACATTTCGCCACGTTAAAATTTTATTAGTTCAAAATCCAAAATAGATGAGACATAGAGATGTTGACATGTCCCACTCGTACTGTCATGAAGTAAAAAAGATTTTTGCAAGATTATCTGGACCATTAAAATTATAAATTACCTGTCAAGTTATGAAAGAAAATACAAGTGTATACAGGCTTAGAAAAATATAATTGCTGAAGGTGCCTTCTGTAAACGACATCGCTCTGAACTGCTTTTGTTCTACGATTTTACGAAAAATAAAAACAATGTTGGACTTCTTACATTTAATTATCAAATCGTCAAACATTTTTGTCAACTTTCTATGGGAAATCTACAATTATATTTTTTTGCAAACTCAGCAAAATTGTTGTATAAATGATGAGAAGATGTTTCAGTTTATGGATCCAAAACCTTCTCTGTTACATTCTGTAAATTTTTATTTCAGATTATTTTGTGTGTATAGATTTCTCAAAACTGATCTTTAGAACTAAAAGTTGTGCTGAGTCCGACACTGGCTGAGAGCATGTCCGACGCTAGCTTTCAATTTCCGTTACGAGCGCATTGCAAGGAGTTCCCCTCAAGGCTTTGTGCTAATGGCTTTCGCGGGAATCTAAGAAGCATTCCAAAATCACGGGAAATGTTGCGTACAATACCATTTCAATAGAAAAGATGAAGAAAAGGACGAAGTTTCTGAACAAGTATTTCGTTGGAGTATTTCAAATGTTCCTTATTTAAGTTTTGCTTCTTTTTATTGCCAAAAGCGTAAAACTACCTCTGAAATTATTTACAACAGTATTAATTTTAATCACCTCATATCTTACGAAGGAAATATTTTAGTACGTATTCCCGCTCCCGACTCGTGGTCCCACCGCGTTGACCCACTGGTGGGTCGACGAGTAATTGACTGATTACTCGTGGTCCCACCGATTCACTCTTGACTAACGAATTTAATCAATTTTTTTATTAACCTTTAGAAACCAGTATTATGATTATCACTTCAGCTGAAAGACGTCAACTTTTGAGCGTATGCGTTCTTCAAATAATTAGGTGTTGAAGAAGGCAAAAAAAAATCACATGCCTATGAAGGCTACCTATGCAATGCGCTTTGCGAGTTTTGTCTTATTTTTAGGTAAATACTACGATTTACGCATATTTTTGTCTATCTACATTTTGGATAATACTTTTGGTTATGTATCACGGTTTTCCGACTTATTTCATCAGTGCAACTGCTAACTATAGTTATAATTAACCACAGCTTAATAAACTAACCAACGTTTTTGAAAACGATGACAGCATCGTTTACAAATACCGAAAAACAAGTACACAGGTTCTTGTATGCCAAACAAAGGTCTGGTCTATAATTGTCTACTATACCCGTCGAGACCATTAGTTTGCGAAAGAAATTACGCTTGGTCCATCACCATTATCTTTTCTTTTGGTTAATTGTTTGGCGTACCTACTCAGCTTTTATTTTCTACAATAAGTTTGTCGTTTCGACCCCGCTCACTACAACTGTTGTCTTGGCATCTGCTATGAAGGTGCTATTGCCAGCAATAAGCTAGCATTGAAAAACCTCCGCCTAAAACCTCCGCCTATCTACTTAATTAAGACTTTTCAATTTCAATTCAATTTATTTATTTCATAAACATAGGTACAAGGTTGGTGACATACACAAAGAATAAAATTAAATTATTCTCTATGTTTCGCCAATAGGCATATAAAATAATTAACAATAATAAATAGATCACGCACAGATTCCTTAAATATGTCATAATAATAAATTCAATAATACATTAAATTAATAGCATCAATTTCACAAACATAATTATATAACAATCAGATAGAATTACATTCAAAATTTATTTTCACAAAATGTCACAAGATTCAAAATCATAAATATCACAAAATGTCAGTACTATTATTATTGAAAGCTGTCAGTAAAATATTCATCGATAGAATAATAATATTTAGTAAAAAAAAAAAATGTTTTGCTTTTAAATTCTTTTTCATTATTACAGTCTCTTAATGTCGTAGGCAATTTGTTATATACAGGTGTTTAAGGACAGGTTTCCGAAAACTTTAGCTCAGTAGACGAAACTGAACAACTTTCCACAGGAATTTTTTTCAGGAAACGAAAAAAAAAATCGCCTTCTCCATACAAACTGTCCAATCGAGTTTATATTTTTGTATGGAGAAGCCGATTTTTTTTTTCGTTTCCTGAAAAAATTTCTTGTGGAAAGTTGTTTAGTTTCGTCTACTCAGCAAGCCCTTAAAGTTTTCGAAAACCTATCCCTTACACCCTGTAAAGTTCAGGTGCCATGGCAAATACACTTTTATGGAAAAGTGTAGAAGTGCAGGGAACTAAATGAAATTTATCAGTTCGTTGTTGTCTAGTAACAAATTTAAACAGATCTAGATTGCACCTCACGAAATTAATAACTTCATAAATAAACAACGCCGGAAATGTCAAGATCTTAAGCCTTCGAAAATGTGGCTTACAGCTTTCTATTCATTTAAGGTGACATATAGCTTGAATGCATTTTTTTTGGGCAATAAAGACGTCTTCTTTGTTTGTTGCATTACCCCAGAATATGATAACTCTATCTAACATATACAGTGCATACGAAAACTAACTTAGTTTGTTACATATGTGATCGATTTGAGTTTTTTTGTCATACACAGATAATAATCTGTGTATAGTCCTAAAAAAATTGTCATATTATTTTCTTGTACTTTTTTGCTGTATCTGGCTAACAAAACATGTTTTGTGCCATATTTGACATATTGCGAATAGGACCAAATGTGTCCAATATCTCCACATGACTACTTTGCTTATGACTCAAAATATTCCAAATGGATTCGCGGTTCACTTTTAGTTGCACGGTTCCCAGGGAGCAGTTGATTTATGAATAGTATAAATATAATAAAAACAGAAATATGGCAGCAATTTATTAACTGTATGTCGCAACCTTTAGTATTCATTTTCATTCTCCTTCATTTTTATAAGGACGTTTTGAAATTATACATCAAAAGCTTCTATTTGCGAAACTGAATCAACTTCACCAGGGAACAATGGATTTGCCAATATACCCAATACAATTAATTAGAAGTTTTCTTGAATTTAAAAAGTTGCCAGAGAATGTCTGGAGGGATAGAAATCTTTCATGGTTGCATGAAACTGTTACATATTTTATTTTATGTTACAGGTAAACATTTGGCTAATTTCAGTTTCACTGTATTGTAATGCATATTGTACAATATAATGACTGTAGCCTTATACAATATTATTATGTATTATCATTGCAATAAAATATATTGAAGTAAAAGTTTTCAGGAATACGCCTCCTGTGAATTCGAAATTTATAAAATACATCAAATTAATAACTCGTGCCAGAATATTTTTGCCACTCTAATTTGTTTAAAAAAATGAAACCTTTAATACAGAGACATAATATGAGCAAATTAATCACAGCTGATTTACAACATTGCAATAGTCCATTATCTGTAGCACATTTATCCACTGTATCTTCATAGATTTTCACTTCGATGAGCTTACAATTAACGACCTTTTATAGCCAATTTGTATTATTGAGTTCTTTAAAGGTAGTCTACAGCAGCGGTTCCCAATATTTTCTTGCTGTGGAACCCTAATTGATCCACCATTTTTTGGCGGAACCCTACCTCGTCAAAAGGAATATTCATCTTTAATTCCCATCCAAAACTCATTCAAGATTCAAATTTGAATTTAATGATTGTAATTTTCGTACGCGCTTTTTGTACCGTATGCGCGAAAGAGTAAGAATACTATGTGTTGCAGAGATTGGTACCGAAATATACCGAACTGGCCGATGAAAGGCAGCGTATTTCCTATGTAGCTACGGCAATAAGGCTTAACTCTCGGAACCCGGGTCACAGGAGTTCCGAGAGTTAGGCTTGTTTGTTTGTTTGTTTGTAAACTCTTTATTGCAAAAAGAAATAAATGTACAAAACTTAAAAGTAACTGTAAAAATACGCAATGGCGGACTTATCTCTTACGGGATCTCTTCCAGTCAACCTCATATGTTGAAAGGAATTATATTTAAAAGTAGGAGCAACACGACATAATAAAATTTAAGAAACTTATAAACACTTTTGAAATACTATATCCTAAAACATAATATATATACAATACATACATACATACATACAATACATAGAGTAATATACATGTAAAATAGATTAATGAGCTCAGGAGCCAGGGTTGGGACTCAACAACTTTATTGTCGTAGTCCCACGGAACCCTAGGGTTCTACGGAACACGTTTTGGGAACCGCTGGTCTACAGGACTACAGATAGTCGCCTTGTTTTATCGTGCTCATTATTCAAGTCAAAACTTTGCTGTTTTGTCAATTTGTCACTCGATCGCTTGCTTGATGGAATTTCAAGAAAATCTACGAAGTTCTTTGTAAACGAGCGAAGTTCGATGGTTTCTATTAAACAGGGATGAAAGTACATGAAAGCGAAAACATCTAGTGTAAATATAATGAGGAGAGTAATCGGGTTTTGTTTGCATGACGATAGCTGCTTACAAGATTAATAGGATTTCTTCAAATTTTGTTAAAGTGACCCTCTTCGGGTCAAACTGAGATCAAAAAAAGCATTTTATACAACAAAACCTATTTCTGAATGAAACTTCGTCGCCGATTTATACTGAAGGAATTCTAGATAATTTTTTTCCCAGTTGGCGTCCTAATACATAATACAATTTAATATAGATTTAAATGAGATTGGACTGTGGTTGATTTTTTTCAATTTTGTGACATTTCGATTTTAAAAATGGAAGTTCTTTAATATATCCTAAACAAGTGCTACAATAATTAAGGAATTAATAAATAATTTATGTACAGTTCAGTCAAATTCCTTTCATATATTACTTTCATAAACTTTTATTACCTTCATATAAAATACCAAACAACCTATTATCTGAAATATAAAAACAACATTTTCATGTTGTCGGATAATTAACATTTGTAACATTAAGACACAAAATCCGGAGTGGATTTTTAATACACAAATATTATAATTAAATTTGAAATCGTTACAATTCTTCAAGAAATGAACTTACTATGTACTAGTATAATATATAAAAAAATATATGAAAAATATATTTAAAAAATGAAGAGTTCTACTCATGAAACTGAACAACAAAAGTTACTGTTCGCAGGTATACATGGGAACTTATTCAGATGGTTCATGTCGTATATTGAGAATCGATCCCAAGCCGTTGTAATTAATGGTTTCACATCTTCCTTGCTACAGGTTCCCTCCGGTGTTCCTCAGGGATCACTGTTGGGACCATTACTATTCATTATATTCATTAATGACATTAGTTCATGTTTCAAGCATTCAAAGTTTTTATTATATGCCGACGATATGAAAGTTTTCAAACAAATTAATAACATTAACGATTGCTACCTCCTTCAGGAAGACCTAGGCAGATTTGAACGGTACTGTAACATGAATCTCCTAGACCTTAATGTATCCAAATGTAACTCAATAACGTTTACGCGCAAACCGCAATGTGTAAAATTTGATTATATACTTAAAGGACTTCTTATAAATAAGGTAGATAGTATCCGAGACCTAGGTGTTATTCATGATAGCAAATTATTATACGACAAACACATAGACTATATTGCTAAA
Organism: Coleophora deauratella; assembly: GCA_958295455.1. Taxonomy (NCBI): domain Eukaryota; kingdom Metazoa; phylum Arthropoda; class Insecta; order Lepidoptera; family Coleophoridae; genus Coleophora; species Coleophora deauratella. The sequence goes on from OY282393.1 coordinate 5,318,494, forward strand.
AAAGCCAATAAGGCAATGGGGTTCATTATGAGAATTGGTTCTCAGTTCACGAGTGTTAAGGTGATATTGTAAAAATTCTTTACTGCTCTCTTGTACGTAGTATTCTTGAATACTGCTCTGAAGTATGGAATCCTCAATATGATAAATATATTAATAGACTAGAGTTAATACAGAAACGTTTCATGAGGTTCTTACAATATAAATCCAAAAAATATGATAATTGCTACGAAGCAAGATGTAAGAGGCACCACATTTTACCATTGCTTGCAGTTAAGACGTAAAATAGGTGAAATAGTATCTGTGGTTAAAATAGCTCAAAATAAAATTGATTTTCCGCAGCTTCTTTCACTTATAAACTTAAAAGTTCCATCAAGAACTTCCATTCGACATCCTTTTTATTTATCCGTTCCGCTAACCCTCACAAAGTATAGGCATAACACATTTTTTATTCGTGCTCCTACTGAATTTAACAGGCTTGTGGAATTCCCTGAACTAGACCTTTTCAACACGAACGTAATTACTTTTAAGACTGTAATTTCTAATAACTGGTTTGATATGGTTCCCTAATTAAATTTTTTTTGTTTCTTTACTGTGTCTCTGTAAATACCTATTGTTGTCAGATTTTGTTGTTTCCCATAAGACAAGCAAGTCTTTAGCTTCTTATATGCGAAAACATATAAGTGATTAATTTATACTATAATTAGAAATATGATATTGACATTTAAAACCGTTTGTTTTCCGAATAAATAAATAAAATAAATAAATAAAAAATAACCTTCCCTAAGGAACCTATACCCAATTCGCAAAGAAATTTTTGGACTTCCATACAAAATTGCCGGATCAGTTGATTGATTAGTATGGGAAGTCCAAAAAATTTTTTTCAACTTGACTATAGGTTTCTTGGGGAAAGTTGTTCAGTTTCATGAGTAGATGCCGTGGTTAAATTTTTCAGGTATTTCATAAGGACCCTATATAGTTTAAAATTTTGACTCCTACAAGATTTTCTAGAGCATTGAAACTTTCGCAAAATTGAGACTCGTTACCACTCCATTAACAGTCCCGCTACACTTAAAGCGTTTTATTGCTCTGCCGATCTCTTAGAACAGTTTTCAGTTCAAATAAACCTTAACTTGAGGATTGAGGCGTCAACGTCAGGGCAAATATATAGTTGCCATTATCAGAGCGGAACCTTGGGCAATCCTGGCTTGTAGGTTATAGATATACTACTTGTAGGTATATAAAATAAACTTTATTGTTACTGTTTTGTTATACCCTCTTCACAATACTTCACGTTTCGCGTAAATTTATACCAATATTTCGATACGTTTCTGAGATTTAAATTCTGTTGCTAGCTACTTAATGTGTTAGTGTCAACAACCAATAGCGTCCCCACTGCAGGGGCACGGGTCTCTTCCCATAACTTGGGATGGTTAGGCCATACTCCACACATGGGGCCCAAGTCCGTATTCGTGGAGACTGTGGGGCTAGTGGCCAATCCCAGTGTCAGAAGTTTTCAAGCCGCCTGTAAGGCCTCCGAAATGGCTTAACTTACTAAATGTATTCTTTTTGAATTTAGTAGTGCTAATCACTACTATCCTTTAAAATAATATGTAATTAACCCATATTATGCGTATATGTAGTAATTATAGGGTAAGTAATACTATTTTGGAACTAAATAATCACACTCATCTTCTCCGTTGGCAAAACTTCAGAAAAGAGTGTAGATAGCTACTTAAAAACGGTTGTCATTAAGTTTTGTTGTTAACAACCCATTACGTCCCCACTACAGGGGCACGGGTCTCTTCCCATAACTCGGGAAGGTTTTAGGCCATACTCCACATACGGGGGCCAAGTCCAGATTGGTGGAGGTTGTGGGGCTAGTGGCCAACCCCAGTGTCAGAAGTTAAGTGTCATTAAGTTTTAGGGAAACCAAAAAATCCTTCATAGCGAACGCCGTCTCGTTGGCACTTTGGGGGCGTAAAAGTGACACATTAAATTAAGCATAAGTCACTGAGCCTATAAAGCTCTGACGCTCTGAGCTTGGCCTAATAGATGACAGAAACATTGACAGTTGCTGCTATTGGTTAAGAAGTAAGAAAGTCAGCAATTTCTTTTTTGATAGTAAGTTTCTTTTTAGACTTTTTTGTTAATGTAATCATTTCTTTGTGTCCAGTGGGTTACCTATCTCTAAGATGTCTTTAGTCGAAATTGAACGCTCTCTGACTTTTTATGAATAAAATTAATGATCCGATGGGATTAGATACCCAAACTGCATGCAATTTTCCACATGAGCAAGAAAAACAAACATGTATTACAGACTCTAAAATACTATCTATTTAAATAACTTTTGTCTTGAAGTAAAAAAATATGTACTGTAAAATTTCGAGTTAGGGTTTTTGAAGTGCACGTCTTTTAAGTATGTCTTTGTTGAAATCACAATAAAATAACCATAGAAATATAAAATATTTAATTTCAAATAAATCGAAATATAGTGCCAAACAATCTTTTCTTTTTCAATAAATGCGCTTTGCGTCTCTAGTTTCATTTAGAAAGATACTTTAACTTACCTATATTTAGACAAATTTCGGCAATTTAGTCCACTTAAAAGGTGACTTTTGTAAGAGTTCCAGTAAGCTAGATATCCTCGAACAAAGGAGTTTGCGAGCAAGTACATTTATCATGGTTATTTTACAAGATATTGTCCGAAAATGTCGGATGGATACAGTTGATCGTTTCAATAGTGCAGATGGCACAAGAACATTGTTGGCACAACATATCCGTGGTGTTATAAAAATGTTTGTTTACGTTGTAATAGACAGAAAAAGTAGCAAGAAAAATTGCATATTTATATTATTTATATTATTTAGTACTAGCTTCCGCCCGCGACTTCGTCTGCGTGGAATTCAAAATTGGGTCCAGACAGAAATAAAATGTTAAGGCAGTGTCATCTAGTGACAAAGTAAAAATTTCAGTTTTTAGCGATTTCTCCAGGAACTAGCGGACACCGCGCGAGGCGGACGTGTTTACTTTAATCGCAGCCGTAAAACACGCATAGAAGAAAAAAAAAAACTGATTTTGTGTTACTGTGTACAGTTTTACAGTAAATGTGATAATTCTAGAGTGAATATTTTCGCAAACTGTGTGTAGTGTACCTATAAACTGTGTAAAATAATTTTCAAAACCGTCATCTATCGTCTCCAAATGGATCAGAGCTCTACTGCACCTGGGATTCCACCTATTGATTCCGCAAAAGCCTCCCCTAACCCAAATAATCCACGTAAGAAAAGACAACTGACCGATTCGCCAGGTGAGGGGCAGGAAACACAACACGTGACCATAAACAGCAACATGCTTGGGTCCTTAGAAGAGTGGAAAATCCAAATGCAGGCCAGTATCAATCAAACAATAACATCTACTATTCAAAACACACTCAGAACGGAACTGGAAAAGGTCACCTCGTCCATCACTGAGCTTCAAACAGATTTCAAGACACTAGCATCCAGTTTTGAAGGTATTTCCACCAGTGTCTCTGACCTAAAATCCCGTGTACTGGTTCTAGAAACGGACGTCGACTACCTAAAAAACACACTCAGATGTGAGCCTAGGCGTGACCGCCAAACAGTCCCCCAAGAACGTCATAGTGAAGTTCTACTCACGCACACTACGAGACGGGTTCATCAACGCGGCAAAACTACACCGCGGAGGGATCGACACAGAGCTGTTACAACTACCCGGACATAAAACCAAGATTTATGTGAATGAGCACTTAACACTGATGAGAAAACTGTTATTTCGACAAGCCAAAACCCGGTGTGCTGAGAAAAAGTATAAATACGTTTGGGTCAAAAACTCTAATATTATGGCCCGTAAGGAAGATACCTCGAATGTTTTGTTTATTAAAACTGAATCTGACCTTGATAAAATTATATGAAATCAATGTTCTTTGTTGTGGAAATGTTTCTTGTGTTAAAATAGTATTTTGGTGTCTAAAATGGAATAATTCGCCTATCACAATGGGTCCTTATTACTCAATAATTGATGTAGTTACTAACAGCTCCTTGTATTTATTTATACTATTATTATCTTTCTCTGACTATGGATAACATATTGATTTATTATCAAAACTGTAATGGGCTCAGGACTAAGTTGAACCAACTATATTGCAATATTTTGGAGAATGAATACGATTTAATTATACTAACAGAGACAAATCTAACAGAAACTATAGACAATAATGAATTCTTTGACGGTAGGTATTGCGTTTTTAGAACAGACAGGGACCTAAATAAATCAAATAAAAAAAGCGGAGGAGGTACTTTGATAGCCATTAAGCGCGAGCTATCCGCTTGCAACGTCACCTGGCCATACATCGCGTCCGTGGAGACCACCGCTATCACCGTGCCTCTTCGCCGTACAGCGGCGGCGGCGGCGGCGGCGGCGGCGGCGGCCGGCCGGCGATCAGCTGACCAGTCGTACGACTGTTTGTTACTCGTTGTTTCGTACCTTCCGCCTAATGTCTCGCCCGACATTTACGCAACTTACTTTGATGTACTATGTGATATGTATACTGAGATAAATCCTTACCATTGTTGATTTTGTGTTACTGTGTACAGTTTTACAGTAAATGTGATAATTCTAGAGTGAGTATTTTCGCAAATTGTGTGTAGTGTACCTATAAACTGTGTAAAATAATTTTCAAAACCGTCATCTATCGTCTCCAAATGGATCAGAGCTCTACTGCACCTGGGATTCCACCTATGGATTCCGCAAAAGCCTCCCCTAACCCAAATAATCCACGTAAGAAAAGACAACTGACCGATTCGCCAGGTGAGGGGCAGGAAACACAACACGTGACCATAAACAGCAACATGCTTGGGTCCTTAGAAGAGTGGAAAATCCAAATGCAGGCCAGTATCAATCAAACAATAACATCTACTATTCAAAACACACTCAGAACGGAACTGGAAAAGGTCACCTCGTCCATCACTGAGCTTCAAACAGATTTCAAGACACTAGCATCCAGTTTTGAAGGTATTTCCACCAGTGTCTCTGACCTAAAATCCCGTGTACTGGTTCTAGAAACGGACGTCGACTACCTAAAAAACACACTCAGATGTGAGCCTAGGCGTGACCGCCAAACAGTCCCCCAAGAACGTTACGAGACGGGTTACTCATCAACGCGGCAAAACTACACCGCGGAGGGATCGACACAGAGCTGTTACAACTACCCGGACATAAAACCAAGATTTATGTGAATGAGCACTTAACACTGATGAGAAAACTGTTATTTCGACAAGCCAAAACCCGGTGTGCTGAGAAAAAGTATAAATACGTTTGGGTCAAAAACTCTAATATTATGGCCCGTAAGGAAGATACCTCGAATGTTTTGTTTATTAAAACTGAATCTGACCTTGATAAAATTATATGAAATCAATGTTCTTTGTTGTGGAAATGTTTCTTGTGTTAAAATAGTATTTTGGTGTCTAAAATGGAATAATTCGCCTATCACAATGGGTCCTTATTACTCAATAATTGATGTAGTTACTAACAGCTCCTTGTATTTATTTATACTGTTATTATCTTTCTCTGACTATGGATAACATATTGATTTATTATCAAAACTGTAATGGGCTCAGGACTAAGTTGAACCAACTATATTGCAATATTTTGGAGAATGAATACGATTTAATTATACTAACAGAGACAAATCTAACAGAAACTATAGACAATAATGAATTCTTTGACGGTAGGTATTGCGTTTTTAGAACAGACAGGGACCTAAATAAATCAAATAAAAAAAGCGGAGGAGGTACTTTGATAGCCATTAAGCGCGAGCTATCCGCTTGCAACGTCACCTGGCCATACATCGCGTCCGTGGAGACCACCGCTATCACCGTGCCTCTTCGCCGTACAGCGGCGGCGGCGGCGGCGGCGGCGGCGGCGGCGGCGGCGGCGGCGGCGGCGGCGGCCGGCCGGCGATCAGCTGACCAGTCGTACGACTGTTTGTTACTCGTTGTTTCGTACCTTCCGCCTAATGTCTCGCCCGACATTTACGCAACTTACTTTGATGTACTATGTGATATGTATACTGAGATAAATCCTTACCATTGTTGTGTCTTAGGCGATTTTAACATACCGGATATATGTTGGATCGAAAACATAAACTATAATCACTTAGAGCCTAGAACAAATAATACATCACTTACGCATTTATCCCTTTTGAATGCCATGGCTTATATGTCGCTAAATCAGTACAACTGTTATTATAACGTAAACAATAGACTTCTTGATTTAATTTTAAGTAATACGACTTTAAATATACTCTGTCAGGATCAAGTTACGCCTTTAGTCTGTGTTGATAGGCACCATGCCGTTGTTTCTTTTAAATTAAATATATCTGTACTTAAACCTTTGCAAAGTAAAGAATCTATTAAGTATAACTTTTTTAAGGCAGACTACGATAAAATTAATGCAGATATAATAACAGTGGATTGGGAGTCTCTGATGACCAATAAGTCTACAGAAGACTCATTAATTGCCTTCTATGAGAAACTTCATCATATAATAAGCCAAAATATACCACGTTGCAAGAGAAAATCTACAAATTATCCTTATTGGTTTTCACACAGCTTAATCAAACTCTCTAAACTCAAACACGAATCCTGGGTGGCATATAAAAAAGATACTGACTCCAAGGAACTTTATAATGTATTTTCGATGTACAGGTGCAAATTCAAAAATTTACTTAAATTGACATACAAAAATCATATACGTAATATCGAGACAAATATAACAAAAATGTCAAGTTCTTCTGGCATTACATTAATAGTAAGAAAAATAATAAGAATCATTATCCTCAAAAAATGACCTTTAATAAGGATACCTCGAGAGATCCTCAGCAAATATGCAATATGTTTTCAATGTTCTTCAAATCAGTTTACGAACCATCTAATTTGAACTCTTTCGATCAACATAATCACACAGCTGATTACAGCAACGCTGTATCTACAATACATATAGCACTTGATAGCATAAAAAAAGAACTTTCTTCGCTGGACAGTTCCAAAGGAGCTGGGCCAGATCGTATTCATCCTCACTTCTTAAAACGTACAGCTGACACTTTACAGTTTCCATTATACATCATTTTTAATAAAAGCATTAAAGAAGGTGTCTTTCCTTCTGTCTGGAAGGTCGCAAATATTACACCGGTCTTTAAAAATGGCAGTCGTGCCCTCATCGAAAACTATAGGCCTATATCCATTCTGTCTGCTTTGTCGAAGGTCTTTGAAAAGCTAGTACATGGGATAATTTATCCTCTTCTAGAAAATAATATCATACCACAACAGCATGGTTTTGTTAGAAATCGCTCCACCACCAGCAACCTCACTGTTTTCACATCAGCCCTATTTCTAGCTTTAGATAACGGCGAACAAGTTGACTGTGTATACACAGACTTTAAGAAGGCCTTCGACAAAGTAGACCATCTAATACTGCTCGAGAAACTTGCCTTTAATGGTATTAAGGGATCTTTGTTAAGGTGGTTTTCTTCATATATACACAAAAGGCAGCAGAAAATTGTAATAAATGGCTATGAATCTGAACCATTTGTGGTGACATCAGGAGTACCCCAAGGTTCGATTTTAGGCCCATTTCTATTTGTTATTTATATAAATGACGTGACATCTTACATAAAGCACTCAGATTTCCTATTATACGCGGATGACTTGAAAATTTACAAAGTTATAGACAATGTACAAGATTGTGATTTACTTCAGTCGGACCTTTTTTCTTTACATACATTCTGTACAAATAATAAGATTCATCTAAGCTATTCTAAATGCAACTCAATAAGTTTTACTAAAAAACGAAACAAAATACACTATAACTATGTTATAAATGACACTACTCTTCAAAGGGTGGATTCCATTAGAGATTTGGGACTGATATTAGACTCAAAACTCATACTGGATAATCACATAACCAGTATTGTAAACAAAGGTTTTCAACTCTTTGGTTTTGTTTCTCGTAGTGCAATAAATTTTAAAAACCAAAATACATATTTATATCTCTATAAGACAATTATAAGGCCAATACTAGAGTATGCAGCCTTCATTTGGGACCCTCACTACAAAGTTTACATAAATGCCCTTGAAAAGGTACAGTACAAGTACCTTAAAATGGTAAGTTATAGATGCTGCGGCAAATATGATAAATATCCTGAGCTGCTAAAAACTTTTCACATGACATCCCTTGAAAAACGACGTATTCAGCTTGAAGCAACTTTCCTTTATAAAATACTAAGTAACCAAATCAACTGTCCTGAGCTAATTAATAGTATTAAATTTCGAGTACCTAGTAAAACACTCCGTTCTAAGCCCTTGTTCTCAGTACCTGTGTGCCGCACCAATAGCGGCAAACGTTCCCCGTTATTTCGGATGTGTAATAGATACAACGAGCTGTTCACTGAATTAGACCCTTTTAGCGAAAGCTTACACAAGTATAAATTTAAAGTCAGTAATTTATTAAATTAAAAGTAAACAACATCATCATAATCATAACCACAATATAATATAACATAATATTATCATTTTTAGATCACTACAAATACAGGCAATGATGTAGTTATTTGAAGTTCTGACTTTTTCCTCTCCTCTTTTTCTACCGTTATAATGTAGGTTATTCATGTTGTCAGGACTCGTTTTTTTTTTTGTTTTTTTGTTTTTTTTTTCTAGATTTTATATAACTTCTCTGCTAATATAAAAGAACAATTTCATTTATATGTTAACTCATTATTCATTAAATAACAATAATTGTTTCCAAAATTTCCAATCGTACAGATCCGCTTTTTGTTTGTTAATCACTTGCGGGACACGTTGTTGGGATGTAGGAATCCATTTAAATCTAAATACGTGTTACTGTGTATATTCTACATTTCTGTTTGTGTACCTTCTTATGAATAAATAAAAAAAAAATAAAATAAAAAAAAACCTTAGAGTTTTCGGGGATTAAAAGTATCTTATAAGTTAGCCGAGTGCTTTAGCTATCTGCCTACCAAATTTTATCCAAATCCGTTCAGTAGTTTTGGCATGAAAGTGGAACAAATAAACATCCATACTTTCGCATTTATAATGTTAGTGAGACTAAACATATTTTATTTAATTAATTAAGGAACAAGACTGTCTACTTCATTATGTTTACATTTAACTGCATCCGTCAATGGCGTAGTAGTTTTCTTGTGTCTTCAAGCCCAATCGTATAATTCTGTACCCTCGGTGAAAAACGCTATAAGTCGACTTATAGCACTTTTTGTTTTTTAAGACATTTAGAACCAGTGTAAAATTATCTATTTTTCTGTCTAATCCACGTAGCTCTAACTGCTTTAGATCCGGAGATATTTTTCGTGCGCAATAATATAAGTCGACTTGTATCATACAATAGCTATTAAAGCCTCGCGTATAGTGATATAACTTGACAAACACACATTAAATTTAACATAAGTTACTTAACTGATACGTGTAAAATAATACAAATTCAGTTGAATCATCATACCTATAGATAGTATATTGATAAAAGATTGTGCGTGATGATACAACTACAAATGTATTATCATTCACGACTCAATCTTCAAATAACTCTAATGTGAATAATGATACATTTCTATATAGTACACTTGAAACTACATAGACATCGTTAAAATTTTGTGTAATCTGATATATATCTAAATATATTATTTTTCACGAGAATACATATAAACTATTACGTTCGTGTCTTATAATACAACTCACTTATATCAAAAATGTTACCAGTTCCTTATCAGTAATACAAACAATATTTTGGTGTCAAGTGATACAAGTTGTTTTGGTACTATCTTTTTCTAATACATAAGCTTAAGACAGACGCAAAAGAGACAATTATAAATAGCGCACTTTCGCGGTGCAAAGTGGTGAGATAAATGCCGCCTAACACCTCGTGGGGGGAGCACGCGTAACTGTTTGGAAAAAATATCGCGCCAGGTACTTCACTTATATCATTTGACACAAAACATTTCCAGAGTGATCTGAGTTATTATTAATGTAACATGAAGGGGACAGCCGACTTGTATTAACATACACAAATTTTATTACGATTCTATTAGTTATATAAATGAATAACTAAAATAGTTTGATCATGTTATAAAAACATGTGAAATTATGGCTGTTTGCTGCTTGTTAATTTGTTAGCTTACTACAAAAATCTACTATGTCTTATTAAAATTATATATAATATTTAAAAACTACTACGTCCTTTACAAATTATAATTAAAATTACATTGCAATCAGTATATTATTAACATGAATTTTATTTATTTGTTTCTTGCACTTTTACTGAATCAAAGGGACGTAGATAGATGACTTTAGCAGCATGAGTGTTATGGAGCACCTCTACTTGTGAATAAAAAAATCCGATTCTGGAACGACACATACGACCACACTTCTGACACGTAAACTGAAGCTGCGGGTCTGACAAAGACCAAGCACCATGCCTTTGGGCTCGCTTGTCGGCCAGGTCCTAAAACCAGTCATTGTTGTGTGATTTGCAGCCATCAGATATAGATTTTCTCTACTCATACCGGTTGGACGCAAGATTCTCCCATTTGCTGCCGACGATCTTAAATGCAACCCTGTCTCGCTTATCACAGTATTTAAATCGTAGCAAAGGTCATCCTTACTTTCGTTTCGCGAATGCTACTTAGCTCAACAAGACCTGCCTTGCTGATCGAGAAGAGTCCATTCGATGCACATACCCTAGCCACCGCAGGTGATGCTAGGCAGCTGCGCGTTCTCCAGCACCCCGTCGTTTGCTACCCTGTCTTACTACATTATACCTAGGTTGCTCCGAAGATATTCAGGCGCCACTCCTGCTTGATCTCCACGATGTCCACTTCTCAGCTCCGTACAAGAGTTTACTGTAAGCTGTTTATTATTCCATATTCTTGTACAGAGCCTACTGAACATCGTGGCTGCCTCGTCGAAGCGAGTGTCAATCTCTCCATCAATAGAAAGATTGCTCTACACAGATGACCACAAGTAACAAAAAAAACTACTTCAAAATCTTCAAAAGTCGCTCCATTCACAAAATGCTAGGCTGGTATGAGTAGCCCTGTGCGAGAATTACGGTCTTTTTGGTATTAACTGACTTGGACAACTGGGATCATGCATTTTTTTTTTATGTGATAAGTGGCAAACGAGCAGACGGATCACCTGATGGTAAGCAATTACCGCCGCCCATGGACACCCGCAACACCGGAGGAGTCACAAGTGCGTTGCCGATCTTTGAAATGGGATGGGGGATGGGAGAATGAGGAGGGGAGGGGGGTTGGGCCTCCGGTACCCTCACTCACTCGGCGAAACACAACAAATGTTGCTTCACGCCGGTTTTCTGTGAGACCGTGGTATCACTCCGGTCGAGCGGGCCCATTCGTGCCGAAGCATGGCTCTCCCACGTCTATGAGAGAATTAGTGCAGGAGAACTTGGAGCTCTGATTCGTTTTCACCACGAAAACTGCATCTCGGCAAAGAGCAAGGTGTTAACATCATGATTGCAGCGAGACTTTAAATGGGCGAGGTTAAATAATTTGCCATCTACTCTCATGTGTAAGTGAACTCCTTGATGCGAATCGCCAATAGCGACTTTAAGCATGGAGAATTTGATAAATAGTGTTGGTGCTAAAACGCTCCAACGCTCACGAACTGCGCATTTTGAAAGGATCGGAAGTGGAACCATTAAAGATTATGGTACTTTTCATATTATCATGAAAGGATTGATCCATTTTTAGCAACTTTAAGAGAAATCCTATTTTCTCGAGTGCGCAATGAAGACCCTCCCTGTGAATCATATCAAAGGCGTTATTTAAGTCAAAAAATGCGATTGTGTGTTGCGTTTTGCTTTTTGCTCATGACATTTTTTCCTGGAGTTTGCAAATCATCCGTAGTAGATCTTTATAGTAAATCTCCCCAGATGTTTTGGTGAACAAATCTTTAATGATATCTCATCCCACTTCTATGGGGTACACCGGTGTCCCAATTGGCTATTTTCTATCTGACAAAGGTACTAAAAGTATCCGAGATTGAATTGATTTGATTGAAAATATGAATATAGTAAAGATATTATATTATTTTCCTGCCTTAACGATTTATATCATTTGACACGATCCAAACCTTTAAACTGTTACAAAACAAGTTGAAATATATCATTGAACACGTAATTTTATGTGATATTTTTTGTATTTTTTAATTCATCACTGTTAATTATGTAGTTTATTATATTTAATCTACTGCTAAGTAAAGATGCAACTTTCTTGCAAGAGTTTTGTTTTGGAACTTTTGTGACTTATTAGTATAAATGTATTTAAATGATATCTCAATACGTAGATATATCATTTTTCACCAATAACATTAAAATAAAGAGTTGTGGTGTAAAATAATATAAGTGTTCTTATATTACATTACACATGTACATTCTGATGTGGCGAATAATATAAGTCACTTTTTTTCTTATTTGCTCCTAATGTATTAATTTTAATGCTACTCTTTATACATCATAAAAAAGATGCTTAAAATTATAACCTGGAACATTTTGTACATCATAAATAAAAATAATAACAAAAAAGTTATACGCAAGTAAAGGTGCAAAAACTTTAAGGCCGTTTTTCTCAAAACTGCAATTTCGGACTTATAGCGTTTTTCACCGAGGGTACAGAATTTCCACCTTCTTATCAAAGCCTTCGTCTATCACCAAACATCGATATTAACAGTTCTCCATTAAGTATGGTAAACATGATAAGCCCGCTTTCATATTCCCATCAACACTAGCACCCCGAAGCCACTACGATTTTTTTCTTTTTTGTAGCGAACTATTTTGTCAACGTTCAGAGAATATTCATGAATCTTCCAGTAAAATAATTAAGAGCTATAAATATTTTACTTGAGAAAGATTTTTGGTAGATATTCTACTTAAAGTTTAGTGACATCTACTAAATTTTGTTGCGCCGTAATTAAGTTTGCGCTTTCTACATCGTTGGCTGTTAACTTTTAATGGGATGCCTAGTGTGGAGAACTTGTTTAAGTGTCAGCAAGCTCTTCTTGTATACTTATGCATTGTTGGTAGTTTTCTGCTTCCGACGTTTATTGTCAGATGTTGCAAAGATATGCATTAGTGCCAGCCTGTGCTGAAGGATTTTTCGGATGTACATTATGTAGTGAAGTGTATGAGCCATTTACTGAGATTTACACTGATCAAATGAAAAACTTTTGTTCTACAAATTTTTAGGGTACCTCAGAAGGAAAAAAGGAACCCTTAACTTTGTTGTCCGTCCGTCTGTCTGTCTATCTGTCTGTGTGTCTGTATGTCAAGACCCTTTTTTTCAGGAACGCGTAGACGTATCAAGTTGAAATTTATATCAAATACTTAGACCTGCAATACCTTAAATCTGTGAAAAAATCAAACTTCTATGCCAATACAATCAAGAGATATGGCCGTTTATGCTGCATATTTGGACACTCACATGGGAATCAAAACCTACAGGGTACTTCCCGTATACCTAGAATCTACAATCTACAATCTATTGTATTGTAGAGAAACCTTAAACATGAGACTATTAGAAAGTGCATCTGTGACTTCTAGTATCTCAGATGTTCAAAGTTTATGAAGGTTACAAAAATGGACAAATTATTGCTGTGCTGTAACCCTTTGTCTGGTTTCGTGCTACAAGCTTCAAAATCACCAGCGTTGCATGTAGCCAAATCCTCTGTCTGTCGGTGTTTTACCAAATTCATTTCAGAAAATTTGCGCGTTAAAAAGATTAGTGCTGCTGAACTCTGTGAACTTCAGTCAATTTGGAGAGTTGAGAATTACGATCCTTTGTGATCGTCCCCTGCTGTGACTACGAGTTTCAAAAAGTGCACATAGAATATTTCCGGGAAAAAAACTTAAGATTTTTAAGAGACGTATTACTCTTCATCTAGCAGAAAAGTGAGGCCCTCTATTCTCCAAAAGTTGATTTAGTTTTATTTACTTCCAATATACATTGTGTTAGAAATTATTACGTAATTTAGATTTATCTGTAAAATAAAACACAATAAAAAGTTTTTCTCGAAAATCATGAAAAACTATTTATAAACTTACTATTTAAAGTCATTACCTATTTATTTTACAGGGCGGAACATTCCTGCAAACCTCTTAACTGGCGACTTGAGTAATCTCATGAAACTGAAAATATTTTGTTCTTCACTTTGCTGAAATTGCATGTCACGAGCTACTATATTTTTTTACTTCTCTATTTTCTAAATTGCGATTCTACAATGACTTATTACTAAAACACAAAACTGCAGCTTGTTTTCTATATTACAGCAGAAGCTATATTTTATATCTTTTGTGACTTTTTTCAACCTCAAATTTTTCATTTCTATCTGGAACTACTTTTGAAGAAAGCGGAGACAAATTCGCGAACAGAAACTAGTGAATAACCACAGTTTATAAGTACACAGGGTTCGGAAACCGGATTTTGAAAAAAAACCGGCTTCGGTCATTGGCCCCTATATCGAAATAATTTCGATAAAGGCTTCGTTCAGGTTTCGGTTACCGGTATATTTAACTGATTTTTATTTCATATTTAACCAGAACTGATATTTTTTCTTTCGAACGGAATTAACCGGTTAATTTGAAGAAAATTGCGATGTTGTAGGCATATTTGCCGCGTGCGATCAATTGAAAGCGTGCGAGAAAGTGAGCAGAAGACTCGGGCAGTAACACCCGCGCGACGCGCCTGAACTTCACTAAGTTTGGATTTAACCGGTTAATTTCGTTCTTATTTCGGTTAGAAAACCGCTCCCTGATTAACCGATATTTTATTAAAATTTACCGGCTAAGCTGGAAACGGGGTTTAACCTGAACGGAATCGTTAACCGAAATTCGAAGGAAATTAACCGGTATTTGTTAACCGGTTCCGAACCTTGATAGTACACCTTGTGGATAGTACGTTTAAATTGTGCCACACGAAAATAGAGAGAGAGAGATAGCACTGGAGTAGCTTAACTGACAGCTGAGGGTACCAACAGAATACCAGCGCTTCGCTTTCGGGCCTAGCATATGCTGAGTTGGGGCCCTGTGGTCGCAGTTACACCACATAAATTTGTTAATTTTGTATTTTTAGTTAGCTAT
Source organism: Coleophora deauratella (assembly GCA_958295455.1). NCBI lineage: Eukaryota > Metazoa > Arthropoda > Insecta > Lepidoptera > Coleophoridae > Coleophora > Coleophora deauratella. Next base: position 5,333,692 of record OY282393.1, read on the forward strand.
ATTTAATATTTTTGTAATTATGTCGTGTTACTGTAACCAATAAACGTGTTTTCTTTCTTTCTTTCTTTCTTTCTTAAATACATATATTGAGATACTCCGTGGTTTTTAATTGTAATAATTAAATAGTTACTTCCGCGGAAACAGTGAGATAAGTGTTTCCTTGTTACTACAGTTTAAGCACAGTTAGCTGCAATTGAAAACTTTCTAGTCTCCAATACTTTTTACATTTAAGACACGTATTTCCTGTTAAAATGTTGAGTAACCGAACTGGATAACTAATACGGTTCCTCCGCTAAGAGTTAAAATTGACGACTGCATTTTAAAATTCAAGCAATTTGTAAGAGTTTTCTGCATTTCGCAAACTCGTTGTACATACTGTTGAATAGTTTTATGGGCAGAATTTAACAAAACTTCACATAGAAAATAATGAAATATAGATGTGTTTTTTTATGCAGGCGAATAAAGTATGCATGCATGCAACCAAGAATTTTTCGTTTCCGCCTTTATAATAGCTCTGTGTAAAGTCGATTCAGTAGTTTCATAATGAAAGGACAATGAATTTTCACATTGCATTATTCGATTCCCCACGGAATTTAAATTTTCATCCTTTACTTCGTATTTTTTTATTTATAAACATCAAAATATCAAAAATTCTAGCTTGAACTTTTAACAACTTCACAAATGTAACCAACTTTAACTAAAATATTTCAAAATGCGCAACGAAATACCATTTCTACTTCAATTTGCATAATAACGCAACTTGCAGTAGAATATTCACCTGAAATGACAGTACAACCACGTAGACAAAGCTACTTCTTGATATCTCTTTCATAAGCTTGCCGTGAAAAGAGGACAGAATGCTTCGAGGCTTTACATCATAGGACTCCTAAATGTCATCATGACAGTGTGTAGTGAGTCATTTGAATATGTATTTTGTGACCTCGGAAAAGAGGAAACGGGATTTTCCAGCCCCGCTGTTAAGTTTATTTTTAAAGCTAACACAATATAAGATTACGTAAGTACTTTCAAATAACGAATTTTTATTTTCTATACCAAATTGAAGATCAGTCACTTAGCAGAGCAAATAAATAAAATAAATATTTTTTGGTAAAAAAAGGCCTGAAAACAAACTTGGAATATACAGGCTGATTTTTATTTGCCTACAAGCAACTTTGTTTTCATGAAACTACCTCTAGATTTTCCCTAAAGAACAAAAAAAAAAACACTTTTCATCCAAAGTTCTCCTATTTGCCGATTGACTATTGAGACTGAAAGATTTTTGCTCCAGATTGTCCCAGGTTCCTTTGGTGATTGATTATTGAATTGAATAGTTTTTTTGCTCCGATTGTATTGGTTCTTTGGGAAAGGTGTTAAGTTTCATGAGAAGCATCTACGATTTGCCACTTGTCGGCGAATGAAAAGTCACCCTCTGTATTTAATACCACAGAAAATTTATGACGGCACTTTTTCACCCAAGACCAAGCTGTTCAAGGCTTTCGTACATAAACGAAAAAATATAGGAGCACGTTACTTTTCATTCAGACCATTCATAGCTCAAAAACCTAAGTAAAAAGTATAAGAAATGAACCGGGTCCTGAATTATATCGATTACCATTAAAGGTTTGTACCCGACTTACAAAGACAGGGTAATTTTTTTTAACGTGTATCTGACTATGTAAAGGTAGTTCTACCTGCGAAGCAGATGAACGGCTGAATGGAATGTAATTAATGAAATGTCTTTCGATTCGTCTAAACTGTGCTAAGATTAAGCATAGACATAGGTTTTGTTTTCATAAAACCGAAATGGCGAACGGAAAATAAAAAAAATGTCAGTAGAGATGAAAATAAATGTTTGCGTACCATATTTTGTATACCATAGTGACATATCTAGGTATCAAGATGATGTTTCCTAGTCTGTTTTTACATCCATAAACTCCGATTATAAATTTCACAATTTCAAAGTTATTTTTTGCCACAGTTTGCTTCAAACGCATTTTGTTTGTAAATTTTTCATACAGTGGCCGTAACTACTAAGGTGTTATGTGGTGCGGTAAAGCTGTCGTGCTTCAGTGCGGCTTGCGTAGTGGCGTCGATCACGCACGTTAACTAACTACAGAGTGTTTATAACCTGAAAAGATTTGGTTGTTAGTGGTATTTGCAATCTTGAACAAAATTTAATAACGCTGTACCTCAAACCTAAATTTAATATTCAAATGTACCTATTTTTGTTTTTGTTGTGTACCTTTTAGTTTCTGTATTTGTTATTGGTGAAGTAAATAAGAACTTCCACAATTCATAGTTTTTTTTGGCAAATAAACAATTTATTATTATTAATATTGATAATTTCCGTTCTTCACAAGACACGTTAACTTACTGACAAAGCCTGGTCATGATAAAATAAAACTAAGAAATCGACAGTAAAATATAAATAAAAAATAAAAAATCTTGACCTTTTTTATAATTATTCTCGTAAAGGTACATTAAACCTGGACTGGCCATCACCTCCCGGAGACAGGTAGGATTCAATTGAATCTAATCATTTTTGTGTTCCCTACCTAGCAATAGACTGTCCATTGTTCCATATTTTCTTCTTTCGTTTTATTTTATTTCTATTGCATTTTTCTGAGCACAATAAAGTAATATTAAATACCTTGAAATCGGGTATCAAACTTTAAGAACAGACATGGGCAAGGAAACTGGACAACTTTTCTGTTCTTTGACTTCATTGAATCTAAAAAAATGTGTGAACTTGTCATACAAATCAATCAGCTTAATGGGCAATTTTTCTATGAGAAGTCTGTTTTTAGGGTTCCGTAGCCAAATGGCAAAAAACGGAACCCTTATCGATTCGTCATGTCTGTCTGTCTGTCTGTCCGTATGTCACAGCCACTTTTTTTCCGAAACTATAAGAACTATACTGTTGAAACTTGGTAAGTAGATGTATTTTGTGAACCGAATTAAGATTTTCACACAAAAATAGAAAAAAAACAATAAATTTTGGGGGCTCCCCATACTTAGAACTGAAACTCAAAAAAATTTTTTTCATCAAACCCATACGTGTGGGGTATCTATGGATAGGTCTTCAAAAATGATATTGAGGTTTCTAATATCATTTTCTTCTAAACTGAATAGTTTGCGCGAGAGACACTTCCAAAGTTGTAAAATGTGTGTCCCCGCCGTAACTTCTAAAATAAGAGAATGATAAAACTAAAAAAAATATATGATGTACATTACCATGCAAACTTCCACCGAAAATTGGTTTGAACGATATCTAGTAAGTAGTTTTTTTTTAATACGTCATAAATCGTAAACCGCAATTTACCTTTCATTCAAGTGACAGCGAACTACAAAAACTTTTATATTATGTTACTTGCTGCTACGGAACCCTTCATGGGCGAGTCCGACTCGCACTTGGCCGCTTTTTTCTCTCTGGTTTAGTAAAATCTTAGAACAAAAGCTGTTGTTCAGTGTCTGATCATAAAGTCTAGTGCACGATTTCAATTTCATCTTTTATTGAATTTGTTCACTTAATACATGTGAATTAATTTTATAGGTACTTATTACCCAATATTCGTGTTCCTTTCTTTCCCTAGCAAAGTTGACTAATAAAAAAAATGAAAGCCACTAACCACAAAAATCCCTAACAGTCGTCGTCTTCACACCATTAAATTTGAAAGGGAGACAAACTCCAATTACTAGGCTTTCAAGGTGAACCGAGCGATGGTGTCGTGAAAGGATTTCACTTTCAGGAATGTGCACGGTCCATTTGATTCCGCACTCGTTGAGGTGAGACTACACTGATATGTAACTAATAGATGTGTCAAGCCTGTATAGCATCGGATAACGACAGAGTAATCTTTATTATGCAAAATCTAACTTTCTGTCTAGGAAAATTAAAAACTATAAAATTAAAGCTGTGTGGAACGTTATCAATAAAGAAACGTGGAAAGCAAAGCCACGTGAGAAAGACTATATTCTTCAAACAGATCGCGGCTTAATATCAAAAATTCCGGATGTAACAGAAGAATTTGAAACTTTTTTTACAAACATTCCTATCAAAACAACGGAAAGCCTTGACTCGTCGCCTGTAGTCGCTCACCGTTCACTGACTAAAAATGTAGATCAGTGTAAAGATTCTTTTGAATTCAGAAAAATTAACCCTCATAAAGTTATTAAAACCTTCAATCCACTTAAACTAAAGAACACTAAAGATTTATGGGGGATGTCTGTTAATTTGTTGAAGTCTTTTATTGATACTATCTTACCTTATACCTTACCTTATCTTACCTTATCTTGCTTATCTTTTTAATATATGCATAGATAGTGATTTTTTCCCGGATCTTATGAAATTTAGTAAAGTTGTTCCCTTATTTAAATCTGGAGAAAAAAGTAATTCTAGTAATTACAAACCTATTTCGGTACTGCCAGTTCTTAGTAAAATCTTTGAAAAAATAATTCTTACTCAAATGTTAAGTCATTTTAATATTAATAAAGTGCTACATAGTTTACAGTTTGGACTTACTAAAGGGCGTTCGACAACCGACGCAGGAGTCCAATTGATAAGAAATATATACCATGCATTCAAAAAATCAGCGAATGCTATAAGAGTCTTCTACGACTTATCCAAGGCATTCGATTGCGTAGAACATAAAACCTTACTTTTAAAGCTAGAACATTACGGGGTTAAAAATAAGGCTTTAAATTTGTTAGAGTCATACTTAGTTAATAGGACCCAAAAGATACAAATAAATGGTAAAATTCGTCTGGTTCAAGTTTTAAAATGGGCGTGCCTCAAGGATCTATTTTGGGACCATTCCTGTTTTTGGTTTACATCAACGACCTACCTTTCATGGTCGAATCACTGTCAAAAATTGTGTTGTTTGCGGATGATACATCTCTAGTTTTTAAAATAGACAGACAAATTGATATGATTGACGTTTTCTGAAAGTACACAATCAGTTCATCGTGAACAACCTAGTCTTAAATGCAAAAAAGACTAAATGTATATACTTTACCTTACCGAATGTTAAAAATGTTACTTGTAATTAGCTAGTAGTGTTTTAGAATTCGTACCAGTAACAGTTTTCTTAGGTATAACCGTAGATTCAAAACTTCAGTGGGGTCCTCACATAGAAACTTTAGCATGCAGGCTTAGTTCAGCTGAATTAAAAAGATTAAGCTCCTAACAGATATAGAAAAAGCGAGACTAATGTATTTCAGCTACTTTCACAGTATTATGTCTTACGGTATACTTTTATGGGGGCATGCAGCTGATATAATTACAATTTTTGTGTTTGTAGTAACAAATAAACGGATTATCTATCTATCTATTTTAATACTTCAAAAAAGGGCTGTTCGCACGATTTACGGAATGCGTTCTCGAGATTCACTTCGAGACAAATTTAAAGAAATTAATATTTTAACGTTTCCCTGTCAGTACATTTATGAAAATATTATGTATGTACGAAAAATCTTAATCTCTTTACAGTAAATTCTAACAGACACACTCGTAATCTCAGATATATAATTGACCACGCTGAATACGTTAAAAGCAACCGACTTCAATTGCAACAACTCCAATTTTGATATGTTTCTGTTGATTTTCTCAAAAACCGCTGAATCGATTTCGATAAAATTTATATGGGACCACCTGTGAATCTTTTAAACAAAAAAAGAATTTTCCAAATCGATTCAGGCGTCTTCGAGTAATCGGTGAACACACATAAAAAAAAGATTCCGACGAATTGAGAACCTCCTCTTTTTTTTTGAAGTCGGTTAAAAGTAAGCTTCAGCTTGCATGTACTAGGCTTAGTAAGGTTAGTAAGTCGTTTGTGGGGCAAAGTATACGAATGTACAATAAAATACCAGAAGATATTGTAAATCTAACAGAAAATAAATTCAAAAGTTATGTAAAAAAGATCCTATGTAATAAAGCTTACTATAAGACATCTGAGTACTTAGATGATAGAAATGCTTGGACGGTAAGTGTTTCTCCAACCAACAGCAACATTGACATGAATTATTGTAAGACAAAAGGATGCAACCTGTGTTGTAAAAGAACTGAAGGGATTCATTAAGACTTTTCCTTCTCCTTTTTCTATTTTTACTTTGTTCATTGACGGGAGCGGTACATGATCACCTTGTGCGGATGGTGGCGTATCGGGAGCCGGGTCGTTCCCTTCCCTCAAATATGGTTGAGGGGAGCGATGGCTGACTCTCACGTTATACTCGTGATCGGGTGCCGTCCGTGTGAACTGGCCTGCTCTTGTCATTGTTGTTTTTTTTTGTGTGTAATTCTTAGTTATTAGATTCTAATTTGAATCATTTTTATTTTATTTACAGACATGACATTGTATGATTCATTTATTGACCAAGCATTAAGTTGTAATAGAATATAAGACTTTTTTCAAAAAATGTATTAGAGGGAGTTTCTTTAGGGTCCGCCGTTTCTTCTCACTCCGCAAACACTTCCCGAAACGGTGGGTATACGAGTTCCGAGTGGTAGGAACCTCGTATTAGGTAGACGAAAGAATGACGTTCGAAAAGTGTACACTGCTACCTACTTCGAATAAAATATTTTCATTTTCAGTATTACATTCTTTCTCGTTAACTATGGGCTCTTTCGTTGAAAGCGAATTTTTTTTTCCAAGAAAACAAAGAATTAGAGGAAATGAAATTGCAATTGTCATAAATAGTATCTTTATAACTTTGTATTGCTTTAACACTACAGTGCTTTATCTAACTGAAAGACGACCAAAGCGCTTTATGATACTAAATCACAAACCACTTTTTTATAGCGAGGGTTCTGTCAAAAGTCTATGATAATGTGATGCACACACACTAATCTATTCAGTATTCTCAATTAATGTTAGTACATCTTTACTGACACTGCGACTAGTGTAAAGAAATCCCAGCATATTGCGAGCTTTTATATTTCGGGTTTGCTCTCTAATCAAATTCTACGTTATCAAGCCCTGGATTTCCTTAGGCCACTGCAATAAAAATGGGAAATTTATTTCTCAGTGTTTACTGTGATCGCCCCAATGTAGAATAAAGAAAAGTTTGCGAATATATGTTTTTATTACGATAAGCAATATGAAATAAAAGCCCCAAAAGGTTTGCAAAAATATCTATGATTCAGTTTTATGTTGTTGATTTGAATTTCTTACATATTAAAACATAAAATTGTCTTTAATATCGACCCATGACGTCGTATAACAGACTAGACACCCCTCGTTTAATAATGCATAGATTATATAATAAAGGAATGCAATCTGGATCACAAAGGTCTCAAATTCTTAGGAATTTCCATAATGACAGATCTTAATCGAAACCAGTGGCTTCCCGCGACCTTTACCAGGTCATCAGTCTACTCAATGGCAGGCCTGTCAACAATACGCTACTCAAGACTCCGGTCTTTGACCAGTGCATGCTGCTAGTAATGATATACATAACAAAGGCATGGTTGCTTACTGAGGGCCTTATAAGAAGCCTTAAGGTCACATAAAAGGCGATGGATTGTGCTATTCAGGCTGAGTTACCCAAATAAAAATCGGCGACTAAACGGTAGTGACTTCGATCTCCCAACCAGAGGTCTCTGGTTTCGAATCTTAGCCAGTGCATTAATGAATTTTCGTTTACGTGAATTTTCATATCGATTACTTTAACGGTGAAGGAAAACATCGTAAGGAAACCTACACATCTGATCACTAGATGTGTAAGACGGTCGCGTTTTACATATCCGTAGGTGTAAATCTAAATGCCCTACACGTGACCGTGGGTAATGCTAAGTGTAACACTAGGCAACTGTCATCTATCTCTTGTGAAAGCACGGTTAGATGTGCCACACGTTAAGAAGAAGAAGATCCATATAAAATATGAGGTATTTCCAGTGTATTTACACAAATTCCCTGAGTCATGTCATTGAATCAGCGCTCAGTACGTATTGAATTTGCATTGAGGTCTTTTGTGAACAGGTAGCGCTCTGTAGAGAGGGAAAAGATAATAGGAGCTTGTCGATTATCTCCTAAACATCTGATTTGATAATTTGAGAAAGCAGGTTTTTTGCGAAAAGGTAATTTAATTTATAACTCTTTTTTGGGGACCGAGGTATAATATATTAATACAGCTTAAGTAGCATTTGGCTTTCAGTTGTACAGCATACTTTTCTTAATAGGCCATATAAAAATCGCCATTTATCGTATCACCTCGTTTTGAGAACACTCCCCTAAATGTCTCAGCCAGTATCGGAATCCTTGGTGTCGACATATTGAGTAAAGTCCAGTTCCGTGGCCATCTAGAGGGTAAAACTAAATTAGCCTCAAAGAAACTTGGTGTGCTCAATAGATCGAGACATTATTTCACTGCAGCCCATCGCCTGCAACTTTATAAGGCGCAGGTTCGGTCTCATATGGAATACTGTTCTCGTCTCTGGCCAGGGGCACCCCAGTACCAGCTTCTCCCTCTGGACCGCATTCAACGGAGAGCAACTCGAATCGTCGGCTGCCAGGATATTTCAGATTGGCTTGACCCCTTGGCACTGCGTAGAGATGTAGCCTCGCTCTGCATTCTTTATCGCATGTACTATGGGGAGTGCTCCGAGGAATTGTTCGGATTTATCCCTGCTGCCTCTTTTCGCCAGCGTTCTACGCGACAGCATTTTCATATCCATCACTTAGATGGTTGGCAATCCACAACTGTGCGTATCTCTAGAATCTTTCTGCCTCGTATAACCAAACTGTGGAATAAATTGTCGCCTGCAGTATTTCCGGACCGATGCGCCATTCAAACCTTCAAGGAAAGAGCTTACTCCCATTTCAAAGGTCGGCAACGCACTTGTAACTCCTCTGGTGTTGCAGGTGTCTAATCGGGCGGCGGTAATCGCTTACCATCAGGTGATCCGTCTGCTCGTTTGCCACCTATGCCATAAAAAAAAAATATATAAATTAATTGCAAATACTTTGAAAATACTCCATATAAATGTAGGTTGGCCACCGCTAAGCTACCTAACCTCCAATAAAAAATAAAATAAACCTAGATAAAATAATTCACACTTTATTTCTGTGTGTGGTGTTGAGTAGCTGCCAAGACTAATATTTTTTTTTAATTTGTGAATAAAGGCGTCACCATCATCTCCGCTTATCCTCGAAACTCTAATGTTTGACATATATATATAAACAGCCTACTTGATTTAATTATTTACCTGCTGTCGCACTCCGGCAGAATACCAGCGCTCCACAAATTTTGAGTTTTTAAGTTAGCCTAATTATTATTGTTTCTTATTTTTAATGTTTATATTCTCTGATCTTGTTATCTAAACTGCCATTTCAAGACTACTAATTCATATATTTTAAATGTGTGGTAACTATGTTTCCAGTTTTCTTTCTTTATAAACAACTGTAGCGATTAAACAACTATCGAAAAGCCACAAACAAAGGCGTTCCACATCTTAAGTTTCTCTTTGTAAAGATAATAGTGATTTTCTAAACTTACTGCCTAAGTTTATAAAATCACTTAGACTGACTTCCATTAAAATTTTCATAGCAACATCTGACGCTAGCTAGTGATTACAGAATATTTATTGCTAGACAAATAGCTGGTGGCAATATCGGAAAATACCTCGATAAAATATTGTAATGAGGTCGCATTGTTGTCAAATAAAGCTACTAAGGTTATCTAAAAAGTACTTTTTTTAATACATATCTTTGCACAGCTGCCTATAAACTACTTGTATTAAAAGTACAGCGTGATCTTTTTATTCGCCGATAGTGAGTCATGAAACTGGACAACGTTTGTCTTACAATTTAAAAAAGTTTTCATAACATTTTCTCAAATGGAAAAAAGGATTTTGCATACAAATTTCGCTTTACACAAAGTATAGAACAAATGTGTTTAGTTCCATTAGTAAAAATCACACGTAAAAGTGTTCGGCTTCATACTTACTTCATTCTTTTACTCTAAGCAAGAAAAATATTCTTTATGGTTTAGTTATTGCAATCGAAAAATTACAAGTTTTGTTACAAAAAAACATAATTTTGTATAATTCACTGTATCAAATATTAGAAATCCATTATGGATATGATTTTGTCATTTTGTCAAAAACAGCTGTTTTATAATCTTCATTTAGGTTTAGAGCACTATTGTTTACTAAAACTAGAAGGATCCCGTAATATTTTACACTGGGTATTTGCTTGAGGGCGTTAGATCTCTAAGTCAAATAGTCTAAAGTCAAACAGTCTTGTAAACAGGGCAGAAATAGGAGAATAAAATATCCACGCTAAAACTGAACACACAAGGAATGCAAATACGGCGTGCGCCAGATATATGGAAAATTTTATAAGATTAGAATTTCTGAAGAATCTGAAAAAAATCCTCTACGATTTTGCAGAAATCGCTATAAAAAAATTGATATTTTATACAAATTGGTACTGACCAATCAACTGTGATTGGGAAAAGTTGTATCAAAAGTTCAATGTCAAAATTATTATGCAGAAAAGGTACTAGAATGAAGATTAAAATCCTTACCCAACTAAATCCAGTCCTGCCTCCCCACTGGGGTACATCTGAGTACAGTCAGCAAGTTAATTTAGTTTAGAACTTTAAACTTAACTAAGTAAACAGCTACCTACTTAATTTGTAAGTTAGTTCCCCTGCAGAGAAAAACGGTAAAACATTAATTGATGTTACTTATTTGGCCATTATTTAAGAAGCGCATTTATTTCGTGATATATATTTTTTTGTGAATTTAGTATGGGGTAAAACTCAGTGTAGGCAGACCTGCAATAACCTGGTGAAGATCGCGGGAAGCCGCTGGATGCAGGCACCGCAAGATCGGCTGGTGCGGTCCTTGGGCGAGGTCTTTGTCCAGCAGTGGACGTCTTTCGGCTGATGATGATAGTATGGGTTTCTCTGAAAAAGTTGTTCAGTTTCATGAGTAGAAGCTCCTGCTGAAATTGCCTTTTATTATATCCTCTACAGGATTTAATGAAACGGATATAACCTATGACCACAATTTGTTCGGCTTTTAGCATAGATTTTTTGTATGGAGAGCTCATTTTCGCAATTTTAGCAAAGTCCTATAGTAAAACTTATTCAGTATGAAGATGAAGGTGAATGGAAGCCCTAATTATCGGGTCTTACATCTATTTGGTACACGCTGTATAGATTGATTCAAAAACAACATTGAGTACTTAAGTCCATAGACAATTAGCGGCAGCCAATTAACAGCTAGGCTGTGATTTTTTTATTATTAAATGTACAATACAAAACTGCATTTTACTTCCTAATGATAGGAATAAACAATACTTGTCATACCGAACCTTAGTTTTTTAGAGAACACAATTTGCCGTCAAATGAATCCTCAGACACTAACGGGTTCAAAAGTAATCATTCCGAATGCTTAAAAATACAACCCAAAAATATTTGACAGTGTTATCCTTTCATTTCCTTCCACTTCCACCCGTGAAAATAAGTACCTACTTAGACGCAAACAGGAAAATTATCTCAGACCTAATGATGTTTAAACATCTGGGAACAAGCGCTAAACGTTTGCCTCAGCCCACCCTGAGGGTAAATGACCCTTAATCGTACCGCATTCTTCATCAGGTATAAAATTAACTGCTAGGTTTATCGATATAGAAGAAAGATTTTTTAATAACCTTAAAGCAAATGAAATGAAATCAATGACAATACAATATACACTTATCAGAAAAGTCCATGTTTTGTTAATTAAAATAACATAAATATCAGTATTATCAATTATAATTAAATATTTCAATATTACAATACACATTTATTTTCAGTCACTCACTCTCCACGGCCTCATCATATTGTTCGACAATAACACATTCACTGGGATGATAACCATCACAGTTGCTTAGTTAACAACCCATATCTTTCCAGTGACTGAATTTAAATGTGTATTGTAATTTTATAGTAATTAATTATAATTTAATAATGATACTGATCATATTTTTAGTATAATTAATAAAACATCTAGTTTTCTTATTACTGTTACTTTTTTTGATTGATTTCATTTCATTTTCTTGAAGCTCAATTGAACAACTTTCTTCTGAATTAAAATAATAAATAAAAAATGGTTAAATTCAATTTTTCAAAAAATATTATATCGTTATTTCTCGAGAATGAACCGTACTACGGGCAAGCAGGGAAAACGAAGGGCATTCTGCCACTTCATGGAAGAAATGAGGGTGGGCTACCCTACGACATTTATTAAACTTACTGTAATCTGCGATTCCCAAGTTTGATACTCTCCTTATTAATATAACGTCAGAAGATATCTCGATGAGAAGTCTCACTTTCGGTTTTTTGGCAAAAGCTTTTGCCTTGGATTCAATGTATCTTCCAAATATGGGAGGTATCTTTGCATTCATTTCAATCCACTAAGTGTATTTTTTTAAGAGTTGGATTTTGATATATTTTTTATGCAATAACAATCTGCACTTCGTTTCGGCACAACTATAAAACAGTTTTTGACATCGGTTCCCAACGAGCTCAACTTATAACCGTGACGATGCGAAGCTGTCAAGCACACGCGAAATCTAAAATGTAGCTAGGTGATGGATTTTCCTGACTGCATTCAAAATCAAAATTGTTAGGAACATCACATGTTAGTTTGTGTGTTTGTTAAACCGATTTTCACATTTGCGTTTAATTCACAAGATTAAAAACTAAACTGTTTGTGGTTTGAAGCATCGTTGGTTTTCCAGGTAAGTTAAAAGAGTTATTTTAGGGTTATAACAAAAGTACTGATATTATTGAATAGTAAGGTGAGTTACGTGCAAGGAGTAAATAGTTTTTTCTTATCAAACATTTGCGAAAAGCTTAGTTTATTTCATCCAACTTGGCTATTTAAAAACTTTGATAAGGTTTCCTTAGTACAAATGGGGTTTGAGTAGAAATATGCCTCAATGAAAGAATGTCTGAAGTGGTCGTGGCTCAGTGCGGCTTGCGTGGTCGTGTCGATCACGCAGGTTAACTAACTACAGACACGGTCATAACCTGAATTGGTTTGACTGTTAGTGGCATTTATCTCGACCGTTCCCGTGCTTCGCAAGACACGCTAAGCCGTTGGTGTAGGCTGCTATCACTAGATGGCAGTCGTTAAGCCATGTCCGAGGTCTTATAGGCGGCATAAAGACTTTTGACACTGGGGTTGGCCACTATCCCCACAGCCTTCACTAATCCGGACTTGGCCTCCGTGTGTGGAGTATAGTCTAAACTTCCTGAAGTATGGGAAGAGACCCGTGCCCCCTTCAGTGGTGAAGATATGGGTTGTTAACGATAACGACGAAAATAATTTCTACAGCATCTAGTTAAATAATCAAAAAAACATTTGGAATTTGACTATAACCGTCCCATCTTCGCTTCATAGTACTCCGTTTGACATGAATAAATATTGAATAGACTTTCCCTTTTCGCATGCAGGAAAAATTGTGAAATATCGCATCTGTCATTTTCATAGCATAGTCAATTCCTTATACCTAATGGCGGTTGACGAATGATTCAAGTTGGCTTCGTTATATCACTCTCAGTCGGTCGTGCTCCATTTAGCCTTTGCTCTGAAACTTAGAGTGAATAGGATTTTTCAGTGTCGGTTTCTAGTGCTTTTGTCTGGCGTAAGCTTTTTGGCATTTCCTGCATGAGAGATTTTCCACTTGGCTATAATATAACCTCAGAACTTATTCGTAACTCTTGAACTATAGATTCACGTTGGAAAACGAAAGTTTAATATGAATTAATTTGATCAATATATTTTTTTTCACCTTGCACAACTGATGAGGAAGAAAGGTTGGCGACGGTTGGCCAGAAAACTTCTTCGCATGATACTGAGTAACTTTATCTAAGGAGTCCAGAGTCAATTCTCAAAAAAGCTTTTTAACATCAGCTGTTAGTGTCGAGTTCTCGATATTTCAGTATGCTAAAGTTATATATTTAGTCCCCAGCTATTTCTTTACAGTCTTTATATTTTATATACCTATTACCTGAATTATGTGCAATTAAATTATACATCGCATAATCTTTGTGCGATACCCAAACCCAAACCCAAATACTCAGTCCGTTCACTTATTCTGTAAGGTGGAAAAGGCATAAACGTCACGAGGGATAAAGAGATTGCTATGACAAATGCTTGTCAGTTTACTGTACTCAGAGCCAGCAATAGTAGGTAGTGGAGTTACAAAGTTAGTATGGTACGTTACTAGAGACAATAAATGTAGGCAGCTTACATGTAGCTCTTTATTTGTGGTGACATAAAAATATATGTGGGAATAAAAATCGGTCCAAAGACGGTGAGAAGTTAACACTTATTTTTAACTTTGCACCAATATATACGATGTAGTACGTTATATTATTTATTCACTCTGAAGTACCTAGAATGGAATATAAAGACGACTACGAACAAGGTAAGAGGCAACTTTTTTATAATCTTTAATTGTCCCACTGCTGAGCAAAGGCCCTATCCGTCGCCTTCTCGGTATGCCGCGGCCTCGACAACCTTCTGGCGTCCATTCTGTACCTATCCTCGCCCACTTATCCGCATGGCAACTTTATTTGAAATAAGTAACTGTGTAGAGATAACTGAATTGTGATTGGTTATAATAGTTTTTTGAAACTGTAAAAAAATGTAGCCATATACTGAAAAAGGCTTCTACTCAAAAATCTGAATAATATATTATTATGTTGTCTAAGTTGTGGATTCGTCCATCTACTTTGAATATGATTCAAGTGGGTCTCTTTTCTGTGCTTTCCGCAATAGGACTTTCAAAAGCAAAGGTTTTGCAAGTCACGCTCGCGCCTATGCAAGGGCCCAGGCTAACAACACTAGCTAAGAGTGTCTCCGTCGGACGGATACGTCTGGGATGACATCATCATCAACATTTTACTGGTTACCCATTGTTTAGACGACAATAACTTGCAAATGTATGAATGATTGGGTGTCCCTTAGAAAAATAAAGGGGAAAAACTAGGGTACGCTAAAATAAATATTTCCCCTTACCACGGCAATGGCCGAGGAATCTAACATTTCTATTTTTTAATTAAAAAGCTACATAAAAGCAGGCAATTTTATGCGTACAGAAAACGTATTCCAATCCGCTATTGACCTATATTTATAGAAGATCGGAACTTAAATAATTCATGAATATTTTAGGAAATCCCTTGGAATGTATATATAAAAAAATATAAAGCTTCTTTTTAATTACAGACAGGCTAATTTTGAGTTGAAAATATACGCAGAATCAAATCATAATTAATCTAAAAGTCGAAATTCCAACAACTTTTGTCAATCGAATTATTTTTTTAGATTGGTCATCAACATGAATGATTGATTTTAGGGAAATTTCAGTTAATATATCTTTTATCATAAATCTTATTGCCAGAGAGGTTAAAAAAAAAACACATTTCGATTATTTTTTATATTCAGACTCATTCAATCAGTCAATGTCCCCTGCGTCTATTGTTGAAGATTCTATTCTATTCTGTTTTTCTATTTGCCATTCCACATCTCATTACGAGCGTTATTTTGCCAATGTCAAGTATAAAATGGGAGAATCTTCAATAAAAAAAATGGTGAAACACCAATGTCAAGTGAAAGACGCGGCCCTAAGGGTGATGGGCACTTTAAGACGCTCCACGTGGTGTTTTGCTGCTGGAACTCGGAAAACGGAGGTATCTCCCGAGTTAATCCTCTTCTTATGACCGCTTATCATTGAATTGGAATTGCAGCTATTTTCCCATCACAAAAATAACGTTGAGACTACTCTAAAACGGAAATAATTAAAAAATTAACACAGCAGACGTGTGCTCGGTACAAGTTAGGTTCAAAGATACTTTATTCTCATAAAAGACAAAAACATTACTTACATGAGAACAGATCTTAAAAAAAAAAAAAAGTTCCGGCAACCAACCTTGTTGAAGATTACAAACAAACAAAAATCTTTGCAGTTTTTTTTGAGGCAACAGACTTTGGACAGACTCAAGAACAGTTTATGGCATATGACATTCCCACTTTATTGTACTCGTATATAATATTATTATTAATAATAATAATAATAACCTAAATACGGTACCTTAATCTGGCGCACGAGGTTACGGATATGTGGCAAGTGCAATCCACTGAAATCATTCCTGTAGTCCTGTCCGTTAATGGTTTGATCCCAGTTGACTTGGATCGTAACCTTAGACAGCTGGGACTTCGAGGCAAACCGATAATAGCGGCTATGCAAAAGGCAGTCCTCCTCGACAATGCCCGGATTGTCCGACGCTTTCTCTCCTCGTCGCACTGACCTCCAGCCGACTGTGCTTCTGCTGGAGTACCTCCTGCCACTTCGCCAAGCGCGAAGTGAGCAGTGTAGCGAAAGCTTATATTGGACATAATAATAATAATAATAATAATAATAATATGAAATATTGATGAGGTTGCTATGTGTCTAGTGTCCATGCTATTAGTATCATGCTCGATGTCGAAAAGTAATTGATTGGGGAATGACAATGATAAAATGTTTTGTTTATACGTTGGGCTATTTCCATATGAACACACATATTGATGCCGTTTGACGCTTATGATAGTTATAATGACACTTTTGCTCACTGGCAGCGACTTCGTCGCAAAATCTGCGCTCCTCCGCAATACGCTGACGTTGAAAAAACTCAAAACATAGGTATCTTAAAATAATTAATTTTGGATTTGTTTAGGCTCAAAGTGGTATTAAATATGCCCGCTATTTTATCAAAACTTATTTTTGCGTAACGGAAACGGTGATTAATGTTATTTTGCCATCACACGTAAATCATAGTGAGTGCCACTAAAAATATAGCATTTTTTCGATCTGAACCGTCAGTTTTACTAACCAATTTTCTGCCATATATTGTACCACAATAGAAGAGTACAAAATAAACCATTTAATATGCTAACAAAAGTAATATTCGATTACTGATTTTTTTCGGATGTAATACTAAAATAATATTAAAATTTACCATGTATAAATAGGATATGAAACTATAGGACAGGATAACTATATTTTATCTTTACTGCGGCTCTAAATCATGATTTAAAAAAATACAAGAATTCTATTTAAACCATTTCACTCCACACATTCCATTTTCATTCAGCTATGGAGGGTAAATATTTGTTTCGATTTAACTGCCACCGTTAACAAAAACAAATACAAAACTCAGCTGAAACTGTTTAAACTGGGGCTTCTTCTGATGAAACAAAACAAAACAAAACAAACCGTTTTTCCGCGAAACTTTCTCCAAGGAAGTTGGCTGGCCAGTTGATCGACATCACAGAAAAGTCCGTTTTTTGCGAATGTCTGTGGGTTCTTCAAGGGAATGTTGTTCAGTTTTAGTAATAGAAACCCCAGTTGAAACAATTTCAGCTAACTTTTTTAATACCTTAAATAATATGGACCTTTATGTTTTTGTGAATTTTAAATGTATTATAATTAATGCTTTTACTTTCCAAAGTTTCAACGCATTGTCAATTCTTTCAGGGTAACCGGTTTTTATAATAATTTGAAACTTTCCTCATTTACCTAAAAGCATTGAAATCACCTGCAATATTTTTTTACATCAAAGGCTATTATAATAACATTAAGGTCTCAACATTTTTAGCACGAAATTTCACCATTATTTTCTGTTACTTTTAACGTTTTCATCGTACTTTTTTTAGGTTTCATTTTCAAGACATTATTTGCGGAAACGAGGTGTAATCTATTGTGATTTATCATTTGTCTTACATTTATAAAAGCAAAATGTCATTTATTTTCGATATTATATTCTTTTAAAACAACAGTTTTTGAAGGAACCTATATTCAGGTACCAAAAAAGTAGGAGACTTTGAGATACCTATTTACTCTAATTTACTTACTAGGTCCTTCCAGACCTCATTAATTATTTATTATACAAGCTTCCACTGAGTGAGTATTACTGCTCGCTCTATACTTGCAACGCGCTGTGTTCCCGTTCTGTATTCCGGAGAGTGAGGCGAGATAGCTAGCGTGATTACCGAATTAAGAGGCATTCCATCTTGACCATCGAGGATCGGTAAGGCACTGATACACTTACATAGTCATACGTAGATGCTCATAGGCGGCGATAGCCACTTTACAGGTGGAGCGTCACCCTATTGCTACATCACCCAATATAATAACTTAGAAGACCCCCCCAACGCGTAAGAAGAGTATTTTTGCGTAAAGGTATAAAACTATTGGAGCATATCCAAAATTGCACCAAATTGAAAATGTCCGCACGTGAAGTTTTACATCAAAATATATTATCCGCGACCAACGGCCCGGTACTAAAGGATGAAAAAAGGGAGTAGTAAAGGATGTACCTGCTACAGCTTGCCTGAGGGTCTGCTCTATTCACGGCATCAGGATTGTTATTCGTATGCGATCTGTAAAATTGTGCTTTCAATGTTATTATGAAAATAGTTACTAGATTTTATTTGCCTTTTTGCCTTTATTTTTGTCAACGATATTTTAATTTAAATAACTTTATATTGGTGTGGCTGACAAACATTGAAACACCTGTTAGATTGTGCTTTTAAAAATGTTTGATTTTGTCTATCCGTAGTGGAACATTTTATGTGTGTCGATATTTAAAGTAAATGTTCTTTTAATCTAATTAATCTTATCTACCACAGTTTGAACTTGGGTCTTTAATGCTTTTACGAATTATATGAAAGCCTTTATTTTTAACGCCTACTCTCATAAAAACTGCCTTCTTAAAACTATTAAATCTGGTTTTTCATTTATTCCTAATAAACATTTTAAGAACATAACGCGACTGTAACTAGAAACTTGTAAATATTAACTACTTGTGGCATTTTATCTTGTCATTTATATAAGCTGGGCAAACACTTCCCGTATTTTTAAATGAATTGTCCAATTTCAGTGGGGTTATTTATTTCTGAAAACTTCACTATGTATTTTTAAATTCTATGAAAACCATTTTTAACTACCGTTTTTTACAGATCACAATATTTTTCAGGCAAGTATCAACGGAAAATGAGCAGTGAAAAATGAGTGAAAACAAGTGCTACAAAAGTGCTCCAAATACTTCAACCCGCAATTCAAATAAAGGTCGTTCTAAGTTTAAAAACACCGTTTTAAAACTGGAATTGCAGGTGAACATTGAACATTTTTTACATTGCGACGGCAGTTTCCGTTATTTCATATTTTTATTTCAAGTTTTTCCTGCAGCGGGCTCGGAAGTGCCGTCTGAGTACTATAAGTTTTTTTTATTAACTTTGTAAAACTATGTAACTTGAAAGTTTATTTTAAAAAAATCATGACAAATACATCATCATCAGCCAATAGTCGTCCATTGCAAGACAAAGGCATACCCAAGAATTTCCACACCGACTAGTATTGCGCTGCCCGCTCCAGAAGCCGAGTGGAAGGCCTGCCTACACTCTTCCCATGGCCGATGAACTGCCCCAATGCCCCGCCCTGTGAGCAATATCGATTACTTTTGTTCTCGTATATTCTCAACTTTACAACCTTCAACAATATATAATAATATGTTTAGAATGGGAAACATTATTAAATTTTTCTTCCAATAAATCATTCTACCTACAAGTTATCAATTCAAAGACAAAAATCCAATATCTCTTACGAACATTTAATTAAAGTAAAATAGTAGGCCAAAGCAAAATAAATAGTATTTTTGCAGAGACACATCATTTCAGACGAGGTCACGGTCAAAGGCAATTTGTTCTTTTAACATTTATTTTCTTTTTCTTCTTCTTCTTCGATAAGCTTTATGGTGACGTATAATTGCGTAGTTCGATTGAAACCCAACTATCTAAGCAGAGGATCATGTTTTTTAGTTCTACGTAAATGTTTTTTTTATGTGATAGGTGGCAAACGAGCAGTCGGATCACCTGATGGAAAGCGATTACCGCCGCCCATAGACACCCGCAACATTAGAGGAGTATGTATGTGTGTTTGTGTATCTAAAACTTTGTCTTTCAGCTAAACGGCTTACTATTTTGGAAAAAAATAGAAATTAGAAAACGGCTTACATCCCATAATGTCCCTACTGCAAGGGAACGGGTCTCTTCCCATAACTCGGGAACATTAGGCCATACTCCACACACGTGGGCCAAGTCCGGATTGGTGGAGGTTGTGGGGCTAGTGGCCAACCCCAGTGTCAGAAGTTTTCAAGCCCCCTACGCCTATAAGGCCTCTGACTAACATGGCTTAACGACTGCCATCTAGCGATAGAAGCCGGCACCAATGGCTTAACGTGCCTTGCGAAGCACGGAAACGGTCGAGATAATTTTTTTTCATCAAACCTATACGTGTATCATCAAACCTATCGTAAAATTATATTGAGGTTTCTAATATCATTTTTTTTTAAACCGAATAGTTTGCGCGAGAGACACTTCCAAAGTGGTAAAATGTGTCCCCCCCCCTGTAACTTCTAAAATAAGAGAATGATAAAAGTAGAAAAAATATATGATGTACATTACCATGCAAACTTCCAGCGAAAATTGGTTTGAACGAGATCTAATAAGTAAAATACGTCATAAATCGTAAACCGCAAATTACCTTTCATTCAATCAACTCAAATATAAAAATATTGAGTTCAAGACATGTGTGATTATGAATTTATACGGAACCCTCGGTGCGCGAGTGCGACTCGCACTTTTGAAAACTTGTGAGATGTAAAAGACTCAAATCTCAGAAATATCCATATAATTCACCAGCAAAATACACAGTCAAGCAATATCAACGGTCGCGCCATGATAAGTGTCATTTTACAAGCTCCCGCGGTGCGTTCCAAAAATTTG
Source organism: Coleophora deauratella (assembly GCA_958295455.1). Classification (NCBI taxonomy): domain Eukaryota; kingdom Metazoa; phylum Arthropoda; class Insecta; order Lepidoptera; family Coleophoridae; genus Coleophora; species Coleophora deauratella. Next base: position 5,354,513 of record OY282393.1, read on the forward strand.
TCAACACAGATACTCATATTGAAAAATAATAATATAGAATGGCAGTTACTAAGTACAAAAAAAATAACAGAAAACAGACACAAAAAAGATACTAGTAAATGTAGTATTTAGGTAATTTGCTTACATTGCCCGGTTTTTTTATTGTATTTTCTTTGTATTTTATTTATATTTTCATTGGTATAGGTTTATAAATACTTTGAAACCATCTGTATAATGTTTAACTAGATAACAAATAACGTTTTTGTATGGATTATACCGGGTGATTATAAAATGTCTGGCAATATTTTTACTGTGGCTTCTACTCATCAAACTGAACAACTTTCCCCAAAATAGTCATCCTCAGAAAGCAAAAAAAATTTGGGCTTCCCATACAAAGTTCATCAACCAGCTGACGGATTTGTATGAAGAGTCCAAAAATTCTTTTGCTTTTTGAGTATGAGTTTCTTGGAGAAAGTTGTTCAGTTTGATGAGTAGAAGCCACAGTTAAAATATTGACATATTTTTTTATAAAGTCAAAAGTCGAAAGTCAAAATATTTTTTATTTAAGTAGATGCTGTACGCATACTTTTAAATCGTCTTTTTTTCTACCTAGTACAAAGTTCCTACCACGCGGAACTTGTACACTCAGTCTGTATAACCTGTATCACCCTGTATAACAAGTTATCCTCACTCAAAACAGAACTGACTACCTATTTTTGAGGACAGATGACTCAAACTAGACATTAACTTTGAATAAAAAAAATTTATTGTATGTCTTATTATTTGACTTGAAACAATAAGCTTAGTTAAGTAAAAATAATAACCTCCTTTAATTGAACAAAAGTTTCAAGTACCTAGTACTTAAATGTTAAAAGAAACAAACTTCAAAGGTTTTCTTTAGATTATAAATCATTAGTTTTAATTAACAATTGATTGAAGGACATTGAAAAGGTACAGATATAAAAAATCAAACACATTTTTATATAATAATATATAAGTTGTAGTTGATTTTCTCTACAACTGAAGATTATTTTCGCAGACGAATTTTATAAAACAAACATTATGCAATATACTTAAAAATATACAGAAAAGAAACTTTACCTCAGAAAAAAACAATTACATTAGTCTCATTGTGTATTTTAACCAGTGATTTGGACGTAAATGGAAAATCGCAAAAGAAAATGGTAGACGACAGCAAAAATATTCCGAAAGTAAGAAAAATTAAAAGCAAACACCTGGCGCTTCTTCTTCGCAGATACAGTCGACGACAAAGGATGGTTCATGAAATAAAGATTAATTCATACTTCATACGCAAATCCTTTGTGACGCGTGAATTGATGGGTGAGCGAAGGTGCAGATACGAATCAAGGCAGACCTAAAGAAAAGACGTAAAAAATGAATACATGTTGAAATACCTACTATTGTGTTTTTTGATTGAATTGTTGTACATTTTAGAAAGGATTTAAAAAAAATATATAGGGTGACCCTAAATTAGTTCTTGATACGAAAGGCTATGCATGTGCTCATGATAACGAACAACTTTCCCTAAAGAACCCATAGTCAAATCGCAAAAAAAATTTGGACTCTTCATACTAATTTGGCCGGTCAGTTCATCGATTTGTATGGAGACTCAAAATTTTTTTTTGCGATTTGACTATGGGTTTCTTAGGGAAAGTTGTTTGTTATCATGAGCACATTCATAGACTTTCGTATCAAGAACTAATTTAGGGTCACCCTATATAAAGGCGAGCTTCCAATAAATCTCTATATTCCAACTTAAAAAAGTGTAAAATGCAGTTCAAACTCGTTCAAATACTTAGTATTTCGTATTAAGTTAGTATATTCTTTAATATTCCCGCGCATCGATTTTTGTACCTATACATGAGTTATTGATTTATAAAGAATGAACACCCTGAAAACGTTTTCGTTAGTGGTATTTTATACCCTATATAAAATATTGCTTACTGTTAACACAAGTAACGTTAATGTCTGTTCACACCGAGATTTAGGTAATACTTAAAGCCTCCCCCAAACAGGCGCGATTTTTGTGGTGCGAAATTCGCGCGAAACTCGCAGGTGAAGCTGCGATGTCGCGCCGCAAAAAGCCGCAACACGTTGCAGGAATATCGCGCGAAAATCGCGCTACAAGTGGCGATACTTCTGCGACACTGCGTCGCGACGCGTCGCGCGAAATTTGCCCGAATTTCGCGCGACACGTGTTGCAATATTCGGCGACGCTACAGTTGTCGCTCGAATATTGTGCGATTTTTCTGCGATGCGTAGAGATGGGTCGGTAACAGATATTCCAATAACGTAACGTAACTGATTAACAGTTCACGTGTTAAATTAATAACGGAAAAGGCATCGTAATTAATTATTGTTTTCGGGTTTTATGGCCGAAACGCGTCAAAGCAATCCTATCCTTAAAGATCAGTACACACCGTGACGCAAAGATAAAAACAAATTCTGACGAGACGCGCCGTTACATAGCACTGCTCAGCTTTATGTACTCTGACATGCATCCACTTCGCTTCACGCTCTTACTGAAATCACCTTTTCATGCATTAAGCCTCCCCCAAACAGACGCGATTTTTGTCGCGCGAATAATTACTTTCAGTACATTTTGTACTGGGACGCTGTCGCTTTTACACTGTATTATTACTGTATAATTCCTTTTCCATGAACTGATCGTTAACCTGTACCATATTAATTCTGAGAATTATATTTATTATACCTACGTGTTATTCAGATAAGAATCAGAAATGAATATATTTTTTCATGAAGGTTTAACATTATAAATAACAGATATGTCCAATTACGTTTAAAAATATTCTGTTACTCGTAGGCATTTAGCAAGAAAATGTGTTTTCTTTTATTCTTTCTAAGTTCATAATTGGCTAGTTTTATTATAGCTTCTGTTATTTGTTCTGTTAAGGTTATACTTTTCACTAGATAATACATAATATAATAGATATATATTCTTTAGGTAATATAAATATCAAAGTATGTATTATTTATATTACATATCTAATTACTGTGGGAGAGGCACAACCTCCCCCACTCCAATTTCCCCCATCCCCCCCACCCCATTTCAAAGGTCGACAACGTACTTGTGACTCCTCTGGTGTTGCGGGTATCTATGGGCGGCGGTAATCGCTTACCATCGGGCGATCCGACTGCTCGTTTGCGACCTATCACTTAAAAAAAATACTGTTTTTACAATAAACGGAAAACAACAAACCGTTAAAGAACAAGTCCTTATAATATATTTTTTCAATTGTTGGTGTAAACGTCATACTTGTAGTAGCACATAATCTATAAAAAATTCAAATAATAATAATAATATCTGGGACAAATCACACACGATCATCTGGCCCCAAACTAGGACTCCCTCTATCTTGGGAACCAGAGACTGATATACATACACATATACTGTATGAAACGACCATACCTTTAAAAAAAATGGGATCTATATAAGTAGCCGCTCCCTTCACTCGTTCTTCTTCTTCTTCGACCGTGTACCGAACGCTTTGTAGCTCATACAATTTTTTAAATAAAACCTTTAATTTGCCATTAAACAAGTTGTTTTTATGTTCTTGCGGAACATAAATTGGTGCCGAAACCAAATACTAAAAAACATTGTAGTGCGCGAGTGTAAATACACGTTTTCTCTCGTTTCGCAAAAACCGGCAACCAAGTGCCGCGTGGCGTGGGTGCGGAACATTCCAACAAAAAACCTCGAATCAGACAAATACAACGAGTCCCGCAATCCCCGCAGTCTTCAAATATCTGCCAAGAAGCTAAATAATTGTGAGCTCGTCAAAAATATTCGTGTATTGCTGAAAATCAAAAAGCGAGAGAGACAGAAAGAACTTTGACATTTGTGACGTCGGAACCATTTTCTTCACTCCCAATCGTTCACCGTTCATTCAATCAAACGTCAATTTGGTGTGTGTTTACAAACTGCAAGCCGGAAATTTTTACGAGTTATTGGTGATTTCTCTTAACCCCCCCGCTTGCCGGACGCGCGGTCAATAATTCAGTCCGCTCGCGCACTGTCATGGCAGCGCCATTTGCGAAATTACCTAATTTGCAAAAAAAAATAAAACTCCAGAAGTTTTGTACCTACAGTCATAAAATAAAAATTAAAAAAAGTTGAATGTCTGTTCTCTATGAACTGTCTCAGATGTAATATCAAACATCTGTTGTTCTATTTCATTTTTGTAGATAAAAACAATCAACAAGGAAAAACTACCTCTGCTCACTCCAACATGTTTTTTTGAAAAACTAAGTTCACTTATGGCTTGTAATTATGAAAACAAACTAAGATGTGTATACGAAACTCAAATCAATCAACAGTTTTATACAATTTCAAGCAAAGTATTTTATATTCGCGAATCAAAAATCGCAAACACACTTCTTCTTCTTCATTGCAAACACAATGGCAATTTCCAAAACCGTAATTTACAAATGTTGTCTATGAAAACAGACTAGTATTATACGTCAAAATTTAGGATATTTATCGAACTTTCATAGAATACTAAAAATGTCATAAGGAATGAATGAAATAATCTATTAGAACACACTTTTAAACTTAGTAGTATAATACATAACATTTTCTGTCACAAGTGTGCCTATCCGATCCGATTGATGTTGCCATTTCTGTCACATGTGTTCATATCCGGGCGGAGAGGTTAAAGAAAATGGGTGGAAAACGCAAGAGTATTGGACAGGAAGATGTTAGCTATGAGCAGGAAAAGAGACTGAATGCGCAATTAGCGCAATTCAAAGGAAAGCTTACAAAAGCTGAAAACTTCACGCGTAAACAAACACAAGAGACTGTTGACAAGGAAGCAGTAACACTAAGGCTTCAGCAAGTGGAAGAAGTCTTATCCAGCATCAATTACATAACACTTCAGTTAAGAATACTGACAAATGAGTGTTCCGAAGAGGACTTTGAGGAGGACGACTTGGAGGAAAGGTGCCTGGGAATCATTGTAGGACTTCGCAAACTGATAAGCAGTGTCAGCGACAAGGCATCCGAACCATCCTGTAAGACCCTGAAGTCTTCTAGCAGTGGCTCAGTGAAGTTGCCAGAAATAGACATTCCCACGTTTGACGGATCCGACTACACAAAATATAGAACCTTTATTGAACTTTTCAGTGCGGTTATACATAACAGCAAGCTAGATGCTGTTCAAAAGTTATTCTATTTAAGGAAGTTTTTAAAAGGAGAAGCATTGTCAATAATTGAGTGTTTGCCTTTAACAAATGATTCATATGAAACAGCTTTAGAGTATCTGAAAAATAGGTACGATAATAAGTTTATTGTGACAGTCAACCATGTGCAGGCGTTGTTAGATATGCAACCAATTGTGAAGGGTGCTGCCAGCAGCTTGAGGGAAATAGTTGCTCATGCTCGACAAAATCTGGGAGCCTTGAAAACCCTAGGACAGCCTACCGAGCACTGGGATATGATAATATTGCCTATTTTGTTAAGAAAAATTGATCAGTTTTCTTGTAGAGCGTACCATAGCGAACGGGACCAAACGAAGCTGCCAAATCTAGAGGAGTTCTTTGCTTTCATTGAGCGGAGAGCCAGCAGTATAGAAGAGAGCCAAAAAAGCGAGGGTAAGTCCACCAACACTCACTGTTCTTATAAAAGTTTAAAAAAATAAAGTTGCAAATGTAGTGAGCAAACAAGTTGAGGATAAACAATTACCCGTTTGTAGATTTTGTGATGATTCATCCCATAAATTATTCAAATGTAAAAAAATTGAAACTTTGTCTGTTGATGATAGGGTTACATTTGTTTCAAAAAATAATTTATGCAAAATTTGTTTAAATTTTCACAATAAAAAATGCCGCTTTTATTTTAAATGCGGAATATGCAACAGCAAAACACATAACACTCTGTTGCATCAAGAAGAAATAGAAAAAGCTGTTTTGCATAACAATATCGGAAATGATAGTGTATTACTGCCCACTGTTAAGGCAAAAATACTTAGCCAAGATGGAAAATCTTACATAATAGCTAGGGGCTTAGTAGACAGCGGCAGTCAAATATCATTTATAAAATCTGATCTTGTCAAAAAATTGCAATTAAAACAGTTCAATAATAATCTAAATATAACAGCATTGGGTCAACAAAATAAAACAACCACAAAGGCTGTCAAAGTAAATTTAATATCACTTCAAAACAATTTTAATTGTCAAGTGACTTGTTCAGTAGTGGACCAAATAACAACACAGTTGCCACAGCACAAGCTTAATTTGCTGAATGTCACCATACCGGATTCTGTAGTGCTTGCAGACGATGAATATAATGTGCCGGGTGATATTTCATTTCTGCTGTCTGCTGATGTCTTTTTCAAAATAATGCTGCCAAATAAAATCAAATTGACAAACAGTAATCTGTATTTATTAGATACTGAATTTGGTTCAATAATATCAGGCGAAATAAAAGAAAAAAGTTCATCTTTCAATAATAATCTAGTTACCTTGCATGCAATCATTGATAATTATGTTGACAGTGTTGATCACCTCCTAACAAAGTTTTGGGAGATTGAACAGATCCCTGAAACGAATTTGGAGGTTACAGTAAAGCAGGATACCTGTGAAGCCGAATTCAAAAAATCGGTACATTTAATTGATGGCAAATTTCAGGTTTCTCTGCCTCTGCAAAAACCGTTAGATCAACTCAACTTGGGTAATACATTCCCTATTGCTTCCAAAACTTTAAATTATATTGAAAAAAGGCTAGATAAGGATGAACATTTAAAAAACCAATATCATACCTTCTTGGAGGAGTATGTTAATTTAGGGCACGCTAAAGTTGTTCCGTTAAGCTTTTCCGAAATAGAAAAGAGGTATTTCATGCAACACTTACCGGTTATAAGGAATGATAGGAAAACAAACAAAGTAAGGGTAGTGTTCAATGGCAATACACGACAAAATTCGGAGCATAATAGCTTAAATGATGTTTTATTAAACGGGCCCAAAATACAAAAAGACCTTTTTGATATACTGAATCTATTCAGGGCATACGAATATGTTCTTTTAGCAGACATAAGACATATGTATAGGGCAATAACTGTCAGTCCACAATACCGAGAACTCCAAAATATCTTATGGAAAGATAAGGATAATAGGAAAATAATTCTCGAATTACAGACAGTCACCTATGGTCTCAAAAGTTCGAGCTACCTGGCAACCAGATGTCTGGACGAGCTGTCTCAAAGACACGGAGATGAGTTCCCGCGAGCTGCAGAGGTGATTCGGCAATACATGTATGTAGACGATGCACTGTTTGGTGGACAGTCCATAGAAGACACCCTTGAGGTAAGAAATCAAATTATTTCTCTTCTTGATCGTGCCGGATTTCAACTCCACAAATGGGCAGCCAATAATTCGCAACTTCTCCGTGGCATCCCAGTGCAAAAGCAACATTTGGAGGAGCACGAACTTTGTAATGATAGTGTAATGATAAAGGCTCTTGGATTATCGTTTGATGTCAAAAATGACAAATTCAAAGTAGTATGTCCTAACAAAAACTTTAATAAATGGGATAAAAGGTCAGTTTTAAGCGTTATTGGATCATTTTTCGATCCTCTTGGGCTGGCAGGACCCGTAGTAGTTAAAGCTAAACAATTCTTACAAAGTGTATGGAAAGAAAATTTAGAATGGGACTCTCCCTTACCTGAAAAGCTTCTAAAATGCTGGAAAAACTTTTACAGCCAATTAGTTTCAATGCCCAGCATCTATGTTAACAGAAACTTAAAGTTTGCTAATGCACAACGTATAGAATTGCTAGGATATTGCGACGCTTCAAACACAGCATACGGCTGTTGTATTTATGCAAAAACCATTCAGGGTGATCAAGTAACAAACACTTTAATTTGTGCTAAATCTAAAATAGCTCCGATCAAAAATAAATTAACTGTACCAAAACTAGAGCTAAATGCTGCATTAATTTTAGCAAAATTGTTTGATAAAGTAAGTAACATTTATTGTAATTTTAAAATAGATGCAAATTACTTGTTCTCAGATTCACAAGTTGTACTATGTTGGTTAAAATCAGACAAAAACTTACCTGCATTTGTTAAGAACAGGATCAACATAATTAACACGCTCACAAAAAATTGTCAATGGTTTCATATTGAAGGCACGTCCAATCCAGCAGACTGCTTGTCCAGAGGTTGTGATCCGCTGGAGCTGGTTAATAACACTCTGTGGTGGAACGGTCCACCTCAGCATGCCTCATTTGGTTTTTTGCCACAAAACATAAATAACTGTACTGAATTACCTGAAGACTCAGACTCAGAACACCTTAACAAGCGGGATGTGGTTTTAAATGTCACTGCCTCTACTCCTGAAATTCTAAATAAATATTCCTCATGGACAAAAACTGTAAGAATTTTAACTTGGATAATGAGATTTTCATTTAATTGTAAACACAAAAATGACAAACGCAAAGGTAATTTAACTGTATCAGAATTAAAAATCTCTGAAAATAAAATAATTGCTTTAGTTCAAAGCTCATACTTTGAAAAGGAAATTGAATGTGTAAAAAATAATACGCCTATAAAATCTTACCTAAAGTCATTGTCTCCTTTCTTAGACAGCAATAATATATTAAGAGTAACTGGTCACTTACAAAATGCACCTATTCCATACTCTCAAAAATACCCAATAATATTGCCAAAGAAATGTCATATAAGTAACTGATTTAATAATAAGAAATGAGCATCTAGCTTTAATGCATGCTGGTCAAAAATTAACTGTAAGCAATCTATCATTAAGATTTTGGATTGTCAATTTAAATAGAGAAGTAAAAAGGATTATCCACAGATGTGTACAATGTTTTAGGTTCAAAGCAAATACAGCTTCACAGTTAATGGGATCATTACCTTCCGATCGAGTTACAGAAGCTAAAACCTTCAGCATTGTTGGCATAGACTATAGTGGCCCTTTTAATGTCAAACAATCAAGCATTAGAAGAAGTGTAGTTTCCAAAGGCTATGTTGTAGTATTTGTGTGTTTTGTCACCAAAAGCGTCCATCTAGAGTTAGTCTCTGACATGACTACAGTCTGTTTCATTGCCTCATTAAAAAGATTCATTGGGCGTCGTGGTCTGCCAAACGTCATTCACTGTGATAATGCGAAAACTTTCAAGGGCGCAGAGAACTCTCTTAAAGAACTCTATAATCTGCACAATTCCAAACAAAATCAATCATCTATCATTAATTTTGCGTCATCTAAAGGCATTCAATTCAATTATATACCTGCCTATTCACCAACTTTCGGCGGCCTTTGGGAAGCCGCAGTTAAAAGTGCAAAATTCCATTTCAAAAGGATTATAGGTCCAAATGCTTTTACATATGAAGAATTCAATACTATTATTATTAGTGTAGAGGGCATATTAAATTCAAGGCCATTAACCCAATTAACAAGAGATCCTTCAGATTTCTCAGCCCTCACACCTGGCCATTTTTTAATAGGAAGGCTTTTAACTGCCATTCCAGAGCCAGATTGCACCGCAGTGCCTACAAATAGGCTCAGGGGTGCCATTCCGTAAGCTCTCGCTAACCTCTCGCTAACTCGATTTTAAATTTGGAAGCGATTGGAGTTGTCAAATTTAAAATTTCGAATGCTAAAATCGCTTATGAGAGGGGTTTGCGATAGAATGAATAATTTGATTGAGTAGTTCATAGTTTATAAAAACACCAAAAAGAAAAGTTGCAAGTTTAAAACACTTCTTGGTAAATTTCAACATATTGCAACTTTTTTGATTCATATCACCAAAAAGGAAAGTTGCAAGGAGTCCACTTTTCCAATTAATAAAAAGTTTAAATATAATTCTTGGTAAATTTTAACATAGGTACTCTTTCCTACATATCTCTTTGGTACAACTGTAACTACTATAACATTCTGCCCTCATAAGAAAGAAGGTCGTAAAGTATATGGAGTTTCCGTACATTTTGCGGTCTTCTTTCTGAGACGGATATCACACACTGGTGCGGAAATCGGGCGCGAGTCTGGAGCAACGAAGTTCGCATGCGGTAGCGTTCCGGACTACCGGACGGTTTCCGTCCGAATTTCGTCCGAAGCTGCGGTGCACGACGATTTTTGTTATGCGTTCATTTAACATTCGAAGGTTTATGTATGTATACATTTTTGACTCGGGTACTTGTTTTATTTCGTGAACAACCCCCCTCGCGCGCCCCGCCCTCCCCCCCGCGACACAAACACCCCTCCCCCGCCCCGCGCCCCGCACTCCCAGCCCCCGCGCCACGCAACCACCTCTCCCCCGCGCCCTGCAACACACCCCGCGCGTCGCACCCCCTTCCCCCCCAAAACAACCTCTCGTGCCCAGCAACATCCACCCTGTGCCCCGCAACGCCACCCCGCGCGCCGCATATCCCCTCCCTGCCGCACCCCGCAACTCCCTCCGCCCGGCCTCGCAACACTCGCGCCACGCAACTTCCTCCCCCCGCGCTGCACCCCCTCACACCTTCCCCCAGTCGCACCCACTCTCGCCGCACCTTACCCCTACGCCTTCCCCTACGTTTCAATAAATCCTTAGTTTCATGTTTAATTGAGAATGTTGTCAGACTCACACTTTTCTATACAAAAATCCGGATGGTACTGCGGAGCAGTGTGGCATACCCTGCGAATCGCACCGCGTCCCCGTCCGGGAGCGCGGATCCGTCGTGCGAATCGCACATCCGGATGGAGATGCGGCGTCAGTGTGTTTTTTATATACAACTAAACATTTTACAGTACAAAGTATACAAAACATATGCATATGCAAACGTATGCATTTATTACAGCTTTCTAGTACTAATAGTCTCTGAGCTAAGCCGCGGACACAGACAGACAGACGGAAATGGCGAAACTATAAGGGTTCCTTGTTGACTATTGAACCCTAAAAAAACCATCGTACACAATTTATATGTCTCTTGAATAAAACCTATATTTTTTTTTAATATGATTATAATTTATTATTTTTACCTATTTAAAGCAACTGTACCAATGCAAAATCTGTGAGCATTTGAAGCGTACACCTTGCCATTCCTAAGATCGAGCAAAAGACGTCAAAAAAACACGTTTCAAGTAGGGGAACCCTTTTTTATTTTTATTCGTCCTTATAGCGGCAACAGAAATACACATTGTGAAATTTCTGTCTACCTATTACGGGTCATGAGATACAGCCCGGACAGACAGATTACTAATAGGGTCACGTTGACATTTAATAATAAAAAAATATTTTCCATAAACATTTGGGTACAGAACCCTAAAAATTGACGATTTGAAACAAAATAATTTAAATTTTTGAATTCTTGTTTGTTCTGCGTTTGATTTTTATGAATATTATGTTAGAAAAATCTTTTTAGTTTAAAAAAAGGTTATTTTAAAAAGATGTACTATGTTTGTATGAAGGTATTGTAATAAAAAAATAAAAAAATATTATTACTATTAGTTATATTACAAAAATTTGACATGACAGTCATATGGTTTTACATTCCACCTTATGATGCGATTTGCCTTTATTAATATAAATACAAACTGTATCATGCTTCTATTACAGAAAAAACTGTTATGTTCAGTCAGAGTTGTTCTTAGTATGTCGATTCACACGGTGTCAATGCGGATTTACTGTCAAGCCCATCACGTCGATTACCCATCACGTTGACTCAATTTAAATATTATGTACAGTCCTCAGCCAACGTTATGATTTTATGGTTCACACAGCATACTTACAAAAATGTGCATATGGCTTACAGGCTTATTCCCTTTTAATTGATACCATGCTTGGCACACTCAGCAGCTGCTGTCCTTTCTTCGTATCTGGGACATGGTAGAAACACAAGTAAAGTTACCATACTGTTATTACTTAGCTCATACTTGGAATTCCTAAAACAACAATAAATCTCTAAAATGTTGGTAACTACTAGCAATTCTTTAAAGTTGAAAAACTTACTATCAATGGGTACTTACTCAGACTAGTGTGTTATTGTAGGTCAATGTATAGCCAAAGCGACATACAGTGGTGATAATGTTCTACTAATATGCAAAAATCTGTGGAATAATCTCGCTTTTTTGTAAGTAGGTAGTTATGAACTTCTAGAGAAGATTGGATCAATAGCGTCTTGGTCCATATTCCGTTTTTCATCCTCAAGATCTTTGCCCATCATCACCACCCTCCTATTTTCACTTCAGTAATTTTAACAAGTTTGTCCTTTAGGTAAGCTCAAAACTCTCACAAGTAAAATCCGCTACAATTCGATTAGGATATACTTGAGAGGTCTGTCAAGACTTCTCTTCTGAGGAGTTATCGCCTATCATGCTCCTACAAAATCTTTTAGTAAATGATATTGAACAAAGTTAAAGTGCGTCCTTTTGTAAAATTCGATTCAAACAAACTAACAAAACTTATACTTTGTTTACATTTCAAGATTTTTAAATTTTGGCGTCATTCGGTCGCACGGCGTTTTTATGTTTAATAATTTAATCTTATAATAGAGAATGAGCGAGAAAAAGAGTGAGCTTACATATATGAAAACATATTTTTTTGTCTACTCTACGTCAGCAAATGTTGTACAAAAAAAACGCAATATCGACGTATGTTATGCCATCATTGATGATGGCATAACAAACGTCGATATTGCCATTTAATCTAAAAAGTGTAGCCGCTGTTTTTAACTTCCATTTTGGTAATATTTGGTACTTACAGAGACTTTTAAAAATAAAGGCAATTTATGAGTCTGTTGTTTACAGTTAACATTAAATAACGTGTATATGAACGTATTATAAGTTAAAATTCTCATTTAATGTACATTAGTAGCTATTTGCCAGTTAGCGATGAGTTAGCGGAACCTCCCGGAGTAGCCGCTTTGTCTGACACTCGCTATCGCTTTGGACTGTCATTGGACTGCCAAAAAATGAGATGTATCCATTCATTCTTTCATTCAATCGCAAACTTTTGTATAGGTTTTGTTCTTACGGAATACGAATTTTTGACCACTCGCTATCGTAAACCGTGAGCTAACGATTGCGATTTGGTCCCTTACAGAATACGACCCCAGATTCTGGAGACGCTGTACCCAAATACAGCAGCACTTCTGGAATGCTTGGCACAAACAATATTTATCTCAGCTTAATAGTAGGCCGAAGTGGCATGCCAGTCAGCCCAATGTTGAGGAAGGTTGTTTAGTACTATTAAAACAGGAAAACTCTCCTCCATTTCATTGGCCTTTAGCCCGAGTTACAAAAACATTTCAAGGCTCAGATGGGAAGGTAAGGGTTGTTGAATTAAAAACAAGTACTGGTATCCTTCGCAGAGCAATTAACAAAATTTGTATTCTACCTGTAGATGTATAAACAAAATTAAAAACACCAGTATGTATTGTACATTGTTGCAATACGCCTTTTTTTTATTGTTTGCTCACATGTATTTTTTTTGTAATAAATCTAAATATAAAATAAATTAAAAATAGTAATTCTGCTACAATGACCATTGGTCAAAAAATAGATTAAACTTCTTTTTTGTAATTGTCAAAACTTGTACAATTAGAGATATTGTAATATTTTACTTTATGTAAGTAACTAAGTAGTAAATTAAGTAATTTAAGTTACTCTCCCCCCGGGGAATATGTATGAAACGACCATACCTTTAAAAAAAAATGGGATCTATATAAGTAGCCGCTCCCTTCACTCGTTCTTCTTCTTCTTCGACCGTGTACCGAACGCTTTGTAGCTCATACAATTTTTTAAATAAAACCTTTAATTTGCCATTAAACAAGTTGTTTTTATGTTCTTGCGGAACAATACTTTTTAAATACATACATATATTGATATAATACACCCAGACTCAGAGCAAACAATTCTGCTCATCACAGAAAAGTTTGTCTTGTGTGGGGATCGAACCCACGACTCTTGGATCAGTGGTCACGATTGCTAACCACTTAGCTACCGAGTCAGTCGAATTGTTGTTATGTTTCAAAATATACAGTCATATAAAGGCCCTACCTTTACAGACCATACAGATGGCGTAGGTTTAGTTATAGGACCACGTCATCGTCAAACTTTAAAAAAAAAAGTATAAGAAACCACAAAAAATTAAGCTTTCCTTACTACAGAAGTACAGACGAACTGTCACAATTAATTGACAAATTCCTTTAATCCATCGGGTGGATTTAGCTGTTTTGTTCAGACGGCCTGAAAGGCAGCAGAATACCAAAACAGAATGATCGAGGCCACTTAAGGAAATTGCTCGTAATAAGACAATTGGATAGAGAAGGAAATCTGCCAATTGGGCGAATTTTCTTAGAAAACGGTAATATTTTTACTTTTAGAAGCTGGAGCCTAACGAATCAATACACAACTTTATTCTAAACAAACGTTTTAGTTGCCCAAGTTTTTATAGGCTAACTTACTTGTAAATTGAACATAGACAAATACACAGACCTCAAAAAAAAGAAAAGACAATCATAGTAAATCTGCGAAATAATACTATGGACATAAAAATGTATTCAACATCTCTCTGCAAAAGCTAAATTATACGGGAAAACCTTTTTATTTTTCGCGTAATAAAGAGGTAACTCGTTTGTTGAGTGGGAGCGAGAGAAAAAATCGATTTCACCGGAATTAGATAAGGATGATAAATTATATTCACAATCTGTTTGTTCAGACCCAGCGACTAAACTCTCATACGGTGGGTAGGTAGGTAAATAAAGGTGCTATATATTTAAATAGATTGGTTAGTCGAAATAATTTATTTTAGCGTTGGATTTGATGTCAAAATAGATGGTGAGTAATAAAGATGCAAGAAATTCATGAATAAAGCTGTCTGGAGGATACTGAAGTAATAGGACTGGCTCCTGTACATCCCATTATATTCTTGGTAGCATAGTGCCTGCGATGGACTTCGGATGTAGACAGCCCTAAATGAATTTTAACACCCCAATTCATCCATTTTATCAATACCTATGTAAATTTATGATGATTGGTCAAATTTGTATGAATAGTCCAATTTTTTTTGCGAATGACTATAACTGGGAAAGTTGTGTAGAAACCTCAATGTGATCCCTGGTTATCTGCCTTTTAAGAACACACTTTATTTAAACGTTTTTCTATCTTTAACGGTTTACACGGTGCGTTGCCTACCAGTTATTGGGATATCTTAACTAAAAGAGATAATAGTTTTGTTACCTATACATTGGTAGAAATAAATAATGAAAAAATGTTTGGATTTCATGATAAGCGGGTCAATTAATTAATTTAATTAATTATCAACTAAAATTATTCTCCACGTACACCACGTAAAGATCATCTGCGTAGTTAAATCATTTTTTGTGGTTAAAACTCTTGATACTTATAAAATAAAAACGTATGTCAATTTAAAACTTTTCGTTCAATATTTTAAGTACGTATAACAAAACTTGAAACCAACAAATCTCCAGTCAATTCCCTTGATAGCCGCCACGGTGTGGGCGTCGGATTTCCTCCCAATACAATCTGTAAGTAAAACCTGTGGAAGGCATTATATTTCGCTCACGTACCAAAGAGAATGGGCAACATATGAGCACGTGTTTGCACCTCGGTCACGGATATGGCGAAGGCATGGGTGAAAAATGCCATTACAATTCAGAAAACACACGGGAGCGATCGCTTGTGTTTTTAAGCTTAAAAGTCGATTTTTAAGCTCAGAAGGACGCTTGTATTGACAAAAGCAATCGAAGAATACTCCGTAACACAGCAGTCTGATTTAAATATTTACTGGCAAATTAGATTAGGAAATAATGAGGAACATGTATAATAATATTTTCATTTCTTTAAATGAAGATCTGATTTTAAACATCAGTGAAAGTATTTTTTTACTAGGTATCTCCATTATTACTTAGATATCTCAGTTTGAAAATAATGTACCTATCAATTGTGGTCAAAAAAGCATTACCTGAAAACGCTTCATTTCATACCAAAAGTAGCGCTGCTTTCAAAATCAATAATTATTTACGTATAAATTTTATTCTAACATATATATAATAATACCTAAGAATATACAAGAAGTGACAAAATAGGTGCAGGACCTTTTGACTGGCGTTTCAACTCATTATTCTGAACTACTTTTCTTGTACGAATATGCTTAAATTGCAAAAAAAACTGTCAACGATTATTTGACTCATTTTGTACACAGAGTATTTCCTTGCAATTTCTGTCGTTAAACAAAAGTTATTTAGTATTATTCCATCTTTATGGAAAATGGTGCGAACTCCTCGCGTGTATTCCGAACTCCTTATTTTCACACTTGACAAATACATCACATCATTCCTCCCACGTAACAGTGTTTCGCCAATATTGACATTTTATATCCTGACATGCGTGTCTTGTCGCCTTACTTTTTTATTTATTATCCTAAAAAAAGAAATGTACCTTATCAGGGAATACATAATTTCAGACAAGTGGATTTATTATTTCTGCACATTAAAATTCACAAACGAGGGTTAACTACAAATTACCATAAAAAATATTTAAATGCAAATGCTTCAAGGGATTTCTTCCAGGCAATCTTTCGCGAATACTCCATATTCCACACACGGGGTACGGGACAAGTACGGAATGATGGAGGAAACGATGGAGTGACCAACCTGCGTATAAAAATATTCAAGCCGCCTATTACGCCCTGAAATGGCTTAAAAACTGCTATCTAGTGATAGCAACCGAAACAACATGCCTTGCGAAGCACGAAAATGGTCAAGATAAATACCACTAATAACCAAACCTATCCAGGATATGACTGTGTCTGTAGTCAGTTAACCCGCACGATCGGCGCGACCGCTTCATATAGTCATATCGTTTTATTACGAAACTTTTAAAATTAATTAATTAACCTTGCATGATATGACTTATTATTGTAATTATTCCCAGATATTGTATCAAACAAAGCTTTATTTGAAAATGTTACGCCTCAACAATTTCATCAAATAATATAGGTATGTAGCGTATTAAGGTTTTATCTTTGTTAGCATATTCGTTCGAGCATCAAATAATTCTGTAAAAATGAGCTGTCTTCCTCTTCGTTTGGCCTTTCGCTACATGAGAAAAGGAATTTCGCTGCCATTTTTGAGCATATTTAGGTAATAAGGGTAATAGGTATCACTTTGAAATAGGCGTTTTCTTTTTATTCTAACACGAAAGGAGTTCTTATTGTCTCTCAGCGCGTGCTCTTATATGCTAATATGGAATAAAATGTTTTGGGTTACGATCATTTCTGTAAATCATCATTTTATTCTTAAATAAATTTTATGTGAGAAAGGAGAGGAATATTCTTTTCGTCGTCTGCTTTATCATTGAACTAATACGGTTTATGACACAATTTCAGTAAAAGAAAACATAATCAATATGACGTGTTCTATTGGAAACTAAGAAAGGTTAATATTTTTTTATATAAAAAAAAAATATTAACCTTTCTTAGTTACTTCTTTCTTACCTAAGTCGGTGAGAAAAAATACTTAAAAAAGATATATAGGCAAGTATAGATCCGACGTCTTTCAGCTCATTAACTGTAACTAATGACACAAATTGTAACAGAACATAATAGTTTTTTGGATTCGACGTTTTTTTCGGTTTTACTAACACACTAACACCCAAAACTTTGAGTGTGTAAGTTCCGCGTTGTACTTTGTACTACGAGTAAGAAAAAAAATATTATTTAAAATGTATAGAGTATCTACTGTAATTAAAAAAAACGTTTTGAGTTTCACTAGAAAATAAAGAACTGTTCCAACAATATACTAGGAACCAAACTATTATTGTATGAAATATCTTTCTTATAGTTACTTAATCGGGGTCTTGTACTCATTAATCATCACATTGAAATTTTTTTTCTAAAACCCAAACTGAATTTTCAAAAAAAACCGGGTATGGTCTTTTTTACTGCCTGTACATAGACTTTGACCAGCCTCTATACTGATATGACTAGTAGTCATAGTTTGACTAGTCAGCAGTGGCGAAACGTCCATATAACACGATTCCTATCGGCTTCCCTTTTAAAATTCGGAAATAATTGAATACTATGAAATTATCATATTCACTCATAGAGCTTCCTACAATGCAGGTACAAAACAATATGTATCAATAAAATCAGCAAACTTTCAAAAAACTATATTGTATAAAATTGTCTCAGTATAAATCCGTACTTGTTAAATTAAAAACGCCTGCGGAAAAAAATGAAGCAAGAGGCAGATTTTCTCGGGCGGCTTAAATTTGCATCTCTTCTCCTTATTAAATTGTACTGCACGCTTATAGCGCTCTCTCTGTCTGTAAAGGACATACATTTGATGGATATATGAGGCCTGAAAGCCGGAATTTCTCGGGTTATGACAGAGATAAAAAACGTTCAGCATGTTGGTGCGAATGAAATAGAAGATGTTCGCATGGCTCATTGCTCATTATAATGTTATTTTTTAAAT
Organism: Coleophora deauratella; assembly: GCA_958295455.1. Classification (NCBI taxonomy): domain Eukaryota; kingdom Metazoa; phylum Arthropoda; class Insecta; order Lepidoptera; family Coleophoridae; genus Coleophora; species Coleophora deauratella. Next base: position 5,372,965 of record OY282393.1, read on the forward strand.
AGGTCAGCGCATAGGATGAAAGTCAATACGGGTGTTTGTTTTATCTTTTTGCAGGATTATATTTAGTTCGCTTGATTTGATTTGTTAGATCAGTGTCAGTGACCCGTGACCGTGATCTGTGTTGGTAGTGTGTCGTGCATTCATTTGATGTTAATAAGGTTTTTGTTTGTTTGTCAATGTGTATATAATGTGGTGTTTTTAAGCAGGATTTAAATGAAAAGGTTTGTGTACAACAAATATTAATTAAGATCAACCATGGCTGCGTTGATAAACGTGGGTTGTTGTTCAACAGATTATCTGTTGAAACCAAATTCTTGTTTTTCGAAGCTTAGTTTCGAAAATAAAAAACATGTAATCGAGTTAGGCCGTGCCCGCCCAGACATGAAAATTGATTATAAAAGGAGGGATGGGTTTTTTAAACACTTTCACGTGTCACTGTATGATAAATACACCTGGATGACTGGCAGTTGCGAACAAAATAAAATGTTTTGCTTTCCGTGCTTGTTGTTTTCGGAATCAAGTAGTGTATGGAGTCGAACGGGATTCACTGATATTAACAATCTAGTAAACTCGGCAAAAAAACACGTTCAGACAGAAAAACATATAAGAAGTTGTTTAGCGCTACACGATTTCGGGCAAACAAGAATAGAAACGTTTTTTAACAATAGTTTTGTAGAACACAACAAAAAAGTCGACCGAAACAGAAATCTTATGAAGCGATTCATAGATACAGTTGTGCTTTTAGCAAAACAAGAATTGCCATTTCGTGGCCACAACGAAAAACTAGATTCCGATAACCGCGGTAATTTTATCGAAACATTAATGTATTTGAGCAAATATGACACAGTTATTGACTCACATTTAGAGCAATGTACTGCCAGTCGAAACCCGGTGTTTTCCGGCCTATCGGGTGAGATTCAAAACGACCTCATTGAATGCGTCGCACAAGTTATAAGAGATGCAGTTAAAGCCGAACTCAACGTTGCTTCCTTTGTCTCGGCTATGATTGACGAAACTCCAGACGTGAGCCACAGGGAACAATTAACAGCGGTTTTAAGATATGTTTCGGAAAGCGGTATAGAGGAGAGGTTTCTGGGGTTCTTCGACGTTAGTGGCAGTCGTAATGCTCAAGTATTAACTGAGCTATTGCTTGGTATTCTTCAGCAATATAACTGCAAAGAAAAATTAGTAGGTCAATCTTACGACGGCGCAGCTGTTATGTCGGGCGAGCACGGCGGGGTCCAAGCCAAAATACGCGAGGCATGCCCAATGGCAGTCTTCGTACCATGCTATGCCCATATACTGAATTTGGTTTTGAGTCGTTCGTTAGAACATGTTCAAGAATTAAAAATATTTTTTGGCCACTTAAATAGACCGCCGTGAACATAGCCGCCCCATTTCTTGAAACCCGCGTTTTTTAGCTTAAATCGTTAGTTCTTCGTTAGTTCCGATTTGTTCAGGCCAAATTTCGTTTGTTCCGTCACGCGTAATAGCGATTTTTTTAAAATTAATATGGAGGCGGCTATGTTCACGCTAGCCGCCCCATTCCAGCTTTTTTGATTTTTTTTCGCTATAACGATAGGCATTCGTTAGTTCTGATTTGTTCAGAAGGAAATTCGTTTGTTCTAGTAATAGTTTCCGCGAAAAAAAATACCAAAGTGGGGCGGCTATCTTCACGTGAACATAGCCCGCCCCAAAGGATTTTTTTAAAAAAAAGTATACCATTCGATAGATATTCGTTAGTTCTGATTTGTTCTGAAGAAATTTTGTTTGTTCTAATAAGCATTTCTGAGAAAACAGCAAAAAACCCTCAGTTCATTTGCCAATTGAAATTAAACTCTATACACTGAAGATATGGCTCAAAATACTTATCATATGTGTCGACTCCTAAGATTTTGGTCATAGCAACGAATCAATCGTAGTAACAGTTCATGGATCTGAACATAACGTCAAAAATAACTATGTCACTTTGCTTAAGTAAGGATATTGATTCCTCACCAGATTAACAATACATAGGACGAAGTTGTAAAAAAATAATATAGGCTGAGGACAATACCCTAACTTTGTACCCACGCTCGATTTAAATAATTAGCAAAACATTTCGTTTGTTCTGGTATTCCATTCTAGTCCAGTGGCGTATTTAGGCTGAAGACGATTTTCAAATACCACACCAAGAGGGGTGCGTTTGCTGTCTAAATTCTATTTGTTCAAGCATTGTGCCCGCTATTTATCTTCAAACACATGTAGAACTACCTATTGGCTAACGTTAGGCAAAATATTTCGTTTGTTCTATGAATAATTTCATGACCAGAATTTTTTAAACTGAGATACACGGTTTTCATAGAAAATTTCTATAAGGTAGGACTGTAGTTAAATTTATCATTTGTTCTAGCCTTGTGCCCGCATTTGAACCTAATAACCATGAAGGATGGTCTATTGGCTCACGTTAACCAGAATATTTCGTTTGTTCTACTATTCTTATCGTATCCAGAGACGTATTTAGGCTGATGGCGATTTTCAAATATCACAGCAAGAGGGGTAAGTTTGATGTCTAAATTCTATTTGTTCTAGTATTGTGCCCGCTATTAATCCTCATAAACATGTAGGACTACCTACTGGCTAACTTCAGGCAAAATTTTTCGTTTGTTCTATGAATATTTTCGTGTCCAGAATTGTTTTACTGTGACTAACTATTTTCATAGAATTTTTTTATAAGGTAGGACTGTAGTTCACTTTATCATTTGTTCTAGCCTTGTGCCCGCTAACGATCCTCATACACATGAAGGACTACGTACTGGCTAACGTCAGGCAAAATTTTTCGTTTGTTCTATGAATATATACGTGTCCAGAATTTTTTTACTGAGAGAAACTATTTTCATAGAAAGTTTCTTTAAGGTAAGACTGAAGTTCACTTTATGATTTGTTCTAGCCTTGTGCCCGCATTTCAATCTAATTAACATGAAGTATGGTATATTGGCTAACTTCAGGCATAATATTTCGTTTGTTCTAGCATTCGTTTCGTGTCCAGGGACGTATTTAGGCTGAAGATGATTTTCAATTACCATATCAGTAGGGGTAAGTTTGATGTCTAAATTCTATTTGTTCTATTACTGTGCCCGCTATTGATCCCTATACACATGTAGGACTACCTACTGGCTAACTTCAGGCAAAATTTTTCGTTTGTTCTGTGAATACTTTGGTGTCCAGATTTTTTTTACTGTGAGAAACTATTTTCATAGAAAATTTCTTTAAGATAAGACTGCAGTTCACTTTATGATTTCTTCTAGACTTATGCCCGCATTTCAATCTAATAAACATGAAGTATGGTATATTGGCTAACTTCAAGCAGAATATTTCGTTTGTTCTAGCATTCGTTTCGTGTCCAGAGACGTATTTAGGCTGAAGATGATTTTCAAATACCATATCACTAGGGGTAAGTTTGATGTCTAAATTCTATTTGTTCTAGCATCGTGCCCGCTATTGATCCTCATACACATGTAGGACTACCTACTGGCTAACGTCAGGCAAACTTTTTCGTTTGTTCTATGAATATTTTCTTGTCCAGAATTTTTTTACTGTGACTAACTATTTTCATAGAAAATTTCTATAAGGTAGGACTGTAGTTCACTTTATCATTTGTTCTAGCCTTGTGCCCGCATTTGAACCTAATAACCATGAAGGATGGTCTATTGGCTAACGAAAGCCAGAATATTTCGTTTGTTCTAGCATTCGTTTCGTGTCCAGAGACGTATTTAGGCTGAAGATGATTTTTAAATACCATATCAGTAGGGGTAAGTTTGATGTCTAAATTCTATTTGTTCTAGCATTGTGCCCACTATTGATCCTCATACACATGTAGGACTACCTACTGGCTAACGTCAAGCAAAATTTTTCGTTTGTTCTATGAATATTTTCGTGTCCAGATTTTTTTTACTGTGACTAACTATTTTCATTGAAAATTTCTATAAGGTAGGACTGTAGTTCACTTTATCATTTGTTCTAGCCTTGTGCCCGCATTTGAACCTAATAACCATGAAGGATGGTCTATTGGCTAACGAAAGCCAGAATATTTCGTTTGTTCTAGCATTCGTTTCGTGTCCAGGGACGTATTTAGGCTGAAGATGATTTTTAAATACCATATCATTAGGGGTAAGTTTGATGTCTAAATTCTATTTGTTCTAGCATTGTGCCCGCTATTGATCCTCATACACATGTAGGACTACCTACTGGCTAACGTCAAGCAAAATTTTTCGTTTGTTCTATGAATATATTCGTATCCAGAATTTTTTTACTGTGAGAAACTATTTTCATAGAAAATTTCATTAAGGTGAGACTGAAGTTCACTTTTTGATTTGTTATAGCCTTGTGCCCGCATTTCAATCTAATAAACATGAAGTATGGTCTATTGGCTAACAAAAGCCAGAATATTTCGTTTGTTCTATTCGTTTCGTGTCCAGGGACGTATTTAGGCTGAAGATGATTTTTAAATACCATATCATTAGGGAAAAGTTTGATGTCTAAATTCTATTTGTTCTAGCATTGTGCCCGCTAACGATCCTCATACACATGTAGGACTACCTACTGGCTAATGTCAGGCAAAATTTTTCGTTTGTTCTATGAATATATTCGTGTCCAGAATTTTTTTACTGAGAGAAACTATTTTCATAGAAAGTTTCTTTAAGGTAAGACTGAAGTTCACTTTATGATTTGTTCTAGCCTTGTGCCCGCATTTCAAACTAATAAACATGAAGTATGGTATATTGGCTAACTTCAGGCAGAATATTTCGTTTGTTCTAGCATTCGTTTTGTGTCCAGGGACGTATTTAGGCTGAAGATGATTTTCAAATACCATATCAGTAGGGGTAAGTTTGATGTCTAAATTTTATTTGTTCTAGCATTGTGCCCACTATTGATCCTCATATACATGTAGGACTACCTACTGGCTAACGTCAGGCAAACTTTTTCGTTTGATCTATGAATATTTTCATGTCCAGAATTTTTTTACTGTGACTAACTATTTTCATTGAAAATTACTATAAGGTAGGACTGTAGTTCACTTTATCATTTGTTCTAGCCTTGTGCCCGCATTTGAACCTAATAACCATGAAGGATGGTCTATTGGCTAACGAAAGCCAGAATATTTCGTTTGTTGTAGCATTCGTTTCGTGTCCAGGGACGTATTTAGGCTGAAGATGATTTTTAAATACCATATCAGTAGGGGTAAGTTTGATGTCTAAATTCTATTTGTTCTAGCATTGTGCCCGCTATTGATCCTCATACACATGTAGGACTACCTACTGGCTAACGTCAAGCAAAATTTTTCGTTTGTTCTATGAATATATTCGTATCCAGATTTTTTTTACTGTGAGAAACTATTTTCATAGAAAATTTCATTAAGGTGAGACTGAAGTTCACTTTTTGATTTGTTCTATCCTTGTACCCGCATTTCAATCTAATAATCATAAAGTATGGTCTATTGGCTAACTTCATGCGGAATATCTCGTTTGTTCTAGCATTCGTTTCGTGTCCAGGGACTTATTTAGGCTGAAGATGATTTTCAAATACCATATCAGTAGGGGTAAGTTTGATGTCTAAATTTTATTTGTTCTAGCATTGTGCCCGCTATTGATCCTCATACACATGTAGGACTACCTACTGGCTAACGTCAGGCAAACTTTTTCGTTTGTACTATGAATATTTTCGTGTCCAGAATTTTTTTACTGTGACTAACTATTTTCATTGAAAATTTCTATAAGGTAGGACTGTAGTTCACTTTATCATTTGTTCTAGCCTTGTGCCCGCATTTGAACCTAATAACCATGAAGGATGGTCTATTGGCTAACGAAAGCCAGAATATTTCGTTTGTTCTAGCATTCGTTTCGTGTCCAGGGACGTAATTAGGCTGAAGATGATTTTCAAATACCCATATCAGTAGGGGTAAGTTTGATGTCTAAATTCTATTTGTTCTAGCATTGTGCCCGCTATTGATCCTCATACACATGTAGGACTACCTACTGGCTAACGTCAGGCAAAATTTTTCGTTTGTACTATGAATATATTCGCGTCCAGAATTTTTTTACTGAGAGAAACTATTTTCATAGAAAATTTCTATAAGGTAGGACTGTTGTTCACTTTATGATTTGTTCTAGCCTTGTGCCCGCATTTGAATCTAATAATCATGAAGAATGGTCTATTGGTTAACGAATGCCAGAATATATCGTTTGTTCTAGCATTCGTTTCGTGTCCAGGGACGTATTTAGGCTGAAGATGATTTTTAAATACCATATCAGTAGGGGTAAGTTCGATGTCTAGATTCTATTTGTTCTAGCATAGTGCCCGCTATTGATCCTCATACACATGTAGGACTACCTACTGGCTAACGTCAGGCAAAATTTTTCGTTTGTTCTATGAATATACTCGTGTCCAGATATTTTTTACTGTGAGAAACTATTTTCATAGAAAATTTCTTTAAGGTGAGACTGAAGTTCACTTTATGATTTTTTCTAGCATTGTGCCCGCATTTCAATCTAATAAACATGAAGTAGGGTCTATTGCCTAACTTCAGGCAAAATATTTCGTTTGTTCTAGCATTCATTTCGTGTCCAGGGACGTATTTAGGCTGAAGATGATTTTCGAATACCATATCACTAGGGGTAAGTTTGATGTCTAAATTCTATTTGTTCTATTACTGTGCCCGCTATTGATCCCTATGCACATGTAGGACTACCTACTGGCTAACGTCAGGCAAAATTTTTCATTTGTTTTGTGAATACTTTGGTGTCCAGATTTTTTTTAACTGTGAGAAACTATTTTCATAGAAAATTTCTTTAAGATAAGACTGCAGTTCACTTTATGATTTGTTCTAGCCTTGTGCCCGCATTTGAATCAAATAACCATGAAGAATGGTCTATTGGTTAACGAATGCCAGAATATATAGTTTGTTCTAACATTCGTTTCGTGTCCAGGGACGTATTTAGGCTGAAGATGAGTTTCAAATACCATATCACTAGGGGTAGCAGCAGTTCACTTTATGATTTCTTCTAGCCTTGTGCCCGCATTTCAATCTAATAAACATGAAGTATGGTCTATTGGCTAACTTCAGGCGGAATATTTCGTTTGTTCTAGCATTCGTTTCGTGTCCAGGGACGTACGAGGGCGACACTGAAAGTTCTTAGAAAATCAAAAACTGAACAAACTAGAAAGTTATTAGTTTTATTATATCTTTTCAAAATAGTGTCCATTCACATCAATACATCGCTGCATCCGAAGGATCCACTAAGAAAAGCACTTTGCCCACTCCTCCTTAGAGGTCTCTTCGACGGCCTTTTCAAACACAGCCATAAAACGTTTTCCTCGAAGTTTTTCTTTTATTTTCGGGAATAAATAAAAATCGCAAGGTGCGAGGTCGGGGCTATACGCCGGGTGACCCAGTAATTCCACGTCTGACGTCGCCAAATAGTCGATCGTTTGCTTGGCGGTGTGCGACGAGGCGTTGTCGTGGTGAAGGAGGATTCTACTGCGAGGTCGTTTCTCCCGAACTTTTTCCAAGACAAGTGGCAAACAATTGTTAGTGTACCACTCTGCAGTAACTGTTTTTCGATCCTCTAAAACAATTGTTGCGTAATGACCTGTCCTTCCGAAGAACGACGCCACCATCTTTTTTCCCACCTCTCTTCACTTTAGTTGGCAACTCCTCGGAAGGAAACACCCACATAGCAGACTGTCTTTTAGTTTCAGGATCATAACAGTAAATCCAGCTTCTGCACCCGTAAGTATGTCGGACACAGCATTTGAGTCACCTCCGTTAAATCTTTGAACCATTTCACGGCACCAATCAACACGACGGAGTTTTTGGGCCTCTGTCAAATTATGAGGTATCCACCGGGCACAAAGATTCCTGACCGCTAAATGTTCATGGAGAATTTTGTGCACTTGACTCATACCGATGCCTAAGCTTGTCCGAATCTGCTGATAGGTCACTCTTTTGTCAGTCTCTATCATACGCCGCACATGACTGATGTTATCTTCAGTCGTCGCCGTAGAAGGCCGTCCCTCACGCAGATCATCGGTGAGATTAGTGCGACCACGTTTAAACTCATTAAACCAGTTGTAAACAGTGGCACGAGATGGGGCTTCATCGTGAAAGGCCAATCGAAGTCTATCATAACTTTCTTGTTGACTTAAATGACATCGAAAGTCATAAAAAATCATTGCACGGAAATTTTCTCGCGTTAAATTCATGCTGACGTGACACAGATGATTTTCAGTTTGCCGCCAAATCGTGAAACAAATGACAAATTAATGAAATACATACACGATAACATTGGCAAAGAGTTCCATTTTCAAAATTTGAACTTATTTTTTTATTATATCGTTTACAAGTGGCCAGTTCTAAAAACTTTCAGTGTCGCCCTCGTATTTAGACTGAAGATGATTTTCAAATACCATATCAGTAGGGGTAAGTTTGATGTCTAAATTCTATTTGTTCTAGCATTGTAACCGCTATTGATCCTCATACACATGAAGGACTACCTACTGGCTAACGTCAGGCAAAATTTTTCGTTTGTACTATGAATATATTCGCGTCCAGAATTTTTTTACTGTGACTAACTATTTTCATAGAAAATTTCTTTAAGTAAAGACTGCAATTCACTTTATGATTTGTTCTAGCCTTGTGCCCGCATTTGAACCTAATAACCATGAAGGATGGTCTATTGGCTAACGAAAGCCAGAATATTTCCTTTGTTCTAGCATTCGTTTCGTGTCCAGGGACGTATTTAGGCTAAAGATGATATTTAAATACCATATCAGTAGGGGTAAGTTTGATGTCTAAATTCTATTTGTTCTAGCATTGTGCCCGCTATTGATCCTCATACACATGTAGGACTACCTACTGGCTAACGTCTAGCAAAATTTTTCGTTTGTTCTATGAATATATTCGAATCCAGAATTTTTTTACTGTGAGAAACTATTTTCATAGAAAATTTCTTTAAGGTGAGACTGAAGTTCACTTTTTGATTTGTTCTAGCCTTGTGCCCGCATTTCAATCTAATAAACATAAAGTATGGTCTATTGGCTAACTTCAGGCGGAATATTTTGTTTGTTCTAGCATTAGTTTCGTGTCCAGGGACTTATTTATGCTGAAGATGATTTTCAAATACCATATCAGTAGGGGTAAGTTTGATGTCTAAATTCTATTTGTTCTAGCATTGTGCCCGCTATTGATCCTCATACACATGTAGGACTACCTACTGGCTAACGTCAGGCAAACTTAATCGTTTGTTCTATGAATATTTTCGTGTCCAGATTTTTTTTACTGTGACTAACTATTTTCATAGAAAATTTCTATAAGGTAGGACTGTAGTTCACTTTATCATTTGTTCTAGCCTTGTGCCCGCATTTGAACCTAATAACCATGAAGGATGGTCTATTGGCTAACGAAAGCCAGAATATTTCGTTTGTTCTAGCATTCGTTTCGTGTCCAGGGACGTATTTAGGCTAAAGATGATATTTAAATACCATATCAGTAGGGGTAAGTTTGATGTCTAAATTCTATTTGTTCTAGCATTGTGCCCACTATTGATCCTCATACACATGTAGGACTACCTACTGGCTAACGTCTAGCAAAATTTTTCGTTTGTTCTATGAATATATTCGTATCCAGAATTTTTTTACTGTGAGAAACTATTTTCATAGAAAATTTCTTTAAGGTGAGACTGAAGTTCACTTTTTGATTTGTTGTAGCCTTGTGCCCGCATTTCAATCTAATTAACATGAAGTATGGTCTATTGGCTAACTTCAGGCGGAATATTTCGTTTGTTCTAGCATTCGTTTCGTGTCCAGGCACTTATTTAGGCTGAAGATGATTTTCAAATACCATATCAGTAGGGGTAAGTTTGATGTCTAAATTCTATTTGTTCTAGCATTGTGCCCGCTATTGATCCTCATACACATGTGGGACTACCTACTGGCTAACGTCAGGCAAAATTTTTCGTTTGTTCTGTGAATAAAATGAACTGCAGTCTTATCTTAAAGAAATTTTCTATGAAAATAGTTTCTCACAGTAAAAAAAAAACTGGACACCAAAGTATTCACAGAACAAACGAAAAATTTTGCCTGAAATTAGCCAGTAGGTAGTCCTACATGTGTATGAGGATCAATAGCGGGCACTATGCTAGAACAAATAGAATTTAGACATCAAACTTACCCCTACTGATATGGTAATTGAAAATCACCTTCAGACTAAATAAGTCCCTGGACACGAAACGAATGCTAGAACAAACGAAATATTCCGCCTGAAGTTAGCCAATAGACCATACTTCATGTTTATTAGATTGAAATGCGGGCATAAGGCTAGAACAAATCAAAAAGTGAACTTCAGTCTCTTCTTAAAGAAATTTTCTATGAAAATAGTTTCTCACAGTAAAAAAATTCAGGATACGAATATATTCATAGAACAAATGAAAAATTTTGCTTGACGTTAGCCAGTAGGTAGTCCTACATGTGTATGAGGATCAATAGTGGGCACAATGCTAGAACAAATAGAATTTAGACATCAAACTTACCCCTACTGATATGGTATTTAAATATCATCTTTAGCCTAAATACGTCCCTGGACACGAAACAAATGCTAGAACAAACGAAATATTCTGGCTTTCGTTAGCCAATAGACCATCCTTCATGGTTATTAGGTTCAAATGCGGGCACAAGGCTAGAACAAATGATAAAGTGAACTACAGTCCTACCTTATAGAAATTTTCTATGAAAATAGTTAGTCACAGTAAAAAAATTCTGGACACGAAAATATTCATAGAATAAACGAAAAAGTTTGCCTGACGTTAGCCAGTAGGTAGTCCTACATGTTTATGAGGATCAATAGCGGGCACAATGCTAGAACAAATAAAATTTAGACATCAAACTTACCCCTACTGATATGGTATTTGAAAATCATTTTCAGCCTTAATACGTCCCTGGACACAAAACGAATGCTAGAACAAACGAAATATTCTGCCTGAAGTTAGCCAATATACCATACTTCATGTTTATTACATTGAAATGCGGGCACAAGGCTAAAAGAAATCTTAAAGTGAACTGCAGTCTTATCTTAAAGAAATTTTGTATGAAAATAGTTTCTCACAGTAAACATAATCTGGACACCAAAGTATTAACAGAACAAACGAAAAATTTTGCCTGAAGTTAGCCAGTAGGTAGTCCTACATGTGTATGAGGATCAATAGCGGGCACTACGCTAGAACAAATAGAATTTACACATCAAACTTACCCCTACTGATATGGTATTTGAAAATCATCTTCAGCCTACATAAGTCCCTGGACACGAAACGAATGCTAGAACAAACGAAATATTCCGCCTGAAGTAAGCCAATAGACCATACTTCATGTTTATTAGATTGAAATACGGGCATAAGGCTAGAACAAATCAAAAAGTGAACTGCAGTCTCACCTTAAAGAAATTTTCTATGAAAATAGTTTCTCACAGTAAAAAAAATCTGGATACGAATATATTCATAGAACAAACGAAAAATTTTGCTTGACGTTAGCCAGTAGGTAGTCCTACATCTGTATGAGGATCAATAGCGGGCACAATGCTAGAACAAATAGAATTTAGACATCAAACTTACCCCTACTGATATGGTATTTAAAAATCATCTTCAGCCTAAATACGTCCCTGGACACGAAACGAATGCAAGAACAAACGAAATATTCTGGCTTTCGTTAGCCAATAGACCATCCTTCATGGTTATTAGGTTTAAATGCGGGCACAAGGCTAGAACAAATGATAAAGTGAACTACAGTCCTACCTTATAGAAATTTTCTATGAAAATAGTTTCTCTCAGTAAAAAAATTCTGGACGCGAATATGTTCATAGTACAAACGAAAAATTTTGCCTGACGTTAGCCAGTAGGTAGTTCTACATGTGTATGAGGATCAATAGCGTAGCGACCATTCTTCATGGTTATTAGATTCAAATGCGGGCACAAGGCTAGAACAAATCATAAAGTGAACAACAGTCCTATCTTATAGAAATTTTCTATGAAAATAGTTTCTCTCAGTAAAAAAATTCTGGACGCGAATATATTCATAGTACAAACGAAAAATTTTGCCTGACGATAGCCAGTTGGTAGTCCTACATGTGTATGAGGATCAATAGTGGGCACAATGCTAGAACAAATAGAATTTAGACATCAAACTTACCCCTACTGATATGGTATTTGAAAATCATCTTCAGCCTAAATACGTCCCTGGACACGAAACGAATGCTAGAACAAACGAAATATTCTGGCTTTCGTTAGCCAATTGACCATCCTTCATGGTTATTAGGTTTAAATGCGTGCACAAGGCTAGAACAAATGATAAAGTGAACTACAGTCCTACCTTATAGAAATTTTCTATGAAAATAGTTAGTCACAGTAAAAAAATTCTGGACACGAAAATATTCATAGAACAAACGAAAAAGTTTGCCTGACGTTAGCCAGTAGATAGTCCTACATGTGTATGAGGATCAATAGCGGGCACAATGCTAGAACAAATAAAAATTAGACATCAAACTTACCCCTACTGATATGGTATTTGAAAATCATCTTCAGCCTAAATAAGTCCCTGGACACGAAACGAATGCTAGAACAAACGAGATATTCCGCCTGAAGTTAGCCAATAGACCATACTTCATGTTTATTAGATTGAAATGCGGGCACAAGGCTAGAACAAATCAAAAAGTGAACTTCAGTCTTACCTTAAAGAAATTTTCTTTGAAAATAGTTTCTCACAGTAAAAAAATTCTGGATACGAATATATTCATAGAACAAACGAAAAATTTTGCTTGACGTTAGCCAGTAGGTAGTCCTACATGTGTATGAGGATCAATAGCGGGCACAATGCTAGAACAAATAGAATTTAGACATCAAACTTACCCCTAATGATATGGTATTTAAAAATCATCTTCAGCCTAAATACGTCCCTGGACACGAAACGAATGCTAGAACAAACGAAATATTCTGGCTTTCGTTAGCCAATAGACCATCCTTCATGGTTATTAGGTTCAAATGCGGGCACAAGGCTAGAACAAATGATAAAGTGAACTACAGTCCTACCTTATAGAAATTTTCAATGAAAATAGTTAGTCACAGTAAAAAAATTCTGGACACGAAAATATTCATAGAACAAACGAAAAATTTTGCTTGACGTTAGCCAGTAGGTAGTCCTACATGTGTATGAGGATCAATAGTGGGCACAATGCTAGAACAAATAGAATTTAGACATCAAACTTACCCCTACTGATATGGTATTTAAAAATCATCTTCAGCCTAAATACGTCTCTGGACACGAAACGAATGCTAGAACAAACGAAATATTCTGGCTTTCGTTAGCCAATAGACCATCCTTCATGGTTATTAGGTTCAAATGCGGGCACAAGGCTAGAACAAATGATAAAGTGAACTACAGTCCTACCTTATAGAAATTTTCTATGAAAATAGTTAGTCACAGTAAAAAAATTCTGGACAAGAAAATATTCATAGAACAAACGAAAAAGTTTGCCTGACGTTAGCCAGTAGGTAGTCCTACATGTGTATGAGGATCAATAGCGGGCACGATGCTAGAACAAATAGAATTTAGACATCAAACTTACCCCTAGTGATATGGTATTTGAAAATCATCTTCAGCCTAAATACGTCTCTGGACACGAAACGAATGCTAGAACAAACGAAATATTCTGCTTGAAGTTAGCCAATATACCATACTTCATGTTTATTAGATTGAAATGCGGGCATAAGTCTAGAAGAAATCATAAAGTGAACTGCAGTCTTATCTTAAAGAAATTTTCTATGAAAATAGTTTCTCACAGTAAAAAAAATCTGGACACCAAAGTATTCACAGAACAAACGAAAAATTTTGCCTGAAGTTAGCCAGTAGGTAGTCCTACATGTGTATAGGGATCAATAGCGGGCACAGTAATAGAACAAATAGAATTTAGACATCAAACTTACCCCTACTGATATGGTAATTGAAAATCATCTTCAGCCTAAATACGTCCCTGGACACGAAACGAATGCTAGAACAAACGAAATATTATGCCTGAAGTTAGCCAATATACCATGCTTCATGTTTATTAGATTGAAATGCGGGCACAAGGCTAGAACAAATCATAAAGTGAACTTCAGTCTTACCTTAAAGAAACTTTCTATGAAAATAGTTTCTCTCAGTAAAAAAATTCTGGACACGAATATATTCATAGAACAAACGAAAAATTTTGCCTGACGTTAGCCAGTAGGTAGTCCTACATGTGTATGAGGATCGTTAGCGGGCACAATGCTAGAACAAATAGAATTTAGACATCAAACTTATCCCTACTGATATGGTATTTGAAAATCATCTTCAGCCTATATAAGTCCCTGGATACGAAACGAATGCTAGAACAAATGAAATATTCCGCCTGAAGTTAGCCAATAGACCATACTTCATGTTTATTAGATTGAAATGCGGGCACAAGGCTAGAACAAATCAAAAAGTGAACTTCAGTCTTACCTTAAAGAAATTTTCTTTGAAAATAGTTTCTCACAGTAAAAAAATTCTGGATACGAATATATTCATAGAACAAACGAAAAATTTTGCTTGACGTTAGCCAGTAGGTAGTCCTACATGTGTATGAGGATCAATAGCGGGCATAATGCTAGAACAAATAGAATTTAGACATCAAACTTACCCCTACTGATATGGTATTTAAAAATCATCTTCAGCCTAAATACGTCCCTGGACACGAAACGAATGCTAGAACAAACGAAATATTCTGGCTTTCGTTAGCCAATAGACCATCCTTCATGGTTATTAGGATCAAATGCGGGCACAAGGCTAGAACAAATGATAAAGTGAACTACAGTCCTACCTTATGGAAATTTTCTATGAAAATAGTTAGTCACAGTAAAAAAATTCTGGACACGAAAATATTCATAGAACAAACGAAAAATTTTGTCTGACGTTAGCCAGTAGGTAGTCCTACATGTTTATGTGGATTAGTAGCGGGCACAATACTAGAACAAATAGAATTTAGACATCAAACTTACCCCTCTTGCTGTGATATTTGAAAATCGCCATCAGCCTAAATACGTCTCTGGATACGATAAGAATAGTAGAACAAACGAAATATTCTGGTTAACGTGAGCCAATAGACCATCCTTCATGGTAATTAGGTTCAAATGCGGGCACAAGGCTAGAACAAATGATAAATTTAACTACAGTCCTACCTTATAGAAATTTTCTATGAAAACCGTGTATCTCAGTTTAAAAAATTCTGGTCATGAAATTATTCATAGAACAAACGAAATATTTTGCCTGACGTTAGCCAATAGGTAGTTCTACATGTGTTTGAAGATAAATAGCGGGCACAATGCTAGAACAAATAGAATTTAGGCAGCAATTGCACCCCTCTTGGTGTGGTATTTGAAAATCGTCTTCAGCCTAAATACGCCACTGGACTAGAATGGAATACCAGAACAAACGAAATGTTTTGCTAATTATTTAAATCGAGCGTGGGTACAAAGTTAGGGTATTGTCCTCAGCCTATATTATTTTTTTACAACTTCGTCCTATGTATTGTTAATCTGGTGAGGAATCAATATCCTTACTTAAGCAAAGTGACATAGTTATTTTTGACGTTATGTTCAGATCCATGAACTGTTACTACGATTTATTCGTTGCTATGACCAAAATCTTAGGAGTCGACACATATGATAAGTATTTTGAGCCATATCTCCAGTGTATAGAGTTTAATTTCAATTGGCAAATGAACTGAGGGTTTTTTGCTGTTTTCTCAGAAATGCTTATTAGAACAAACAAAATCTCTTAAGAACAAATCAGAACTAACGAATATCTATCGAATGGTATACTTTTTTTTTTAAAAATCCTTTGGGGCGGGCTATGTTCACGTGAAGATAGCCGCCCCACTTTGGTATTTTTTTTCGCGGAAACTATTACTAGAACAAACGAATTTCCTTCTGAACAAATCAGAACTAACGAATGCCTATCGTTATAGCGAAAAAAAATCAAAAAAGCTGGAAT
Source organism: Coleophora deauratella (assembly GCA_958295455.1). NCBI lineage: Eukaryota > Metazoa > Arthropoda > Insecta > Lepidoptera > Coleophoridae > Coleophora > Coleophora deauratella. The sequence goes on from OY282393.1 coordinate 5,389,036, forward strand.
GGGGCGGCTAGCGTGAACATAGCCGCCTCCATATTAATTTTAAAAAAATCGCTATTTCGCGTGACGGAACAAACGAAATTTGGCCTGAACAAATCGGAACTAACGAAGAACTAACGATTTAAGCTAAAAAACGCGGGTTTCAAGAAATGGGGCGGCTATGTTCACGGCGGTCTTAAATAGTATTGTGCGTTTTTTTAATAAGTCATCAAAACGTTCCAATTTACTCAAAGAAATTGCAAACCGCCGCTTGCCAGGAGTAGCAGAAACTCGCTGGCAATATCATTCTCGAATTGTGAATGTAATTTTTAATTGCAGGTGTGATATAATTGAAACTTTCGAGGCTATGCTAGATGATTGCTCCGTATGGGACAGTGAATCACTTTCTTTAGCTGAAAGTTTATTAAGTAAGTTGCGTGACATGCAGTTTTGTTTTCTATTGCATGTATTTTCAAATGTTTTTGAAAAAACTGACATACTATTTGCTTTACTGCAATCGAGACAAGTCGATATTGAGGTCGCCCAACGAGAAATTAAGGCATTCACGGAATGGATAAAGAGTGAATTTATTAACAACTTTGACTCTATTTACGAAAGTGTTCAGGAGTATTGTGAACCGCCACGTCGACCTCGTCGACAAAACTTGAACATGGACTGTAAAACAGTGTACCGGCGGCTTTTTACCGAAATAATAGACAATGTTCACTCGCAAATTGAACAAAGATATGGTTCTTTCCAAGAGTTAAGTTTTCTTGATTTGCTTAACAAATCAAAATACACGGCGTATAGGCGAATGTTCCCGGACGAAAAAATATCAAAATTGATGACACAATTCCCAGGAACTTTCGACTATACTGCCTTAAAAAATGAACTGAAAGTTTTGTACACAACATCATCATTAAACAAGTTGGACGTGTATGAGATTTTTCTGCATTTAAAAAGCACTTCGTTGCATGACGTATTCCCACAAACATTAAATTTGTGCAATCTGTTTTTGACTCTGCCTGTAACGGTGGCATCCGCAGAAAGATCGTTTTCGGCGTTAAAACGCATACACACGTACGTGCGTAATACGCAAAAGGAAGAAAGACTGTCTAATTTGTCTTTAATATCGATTGAAAAGCATCTGCTAATCAAGCTGAAAAATAATGCAGACTTTTATGATAAAGTACTGGCACATTTTGTTACTAAGAACCGAAGAATAGCTTTGGAATACAAATAAGTAATATTTTATTGTATATAAAAAATAATTCACAAATTTTAAATATAGCATAAAAGTCTCTTATCTCTGATAAAAGGAACCAAACTCAATAAGTAAAAAGGATGTAAATGTATTGTTTTAAGCAATATTTTCCAATCTAGAGATAGATGTATTTTATAATTGATTTAAAAGTTTTAATACTTGTAAATATTTCCACTGACTGAGACTGGTCATATAACCGAGTTTCTAATAATATAATTATGGTTTCAATTCTCATAATGATTCCTCAAAATGAAAGGTATGTCGAGTGGTTTCTTACTTTTGAATGGAATGGTTTTGGTTAACCCTGGTCCCGGTTTGTTATTTATTATGCACTAACATTTCTTTTGGTATAAGTGTTTATGTTGTGTTATGACTTTGTTGTGTCATCTGTTACTGTGTTTAATTGTTTATGTTATCTTACAAATTTTTTTCTGTTAAATGTTTCATTTGTACAGTTTGTTTAGATGTTTGCACGCACGCACTAACTAACTTCACAACGGCTTTTTTCAAAGCCACCTTTAACATATTGAAAAGACACTGTTTTTTGGTTATCTGTGCTTTTCTGTATAGTAAAGGTGAGCCTATACCAGCAGACAACATTTTATAGCGAAGTTATTCTCGAAAGAACAAAAAAACACCACATGTCAAAATTTTACAGGTAAGTTTTTAATTAAAGTATAACTGCTCATTTTTAGGGGTGGTAATTTTTGCTCGGGCTTCCCTTGTCTGAAAATCCACCCTTCGCCACTGCTAGTCAGTAGTTCCAGTGAACTTTGCCTTCTGACCCGTAAGCTACATCGAAGTCTGGTTTTTCATGCGCAACATGTTTGAGTTAAGTTAGTTTTATTCAGTTGTGCGGAAACCAAACTAACATCATATCTGACCTAACATCCAATAACTGATGCTGGTTTTCCTTAACTTTAAAGACAATAAACTGAAGTTTTACAGTATCTAATCGGGGCAAATTTATTAGGGGATACTTTGAGAAAGGGACATTTTGAGAAAGGGACTTTTCACAAAACGGTGAAGGGACGTTTTGCGAATGGGACTTTATCCGCCTAAAGGCTGTTATTTAGATATCTTATTATGGTAATAAACTTTGTTGATTTTGTATCCAGCGTGATTTGACATTAAGATATTATATATTTTATTTTTCTGTTTCTTTGCCAAGGTAAAAACGTAGATATGCAGTCCAGTAACGACTCCACTATGCTAATAGGTAAACATAATTAACTTAAAAACTTGCCTGATGAAAATACATTATTTCCACTTATTAAAATATACTAATCAACATTCCTTTTTTGATAATTTTGTAAAAAATCTAACTGATAGAACTCGCTTCACGCGATAATTTAGTAAACCTTTCTCTGATAATATCCTTGAAAGTACCTTCTTACAAGAGTCCCAAATAGATCAATGATTACACTTCGACCCTTCAGGGTTGATTCAAAACAGACATTGATCGATGAGAAAACGAACTGTAACTATATGTATAGGTATAACCTTGGAACTGTGATTTTAATCTTGGAACTTGATCATACCACCTTGTCGTAGGTTACACTTCTTTTTGTTATATTGACGCTTTTAGAAATTCATATTTCCGAAAACAGTATAGAAATTTAAACGACAAATTTCTACAATATTTATTTTTAATTAAGTGAATACTGTATACACGAGACAAGGAGGCATATTGCACAGCCTTAGAAGCCATTACCTCTCTCCTTATGAAAATAAAATTTTATTTGGTTTGCCAATCTCTTGACAATTGGTCACTTAGAAGTCACACAGGGGGGTGAGGTAGCTTTTAGAGAGCGGCAGGGAGTGTCCATACTGTATAATGCCTTATACTGTGGCATCTCGTAGTTACAGAGTATTTTCTTCGCATTTTCATCCAAACCTGTCGATTACAGAAAGTTAATTGGGCTAAGGTAAATATTAATTCATCTTGAGGGCTTTAGTTTTTGTCAAAAAAACCCGTAAGGATAGATCCCAATAAATTGGTGCTTTATTTAGTAAATAACGAATAAATAAACACTGTAATGGAAAGTTTAAAAGCAAAAGTAGATTTGTGAGAGACAAAAACTAATATAAAATATTTGAACATCTGAAAACTGTAAGATCAAATTTTTCTTTGCCTGTTTTACTACAGCTCATACTCCTAACAGGGACACATGATTGCGTGTAAAGATATTTTTTTACAATTTTTAAAAATACATTTTTATTTTTTGTATAGAAAACTCACGTAACTATAACAGAGAAAATTCATTTTTTAAATTAAGATAACTGTGTCTTGCTTCCATTTAAACGGGTGCTATACGGTCGCCAACAAGCACCCCAACCAAGATGACATTCGTTGTTTCCAACCGTGTAGACCGTGGCTGGTGACCAAATTTAGTTGTCTATCCGGTTGAAAATAACGAATGTCACCTTGGTTGGGGTGCTTGTTGGCGACCGTGTAGCACCCGCCTAACGTGGCAAATATTTCTATTTTTCTGGTGTTTCTGGTGTGCTAACAAGCCGTACTATAAAGAAAGGCATGGAGTATCCATACAGATAGTATGCCATGACACATAGTTTACAGGATTTTCCGTTTTTATTTGGAAGTCTAAAGAATTAAAGGTAAGTCATAATATTTCAATGTTCATTCGCTTATAACTACACCTCAATAAAACATATTATATTTTAGTAGAAGTTCAATATGTTTAGAAATTCTCAAGACGAGCAGTATTCAAGAAAATATTTTCTTTACTGCTAACTACAAATCCTTGCACATAACATGGTGGGATGTCCATAAGCAACGCAATGATCACTTGATGCAGTAAAACCTGTTTATTGCACGTCCTGCAGTTTATAGCAGTTTAGTTTTATTAAAATCGCTGCTCGCAGGAATGTTCGCTCATCCCCTGAAATTAAAAATAATAAACTTGATGAAATAATAAAAGTAGAATAATAAAATTTTACACAGGAACGGTAAAACATGGGCAGAAAGGTAGGTATTTTATTAAAAAGTGTAATTTACCCTGTTTCTTTCTCATGCACGTATATTTATAGCTGTAAACTTATTTTAATTTTAGTAATAATTGCTCGGCATTTTTCAGCTTGATGGTTAAGCTTAGCGAGTAGTGATGATTAAAGTAACTGTTTTGAAGTAGGTTTCTTCCTCGTTCCACGTTACTTCTATTTTTATTTAAAAAATCTAATTTCGACGGCGGGAACAAAAAGAAAAAAATCCATTTTGCAAATATTGCGATCGTGAAATTTACTCGTATCTTTTTCAAACTATCTCTACGTCAAAGTACCGTTTATTTAGTGATCGCAACATTTGGAAACTTTTGCACAGGATTTAAAATTATATAGTTACTAAGTTCAAACTTTTGCAAAGAATTTAAAATTATATAGGTCCGAAGTTCAGTACAGCATTCCCAAGACCAAGTAAGACCACAGGCTACATCGCAAATAGGCACAAGAACTCCCATCTAGTCTGAGCAACACAACAATGGACCAAATAGTTTCTATTGTACAACTTAACTTGTAACAAACTTGTACAGATAGTTGGTCCGCCCTATGTTTACACGAGTTTCTGACAAATTGACTCAGGAATTGCGAAACTGCGGCTGCCTGCCTGATTGTGTAAAAGTTTCAGTGGAGTGTTAATAGAATTTTAATAAGGGTTCAAGTTTTGTTAGTACTGAAGATTAGAAAACCCATAGTATCAGTGCAAAGAGATTGTACTCGTACATATATGATGAGGAATTTATTCATCATGCTTTGTCCAATTAAAATATTCGCAAATTACTTTATGGTTTTAAGCGCCTTAGAATGGTTGCGGATGACCGTACCATAAGGATCGTCTTTTGATAGTCTCTGCCAGTCGGTTTTGTCATATTGTGTGGTTGTTTGGGGTAGTGCAGGAGTAACAAACCTTTTGAGGGCTAAGCGTGCACAACGTGCAGTCCTAAAAGTCGCACACAAAAAACCATTTAAATAACCTACAACCCAACTATATAAAGACACCCAGCAACTTACCGTTCGAAAACTGTACATTATCGCAGTTATTATGCGATACCACAGACACGCTCTTAAAACCATCAACCCTACTAGTAGGTCTCGTCAAAATTTGTGGCAAATCCCCAAAACCAGAACCTCCTTCGCAATGTGCTCTTATGCTTATCGTGGACCATTTTTATATATGAAGGTAGAAAAGGCACTACATATCCTGATGAAATCAAGATACGCCTGTAAGAAAAAGGTCAAGGACTGGCTACTCAAACTGGACTACTTTTAACTGAAAAGTTGATAATACCTACTACTTAGGCAACTATGTGCTTCAACAGACCAACAACAGAACACACACACACACACGCGCACACACGCACACACGCACACACACCCACACACCCACACACCCTCACACACACACACACACACACACACACACACACACGCACAAAATCACTCACATGTTTAGTTTAACCCTTTGTATTACTTTGTATGTATCCTGCATTATTATTATTTTTCCCACCTCCCTTTTTCTCAATTTATTCTCTCTGCTATGTATTTTATCATATACTTACCTTTGTTTTTGTTTAATAGCCTGGGGAAGAGACTAGTACCCCCAACACAGGGAATCCTAGTGGGGGTCCTAGAGAACTACTTATTTTAAGAAAGCACTGTATATTTTTTGTATGAAATAAATAAATTATTATTATTATTGACTCGGTAGCTAAGTGGTTAGCGATCCTGACCTCTGATCCGAGAGTCGTGGATTCGATCCCCACACAGGGCAAACTTTTCTGTGATGAGCAGAATTGTTTGCTCTGAGTCTGGGTGTATTATGTCTATATATGTATGTATTTAAAAGTATATGTGTATGTATATCAGTCTCTGGTTCCCAAGATACAGGGAATCCTAGTTTGGGGCCAGATGACCGTGTGTGATTTGTCCCAGATATTATTATTATTATTTGTAAGTATACATTTGGGCTACTCTGACCACTTCGCGCCAGGCGAAGTGGCAGGAGCTGCTCCAGCAGAAGCACAGTCGGCTGGAGGTCAATGCGATGAGGAGAGAAAGCGTCGGACTATCCGGGCATTGTCGAGGAGGACTGCCTTTTGCATAGCCGCTAATATCGGTCTGCCTCGAAGTTCCAGCTGCCTAAGTTATTATTATTATTATTATTATTAGTGTAAAGAGATTGTACTCGTACATATATGATGAGGAATATAGTCATAATGCTTTGTCCAATTAAAATATACTTAGTTCTCAGTATACATATAATGTAGTGGGACTACGAGAGACAAGTTTCCCTCGTGGGTCAAATTAGTGGGTCCACGAGAAAACAGGGGAATTTACTTGCAAACCACCTAGGCCAAACTGGTAGCATACAAGCTGAGATTTTATTCGTTATCGTTTCCAATAAACAATTTAGAGTTTTCATACAAAGTTGGTTGAGCAACGTAATTTGTTAGTATGAGATCATTGCAAAAATTTGACTAGTTTATGTGAAGAAATCATAGTGAACAGAAACATAATATTATATTAAATTTTACCCTGTATGCATTGATGTACAGGCTATTAGCTGAATTGGCAAAAAACCTGTTAAATGGGGGTTCTACCACAAAATAGACACAGAAGGTCCGCTCAGTACAAACCTTAACTTCTATATGCATATACATACTTATAGAAGTATAGGGTCGTTCGAGGCAAGGTCACGATCGCACAGTATCTTGACCTTGCCTAGAACGACCGTATACGTCTATAAGCATGTATAGGCTTAGGATTTTAGTGAGCTTATTGAGCGGACCTTCTGTGTCTATGTATTTTGTGGTTCTACTAAATTAACAAAAAAAAATTCTAAGACTTTTCTGAAAGCACAAATCAATTTTTAGACTACTTCCTAAACGTTTGTTCAGTCGACGAGTAGGAACGAGAGTTTCTATACTAAATCCGTGCTAAATTTCCCCATTGGACATTTCATACCAATATCTCAGCCAATTGGTCAACATTTTGTACGGAGTTGTTTTTTTGAGAATTCAGTACTATTTTATTTCAGGAGAGGTATTTTTACACCTTTTATAAGGATTTCAGTTTGTAATTTTCTCTTAAAAGTTCGATAATTTGTAGGACAATTTGTACATGAGGTATAAAATGATTCTCGAAAACATTTTGTGCCATGTAAATATAGAATCTTTCTAGTTGGACTATTTTCGGTTCCAAGCTCCCGTATTAAAATAGTACTTACTACTTACGTACCTACATTTAATATTCTACTTGATAGTATATCAAAGAGTAATATTAAAAAGGTAAACAAGTAAGGTAAGTTGATTCGGATCCCACGGGATCACACGAAAGATTATTTCAAATGTCAAATGTATATTGATATACATATAAGGGCCACGAGCAATGAACGACGGCGCGTTCAAAATCTTGAGGATAAATTAATTCATACCTAGCTCTGGAGTAGACTCTCAAAGTTTGCGTTATTTCTGTAACTTGATTTACCTAATTCCAGGATTTAATTACCATTTGCTCTTTGCTAGTAAAAATAAAGATTCACCTGTATATGAACATTCCATAAACAAAGTTTTTAATTTTATGAATGAAACTGACCCTGTATATAAGATAAACAACCACCGAATTCATAATACAGGTGTGAAAAGAAATCCCGAGTTGAGCTTGAAATATAGGTATTCTGAGGCATTCGTCTTCTGCAAATACGTTTATTCGTCTTATTTGTTGTACGTTATTTGATTTCATGATTTAGTAGCGGAAGCCTTGTGATGCTCAAACACTGTAATCCGATATAAGTTCTCTTTTCTATGGCGTAACTTAGATTTTAAGAAGTCTAACACAAAATGTTGGTTCCGGTACGTTAGATGAAACAGCATGTAAATGTTTGAACCTTTTCTTTTAAGAGAGTTTAGGTAGACATTTTTAAATTAAAATAGGTAAAACTTGGGTAAAACAAAATCTTCAGAAAAATATATAAGATTTTTTGAGAGGGTAGTACCGGTTTGTAGGACTAAACATAGTTAGTATTGATTATACTTATAAGATTCTGATTTATCTATATGTCGAAAGACTAAAATATGACAGGTTTTTTGACACAATCGCAAGTTTCGAGACCTTGCGATTGAACTTGAAATTACAAAAAAATGGCCTAAAATAAATCGCAATGAAAATTTTTCATGTGTCCCGTATTGTGTCTTGTGTCCATAAATACGACAGTTACCGTGTTACTGCGATAAAACAGAAGATAAAATAATAATATTTTCTAAAATGCTATAAAATATCAATAACAGTATTATAACTACGGAATCTTACATTATAAGGACACTATGCATAGCCCGAAGTCCGAATTTAAATGATTTATCCGAAAAATAAAAATAATGAAATTTATTTATTGTGTGAAGAATTCAATACTCAATACTCAATATCTTTATTGCATTCCATATTGTTTATAAAGGTGGACATAAAATATAGGCAGTACAACATGGATCCAGTTTGGGCACAGCAATATCGGAAGAGAGGACGATAGATATGTTGTACTATAGGTTTAGTATACAAAAGTTAAAAAGAATTAAATAGAAGTAATAAAGAATACATTTTAGTTGCAGAACTTATTGCATTATAAAACATATCAAACAAAATCTACCAGACGTACACATTTATTAAATTATATTTAATACGTAATTAGAATAGTGAGATAATGCCAAGGACTTACTAGTTATGCATAAAAAAGTACAAAGGAGAATGGGCAGGTCCGTACCCAGTGGTGTATAAAGTTGTGACTGTCATTTTAAAGGTCATAAAAACATCATCAGCCAAAAGACGTCCACTAAGATGAAATTATATTAATGGTACTCTGAACATCAAAAACTGAGTAAGTAGTTTTTTTTTAATTTTTAAGGTAATTTCTTTCTTCGTATTAATAAAAATAGATAAAATAAAATCGATGTCGCTACGGATTCATTTCAAAGCGAGATTTATAATATGGAACGAGCTCGATAGTATGACTCTTCTTATTTTAGCTTAAATACTGTTAAATTATTTCTACTACATATTTTTTGTTTTCAAAAAAGTTACAAATCCGATATGTATAAATATATTTTGAAAAAGGCTATTTGGTTCCTTAAACATTCAGAGACACACTAGGTTTTTACGAAGTTCAGAACACCCTTATGCTAAAGCTTAACTAAATCTGAAATTATGAAACGATAAATATACATAACGTTGTAGACAGTAAACATAAATCAGCCAATTTAAGACGCTAGCAGTACGAAGACACCTAAAAAGCACACATTTATCTTAAGTAGATACGAAAGTATTCATTGCAACCTTCTTGATGTCTCCTCTGAGATTGGGGCTGCCATTTCCCTTAAATATGACTTGTTGTGAAATGAAGTGTCTCTCGTGAAGGTTAAGTAGGCTCATAAGAGTCACGTTCAACATCTTGTCTTCAAAAGGGACTACCTAATATTACTACTTTAGCAGAGTGTTTAAAATAAAGTGGTCCAAAAAAACTTTAAAAATATAAAAGGTAACATAATAGGTGTCGAGTCGAGCTATGAAACTAGGCCTTTACTTATCCAACTGAATTACTTGAGTAGCAATTTTTTAGGATATTTCATACAAATCGATCAGTCAGCAGGTTTGGTTCGTTTGGTAGGTCATTAAAATAGAACGTATTTTCATGATCGACTTACACACTGTCATTCAGCCCCAAACTATGATATTATTATAATGTATTATTGGGACAAAACATTGTATACTTTAAAATAATAACTCATATAATTTCATCATTAAAACAAAGATACAGACTAAAATAATTAGCTCATCAATCACAAAAATGTTTGCCCTGCATGAGAATCGAACATCGATCCTTGGATCAGTCGGGAGCGCTAACCTCAGAAGCACCAAGTCAGTCGATAATAATATAATAATATCCGGGACAGATCACATACGGTCATCTGGTCCCAAACTAGGATTCCCTGTACTATGGGAACCAGAGACTGATATACATACACATATACATTTAAATACATACATATATAGATATAATACACCCAGACACAGAGTAAACAAATCTGCTCATCACAGAAATGTTTGCCTGGTTGGGATCGAATCCACGACTCTCGGATCAGTAGTCAGGATCGCTAACCACTGAGCCACCGAGTCAGTCATATTATAAACATAGTATTAAGTGTAGACATTGAATCTTACAACGGAATAAGAGTTTCATGACATCTAGACGCTTAATTAATTCTTGTCGTAAAGAAACTTCTCACTAGGCCGGCTTATCCTTTAATTGGGAAGGATATTAAGTGCCTTAGCGAGTTTAGTACAATAAGTGCCCTAAGCCCTTGTGTATAAGGACAAGGTCATATATCGCACTCTTAATAAAACGACTGAATTCAAAATTTGGAAAAATGAGTTTTGATAAAAACAACCTAAAAGAGAGACACTCGCGTGTGCGGGGGGGACGAATAAAGACGCAATTATTTCGTTACCCTATTGCAAAATAGAGGTGGTTTTTTTTACCGAGACTGTGTGGCTTGCTCTTTTAGACGGTTTTTTTTATCAAAACTCATTTTGCCAACATATGAATTCGATCGTTGTTTTATTAAGAGTGCGATATGTAGTGTACCAGTTCCGCGTAACATGGAATTTGCACTAAGTAGAAAAATATGTATTAAAATATTGTATTTGGAGTTTCACTTTATGACTTAATATTCCCGAGATATCGGAAGACCCATGGCCTCATCTCAGTGGGCACGCTATATTAACGAAAGATGAAAGTCAAATAAGTTACGAAACGAAGCATGTTACAGAGGCTCAGGAAAAATCTCATAATTGTAGGGAACTGACAGTACCCACTTATAGTATAGAGATAACACAATCCTGTCTTTCAAAGTTACAGGCTGTTTAGGATTGCCTTTTAATTAAATTGTTTTGAATAATCATACTTTTGTCTTATCTGTTTTTGAAAATAATAGTAGATACGTCCTTTTGTTTCCATTTTAATATATTTATCTCGGCATTCAGTATATATTTAGTATGTTTGCTGATTACCTAATTGTTGTTTTTTAATCATTTTCTGCACTTCCATGGAACTTACTTCGCACTCTGACTAATATATCGTCAGTTATAATAGTAATCAATCACAACGAAAATTATCAAATAAAATCTCAATATTTTTAAATATGTCTAAATTAATATATTTAAATTAAATCTCAAAATTTACTTTCAATTTAACTATAGCTGTTTAAATAGTGTCCAATATAAAGTATTCGCAAATGAAATACTAAATTCAAAGTTTTAATATTAAACGTCATACGAAACTAGAAATTGCTTACATACTAAAACTAGAAATAAAATAAAACAGGTAGAACTCCAGGAAAAACTTGCATAATGATGTGATGAAATAAATAATGGGGAAAATAATTTACCTCAAAAATTTTGGTGAAAAGCGTGGCCTTTTAGATAGCGTCACTCATGTTAGATTTATTTGTGGACCATTCCGGACACGTTGCTCGCTCCTACTTCAGGCCAGCTAGTTTTAAGATAATAAAGCGAATACAATTTTAAAAGTGTTACAAAAATTGCGTAGAATACATTTTTCGAATGTAGTGATCGCAGGGTTTTTATAAACTTTCTGAAATACATAAACGTGCAAGGTCTAAGATAAAGATGATATATTATATATGATTATACGATAATTTAAAAATATATTTAACTCTTTATTATAAATAAACCCCACCAAATAAGTAGCGCAAATCTTATACATATTTATCGTATATTAATTAAAAGATTTTCTACATAATCAGATACTATTTTTAATTTTTCTTTACAATCTTTAATAACTTATTATTTTTCATGTCGGGATTTCGCATTACAGGTTTCTTGGATTTTTCGACATCCTTTTTTTATCTACAGTATAAAGATATTATACAGTATGGACACTCCCTGCCGCTCTCTGAAGGCTACCTCACCCCCCCTGTATGACCGATGTATGACCATGTGTCAAGAGGTTGGCAAACCAAAGACAATTTTTATTTTCATAAGGCTACGGCCTGGACGCAAGCGACGGCGACGGCGACAGCGACAGCGACGGCGACGGCGACAGCGACAGCGACAGCGACAACTGTTCACGACGCAAGCGACAAGGTCACTGGGTTTGCGGCGATGTAGTGACGTGACTCTGTCGATGTCTGTCTGTCGCGATGTCGATATTTCGATATTTTCATAATTATTCTTACTAATATAATAACACTTAACACTGACTCGGGAGATGGCGCTGCCGTCGCGTAAACATCAGCTAGTGTATCTTTTATTTGTAAAATTATAATATGTTGTATTTTTCGATAATACTGTGTGAAAATGTTCGTGAATATGCAACTCTTGTGTGAGAACGTTTGTAGCCTCTTTAGTTTAAAATTACGCGAGTTTAACTAAAAAATATCACCAGTGATAAAATTCTACCTGTTCACCTATAAAACGCAATAATTATTAAGAGGAAATGATAAAAACTTGTGACAATTAGTGACGCTATAGCGTAACAAAAAGATGTTTAGTGATCAAAAGTGAAAAAATGATAAATGATTGTAATAAATCTCCAAAGAGACCCGTTAAAATTTCAATTGTAAAGTGACCTTTGGACTCGCACAAAACATCTCTTGGGGTAGTTATGTAATAGGTTTTGCACATCGGCTTCGACTTATCACTACCTGTCACTACTCACTACCGGCCGGCTGGTTAATACCAATCACCTATTTCATCAATTTGCTGCAACGTCTCGGTGGTCTAGTGGTGTGATGCGTGGAGTACTTTTGCCCACATCACTTCAATCTAAAGAGACCCTAATTTGATCCCAAGATGATAATTTTTAATTTTCAAAAAGATAAGTTTAAAAGTGACATCTACAAGAGATCTAGAGAAACAAAATAAAAATCTTTAGAAGAGACAATACAACCGATCTATTATAAGACGTACAAACATGGAACAGGAAAAACAGGGTGCATCTAGGAATAGCCGAAAGGTGGCAGCAGCGTGCTTTAAATGCAAACGCACAAATGAGCGTCAAGGGACGGTTTTATGTACAACTTGCAATATGACTTTCCATTTTGATTGTGTCGGGTTTTCTGATAAGATTTACAGCTTAATGGACAAAACAAAAAAAGAAAACTGGAAATGTCCTCAATGTACACGGAAGAATTATACTAAAAAGCATAATAACAGTAATAACAGTAAAAGCTGTAATGCAACTACCACTAACAAAAATCTACAGAAAAAGCATAGATCACCAGCCTCGACACAAGTTTTGCCGCAATCTTTATCATTCGTGGACCCGATACCCAATGTCCCTGAAAAATCGGAACAAATACCATCCAGACAAAGCTGTAATACAACTCCCACAAACAAACATCAGCAGAAAAAGCAAATATCACCAGCTTCGACACAAGTTTTGCCGCCCAGTGTACCTGAAAATTCGGAAATAATACCATCCAGCCCTGAGGAATTTTCAAAACCAGCCAGTTCGGAAAATCTTATAGATAAGCAAACAACGTCAAACTATGAAGTGCAAAATGCCCAACAAGTGTGCTCAAAACTACCTATAAACACAGAGGTTGCTACTTCATCACCTGTAATTGAGTATGTGACACTAAGGAAAAAAATCAAAGTAAACATACCTACCTTGAACCATTTTGAGTCTCTTTCGGACACAATCTCTGATGATGAAGATGATAATGGCTGCTCATTTTCCAATGAAATCTCTTTAAACAGAAGCTGTCCGGATATAAAAACTATCACATCAGAAGATATAAATGAGCTAAAGTTAATCATATCAGAACTTCAAGAAAAATTAGTAACTGCTGAAGGCGAAATTGAGAACCTGCTACTAGAAAATACATCGTTAAAAAAATCTTTGGCAGTCAGAGACCGCAAAATAACAATGCTGCAACGTGTATGTAGTTCGCCTTCAAAATCACTATCTGCAAAGAAAAACAAACAGAGAGGCTCCAGCTCTTTTCAAGCAAACATCCACGCTGAGCCATTTTCTTCCGAAAACCATCCCAACTTTATGAGATGCCACAACAATACTTTCCCCACTATTATTTTCTGTTTTCATTAACTCCCTTACTAATGTAATCACCTCTAACTTTCACCTTTACGCTGATGATCTACAGTTGTACCGCCATTTTAAAGTGGAGGAGGCACCGGACGCTGTGAACCAACTTAATTCTGACCTTTGCAGGATAAATGATTGGGCTAAATCATTTGGTCTTCTCGTGAACCCTTCTAAATCTCAAACTCTCATTATTGGTGGAGTTCTGTTGCGAAGTCAGTTAGACATGCCTGCGCTACCGCCTGTCATCTACAACGGAGTCCCTATTGAGTTAACACCCACGGCCAAAAATCTAGGGGTTATATTTGATGTCAATCTGTCTTGGACCAGCCAGATTAATGCGATCAGTAAAAAGGTACATTATTCTTTTCAATCCCTCAAACGTCTTCAAAAATTTTTACCCTTCGAAACCAAGCTCCTTCTTGCTCAGTCTCTTCTTCTTCCTATAATTGACTACGCAGATGTCTGCTTTCTTGACGCTACCGAGGTGCTTCTCAATAAATTAGAAAGATTGCAAAATCTATGTATCCGCTTCATCTTTGGTTTGCGTAAATACGACCATGTTTCGGAATACAGGTCTCAACTTAAGTGGCTCCCTATTCGCCGTCGCCGTGATATGCACACTCTCTCGCTTCTTTATAACATCCTACACAATCCTTCCTCTCCTTTGTACCTTCGAGAGCGCTTTAATTATATGGTCCCTAGAGGTATGCCTTGCCGATCTATTACTTCCCTGCTCCTCAAATTTCCCTCTCACTGCTCTTCCCGTTATGGTGGATCTTTTTCTGTACACGCTGTTAGGCTTTGGAATGCACTGCCACACGAAATTCGTGACAGTCCGAGCATACACATCTTTAAGAGAAGAGTTAAAGAACACTACTTGTCCTGACTTTCTTACTTTCTTTTATTTACTGCAACTTATTATATATATATTCTTTATATGTATATATTATATTTATTCTATATTATTTAATATATAGGTAAATATGTTTATTTAGTGTAAGTATATCAATAAATATATATGTGTATATCATTTATGTGTAATGGTATTTATTATTGTTATTTTTTTGTATATTTTTCTTATAGATTTATCTTTTTGCTGGTTTATTAGAACGATTATAGGTATTTTATATTTTCAATGCTCTGTCAGATCTCTTACTTTATTTGTACACGCCTTTACCCGTTTATATCCCATTCTCTCATACTTACTGGTTTGTTGGCAGAAAACTCTTACAGAGTTAAGCATACCATTTGTAATTACGTTTACAATCCTTGTATTCATCATGTATCAGTGTACAATAAACAATGAAATAAAATAAATAAACAATAATCAAGACAATGAAAATATCCAAAGTCAAATGAAATCAATCCCTCTTGATGAGAAAAGAAAAACACAAACTGAAAAGAAAAATAAAATTTACATTGTTGGTGACCAACAAGTACGTGGATTAGCTATTAAACTTCTGGAAGCTAGAACTGGCAAGAGTAGCGACTCTTACAACGTCTCCAGCTTGGTCA
This sequence comes from Coleophora deauratella, assembly GCA_958295455.1. Lineage (NCBI taxonomy): Eukaryota > Metazoa > Arthropoda > Insecta > Lepidoptera > Coleophoridae > Coleophora > Coleophora deauratella. The sequence continues at coordinate 5,404,920 of OY282393.1, forward strand.
AACCATTCGCTTCAAGTACTGAAATACTACAAAGCCTAAGCTCATTACGCCATATTATTACAAGAGATGATATAATTGTTCTTTCAGTTGGCTGTAATGACAATGATCCCTACTATTTATTTGCAAATTTGTCAGATACCTTGTACAATTTTAATGATTTCAAAATATTTTTACTTAATGTAAAATCAAACCGATATCTCAACGTTAATGATATTAATTCTAAACTACACTTACTTGTAAAAAAGACAAAAAAATGCACATTTCTTAACACTTACTCGAAATCCATGACCCGGATACATTATTTAAGAACACTGGCAACTAAATTAAATGTAGAAATTGAGTATCTAAAGTATGAAAGGGATTCGGCTAATTTAGTAGGTGGACTGGGGCTCCAATATAAAAATGTTGACGCCGAAGAAGGCCTTTATGAGAGACTTGTGCAAGAAGACTCTTTTTTAGGACTCCGACTAGGACAACCTCCCCCCTCAAAATAGAGAACGATACAAACTGTTGCAATACTTTCGATAATATTAGAATACTACACCAAAATATACAAGGTATGCTTAATAAACTTTCTTTACTTGAAATAGTTATTGAAGATTTTAAGAAAAGTGGCAGGAACATAGACATTCTGTGCTTCAGCGAAACATTTGTTAAGGAGGGATGCGAGCTAAATATGAACTTGACTAATTTTAGAGTGGCCTCTACCTATTGCCGAAAAAATTCTAGAGGCGGTACTTGTATCTTAGTAAATAAAAAATGGGATTTTAAACCTTTAAAACTGCTCCCAAACCTAGCCGTAAATTTTTATTTTGAATGTTGTGGAATTGAAGTAATTGGCCTAAATTTAATAATAATTAATATTTATAGAATACCTAAGCAAACCAAAGCTCACGTCGGTACATTTTTATTTAAGCTCGATAAATTGCTTTTACATTTGACTAACATACATAAGCGTAAAAAAATAGTTGTGTGTGGGGATTGGAATATTGATCTATGGAAACAGACCCAATTTAGCACTGACCTTGTGAACGTTCTGAAATGTTACAATTTGATGCCACATATAAAGTCTCCAACTAGAGAAGGCGCTTGCCTTGATCAAATTGCGAGCAACATAAAACAAGTAGTCGCGGAAACTCATACACTGGCACTTTCAGATCATGAAACGGCTCAGTCAGTTACATTTAATACACATATTAAGCGGCAGTATACAACCTGGTTTGAATATAGACGAGACTTCAATATTGATAATATAAGAAAGTTTTATGAATGTATATCAGCCCTTTCTTTTTCGGAGGTTTATAATGCAACAGATTTAAATGAAGCTTTTAATATATTTCACGACATTCTCCAACTTTTCTACAACTTGTGTTTCCCGTTACTTAAAGTAAAGCTAAATAACCGATCAAGAAGCGTTAAATGGGTGACTAAAGGTATAAAAAAGGCGAGCAAAGTAAAACGTGATCTCTATTTAAAATATAAAATGGGAGGAAACAATAAATTCGAAAATAAACTGGCCTACCAAAATTATAATAAAATTTTCAAAAAATGTGTCTCTTATTCACAGAAGAAATGCAACAGCATGTACATAAAAACCCATAAAAACAAATGCAAGGCAACTTGGGATACTATAAATTCATCTGTACCTAAGAACATAGACCGTAACGATGTTAAGACAATTCAACACGATAATATTGTACATTCTGATCCGCAAACAATCAGTAATATCTTGAATGACTTTTTTATCGACATAACTAAAGGCCAAAAACATCATTCACAAAATAAGTATTTACATAAGATACACAGCTTAAATAATACCATCTTTCTGAGGCCTGTAAACTCAAATGAAGTTTTTAAAGTGATAATGGCAACGAAAAATAGTAACTCTACGGGATATGACGCTATAAATACCAAGATGTTAAAATTATGTGCATCATACTTGTGTCTTCCACTGGCATATATAATTAACCTATCTTTTGATCAGGGAGTGTTTCCGGAAAACTTAAAGCTCTCCATAGTAAAACCTCTTTTCAAAAAAGGTGACCGGACCGATCCTAACAATTATAGACCTATTACCTTAGTCCCAATTCTATCTAAAATAATTGAAAAGGTTATGTTTGCCAGACTAAATGATTTTTTCCTTAAGCATAATGTATTAAGCGAACAACAGTTTGGATTTCGGAAAGATCGGTCAACTGCGCTAGCGAGTTTTAGTTTCATCAAGGCTGTATCTGAATGTATTAATGAAGGGACGCCCATAATGTCTGTGTTTCTGGACTTAACTAAGGCGTTTGATTTCGTAAACCACACACAACTGCTGCGGAAACTAGAATTGTATGGGATAAGAGGAAAAGCTAATGACTGGATAGGCTCCTTTCTCAACAACAGAAAACAATGTACAGAGGTTACTAGAATTGTAAAAGTAGGCAAATCTTTTATGAGAGAAAATTATAAATCACAATACAAAGTCAACAATACCGGAGTGCCACAAGGAAGTGTGCTTGGACCTCTTCTATTTTTAATATATGTGAATGATCTTCCTGAAATAACACCTCGTAATACCGTCCTCTTTGCTGACGACACAACAATTTTAGTAAAATGTAATGATAAATCAACTTGGGAGTCTACAATAAATCATGTGTTATTGAATGTAATTGATTGGATGAATGAAAATAGTTTGCAAGTCAACATAAGTAAAACTAAAATAATGCATTTCCGCACTTACAATTCTAGAAAAATACCTCTTATGATTACCTATCAAAATTTTAAAATTGAACAAGTTGTAACTTATAAATTTTTGGGTCTTAAAATTGATGAATATCTGAACTGGAAAAAGCATGTAGACGATGTATGCAGTAGGTTGAGTCGCTTTGTATTCGCATTGACCAGGTTGCGAAATACAGTATCTAAGGAAGCGGCGCTGACAGCGTACCACGGTTACGTTTCATCTGTTTTCCGATATTGCATCATAATATGGGGAAATTCGGTCGAGAGTGACAAAGTTTTTAAATTACAGAAAAGGTGTATTCGGGCCATATGTCACGCATGGTATACTCTTGTAAGCCATTGTTTACTGAACTCAATATCCTTCCGTTTCCATGTCTATATATTTATGAGATTTGTGTTTTTGTTAGACTCCACCCAGCCTTTTATAAAAATCGTAGAGATGTGTTAGTAAGGCAACAAAGATCTATGTATGTAAATCTTTTGTACCAGCCACCTAGTCACACAGATATTTACAAAAAGAATGTGTTTAATATGAGTATTCTTATATATAATAAACTGCCAAAGGACATCAAACTGACACAATGTATAAATTTATTCAAATCTAAATTATTTAAATGGCTATTGACGAATTGTTTTTACAATATTAAAGAATACTTAGCACACAGAGACATATGACTAATAACAAAGCTTTATATTTCTTAACTTGACATTTCTATTTTGACATTTATGTATTTTTTCAATTTATTATTGGTTTTTAATTATTATTATTTTATGATGTTTTCTTCTTGTGTTTGATTATCTTTGTAATTTAGAATACATTTGCACGCTTTTTAAAGCAGAATACTGTACTGGACGCTAATTTAAGACCATATTATGTATTGACATGTATTCTTGCAAATAAATTATTTCTATTCTATTCTATTCTATTCTACTCAGAGGTTTGCGCTCCTGACTATTGATCCGAGAGTCGTGGGTTCGATCCCCACCCAGGGCAAATATTTCTGTTTTTTTAATATTACTACTAACTTGCTAAAGAATACGTAGATTTAGACAAAACAAAAAGGCGATTTGGCAACTACTGAAGAATTATGAAGATCAAAGTCAAAATCCGAATGGTACGGGGGGGCTCGGGGTGCGGGGGGAATGTGGTATGGAGGTGAGGCGCGGGTTGCGGGGGGAGAGGAGAGGGGTGAGGGGAGGCTCGGGGTGCGGGAGGGGGAGGAGCAGGGTGCGACGGAGGGTGAGTCGCGGGGTGCGGAAGGGCGAGGTGCGGGGTGCAGGGGAGGGTGAGTCGGGGGTGATGTGAGGGGTGAGGGGGGTGTGGCGTTGGGTGCGGGGGATATCAACTCCCTGAGCGAAGCCGGGCACCACAGCTAGTATCAAACTTTATCATTTTATTATCTGAAACTATTTTTTCTTCTCAAACTATCGAAAGTTTAAACTGCTTTATCGATTAAAGAAGAACGTCCCTAAACGCGCGACGTCCTTGAAATGTCGCTCGTCACTCGTGTGTCGCCGCGCGTGTCGCTGTCGTCCAAAACAGCTCCATACAAATGTATGGAAATGATCAAGTCGCTCGTGTCGCTGTCGCCGTCGCTGTCACCGTCGCTTGCGTCCAGGCCGCAGCCTAAGAAGAGAAGTAGAGAGGTCACTTCATTAAAAATGTCTATTGTAAAAGTCTGTTGTTTATGTTCATATCTGTCGTTAAAAGTTTAACTGTTTTCGGAATTATCAATTACTAAAAACGTCAACATAACAAAAAAGTGTAACCTACGACAAGCCGGTATGACTAAGAAGCCTTAGCCTAAGCAGCCCTAGATACTCATACAAACTAAAACACGTGTACAGACATGAAGAAGTGTCAAATTTATATGTAGTAAACAATAACGCGATATTTGTATGAAGTGTCCGGGGTGTGTTTATATCCATTTTAAAACTCCTGCTGGCGTTGTTTCTGTGCCTTCCGAATACTTCTCTGAACCAGAGAAAAGGAGTCTGAACTCAGTCCTATGAAATTACTTCTGGTTCTTATATGGACAAAATTATTTTTACACCGAGGTCGTGTCTTTAAGCGAAGCTTTAAAACTGGTTTGTATCTAGTAAATAGCTTCAGGGAACAGAATTTCCACTTGCTAAAACCAAAATAGACTCTCGCTTACAACAATACACTCAGAACTTCAGCTTATAGCTTGACAGAATAAGGTTGTGAAAGCAACGGAAGTAATTTTTAACCGAATTTAGTAAACTTGCAAAAATTTTACAATGTGGATGCTTAAAATGAATAAAGTTTCACGACATATTATAGGATGTGTTACCGCAATGGGGTGTTAATTTAAAAGTTCAAAGTATTACGCGTTGGATGTAGAAAAAAAATTTTAAGAAAGTAAGTTCATGGCGAATATGGTGGAGAAGCCGATTTTGTTTTTCGTTTCCTGAAAAAAATTCTTGTGGAAAGTTGTTCAGTTTCGTCTACTGAGCAAGCTCTTGAAGTTTTCGGAAACCTGTCCCGGAGGTATGAGAATTATTGCAATAAAATATAATCTGAGAGATTTTATAACTGTAATTCAATTAACAGAAATTAATTTCTGGAAGAAATTTCTTTTAGAAACAAGTTGCACCCCTTGCGTATAATTTAAGGGTAAGCTTTTAATATTATGCCCATTTTGTGTACACAATAAATTATTAAAAAATAACACTTCCTAGAAGGTTATCAAATAAACAATATGAAAATAAAATTAAATCTTGTTCAATTTTATAAATGTGATTGTTAGTTGAACTTGACTTTACGTTCTGAGTGATGAGGTTACACTTAGCATAAGTGCAGCGATAGACGATAATGTTTTATGAAAGGTATATGCAGCGTCGTTGGGAACCGACGTCGATGCATAGGGAACCTGTTTGGCATTTCCATCCTTTTAGCTATTTGGAACATCTGTTCTAAGTCCAAAGAACTGCTAAGATGGTAATCTAATACGATATTCTGGAACCTTAATTACACTATGTTCTTATCGTATTTTAACAAATATGGTTTTAACCTGTACATCTTTCATGTACTGCTTGAATAATTCACGTTGAACATCTGAAATTCATTTTTAGGTAATTTGACAAAAAATGTATCACAAAATAAACCCGAATAACTATAGGTATACCCGCAATGGGGATGAGCCGTGAACAAACCAATGAATCTATACTCCTGATCGATAATATTCCCCCACTGTTCAAAGCTAGACGTGAACCGAAACTTGGTATTATCGACCAGTGATAGGAATTTTATATCCAGCACTGACGATATGCATTTGTTCGTTCCTTATACGAATGAATAAGTAAATATTTGAGACAATATTTGAAAATATAAGTTTCAGGTTCACTTATAAGAAATAAAATATAGATAAATTCTGATTTCATAACCGACCCTACGTCAGGTATGAAAACGGTAGTAGCTTGAGCAGCTTTTTTTTTAAGACTTATTACATAATAAGTCATAATTTCGAAATAATAATATGAAGTTTATAATAATTGGAAAAAGTGGGAACCGTTGAAGATAGTTACACAAATAAACGGAAAACATTACAAAGATGTAAATTGTACTTATTACATTTTGTATTTATTCTTTAAGTTAAAATTATTATTTTAGGCTGGATAAGCTCATTTAATAAGTTTTGGAATGAAGTAGAAAACATGTTTAGTATATTTATCTAATCTGTATCGATAACGGTAATTTCAGCAAGTTTTATATGTATTCTATTGTCAATACCAGCAATAGTATTCTATTGTCACAACTTTTTAACATTTTAATTTCTCGTTATTTTGTTGTGTGTTTACTTAAAAAAAACTACCTGTTTGGTTTATAGAGAAAAAAGTTGCTGTAATTTTATATAGCCACGAAAGTATATCGCGGTTAATAAACTTTCAATTGTAAATAATTTAGTTCAATATATACCAGAAGTTTCACGTAAGCTATGACTTATAATAATTTTGTTTTTGCAAAATTCGCTGATGTTCACATTTTTCATTTTTAATTCATTCAACATATATTAATCTTTTTAATGTATATTTTGATTATAGGCGATCTTAAACAATGCCAATAAATAATTTTCACCATCCTCACAAGGACATCTCCAGTGTGCTGTGGAGGCATCAACAAAAATTTTGATTAAGCAAAGTCAAAATTTTGATTATACACCATCTAAGAATTCACAGATTTCACCCATCAAACATTGTTGTTTATTCTTATCTGGTGATTGCGGCAGCTTTATTAAGACTTAACCTGCATTAAACTTAAAAACAGGCACACCTATGAATCATTGTCATCTAGACTGAAGACATGGCTTCATAAGAAAAAATAACGTAGGTATATGTATTTATTATAATTAATACTTCCCGAAACGCTGTCATTGCAAGTTTCGTGTAAGTAGCAGAAGCTAGGTACAAAAAAGACAATTTTAAGTATAAGGTACAGAAAACCTTATTTTATAAAATACTTTTATTTTTCTTATTATAATTAATAACGATTACTTTTCAGTTATGGTAACTGTAAATCGAAAGGGTTTTGAATCGTATACCGAACTGGTTTCTATCAATTAATTATTTAAAGAATTAATGTGTACAATATTGTACATACAATTTAATTCGTTGATTTAAAATATATTTGGTGTTAAGTTTAACACCTCTCAATAAGATAATAATATAATGGTGTTAACATCCTCAGATGGTTCCAAGTTTTGTGTTGGCGTGGAGTTTAAGTGTGGCGTAGTTCCCCAAACAATGGAGTATTTGACGGTGTGCCCTGCATGCCCAGATAACTGCAGGCAGGCAGATCTAATGAGTGCTACGGACAGTGCAATTCGCGTGGCTGAATTTTGGGCCGAGACTATTTAGGTTTGTTATCGACCGAAAAGAAGAATAACATAGAATAATATAGTAAAAACAGATTGAAAAAACTCCTGAATCTGTTCATAAAGTTAATGAACACTATAGTGTTCATAGGACTATAGTCCTATAAAAGTTGAGCACAGGCTGAAAGGTAAAACACAAGTACTTATATAGAAAAAAGTGTTTTAAGTAAGATAAAATCGTGCATGAGCACGAGGATATCGGCCTATTTTATTTATTGCTTTTACCATGTAACTGCCCTGGGCAACTATGTAGGTACGATAAAATAGATTTCAAATTATCAATATTCAAAATTTGATTAACATTTTAAATCCAGTATAAATTAAACTTGTCTTCACTTTTATGGATTATAAAAATAATACTCGAAGCAAAGAGTTTTTTATAGGGTTGCTGCGTTAACTTTTACAATTTTGATCAAAAATATACCATATTTTGGCCACGACTTGTCCAGGGCCAAAAAATTCATCTGGGGTAATGAGAGTCTTTATCTCAATATTTTGTGTACATGGTCTAGTTATACCAAACAATACCTTTTTAATGCATCCATAAAATATTTCCATCTACCCGCTACCTTAAAATGCGGCTGAGCTGCGGAGGGCGCGCTTCGCAGCGATCGGTCAGCGCGCCAGCGCGGGGGCGGCAGCGCGTCGTCGGCGCGGCGGCGATGCGACGGGTTGCGTTTGGGCTGGCTGAGCGGCAGTGGCACATACATACATACGTATCTCCCTGCTCGCTATCCGATGCAACTCAATTCTTTTAACTTTTTGTATATGCCCTTTGACATCTTCACAAAACCACCGAACACAACACCGAATAAATGTCTCCCTTTCGATTCCAGTGTATAAGTATCACAGAACACTATTACTCGCAGATAAGTATTTTATAATATGATAAAGAAATAAATAAAAGGCTGGTATATTACTTAATTAAACTGCACTGTGCACGGGGGTTTGCCGCGAAGATTGGCTATATTAGCTATTTTCGGGCGCCCCACAGTCAACAAGTCTACTAGGAGTCGAAGTGGTCGCCATGACTCATGACCAAAATCGGTCGGGTGTTTCATCATTCATTCAATCAGTTATATAAACTGAAATGACAGGATGTCTGTTGTTTCAATAAATCAGGTTAGCGGTAGGTATTGGACATAACCGTAAGGTTATGGTTAAGAAAAATAGCTATAATATCCCTATTTTTGGCTCCATCTTAGATTAATAGTTCAGCATCGCCTCAATTTCTGGAGTTATTGTCGGATGACAAACTCGAGATTTTTATTTTTTATTTTTTAAATAGACCGTCCTTCTCGAGGTTGGTTTTGAAATAATAACACACGCGTTTGGAAACACTAGAAGGAATCTCAACTGCGGATAGTAGGCATTAGTATAAACGCACGATGGCGGTGGATATGTGCCAGAAGATTAAATAGACGTGATGGTGCTTATGGTACATATCACCTGTAGGCGGCGGCAGTTTTGGTGGCGGCGCCGGCAGCGGTTTTGGCGGACGGCGGTTACAGCAGCGCCGTTGGGGAGGTTTCGGGAGGCAATCCGTCCATCGTCGTTGTCGATTTTTCAGCATCGTTGTCAGCCTGTGGTGGCAGTGCAGTGATATGAGCCACGATGCTGCCAACGCTTCACCTGTGGCGGCGAGCGAGGGTTGATGGAGCAGCAGCATAAGCATTAGAAAGCTGGTGATTCCAGTTCATACGAAACAGGAATATTATAGTGTGGTTAATGTCTCGCATTAACTCTAATAAAAGTAGCTATTGGTCAATGTCTCGCATTGACTCGAAGCAAAACTGGCTATTGGTCAATGTCTCGCATTGACTCAAAGCAAAACTGGCTATTGGTCAATGTCCCGCATTGACTCGAAGCAAAAATAGCTATTGGTCAACGTCTCGCGTTGACTCGAAGCAAAATAAAATTATTTGATATTCTCCCATCATGTTGAAATAAAAATAACTTTCACTGCACTTGTTTTTTTTTAAAATGATTTTCGTATTTCCTTTCCACATAATCTCCTTATCTAAAAGTAACGTAAGGATTTATTTTCTTCTAAGCAAATTTTTGCACACTTGTTAAATTCAAATAATTAACGAACTTTTTAAGAAATATTTTTTACTACGTGCGGTAGCCGTGCGCGCACGAAAACGAATGAGGCTTGGACCATGCAATGGCGCCGAGGTGGGAGAGTACCTAGCTGTCTCTTTTTCTCTTATGGCGCTAAACTACGTGCGAGTGGGTCAAACGTAGACGAGGACTACTACATGTTAACCAATTAAATCTAGAAGACAAGGAAGGATAATTATACGTATACTATAAACGTGCTGGCAGGTTCGCTGTGAGTTTTAGGAAATAAGTAGGGAACTGTTGGCAAAATTTTACTTTTCCTTTAAAAATTAAAATAATCTTATTAGATTAGTAGGCAAATGAGAAAATACTCGTATTATACAGCTTTTCATCCCGGACGGTCAGTGCATCATCTATGAGTATCTCTCGTTTTATAATGGGTTATCCAGTGGCTGCTTCAACAGTTAATTACGAAATATTTTTAACAAAACAAGCCTTTAAATGAAACAGAAGAAAAACTTAATAGCATAGAATTACATCCCAATTTCATGTTCAATTCCTTTATTTGTAAAATTTCGTAATGTGTATGGAAATGACTTTCATAAATTATGACGTCATATGTTGCAATTTCAATCATTTTTAGAACAAATTATCGTTTATGACATTTTATAACAAGTAACTCAGGTGACTAGCAGTTAATTACCCTAATATACCATACGGTAAAAAATACCTATTTAGGTAATATAAGTATTTATTTTTATTTATTTATAATTCTTTTAATTTAAACAATGATAACAACTAATAGGCATTTTAATGAAGCTAAAATCGAGTTTCACTAGTACCACAAGTGAGGCTGTAAAACACGACAACTCAATTACGCGAGTCGGAAATGAGCCACTGTCCTCGCTGTTAACATACGAAATGTTTCCGCTTTTTGGTGGAAAGTTACTCTGCATCAGTTTACCCATCCATTTAACTACTTTTGCATGTAATAATTTGTCACATTTAGCTAGCAGTTTGTCACATTTATTGGCAGAGACCTTACTAACTTCAGAATTTTGGTAAGTACCTTAATACATTTGGAACTATCCCAGTACACCATTCATTGAGTTTTGATGAACGTAATCTTAACATGATTTCGTTCGTTAAAAATAACCCATATCGATCCCACTTCCATTGCTGGGGTACGGGTTTCCTTTACCGAATAGGAAAGGTAAAACCTTACCCCACACATAGGGACTAAGTCTGGTTTGGTGGAAGATGTGGAGCTAGTTTCCAACCCCAGTGTCAAGACTTCAAACCTCTTCATGGCCTCTTACATGGCTTAACCACTGCCATCTAGTGATATCAACTGGCATCAACGGCTTAATGTACCGGGAGCTTTCTGTTATGCCTATAAGCTAATTTGTATGATATAATTAAAGTTGGAATATTCCGGCATGGAGGTAAGATAGCCAGTTCCCCATTGCGTTGGGGAATCTTGGTAAGTCCGCTTCCATCTTTTGGCATCATCTTCACTTACCATCAGGTGAGATGATGAAGGGCTTACCAATTGTGGACAAAAAAGTGGTAAAAGTACAGTTTTAAAATTTCATATTTTTAGGCTCATCTTTGAACTATGAAGTGGCATTATGAATTAACGTTTGCAATAAATGAAATCTTAAACAACTTCAGTTTAACCATAAATTTTGTTCTTGCGAAAACATAAATAAAGTTCTTACGAATCCTCGTTCTGGATATTTTTATGTGTTATGTTTGTTTGTATATTATTCACAGTCGAAATGTTTCAGTGGAACAAGCATTAGCAAACAAGCTAAACCTCTTTACGGAATGTGAACATGTGTCACTATTTTCAACCTCATTTACTTATTACGGTTCTCAATCTTAAGTCTATTTTTGCCCGACTGGCCGCGTGAGGGTTATAATAATAATGTGTTTATTTTCAGGCACAAAGTCCCATATAAAATTACAAAAAGTCAATGTTTTTCGGGTGTATATATTTATGTATATTTAGTTTAGGTTTATATCCTCTTTATTAGAGAAACCTACAATAAAATTAAGTATCTTAAAATATTTTTTATTTAAGAATATTTCCAGTTTTTAACTGGTGGCGCCCATAAAATTATAATAAAATCCATTGGAAGTAGTGTAATCGGACCCCACCTTCACTAAGCTAGCTAAATAAAATAAAAAAATACTTTTCTCTTATAAACATAACATTAATTTGACTAACATTAATCATACTTGTTTTTACCGTATGTTCAAAATTTCTTAATAAATTTTAAGCGTGACGTATCATTACATTCGTTTTGATGTCTAGATTAAACTAGGATACATTTTATGTCGTCTGTTTTTTGATGTGAATTCGATGAGATTAATTTTTGAGTCACTAATATAACTTTCAAAAATCACAAGCTACAGTTTGAGTACCACAGACCACACAAAGGGCATGTGGATTCCCTCGAGTCGTTTTACTCGTCATAAACTTGGGAAAACACAGCGCTCGGAGTTAAGTCATGCGTAAAATTTTATCATTTCGCGAACAGTCTAAGTACTTTTGTAACTTATAACATAAGATTGTGGTTTCAAGTATTAACGTACTCACTTACGTTGTCTTCTAAATACATGTTGACAGAGTAAAACGAAATAACTAAGATTTCCCCCAGGAGGCTCAGTACATCCAAAGAATGTAATCTACCATGTTCCAGAGTATTTTAATAAATTGTTGTTTCGGAGATCAAAAATATTAGGACAATTTTTTAGACAGTAGAAACGAGATTTAGAGATATTACCTATTCTTACATTCATAAACGTGAAACTTATTATTCACCGTAAAATACCGTAAGGAGGATCCCACGCGGAGGGTGGTTGCGACGCGACAGAGTGGAGGCGGCTTCCGCGCGGTTCGTAAAACCATCTTATTCAAATCCGTCGCTTTTTTTTTATGGCAGAGGTGGCAAACGAGCAGACGGATCACCTGATGGTAAGCGATTACCGCCGCCCATAGACAACCGCAACACCAGAGGAGTCACAAGTGCGTTGCCGACCTTTGAAATGGGATGGGGGACTGGGGGAATAGAGAGGGGGAGGTTGGGCCTCCAGTACCCTCACTCACTCGGCGAAACACAACGCAAGCGTTGCTTTACGCCGGTTTTCTGTGAGGCCGTGGTATCACTCTGGTCGAGCCGGTCCATTCGTGCCGAAGCATGGCTCTTCCACGGATATGAAATTTCTGACTTGCTCTGTATATCTAGTTGATTCTCAACGCTGGTATCTATATTTTTGATTATCGGTTGAACAACGGACAACCCTTCTCAAATTAAATTTATAACCAGACAGGAAACTGAAAAGATACGAAATGAGATACAAACAGGTTTTTTGATCTGAGAGAAATATAATATCTGTCACAGCGACACAATGTGAGATCCGTATTAACTGTAATATTCGTTTTAGTATGGAAAATAAAACTTAGGGCTCGACTGCCTGTTTATCCTACGCGCACGAAGTCGCAGCTGGTTAACTATACTTCATTTCTTTAGATACTTATCAAAACGTAAACGAACTTGATATGTCTTTTTATTGAAATGTGCATGTTAAAATTCTGCTATTTCTTGCAAGTATAGGTACTTAGTTTCTTTTGAATTTATATTAAAACACTGAATACATCCTACTCGTTCGAGAATTTTAGCATGCAGACATCAATAAAAAGTTATATCAAGATTGTATTCATTTATTTAAATACCTTAACAAATGGAGTTTAGTCTTAACGGATTAAACTCATATTTCGCTTAGATTTGATGAATGTAATTAATTAAATTTTATATTTAACCAGTTTAACCATGGATCGTAATTTAATTAAAAGGGTTACTGATTGTTGGTGCTTCTTTTTGTTTAATTATAATTTTGTAATGATAAATGAAATTTGTGGTAACAAAGTAATTTTATGAATGAGTTTCCATTTCTAGAAATGTAATTAATAGTTTATTCAAGCAGTCCCAAAGTCTACACAAAAATTAAACCCTGCGAAGTTAGTGTTATTAAATAAAATTTTGGTTATCATTCGACAAAATTTTAATTTCTGAATTTTCATTATACAATCAAACTTACCAACTCAATTTAGTTGAAACGATCTACAAATATATTAATTCTAATATCTCAGGCTGGTAACAGTCCTTGTCTATGATCACTGATGATAAAAAGCATTTTTTGGTGAAAGTTGCTGAATATTCTAACGGTCTACCTGATGTAAATCCTATTTAAGTCTTGCCACCAAACATCACGGTTAAGAGCATTGATGTGTTAAGGTATAGAGATAAGATAGCCAGTTCCCCTTGCGTTAAGAAATTTTGGTAAGCCCAGGTGAGATAATGTCAAGGGCTTACTAATAGTGGATAAAAAAATGGTTACCGACTGTAATGGCTTTTGCAATACCTGTGGAGTGTTCGTGCTTTGTCGATCCTTCTAAAACCCTTTCAAAGAGGAAACCCTGTGAACTGGACGATTTTGGACACATTCTGCTTTATGTGAAAGAGATGAATTCTATACCATTGGCGTGCGGTGTGCTACAAGAAACTTGTATTGAATATTGTTTCCGGTTTAACACCTGCTTGGTTTTTCTCAACGTGGTAAAATAGAACGAATATAGCGCACCAAATACATATGTCAGAAAAAGCTTTAACAATGCGAACTATTGAAGTGACATTTTAGATGACAACTTCATTCGGAGCCACCGCTTCCTATAAAAGACACGGTAATACCCGGTAGCCGGAACAAATGAAAAGGGTCTGAAGATAGAGTCTTTCAATATCTTTGCGTAAACCTATTTTTTCTATTTGGGCACTATGTTGTCACAAGGGATAGATGGCGGTTGTCTGGTGTTACACTTAGCATTATGGGCACTGGGCAGTGTGTAAGATTCTTTAGTAAAATACCCGAAAATGTAACTGGTTTGCCAGAAAACGATTTCAAATTGCATGTTAAAAATTGTTTATGCTCTATAGGGTATTACAAAATGCTAGATTATGTAAATGACAATGATATATGGACATGTATAAATCCTCCAGCTCACAATTTTATTGTTTACATGAATTGTAATAGAATTTAAGATTTTATTAAAAAAATGTGTTGAAGCGAGTTTCTAATGGGCTCAACGTTTCTTTTCGCTTCGAAAACACTTCCCGAAACGTTGAGTGTAGAAGTCCCGCGTGGTAGGGACTTTGTACTAGATAGAAAAAAATGACGATTTAAAAGCATGTGTAAAGCATCTACTGAATTTAAAAAAAAAACATTTTAAGTTTTGAGTTTGATTAGCCGCGTTCACGTGTAGAGCATTAGGATTCACACCTATCAACGTGCGTAACGCGCCATTCAGATACATCTAGTAATCAGATATGCATGTTTTCTCTCGATGTTTACCTTTAACGTTAAAGTAACTGATATGGACTAATGTCCGTAAAGGTATTGAAACACTGGTGCATTGACCCAAATTTGCCGCGGAGCTATACTGACGATATTTTTAACATATTGTAAACAAAATCATTAAACCCATGTTAAATAATAAACTATACAACTGATTTTAATTGGGTGACGTCAGGTTTTGTATGGTGCGACTGCCTGCTTGAAGATCGTACATTTTGCAACAAAAATCTACACTATAATTTTAGGGACCATTCGCCATTTCCATGACGATGTCATTAAATATCAAACACCAAGACACTTCATTTATCTAAATTGATAAGTAGATATTTTTCTTACCATGCTTTAATATTAGCCAATTTTTGACTTCTAGCACTGTAGACAAATGTTCGAAGCGTAGTACCTATGAGTTCAAATATAACTATGGGTATTTAAATAATAAACACATCATTTCATACATATTTTTGTCAAGAAAATGCTACATTGTCTTTTGTATGCGTTTGGCTTTAAGTCAGGATAAAGTTATAACGAAGTCTCAAACAAGAAGTAATATGCATACAGCTACCGATCAATGTTGACCAGAGTATTATTGGAAAAGTTTATTTTAATTCTCGTTCCAAGATCTATTGGAAGTTTGCGTTTCATTTCATTGTATTTTACTTTCGAGGGACGAGGAGTAAGGAAGTATTGTCATGGCAAAAAATATCGAACTTTAAAATTTTATTGGAAATTTATGTCTTGCACTAAAAATTAAAAATAAATCGTCTCTCACTCTCTCTCTCTGTCTCTCTTTCTTTCTCTTTCTCTCTCTCTATGTGTGTGTGTATGTGTGTGTTTCTATCTTAATAAAACAAACAGTTCAGTATATTTTTTCTCTAAAGATCAAACTTACAGTATTTCTCTGCATTTTTATATGGCCTGCTACACTACATAAGTATATAGTTGGTTGCTCCGGGAAGTACAACATGAATAAAATCTTATTTGACTGGATCTGATTCAAGTACCTACCTCCCATCCCTAGTATAGTAGCGACATAAGTTTTCCGTGGATGCAGCGTGCTTCAAGGAATTGTCTACCGATCTCGATGACCATGGCTGCATGAGCTTCGGTGCGCGTCAGGTTGACAGCTCACTTCTCGGCCTGGACTCCGAATGAGCAAGACGCGACCTAATCAATATTTCGTTTATCTCAATTTATACTGTGATTTTACTGTAAATTGAGGGTAAAAAAAAGAAAAAAAAAATTTTTTTCTTGTAATATAACTAAGTAGGTATCTCTACGTCGCGGGCAAAAGCTAGCAAATTTATATAGCATTTCACATATTTTGATACGTAGTGCCTTAGTCTTTAGACTTTTTTTAGCTATACTTAAATCTTTCTTACATTATTTCTAATAAAACTCCAACCCATCCTAAGCACAGCCTCAAAGATCTAACCCAACGATTTGTGACCAACTTAAGCCTAATGGTTCCCTCGATTTTTCATTACACCCACCATCCACTAACTTGGATTTATGGGTGACGGCAGGCTTTTGTTTTCATCTAAAACTATCGCCCGGCCTTATTGCCACATGAGTTATGAGAATGTCCCTCAGAATGTGGCACAAAAAGAAATGGAAGGCCAAGTAATAAGAGTTATAATAATGTTGTGGTGATTAAATATTCACTTATTGTAATAGGGTATTTTAGTCTATACAAGAAAAAATCTAAAACTGCTTATTTACTGTTGTATTTGTAATACATAATCGATTTAATATGATTTCTATACAATAAAATGAGAAAAAACATTTTATTTTTGATTTACAAAAATCAAGTTTTTTAATCTGTTATTCAAATGTCTGAAACGACAGCCGCCATGCTGGTTGTCAGGTGACGTCACAATAGTGGTAATCAATGACATTTTGTTCGCGATATGTGTCTAAATTTGAGTACAGAGCTGTTTCATTTACTCCTGAAATGACGTCACGACCTAAGCATCATGGCGGCTATCGTTTTCGCGCGCTAATTGGCAATGGTAATTTAAAATGTATTTTTGGGGTACTTATAGGTTTCAAAAAAAAATTAAAAAAATATTTTTTACTTTTTCCCACCTAATGATCAATTTGAGATACTTTTCAAAAAATGGTGAAAAACCCTATTGTGTATAGGATAGTGTTTTTTTTTACCAACCAAGATTATAGGTAATGTTTATTTCGAGGAACGCGTACTGAATTTTTTGTTTCGATGTTGTTAGAAAAAAAGTAATGAACTGTAAAATTAATGTGCACCTATTTAATTTTGTCGTGCTCTGAAATCGTGATAGTATGAGTATTTAATCGTTTTAACTGTATGAAACGATTATAAAAAGCAATCGGGCCCTATGCAACAACATTGCTTCTGAAACTAATTACAGAAAATCTCACTGGTGACCTTTACTTTCAGTCTTCTTGCAGTAGTGCCATCTATTAGAAACAAGGTGTTTCACATAGACTTCATTTTTAGAACGCCATCTATGTCAACTTCACGAAATTATTTAATTTCGGACGTTCACTGAAACTGAAAACATGCTGAAACGCTAGCTTCTCAGTTCATCGGTACTTCTTACACGAAAGTTAATAAGCGCCAGCACAGATGTCTCTAGTGTGTTTTAAGGGTATTATTGTTTAAACATGACTGACTGCTTTCCCCGTGGAGTTTGTAATACGATCAGAGTAAAAAAGTTGAAATGAGTTTTTACTGATTAAAAATCATCTGTACTTTAAAAAGTCAGTGGTATAATATAGTCTGGCCATCCAAAGCTTGTTCTGCATTTTTCATCTGTGGTAACAACAATAAATTTTATACTACCCCTACTTAGAAAGTACCTTAATACTTTATCGAATTTGAGACAGAATGAATGTAGGAACTTTATTACTATCATACAAATATGCGGGAAGAAAACGCGCTGAGCGGGAGGGAAAAGTGTATGAAAATCCATTACTAACGTGTTTTATTTTTATTTTGGGTAAGACTAAGTATGTCGGTAAATTAAATGTAAAATGCCAAAAAGTTTTTAAGCCACTAGCTTTTTCCAAACATTATTTTGAAAAAAGAACATTTGATTTTAGCGTCATTTTTCAATTTGTGCAATATTGTGTGTTGTGAATCCGGTAGTTGACTGCTAGTCATTTGAGTTACTTATTATCAAATGTCAAAAACGGCATTTTGTTCTAAAACTGTTTAAAATTTTGTATGATGACGTCATTGTTCAAAATAGTAGTTTTCATACTAATTAGGAAATTCTTATGAATAAAAATTGAAAATGTTAAGAAAAATTAAACTGATTAAGTTTTTCATCGATTTCAATTAAAGAGCTATTTAGTCAATAATATTTCGTAATTTACTTTTCATGCAGTCAACTCCCGGATTCAGTTTGTTAGTCGAAATTTCGTCGTCAAGTAGTGAAAATATTTTTTTTTCCTCGTAGGTGTAGTAAAAAGCACTATGTATCACCCGGAAGAAAGTGCGATTCCCAACTCGAGTCTATTAAGGCCCTCGGTTGCGCCTCGGGCCTCAAACTACGTGGTTCACTATTCAGATTTAATATAAGAATCAGAAAAAAATGCTAGTGCTGTATTCAATAAGTACTTGATTCTGACTGAGTAACCACTTAAAATTTTAAACACACTTTTTTTAACCCAATATTATTGGCTGCAACCGATTTTTTTTTAAACCTGTTTGCATTCCATAAGTAAGATCGCCTAATGAAACATCGACTACTAGATTATTCGTTGTATCGTGAAATTACGCGTATATTCACGAAAAATTGAATTATGCGGACTAACGTTAGCATAATAGATAGATGTGAATGGCAAATCGAAGGATTGCGTGACCTCGTCTCGTCTCGATTTGTCTGACAAGGATCTCAGAAACACCTCATTAGCTCATATTATTTATTACTGTGTATTTTTTGGCACGAATAAAAAATCATTGTAGGAATTCTGTAGGACGATGTTGCCGGTGTTTGCTAGTGATGTTAGCGCAGTAATTAAATCCGCGATTTTCGCGAAATGACTAATAACAATTGCTGAAATAATCATGTCGGCTGCAAACAGTTTTATAATTTGGTTCAACGTACGCAGAAGGATAATTTATTAGCTACGTACTAAAATATAGATCCAAGTAGCTGCAGTAACAACTATGTTTTACTAACTGGACAATCTATTTCTAATCAATTCGTAACAGCGTAGCAGTAGGGAACAGGAACAGGAACAGGAATTGTTTCTTAGGTCAGAAGGCCAAATGACAACTAAAGTATGCAAATAAATACTGTTTCTGCATGTGCAACATTGTGTACAAACTGCGTGTTTCTTCGGACATAGAATTTTCAAAACGTTTTTATCCACTTCCCATAATCTCGACATTAGATGCATAAGGTTGGATGTCCAAAAATCCAACTTTTCACGGGAGCAAAAACAAAATTTAAAAATTAAAGTTGGCCAATAAGCTGTTTTTTTTATAGAACTAACAAAACTGAAACATGTTAATACATACAAAAAAATTTTGAATTCAATATCCTGTATATTGAATTCAAAATTTTTTTGTATGTATTAACATGTTTGTATGAAATTGAAATTACGGACCAAATTTTAACTGTGGTTTGTGCTTGTGAAACCGAACAACTTTATCTAAGGAATTAACTCAATCGGAGGCAAAAAATTTGGACTCTTCACACAAATCGATGAGATAGTTTTTATGGAAGTTCCAAATTTTTTTTTCTCCGATAAAAATTTGGTCTGCGATTTCAGTTTCACCAGTTTCACTTTATATTCCTTGAGAAAAGTTTATCAGTATAATGGGTAGAGGTGTGAACCTTTACTATGTGCTCACCATAATTAAATTACTCAACCATAATTGATTGATTGAGGTCAGTTACCAATAATGCCTACTCCTGCCTACAGGGACGATCGTAATAAACATTGTTACGTCACCACTTCCGTGACGTATTAATCTAATTATGAGGCAGAAACTAGTAAATTTAGTTATCTTGATACAGGAAATTGTTCTCCATTTTCGCATCCCCGCTATACAAAAAGTAGTCATTATATTCGGAAAATACGTAGACTGAAAAAAATTGTGCGATTTCCATTTTTACCCGAGTTCCCTCGTAGGTAGGTAGGTAATATTTTCGAGAACAGGACATAAGTACTAACCTTTTATGTATATTTATTCAACTTAGTCTATTTTGCCGTGTCAAGAGAGGTCGCGGGAAGCCGCTGGATGTGGGCAGTGCAAGACCGGCTGGCGTGGAAATCCTTGAGAGAGGCTTTTCTTCAGCAGTGGACGCCTTTTGGCTGATAATGATCATGATGATGCAGAAACATGTAACAAGGGGCCGTAGACCGGCTCGATGGGCTGATCTCGTCACGAAAACGCTGGAGATGACGATCCACGGGGCACCAAAACTGGTGATGGACCGTGAGGCTTTGGCGCAACACTATATGGGAAAAAACCAATCGGAGGGGTCACGATCCTCAGCACTAAGGGAACGACTAAAGAGCAGGTGTTACCTACAAGGAACAATTTAGTAACATCATATTTAATCAAGTCCTTCTATCACTGCAGCTGCAGTAAGACTTAGATAAGATGGTGGTAGCTAGGCAGCCAGGTTCTCAATAATTCATTGATTAATGTTTTTTTCCTTATAAGGAAAAAGTTCCTGAACTACTTTTTACTTCTTCAGATTTATAATCCTACTCTGATTTACCTAATAGTAAATAATCTGCGCAGAATATTTTATAATTAAACGTATTTATGAAAATTTTTAGAGTACACATAAAACAGAGCTATCTATCATGGTTAATTGATAAGACACAGAGACTGTTCAAACTCAGTTATCGTACTTTATATGGACTCAGTAGGAACTGATTCAATTTGGCACGTATGAAGGCTGGTGCGGACTGATAAAGGCCGCTAACAATAGATGTTTGGCCGCCGTGTGATTGACTTCAAACAATCCTACTCATAGATGTGTTGATGCAGAAAAGACAAACCTAAGCGGACGGAGCATTTTTCGGCTTGCATGGTCCTACTAAACAAAATGGGTCAAATCAATATTCAATTAAAATTATTGAAAGACTACAAAAAGCTTACAATGTATAATGAGTATACTTGAAATATTGT
Source organism: Coleophora deauratella (assembly GCA_958295455.1). NCBI lineage: Eukaryota > Metazoa > Arthropoda > Insecta > Lepidoptera > Coleophoridae > Coleophora > Coleophora deauratella. The sequence goes on from OY282393.1 coordinate 5,426,160, forward strand.
AATAAAATAGGTTAAATTTAATTCTATATTAATAAATTTACCTCTCTCAAAGTAAAAATTAATCTTCCAGACTTTGTTTTTAATCTTAATTGACATTTTCTCGGAAACAAAAATAGAAATTCGCGCGTTCAGTTTCAACGTAACCACCCCTGAAGTTGGAACTCGCATTAATTTGAACCCAAAATGAATAGCATTACGTTTGATATTATTTTATCACGCTTTGACCAACTCAGATTGTAGTTTGTATGGACTCAGTATAATAGAGTCATAATTTGGATACGCTAAATCGAAAATGCCGGGTACTATTACAAGATTGCATTCTTTAAGACATATATGAGTTCTTATTTCTTGATGGCTTAGTTAGTTACTTCTGACATAGATTTCGCTAGAGAGCTCCCTTTGGAGAAACTCGTTATATCCGGACGTGGGATAAGATTCTGATCCACACACACAGAAGTATAATCCAACATCCATGATGCTCTGTAGGCTACTGAGGATAGGAACAGATGGCGCAACATCATACGAGTTCCTCGGGGTGCTCATAATGATGCAAGAAAGGTGAGAAGAACACCTTCCTTCCTCCTCCAATCTTTACCAGTTCCCTGTGTGTGAAATATCGTCTAACCTTCTCGAGATAGAAAATGGAGGTGTGCCGCAGGTGGGTATTACGGCTTAAAATCACTACGTTTTGTCCTACAATTCTACTTTGAATGTCATAAGATTGTACCAGCAGGAGGATAATGACCATATTTCGTCAATTTTTTTACTTACTCAAGTATGTAGCAAAGTTCCCTTAGACAACGTTCAAAATATTTCAGTAAATCGTGCCTTTTTCTAAGTGAAAATTTGTCGTATAAAGGTTTAAATTAAAATAATATACGGCCGAAAATCTTATCAGCTCCATCAGTTTGTGAAATATGCGACGATGTGTAATCTCTCTATTTACAATATATATCTAATTGTGTAGTTTAAACGAACGGTTGAATCGATTTTAGTGTGCATGGCTTTGTGATACTCTTCTACATTTTCAGAAATTGAATGAAAATTTTGAGTCATTTTTTACATAAACTTTTGAAAGGTTTGAATTCAATAAAAAGTTATAGACACTGACGCAGGCCTCCGGGGTTATGCGAGCAGTTAAATTGGTAAGGCACGTCTTTACCGTTTATAATATAAATCTTTTGCCATTCGTTCACAGTTCGGATCCTCTGATTTATGTCATCCGAAGATGTTTTGATGGATCGTTTCGTTCCTATTGAAAGTAAAAGGAAAACTGTTTACGTTTCCAATCTGTTCTATTTGTTTTGAGTGAGCAACGCAAATAACATTCCCCTTTATTTGCTGTAAATTTTGAGTGAGATTTATGGTGTAGCAAAAAGGAGTAGTTTCGTACATATTTAGGAAGTTGAACACCTTTTTTACTAAAATCTATTAAATATTTTTATTTTTTCAAAAATCGATTTGATTTTAACCAATCGTGGATAGATGATAAAAAATTGCTGTTTCATAAACAAAATAAAAACAAAAAATTGGTACTGTTTGTATGTCTCATTCTGTATACTCATATATTACACAAAGACTGTATTTATAAGTTCTTATGAAACTGGTTAATTCTTTTTATCATACAAAGTTAGCCGATCCGCTGATTGATCTGTATGAAATGTCCAAAAAAAACTTTAGTGAATTCATTCAAATTAGTACGGGTAGGAGAAAGTATAAAAAGTGTAGTTTTGGAACGTTACTACAGCCTTCAAGTAATGTGACAAGTAACAGATGTTTAACTAGCTGTCACCGCTAAGCATGCGGTACAGACATTGTGTAAAATGAGTTGTGTAACCGGCTTTTACTATAAATATATTTCTGTTATTTATAATCGTCCATTTGCATTTGGGACATCTATCAAGACTAATTGTTTTATAAGAAAACTCAATAAAGCGTTTCTCCCGAAGACCATCTTTAATTTCTTCAACATTACAGAAAGTTTCTTAGTATGATGAGTACCAGCTTCTGTTTAATTCAGAGGAGGTCTTTTAATGCCCTGTATATTGTTTTAAAACTTTTGGATTAATTTAAACTTTTGAATCAAACAAGTAGGAAATGTATTCAAAATTTACCTACTGATGTAATTAAAAAGTGAATTAATATTACTTTATACGGCCTAATGTACTTGTTGTTAACAAACTATTACGTCCCCATTGCAGGGGTACGGTACGGGTCGCTTCCCATAACTCGGGAAGGTTAGGCCATACTCCACACACGGGGGCCAAGTCCGGATTGGTGGAGGTTGTGGAGCTAGTGGTCAATCCCAGTGTCAGAAGTTTTCAAGCTATCTAGCGATAGCAGCCGGCACCAACGGCTTAACGTGCCTTGCGAAGCACGAAAACGGTCGTGATAAATGCCACTCACAGCCAAACCCATCCAGGTTAAAACCGTGTCTGTAGTCAGTTAAACTGCGTGATCGACGAGAGCACGCAAGCTGCACTAAGCCACGACCGCTTCTACCGCCTAATTAACTTAGTAGTTTATGATTCCGGGAAAAGTCGTAATAACATACCTCTCATCCCATGCAAACCCACATTATTTATTTATTTTTGTCAAGCCTTAAGTTATTACCACCCCTATTCCTCGATACTGATTATGAATGTTTAATGCTGATTTGTAATTGAACAATGACAATCCTGTGTATGCCAAATAGTAAGAGGATTCCCTAAAAGGTAGGCATATACGGCGTGCCTATACAATTTAGTTGGATACAATCACAATCCTCCACTTCTATTATTAGACAGATAAACGGATAATTGTATTATGAGGTTTGTTCGAAGTCCGTGAGAGATGGCGGTAATTTTTCTTACTGGGGACTGGGACAGCTATTAGAACGATGAATTATGTAATTTGTTATGCTTTGTGGCCGGGGGTTGGACGCTTACTGCACCAGATTTATTGCTGCTTCATTACGGCATAGCTTTTTGCTCTTCGTGGATAATGATTCATTTGTCTAAGTTATTATTTTTACCCGAACGCCCAATCGGAGGGTCATGTTTTATAAGTGTATTTTTCTATGTATCTAAGTATATACAAGGTGAAAATTGAAATGGCCGACGAAATTTTCACTGTGGCTTCCAGTCATGACACTGAAGAACTTTCACTAAGAAACCAATTTAATCGGAGAAAAAAAAATTGGACTTTCCATACAAAGTTGGCTACCAAGGTCATCGATTTGTATGAAGAGCCCGATTTGTTTTTTTTTGCTCCGATTGAATTGGTTTCTTAGAGAAAGTTGTTCAGTTCCATGAGCAGAAACCCAGTTAAAATTTGTTCCGCGATTTCAATTTCACCCTGTATAAGTCCGCGCCATACTGAACTGACTGAAGAGTACCAACAGAATACCAGCGCTTAGCTTCCGAGCCTAGCATATGCTGAGTTAGGCCCTGTGGTTGCAGTAACACCACATAAAGTTCGTTAACATTCTTTTAGCTGGGCAAGCTTGATTTTTTTTGTATTTGTGTCGTATTACTATAACCAATAAACGTGTTTTCTTTCTTTTTCTTTCTTTACGTAGATAAATATTTATGAAACAGTAGGCAAATATGTATTAACGTATGTATTATGTCCATTTTATTGTTACCAACCGGAGATCACAAAATGTATTAAAATAGACGAGTATCTTATTTACAGTGCTGAAACACAGTACAGTTGGTATTTTAATGCTAGCAAGATTATAAAAGAAATATGATTTCTACAGTTCAGTTGATTTTGTGTGACTATCGATATTTTCATCTACAGCTCTAGTCCGTGATTGTGGAGGTCAGTTAATAGGGAATTTCGGGTCAACTATGAGTTTGAAGCTCTAGCCATCGGCAAGTGGTTTAATTAATACGAGACATGGAATTGACATTTCTATCGAAACACAATATACTTCGATGTACTCTACAGAGTGTAACAAAATAGGTGTATTATACTAAACTATTCTAGTTCTGTATCTTTGCTGATACATATCATAACGAAGAACATTTTTTAACTTTTGCTGATCTGCTGACAGAAAAATAAAACATTGTATCGCAAAAGTTGTTCAGATTCATTAGCAGAAGTCGTCAGCTAAGTTTGTTCGATCATTTACATTATCATTTGACCAGCGCATTAAGTGTACGGTGAATTTATCGACTACCCACCAGTATAGTGGGTATATACCGATATAGCTGATATCGATACGTCCACAACCCTAGCACATCTGAACCGCTACTTACGTAGTTCGCGAGTTACTCCGTGCAAATAGCTCGGAGCACCTGACACATTGCGAGATAAAGTTTATTCCAACAACTTCGCGACTTACGAATTCTCTTATGAGTTTTGAAGGGCAATAGGTGGTTTAGGATATAAAACTTGGGTAATATGCTACGTGTCTCTTATGTTGTTGAATTTTATCTCGTGCACCTAATTCTTGTTGAGATATTGTTTCTTTATGTTTTCTTTTTAAAGCGGAATACTTAGGTAAATTGAGGTCTAAAGCCTTTATTAGGATGGATTGCCGTAGGTGATGAAAATAAGATGCAGAAGTTTTTTCCTTGCTGAGTTGTGACTACAGTCTGACGATTTTGGATTAAAATTTCCCATCGCTCCGAGTGATTTTTTTGTATGATGCCAAGGGTTTACCAATTGAGGGTAAAAAATGCACAAATAGGTTAGAAAATTTAGTGAAAAATAAAATAAAATACTTTGGACACTCGCATGGGAGTCATAACCTATAACCCCAAAAAATTGTGATGTGACTAATTTATGGTTTTCGGACTTTTCCCATTACTTGTGTTACAAGACATTGATTCTTGCCAAAGAGAAGAAAGAGCACCCTATAGGTTTTGATTCCTATGCGAATATCCAAATATGCAGCATAAACATCCGTATCTCTTGATTGCGTTAGCATAAAAGTTTGATAGTTACACAGAATCAAGGAATTGCAGGTCTGAGTATTTAATTTAAATTTCAACTTGATAGCTCTACGCGTTCCAGAGATAAAGGGTATTGACAGATAGACAAACCGACAGACAGACGGACAGACAGACGGACGAGCAACGAAGTGGTTTCTGTTTTCTTTTTGAGGTACGGAACCCTAAAAATAAAAATAAAATAAACAAAGTCATGCTTAAGTACTGATATCATGTGAACACAACGCTTGGCTGCCCGTGAAATTTAATTGAATAATGATTCCCCGAAAACAAAAGCTTAATACGCTATTAATCTCGCAGCAACGCTATATCTAATGAAAACAAATGAATTTCACACGTTGGTTTCATTGTTGGTGCGTTCTTTTGTCTCCTGAAATGAGGGTGATAGGTACCTTAGCCAATAAACAAGCAAGTAATTAAAATAGAATGAAATATAACAATGATTTGTGGCTGCAGGTGATATTAGAGGTAGAAATGGAATACCATAAATCAGTCGCCAAGTGCTCCCGCCTGTATTTTTCCATAAAATCCAAACCAATAACCGTGCAATAACCCTATAGTGAGCCGTTTATTTTTGTTGTTAAGCTGACTTGGTGAATTTCATGCCTAGAAATGTTAGTTCGAGACATTTTTTTTTGTTCTATGTCTAGGTTTTTCATATCTTTATTCATGTATGTACGCAGGGATTTAAACATAGTATATATATTAATCTCCACTTTCCTTAGTACAGAATATTCTACTTAGATTGATTTATCTTGGAATATAAATATTTTTATAACTTTTGTTTCTGGTCTAAGCATGAGTAACTATCCATTTACCTACACCCAGCTTTTCAGAACATTTTGCTTTAATAACATAACTAATTTCTTACATTTCACCGCGAAATATAATATGAGTCTTCCTTAATAGGCGACACTTACATTAATAAGGTATAACAGCTTCCATGTAGACAAGGCTATCAATACTGGAAATAGAATATTTGATCACATATTACATAATAGTTACACTCTGCCGTGCTTACGATAAGAGCAGTAAGTCTGTGAAACTCACTTTCGACTTTTCGTCACATTTTTGGATTTTTTCGGATTGTTTCCTTAGATTATTTTAAATTCAATTTTTGAAATGTGTAGCTCAGATTCAGTATTTTTATACTGTGTTATCATTTATGTCTTATTTATATAACCTATAATGACGAAATGGATGAAGTTACTGCTTTTTTATGTATACTTACTGCTCTTATCGTATTATGACTGCTATATTTTGTTTACGAATATTTATTATGCTTTCTTGTCATAAATTATTGCTCGCCTATCCCTCGGTGAACCAAGTGAAACCAGTGAAGATCGCGGGAAGCCGCTGGATGCGGGCAGCGCAAGACCGGTCGGCGTGAAAAACCTTGGGGGAGACCTCTTTTTAGCAGTGGAAGTCGTCGTTGAGCTAACAATTATGATTAGTAATTTAAGGGTTTTCACGAATTTAATACATAAAAACATCAATACATAAAAACTACTTACTTCCCTTAACCTCGAAAAGGTTAGATTTTGTCTTTCTCTATGCACGTACCGCAGGATTGGTGGAGGTTGTGGGGTTAGTGATTAACCCCATCACTGTAAGCAGCATTCAGCATTCAAGCTGCTCAGCTGTAAGCAGCATTCAAGCTGCTCATAAGGCCTGTGACATGTCTTAATGGCTATCATCTAGTGATAGTGGCGGCTCGGAAAGGACGGAAATGGTCGATATAAATGCCAATAGGAATTTCATTATAACCTATTAATAACCGTTTTTGTATTCAGTTAAAAATAGTCCTATAAATAAAAGACTTTAATGCGCAACCTTGATATGAAGCGAGTGGACTAACTACTACACCAACGAGGCGTTCATAATAATGTTCCTCATTTCATGTTTATATTTCAGTTCTTAAGACAATTATAAAAAGTTCAGTTCTTATAGTTATGAAATTCTGTCATCAAGCTTTTCATTTTGTAAAGATATTCAATACTTAAATACCTACAAATGATTTAATGGAATAATAGTTTAATGTTACAGAAATCTCTCAAACCTCATCGTAACTTTGCGGAGAGATTTCTAGTTACTTTGCGAGTTCCGGTGACTTTGGCTCACGACTTCGACAAGGTAAGTCAGGCAAATTCCTCGAACATTTTAAATATCTCACAGGCACTATAGGTATTCATGGCGTCAGGTAGACTATCATCATGCCCGGTATTTCGCATTCGTGACACGTACGAACGAATTCTGTTTGGCGAGAGTTGCTTCAGGTGTCTGGCGCTAATGTTTCCACAAACAGTCGTCGCCTTTAATTATCTGACGTGTAATGTTGCATGTAATAGCACCAAAATGTTTGGTGATTGTGAAATTAAGAAGTGAGGTGACTGACTATTTTGTGACATTTAGACTTTCGACTTCTTATTTTTAACCTACTTCAAAAAAAGGAGGAGGTTCTCAATTCATCGGAATCTTTTTTTTTATGTATGTTCACCGATTACTCGAAGACGCCTGAACCGATTTAGAAAATTCTTTTTTTGTTTAAAAGGGTATACTTCACAGGTGGTCCCATATAAATTTTATCGAAATCGATTCAGCGGTTTTTGAGAAAATCAACAAAAATATAGCAAAATTGGAGTTGTTGCGATTGAAGTCGGTTGTTTTTAACGTATTCAGCGTGGTCAATTATCATTATCTGATAAAGCATTGGAAATTGTGCAATGTACGAGTATTACTTTACGACTCTTTAATATCACTTTTCTTTTTCCACTGACATGTTTTTAGTTTTTTCAGTTAGGTTTTTATTTTATTTTAGACATCTAAAGGGAAATTCATAAGAATTCTATTACGTGTCTAAAGTGATTATCATATTAAGATAACTGACAGGGCGGACCCAGATAGTGTCAGACTCCTATCGACTGAAAACTCCCAACTGCTGTTTTCGTCTGTCACTCTTTTTCTTAGGAACTTACTCGTACTTAGTGAGATCAATACAGTAGGACTTCTTTAATCCGAACATCGAAAACTTACCCCTTGTTCGAATCCATGGAGCGTTCGGATAGTATGTAGACATTTTGAAAGGCATTTCTGGCAATACATATAACAAAGGTGTTTAATAATGAAACTACATATTTTTTAATTATGTTAAACTTTAATAAAAGTAAATGATAATGATATAATTAATATTTTTCTAAAGAATTCCAGTATTATAGCACTTTGACGATTTAGCGATATTGAAAACGCTTTATCCGTTAATTTATGTAAACGCGTAACGCGGGGCGGTCAAATACATTTCGTGTATAACTTCAGATTATATTATATTATAAGTCACTGTAAAGCGCGCGTGGTACAGCGACTTACTGAGAAACGGCGGAGGGGGGTCGTTCGGATTATAGAGGGGTTCGGATTAGGAGGGGTCGGATGAAAGAGGTCCTACTGTGTTAAGTTACGTTAGGTGCTTATATCTGCACGCTACATAAGTAAGTACATTTACCTATGTTAGATTAATGAGAGGCTCAAACAGTACTGTAAGGTAGGTTCCGCCGGAACATCAAGGGGCGTGTGGCAAGAATGGTGAATATTTGGTAATACGGACGCCGAGTCTAGGGATTTCTGCTTTATTAGATACAATACACGGTTGAGGTTGGGAGCTGAATATTTTATTTTTCAGCAGCAGTAGGCACCTATATACAAACAACGTGAATACATGTTGACTTGTACCTGACTGTATTTACTAAAACTTAGCGTATATTCTTATTACGATCAACTTATAAAATAACAAGGTTGTTGAGGAGAAAGCAGCATGAGACTACTAAACAGCTTATATAAGTAATAAAGTAAGTTTATCTTAGTAATTTGAAGAGTTTTATTGAGAAATCTCTGAACATATAACGACGTTATCCAAAACAATATATTTTATTGCCCTCAACATAAGCCCAAACCGTTTCAAGATTGTTTGAAAAGTACCTACTAAAGGTACACTTCGAACGTTTATACACCCACGTCACACTTAATTGAATTAAATTGTAACATTTGATAGCATACGTAGGAAGTCATTAAGCAACATCAGCTTTATACCTACGGATATTCGGAATAGCGGTGGAGTAGCGCTGATAATTACTAAACTTCGCATAAGTCTTAATTAAGTGGACATCCATATCGATATACAATACCTACTTACTGAAAAGTGAAAAATAATTTTTCGTTTTCAATTTTCAAATCATCTTTGATTACTGAAAAACGAAATAGTACAGTCAGAGTGTCATTTTGGTCGACAACCCAGCTTTTAATTTAAATAATACCGATACCAAAAAAGTCAAAATATATTTTTCAACTACGCATTTAACGACTTAATGAATTACTTTTTATCATCTGTCAAGAACGACATTTTGTTCTAAAAATGTTTGAAATACCAAGAAGTGACGTCAAAACTTTCAGTGTCATTAATGAACTCTTTTTGTGATTTTTTTTTTTCATTAAAGATGATACGTAAAACAAAACAAATATAGTTTAGAACTTTCAGTAAGAGAGCAATTTAGTGAATTTTCAGCTCACAACTTATTTTGATGCAGTCATCTAGTCTATTACCTACGTCTCTCAGTTTTTCATTCATAGTTTTACCTGCTTTTAAGAGGCGTAGAAACATAACTACGCACTCTTTCCCAAAGCTTACCCACTTAAATAAAGGCACACCTATAGGTAGAAGCGGTCGTTACTTTTTAAATAAAGGACCACTTTCACCACAAACCGTCGTCATTAGATGAGGTGCCATCACGGCAACATGTCGCTACCTGTCCACCGTGATATATCACGAGCAGACCCTAATTGCTTGCCTCTTTACAGAAAATGCAGAGGAACCAGAACAAACAGAAACTGTACCTTTTTACCATTCTAATTTTTAATGATATCTTCAAATAGCACTAAAACCTCCATCAATCCGAATCTCTCCTCATCTCCTCGACTTGGACTAACCTTCAGTGAGACATGGGAAAAGTCACGTGCCCCAGCAGTGGCGGCACTATGACAATACATAAACATACGAATATATGTCACATAAAAACTTCAAGAATGATTTCATATAATGACAGTAATTTTAAAGCGCCCGAAGTTTGGAAGCAGTTTTCACACCACATGATAGAGTAATTTGGGCAGATGACTGCTAGTCATCCGAGTTATTTTTCATCAGATGTCAAAAACTACATTTTGTTCTAAAAATGTTTGAAATACTTGTAGCTAAGTATATAAGTTAGTCTTATTTTACTAATATTGGATGTAATAGTGAAAGTATGGATGTTTGTCCTGCTCTCACGTCGAAACTACTGAACTGATTTATGTGTAATTTGGTAGGTAGATAGATCAAATACTGACTTAACACACAGGCTTTTAGTTCCGAGAAAATACATGGCTCCCGTAGGATACCGACATCCACGCGGGCGGAGCCGCAGGCAAAAACTAGTATTATTAAATGAAAACGTGTAAGTTGTTTTATGATTTTACTAATATACGAGTAGCTATTTATGAATTATATTTTATATTTTTTTTCATGCAATCATCCACCCTATTGTTGGTGCCACAAAAGTTTGGTACATTTAAGTGGTTGAGTATTTAGTACGAGAATATGTTCGATTTATCTGCCACTTTCTCGTATACTTTTGAGAGACATATTTGGTTATCTCTGATCGTGGAATTAAATTGGACATTTGAAGGCAAAATGTAAAATTTCTGCGACCAATTGTTTGATTTTCGTTATTACAAAATGATCCGCACGCTATATGTAAACTATCGTATAAGAAAATTAACCAAAAGTTTTTTCAAAAATCATTTTGTTTCTTCAATTTACAGTTATGATGCTCTTGACGATGATGGTGACATCATCTGATCTGGGTAAAGGATGACAGGAACGTGAAAGTCAAACCAAGGCATCATCAACGCCACGTGGAATGCCGAATACGTACTTTTAACACTGAAAAAATGGCACGTTTTCGATAGGTAAGCTGGTGCTTACTGTTATTGGGAAGACGACCTTAGAACAGTCTTTCATTATATATTTTTAGTATTGAGCTATCGAAGGAGTATCGAAATATTATCATGGCAATAAGTTAAGAGATTGATAGATAGATAGATAACTCGTTTGATTGATGGAGAGATCGATTTTCTTTCCAAACAGAGACCAAAAATCTTTTTGAACAAATGTGAGAGAGTGTATTTAAATTGTATTCCAATCCATGTATGTACAAAGTAAGTTCATTTAACATATTTTCTATGCCACCATACTGACAAAATAGGTACTTATATTTATTTGTTTATTAAAATTAGCACTAACGGAATGAAACTTTGTAACTTATTTTTTTATATACCATGAATAGGCATAATATGTATTGCTGATTTTAACTGAGCAATCATAAGCTTACTTTCGTATGCCAGGAACGGCGAAAGGTTACGCGACAAAGTATGCATAAAGTATGGCTGTACAATTATTTTTTAATAAGTTTGTTAAGCTACAGACTTTAAAACCTAATCTCACAGCTCACGCGTAACGCGTAACGCGTAACTACTGAACCTAACATAATACATTATTCTGTAAACCCGGCACACAGGGGAGTACCGAAGTGGAGTGCGACAGGGCCGCAGCTAGGTCGTGCGTTGAATAATTTAGATGACCGCGCCGCGCTCGCGAAATTTTGTTACCAAAGTGTTATCGTAATAGTTTGAAAAGTTAGTTTTGAGCAAGGCCACGGCGGAAATATTTGAAATGCGATTATGGTTCTACTTAGTTCTTGCTAAGGTAAAGGGATCATTTATTTTTGAATTCTATTCGGCACTTTATTACCTTCGCTTCGCACTACCAGTACTGTCAAAGGATATTTTTCTCACCCGTGACACTAGTTTTTAGTTCGCTAATGAGGCATACATAAATTGAAATTACCCGAGGACTACCTCATTTCCCATGACTTTACAGGGTTTTTAAGTCGGCAAATTCGCTTATACCTACGTGGATTTTCCTTTAGGTGGCCCAACAGCCTTTTAACCATATTTTCAGTTTTCAGAATGTCTTCTTTTAATTATAAGGGGAGAGATATATAAACTTTTTCCGGACGATGTGACGATGACCAAAGAATACGTAGAGTCTGGTAAACGAAAGCGTAACCTGGAATTTTATTAAAAGTTTTTACATAGCAACATAAAGAAGTGTCAGAGGCTGTCACTGTTGTATGACTGTTAATTATTGATACTTGTTGGCTGAATATTCATATTTATAATTTATTGTATTGTTTAGCGTAATAAATTATATAATGATATTATTTGTAATGGCCATTCGTAAATGATAGATTTTATGGTAATTTTAGATTTTTCAGTGCAGAAATAAACTGCAGATTATTAAAATCAGTTGACTTTTTTATGTTTATAAACAAGATAAACAAGATGTACAAGGAGTCAATAAAATTGTAAAAAGCTAATTGTAAATTGAAATTTCAGCTAGTATAAATATATTATAATAAAGATATCTCACACAACTATTAAATATATTTTTTTCCTGCTATAGGTTGGTGATCAAATACGTACTACTCTCGTTACCAACCTTCACGATGCTCTGCACATTGCTGAAGACAGAAAGAAATGGCGAAAGATCATCACCGAAAAAGTGTTACCAAAGGGAGGTCACGACCCTCATCACTGAGGAATACGACGCAAGGAGGAGGAGGTTGGTGATACCACATGAAGATTTTTGAATTTGCCGCGCTTTTTCAGGTTACGCTTTCATTTGCCAGACTCTACGTACATACTATTACTACGTACCAATACTCGGTCTGTAGGTCAACATTGTCTGTTACAATATTGACTATGCGGTGCTCGCGTGTACGGAGGGTAAGATCACGTAGGGCAAAGTGATCTGGAAAACAGTTTGTATTTTGTGCATAACCCTACGAGAAAAAACTTTTAATGAGGTCGCAACTTTACAAAAGTGTTTATAGAATTTCTGAATTTGGGTAGTTGGCTACTAGCTAGTTTGTCAAATTAAAAAAACAAATCTATGTAAACTATGACGTCATAACTTTGTACGGTCGTTTTTGTATGATCATTACCATACTTATAACGAAATTTAATAAATAATATATAATTTTATTTTAAAAATGCACATTGTAATAAAAATCTAAGCAGCTCCATTTTTCGATGATATGAATAAAATACATCTACCATTTTCTCTGCTTATGTTATAAGCAACTGTAATAACTTCTTCTTGTTTGTCGTATCCTCATGTCTGAGGGGCGTGACCATCATGGGTCGCACGTGCCACCACAGCTCTCCAGGTCGCTCGATCTCGATCTTAACTTTTATAACAATGAACCTCAAAATAATATTCCATCTTTGTTTCGGTGTGCATTCAGTGCATGGCTCTTATGACGTCATAACGAGATCCATTGCAGTGCTATATGGCATCTATAAGAGTGGTATCTAGTGATGCCATACAGAACCACCTGGCATTTAGGCCAGACGATAAGGCCGTCTCTCTGGTCTCGGACAAGGCGTAAGCCTTTGTGTCATAATCATAATAATTGCTACAAACTGGCAATATAGCATAAATATTCTAAAACAATTTAAGAATAAGCAGGTGGCTAAGTTCTGTTAAAATAATCTACTTTTTTATTAATACTTTACTGTAAAACTACTTAAAAATTTTAAAATTTTCCTAAGTAATTATTTAGGACCCAAATGAATAAGTATGGTGGAAATGCTTCAAGCGATTTTTTCAGTCAAGTTTTGCTGAAAACACAAAATTTTATTGTAAATTCCCTTGCCATCCACATTCAACATGTAATGCCCATACATAGGAATTAAAAATATTAACCTAAAAAGCTTGCGTACAGCTTCACTAATACGGTGTTTAATTCTTTGTTTCAGAAATAGTGCTCATCATGCTTCTTCTTACCACATTCATGTCTGTCGCGCTACGATGCCGTAGTATCAAATACAATGATAATGCATCCCTAATGATACAAAGTTTCATTGCAGTAAATATTTGTTACTTGCACTTACTTAATACCTATACTTAATTAGAAACTGACAAGTGTTACACAAAGTGTCTATACGAAAAGATCGCATCCCTTGAGACTCGTAAGAATATCAATCATGCTCTTGTTGATACGACATTTACCGAAGCCGAAATTTTGTAGCTCCCAAGGGAGTGTGCTGGCCCTCTTTTATTATTTCGTCGTTGGAACGAACGTATACATTATTTATCACTGCTAAGCGAAACTATAATATGGGACGTTACAGTGAAAGTTTGAGAAATGGCTTCCTTTTGTTACGTTACGTTCCTTTCCCCTTCTTTTTATCTCTAATGACATGTTGATCACAATAACGTTAAACATTTTAACCCAGGCTGATTTATGTCATATCTCAATCAAATAAATCTTTCTAAATGTTTGGGTAATATCAGCTTTCTTGTAAAATAGGTATTATTCTAGATATGGGCTCTGTTACCAGGACCCAATTTACTTGTCTTCTTTTTAATATAATGCAACAAAAGTAACATAAAGTGACTATCATCTGCAACGTGCTACACCAAAAGGGTTTTTAAGTTCTAGCTGATTCTTAAGCCTGTAATCGGGAAAGCTAGATCGCTTTTCACTGACGTCATTACGAATTAGGATGGTGGCAGATTCGAAATACAGTGGTAAACCTTGTGTAAAATGTTCCAGTATGTAGTTCCGAAACGTTGAGTGTACAAGTCCCGCGTGGTAGAGACTTTGTACTAGGTAGAAAAAAAAAATTGACGATTTAAAAGCATGTGTAAAGCATCTACTTAAATAAAAAAACATTTTGAGTTTTTTTTTTGAGTTTTACTTAAAACCCACCTGTAGTTTTTTAAAGCAGAACTTGTAAGATTCGCGAGTCCTGGCACTGTTATTACTCAATATAAACGTAGTCTCTCTCTCTTATCGTGTGGCACAATTTAACCGTCCTATCCGCAGGGTATAGGCGGCGCGGCGGTTGCCTGGTGTTGCACTTTTTTTTTCATACATAGTTAAATCCTTGTTTTTACTTTTATTATTTTTTGTATTAATAATATGATACTACGTTATTTAAAATGTAATAATACCGATGGAAGTACTACTGATGATGTTTATCATTAATTAATTAAAATAATAAAAATGTAACTACTGTGACTGCGTAATTTTATTTTCTATGCATTTCTATTCTATATTATTAATCCTTTTTCACGTATATTTTAGATCATTTGATATTAATAATAAATTACTTGTTTGTTTTCTTATTTACAAAAAAAAAAATACTATCTATAGAATCTACTTACTTCAGTGTATTATTTGTTAAGTATAATTATCCTATTTTGTCCTTCGCTGACTCTTATCTCCACTGTTTTCGTGTTTGCTTCGTTGACTCGATGTAGTAACTATTCGTATATATCGCTTTATGTAGACCTGTTATAATGTTAATGTCACTTCATTTAGAATAAAGTTATCCATGTGTCATATATATCAAAAAAAAAACCTTAGAGACATTGGTATCATATTATACAGAGTGTAAGGGACAGGTTTCCGAAAAAAAAATCGGCTTCTCCATACAAACTGTCCAATCAAGTTTATAATTTTGTATGGAGAAGCCGATTTTTTTTTCGTTTCCGGAAAAAATATGTGGAAAGTTGTTCAGTTTCGTCTACTGAGCAAGCCCTTAAAGTTTTCGGAAACCTGTCCCTCACATCCTGTATACTAAGTTTTCGTTAAAAAAAAAACAATGTTATCATCCCCACTACTGTTGGGTTAGTAGTCACATAACGAGGGTAAGCCGCACTGAACCACGACCGCTTCACTAAGTTATCATGTTATCAAAGACCTTAATATATTAGTTATTATAGTAACTCAGTCAAAATAAACTACTTATTCTTGGTACAAAATTAGCTTATTGTACGAAAGACCACTGGAACAAAACAACATTATAACCATCAAATCTCTGGATACCTACCATCTAACAATTACATCCAAATGAATCGCAAATATGCTATCAACAGAACATTATTACGACATCGTATTATTTAAGTACAAGCAATTTGCTATATTTTGGCTGGAATATGACAGTTCCATTAGAAGTAAAGGTTAATTTTTGTTAATATTTTGCTTTCGTTTATCTGTTACTGGGACTTCAGTCGCAACTTTAATGTTTCATTAAAACAGAGAAGTTTGTGAAGAACTAGCGATTAACAATTTCCAAGTTTCTTAATTAATTTTAGATAGCAAGTAAAAATCTTATTTTTCCGCGTATCAATAATGAGAAAGTCAAAAGTCAAAATAATTATCTTTATTCGAAGTAGATAGCATTGTACACTTTTCGCAGGTCTTTTTTTAACACATTCCCTGCGTTGGAGCTAAAACTAAACTTACTGCCAGTGCCGGACTAGATAAATACTGCCCGTATCTTTATTGCCTGCTTTGCGTTATGGCTTCTATTTTGTCTGACCTGACTTCCAAGGTCCATATAGACGTGGAAACTCATCATATCAACGTTTTTTAAACCAATCGATAAGTTACGTCCTCGTGTATACCTTCCTGCGGTAGCACGGGGTTCTGTAAGATATTTCGTAAGATACTGGTTTTTTTTTTCAAAATCAGCCATTTACGGCAATATACTTGCCGTATAGCATAGAAGTGATAAAATGCTAGGGACATTTTTTATTATCGACACAATATAAAAAAATACGGTGTATGAATCATTATAAATCTCTTAACAAGCAACATCAATTTTAAAAATATCTAAGAAACTTAATTAAATAAAGGTTTAGGTATCTATTTTGCTTGGTTATCTTATCAAGCAGCAACATATTGGACAAACAAACTAATCAACAAAAATGTATATATGTTTCTTTCTTGCTTCTGAGTTTTTTCGTGAACGTCTCATTATTTTTTCGTATTTTACGCAAAAAAAAATATCGATCACAAAACACATCTCACTTATGCCCAGCACTCATGCACATGCAGTGAGGTGTGGGGTGGGGGGAGGGGGTACGGCAAAATAGTTGCCATACCGCACTTGATAAAAGTATAAAAATAATTTCCTCACTGTGCGTTACGGCAACTATTTCGCCGTACATTTCTTTTTGTAGAAAATTATCATACTCATAGTAACGATATTGAGAATATTACTGTCTCTTTTCTACATATACGGGAACATAGGTAAATCGCCCCCGCATCGGACGTAAAACAAGGAAAACGAGCTGCCGCACTGTCTGATACCCAGATACGGCAAAATACTTGCCGTAACGCAGGGAATGTGTTAATCTACCTAATACGAAGTTCCTACCACTCGGAACTCGTATACCCAACGTTTCGGAAAGTGTTTGCGAAGAGAGAAGAAACGTCGGGCCCTAAAGAAACTACGTCCAACACATTTTTTCAAACATAAATCTTACATGCTATTACATAATTCGGGTAAACAACCCCGGTTTTAGTTAGTTTAGTTGCATACTTGTATAAATGAATGTGAAATCCTTCTTAGTTTACCTCTGTACCCTCCAAGGAATGTAGGATCCTCTTATCGTCAGTGGTTTATAGGCTGTGCTTTGTGAGTCTATCAATAAATCTGTCAGTCACAGTACTGTTTTATAGGTATAGATATTTAGAAACGTTATTTTTCCTAATTCAAGCGGAAAATGAGAATCAGTTACCTTCCTTTTCAAAAAGAAGTTTATGTTGAATTCTATCTAAATTCACCTTTGTTTAATGAACCAAATAAAACTCTAAAGAGAGATTTTTCTGTTTATCTTTAAGGCTTTTACGTCTATTTCACTGTATTTGTGTTCGGTTACAACAGGTGCTTCTTGTGTTTGAGTTGTGGCAAGTAAAAGCGTTGGAAAGAATTTAAAATTAGGCCAGTTTTTTGTGGGAATTTACCAGCGAAAAGTACCTTTATTCCTCGACAATCCTTTAAAGTGTCCTTTTCTTTTATTTTCTCATGAATTTAAAATTAGATTTGCCTTGAATAATACATTTTAAGCTTTTTTTTTAATTCCAGAAGAAGAAAGCCAAGATTATTTTATTGTATTCTTTGCTTTTGCATTTTCTTAAGTTTTTTTTTACTGAGACAGTATGGGAAAATTCTAATGTCAGATGATAAGAGATACAAAGAAACTGCCTGAGGTAACATAAGGTACTTTTTTTACGGCCTTTTTATATTAAACAATTTTAGCATAGGAAATTTTGAGGCAAAGTTTACGATACCCATTTCTTCTTTGAGAGAGCTTCTCTCAAGTCTCTATTCATTATTAGATACTAGCTTATGCCCGCGACTCTGCCTGTGGGGATATCATTTTACTTGAGCCAGCACGAAATTGTTTTTCTAGATACCCCTTGAATTGTGCTCTATTACGTAATTTCGCAGATTTTAGCTGTATGCCGAATCCCAATAAAAGCGGTTTATTAGTTTTAGGCCTCCCACTCGGTGAACCGATGTCCTTAGTGAAGGTCGCGGGAAGCCGCTGGATGCGGGCAGCGCAAAACCGGTCGGCGTGGAAATCCTTGCGGGAGGACTTTATTCAGTAGTGACGTCATTTGGCTGATGATGATGATTAGCTTCAGTATAAAAGTATTGTGTAAAAAGTTTTTTCGATCCTTCGAGAACCACATTTTTTCTGGGATAAAAAATCTTCTGTCATTTCCCACCCTCTCAGCTATTTTCTCTGTGCAAAATATTACATCAACCCGTTACTCCGTTGCAACATGAAAGAAGTACAAGCCCATTTTCACTTCGCCTGTCTTTAAATACAGGAACCATGTATTTTCCGGGATAAAAAATAGCCTATATGTCAAACTAGGACTTAAATATCCAAATATCTTAAGCAATTTCGAAGTGAAAGCGGAAAAAACTAGTAAACATCCATACTTCGCATTTATAATATTAGTGAGATGAGATTAAATGAGATATTAGAACGCGTCCATGTCCAGCTTGCGAAGCCATAGGCTTAATTAATGCTAATTTTATTACCATTAGACTGTTTGCAAATCAAAATCAAATCAATTCAGGTGTTTAAGCAAGGTGTTCACACAAGATGCTTATTTGCATTGACAAGTGCAATGCACGTAGATAAGCAGATAGAATCGATTACCATCAAGTGTTGATAATGCTCCTTAGTAAGTTCAGTACTTGGCCTTCGACATTCTTGTTTAGTGCATCTATAACCATAAGGACTCATGCAATAATACACGTGTAGAAAAAGTGTTTAGGACCCGTTAACTGGCGCTTATACAATACCAAGCAACTTTTATTCTAAAATTTCGAAGAATTCTCAAATAAAGTTTCCATTACAAATTGTATGAGTTTTAGCAAATTTGTAGTCCAAAAGTTGATTCGTATTTTTTTAATGAGTAACAGTCCCGGTCAACGAATCCAATACCTTTACAACTGGTACTGTATAACACTTTTTTTCTGAAATGTTTTATCTATTCTATAATATGTATAGGTGTTCGCTCAATGAGATCATTTATTTTTGCCCATTATCACAGACAACAGATTTCTAAGTAATACCTTTCGCTTCACTGTACTTGGGTAAAAAGCCTTTTAGTAACTAAAAGTCATAATTTTAACGAGTTTCCATTTCATAAAATGCTATAACAATAAAGAACAATGCTAACTGACGAAAAACCTCTTCCACCTTGTAATAAGCAGCAATTTCTTTAAAAACTTCTGAATATTAACGAGATAACTTCGCAAGCAAAACAATAGGCGCTCCTAAAGGCTAAAGTGGCAATTCAGCTTAAAGATAAACAATACAGGGTGTGACAAACTATTAGGTTTTGGACCCATTAACTGTAGGTTCTATTCATTATACTGATCAAAAATCCTTTCCCCCACCTCCGTGGTCTAGTTAGTCCGCTCGCTTCACATCAGGGGTCATGGGTTCGATTCTCAATGGGGTCAAACCTTGTAGGACTTGGTTTGTTCGGTGGTAGGGCATTTTCTGAGCCCATCTGGCTAGCTACCACCATCTTATCTAAGTTTTGCCTCCAGACATCAATCTTAAAGCATTGATGGATTCCGGAATGAAGATAAGAAAGCCAGTTTCCCGTTGCGATGGGAAATCTTGGTAAGCCCGCCTCCATCTTCGGCATTATCGTCACTTACCACTAGTTGAGACGATTCCAGGATTTTCCAACCAATTATGGCTAAAAAAAGAGATATAAAGCAGTTAAGTTATTGAATAAAATTTGGCCTCTTCATACAAACTAGTTAGCTGTTTGTCCGAATTTGCATTGAGTGTAAATGCATTTTTGTGATTTTATTAAAACCGTAGTACCTAATAATTTATTTTACACTTGAATGTCATATAGAAGTTTCAGTTTTGGAGCCCAAAACCGACCTCCTGTAGCTCTATTTGAACTTTAAGTATATTTCGTTAAAACAAAACAAAACAGTTCTCAAGCTGACTTCTGAAGAGAGTTTATATAAACTTTGTTTGTTATTTTTTAGTACTTGGATCCAAAATGAAAAGATCCGAGCGTTATTTAAAGTCATCTATGAAGCCCAATAAACAGGTTGCACTGATAGTGATAACCTCTATGCTATGGGTAAGACAGATTGTGGTAGGGAAAAGTCCCTAGTACAAAGGTACTAGGTAGAAAAAAAATTACGATTTTAAAGAATGTGACAACATACTTATTCTGGGTTCCCTGCTTTTACCCATATTATTCTTTATCAGTAGGTATTCTGTTTTTTAGATTCACTTATATTACTTTTTCTTAATAGGAACCGTAGTCGCTCAGAGACGCAAATAACTTATTTTCATTTCCCTAAATAAATATCAATTTATGCGCCTCATCTTAAAAGGAATAAGATCTTCCCGTATTTTAATTATTAAGGATAAAAATAATGTTTTTACTTTAGGCCCATAACAAAAGAGTATTTTTCCATCTCGTGGTTTATTTACTTTCTCTAAGAAATGAAATATTAACAGTAACAAGACAGTATAATTGGCTAATTTTAAAGCCAATTTCATGCTAAAACGATATCATTATAATAAATATTTAAACAGAGTGTAACGAACGGTGCGAAAATGCTTTAAGTTTCAGTTAATTCTCGTGATAATGAAGTTATTTGAAATCTCAAAAAATGAATCGTATAAAACTTTGGCCAATCAGCTGATAGATTTGTGTGGAAAGTTGGTGTGACAAGGTGACTAGTATATACTCGTAAACCTCTTAACTAGTATCTATACATCTTTTCTCAATAACTTTACTGAAAAACCAAAAAATATTTGCTGTCTTCATACAAATCGATCAACTTGTGAGCCATGTTTGTTTAAAAGTGCAATTTTTTTGTGATATCAGCAAAGAATTGGAACAAACAATTTTTCATTTTCAAGAGTAGATTAATCAAATTGTTAAAACTATTGATCAACTTTGTATAGCAAGATTAATAAATAATAGGTTTATTTAGCAAAATGACATTGTTCAAATTTAGGAGATATGTTTCATCATCAGAATTTGCAGTTAAATAAAGTAATATTAAGTATTATAAAATCTCCGAAAGACTGTAATAAGTCAGATTATTTTAGGGTAAGTCTTACATTACGAGTTATTAAACATTAATTAGAAAAGCATATACAGAAAGCGCGGACTAAGCATTATATGAACGCTGTTTGTAAAATAATGTTTATATAAGACCCAACAAGACTGAAATTAAGGTTCTCTAATGGACTGTAGTCATTAAGCTGTAATAAAGGCGTCTACACACCTACGCACAGCTCTCATCATTAATTTCCACTACGTTCCTAGAACTCGTACGAAGAGTGCAAACAATGTAAACGACAATAAGTGTCGTTCAGGTTCAGTGCCAGACTAGCCTATATCAATTCACGCACCTTATTCTTTTCACCAACCTTTCGCAAAAAGTATAATAAGCTGGTATTCTTGTAATTTTTTTATTCTTAATAGCTTTTCAGAGTATTGACAACTTTTCAAATTGTTGGCCCCTTAATTTTAATGTGTGCTTCACGTAGAACAGGTAATATAATAATAATAATAATCAAACACTCACAACACTCTTATTTTTAATAATAAAATTTCTAGAGAAAATATTATTTTTCTCCGTTAGAGTTTAATACGCATATTCCATATGTATGGTGCCAGTGCCAACTGGGTAACTACTAATTAAAAAAAAATGTGAACTTGACCTGATAAAAAGGCTTCTTTCTATACAGTCTAACAGAGAAAGAATTAATTATATTAATTAAAAAGTTGGTGTTTTATTTTTGCGTATCTACACAAATAATAAAGGGTCAAATGTTCTAATAAAATTTATTTCAATTATTAAAATTAATTATAGCTATCATATAATATGTATAATAGAACAATTTCTTATACTTATTTCTTTTGAATTTCAGCACAATGGGATGATGTATATGGTTTTAAAAATTTTCGAGAGCAACGATTTAAGAACACAATAGAATAAATTTCTCGTATGGCTCGGGTGGCGCTGAAAATTACTTAATTATTTAAGTACCTACGTACACCTGCCTTAGTAACTCTTTGGCCAGCTGGCCTAAAGCCTCTTCACAGTAAAACAGTATTTGCTTTTGTGCCCAAAAACATGTACAGGATTACTTTATAATTACAAATGTCTAAGTCTCAGTTTGCCTTGAAAAGAGTTAAGCTTGCCAGATATGTAAGGTGTTTGGTGAAAGACTACAGCCTTAGCTGTGGAGAAGTATACGATTATGTTAAAAATAAAGTCATATATGTTCATAACATTTTTTTTATCTATATTCAGGTCTATATTCAGATCGGGTTTTTTGAGAAGTGGCTAATGGTCGATTCTAGTCGTATTGACAGTAACTTTTTTGTTCCTCTTTTAAAAGTTCCGTAAGGAAAGTTAATCATTATTATAATTAGATGGCCGCTTTTAAGTGAATATAAAGATATTATGTATGTATAATCAGTGTGAAACGCTGTGAATGGAAACTTAATCACTCTGAAATTCCACAGCCAAACGTTTGTCAAAACAGTTTTTAATTAAATATAATATTAATTTTCAAAACAAGACAGGATTAAACGAAAAGCTTAAGTCGAATTTGCCTTTATTAAACAAATATAACCTATATTACATTTTATTGCTATTGAAGTGACACCCATTATGTTAAACAACGGAAAGTTTTAACCCTTATTAAATCAACAACCCAAAATATTAATGATTAGAATAGCTGTTGTCAACAACGATTTCGGCTTACTATCGTATAATTTCAGGAGCAGTTAGACCGAGTAGCATAATGTCATATTTATAAAAGCCTCAATAAGCGAGACTAACCTATTTTTCGATTACAAAGTATATTATTTAACAGATTCGCTATTTTCTAGTATACATCTAAATCCGGGAATTGCCTGTAGCAAAAATAAATTAAGAAATATTGTTTACTAAACAGAGCTTTTATTGATATTTCAGAAAAAACTTATTCGCGTAGATTTAGAAGTAGAATGTTGAAGAATTTTCAATTTATCAAAATTTTACAATTTTTTTACTAACTATTATACTGAACAAAGACGCCATCGTTCACAATTTCGAACATTTTAATAACAAAATTTTGATTTGACATTAAATTTCATAAAAAGGTACTCAGACTACTAGCAACCAACTACCGGTTATCTGCACAGTAGCACTTTTAAACATTGGATATAAAATATGAGAATAAAAGTACTGAATTTTTACCTTCATTGTAATTTCATGTATCATTGTAGGAATCATTTATATTTGTCTGCCCGGACAGAGCAAAGGTTTGAAGGAAGAAAAAGTACAACAAAAACGCCTTATGCTTATCCATGATGTTTAAAATTAAATATTGTGTACATTTACCACAATTATATTCTTAACCCGGATGACATTCTACAAATCAAACATTCTGCCACCAAACCTCAAAATTTGGGTGTCGATTTCCCTTGGTCCTTTCCTGTAATTAATTCAATCCTTCCCTCTGACCTCTTCGCCGAAGCAGAAAATAGTTTAGTCAGCTGTGTTTATCAACCCAAACAGGCAACTTGTAGATGAAGGAAACTTAACTATAGCATAATATAATGATTGCTACAGGACATT
This sequence comes from Coleophora deauratella, assembly GCA_958295455.1. Taxonomy (NCBI): domain Eukaryota; kingdom Metazoa; phylum Arthropoda; class Insecta; order Lepidoptera; family Coleophoridae; genus Coleophora; species Coleophora deauratella. The sequence goes on from OY282393.1 coordinate 5,450,192, forward strand.
CAATTCAATTCAGTATAGTTTATTATAATATTATTACACATGATATATGTATACAAAAGTGATGTTACAAATGGGAAAAATATACAATGGGCGACCTTATTGCTAGGTAGCAATTTCTTCCAGGCAACCTGACATTTATACATATATACTGTTTTTTACCACGATCGTTTTTGCATTTCAGACTTCAAATGTAATGACCACGCTGAATACGTTAAAAACAACCGACTTCAATCGCAACAACTCCAATTTTGCTATGTTTTTGTTGATTTTCTCAAAAACCGCTAAATCGATTTCGATAAAATTTATATGGGACCACCTGTGAAATATACCCTTTTAAACAAAAAAAGAATTTTCCAAATCGGTTCAGGCGTCTTCGAGTAATCGGTGAACATACATAAAAAAAATAAAAAAAAGATTCCGACGAATTGAGAACCTCCTCCTTTTTTTTGAAGTCAGTTAAAAATGAGCGTGGTCATTTATTATTCTTCATGAGCATCATCATCATCATCAGATCAGCCTAAAGAAAATAGGCCTCGCTCTAGGATTGCCCCAACGACTGGTCTTACGTTGCCAGCATCTAATGGCTTAAATTCCTACGACCTTCACTATCAGTTATCAATCTAGTAAGAGGTCTGCTCCCCTCGCTACGTCTTCCAATAGGCGGTTGCCACGTATTTTGCGTAATTATTATACGTAATGAAATTATTATAAATTACTTATCAGAAAAGTCTATATTTCCAAACATACCAATTCCAAACAACATACATAGTCTATATTCCAAACAACCAAATGGAATGAATTGTCGCCTTCGGTATTTCCGGACCGATTACTTCATTCATCTTCAATTTGAAGATGAATGAAGTAATTTTATAGTTATATGATGTAATTTTATAGTTATATTATTCACTTATTTAACCGAAATAATTTCGTACTTATATACGTTAAAATATTTTAATGTATGGCTTATTAAGATTTCTTAATAACACAAACGCTTATTTTAATAACCTTTTAATATTCATGTGACCAATTTAAAGAATAAAAGTCCCAGCCTTCACAAAATATACGGAAGCAACTACTTTTGCACACTAGTTTGTGCCCCCCTGGTCCTAGCACTTGCTACTTGGGAGAATGGATGTTTCCACTTCATCGAGTTCCCTCTAAGAGCACAAAGTCCAAAAGCATAATTTACGTCTTGGTCTATCTTGTTCAGCTTTTAGCTTCAGATGGCTCCACTAATTCTATGTAAAGTTAGTAGTTTGAAGTTAGCAAACTCTGAAACTCATAAATGCATTGGCTCATGGTAAACTATTTTGAGTTTCCTTTTCAAATATTTATGGTGGGAGCGTAAAGTTTACGCTGGTCGTGTTGGGAATCAATCTTTATTTATTTACTTACTTTGTAGTTTGGCGGAAAACCTCTCAAAACTTATTTGCTCCACTTCAGCGCACACAGCTGACACCCGATGTGGTTCTTCTGTTAGCTGGTCGATGTTACGTTCAGATTATTTCGACTACTATTCTCCTACCCGAATAGTATTGTCTGAGTTAAGGTGTGGATATAAAATTTAGTTTAGGGTAAAACAAAGGACAACTTTATTGTGATGTTCCAGAAAAAATTGTTCTAAACGAAAAAAATATATATATTTGTCATGACTCATGACTGATTTTGTCAATAATAAAAATTAAATAAGAATTCATCGAAATATTTTGGTCATGAATTAAAATGTGTGCTTTTGTCCCCTAAAATTGTAATCTAAAATGACACCTGTCACTTCAAATAATATCAAGCCATACTTACACACACTGGGAAAATGGACAGTGGATAAAAAATACAAAACTTACTTATGCTGTCCAAAATATATTATTTTTACAATACTTACCCAAAGTTTTCCGAATTGTTAACCGAAGACTTTTTTAAATACTCATGCTTGATACGAGAATAATAAGATAAAGATAGGAAATTTAGACTACCTCGAAGTTCCGATAAAAAAGGAATTTGTGGCTATGTATTAAAATAACATACCTAACTTAACGCTCTAAAAATGACTCTTAACATTTTAAGAACTAGGAGTTTGTTTGTTTGTTTGTAAACTCTTTATTGCAAATAGAAATGAATGAACAAAACTTAAAAGTAACTGTAAAAATACGCAATGGCGGACTTATCCCTTACGGGATCTCTTCCAGTCAACCATATATGTTGAAAGGAATTATATTTAGGAGCAAAGTCACAAACACAACATAATAAAATTAAAATTAAAATGAGTTTCACCTGTACAAAGTAGCATGTCGGGTATTCAGCCTTGTTGGATTTTCAAAAACCATTTTCTTTGTACGACGCAAATTTTGCAATGTTCAAGCTTTGCTTAGTTCGTTTAAAGCAAATAAACTTAAAGGAATGCTTTTAAAAGCTGTTAGCTTAGCTCTTGAATTTCTCTAGTTTTTTTTTCTTTATCCGATTTCCGATTTTATCATATCAGAGACAAAATAAACATCAATATTTCTCTGAAGGATCCTACTAAACCACATATTTATACTTTTCAGCAAAACCTTAGAAGTTCTAAAAGTTATAAAGTTAATATATTTTTAGACAATGATAACCATTTCAGCTAGGATTCAATGAAATAACCTGTTTTGTAACAACAATATTTTATTTCTTCCATAGTTCGTTTTCGTATAAATTATTAACACTCGAGAATCTTACTGCTTATTAAAACATTAATAATTATACAGAACATAATCTTGAACATCGTCTTTGATGCTAGGCGGGTACCTGTAACAAAGCATTGAAACAATATTATTATAGCATCTAAGATATAAATTTAATTTACGTGAGACAAAAGGCGATTAGTGTTAGATTATAATACCTAATGACATGTTATGGAAATTTACTAGAATTAATCAATTTACTAGAGCTAGGAGTATCTGTGAATGATATATGTATACCTATCTATAAAGATAAGACAAAACTTATATGTAGGAAGCAGACAAAGTCTAGCTTGCATCAAGTCAGACCTCTTCACGTCATCCCATAACCACAGGACTTAAGGTCATCAGAGTTCATTATCATTATCAGCCATAATTGACCACGCTGAATACGTTAAAAACAACCGACTTCAATCGCAACATCTCCAATTTTGCTAAGTTTTTGTTGATTTTCTCAAAAACCGCTGAATCGATTTCGATAAAATTTATATGGGACTACCTGTGAAGTATACCCTTTCAAACAAAAAAAGAATTTTTCAAATCGGTTCAGGCGTCTTCGAGTAATCGGTGAACATACATAAAAAAAAAAGATTCCGACGAATTGAGAACCTCCTCCTTTTTTTGAAGTCGGTTAAAAAGACGTTCACTGCTGGACAAAGGCCTCCCCCAAGGATTTTGACACTGACCGGTCCTGCCCTATCCACATCCAGTGGCTTCGAGCAACCTTTACCACGTCATCGGTCCATCGAGTGGGAGGCCTATCTACGCTACGTTTTCCGGTGCGCAGTCGCCACTGGAGAACTTCAATAAGAGTTCATTCAACGTTAATTAAATTAAATGTAATAATAACTAATAAGTAGTAAGTGTGACTATGATGTTTTTTTATTTCATACATACATGTGTCTATGGGCGGCGGTAATCGCTTACCATCAGGTGATCCGTCTGCTCGTTTGCAACCTCTGCCATAAAAAAAAAAAAAAAAAAAAAAACAAATACATAGCCCAACACGCTTTGCGTATTTTCTTTTCAAATTCAAAGAAATAATACAAAAAGTGTTGGTGAAGCTAACGAACCGTCGTCGGCGTACTTATTTCTCATTGATTGCGAAGATTTTTCGGTACTTACATTATAGCAGTAATTAACTGCTCCTACATAATTATAAATTATACTAATTAGATGCTATCCTAAAGAATAAGCAAGCTTATAATTTACTTTCATCAAAGTTTAAGAAGCTGATTAAAAAAACGACGTTTCATTTAGAGAACAAACGTTTTAATTATAGCAAATCTTTGAAAATATTTTTTGAAGAGGACGAATATTTTAAAATAAGGAATAAAATAGAGATTCATGAGGAAATGTATGAAACACTCCTGTTGAGCCATAATCAGCCATAATCAGTTGAGCCATTAAGGCTAATCTGTGTTAACGCAGTATAACTACGGGGTGATTTGAAAACTAAAAAGATTTGGCTGTTACAACTCGATGTCATTGTATTTGACTTCACAGGGAGTTTGATCTAACGGACCTGTATCTACACTAAACTTTGAGAAAACCTTTTTGAGCAAAATCTTCGAAATGTTTGTAAAGTTTAAAAAATTGCACATTAACTTGTTCAGTAAACAACGAGGCATTGTGAAAAGTTCGCAAAATGACAAATTCAAAAATTTATATTAAAAATTAGTTTATAATAATAGATTATCACAATGAAAAGAAATAAAATACAGATAATATTATATCATCCACACTCTTGTCAAATAACTTGAAAACGGCTGCAATGAAATCTGATTTTCAATTTAAAAAAAACCATTTGTTAGGTACGATGCTGTTGCATCCCTCTTTTTTGGTGTTGGATTGTAAATGGATTGGACCATAAATAAAAATATTTTCTTCTGGTTCTATGGTGAATTTGACAGCTGCTGTTCCAGGTAGGTGGCAAAAGGTAGGTAGTGTCAAAATATAAGAACAGACTTGTGCCCCGGCAGTGAGGACAATACAGATTATTAACGATGTTAGTATAATACTCACCAGTATCACTTGTTTCCTGCATAGTAATACTATGCATTTCGGACTCCCTGAGAAATATGTAGTCAGCTCTGAACCCAGTGCCATCAAGCCTGTCATTGGACTTGAAGGTAATCCTTAGAAAGTTCTTGACAGATGTCACTTGAAGCTCCTGCATTTGGCCACAGTATCTGTGGCTGTCTGTTTCTATCATTTGACTTGAGAACTGAACGTAGTCGCTGGCTGATACGACTTCGCACCTAAAGAAAAGAATAAAAAAGTGAATTTCAACGGAATAGTAATAAATACTTTGATGTTATTAATCTAAAATCCTTGTAGATGAAAGTTAAAATCAATTTTGTTAAAATTTTACGCAATTCCTGCGATAGATCTCAAAGATTTTCACCATACAAAAAAACAATTGAATTTATAAAACCACATTCCAAAAATAAAACCAAACTTTATATCACAACATAAAACAGAAAATATACAGTATTTTTAGAAAAGAAAGTGATACAGGTAGCCGGTTATATGGACCCGGATTTAGACCAAAAAATATTAAGCTACAAGCATAGACTAGGTAAAATACTTGGGCATGTCATAAAAGTTTTACTGTACAATTCTCCTTATTCCATTTCTATATCTTACAGCTGAGCTTTAACATCTATGCTTTTAGGATATCATTAATTCACAGTTTTCTCTTACAAATTAATTATACATGGTGTTAAAAAAGTGCGTTTGAGAGTTTAAGGGGTTACTCATAATCAAGTACAGAATACAGGAAAAATATTAAAAAAATCCGATCTACAACTTTTGTTTTCAGTTTCCCATACTAGTGAATCAAAAAATTGTATGGGAAACTAAAGAAAAAGTTGTAGATCGGATATTTTTTTATATTTTTTTTCTGTATGCTATACTTAATTCTGAGTAAACCCTTTAAATCTCAAACATACTTTTGTATAACTTACTAATATATTGTATTTCATAAAATTTACGTGAGAATATCAATATTATCGTTTTCTTTGAAATGCCTTAAAGATCTACGGGATATCTAATTGACAACGAAGATAAGGGTAGGTATTAGCAAAGGGATACCCTGCTTCTGGATAACAATAGGCTACGGTCCATATTTCACCACCATACGGAACGGTGATAATAATGCGGATTGCGGACATCAGATTTATACTCGGGTTTGCGGATTTCTTTATACAATTTCTAGGCGTAAGAAGAATATAAAGTAGATTATTATTCTAGGGTAGTTATTTGTATTGCGAATACTAGGAATTATAATCACTGTAATATTGCCTTAATCTTGTCATCAAACAACAGCAAAAAACGTGAAGATTTGCACTGAAAAAACTAGCATAAAAATATATGAGCATTTATTGGAAATTTTGTGTGCATATGTGTATATGTGAAAGCTTGAATTGAACTATATAGGGTGACTTTAAATTAGTTCTTGATACGCAAGTCTATGCATGTGCTCATGATAACAAACAACTTTCCCTAAGGAACCCATAGTCAAATCTCAAAAAAAAAAATTTGGACCCTCCATACAAATCGGTCAATGGACCGGCCAAATTAGTATGAAGAGTCATTTTTTTTTGAGAATTAACTATGGGTTCCTTAGGTAAAGTTGTTTGTTGTCATGAGCACATGCATATGCTTTGGTATCAAGAACTAATTTAAAGTCACCCTATATTTAAAGGTATTTCGGTTTGTAAACGAGTAAATGCATAGTTCGTTCGCTTAAATAGGTATAGTAATACACCTACATGTATAAAAAAAAATTTGAAGAAATAATTTATCCCGTGAAACTGATCAATTTGAGTTCTCTCCCAATTTCAACTTCAGAAATTTGTATAATAAGTAACAAAAGTCGGTTTCTATGTACCTAAAATTATTGCTGCAGATTTTATACACTCTATACTCTGTACTCGTATCTCGTAGTTAAGTATCGATACAGTATTATGTCTTATATGCAACATTTACCCAAGACCTATTTCCTAGCATAAATTAAACTATCGTATTAATAAACGTAAGAGATCTGCTATTCACATATTTACACAGGAGTTCAAAACGGCTTGGCTCTGCTAAGTGCAAACTAAAAGTCGGAAGCCAGCGTAGTGCCCTGCATTTCCTCAAAAGATTTGGTGCCACGATTCTCAAAGTGAATTCGAATGTATATTAAATCTGACTATACTGTCTTATTTGCCTTAAGACCGTTATATGTCATAACCAACTTGAGTAAATGTGAAACGAAATTGTGAACTGAAAATAAAACGAAACGAGGGAATGACATAATGTAATAGCTATAAAATTTATAGTTAATATATTCAAAATAAAGTTTATTTAATTTTCGTAAAAAAACAGAGATGTAAATTTATTTTGCTTACACAAATATATACAAAACATTTTTTATTTGTTCGTTAACATTTTTATCCTATCCAAATAAACCCATCCGTTACTCGCAGTTCTCATATTTATACAAAATAAATTACGAACTTGGTCTGCTGGTCACTAAATCAAATTATAAGGCTATGCTGACATAACAGAACACCAAATAAAAACTCCTCTGAACCTTCACTCAAAGGTAATCCACTTTCCAGCTGAGTCATCCATTTCACACGGAAGATCATCCCCTTGATCCCGAGTGCTTTATAAGATCGTTTGTGGCAAGACTAATTTTATTTTGGACTGCTACCGTAGGATTTTGAACTTTTCACGTCAAGGCACAAGATTGTGCCTTCCTAACTTCTGAAGGTGAGTCAGCACTTGGTAACGACAGGATATTGAACGAATATGATTTATTATGGCACATTAGCAGCCAATTTGCAAACTTCAAGTTATTAACCTTAAGACGGACCGGAAGCTATTAAATTTACGTATAACATGGAAAATTTAATTATAGAAAATAGGTAAAGGACATATGGCTTCACTCATCAAATTTTGTTCTAGGACTAAAAACTGAAACTGAAAAAATATTAGACTCTTCAAAAATACATATACATATTATGGTATATTCTGTCTGTGAATTTAGTATGCTCAGTTTATTTTAATATATATATATTTTACCATAGCAGATATTGTAGGCTACCCTATGGGGCTTAATTTTCCTATCAGACCATTGATGTGAGTTGACTTCATACATTGAAGAAATAGTATGGTATTTTCTTGGAATATTTCGTACAATCATTTTTCTTCTAAGTCATTTGTATTCAACAGTGATGAACACAGAAACAAAGATTAAAGTTTCTAAAGAAAGAAAAAAATCTGATGTTCTAAGTACAAATAATAACAGATAAACTCAGCCAGTACACCATTAAATCGAAATAACAAACAGAACGGGAAAAAACTTTACGACATAAAAAAAAAGAAAAAAAAATCGCTAAGGTTTACTTACGGAACTACACCTTCAACATCAAAATGCGTGAAATGCAAATGTACTTTTTCGTTTTCGTTGCCGTAAAAAAAGTAATTGCATTCCGTATCCCGGGGATAGAGTCCAGGATAATTCGGTGATGTCACAACCCCTTTTGCTCCCTCACTGCTATTGTATACAAAGGCACATGGAAATTCTAACAGTTGAGTCCCAGTGGCGATCGCGTAATCTGTAAAATAAAAATGTTAGCCCGTACTGAGTAAACATGAATATCATTTCAGTCGGATAATCTCAATGTATTTTTTGTATTTTAAGAAACCTTCTAAATTAAATTCCACGAGGTCATGCTTAAAAATAGGATTTTTAAGCCGTTTAATTGTGTAATGACAGTTATTGTACTAAAAAAATTGTCGTAAAAAATTACCACTCTACTTATCGAAAGGAACTTTCGTTTCCCTGCTTACTCAGAATGAAGTTAGAATTATTTCACACTAAAGACCCGTGTCTTACATTATTATTTAAAAAATCAAGAGCTCCCAGAAATATAACTTCTTAAATTATTTATCCGCTGATATATTCGAGATCTTATTTATTTGTTATTGTTTCAACCTGTACTAACCTTGCTTTTTAAAAACGAATTAAGCAGAGATTCTTTGAAGAAAGTTGAGTTCGCAACAATTTAACCTTTTCAGGTATTTCAAAAGGACTCTTATATACAAAATAAAGTATTTGAGCACAAGATAATGTATTCACCTTCAACAAAAGAATAGGATATCTTGAATCCCCTACTATGTCTCGAGGAATACATTCCTCGAAATTCAATCGATAGCTTTGGTCCATTCGACATTATTGGCTTTGGCACTTGGGTGCCACAATACGACGCCATCTTCTCAAGTCGACCGTCCACATATAGGAATACGTCAAGTGAATCCATACTTTCGCAGCTGTAACAAAGTAATCTGTTAAGGCTATTTATTATTTGCCAATGAAGAGCGATAATCTCGTCATCAGGTACACTGCCGAACAAAGGCCGCCCCCAAGGATTTCCACACCGACCGGTACTGTGCTAGCCGTATCCAGTGGCTTCCCGCAACTTTCACCAGGTCATCGGTCCACGAAGTGGGTAAGGCCTGCGCTACGATTTCCGGTGCGCGGTTGCCACTTGAGAGCTTTAATGCCCCAACGGTTATCTGTTCTACGAGCTATGTGCCCTGTCTTTAGCGTTTCTGTGAGCTATGTCGATGTCAACAATTTATTATTCGATTTGACAACATAGCATGGAACTTCAAAATTGTTTTTCTTGCTCCGATCATTATTCGGTTCGTCAGAGATAAATATTAAATTTCATAAGTAGTATCAACTAGTTGTTGCATTTCGTCGACTAGAAAATCATTATGTATTTAGAGCTCTCTATAATCCAGATTTTTCTTAAAATACTTTAAAGATATAAAAAGTATTAATTTTTAACTAACTGTAAACTTACTCAATGGCTTCCCCCGTCATCCTTTGCAGACTGAAGTCTTCAAACACCAATCTCACGCGCTCCCTGCCTCTCGCTAGAAAGTCGTAGTGACACCGCGTTTTTTGGCCATACGGCTCTGGGTACGATGGCGAGGCCAATTTACCACTCTTGCTTTTATCACTTCTGAATACCTGATCGCAGGATGAAGCTGGAATAGATGGGTCACTTTAGAGATATACAGATAGATGTTTTAAGGCTGGGTTGCTTACTTGGTTGCACATTTTAATACAAGATATAAATTAATTGTTTGGTATAAAGTGTGTTCTAGATGCATATAATTACTCAGGGTGTAAAATAGTCTTGGAAATCTAAACAAGGTATTCTGTTCATCATGCTGAATTTTTTTCCAGAAACCTACAATGAAAACTCAAAAATAAATTGGAGTCTCATATAATGATCGCCTGACTGATTTGTGTGAGCTGTCAAAACCTTTGAGAATACAGTTTGAGCATAAAGGAAGGTGCATAGAAAAAGTAGTATGGTTTTCTAGGGAAAAGCTGTTTAATAGAATTCCCTGTTTAAGTTTCTGTGACAGTTATTTTTACACCCTATATACGGTTCCATCAGAAACATCCACTATAAAAGTGGTTCACACTCGTAAGAGTAAACCCACACCCACACACAGCCTTAAAGGTACGTAAAAAGCGTAACTTAGGTACACATTTTCCTTCTAAGCACATGGTAGGATTAATCTTAATCTTCAGCCAAACAAGTCTGGGTTATTTTAGCAGCTTACTTACAAAAATAGGCCAGACAATTTTGAAAGTGTCCAATTTATAGCACTGAATTTAATTTTCATAGAAATTAAATAAAAGTGGATAGTATTTTAATCTTCTGTTACATAATGAAACTACTTTTAATATAAGTTGTAAACAAAAATGGAAACATGTTTGTAGTTATTCTTTGTCCCGTTAATTAATTATTTTTTACCTATTTACTTACTAACATATTTTTTAGCTTTTCAAAATAAGTTTATTTAAAAACAAAAAAGCTATTTCAGACTAGAGATAATAAACTAACAAAGCCCCAAAGCACTCATGAAGATTCTCAGTGCAATGAAGTAAAACTCTCAACGTGTACTGAATGAAAACTTTTAATTAAAATTTAATGTTTATAAAGAAGATCGTTTAGAACGTTTAAGTTAAAATGGACAGAGTAAATAAAAGGTTGGCTTGACGAAGTAAGGCTATAGATGGAAAGAGGACTTTTTTTAGGAGGTAAATTTGATTCAAGGATATGATATGATAACGCTATGTCGAGGAAGAAATTTAGAAAGGGCAGGAAGCAAATAAAATAAATTCCATAGAGACACAATAGGACATGAAACTTAGACTTAAATCTTTACTTTGATATTGGGTTTTTAAATTAAAATGGCACTGGATTTTTGTTCAAATATTCATACGATCGATAGATCAGCTTAGATCATTTTGTATGGAGTTCTTCATATTCATGGTAGAAACCGCAGTTTGACCCCGGAGATATTGATTTGATATGATTGTAAGAGCACCCTAAACAGGTTTTAAATCTAGTCGTGCGTCAAATTTTAATCAGTGCTTCTACTCCTGATTCTGATTGAACTTTACCCTAGGAACCCATAGTCAAATTCATACAAATCGATCAGCCGAGCGGCCAAATTAGCATGAAGAGTCTAATTTTTGATTGAGATTTGACTATATTCACTGGGAATCTGAATATCAGATCAGAATAAGGAGTAGAAACACTGATTAAAATATGACGCACGATTAGATTAACATCCTGTATTTATATCTATTATTATACTTACTTGCAGCGCTAACAGCAGGGCCAATGCCTGACATAAAATCAATAGCCTTTTTTGTATCTGCCTCTGTAATTAAATTAAATCATTATTAACCTACCGAGTGTGTAACAAATTGAGTTTTTTGTAATTTATTATGGATCTATTTTTGTCTTTTCGTAATTTCGTTTTGTTAGCGATATCTATCCAGTCACAAAAAGCAATTTCCATTTCCTAAATTTCTGTAAATTTCGTTATATTAAAACGGATATTGAGTTCACATAAAATAAGACCTCAATATAATATGACTTTTCTGGGCCATGTATTGAGTAGCTGTACATAATATCATACATATAATTGACAATTGTCTTATTCCAGTCAAAAAAATGATTTAAATAGTCTGTCACACACAAAACGACTATGATATTGCATTATTTACGATCAATAACCAACTTTATACATGTAATAATAACTTTACTTAATGTTGATAACATTTCTGTACCTAAACCTTACGGTAAACAAATTATTTATTTATTATGTTGGTATACCAATATCAATCTTAGTTTTGAAACATTCGATACCTTCATTTCATACAAATGTAATTTAAATTTCTTGACGAGAAACAGGCTCATTCTAATGAAACTTTTGACATCTAAGGATGACATGAAATTCTACAGGGTCTGTTGATTACTTTTTATTTATTTAAAAAGACATATAATTTCAAAATGTTTTAGTTTAGTGTGTAAAAGTTAAAATCGCGAAACTACTGTTTGTGACGACGATAATTATTAAGTTACCAATACAATAAGTAGCATTCCGGGTAAAGCCTCCGTGTGTAGAGTATGGCCTAACCTTCTCGAGGTGTACCCCTACAGTGGGGACGATATGGGTTGTTAACGAATTATTAAATAATAATTCGAATCATAATAGTTGCATGTCTTGCTTAAGCTTGATTGTAAAATATATTATGTAAGTATTAAGCTTCATAAGAATACATAATATAAGTAATACAAAACGCATCGTGCATCGTGTAAGGGTTAACACAGAAGAGGTCTTCGTTCAGTGCGGCACGTGCGGTCGTGTCGATCACGCGGGTTAAGTGACTATACACATGGTCCTAACCTGGATGAATTTCACTGTGGCATTTATTTTCTGTGTTTTGCAAGACACGTTAAGCCATAGATGTCAGTTGCTATCGTCAGGTGGCAGCCGTTAAGCCATGTCAGACGCCTTATAGGTGGCTTAAAAACTTCTAACCTTTCTGGGGTTGGCCACTATAACCACAAACAAGCCCACAAATTCGGAATTGTCCCCAACCCTGGGTTGTCAATGTAACACAGTATTAATTTCACACAAAGCTACAACAATGACTGCTTACTAAACCTGCACTAGTGTTGTCGCCCAATTGAAATTGGTAGGTAGCCTTGAAACCTTGCCCCGGGCTATTGGAATTCGCGGTGAACTGTACTAGAAGCTCTGGGCCTGTTGACAGAACCTCGTACCCTGCGGAAATCGTAAGTTTTAAGTACATATTTTATAGGCATATAATAAAAACGTGTTGCGAAACAAAATATAATACAAATGTGTATGTAAAAAATCTAACCAAATCAGCTGAATTTTTTTAAACTAATGTTTATACTCCCAACGGAGATATTATTTGTGTTATTTTAATTTCTTACTAGTCAATCATATGATTAGTCAGTTTTAAAATATTTCAATTTTATGAGCAGACACCTCAGTTTAAAAACTATCAGCAAATTCTTTGAACTATTCAGTAGTGAAAACCTAAGACTGAAATAAAAAAAGTGTTTTATCTTACCTATAATTTCGTTGCATAACATAGCCAAAACAGGCGCTGTAGTTACTCTGCCATCGAATACTTTAATTATATCTGCTCTGTTGAGACAACTGTAAATAAAAAATAATATTGTATTTACACACGGCGCCACATAATTAGCGTACAGACAGAAGTGGTGCGAAAGCGTGGCGGTGGCGGTTTTTTTTTGTAATGGTCGAGTTACTATGAAACCTTTCACACCAAAACCGCGCGGGATTCGCGCGGTATGATAGCGACACGCTGATGTAAAGCAATCAGACTATAGCCACTAGACCACGGAGGCGGTATTGAATCATTTGATTTGCAAATGTATGGAATTATGCTGATGATATACCTATTTTCTCGTTACTAAATAAGTAGCAGTTGTTTAGTATTACGAGTAACATAAAACTAAGCTTATAATAACATTGAGTGACCAAAGCTTTACCTTTCATCTCCTTTCTGCAAAAAAGACTCCTCAAAAACAATCTTGATCCTTTCGTGTTGTCTAAAACAATAAGAGACATTTATATCAATACAAACGCACATTTTCTTTTTAGATACTTGTTATTGGAACTGGATCCCACAAATCCCGTAAATCTTACATCTTTGATCCCTTGTTGGGTGAGTGAAAAAAATATGTAGGAAACGTATGCTTATGTAAAAGTAAAGCACTTTGAAGTACAAAATGTCGTTTAGTCAATTTATTTATATAATTTCGATATAAAATATTCCATTTTGTGATATTGAAGTCGATAAAACTGATTTGTCGGATCACGTTTTTTTTTTAATGAGCTTTATCGTGTGTATTTCAGGCTTTTTATGTATATATAAAATAAATGTTACGCATGGTCCTCGTAATTGCTGTTTCGTAAGACTCTGTATGGATTAAAATATAAAAAAATAACTAAAGTTCTACAACCTCTCGAATTCATTGGCATACATTTTGTTTTTCGCATAAATCGTACTACGTCAGTAATAAAATAACAAAAAATAATTCCACCCCAACCGTAATAATGACCGAACTCGAAAATCAATGAACTGATTTTCATCAGACATAAAATTAAGCATATATAAAAACGTAATAAAATCGGTCCACCCGTTTTAGACTACTTTTCAACGGACACACAAACTTCAAGGCTTCATACTTACAACGTCTCTCTTTTTGAGTCGCTGTTAAAAAAAATGAATATACAGTGTACAAAAAGACCACTACCGTAAAATAAATGGTTAGTTCTACTCAGAAACTGAACAACTTTCCCCAATAACCCCAATACATTTTAAAAAGTATTTTCGGACTCCATATAAAATGGGCCGACTTACCGATTCTAACAATTTGTATGAAAAGTCAACTTTTTTGCAAATTTGGGACACGTTTCAAAAGTTGTTCTGTTTCATAATTACAACATCCTGTTTTTATTTTCTCCTTTGATACCCTGTAGGTATATCTGACCAAACATAGATTTTAATGTTGTGTGTCTGACGTTAACCTTTTTGAAAAAACATGCAGACTTTATTAATCTATTTGGTTTGGCTTTTAATTAAACCTATCTGGTGTTTTTTAACCCGACATCGAATGACTAAATTCGTTTAAAACAGCGCACAAAACATTCTGCCTGTTCCACCCACTACAGTTTTAATATCCATCAACAAAAACCTAATGTTATTACACTGAAAGCTTCCCACTATTCGTAGATACAACACAAATTCGTATAACATTCCACCATTAGCATAATCCGAAAAATATTCGTTCCAAATACTCAGTAAATAAATTATGCGGCGATGATCAAGGGTAGAGGTGTGTGACTATTGGTAACAAGTTGCTTTTTGTACTCGGTTCATACACGTAGTTTTTAATTTATTTAGTAATAAAAGTTTTCTTTTTTTTTGTAAAAGCCGAAGTTGTAAATGCAAATGCAAAGTTGAAATTGCTTTTAGATTTTCAGAGGTGAAAAAATTCAAGAAGCTACTCATAGATAAAAGTTCTCTTTATATGTAAGACTTCTTTTTGTAAAAATAATAATATTTTCTTTCAAATAATAATAAAATTACGTAATTAAGGACGTTGACAGTATTAAAAATACCTACATAAATATGTAAATATTGGTTGTTTTTTAATTAAATCTAGCGGGTTCCAGTTTTAGCTGGTTTCAGTACAATTTTATAAATAGTTGAAGGCATAACATGGTTCCAAAACTGACAACTTATTGTGAACAAAAAAAGAATAAATAGGTAGAATATAAATACATAATTGTATAAATTTTATCTGTCTTACAAATAAATAAATACCTATTTCATTTAATTTCAAAAAACTTTTCTGTCAAAACTGGAACAAAAAGCCACTTGTTACTATTTATACTTAACCTGACTTGGTTTGAACTATTATCCTCTAAAGATGAGAATATGACATAGCTCTAAAATTTATTATTATATGAACTTGTTATATCAACTTATCTGTGGAATAAATGAGCGAATTGCCACTTGGTACCATTGAGCCTTAACCCGACGGCTGGGTTTGCGTGTTATCTTCCTAAGTTTAACCGCCCGTTTTATCCCATTATGTAAAAAAGTCGCCTTCCCTTATCCAGCGTTATGGTGATAAGTAAAGCTTACGTTACTACTCAATTTTGAATCATAATATAGGTTAGATGATAAGTCTCCATCTTCCTTAATGGGTTTGCGGTAAGCTTCGTCATCATTTTTTGTGTATACATACTCTACTCTCATTTCTTTAGCAATATTACCTATACTTTGTTTATACAAATATAAGATGCTACTTTATTAGTGCCTGATATTTTAGTCAGTGCTTCTACTTCTGATTCTGATCAACTTTCCCCAAGGAACCCATAGTCAAATCGTAAAAAAATGTTTGGACTTTTCATACAAATCGATCAGCCGAGCGGCCAAATTAGTATGAAGAGTCCAAAAATTTTTTTGGGATTTGACTATGGATTCCTTGGGGAAAGTTGATCAGAATCATGAGTGGAAGCACTGACTAAAATATCGGGCACTAATAAAGTAGCACCTTATAAGTATAAGTATTTAATGTTGATGTTTTTATATTCTCTTTTCATTAATACAAGCTTATATTTGTCTTTACCTTACTTATAGTTTGTTAGTATCACAGAAGTCTAATATACAAATTACTCACACTATACGGAAGAAATATAAAGAAACAAAAGAATATTTATTACTTTTCTAATACATTGGACAGCGTTACTTCGATAATTTTAAAAGTTCCATAAACACTTACCTAGCATTGAAGTGGTAAGTGCACCTTACATTAGTAGGGTAGCTTGAAGGATATCTAGGGCTATACAACCGGCCATGCGCTGGCCTATTCGGTAGGGAGTTAAATACGTAGTCACACCACGTCTCTGGGACTTTGACTCCATCTGTTTCAAAGTTACCTGTAAACGAAAAACATTAAAATAATAATTATTAAACTTAAATTTGCCGCAATTGCCGCAAGACTATGCGAAGACACTGTCGTGCAAAAAGGCACACTATTATATTTTTTTACACAAATCATAAAAATATTGGCCATATCATACAAATCAATTAGCTTGTATGGATATATTTTTTGCGTAAGTTAAGTTGTACAAAAGTTGTTCAGTTTTACAAGTTTATTTATTTATTTAAGTGTAAACCCACCTAATTAGTATTGATTTTCTTTATAAATGTTGAATCCTAATTTCTCAAAAATATTGTAAAAAGGTCAAAAAACTTTATGTCTTTCAGCGAAACGCTGAATTCTTGTTGAAATAACTTCTTCAAATTCCTTTCTTTTACTCATGCTCGTACTCTCCGTTTCTCTTATAATCTTCGCATTTACGTTCCTCCACATTCTACTAACTTCCTTGCTTATTCCTTTACTGTGCAAGCTATTCAACATTTTTTAGAACTTCCATCAACAGACGTTAAGATTAACTACACTGATCCCTCTTTCTTACTTTTAATACTGTTATTAATTAAATATAATTATGAATACCTACTATGAAATACTAAAAAATAACCATTACTTTTAAAAACCAAATCGTTTTCTATCTACGAAATAACAGAAAACCATTTTCGACGGTTAATTTAAAATAACCCACCTTATGTCAAAAGCCGCGCCGTTGACTAGATGGGCTTACTGTCGGTACGTTTTCTTTTAATTAATACCTTGTCGAAGTTTCTAGCTTATTGTTGCTAAATGATTCCCGTTAATTAACAGAAGTGCTTACTTACGTTCAGTAGGCAAGTTTGGTACTGAAATAACTGAATATAATACCTCAGTTGAAACAATGTTTAATTTCTAACATTTAGCCAAAGCCTTATAAGAAAATTTAAAAATATGCTACTGAATGATATACCGATTTATTTTTGCAACTTTTCATATAGTTATGCTATTTTTTTTTCGATTTTAACCTTTGTGCAACTTGTCGATTGATCAACTTTTAAGACCCACAATGGGTGAACAGATTACATAAAATGGTAATCTTGATAAATCAGGTGAGCCTTTCTCATAATGGGTGAAAGGGTTTTGTTAATGTTTATTTTAATCCACAATTGCTAACTATAATGTTAGTCTAAAGGATTAAAATACGCAAGTTGACCTTTGATAATAAACAGCGACCACGAAAACTCATAAAACTGAACAACCTTGTCTCTTAAAGTAATTCTCTGTATTTTATTTTATACCTCACAAAACCTTTGTATCGGAAATTCAATGTTCGGTAGCCATATTCACATAAATACAGTAAAAGTAAATAACAGGAGGACTCTATTGTACCACGACTGTAATTTATTATTTATACTACTTAAACATACTCTATACATAAACCATTATAGTTAATATTTGAACAATAGAGAGGAAGGTAACCGCAGTTCGAGGGTCAGTAATGAAGTGTGTGATCAGAATAATTGAGTAGACAGATAAACTAACTTCGTTTATTGTTTTTGTTGCCTTAAGTTAGTTTGATAAAACAATAAAAAAGTTGCCTCTTTTACTTACAAAGTAGCAACTGAAATGGAAATAGTTTTCTAGAAATTTCTCTTTAAAAATTAAATAAGTAACGGTAGAGAACTAATTCATTTAGGGGTTTTGTCTTACAAAAGATGGATTAGTTCATTTTTTTTATTCGTCTTGCTTAAGTATTTTCGAAAGTATCTATGGGTATAAAGAAGAAAAAATTTCTCACATTTCATGCTAATATAACCATTTTGTATGTTTTACAGGTAAAAGTTACAAGGGTGGAAGAAACAGTTGCCCATCTTCCGTGACGAATGGCCATTGCGCACTGACTTACTGAAACTGGCTGTTTGAAAAAACTAGTTGTAGATCATACGCCGAGATATAATGGTCAATCTGGCCTAATCTTCGCCTCAAAACACCCCCCACCCCTCTTCCTCACGAAGGTAAGAATGGGCAACAAAGTGTCAAAGTGTGCTATCTAGATTTGTGTGTACTCACTTCTATCTATAAACTTGTACGTCCCGACGAACCCTGTCGCATTAGTCTCTTGCGCTCCTGTATGGAACTCCAATACTAGAAGAGGTCCATGCGAGTAAAGGGCTGGAGGGGCATTGACCCTTCCACCACAAAGCGCCTGGCTCCAGGCAGAGTATTCGTTGACACCAGGAGGTCCTGGACCGTGGATACCACCTTCGGAGTAGATCTTGAGGTAATCTCCGCGTGTGCAACTGTAGAGAGAGAGAGACAAGTGTTAATGGTGATTCTGGATTCTAAGGATAGTGAAAGGGAAGCTTTTCATTTTGAGATTAACTTTTGTTGTAACGAAAAAGGTGATTAAGTACTAAGTATACAAGATGTAAAAATATTTCTACGGGGAACCTCAACGGTGGCTTCTTTTCATCATACTGTTTTTTTGTCAGTAAAATATTTTTTGGACATTTCAAAAGAATTGACCAACTATGCGTGGAAAGTGGAAAAAAATTATGAGTTAGTATCGGTTCCGTGAAAATTATTAAGTCTTGGTTTAAGTGTCCGGAAAAGATCGTTTTATTACACTCTGTGTTCTAATATTCACTTGAGATTTCCAACCCAACGATCAGCTAAGAAATATATAGTTCAGTGTGTGCAGTTCAATGACTGGTAATACGGCTAGCAATGCTTCAGTAATCTTTCAAAGTAAACTTTGATCGTTGATTACTCCAAATCACTGCCTGTAACATTCAGAACACAACCCCAAATGCTTTACTAAAACTGCTCTCTTAAAACTTCTACCTTATCCCCTTTCATACGATACTCCAGTCAAACCAGATCACAAATTAATAATAGTAAGTGATAAAGCGCGTAATTCAAATAATTAATTCTAACCCGAAGATAGCCAAACCTGGAAACTGGGGGCGTAACTTAAACTCATTAGGGTTCTGCCCATAAACTATTAGAATTTACTGAACTATTGTTTGTGGAGAGGTTGTAAATTTAGGATATTAGATCCTACCGGATTAAATTTATAAAGTTGGCGACGCGACATTTTGTTGTTAACACGGTCATAATGAGTTTTTGTAATTTACTGCCGGACGCTTAAGAGTCTTAAGGAAATTGTTTTCACTAAAACATCTTTGCCATTAATTAAAATTTACACGTGGCAACAAAACGTATAGACGTTCTATTGAGCGAATAATGATAATAATAATCTTAACAATTTTATAATATCTTGCTTAGATGTATAAGTCACCAATAACGGCCTATTAATTATCTTAAATAATGTGACGTAATACCTATTGATGAAGATTTTCTGTAGGGTCTCATAATAACATAGGTACTGAAACCTTTCCTCTGCTATTAAATTAAACGGTCGCTTTGTACTCGACTGTAGTTGGTAATCTAAATGACTTAAAGGTGACCACGGGTGACAGTTAGTGCATCATTAACTATCTTCTATTACTTGGCGATAGCACCATTAATTGTACCACACGATAAGGAAAAAATAACAATTAAAATACATCTCAGTAACACGATCAAAACTCATCCATAGGTGTAAATCTAAATACCTTAAAGGTGACCACGGGTGACACTAAGTGCATCATTTAGTAACTATCTTCTCTTTCTTGGAGATAGCACATTTAATTGTACTACACGATAAGGAAAAGACGAAATACAAAATTAAAATACATTTTTAGAACACGATCAAAAAGCTTTTTTGTGGCTCCAGTTGAAAACAATACGAAGCCAACAATGTGGAAACCAGTTAACTCCCGACATTCCGCGACCCATCGTTTTACAGTTCATTTTTGGCCCTCATTTATTCATGCCCATCTCCGGTTCCGACTAACTAGCCTGTACAAATAACACGCAATGCGGGCTAAGGTTAATTATAATTACCAACCACAGAGACAACATAGAGCACGGGTGCACTGTACACAAAGGAGACTTAATCTCATAACGAGGGCAAACCAAAACCAAGCTTCTTTCTGAAGGCACCCAATTTAGAATTCAATTTTAATGCTTGAACACGCTAAGTAGCTTTTCGACTGGAACAGAAACAGTTTCTGGTAACGGAAAAGAAAGAAACAAAGAAGCTCTGAAACTTTTAGAGCGTCCTTTGTATTTCATGGCGCTGTGATTGCGAAATGTAACAGCTGGAGCAAATAGCATAGTTACTGATGGAAAGTAGTTAGTTACGTATTATCCAAAATTCTGAATAACAAATAAAATAAAAACAAGTTAGTTTAAAACTCATTAAATTTAATGTTAGCTAATAAGTTAATACTTTTATTTGGTTTTCTTTCACTGGATAGGATTATCTGCCATTTGCATCTTGTTGTCAAATAATAACGCACCCTATATATTTAAGTAACAAAAAAATGTTATTGTAATGGTTCAGTCAGCTCGCTTCCATCTTCGGCATCATCATCACTTACCACCAGATGAGATTGTGCGAAGGGGTTACCAGTTATAAATAAAAAAACAAATAGGTTAAGTTGTAAAAAAATGATTTAAAATTTTATTGTCACTGTTTTCCGTAACCTTACCTGTAGTATACCTGTCCTGTGTATATGCCTACTCTTTTAGTAATAAAAAGTTTCTGAAGAGTAAACTCCGCTTTTAAAACTTTTCGTAGGCAGGCTATAAAGTTGCTCTGAACAAATCGTTATTCTTTACTGGCAGAATTTCCTCGGATGAGGCCCTGGGGTCAAGAGCAAGTCGTAATCTGGCCGGATGGTGATTGTCGGCTTATGTGCGAGAGGTAGACTCATGGTTGCGGAATTCGATGAACTGTATCAAGAATTGTTGTGCATGTACAACAAGTTCCACATGATAGCAAATTTGTATTGGTTAGAAAAATACGACTTAAAACAATGCGTAAAGCATTTCTAAACAAATATAAAAAAAACATTTTGATTTTGATTTCCATCTCGTTCGTGTAATAGTTTATATTTTAGTAGATTTTAAATCTGTGATTGCACGCACTGCAAAGTATCTTCATAACCATCGAGATAACGCTTGCATGACCATCACCCGAAATACGTCCAATGCTGAACAAATAGGTACCTCCCCCAAGATTTTTCCATGGTCCTGCGATGTCCACATTTAGCGGCTTCCGGCTAGGGCATCGGTGAACCGGGTGGAAGGCCTGCTTACGCTACGCTACGTCTTCCGGTGCGCTGTCGCTACTCGAGAACTTTGCTGCCCCAATGGCCATATGTTTTTCGAGTTAATTGCTCCGCCCACTGCCACTTCAGTTTGGCGATTCTTGGAATAGTGGCAGTTACTTTCGTTCTCCTACGTATTTTCACCTCATTTTTGTTTCTATCACAGCAAAGTATAATAGATCTCAATGGTAGAGTAAAAACATTATTTCTATTGTATTGTCCATTATTTCTGATGCAAGCGAATAATCAAATCTCGGACCTGAGGAAGTTTTTACTATTTTACTTAGTATTCGGTGAACTGCACAGCAGTATGTCACTTTCCTGGAACATTATTACGAGTTGCGTAGATGTGTTCTCGTCAACGGAACCACGGGACGTCATTTCGTTCGCCATAATTAACTGGTACCGTGCTTTGAGGTTTCGTTTTATATACGGAATTTTCACATCGCTTTGGTTGGATCTTTTTGTCTCTGCCGTAGCAACAATTATCTCACAAGATAAATACAGACACAGACTCA
The DNA here is from genome assembly GCA_958295455.1 of Coleophora deauratella. NCBI lineage: Eukaryota > Metazoa > Arthropoda > Insecta > Lepidoptera > Coleophoridae > Coleophora > Coleophora deauratella. Next base: position 5,472,493 of record OY282393.1, read on the forward strand.
CAAGATAACTCAAGAAGAATATGTAGTCAATCTTTATTTTTACTTTATGTGATGCAATTTGTCTCTCTTAAAAATATATTGCGATGTTTTATTGGTTTTAGAATAAAATACGTAATTACCTACTCAGTACAGATTACATTTATTTGTAACACAACAGTGTATTAAAAACAAAGAAAATATTTTTCTATAACTATACTGAAATTATATTTTTAAGCTTGAAAAAAAAGCTGTTGTTTTGCATGGGAGAACCAAAAATAATTTTTATCGGAGATTTTTTTTTAAATCAGTTTTAAGAGTAAAATACTTTAAAATATATTTTCTTTATGTTCTTATAAATTTGGATATTTCTACTTATGAGATTTCAGAAAGTGTGGTCTATCATTGATATAGATAAATAGGTACTTTCTTAGTTCTGTTTTTATTTAAACATGTTGAAGAAGCATCGCAGAAAGGTAAAATCCATTTAGTTTAAGGTACTGAAATAAATTTTATATGATAAGAAAAAACCCCCATTCTCAGTAGTCTTACAGAAGACTAGACGATTAATTTAGATTAGTCCTACCAGTAACAAGCTTATAACAAATTACCCACATAAATCAGAATTCCAAACCAAAAAGTAACAAATGAACGAAAAACTTCCTTTACCTGGCTAACGAGGAACTGTTTCTGGCTTTCCTCGACTTCTAACTACTGCGCGCTCAGTAAATGGGACTGAACATGTTCGTAAAAAAGACATGACTTAGAAATCTCTATCTGTTATCTACAATTCGTAGTAAGTTTACAATAATACTGGTATATTGTTTTTGTACCATTTGTAAAATAAAAATCAAAACCTGTTGGACTCTTCATACAAATCCCCCATCCCATTTCAAAGGTCGGCAACGCACTTGTGACTCCTCCGGTGTTGCGGGTGTCCATGGGCGGCGGTAATCGCTTACCATCAGGTGATCCGTCTGCTCGTTTGCCACCTATCACATAAAAAAAAAAAAAAAAAATCGACAGTCGGAATGACTTTTTTTGTAAGGAAAGTACGAACTTTTTTGACGTTTATTTAAATAGTTGTATATAGAATGTTGTCACATTTGACCTCAATAATGACATGGATCTGCCATAAATAAACACCTTGTATATCTAGTTAGCAGAATTATTTTTTGCTAGATTTATCTAATATTATGTGCTTCTCTTTCTAACTTGAAGGAGTGAGCGGAAAAACCGAGTGACAGCAGTTTGATAGTACGCTTTTTTACGTAGTCTTTTTTTATTTCAGGCTCAAACCCACAATAATAATCAAACATAAAGGTTCCTTTCATATGACAAAACTTATTTTTAAAAGAATCCTAGTTGTATCTACCTCTACATTGGCTATGGAAAAATTAAAACAGGTTAAATATTTTGAAAAGAAACATCAAACTTACGCTACGAACAATGGCTACGAATATTTATGTTTACTCTTTAGCTGTAACATTTTTTTTTTATTCTACTAATTGTTTCACAAAAATAACTGTCTAACGATTCACCATCACCATTTTTCAGAAGCTGTAACTTTAGGATAGGGCTAAACTTTCCCTTCCAATCCATTTTCTTTCTCCTTTGTTTCACCTTCCATAACACAACTATGTTGGGTAGAACCCACACGAAAGTTATGTACTTAGACAGGTTTTTGAGGAAAATAAACTAGTTTGGAAACTTCCCTAACAATGGATCCGATTCTATATAATATCGATCCTTATCTCTGTGATTGACGTTTTTCCTCGGAAATATTTTCCTTAAAGGAGACTTGGCCTGGGCCCTTCTTTGTAATTAACAGATAGAAGAATGCTTTTGTCGCGAAGCTCCTGAAGAAAGGGCTCCTGAAATTGACGTGACAAAGATTCAATAGGAAATATGTCTTTTTGTTAAAAAAAATATCTCAAGCACTTCGGAGCAAAATTCGAAGGACCCATTTATTTTTTTATTACGTACTAGCTTCCGCTCGTGACTTCGTCTGCATGGACTTCAAAATTGGGTCCAGAGAGAATTAAGATGTTAAAACAGCGCCATCTACTAACAAAGTAAATTTCAATTTTTAGACATTCCTCCGGGAACTGTCGAGTTTTCTGGAATAAAAAGTATGTGTTAGCCGAGTGCCTTATATAGATATATAAGGCACTCGGCTTATATATCTAAATAGAATGGCTAAAAATTTAAATTTAACCTAGCAAATTTCATTCAAATCCGTTCAGTAGTTTGGGTGTGAAATTAGAACAAACAAATAAAGAAACAAACATCCATACTTTCGCATTTATAATATTAATGAGACTACCAAATACCCACTGATATTAACAGGAAGTCAGAAGCATAATTTAAAATGAGTATTTTCAATTGAAATAAAAAGTATATCAACTGCTTACGAATATATTCAGATCTCTGCGGAGATATAAAATCCTTTGTTACCAACAAAAAACAAGGTTAACACAACTCTGACCCAGAGTTTCGACAACGATATGCATAGTTTAATCCCGGAGTCCCCTTAAATTAACAAAAGAGGTCCGGAGGGAGCCGAAACTTTTTTAAAACAATCCCAAAACAGATATTTCTGTTCAAACAGCGGGATGAAAAAAATACAAAAAAACAGGTACCTATATGTGTGTGAAGCTCGGGAACAAAGCTCGCTACAGCGCGGTTTCGTGTCAGACAATATTTCGAGGCAACGAGCACTTTGAACGCTTATTCTGAACAAAAACACTTAGCCATTGCTGTAGTATGGACTGTCCGTGCTCTATACGAATAAAATGTGGTTGTGTCTATCTTGATTTTGTAAGAATAGGGAAAACAGAGCGAAAGTAACGTTTATCAAAACACTAAGCCAACGAAAAATTACAGTAAGAACTTTTTATAGAATCTCCATAACATTTGTCAAACTTTCTTGTAGGATAGCGTATGCGTATAACATATATTGAAATCCTTGAACGGCGAAAATCTTATGCAGTGACGTCACTTCATAACAACGTTTTAAACATCCTTTTCAAATTACAATATATCAGTGAATAATGGAAATAACCATAAGCTACTTTCACAGATATTTAAATTTATCAAATATATATTTATAATAAATAAAGGGAAACATTTTAATGCAACTTCCCTATAGGTAATACATAGAAATATCAACAACAGACCTTTGCAATAACTCAGTTATAACAGGAGATAATTGAAAGTTCGAAAACATGTTGCTTTAGAGAATCTTGCTAAGCCCGCTTACATCTTCGGCATTATCATCACCAATGGCTTGGCAATTACGGAATTAAAAAACGTGCAGGAGGGCAAATGAGAATAAAAGGAAAACATCGTACGCGACAATTGCAAGCTGTCGGTACTAGGTGAGATCGTTTGAGTTACGGTTGGATATAGAGGCAAAGTCTTAGCAAATGTTTGATTGACAATCACATCACATCACATCACATCACATCACATCACATCACATCACATCACATCACATCACACTAATATTATAAATGCGAAAGTATGGATGTTTGTTTGTTTGTTTTGTTCACGCTGAAACTACTAAACGGATTGGGATGAAATTTGGCAGGTAGATAGATAAAGCACTCGGTTAACACATAATATACTTTTTATCCCGGAAAACTTGAAGGTTTCCGGGGGAATGGCTAAAAAGTGATATATTTAATTTATCACGTTTGTGCCACTTTGGCGCCGAAACCATAGAACGGATTGGGATGAAATTTGGTAGGTAGATAGATAAAGCACTCGGTTAACACATAGGATACTTTTAATCCCGGAAAACTTTAAGTTTCCCGGGGTTATGGCTAAAAAGTGAAATATTTACTTTATCACGTTTGTGCTACTTTGACGCCGAAACTACAAAACGGAATGGAATGAAATTAGGTAGGGATATAGACAAAGCACTCGGATAACACATAGGGTACTTTTTATCCCGGAAAACTTAAAGGTTCCCGGAGGAATGGCTAAAATGTGAAATATTTACTTTATCACGTTTGTGCCACTTTCACGCCAAAAATACTGAACGGATTGGGATGAAATTTGGTAGGTATATAGATAAAGACTCGATTAACACATAGGATACATTTTATCCCAGGAAACTTGAAGGTTCCCGAAGGAATGGCTAAAAAGTGAAATCTTTACTTCATCACGTTTGTTCCACTTTCACGCCGAAACTACTGAACTGATTGGGATGAAATTTAGTCGGTAAATATATATAGCACTCGATTAACATACAGAATACTTTTTATCCCGAAAAACTTAAAGGTTCTCGGAGGAATGGCTAAAAAGTGAAATATTTACTTTATTAAGTTTGGTAAGTAGATAACGTAGATACATAATCACAAAAACTTGAAGGTTAAATAATAGACAATCGTGGCTCAGTGCGGCTTGCGTGGTCGCGTCGATCACGCAGGTTGCTCGGTTTTATAGTTAAAAAGCATAAAAATCCATACATGACACCTTTTGTTTGGGACTGGATGACCAGTAGCCGGGTGTCTACTTAAGGAATATTAAAGTATTATCCTTCTTGGTGTTTCCATAAAATGATGAGGTACTCTAAAGCATCGTTTTATTCGTGTATCAAACAGTTTTTGAGTACACTCTGTATTTTTTCTACTGTATCTTTGTCTATCCCTTGAATCAGTCTACATCGTTTATCGCATTGCTCTTCCTGGTCTCCTGAAAAGTAAATATGCAAAAAACGTGGCTGCGAATCAAGAGCAGGAAGCAAAGATCCAATTCTGTAATACACCTCGTCTTGGAAAGTAAATGTAGGGGAAAATCCCGTCATGATCACAATTCAATCATCACCAAAGGATGTCATGTGGAATTGTGGAAACAGGAATTGTATCATCTATTGTAAGGGTTTCGCACCTCAAAAGGAAAAAAGGAACCCTTAAGGTACAATTCCGAGACGGGCTGCAGGCGGCAGCCACACGCGACACTGCGGCCGGCCGCTGCAGTCGACCGCACGTCGCTGCCGCCATAATTACAAACGCGACTGCACTTCAGTCAGCTTTTGTACCCTGTCGTTTCCGTACCTTCGCGCGAGTCAGAATAGCGGACGTGTTTAACAATAATTTACTGTGTCATTTGTTAGAGGACGAAGATGACGACGAATTGTTGTTATTGAATGCAAAAAAATCAAAGAAATGCGTATAACCGTTCTGCGGTCGGCCGCACTACTGGTCCTGCGACTTGCAGTCGCTGCGTGTAGCCGCCGCATTTGGCCTGCCGCGGCCGCAGGCCACATGTCGCCGCGCTCGGAATCACTTTCATAGAGATTTATAGAAACCAGTAGTATAACTTGCGGTCGATAAATGCAGTCTGTCGCCTGTCGCGTGTGGTCGGCGGCTTGCAGCCGGTCTCGGACTTGTACCTTTATAGTAACATTTCCATGCCATCCTCAAGAACCGTCACAAATACAATATTCACGCGGGCGGAGTCGCGGGCAACAGCTAATATGAATATAAACTAGTGTAAGAGAACAATGATAAAAGATTTTTTATATATCGAACAGAAGTGGGTGAAAGTGGGTGTTAAGTTTTGCACTTAAAATGGAATTACAAACTGGTAATTTAATTACTTAACATTCGACTTCTACGCGGAAGAACGCGGACACTCAAGTGGAGATAATTTACCAGCTGCAAAAACAACCTTAAAGTTTTCTAAACAAAGTCCATTTGAAACCCTTAGCAATTTTTTTTACTAAGTAATGTTAGAAAACGATCCAAGAAGCTATCGATTCCACGTAGTCGTTCGAAATTCCATCGTTAAAGCAAGACAAAGTGAATTTCCTCAAATCAAATCAAAAGGACGTGGATCCATTCGCCGGTCCTCTCTTTGGTAACAAAAAATCACTAAATTTCATTGTCTTCGAAACAGCTTGCGTTAGAGGAACACTTATTGGGGATTCCCGGTTACGAGGGTAGAGGAACGTGTAAGGCCGAGAAACGCAATTTATTTTCGTTTACATTTTTATTGATGTTTTATATCGCATTAACCTTTTTTACATGATCTTTAGACCATTGCAACAGCGAAACTACCTTTAGATGTAAAGAATGTAACAGAATAGGTGCATGACATATTAACTAGGGCTTTCACTCATCATACTGAAAAACCTTTAATTCAAAGACTCTTCTCAAATTGCAAATAGTAAATTCGAGTCGTCAAACAAATTGATCAACAATTGGCCAATTTTGTATAGAATACTTCGAGCAAATAACAACTTCAGTATTCAATAATTTGTTAACCAGTTTGTTTGTGTTTCTAAATCCCCGAAACAACCATTCAATATAACTTTAAATACTCGAAAGCTCAGCACATTTTATGCTGAAAGCTTCAGAATTGCACCAGAAATCAATGGAGGATTAATTAGCAAGTTCCATAGTCCATACAGTCAAGTCCTTTAATTATATTATAATCCATATACAGGGTGTAACAGAAGTGTGTGACAATACTTCAAGGTTGGCTTTTACCCACAAACTGAACAACTTTTGTTCTACAACTTTGTTGAAATCGCAAATTTTTTTTTGGAGTTTTCATACAAATCGATCAGCTGGCGAACCAAGTTTGTATGAAAAAATTAGAAAGATGTTTTTATCCACGAAACCAGATGAAACCAAACATTTTTTCCATTGGAACCTATATTCAACTCATTTCGCAAGAAATGTTTAATCTTCTCTAAGTACTAACTGACAAACTGATTCACCAGATTTGTATGGAAAGTCCAAAAATACTTCGCGAATTTAGCAAAGACTGTTTATTTTCATTAGGAAAACCTATGGTATCCCTTTTTTTAAGCTATTTTAGAAGCTCCTATATGTACTAATTAAACGAATATACGCGGGTCCAATAAAAAAAATACGATCATTATTTGACCCCTCTAACTTCAGAATCCTTGATAAGACCGAGAAGATATGTACTTACCTATATAATTCTTCCAAGGTCTGATAACACCACAGAATTGTAAATAAACCATCATCATCAAAGGCGCATAATTTATTTAGAATGATATGAATCGAATATGGCAAAAATAACAAACACAAATATCGCAATCACGATGTGCATTAGCCAGAATATTTTTCAGCTTTCTTACAAATCTATCAACTTGTGGGCCAATATATTTTATTGCGATTTCAGCAAAATTGTAGAACAAATCTGTTTATACCAAAGTAATCAGTTACCATTTTTACGGATATGTATTAGGTACATAAACTGTACCAATCATCCTGTATTGCTGTATTGATCATAATTATGTATGATAATCAGATATTCACCATCTTACACGAGATAAATCCTTTAGCAAGAACTTTGTTTTTGTAAAGCTGCAGAGTTAACTTGAGAAGCTGACAGTACTAACCATCCATTCCGTAGTTCGCTTCTACAAACCGAGTTACAACATATTGTTGGTTGATTGGTTGACCAATGAGCTTAGTAATGCAATTAGAAGTTTATATAACTTGTAAGTATAAGTTATCTAAGTAGTTTCTGCTCTGAGGGACTCTTTATATCTAGAGCATATTAGTAAAATGAAATATTGTACATCGTAGTAAAAAAATTAAAGAGTCAAAAGTTTTCAGAATCATTTGATATTTAAGTAACAGGACAATTGCAAGTCTGACATTGGCAAAATGGCCGTTTATATATATTTGAAACAACCAACCAACTATGGACAATCTTTAGTTTCTTTTGTAACGGAGTTGCCTGCGACTAGCTCGTGTAGGGCAGCCTCGTTGACATTCCTGGCATCGCTGATGCTGAGGATTTGAATGAGGAGGAGGTTCGTCTAGTGAAACACAGGGTTACGACAATATTAGGTTTATTGTTAATTACTTACTTAGACCTTACGTACAATACTTATCATCTACTTGTCCTATTCTCATTTACCTAACTCCGGAAAGGAGGTTAATGATTACGCGGCGGAAACGGTGCGGTGAGTACCTACGGTGTGGTGTGTGCCTACGGTGCGGTGAGTACCTACGGTACGGTACGTGACCCTACGAACCCAGTAAAACCCTTCTCCCGGGGGCGTTGTCTGTAACGCTGGCGAGGCAGCTCGTGGAAGGCGAGCACCTGGCGGGGATGTGGAGCGTCAACGGCTCTGAAGGTTCTGGGGGCGGCGGACAGCCTAACGACTCGCAATGTGTCGAGCCGTCCAGCTGTGCTGGTGCTGAGCATCTGCAGCTCGGAAGGTTCCGGAGGGTGTCGGACAGCCTAACGACTCGTAATGTGTCGAGCCGTCCAGCTGGCGCTGAGCATTACTAGCTCAGAGAGAGGGGGGTGGAACAGCCTAACGACTCGCAATGTGTCGAGCCGTCCAGCTGACGGGATGGGCATGCAAAGCCCAGAAGGCAGGAGGGATTCCTGAGGGGAATTCCACCTGGGGAGCTGCTATCCAGCCGAGGCTCCTCGAATACCTCTGGAGAGAGGTTATTCGTTGAGCCCGTGCCGGGCGCAACTGCCCGTCGGTGGTCGCTGCGTCCGCTTATATCATGGCGGGACGTGCGGGCGCGCGGGGCGGGGTGCGCTCGCGTCTCACTTCATAGTGGACGGTTGCTTCGTGTTGTCGTCACGCGTTGACAGCGTGATCGAGAACCGGTGTGACGTTGGTTCTTGACGGTTTTATTTCGGACCACTTAGAAAAAGTATCGTGGAATACGATGATCCAGCAAAATCCTTTTGATGACCTCGGTAGGGGGCCTATAAGGTCTACGGAAATGACTTCCCAAGGTTCCTTTGTGTTTTGCGTGTGCATTAGACCTGGTCTTTTTTCTTGCGAACTTTTATGGATTTGACATTCTTTGCATTTTCTTATGTATGTTGAGACATCTCTGTACATGCCTGGCCAATAGTAACGTTGGGCAATTTTGTTTAACGTTGTGCCTAAATGACCAGCGTTCGGGACATTGTGATTTTGTTCTAGAATCTTCTGTTTGTCTTCTTTGTTTATGCAAAGTTTCCATTCCGTTTCTGGATTTAAATGGACCCCATACGAAGAGTTTGTTATTTTTCTGTATAGTTTGTTGTTTTTTATACAGTATTCTGGATGTTGTCGAGGTTCTTTTTCTACTTCTTTCCTTTTCTTCTCGTACCATTCTTCGCCGGTTGCTGATGTTAAGCATACGGGATTTCTGGATAGTTCGTCGGCTACTTTATTTTGTTTTCCACTTCTATACTTGATATCAAAGTCATATTGTTGAAGTTCTAAGGCCCATCTTGCCAATCTTCCTGAGGGGTTTTGTAACTTGTTTAGCCACTGAAGTGCCTGATGATCGGTTATTACGGTAAAGTGGTATCCTTCTAAAAATGCTCTCATTTTTCTTATTCCCCATATAACAGCTAGACACTCCTTCTCTGAAGTGCTATATTTTGTTTCTGCGGGTGACAGTGACCTGCTGGAATACATAACGACTTTCTCGTTTCCTTCTACTTCTTGAGTTAGCACTGCTCTTAAACCTACATCACTTGCGTCTGTTTGCAGAGTGAACGGTTTAGCGAAATCTGGACGTGTTAGCACAGGCTCTTCTATGAGTTTCTTTTTCACTTCTTGGAAGGCTTTTTCTTGAGTCTCTGTCCACTGAAACTTCACATCTTTTCTTAGTAACTTTACTATCGGTGCGGTTATTTGTGCATAGTTTTTAATGAATTTTCTATACCATGACGTCATTCCAATTAATCTTCTGACTTCTTTTACGTTTGATGGAGCTCTTAGGTCTCGAATACACCTGATTTTATCCTCGTTCATTTTGATTCCTTCACGGGTTACGACGTGACCCAAATACTCAATTTGTGGTTTACAAAATTCACATTTCTTTTTGTTTATTTCTAGTCCGGCTTTTCTTATTCTTTCGAATATTATTTTCAGATGCTTCAGATGTTCGCTGAACGAGTTACTGCAGATGATGACGTCATCAAGGTAGGCGTAGGCATTTGGCTCTAGTTCTGGACCGATAACCATGTCTAACAGTCTTTGGAAGGTTGCTCCGGCGGAGTGAAGACCAAAGGGCATGACTTTAAAGTGACCTCGTCCCGGTACTGTGAAAGCCGTCGCCTCTTTGCTGTCTTCATCTAATTTGACGTTCCAGTAGCCATTTTTTTAGATCTAATTTTGAGAAGAATTTAGCATTTCTGAGTTTTTCTAATGTGTCGTCTATTTGTGGTAACGGATAGGCGTCTTTTTCAGAAATTTCGTTAATCTTCCTAAAGTCAATGCAGAACCTGTAGTCTCCATTTTCTTTCTTCACCATAACTATCGGGGAGCTGTACGGGCTATTCGACTTCTCAATGATGCCGTCTTTAAGCATTTTCTGAACTTCTTCATCTATCTTTTCTTGAATTTTGGGGTTTCTGGGATAGTATTTTTGTTTTATCGGTTCTCTGTGCTTTAGTTTTATTTTATGTCGCAACCATGTTGTACCTTTGGGAGTTTTATCACATTTTTCGAACTCTTCTTTTAATAGTTTTTCTAACTGTTGTTTTTCGGATATCGACAAAACTTTATCTTCTTTTTTATTTACATTCGGCGTTACAATTTCTCTTTCGGTGTTCTCATCTTCTTCATTGCACTTCTCGTTCCAATCCAGTTTTATGCCGCATCTTGTAAGGATATCCATCCCTAAGATCACGTCAGGTGTCATTGGTAACAGGTGCATCTTCAATTTGTGTATTTTTCCTTTGATTTCAATGTTCACGACTACTTCTTTGTTTAATGCCACCACGGATCCATCGGCTAATGTCACTTTCAAATTGCAGTTGTTCTTGATTTTCTTTGTGCCTTGACTGAGCAGGGATTCATAAGTTTCTTGATTGATGTATGAAGAAGTTGATCCAGTGTCAACTAGTGCTTTCAGTTTTTGACCTTCTATTTTGATGGTAATAAAAGGTCTGTTATCATACGGGCTGTTTCTTGTAGTGACTGTTCCTGCCGTTATTGATCTTAAATTGCGATTTGCTTCTTTTCTGCAACAGTTTCTACTCAGTGTTCCCAATTTTCCACAATAACTGCAAAATATGATCTTCTTCTGAGACCTGCACTCTGATGATCTGTGTCCTTTCAGACCACAAGTCCAGCAGCAAGTGTTTGGGTTATAAAACTTATTGACATACCTTTGGTTTGTTGTTGCGGTCAGCTCTTTACTTTGTCTTTGCGATGGTCTTCTGGCCTCTTGATACTTTGGAGATTGGTTCTCAAGCATTCTGAGCGCTTCTCTGTTGTTGAAATAGTCTGGCTGATTTCTGCGGAACTGTTTCATCTTTTCTTCAATAATTTCTTCATATTATGATCACAGTCTGATGAGTTCTTTGTAGTTGTTGAAGTCTTGTCTTCTAACATACGTCTTGTAGCCAATATTCATGTTTGAGTAGATTCTTTGTAACTGTTCGTCTTCAGATAGCTTTCCGTATTTTCTCATTAGTGTCTGTATTTCGGTTAGATATGTTACAAAATTTTCGTTGTATCTCTGTTTTCTGTTAAATATGGCGTCTTGCAATTTGTTATCGTAGTTTTTTGGGAAATAATACACTTTAAAATCTTCTAAAAAGTCACTCCACTTTTTCCAGGATGAACTATTGTTTCTGCACCAAAGCAACACTTTTCCTCGTAGTATATTTGGCAAATATTTCAAACACAGGTCTTTGTCGATACTGCTAGCTTCTAGAAGTTCTTCTAGTCTTTCGATAAAGTCAACCGGATCTTTGCGAGTATCAAAGGTTATGTGCCAGTTATTCATTTCTTTCATTATTTTCTCATTGTCTGCGGAACCGGCCTTTCTGTTTATTTCGGGCATGGTATCAGTTTCTGTACTCTGATCCATTGTTTTCTCTAATTCGTTCTCTTGAATGTACTTTGCTAGTACTTTTCTAAGTTCTTCGACTGTCTTCCCCTCTGTCTCCAGTTCACGGACCCTAAGTTCTTCGATTAACGCTTCTTTCTTAAGCTTATATATCCACGATGTGGACATCCTAACTACTGACTATGTTCCTAACTACTATCCTGTATTACAACGGGCGGAAATATCGGTAAACTAACTAACGGTCTGTGAACACCGAACGATCCTCCTTTTAGATTTTACGTTGGGCGCCAATGTAACGGAGTTGCCTACGACTAGCTCGTGTAGGGCAGCCTCGTTGACATTCCTGGCATCGCTGATGCTGAGGATTTGAATGAGGAGGAGGTTCGTCTAGTGAAACACAGGGTTGCGACAATATTAGGTTTATTGTTAATTACTTACTTAGACCTTACGTACAATACTTATCATCTACTTGTCCTATTCTCATTTACCTAACTCCGGAAAGGAGGTTAATGATTACGCGGCGGAAACGGTGCGGTGAGTACCTACGGTGTGGTGTGTGCCTACGGTGCGGTGAGTACCTACGGTACGGTACGTGACCCTACGAACCCAGTAAAACCCTTCTCCCGGGGGCGTTGTCTGTAACGCTGGCGAGGCAGCTCGTGGAAGGCGAGCACCTGGCGGGGATGTGGAGCGTCAACGGCTCTGAAGGTTCTGGGGGCGGCGGACAGCCTAACGACTCGCAATGTGTCGAGCCGTCCAGCTGTGCTGGTGCTGAGCATCTGCAGCTCGGAAGGTTCCGGAGGGTGTCGGACAGCCTAACGACTCGTAATGTGTCGAGCCGTCCAGCTGGCGCTGAGCATTACTAGCTCAGAGAGAGGGGGGTGGAACAGCCTAACGACTCGCAATGTGTCGAGCCGTCCAGCTGACGGGATGGGCATGCAAAGCCCAGAAGGCAGGAGGGATTCCTGAGGGGAATTCCACCTGGGGAGCTGCTATCCAGCCGAGGCTCCTCGAATACCTCTGGAAAGAGGTTATTCGTTGAGCCCGTGCCGGGCGCAACTGCCCGTCGGCGGTCGCTGCGTCCGCTTATATCATGGCGGGACGTGCGAGCGCGGGGCGGGGTGCGCTCGCGTCTCACTTCATAGTGGACGGTTGCTTCGTGTTGTCGTCACGCGTTGACAGCGTGATCGAGAACCGGTGTGACGTTGGTTATCGTCACACTTTGTTCTGGCGATCTGGTTTGTAATTCGTCGACAATCAAATTGTTGTACCGTCCAATTAGCACAGAACTATGTACCAGTGATTGCTAACCATCATTGGCTTAAGAGGTAGTTCGAAATTAGAGTCCCCTCTCTAAAAGACCAATAATAATGAAAAATTGAGCTTACTTTGCTTGCTCTTTCCACCAATATGAAAAGACTTGCCCTAAAGTCATTTTGACATGCCCATTATTGCTTAGTGCACGGTCGCCATACGTACGGACGATAAGAAGCCTTTTTCAATGGCAAATAAAGAATATTTGTATTTGTATTTTAAAAAATGGTATAGAATAGGTATTTGTTACATACTACGGCAACTCTTTCGGGACCTTGCATTACAAGCACGGCTTCGGCGTAACTACTGTAATAATATTGTAATGTATTACATTGTACACATGGATTACCTTACATAGTTACGATTACCTTACCTTATAAAAAATGTGTACATTCCATAAGGGTATTGACGGTATGGACCCGTCCCGTTAAGCCGGCAACTAGGTGCATGTGAAAATGTTGCACGTCAGTCAGCATTCTTCTTTTCATGTTATAGAGAAAATATATTTTTTTAGACATAGAAAATATATATTTTTTTAAATGTCAAAAAATTAAATCAGAGTAAAATTTTCCAAAATTATACTCGTCAAAGTTAATATATATAAGTATTTAAGTTATATATAACCTGTATGATTTATAAAAATTATATATTTTTTATAATATCTGGGACAAATCACACAAGGTCATCTGGCCCCAAACTAGAATTCCCTGTATCTTGAGAACTAGAGACTGATATACATACATACATACTTTTTAAATACATAAATATATAGATATAATACAACAATTCTATTCAATTCAATTCATCACAGAAAATTTTGCCCTGTGTGGGGATCGAACCCACGACTCTCGGATCAGAGGTCAGGATCGCTAACCACTTAGCCACCGAGTCAGTCAGATTTCTCATGTATGTGACTGTTTATTCTTTTTTGAGAAATAAATGATTCTATAACCTGATATAAAAAAGAGCATCGCATACCACAATTTTTTTTTTTAAGCATCTGAACAAAATAGGGTTGAACGGGAATACGGATGCTGACAACGCGTTAGGGAGCTTTGCTGGCATACGTTGGCTAGTGTGTGGCTTGGAGACCTTTATTTTGTTTTCCTACCAGATAAAAGCCTTTCAACGCTATTTGTATCTTTTACAATATCCGATAAGTGTTTCGAATAAAATCTCCCTGTTTTTCTTATCAGTGACAAAAGCCATTAGATAAAGAAAGTGGCTGTCGGTTATAATTAAATTACAATATTTAAGTTCAAATAACAGACATTTTTGAAAACGAGTTTTGGGTTTGTTGTCTTGCGAAGTATAAATATTTATATTTTATTTTACTGTCCTTTCAGTGACTAATTTGCCCAGTCTTCAATATAGGTTGTCTTCAACATAGGTTGCCAGACTGACTGGGTGGATAAGTGGTTAGCGATCGTGACCTCTGATCCGAGAGTCGTGGGTTAGATCCCCACACAGAGCAAACTATTCTGTGATGAGCAAAAATGTTTGCTCTGAGTCTGGGTGTATAATATCTATAAATGTATGTACAAGCTTCTGGACTGGAGAGGACTCGGCATTAATATCAACGGCGAGTACATCACTCACCTTCAATTCGCTGACGATATCGTGGTCATGGCTGAGACCTTGGAAGATCTAGGCACAATGCTCGATGGACTCAGGTGAGCCTCCCAACAAGTGGGTCTTAAAATGAACGTGGACAAAACGAAAATCATGTCAAATGTCCGTGTCACACCCTGTCTGAAGGTTGGAGACTCTACACTCGAAGTTGTTGACGAATATGTATACCTGGGACAAACAGTCCAGCTAGGTAGGTCCAACTTCGAGAAAGAGATCAATCGTCGAATCCAACTCGGCTGGGCAGCGTCTGGGAAGCTCCGCAATATCTTCGCGTCCGAAATAGCGCAGTGTCTCAAGACTAAGGTCTTTAACTAGTGTGTGTTGCCAGTGATGACACATGGAATCGAAACATGGTCGCTTACTATGGGCCTCATATGAAGGCTCAAGGTCACCCAAAGGATAATGGAACGTGCTATGCTTGGAGTTTCCCTACATGATCGAATCAGAAATGAGGAGATACGTAGGAGAACCAAATTCACCGAAATAGCTCACAGAAACTCTAAACTGAAGTGGCAGTGGGCGGGGGACAAAGCTCGTAGAACAGATGGCCGTTGGGGCAGTAAAGTTCTCGAGTGGCGACCGTGCACCGAAAATCACAGTATAGGCAGGCCTCCCACTCGGTGGACCGATGACCTGGTAAAGGTTGCGGGAAGCCGCTGGATGCGGGCAGTGGAGTACCGGTCGATGTGGAAACCCTTGGGGGAGGCCTTTCTCCAGCAGTGGACGTCCTTCGGATGATGATGATGACGTACGTAGGTATTTAAATGTATATGTGTATGTATATCAGACTCTGGTTCCCAAGATACAGGGAATCCTAGTTTGGGGCCAGATGATCCGTGTGTGATTTGTCCCGGATATTATTATTATAGGTAACATCGATATTCTTTATGCATCTTTACAGTCATGCTGAAAAAATGTATTATTCACAAATTCCAACTATGTAAACTTCATCATCATAGGCCTTGTAGATTTGTCTGTTACGGACGATTAAAGTAATGTCTGCTGGCATCTTTTTTATGTAAACTTACACTGTTAACAATTTGTCTAAAAAGAAATAATGATAACTATGTGAACTAATAAAGTATATCTGAATGAGTATTGTTTACTTCATCCATTTTGTATTCCATCCTGCAAATTGAGAAAAGTATGATCTGCAAACGATAAAACAACGTGACAGATGTTGCATCATAAATAGCAATAAGCAAAATAATATTTAATGATAATTTCTACTTATTACAAAGCTTTATAAAAACATACGACTTACCAAAAGATTTTTCACATCATGACTCCTATCTAAAAAATAAATATATCGAATCGGAAGGTCTGAATGAGCTGATGGCATTGTATTAGTTCACCAACCCAGATAATATTATCAGTTTGTTGGTGGAAGCTAGTTGTATTGAGACGTTAGAGACGATTTACCTTCAGCCTTTTGTACAGGAAATTCTAGTAGGTAGTAATTTAGGTAAACTCGTAGGCAACGCAATTACTGTTGCTTGTATTTATCTACTGAGATATAGAAAACGATTTATTTCTTGCCAGGTGTTATCACATACTAGTCGATTTAAAGTCAGTATAGGATTAAATATTATTTTTGCTGATTTCCCTGTACATGCTTTTGCGACATTTTAGGGCTCAGTTACATTTTATTAGGATGAAGCTCATTTATTAATTACCTTTGTAATTAAGGCACTTTTTCCACGAGATTGATATTACTTTAAACGTTGTATCCGTGACAATAAAAAATAATATAAGTTTGTAATTAATTAATCAATGCCCATTTTCAAATGTGCAAATTGAACATACTGTTCTGTTCAAACAACGAAGAAACAAACACTTGTGCAGCTGATTTAACTGGATGTGTGAAATGAGGGGAATGCCACAAACCACGCCGTTTATTTCGCCGAGGTCGACCGTCGTCTGTGATTCATGGCATTGAATAATCAAGTCTTTTAGTCGCAACGATGAGAGCGAAAGCCTCTTTTACATGTAATTTACCAGACCAGAGTGGTATATAAATCTGCGCACTTTATGAAATCGTCGTCTCCGACTCTGAATGTGAAGGTGACTGGTCAGGATTTGAAATGAACTAAAGAAGTGCCCTTTCATCCGTAATCCAATATTCAACAATCTAAACTAAATATTTAAATGTAATCTTAATGTAACAAGGGTTCAAAATAACATGACAGTTTACCAAATCAGAGACCTTTATCAAAATAGTTATGCATAAAGTTTTTGTCATGTATTACAAAGTGACTTCTCGTAGAGAAAGTGATACAAGCACACTCACTGCGCCCTCTCTAATACATTTGCACGTGTATACGTACATAAATATTTTAATGTAGTAGGTAATTATTAAACGAAAAATTTTTGGAGTGTCCGAGGTGTGATATAGGTAAGTAGTCCCAATACATTACGGTGCTCTTTCTTCTATTTTAAAAGAGGCTTATATTTCAGCTATAGTTACTCAAAAATATGGGGAGTAGGCAAATATCCTCCAGTGTTTATCTTAACCCTGATGGGCTTGGGTTTGGGTTTGTTTTTACAGCGTAGGTTGGCAAATTGGTTAGCACACAAACTGTTAGTTCTTTTGATCCATGTATTTAAAGGAAGGGACTGATGGCCGTGGAATTAAGTGATGGCGTCAAAGCGTTTATTATTTAAAGCTTTGAACATTGTGTGTTACCTAGTGTGACTAATATTTTAAAGGTACTTCCACTATTTTTAAACTATTTTTTCTATTCGTGAACCAAACAAACAATGTTCAGAAACTAAACAACATTCCTCAATTCGCAATAAAGTTTTTGAACTAACTTTTCAACTGACACCTTGATCATGTTTTTGATTTACGATTATTCTTTTCTTAAGCACTATTCTGGCATGTGGTGTTAAGTCCGCTTTCCAACTCTACTTTGCCCATTATCCTTAATCCTTATTAGTATAGACTTTCTCTCTTATATTATATCTAGCGCTTTTAGTTAGTGCTTATGCCATGGCATCTAGGGATTTCAACCTTCAAGCCAATAAATCTGTTAACCGTTTATCATGAGGGCCTGCAAGCTATGTGATCAAACCCTTGCAAATTACTATTTTTGCAAACATGTACGTTGTACATGTTTCTGAATAACAATAAACTATTAAAAAATCAACATAAAAAAAATACTGGAAACGCTTTGGCTTTACTTATAGCATCTGAAGAGTGAGTAAAAATATTAAAAAGAATAATTTTGGTCATATTGTGTATAATATGAAATACCTACACGTTCAACAAAATAATCACATGTAATAAAGGATTGTGTATATTTTTCCGGCAAAATAAAGTATTGCAGTAGTTTCAAGAAATAAAAGGAAAATACTTATAAAATCATGAAATTAACCTTATTATTACACAAGGTTCATAAAGAACTACCAAAACTTAAATTAAGCCTTTCATTAAAAATAATATATTTCAAGCCAACCATTACAGAAATCTAAAAAATATATATGAATTTAGACTACCCTTATCTTCTCTTCTTTATCTTAAGAGCTAGGCTCTTGTCGGTGGAGTAACCGCCATTCTTTTCTACTCCTTGCCAACTCCTTGACTTCCTGGTACGACACGACATTGACTTTGGCCTTCACTTGATCGATGTAATACCCTTATAAGGTTGCAAAATTTTCTAACTGAGATGTTGGTTTAAAACATGATATAGACAACAAATCATACGACAGTATCTCGTCACTACCTCGCTTTATTCATTTAGGATACCAGACATATAAGTTACAAGAACCCCTAAAATAGACGTCAAACCAAATATACCTTCAAAATATTCACTAATGCATAATATTTTCTAACTAAAGTACGCTACACATACTTCGAATAGTTCAGGTATCCGCTTATTGGTCATAACTTATACCAATTCTGGAATTGCCTGGGCGTTTAGAGGCAGATGCGAGCAAACACAAGATTTATTTGCATCTATATTTGCGTCGCTTAACGTATCCAGCCTTTTTAGGGATAAATACCTTTTCCAACGTCGTTTAGCTAGCAAAAAAAAAATCTTCTGGGAATGGTTTACTTTTTACAAATTCATAGAATTCATTGATCCTACTCAAATCTAACCTTAAGCAAAATGATCAAAACCAAATCCCTTTTTAGCAAACGTTTTTGATAAAATTCGAGAATCTGCTATTATCAAATCATTGCAAACTTGGTACTATGATTTTCACCTTTGTTATAATTAACGAGTATATTAGATTATCTTTTATGTAGCTTTGTATCCTAAATTGCTAGAGAGCACATTCCAAAATTAAAGCTACCGTAACGTATTGTACCACCGTTTGTCAGTTCCATGCGATTAGACGCGACGTGTCACCGCAACACGTCTCGTGATGTATGGTCGACCCCGCGGCTCAGTATCACCGAGCATCGAGGAAATAGTTTATGATGAGCAAGTTTAGAACTTTAGAACACGGGTTATGTGGCAATACATTTGTTCACCTCCAATACCTCCATTGACATGAAATCTTGATATATATTAACAAAAATAGATCTCAAAGAAGAGTACTAATTTAAAAGTCAATGATATCAGTGTGATGTTACCGCTTCCGTGGTCTAGTAGCTAGTCTGCTAGCTTCACACCAGGAGACCGCGAGTTCAGTTTCCGGCAGGGTCCAACTTTGTAGGATTCAGTTTGGTTTGTGGTAGGGAATTTTCCAACTATCTAAGTCTTGCCGCCAAACATCAATGTTAATAGAAATAGAATTGACATGTTATATGGAAATAAGATAGCCAGTTCTACATTGCATTGGAGAATCTCGCAACGGGAGTAAGCCGCTTCCATTTTTGGCAGCATACATCAGGTAAGATATTGCCAAGGGCTTACAAACTGTGAATAAAAGAAAATATATAAATACTGAAGGCAAAAAGACCTTTTGTTAGGTTATTAATTTTAAATTCATAATATTTAATTTATTTTTAAGCAAGTTTTCAACACCTATAGTAATAGGTACACAACATATCATAAACAAATTACAGGTTCCCTAAAAAAACATTAACGTTAAACTGTAGTAAAAACTTATATGAAAAGAGTCTTAATAGTGATAGACTGTAAGGTAGGAGTATAATGAAGGATCATATACTTAATAGATGTTTCTGTGTGTGCTTACATTAACCTAAATTTAGAGTATTTTTTTTTATATTCTTGTGGATAAAAAAATATGTATATAAAAAAGTTCACTTATT
Source organism: Coleophora deauratella (assembly GCA_958295455.1). Classification (NCBI taxonomy): domain Eukaryota; kingdom Metazoa; phylum Arthropoda; class Insecta; order Lepidoptera; family Coleophoridae; genus Coleophora; species Coleophora deauratella. The sequence continues at coordinate 5,492,455 of OY282393.1, forward strand.
GCTCAGTACTACAAAACAGCATTTAGTATAATAGAAAATAAATTGTCGCCTGCGGTATTTCCGGACCGATACGACATTCAAACCTTCAAGAAAAGAGCGTACTCCCATATCAAAGGCCGGCAACGCACTTGTGACTCCTCTGGTGTTGCGGGTGTCTATGGGCGGCGGTAATCGCTTACCGGTAGGTGATCCGTCTGCTCGTTTGCCACCTCTGCCATAAATAATAATAATAATAAAAAATACCAATATGCAAAGCGTAAGAAATGTACTGAAAGCAAATCATATATTGAATCGCTATTTCAAATGACAGGTTACACAAAATACGCCAACCGCATGATTTATGCTAAATTGTTTGTTACTTCCGCGCGATTAGTTCCGCGACGTGTCGCCACAACACGCGCCATGATATATGGGCTACCCCGCGCGGTTAATGAGATACCATACCGTGCATTGTAGTTTATTACGCTGCTCTCATTCATAAGAGAAGAAAGCCGCAAAGTACGCGGAAACTTTCTTATGAATTTCGTTTAATATGATAATCTTAGATAATAATGTACTGATGATGAGAAAAACATTATAATATTTACTTTATATCCGAAACTAGTGATGTATTTCTCGTTATTCTCTAAAAATCCGTTTATTAATGGTAACTTGATCAATTATTTGCAAAATGGTAATTAAAAGGAAGAATCAACAAATGTTCTTTTTTAACCTTTCCAGCAGGAAAAGAGTGCTTTTTGTGCGTAAAAACTCGAAACAAAATTGATTTTGCTCAGTAGTCTACATTAGAATTCAATTCTAGACTACTTCGCTAGTTCGTGATTTAACGTCAGCACTCGCAGTAAAAAATGACTTTGCTCACTTGTTGAAGAAATAACTATTTAAAAAAAAATGTTTACCTACACATTCTTTTAGTTTAAACCGTCATGATTTCAGCTTTTTGCGGTCTTGAAAATAAAAGCCCATACAATAAGCACACACAACACAAACTTATTTTGAACACACGTAATCAAAACGATAAATTCAAATTTGCGAAATACTTTTTTAAAGTGTGTTTATGCTATGAAAATCTTTAAATCAATACAATGCAGTGTGCATATTATTTTTCAAAAACTAAAATATACATATACATGTCTACATATTACGTTTCAAGTTTCATTAGAACTTGACTGTTCAGTATCATGAAATTAAAAATTTAAAGTTTGTATGAGAAACGATTTTTTGTAATATCCCTTAAGTAATACAACAATAACACTATTTAACTTTCCCTTCAGTTTTACGAGAAAATATATTGCACATCCATGTATAAGACCTAGAGAGACCGGAATAATGCTATGCAGGAGCAAACCCATTCAAAAATTTACTTGTCCGTAAAACGATATCAAATGTAGATTTATTTATCAAACAAAGACAGGGATGTAATTAGAAACGGAGCTATCCCAAAAATGTCACTTGGAAAATAGTTCGGCGTCTTCGTATTCGCAATTTGAATCGCAATGCCTCAAGTTAGGTGCTTACGCTCGGAACTTTTCGTAAAGTTCCTCATTAAGTCCACTTACAACTCTAGTGTTGTCACAAAGTTAGTTAAATTTACTTAAATCCCGGCCCGGAAAGACACTGGCTTTAAAGTGCAGACGTAGAAATCTCGCCTTTAGTATAAGTATATTTTCTTACTAGCAACCGCCCTGTGTGTTTAAGCTTCAGATTCAAAACTTAGAATATACTGCATAACAGATAAAAAATACTCTGTTTCTCATAATAGAGGTTTCCGTCCATTCCCAAATAAATATGTTCTCTCATAAACATCTTGACTACTATCTCAGACTAAAAGCCTTTATTTCATAAAGAGGAGTGTGTCGGTTGTAAACAAGACACAACTTGAGTAAGCTCTGATTTGTGGTAGTCACAACTTAAACGAACTTATATTGTTTCCAACCATACACATAAATATAAGCTGCTTACTCAGCTAGTGCAAGTGCATGTCCTCAAATATTTCAAATGCCGTCTTTGAAAATGCTGAGATGCACATTGTACATAAAAGCGATAGTATTTCTGTCGCGGCCTATTGCGACCGTATCGCTACTGTGGGCAATAGTGGTCACGGTCGTGGCTCAGTGCAGCTTGCGTGATCGCATCGATCACGCGGGTTAGCTGACTACAGATACGGCCATAACCTAAATGGGATTGACTGTGGTGGCATTTATCTGGACCATTTCCGTGTTTCGCAAAGCACGTTAAGCCGTTGGTGCCACTCACTATCACTAGGTGGCAGTATTTAAGCCTATAGGCCTTATAGGCTTGAACATTTTGGACACTAGAATGGGCCTCTAGACTAGACTCACACCCACAACCTCTACCACCGGACATCAAAGTCAAAATGTTTTTATTTAAGTAAATGTTGTACACAAAACTTTTAAAACGTCTTTTTTTCTACCTAGTAAACAATTGAAAACCACCACTCGGAACTTGAAAAAAAAAATCTATTAACACAAACAAGAAGCTTTAGTCGTTGAGCAACTATGCCAACCAGACCACAGGACTTGGCCCCCGTGTGTAGTATGGCCTAACTAATGTATAAGAAGAGACAAGTCTCCCAGTATTGGGGACGGTATGGGTTGTTACTGGGTGATAGTGTTTAGGCAGCCACTTAACTCTTTGGTTCAATACATAGTTCCACAAAATCCAAGTAAAACGAAATTTAAGTAACTTTGCCGTTATGAAACCAATTTATTTATTTAACACAACCATGGATTACTTAAAGATGTTGATTTGACATGAAAACATTACTTGATAGTTGCGGATTCGCAAGCATGTCTGCGCCCTCCTTCAGTATTATATATATTACTTGCGATTTGCGAACTTGTCAACAGATGCTGCTGTTTGCTGCAGTGTCATTTCAAATTGACCCTTAAGTGCCATACATACGTATTACGTACGTCCCAACCAGAATTACAGGTGAAAAATTTGGTCCCAATTTCTATGGACCAGTACAGCGCGCAATCTCACTGTAACTCCAATGGCACCATATTTATGGGCAACAATAGTGCCAGCAGGACAGAGACAAACGACCACCAAACAAAAGACAGTTTGTAAGTGCTTTAGATGTGTGGTACCACGAAACCTCGCTTGCGTTTTTACGATCGATTTTTTGAGCGCGGATTTGTCATTTGTCATTGTGTACGATTGAATTTTTTTATACTACAAATGCTTTTATTTTTGGGGGCAAAATTTGTATCGCTTTTTGTGATTGCAGTTGGACTGGTAATATTTTGTTACTTGTGAATGTTATTTCTTTGGATTTTCTCATTTAATACTATAATTAATCATATGTAACCACAGAAAACACACACACACATCTCTTAGATCAAACGCATGTAATCTTTTACGTTCCGCCGTAGGTAAAAAGTTTCCATACATCGAATCGACGTCCATTCGAGTGAGTTGTTGATTTCTAGTACCACAATCACAAGTATCGCTTTAGATAAGGATGTGCGACGGAGAGCATTAAATTTGTTGTAATTAGTTCAGGATTAGAACTGAATGCAAACATTTATTGTTTTTTTTACACGTCTGCCCATACAGATATATGTTTAAGGGTTATGTTTATGTATGTATGTAATGGCCTCTAGCCAAAACGGATTGATGACATTTGATGAGTTAAACGTGTCATTAGATTCGTTTCAATCTCCAGATTGACTAGGGCTAACGTTTTTTATGACTCTATTGCACATTTTTAAAATAATTTAAACGTAAGAAGTTACGATACATATAGGGACATTAAAATTGGTGATACTCGATACCTAATCTTGAGATGAGACTCAGTCAGTATCCTGAATTTTATTAGATGTGATATACTATTAATAAATGGCTTCACGTGATAAAACAAAAATAAAATACGTAGATATTTAATAAAGATATCCAATGAATTCAATAAATAGAATGAATAAGCTATTTAACAAAAAAAAAAAGAACTAAAATTTGAATCAAATATATTTTATTCAAATCGCAATATCTTGGAAATACAACCCAACGTATTATGCAAATGGCAATGTTATGAATTGAACGGCAAATTTATTCGCAAATAAGAAAGAGTCCGGTTCATATGAAATCGTAGTAAACATACCTTCGTGGTCGCTACGAGTAGATAAGGTCTGTTTCAGAGTTATGCATGATGAAACCGTTCAAGTGAGTGTTGGGTCACGTATAGTCTAAGGTTTTCCACAGGCATTGTTTCATTAATCGGAAAAGGTAAAACATAGGATACCTGAATCAGTTTTATTTGAGACTTTCCACCAAGGTCCAATTTCAAAGGCAGTCTGAAATATCTATACTCCAATTGCCTACCCCGGTTATATAGGTAATTTAAGATAATTTGCAAAACTTGATACGATTCGACCCAAAAAAGGGACCGAAAATCTGACTGAAGGACTGGACACCATATGAAGGTTATGTGTTTACTTAGGAAGCCAAAAACTGAAACTGTAATGCAATTTGAAAAAAGATGCTAAATTTCTCGACCTGTAACAGCTACTCTCACTCGTATTACGTATAGTTTAACACTGAAACCAGCCTTAACCTCCAGAGAAATGCATATCTTAGTTTATGTAATGGAATACTCAAATAAATAACCTTGTTGTTAGTACCTTTCCAAGGAAATATGTAAGGGATTGGAGGGGATAACTTTCGTATTATTCACTTGTTTGTGCACGCTTTTTTACATATTTGCATTACGATTGAAAACAAATCAAAGGTATTGTTTATTGAGAAGATGAGAGGCCTGAGTTAATATTAATAATTTCCACGATTTATTATTACAGAACATCAATCAATCTCGCTTTGTTTGTTTCGTACTTAAAACAAAATCTGTTCCTAAGTAAATTTTTCTCAATTTAACGTATTTCACGCAAAACGGAACACTCCCGTTTCGACCTCGCAAGGGATCACCGGAACCGGGTTTACAGCTATCGTGATGGCCTTTTAAACATTTACATCAACTGCTTTATTACGCACTACAAATGTGATGAAAATGTAAATGGTGCCCTTCGGAGATGCTTAAGTGAGATCCTGTTGGTTATTTGCGAGTTAGAGGTCAATAATTCCAGTTTTTATGGAAGGGAAGCGACGTATTAAATTGTATCGTTGTTTCCGAAATTAAACCATGATGGTATCATAAAAAAAGATATTAAAAATCAAGTCGTAACCTCAGTAAAGGGAACTGCGTAAAAAGGAAGACAATAAAAAGTGTTTGCTTCTTGTTCGTTGGAGAAATAAAATTAAAAATTTTATGAGCAACAAATCTGGTTTCAAAAATGTATAAGAATTATCCTTTGGCATATCGATTGATGATGAAAAAAGTTAGTATTATATGGATTAAATTAATACAGAATGTAATAAAGAAGATGAAGGACATTAATTGTACTCACTTGTACTACTCATCACACTGAACAATTTTTTATACGACTTTGCTGAAATAACAAAAAACTTTTCGTTCAAGCAGTTCAGTTCTTCTTAGTTTTATTAATTATCGGTTAATTTGCCGACTTTGTATGAATAGTCGTGGGAAAATCCAGGTTTATTATGTGATTTCAGTAAAATTGTTCAGCATGATGTGTTTAATCCCCAGTTACTCTCTTGACTCTGTATATCTGACAGAATTTTTATAAAAAATATTTAACATTTTAATCAAAATTTAAACTGAAACATTTTAATTAAAATGTTTCAGCGTAAGTGAATACTATAAAGTATTATTAAGTACTTACTCGAGATGTCCTTTGAAGATGTCAAAATCAGTGAAGACAAGCTCAACAATTTCATGTTGGGCCGCTTGGAAGGTGTAGAGGAGGCAGTCGATCCTGGCGGGGTAGGGGCTCGGGTAGTCGGGGCTGCTGAATGTGCCGCGCTCTTTGCCGTACGTGGACGTGAAACGGACACATGTACAGCCTGCGGGAGGGAAAGAGACAGCGTTAGTAGAAGGAGAAGATACATACATTATTAGAAACACTTCCTTTGGTTTTGCAGTCCATTGGCAAAGCAACGCATGTGCCCGCAAAAGAAGAGAAAATAGGATAAACAGAAGAAAAACAAAAAAAGACAGACAAAACGACACAGACATTACTTATCCATATCAGTTATCATACATTCACACCACGTGAAACTAATTTGTCAAGTTAAACTGCCGACACACCGTAACTTTTGTATCGCAGTTTTGGAATTTATAAGTAGGTATTTTATTTCCCGCACCGCACCCGCACGTCACCATGAAGAAACAAAATAGAAAGTTAGCCAAACAGCGCAAGGCCTACCATTAATTTAATTATTCACACCCCATACATACTTAATACGAAAGTGTTACATTCGGGATCGGAGAGGAATTATAGTGCCCAATAAAGATAGAAGGGCTCCAAATACAGATTAACGATAGTACTTATGCAGGCTGTAACAATATTGGTGTAGACCCATGAACTGTGGCTCGTGCTCATCACAGAACAACTTTTGTTCTACGGCATGGCTTTGCAACATTGAACAGCGAATTGTTTGTATATTTTTGGGGATTGACTAGTTAGTGGATGTTTCGGGTTATGTTAGGGAAGACACGTATCATAAACTTTGTGTAGAGAACCTTTCGATAATTATCAAGTGACTCTGAACCATAGTTTCTATGCTCTAAACAATTTCTTTAGCAGACCTGCTTTTATGATTGCTGTTAATATTTGCGGCGTCTGTGCATGAAATAAATATATTTATAATTTTTAAATTAACAACGTAACAAACATTTTTCAAAGTTATTTTGACATGCTGGAAACACACTTTTTTATCATATACTGTACATGTACATTGAACATGAAGTAATCATAGAGCGCATGCGCCTTCGTTCGCGTAGACTTGGAACCAGTCGAACTTTTTCGAACTGGAAATTCAATTTTTCATACAAACTTTAACACCCCCATTTTGTACACTTGAAGATCTAGGTATAAATTTAAAAATATCTTTTATATATTATTTCTTGGTGTACGTATGTTCCAATTCTCTTATACTGAATAATTATGGCTTATCGTAGCATTTTATTTAGCAGAATTTTTTGACTTGCGAACCTGTAGGATTTTCTCCACATTTTTTGTTTGCAAAATTCTATAAAGCAAAGCAATGTGGTTAGATTGATGTATGTAACAATAACGTAATATTTCTCTTCCCTTTTCCACTTTCAGCCAGAAATAAACTTATTCAAATCACATGTACTTTTCCAAAGGCCACCGACTCTGACATGTCGCATTTGAGTACCCACGTCCGTGAAGCTGACATTCTAAAATATTCTGTCCCCGTCCAGTATGAATATTGAATTGATATTGTCATGATTGTTTCCGTCTCTTTCCCTCTTGAGGGTTGTTCATGCGTTTTCGATGTCGACGTATGGAAAAGAGGCACGTTCCAGAAACATAGCTTTCTGTCAAATTGCCAGAACAATCTAAACGCGTTCCTACACTTCTGTTATGCTGTCTCCTGATATAAACGGTGAGAGGTTGAAGGAAAAAAGAAACATCTTTAGCAGATTCGCAAAAACAATCTTATCAACTTATCGTACAACAAATTGGCTTAACAGCTGAGTGGTTTGTATGAGAAATCCCAAACATTTCGTTCGTTAAACATGGAAGGTTAAAGTACATAAGGAGATCATAATGGACCCTGTCGGGCCCAGCTTAAAATAAAAGAGAGGAGAACACGCATTAAAACTTATACTAATTTATTACCTAATTAGAGTTAGGCTAAGTTAGTTTACTGGTCGACTCTGTTTTTTCGGAGCTCCTCGACGATATGGCTAGTTATTTTATAATCTCGCCAATTCCTATAATCTGGCCACGAAATGTATATATCGTCACAAGTGTTATTTTTGTAATAATTACTCACACAATTGATTACTTAAACTCTCAGTTGATTCTTATTAGTTAAGTCATGATACTGCTCATTTCTGATTGGCTATTGTGTAGTATAGTGAACTCAGTGTGCGCTAGGATCGTTTCGTCGCCACACGAGAACAGAGTCGATGGATCTCATTCTATTTAGAACCGCCTTAGTGAACAGATCTCTTGCTGCTGCACAACGAACCTGTTAAGTTTATTTTAATGAGTAGGACCTAACCTCTGTACTTACTCAGTGCCGTACTAAATAAATCTCTCACTGCTTATTCCTGGTTTTCCTGGTCATGAGTGAGCCCTTACCTCAAGAAAATGGAGACGAACCTGAGGCACCACGGCTGCCGTCACCGATCATTAATTTACCCAGAGCGTCGTCATATACTTATAAAATTACTTATCCAATATTTTTTCCTCATGAAATTGTGCAATTATTCGAATCGTTTTACAATCATTATAAGGTATTCCATTGTTCTATATTACACTTTTCGGGTTTTGTTGTATCTATTACTGTAAAAGTTTCACCAGTAAATCTTAGGATTTTCCAACATTTCAGTTTAGGTTAGGTTGGACTTTTACCATTAAGATTTGGAAAATTTTAGAACTGTCTTTTACAGTAACATATCTAATGTTGCCAACCTTACAAAAGAGTGGACTAATCATTACTCTACGGAGATGAATAAATTATGCCTTCATAAATGGCAGTAAATTTAGGTATCAACTTTAAGATTATTCTGTGTCAAGGAAAACATTGAAGCTACACTAGATGTTTGTACTTTAAATAAGTTTTTGCAGAAAATTTATGAATCTAAATAAAATATAAAGGAGAAGGAAAATTCGAAATTAAAGCATATTATTATATCGTTTTATGTTATGCATTAAAGTGTTTTAATTAATTCATTTATATTTTTACCTGAATCAGATCAGAGACCTTTATTTCTTCCATAATGTATTACATCAAGGTTTTATTAGTATAATTTGTTTCTTATGTCTCACCACGGGGGAAGGGGGGGGGGGTGATTAATGATTAATGGACATCACGTGATTAATGGACGGCCCCTAACTAAACCGAGTCCTACAAAGTTCATCCATCCGTCCTTCAAAGTCCGCCGGGAGTCGAACCCATGACCTTCTGATGTAAAGAGAGCGGACTAGCCACTAGACTACAGAGGCGATTAATTTCAAATCATCTCTACCCAAGTAATAGGTGTTCATCTTGAAACATGCTGTGTTTGTAAAGCAAACTATCAATAATAATCTGCTCGTCAGCTAATAGTACAGCATGTCCTAAAAATCGTCTCGTGAGTAAACCTCTGCGTACGAGTAGAGTAGATATTGCAAAGAATTTCACCCAAAAATTATTTTATCACTCGTTCAGCTACGTAAATTAAAACACGTACGGAACTGAGCACTAATTTAATCCCAGCACGGAACTGAACACTTCTTAGTTCCCAGTTTAATTCCCAGCTAGAGTATCTATTCCATTTCGTTTAACTTTCTGAATTCCATTAGGTGAAAGGCTAATTGGTTAATGTGAGTCTCTCGTGCAGTCCTAAATGTGATGTGACTCTCAATCTCAAACCTTATGTCAAAGAGAATAGGCTTATTATGCAGCAATGAAGCTAGTTACGTGATACGTGACACAGAATGAATATGTAATCGTATATACCTATAATTCCATATATACTATATTTTACTATATACATTATACTATATTTCTCTTGTCTTTTTTTACAGCTTTGGGTTCTAGTTTTAATGAATTTTGAAGCCGGTAAACTACTTAGTGACGACATCCAGAGATCAAATTAAAGTCAATTTAAATCATATTGTTTTAAAACTTTTCAATAGCAAAATTATTATAATTAAGGTAAAGGCTCGAAATGGTTTAGAAATTAGCATGTTTCGTATTTTTCTTTACATACCGAATTGAACAAGTTTTACGTCGAATTATTTTTTTGAAGTAACTAATTTATTAATTTAATAGATATCTTAAACATCTAAAAGAAGGCACTAGTCAATGAACAATTTGTTTTTCATTCAAAATACTACCATCACTGAATGTCAATGTACAATCTTCATTAAATATATAATATATATACTCGTAGAAAACTGATAATTTGAATACATTTTTTGATAGAGGGTATAACAACCATAATTAAGGATTTTTTAAGTAAGAGTATTTTTAACAGAATCGACTGTTTTTTTTACTTACATTTGAAGTTGATTTCCGAACTTATGCGGACAAAGCTGCAGGGATTTCGCTTGTCTTAGTCATAAAATATTTGAGGAATGATAAGTTAGACCATCAGGATATCTACGTTCCAAAAAGTTAAACAATAGAGTTGTTACGGCTGAATATTCTGTCTAATTTTCTGGTACTAACTTGTCTTCAAACGAAAATTAACAAAACGGTGAGTTACTCTACAAATTTTAAAAACATTTATACATTTTAGTTCCTTTTAACATTCCAATTCTCTTTGTTGTCAAACGTTATGTAAAACGTGATGCTAAGATATGTATTTGTTAATAAAAATATTTTATTTTATTGAAACAAATTATACTAATAAAACCTTGATGTAATACATTATGGAAGAAATAAAGGTCTCTGATCTGATTCAGGTAAAAATATAAATGAATTAATTAAAACACTTTAATGCATAACATAAAACGATATAATAATATGCTTTAATTTCGAATTTTCCTTCTCCTTTATATTTTATTTAGATTCATAAATTTTCTGCAAAAACTTATTTAAAGTACAAACATCTAGTGTAGCTTCAATGTTTTCCTTGACACAGAATAATCTTAAAGTTGATACCTAAATTTACTGCCATTTATGAAGGCATAATTTATTCATCTCCGTAGAGTAATGATTAGTCCACTCTTTTGTAAGGTTGGCAACATTAGATATGTTACTGTAAAAGACAGTTCTAAAATTTTCCAAATCTTAATGGTAAAAGTCCAACCTAACCTAAACTGAAATGTTGGAAAATCCTAAGATTTACTGGTGAAACTTTTACAGTAATAGATACAACAAAACCCGAAAAGTGTAATATAGAACAATGGAATACCTTATAATGATTGTAAAACGATTCGAATAATTGCACAATTTCATGAGGAAAAAATATTGGATAAGTAATTTTATAAGTATATGACGACGCTCTGGGTAAATTAATGATCGGTGACGGCAGCCGTGGTGCCTCAGGTTCGTCTCCATTTTCTTGAGGTAAGGGCTCACTCATGACCAGGAAAACCAGGAATAAGCAGTGAGAGATTTATTTAGTACGGCACTGAGTAAGTACAGAGGTTAGGTCCTACTCATTAAAATAAACTTAACAGGTTCGTTGTGCAGCAGCAAGAGATCTGTTCACTAAGGCGGTTGCGGTTGCGGTGCTGTTTACCACTGCATAGTGATACATTAATGATGCGATAGTAATGAATACTGTAAAACGGTACTCTTTACAATAAGGTTTGTTGTCATTTTAATCGGGTTGTAAGGTGAACATGAAATGTTGTACACATACCGATATATTCTGTTATTTAACTAGATTATTATAGTAATTACGACAAATCATTTTGTCGTCACAAATAGAACTAGACAATATCGTACGGATAACGAGATTCTAGTTACATGTACCAGAAATTTTTTCAGTGCAAATAACCTTATAATACTAAGGTAACTTATTTCGTACAACTTAGAATCCCAGGCGCAAAGTTATTAAAGTCTTTTTGTATTTTTTTTATATATTTTTTTTAATGCGATTAACGATTTACAAAATGTACAAATGTACCGCTCACATTAGCAACATTCGTTTTTTACACCAAGATGTGAGCCGAGCCGATAATTTGCACACTTACTGCTGAATAGGCAATTTCATATACGAGTATGAGTGGAAATTTCGCAACGCGGAATACGGGGGTTAAACAGATTATCCCCGTGTTTAGAGTGGAGAAGGAATAAAGAAATATTATCATGGCATAAAAAAAAACAAATTCGAAATGTTAATGGGTATTGATTGTCTTAAACTATAAGAAATACTATAACATTGAAATCTTTGTACTTTCATGATTTAAATGAGTTTTATAAAGTACTGGCCGCGACACTCACCCGGGTGGAAATCGTTTCTATGATTGTCATTGAGTAAGTACGGAAATGTTGTTTGGGGATTTTAAACTACTCTATATTATACTAATATTGCTCCTCAGTATTTATTTGGACTACATTCTTATACAATTTCAAATACAATGTGGTGATTACAGAAACATCATCGGTTAAGTACCTACTTTCGTCACAATACATATATGTGTTTTTTTCTGGGATAAAAGTATCCTTTTCTATTTGTCACTTTGTCAACTATTTCTGTGCAAAAAATCACACCGATCCGTTCGTCTATTGCGACGTGAAAAAACAAAAATATTTTTGCTTCGCTCGCCATGATTAATTTCTATTCAATAATAACTATCCTATAGGAGTCATGTATTTTTCCGTGGTAAAAATTATCTATTTGTTAAGCCAGTGCTTCATCTAGCTATCTACCATATTTCATCTAAATTCGTTAAGTACTTTCGGTGAAAGGAGAACAAACAAACAAATCCATATTTTCGCATTTATATATTAATGATTAGTGAGAATGCCTGTTAGTGGTGACGATTCGGTTTTCACGATAAAACTTATTTGACAGAACTAAACTTAATTTAATTGTTTCTCTCTGTATCGAAAAGACAAGGATAGGATGCTTAAATTAAGTTTAGTCCTGTCAAATAAGTTTAAACGTAAACACCGAATCGACACCATTATAGTAGTTAAGGATTTTGTAAATTTAGCTAAACTTTACTAGAAAAAACTAAATAAAAATCGGTTAGCTAGAACGTAAATAAATCGTTATTTTCCAATATCATTCAGTCAAAAATAGCGCGGATTTAATGAGAAATCTGATTGGAATTCGCAGTGCAGCCAAAACTAATTTAGCAGACACAAAATCTATGAATATCATAACGAAAACCGCCAATGAATTTACGGTTACCAAATGAAATTTACTTTGTTTTGCTACTGAACAAAATAATGAAAATGAAACAAGTTTTGTGTTATCGTTTCAAATTAAATGTATTATTTATCTTTCTCGCGTCCCAACTGGTATATACCTATGTAAATATTGAAAATTGCTATTATTATTTCATTATAGTCGAGTTCATATTTTATATTGACACATTCAGGCACAGTATTACAATACGTAAAAATAAGATATGTGGGCTTTTAAAATTGTACCAGTTAAACTTCTCTATACTTCTCTATACCTAAACAGTACAGTGATTTATCACATTGAGTGACTGACAGATAACCCACAGCCTAATATCGAAACCTAACTAAAAGAAGTGGGGTTTTGAATTTTGTGTTTAAAATATAATTTCTAAAAGGTTCGAAGGTCTGCTCGCTTGCATCTGTAATTGTGATATGTACAAGGACATGGGCTCTTATCTTTTATCTCGAGTCTTCAAGTGCTCCCAATGGGATAGCCAGAATGTGATTGTGAACAAAGCCGAAGGCAGAAAGCAAGGTAATCTATACATACGAATGAGTCTGTTAGACTTTGGCAATAACAGGAATTTGCAAAGAAAATATATAAATTATTCAGCCTTTGGCTACAAGATGAATATTCAAGCATCATTTACAACCCCAAAATTAAAATTACACCGACTTTTCTTACCATTAATGACCTAATCATAGTCAGAAACGTTTTTAACAAAGAATTGGTTAAACGTTTCTTTCCCCAGATGATTGCGTCCGTCGATAAAGAACCAGCAATTTGTAAGGACCAATCTCACTTTATCTTTGCTTGGTAAGGTTGATCTTCGGAATAATTTCACTCCGTTTATCTTCCCGTCTTCTCATTGTTTCAATAAATTGTTAATGGCGCTGGTCGTTTGATAGATGATCGGCGTTCCCTAACGCGATGCGTTTGCGAGATTGTGTTATTGTGGTTTTCTAGGGATAGTGAAGATGTTTGTCTGTGGTTCGAGTCAGCTTACGTCAGTGCAGCTAATAAATCACTTTGATTAAAAAACGACGAATTTATTAAAATAAATAAAGCTTAATTAAATTTAATTGAGTTTCTTATCTTTTTAAATGGTAAATATAGTTTAATGATAAAACATTGTATCTGATGATAAAACTGCACTTTAAAGCTTATCAATAAAAATGTATGAGTGATTCTGTAATCCAGTCGATTTTTCCGTCAGTGTACTATTTAAAAATATGGGATCGTGTTTGACTATAGATTCTTTGAACTAACTTGGACATTTTCATGACATAAAGATTAATATACAGATATTTGAGTAGTATATAAGTAAATATAAGTAATTTACGAGTATATTATAGGTATAATATCGCTTCTACAAAAATATTTTCAAGGAAAAAATCTTCCTTGGCCTCTTAAGTCTTGAAAAGTTAATCAAAAGCACGTTTCTTTGTTTTCATTTTGGTGCCAAGTCGCGGTAAGCGACCTCGGTACGGGCTTCCTCGGTAGACAACATGGACTTAGGAGCTGACTGGAGATGACAAATGGTGCTAATGAAAGTAAGATGAGAGCTTGTGAAGACTGGAATTTCATGACTTTTATTTAAATAAAATATTTTAAATTATGCGGGGCATTACAATATCAAACTCAATTCATGGTTCATATCTAGTCATGTAGTTAGTAAAACATAAACAACAAGATCTAAAGCGGATTATCTTTAGTAATTTGTATATAATAATAATAAAATGGCTGGTAGATGTTCCTCAAATACTTATAATACTATACTAAAAGAAAAAGAATGAATTAAAAAAAGGTTTATTTCATTATTCCTGAGCGGAGGCGACCCTGGCCACATCCCAAATTCTTCAAAAAGCAACATTACAATCCTTAGACATAACTCCATCACTAGAAAAGAAAAACCCAACTTAGAAACTTAATATTACAATGTTACATTTCACAATAATACGTGGATCAACGAGAGAATCATGCGCAACTCATCTCAATTCCGTTCCCTACACATACTGTAACAAGACTTCGTGATTACAATCCCACAAACTCGAGTCAGGAGAGTACGTGACCAAAATTCCGCGGGCGATCATTCTTCATCAGAGGATCCATATAGTACGGAGTGTCGCACTGACTTAATTTCGTAAGAATGACTTAGGCTGTGATCCAGCTGTTTCATCATCTTTCTCATCTCACTAATATTATAAATGCGAAAGTATGGCTGTTTGTGTGTTTATTTGTTTCACGCCGAAACTACTGAATGGATTTGGATGAAATTTGGTAGGTAGATAGAAAAAGCACTCGGCTAACATATAGGATACTCTTTTTATTCCACAAAACTTAGTTCCCGGAGGAATGCTTGAAAACTTGAAAATTTCCACTTCGTTACTAGATGGCGCCACCTTAATATTTTCTTTCTCTCTGGACCCAATTCTGAAGTCCACGCAGATAAATTCGCGGGCGGAAGCTAGCTATACAATATTTCAAATTATGAATAATTTAGGTACATCCTTTCAGTCTCTGGAAGTCGCTAAGTGTATTAGGATATGAAAATCTAAGAAAGATGTCTATTTAAGGCGAAGTCAGAGTCACGCCACTCCTTTTGAGGGTATAAAGGAGATGAAACCATATCATACTGTTTTATCACAGTTAAATGATTTTGTAGTAAAACTACATATTTTACTTATTGAGTAACTAATAATAGCCTTAAAAAATCTATCAATTTTTAGCTAGCAACTTTTTTTTTTTAATTTATGTACGTAAATGACATACTTTTTCCAGATACTTTTAAAATTGTAATTATTCAAATTCTAAAACTATTTAGTATCCCTGAAAAGATATGTCTTCACGCTAACCTTAGTGGTTATTGCCCACCTAACAAAAAAGATTTCGTTTTTAACAGATATAGAACTCGGAAAGTCTCCAGTTGATAACTGATTGAAATCCTATAAACGCAGGTTTAACTCTACAGTAAAACAAAGTGATGAAATGATCAGTTGAACTTAAAAACTGTAGATAAATTAATTAAAGTAAAATCTTGGTAAGCCCGCTTCCATCTTCGGCATCATCATCACTTACCATCAGGTGAGATGATGCCAAGGGCTTACCAATTGAGGGTAACAAAAAGAAAACTTTTACATTTGAATTTTTCATGTACGTAATTGATAATTTTAATAGTGCATAGATATGATATTTGAACATTTCTGTTTTTTTTTTATAATCTGAGGTATTTTTTCACAACAGCAATAATTAATTCATGCAGTCGTAACCGAATCAACCGAAACGTATTCCTTCACTTGTTAAATATCTATACTAAAGAAATATTTAACGTCAACCATCTAAACCAACAAAGTAATTTATTTTTTATCCTTTTCTTGGAACTTTTAAGCAAATTACCTTATACATTAAAGATAAGTTGCACCGTTTCCTTCGATCTCATCTCTTCTGATAGATGTTCTCGAACCCTCTGATCCATCTCATTGAAAGGTGGGATATGCTCTTTTCAAAGGCTTTTGAAGTGAAGGTTTCTAATGGGGTTCTATGAATGATGATATTTATCAATGCCTTTTTTCTTTGACAATCTGTACATCGACGAATAACTTTAACAAATATAGGTATATGTAGTAATACGAAACACTGCCAGATGGACTAACTCAAATTTTTAAAGTATGTATTCAAAAGTGATTAAGTATTTTAAGGGTTCTGTATCTTAAAAGGAAAAAAGGAACCCTTATAGGATCACTTCATTGTCCGTTTGTCCATCTGTCTGTCTGTTTTTCTCAGGAAAGCGTGGAGGAAGAAAGTTGAAATTTAAAATACTCAGGCCTGCAATCCCTTGAAGCTGTGCTTTGATTTTTTTTCACAGTTTCAAGGGACTGCAGTACTGAGAATTCGATATAAAGTTCAAGACCTGTGTGTTTATGAATTTATACGGAACCCTCGATGCGCGAGTTCGACTCGCACTTGGCCGGTTTTTTAATTCTGTTAGAGATGCAAAAAAACCAACCATAGAACCAAAACAAAATCATATCACCAATACAAATATATCATAATAATAATTTCAAACTTTATCTAGGGCTAAAATTATACAAACTATTACAAACAATAAATTTAAATCAGCATCAAATACCTCCATTTTACATACAATACACATAACAATAGGCAAAGTATAGTAGTCGTAATTATTACGGGTACATGAACATGAAATATTCAGGTTATTTTGAACAAAGTTGCGTAAAGGTGGCGGCCCCTTTCAACGAAGGTCTAGTCCATGACTTTGAATATAATTAATGTTTTGTTGGTTCCCACGAAGCGAAAATAACGCCTATTATAACGACCATTAATATTGCTAAGGATTGTGAATAATTTCATTGGCCACATCAACAATGTTAGGGTTTACTGGGTCGAATTTAGTTATCAACTTAGGGCCTAAGCGGCATTTATGATTCAAAGACCCGAGGGACCATTTTGTTAGGACAGTTATCATTTTACAGGTATTATTACCTGTACATACTGTACATACCTGTAATAGTTTCATTGTTTTGGTTTCGTTGGGTTCGTCAATTTTGTCTTGATCTCCAGATAGATATATAAAGTTTTAATAAATTTGTTGGTACTATTTAAACTGGAGCTTCTACTCATGAAACTGACCAACTTTACCAAAGGAACTCATAGTCAATTCGCCAAAAAAAAATTGATTTCCCATTCTAAGTGGGCCGATCAGGTGACCGACTGGTTAGAAAAGTACAAAAAGAAATAGCGAATTGACTATGGGTTCCTTAGGGGAAGTTATTCAGTTTCACTAGTAGAAGCCCCAATTTAATAGAAATACAACCAGCTAATTGGTTAAACCCTTGTATATTTTCCATTGTATGCATTTTAGAGTTGAGAAGTTTTTCTTTTATAGCTTTGCTATTGTATAATAAGGACTTGTTTTACACATAAGTTTGACACATCATCATCATGATCAGCGTAAAGACGTCCACTGCTGGGCAAAGACCTCCCCCCAGGATTTACACACCGACCGGTCCTGCGCTGTCCTCAATATTCACCGGGTCATCGGTCCACCGAGTGGGAGGCCTGCCTACGTTCCGTCTTCTTGGGCGCGGTCGCCACTCGAGAACTTTCATGCCCCAACGCAACGGCTATCTGTTCTATGACCTATGTGCCACTATGGGCAAATAATTCTGTGGGCTATGTCGGTTACTTTAGTTCTTCTACGTATCACCTCCTCATTTCTGATTCGATCACGTAGGGAAACTCCAAGCATAGCACGTTCCATCGCCCTTTGGGTGACCTAGTGCCTTCTTATGAGGCCCATAGTAGTACTGAATTAGAGAAAACAAATGATAGATGTGTTAAGAAAAAAGACGGATAAAATAATATAATATTTACTTTCTAATGTGTATTTTGTATGTATATCAGTTTCTGGTTCCCATAATACAGGGAATCCTAGTTTGGGGCCAGATGACCGTATGTGATTTGTCCCGGATATTATTATTATTATGTGTGCTCTCTGCTTAGAGGCTCGAACAAGACAACAGAAGGAAAACGTTGCTATGCAGCTTAAAATCAATTTGTTTGAAACAGAGGGTTGTTGTGTTTTTTAAACTATAACAGACAAAGATTACTCAACTATTATGCTTTATTAAAGTAAGGCAACAACAGGTAAAACTACATTTAACTTGACTTGCGCAGTTGCTGGTGCTAGCTGGATGGATCGCTAAAAGAGGAGGCCTGTTACTGACAGTGGACGATGATGCTGTTAGTATAATTAGGGCTCATTATAAACTTAGGGCACCAAATAGACAAATCCAACACCGAAGTATTAATAACTAAAGTAAAGTCAGTTTGTTCTTTAAAATCGCTCAATTTGTAATTAGTGTACCTATCTATCAGCTTCACTGTTTCAGATCCCATTCGGGATTTGGCTAAACGGTGGGGATGCGGAGAAGTTATAACGAGCGGTGCAGTGGTAGCCTAGTTTAATCTCAGTTTGATAGTGCCACGAAAACTAAATATAAACGATGCCGAGCATAAATGGCATTGAGTTTGACGCATTTGGTGTTTCGAAATTTCTTTTTTAACTCACTCAATGATTTATTCTTCTGTGTATTCAAAAAACGAA
The DNA here is from genome assembly GCA_958295455.1 of Coleophora deauratella. Taxonomy (NCBI): domain Eukaryota; kingdom Metazoa; phylum Arthropoda; class Insecta; order Lepidoptera; family Coleophoridae; genus Coleophora; species Coleophora deauratella. The sequence goes on from OY282393.1 coordinate 5,511,510, forward strand.
AGAGTATCAATATTTTCTACCTGCATGCTATAGAAATAAATAGATGTTTTTAAGAATCATAAACTTATTGAAATCTCCTAGGAGTTTATAATTGCGATATACCTAAAATCTCAACAATCGCTACTAAGATTTCGTCTATACCATTGAGATGTTTGATGAAACTGATCAGTTTCAAAGAACCATGGCTAGAGTGGAGTAGTTACACACTCTCCGGTAGTATTGTATCAAATTGATTGTTTGAACTAAGTGGGAACATACTATGCTTTTAATTAATATGAGTGTCTATGCTTTCGATGAAGATGATCAGTCGGTAGATACATATATCTACGTAACAATATATCATCAAAAATGTATTAAAATAATAAAATAAAAATAAAAATGTATTTATTGGAACTTTGACAGGAAATTATTGTAAACGATAATAACTACATTAGTCGACGACTGTGTCGTAGTTATTAACGCCCATCTCCGGAAATAAAATACGTGTGTGTGTGTGTGTGTGTGTGTGTGTGTGTGTGCGCGCGTGTGCGCGTGTGCGCGCGTTTAAATAAATACAATCAGAAGTGGAAAATACCTAGCTAACAAATTACTAAAAAATTTAAAAACTAAAACTTGGGATAGTAAAGTCTAATAACTAAAGCCACAGAATTGATTTTCAGTAAACATAGCTTAGAACCACCGCAACGGAACTTGCTTTTAAGTGCTCTAAGAGTACTTTTATTATTCCAGAAAAATATAAGTACCTCCCATAGAAACCCAGGTAATGTTTAAATTTTTCTCAAACCTGTTATTACCATTATTCTTTGCTACTGATTATTAACGTTTATTGCTTAATTGTCCTCAGAAATAACAATCATATCATACCATACAATGAAAGGAGTAAGTATGTTCAGCCTAGCTGTATAATATATTTTGAAATCGTTTTAATATTTCCAAAAACATTTATTGTAGACAAGGTGCTCTTCAGAGGTAAATTTAAGAATAGGAAAATCCTAGTGCATCTTTTTACACTGTGTTGTCTGAAACCCTGGATTTTATTGAATATGAAACAAAATTTGCTATCATCTGTCTAGCTGAAGTATTAATTCGAGAGAGCTACGTCGTTCATTTCACAGTCCCCTCTACGCCATAGGTTATTTATATGAAGCTTCTGGGATTTAAATCACTGTTTTACTTGTAAAGATTTACCTATATAGGGTGTCCTTAGTTTTATACATTATATGCCGATAATGATGTGCTCTACTCATGTAACTGAACCAGTTTTTTTCTACTGCTAAAATCACAATATATAAAATGTTGGTATTTGCCCACACTGTTTGCTAATCAGGCCTGCCAATTGTATAAAAAATACCCTATCAGCACACGATTAAATCACCTCATATATTTAATTTCAGTTATTCTTTATAAATATTTCTACTTACTTGGATTAATGGCGTAACCCTCGTCCACCGTGTGTAGCGATAAGTGAAGGAGAATTATCAAGGTCGTGCGGACCTGCAAAAGTAAGAAAAAATATTAAAGAATTGCTCTGTGCCGATAACAAACTTCATACGTGTTGATTTACAAGTACGATTGATAAAAATCCAAAGAAAATTGAGAATTGTTACACTATATAGGGTGACCTTAAATTAGTTCTTTATACGAAAGGCTATGCATGTGCTCATGATAACAAACAACTTTCCCTAAGGAACCTATAGTCAAATAGCAAAAAAAAATTTGGACTCCCCATACAAATCGATCAACTGAGTGAGTGGCCAAATTATAATAATTACTATGGGTTTCTTGGGAAAAATTGTTTGTTAACATGAGCACATGCACACCCTGTGGTATCAAGAACTAATTTAAAGTCGCCCTATATAGGTAATAACTACCAACGCACTGGAAGTCATTTAAGGTTAAACGGCCTGGTTGAAAAAATCCGTTAGATGGCGTTAATTTGACTATAACTTGGTTTCTGAACTGCAGAGAATAGGTAATAGAGAGTTGCCTAGAAAATCATAAAGTAAGTAATATAAAAATGTAAAAAGGAAAAGTTTGTTTTATCTTTTATAAGATCCAAAGTATTTGAAGTATTATAGATTGCTGTCACATAGATAAAAACCTATAATAATATGCTTTTATTAATATACAATTTATTCATACAACTTTATTCTGTATTGTCTAGGTGTTTCATACATACATATAATATGGACGTATTTACCCGATTTTAAAAGTGATTGTATGGTGATTGTCATACTACCTGCTAACCTATATTGGTGCCAGATGACTGTGTTTTTTTCCTGAATATATTTGTAGATATAGATATAACATGTGTATGTTTACAATTAACTATACAAACGATTTCTCACTATAATTTAATATTAATATTATGAATGCGAAAGTATGGATGTTTGATTGTTTGTCAGTTTGTTTGTTTGTTCCGCTTTCACGCCAAAACTACTTAATGGATCTGGATGAAATTTGGTAGGTAGATAGATAAAGCACTCAGCTAACACATAGGATATTATCCCGGAAAACTTAAAGGTTGCCGTAGGAATGCCTAAAAACTCAAAATGTCCACTTCGTCACTAGATTAACATTATCTTAACATTTTCTTTCTTTCTGGACACAATTCTGAAGTCCACGCGGACGAAGTCGCGGGCAGAAGCTAGTATGGGGATATAAAAAGTCAAAAAATGTTTTTGAAAGTTCAGCAAAATTGTAGAACATTTGTTTAGTTTCATAGGTGAAAACCCGTCTTCTAATATTGCTAAATCTACATATATCTATTTGTTACAACCTGTATATCTCTGACTGACTTTGTGAAGTTGTGGTTAACGTGGACATGTGGTTTTGATTTAATTCACCAATCAATAACTCCCTGTAATATCGCAAACTCTTCTTAAACCCTATGACTCAATCCTGATGCTTGAACACAGTATGTTTTGAATCCACTTCAAGTTCACTTCGACCAACTTCCACTCTCAATTATTCTGGAAACTCCATATTGTTCAACGAAACACGAACAATGTTTCCACAGAATCAGTTTTATGCCCCGGGCGTATTAAATACATAATTTCGTGCGCGTAAGTATATGTTCCTATCAAGAAGGCCTTTCAGCAATTTGGTATGAGCGATGGGAATAATATGCCATCCGAGGAGAACAACCTTTCTAAAATATTAAAATATGTATGTTGTACAGAGTAAAATAATGACATTAAAATAAAAGTTAAAATTGATTACCTACTGTTTTTAATAAACTAAATATCGTAAATGATAAAGTTAATGTTAACGTAAATGATCAAGGCTCTTCCTGAAATAAAAAAAAAAGATTTATTATTAAATCCTAGATTTAAATTATGCGTTTATGCAAACCCGCTTAATATGCCACGATTTGTAATTATTTCAGTTTTTTATACCCATACAGAGTTGTTTTTTATTTTTCTTTTCATGTATGACCTAGATACTAGATACTGAAATACCAATATTAAGTAATAAACCAAGAAAAAACATCTGCCATTATTGAAAATATTATAATAAATAAAGCCAGACGCTTTATCTTTATGCAAACTGTAATTTGTAGTATATCTGGACATTCCAATTATGTATTGATGGAATTTTTATTAGATATTGATTGAATCGCTAATGGCCGAATTCTCGTTTACTCATTTATCATTTGAATTATTTATTTGAGATCTTTTTTGGAGATGGTTCGTTAAAGTTTGTTGCTAGCTATTACTGAGGATATTAAGGTTTGACAATGATTTATAGAAATATAAAAAAAAAACATTGGAAACACATTTCTAAGTTCTCATATCGTATAAGTCTACACCTCATTCGTATGATTACTTTTCATATGATGATGACATGATTCTACATATACGTTTTGAGATCTGAAACGGGATTAATACCTGGGGAAATGCAAAGGTTTGCTTTATAAACATAGCTGGACTGTTAGCATCACTCGCAGTGTAATATCTTTTTTTTCTTTTTTTTTTTTATGGCAGAGGTGGCAAACGAGCAGACGGATCACCTGATGGTAAGCGATTACCGCCGCCCATAGACACCCGCAACACCAGAGGAGTCACAAGTGCGTTGCCGGCCTTTGATTTGGGAGTACGCTCTTTTCTTGAAGGTTTGAATGTCGTATCGGTCCGGAAATACCGCAGGCGACAATTCATTCCACAGTTTGGTTGTGCGAGGCAGAAAGTTTCTAGTGAAACGCACAGTTGTGGACTGCCAACCATCTATGTGATGGGGATGTATATGTTGTCGCGTAGAACGATGGCGGAAAGAGGCGGCAGGGATCAATCCGAACAATTCCTCGGAGCACTCCCCATTGTACATGCGATAGAGAATGCAGAGCGAGGCTACATCTCTACGCAGCGCCAGGGAGTCAAGCCGATCTGAAATATCCTGGCAGTCGACGATTCGAGTTGCCCTTCGTTGAATGCGGTCCAGAGGGAGAAGCTGGTACTGGGGTGCCCCTGCCCAGAGATGAGAACAGTATTCCATATGAGGCCGAACCTGTGCCTTATAAAGTTGCAGGCGATGCGCCGCAGTGAAATACCGTCTCGATCTATTGAGCACACCAAGCTTCTTCGAGGCTAATTTAGCCTTACCCTCTAGATGGCCACGGAACTGGACTTCACTCGATATGTCGACACCAAGAATTCCGATACTAGCTGAGGCATTTAGGGGAGTGTCCTCAAAACGAGGTGATACGACAAATGGCATTTTCTTGGCAGTGAACGCGCAAACTTGTGTCTTAGTGGGGTTAAATTGGACCAAATTAAGTCGACCCCATTCTGAGACTTTCTTTAAAGAGGCCTCAATTTCCGACACAAGTTTGTTTCGGCTCTCGATGACGTTTTCCCGAGAAATGTTGGCACGGCCGGTATAGAAGGCATCACCTGTGCTGTCATCCGCATAACAATGAGTGCTGCTGATTTGCAGCATATCATTGATATGTAGAAGGAACAGTGTAGGCGAAAGCACACAGCCTTGAGGGACACCAGCATTCACAGACATAGAATCTGAGCATGCACCGTCGACTACGACCTTTATGCTTCTGTCTGCAAGAAAACTAGTGACCCATTTGCATAATTCCTCGGGAAGCCCATAAGAAGGAAGCTTCGCAAGAAGTGCTTTGTGCCAGACCCGATCGAAGGCCTTCGCTATGTCCAAACTAACGGCCAAAGCTTCCCCCTTAGTCTCGATCGCCTGTGCCCAACGATGTGTCAGGTAGACAAGAAGATCACCAGCGGACCGGCCCTTACGGAAACCGTACTGTCGGTCACTAAGCAGCTGGCGGTCCTCTAGGTACCGAAGGAGCTGGCTGTTGATAATGGACTCCATTATCTTTGAGAATAAGGAGGTTGTGGCTATCGGCCGGTAGTTGGACGGATTCGAGCGGTCACCTTTTTTAGGGATCGGGTGCACCAAAGCTGTCTTCCATGACTTCGGGACTACGCCAGTGGAGTATGAGAGCCGAAAAAGGCGCGTTAAAACTGGAGCCAACTCTGGAGCACACACCTTCAACACGATAGGAGGGATTCCGTCGGGCCCACTCGACTTATGAATGTCGAGGGAAAAAAGTGCTTTACGCACTGAGCGTTGGTGGAACCGGATATCCGGCATACAGCTCGTGCACCGCGGTATGGTCGGCGGCTCGTTTCCCCCGTCATCCAATGTTGAGTTGAACGCAAAGAGTTTGCCTAGAAGATCGGCTTTCTCCTTTGCGTCGTGGGCCAATGAATCATTTCCCATGTGCAGTGGTGGAAATGATGGCGTGCAGAAATTCCCCTGGACAGCTTTGGCCAGAGACCAGAACGCACGAGTTCCCGAAGGAAGACGCTCTAGTCTCTCGCCAATTCTGCCTATGTGCGCTGACTTTGCCCTGGCAATGTCTCTTTTGAAGGACCTGGCGGCAAAGTTAAACTCCTTTTTTAATACGCTGGTCTTTTTATCCCGTACCTTCGCCGCATTTGCCCAGGCTTGGTAACATTCCTGCTTTCGGCGAGAAGCCTTTTTGCAGGACCGACCAAACCAAGGCTGGGATTTGCCGCCAATGGGGACCACTGAGGATGGGATAAAAAGCTCCATACCCTGCAGCACCACATCAGCGACAGAATCGGCAGCGAAGTTGGGATCATCCGGCGTGAAGCAAACCTGCCCCCAAGGGTAGGACGCAAAGAAAGACCGCATCCCATCCCAATCTGCTGACTTGTAATGCCACACACGACGGCGACAGGCGACTCGCGGTCGCGGCGGGCACGTGAGTGGCACCGTACTCCGGATAAGGCAGTGATCCGAAGAGCCGAGTGAGGCTTCAACGGATACTTGGTAGCCGTCCGGATGAGAAGTCAGCAGAAGGTCCAACAGTGAAGGTTCATGGTTCTCCACATCTGGGATTCGCGTGGGCGTAGTAACCAGTTGTGTCAAACCATATGCCAGGGCGAAGTCGTGAACAGATCTCCCCGCATGATCGGTCTTGCTAGAACCGAGCCATTCGGCGTGGTGGGCGTTAAAATCGCCGAGTACCACGATCTCAGCGGATGGGATCTGCTGCTGCACAGTATCTGCAGCCATTTGGATGTGCTCAATGAGTCGGTCAGTTTCGCCATCGCCGGTATGGGACCTATATAGGCACGAATAGACGCGGGGATGGTCATTGCTGTCTACACGTAGCCATATGGTGGAGAGGTCCCTACCTTCAAGGTTGCTGAGACGGCGAGAACTGATATCGTCTCTAACGTACACGCACACTCCAGCCCTAGGCACGAAGGAGTGTTCCAGTCCATACCCAGGGTAGGAGAGGTATGATGTGTCTGCTGGGGACGATATCTGTGTCTCGGTCAGGAAGAGCAAGGCCGGCTTTGCTGTCTCTAGGTGGTAGTGAACAGCATTAATGTTTGAGTGTAAGCCCCTGATGTTGCAGAAGTCCACGGCCAGCGTGGCAGGGGGTGCCAAGGTGTTTTTGCCCTTCCCTTGTGCAAGTGGATGATGGAGCGCTGTTATGCCCCCCGCAGAGTACGACGAGGGGCGGCCTGAACGTCCAGGCTCAGGCACATTGTATCCTGCGCATGGACGTCCAGAGAGGGATTCTCCAGCGCTAGCGCAGCTGGTACCCTCCTGGGGTAACATATTTGGTAACTGCGCTATCATTGGGGGGGGGGGGGGGTTGGGCTTCCGGTACCCTCACTCACTCGGCGAAACACAACGCAAGCGTTGCTTCACGCCGGTTTTCTGTGAGGCCGTGGTATCACTCCGGTCGAGCCGGCCCATTCGTGCCGAAGCATGGCTCTCCCACGGATCTACAGTGTGTAACAGAAAGGTGTGATAATACTTCAAGGTGGGCTTTTGCCCATCAAACTGAACAACTTTTGTTCTACAACTTTGTTGAAATCGCAAATTTTTTTTTGGACTTTTCATACAAATCGATCAGTTGGCGAACCAAGTTTGTATGAAAAGTCCGAAAATTTCTTTGCGATTTCGACAAAGTTGTAGAACAAAAGTTGTTCAGTTTGATGGTTAAAAGCCCACCTTGAAGTATTATCACACCTTTCTGTTACAATCTGTATATTGACTATTGCTCCTATGTAGACATATCTACATAGTCTATATATAATACATATATGTGCATATACACATATAAAAATGTAAATATAAGACGAATAAAATGACACAGGCTACATTTTGTCACGCAAAAATATAAAATTCCCTCAGAAATTACACCAATAATAATGCAACTTGACAAAGCAAGGTTAGCAATAAAGTTTTTTCATTCGTTCAAGGTTAATTATTGTTCTCACCCCGGACACTTCATACAAATTTCGCGCCATTGTTTACTACATAGACATTCATGTTTGTACACATATGTTAATGTGTGCGAGATGTGCTAGGGTTGAATCGAGATTTAATAATTAGCCCTCATTGTCTTTATTGTTAACTAGACTTTTACAAATAAAGTGAAGGCTGTATACACCAGACAAGACTGTATAGCCTTAGAAGCCTTTAGCTCTCTCCTTAAAAAAAAATGTCTTTGGTTATTAGATATATTGTGCTTTGGTTTGACAACCCCTTTACAAATGGTCACACATCGGTCACACGGGGCGGGGGGTGAGGTAGCATTCAGAGAGCGGCACGAAGTGTACATTCTGTATAATGTCCTTATACTGTGATTATTGTTATAACTATGTACTAATTGAAAATTAAATTAGTTTCTTTAAAAGTTTAGATATGACTTTGATAAAGGGGAGGGAATTAAATAGCACAAATTTTATCCGAATAGCTTTCGGCTCGTGCACTACGCAGGGTGCGACAATCATAAAAACGACATACGGGAACGGAGCCGCGGGCTTAATCTTCTATTCATATAAAAGAAACGCATGGCATGATACATCCTGACACACGGAAACAATAAGAATATCAGTCACGAGATAAGAAAAACGCCCAATTCAATTAACGTAACAAGATATTTATGTAATTTTTTTTTTTGTTTTTTTTTTAAAGAATGTTGTTTTTTATATTCTTTTGCCTCTCTTGTCACTTACTTTACTACCCTAGTAAAAAAAACTAGACTAACTAATTTATCAAATCAATAAAACCTAAATTCCCTGCACGTGATCGCCGTATGGTTCGTTCCAATCAAAAAAAGCAAAACGTAAACAAACTTACTATGGAACTGACACATGTCAATGTCATCTGCATACTACGTTTGTTTACCTTTTGCTTTTTTTTGATTGGAATGAACTATAGGTGATACTGATACTTAGTGCAACATCAGATAACCGTCATCCATACCTTGTGGATCGTATGGTTAAATATGCCACACGATAAAAGAAGAGAGAGAAGAGAATAAAACCTTAGTATCGTACATAAAATGTATATTATACAAATCCGGGGATCCAGACAAAACAAACGATACCTCTCAATCCAAAATTCAAAATTCAGAAACAGTTTCAAAAACTTATTTTGCAATGAAAACTTACAGAAAATATCAAGACAAGTTTGTATACTCAATAAAGGTTTGATATTCTCTTCCTAAAATCACTGTTTAATCTTGAGTACGGATCATTTTCACTCATATTACTCGATTTATTTATTAATTTCGGCAAACGACATTCTGTTTCAGACGCCATTATTGTTCTTATGACAGACAGAGCCACGAGTGACAAAATTTAGAACTAAAATCTACAATATGACGTCATCTCACGCTGTTTTACAAAACCTCTTATCGTTGACCCGCTGCATTGATTCTTCTTCTTCGTATTATAGCCCAGTTATTATGAGAAACTGCTAAAGGTCGTTCAGCTGTTTTACAAAACGGCACTGTTTTGTAAAATCACTAGCGGTTTTGTAAAAATGGGGATTCTGCAATCCATCTGCGACATATCTATAGTATCTTTTTTGTAGTCCTCGCTACAAAGTACTTATCTCCATAGATTATTTACATTTCTACGTTTTGTATTTGTCTAATCAAGTGCCCCAACATATGTTTGGGTACCTACCTAGGCATCTTCTCTTGTTTTTCCAGATTTAAAACTTCTTATTTGTTTTTCTTTGGGTCCAACTAATCCTTCCCATCTTTTTCCATGGATGGAATTAATGTTTAAACGTGTCGAATATTTTTTCTGCTTTAATATCCACACTTCTATTTTCATTCAGGGTACACCGGGGCGAATCGGATCAATTTCACTTTGAGGTTAAATAAAAACAACTTCCATTGGAAGATTATTTTATATTTTATTTATTATTTAAGCTGTATTCAGTATTTATTCCAGTTCGAAATTTATAATCATAAACTTGAATAGTACTGAAATTGAATTTTCTGTGAACGGAAAACTGAAACTTGGGAAATATCCGATTCGCCCCCAGTTTTTGGAGTGAATCGGATCATAATATATACAGTAATTAAATACAGAATTCTTATAATAAACGATTTTTAATGAAACAAAAAAAAATACATATTAATTAAAGAATCAGGCATATAGTTATTGGCATGAAAATCCGGATAAATAGTCCTTTTTGTGGCACCATCCTTCACGTGACAGAATTCAACTCTCAACACTCAAAGCTGAATTCAGTCCTCCAATGGTGGGTATAAAATTTAACCTCAACAGAAAATGTACATAGTGCCATACTCTTGACTAAGTCCTACTTCATATGAAGCATTAGTCTTATTTTTAACCTTCATAGTCTCATAAATATTTTCTCTTATGAAGTTATTGTCAAGTGAATCATTATCCAACGTTTTCGAACAAGTCCGTTGCTACATGTCCTCAACTCGTTGTTTCCAGAGGGCTTGATTTTCTATTTTCCTCACATCTCATTGAAAATATTGACCTTGGTTATTTTTTACAAATATCAGAATTATTTAAAACCATAAAAATTAAATAAAAATAAGATATATATATTTTAAGTACAGATCCAATTCACTCCGCAGAACATGATCCGATTCGCCCCATATCTAAGGTCATAAAAATAATTATCTTATCAGAATACCATTCACGTAGTTATTAAAAAGCTTTTTTATTTTCAAAATAAAGTCCATACTTAATCAAACTATTAAATGATTTTAACTATAAAACAAAATCTTGGCACAAAATAACAAGTAATTATTACGTATTCTACAATAGGCGCAAAAACTGCCGTAGCGTCACTTTTGCATCAAGGGCGAGAGTTGTAGTTACTAAAACACGAGAGGTATCAAAAAACTCAATATAACAACAGATGCGGGGGACAGGGACGAAGTGATGTGTTGCTATAACAACGGTTATTCTAGCGCGGAATTTAAAATATTTAATTATTTCTTATTTCATCCGATTCGCCCTATGATCCGATTCGCCCCGACCTACCCTATTTGTATTTATTTATAAATGGTCCCAATGTATTTTTTTTCGTTAATCAACAGTGTTAAGAGTAATTAACTTGAGCAAAAGTAAAGAGACAAATTGTATGGCAATAACAAATTACCCTCGATGAACTGAATACTGCGCACAAAACAGACATACGTATAGAATAGAATATTATTATTTAAGGTATTTAATTCAAGTTGGAAACTTGCAGGTTAAAAGTTTTTAATTGCCTTCATGTATTGTACCCACTTATGTGTGTCGTGTGAACTCATGTGTGTGGATGGAGTGGAACAGGCATGATTGCTTGCTACAGTTGGAGGAGAATGGTACGCACTTTGTTTCTGAAATTACTTTTTTTAGCAGAAGGGGATTACAATAGAGTTTCTTGATAAAAGTTTTTACTCACTCGTTGGCTCAGTGGTTAGTGATCCTGACTACTGATCCGAGAGTCGTGGGTTCGATCCTCACCCAGTGCAAACATTTCTGTGATGAGCAAATTTGTTTGCTCTGTATCTATGTAGGTGTAAACGTACATATATGTATATGTATATCAGTCTCTGGTTCCCATAATACAGGGAATCCTAGTTTGGGGCCAGATGACCGCGTGTGATTTGTCCCGGATATTTATTTATTTATTTTAGTTTCATGAATGAAAGCTTTTGCTTTTTTTTAATATGTTTAAGTCTGAGATTGAAAAATGTTTTTGTGAATTTTTTACTGTCAAATAAATGTATTTTCTTTCTTTCTTCTTTCTTTCTAAACAGTTTCATCTGATTTTTTTAACCCCTTTTTCCTTCAAAAATATTGGTACCTACAATGTCTTGTCTTGTCGATAATATTAGCAATTCCGATAAACCCAAGATTACATTGTTTGACGCTATCTTCTCAATATCTTGGGTTGTTGTTATAATATAATGGGGACACGACATCCACGTCCAAAGTACCTAAGGGATCTTAGGGATCACTGTTCTTAACTTGGACAAAACTCATTGAGCCGAAATACATTGATATTGCCAAGTTGTTTGAAATGTCGCTTTTCATGCCGTATAACTCTCTCTTGTACCTAAAATACTGTATAATATGCCTCTAGAAACATATTTTAGACTGTACAAACCAAATTAGTTATTTGAATTGCTTTATCTGATGTGGATTAATTTCTGCTACAACATTTTATCCCTCCGATTTTAGATGTGATACATATTTAAAGGATTTTAAATATATGGTTAGCAACAATTTCTTAATATTTTTTTCACAGATTTCTGTTTTTCAGGCGTGGCGTTTGTCTCTTTTAGTATAAAAAAAACTATAAATATAGATGAAAATATAAGATCAGTACATTTCTTGGTTTCATATAATTAAAATAAATGAAAAAAGCAAGTGAAAGTATAAATACAAAACCGCAATGAAACAATGTATTTAACGTAACATTGTAACATGTGCACATAAGGTTTCTATAAGGCTTCAATAGAATAGCATAGTCTGCAAAGGGCAGCCTAACAACATGCGTTTTTCCAGCGTTACGTATTCGTATTATATTAATACAAACCATAATGATCAATACGTAAGTTTCTCCGGTAGTATCTTTCGCTGACGCAAAGAGGTCTTGCATCTTTGGGTCTTTGAGACAGGGAACAAAGTTATTACAATAATTCTCATAAAAAATGTAATTTTCATAGAAGCTAAGCAAAAGCTGTATCCTATAGTAAATTGTAAAATAAATATCAATCGTAATTCAAATTTCTGAAAAAGAAACATAAAAATAAACGAATAAACAGTCTTCAAGTGCAGTTCATCGGACCAACAAACTTTCATCGTTATCCATAACCGTCTCAGCGTATTATGTCCTTTTCTATGAAGGTCACGAGTGCGGTACGAAAGTTATGAGTATAATGAGATTTTTCAAGTTTCATCTTTAAGCCTTTCAAGCCTTTTTAAGGTAAATTGTACCTACGTCGGTCGCTGTACTGTCCATACTTTTGTATATAGAACACGTACGTAGGGTAATCCCTATTCTTCACAGCTGTCTGACTGTAAGTGGATTACGGCGGGTGATCTGCTGCACATAATAATGGTAGACTTTGTAAGCCAAGTGTTTGGTCTGAAAACCTTTAAAGAAAAAAATATAGTCTATATTTTATAAAAATATAGACTGTGACCTTTATATGTAGAAAAAAAAAACCTAAAATATTTATAAAAATATCAAGATGTTAGATTAGGGGTCTAAATGTACTAAAGTCATTATTTATAGAAATAACAAAGATAACAGAGAGAAGAGAAAGTAAAAAAGTTTTAATACTAATACTAAGTGATTTAAGTTGAATAAAGCTAAATAACAATTTCCGATCAAAATAATTAAAACGTTCGGAAACAAACCGCACACCTTAAAACAAACAAAACCCTTTCCCTGCTATGAATAATTTATTACGCCATATTAAAATATTCATTCTTACCCGGCTTCTTATATGTATATCATAGTATAAAATTAACAAGTTAGGTAGTTGTATGAGGGGTCCAAAGATATAAATCTAGATGCACTTAACGTGACCGGGGGTGATGCTAGCACAAAATCAAAGAACCAACGTCTACCCCTTGGTATCATAGGTAATTGTATCACTCGATAAGAAGAATACATCGGTAGGTGAAGAAAACTAAATGTTCAATGACATTTTATACTTGACTCCGTGGGTCAGTGGTAAGCGCACCTAATTACTGACGTGAGCTGTCGATGTTTTAATTCCTACTAAGGGCAAACGTGTCTGTGATTAGCTCAATAATACTATGTTAACAATCTAAATATGTATTGATTAAAACGTATATGTGTAGGTATATCAATATTTGGCTCCTATAATATAGGGTATGGATACTTGCAATTCTACAGAACCTACTATAAATATTCCCTAATCCTAACAAAATATGGATTATGGTCTAATAAATGAACACAAAATCCTTTTTCCTTTTAATAATATGGACTTCTGTCACAATAAAAAGATAAAATATTGCGCAAAGGAAACCACTCCTAAAACCGAATGAAGTCATTTGGAGCGACTTAAGAGTTAATCTTTGTTCTTGAATCTAATTCACCTTGAATAAGGTTCAATATTCCGAATAATACTTTCGATGTCGTAGCGTACGAAATTCGACACCCATACCCTAATCCTCTTACCCGTAATATGTGGGTGAAGCCTTCTTATATCCTTACGTAAAATATTACATGTACTACCCACGCAAATACATATTCCAGCTGGAAAATTTAAATTTTAGGTTCAATACATTACTCGCTACGCTTGATAAAGCGCTGTTAGAGTATCAAATATCAAACAAAATTGTTTCTCGTCAAAATATCGAAAATAAATCTATGTACCTACACGAGAACTCCACAGACTCAGTTCATTTATAATACATGTTTCAATATATCAATTGTAAAAATGTCAAAGGATATATATTTTCTTCAACAATTTCTGCAAATAAAAAAAAATTTAATTTAGATATAAAAATGAAATAATAACATCCAAATGTCACAATAGAAATTTAATATTCATTACATATAATAATAATAAAATAGTAATATGTGTTTGTTGTTTTTGAAAGATAAAAAGTATCTTAGATGACTTGCGGTCATCTTGCAGTCAAGTACTGGAATGTTTGGTATAATATTTTTTATACAGATTCAAAATATTCCTTTTTAGGGTTCTTTAATACTGTTTTCATTCATTGTTGTTGTTGTTTAGTTTTTTTTACATTATCTTCAACAACGGAATCCAGAAAACCCCGCAAAAGTTTGAAGTCACGATTTAATTTAAAGTCTCATTCTTTTTAGCGCATACTTTATTACACATAACTGTACTACCTTTACTACTACTACCTTTAAAGTGTATTTCTTATAACTTTATTTAGGTAATTATATTTTTATAATATTTAATATATATTTAATATCTGGGACAAATCACATACTTGACTGTCGTCTGGCCCCAAACTAGGATACGCTGTATTATGGGGACCCAAAGACTGATATACATACACATACTCGTATACATTTAAATATATAAATATATAGATATAATAGACCCAGACTTCTGAGTCTTCTGTTCTTCTGACTTTTTTTGCAGAGCAGAATTGTTTTCTCTGGCAAACAATTCTGCTCTGCAAGAAAAGTTTGCCCTGTGTGGGGATCGAACGACTCTCGGATCAGAGGTCAGGATCGCTAACCACTTAGCGAATCAGTTATAGAAATTATCCATTTTTAACAGATACGTGGAACGGAATCATCGTAACCAATTTACGTATATACAGTAAACGACTGCAGCAGTTCTCACGCTTACAAATCAATATTACTAAAACTGGGCGGGACGACAAGTTGACTACATTTGAAGGGCTAGCAGCACTTCCATCAGGAATATGTCTTACAAGGTTGAAACCAATCGAGGTTCCGTACATCCGATAAATGTGTGTAAATTAAACTGTAGCGAGGAGAGAAGATCTTATTTATCTCAAAACGCGAATACTTTTTGCCATAGCTTGTTGTTATCATCAGCTTGTCTTAGTCCACAATTTATGATTAACACTAATTAGCTGTCATTCTCCAAGGCATAGACAACGTATGGTCTCCAAGGCATAGACAACGTATAAAAGTAAATATACCTTATCTTCGGTCATACGCGTCTACCTTATGCCAGTTACCTTGGCCATGAAACAGCATCTGGGGGCGTATGACAGTGCACATTGTGCATAAAACCACTCCACCAAGCTTGGGGAGTCTGAAACGCTCGCCTATTTGTCAACGTGGTCTCAACTCCGGTAGTCTTTGCTTATGAGATAAAAGAAACCTATATATAGCGTTAAAAAACGCACTCGCAAAGCTTAAACTGGAGCTTAGGACTGATTATATTGAACAACTTTCCCCAAGAAATTACTGAATACTGAGTTCTAAATTTTAGACTTTACAAATCGGTTCGCTGATCAACCAATTTTATATAAGAAATCAATTTTTGTTTTTGAGAATTTCGTTATGTCTTGCATGAGGAAATATGTTCAACGGGTGAGACGAAGTCCCTTTTTATGCGTGAGTCGTTTGAAGGTGTACTAATATATATAATGGAATATGTAATAAAAAAATCCGCCCATAGAGTTATGAATGAATGAAGTAAAACTCCATATACAAGATATAGCTGTAAAATCTTACGTTCGTTAAAGATTAGTCGCTACTTATTTCTTGAGTACTTTCGAGCTAAACTAAGGGGACTTGAATCTTCTTTCGTAAAATAATGAAAAAGGATTCTAATTTCTTTTTTAGAAATTCATCGAATGGTGTGTAGGTATTAATGAGAAGCTATAAATACACATCTTTCATGATAATTAAGTTTCATTTTTTCGATATAAAGTTAGTCTTGGACTTGTTTGAGCGTCGATACTGTTTGGAGCACATAACAATGGACAAAGTCACTTTACCTATAAGAAAAGCTTTTGACCTATGTGGTAACACAATGAAACTGTTATACTGAAAATGTTATAGTTGAGCATAGTGGTCAAATTAAGTTTTATTTTTTAATTGTCTTTTAAGTACAGAAACTACATGTAACTAACTATAAACAATAGAAGGAATATTGGGATGGCGATGGTAGGCGGTCTTATAACCTTGTGTATATTGCCATTTTTTTACTGTGCATGTGGGAATATTTGCATGTGAAATTAAGATATAAAACAAACCCTCAACACAATATTTTATACAGAAGAATAAACCACCTCTGCTCAAAGATACCATATTGTGAAGGCTATACAAGGTTTCATGACAAATATTTGCAGAGGGCCGTACCATGTTGGGCCATCATTGGACCTCTCAGGGTATCGCCGCTTTATCATGAGGGTTTTGGCTTTAGGATGTCAGCTAGAACCTTGTTTTCTTTCGACCCTATATTACTGACTACTATGGTAGAGTTTGCATTATATTTTGCTGATTTTGCTTAAGGTTTTCGAGTATCTAGGGAAGTGCTCCGTTGTCATTTACTGCTTATATACATATTTAACGAAATAAGATCGTTTTACTCAAGAATATTTGTTCTACTATTTTGCTCAAATACAATAAAAAATTATTGTTTTTGGTTGTTCATACAAAACCATGCTACGGGTTTTCTATGAAAATTGAAAATACAACTTACCTATGTCCAAATGAATTAGTACACGGAACTACTCCACCATTCTTATAACACAAATTCAAAGAATAAGCTAAAAAGGTTTTTCCTATCACAGCTTTACTTCGTTTGTCTACTGACACTGGATTATAGCCCTTAAGGTAAACATGTCAATGCCTCAGACTTAACCCAGCATGTGCTTAGAGATAATGTGCAGCAATTTATCAGGCTTAACTTGACCGCAGCGAATGGGTTAGAAATCACAATCCTAACTCCAGCAGTGCTAATAATGGACAATAATGGCTTTAGTTAATTTGACAATTGAATTACTGAGTTAGTAGTTTCAATAATGGTTAACGGTGGTTAATGAGTGTATGATTGAGTTGAGAGTCATAAAGTTTTTTTCATGTGGTATCAGAAAAGCAATGTATCTTTGAAAATTACCAGTTAATTAATGAGATGACATTACACAGTTAATTAATGAAACCAGTTTTGCTTCCAGATATGAAGATGGTAGGTACTCATATATCTGAGCTTGCGTGTACTACCCTCGACTAACTCACTAAAATTTTTATAATAAAAAAAAACATGCAATAAACCTCGATTGGACTGGGATGAATACTTTTGTTTTCATTAACAATTTTGTCTATTACCGAGAAATCGAATCTGTACGTAGGTGAATCAAATGAAAAACAATAGCTTTACATGAAGGCTACAGCAGATGAAGTTGCCTCCGTGTAGGCACACGTTACATGGAATATTGCAACAAGGTCGTCAGTTCATTAGTAAAGTTTCGCTGTGATAAAAAGTTGCTTCAAAGCCACATAAACTTGGGTAGCTGTGAAACGTAGTTCCAGGACTTGTGTCAAACTTTTATACCAGAATAAAAGTTGGGTTTTTACAAAGGTCGGGGAAACTTTTATATTTCGTATGCCCTTCCAAGGTAAAAAGCCTTAACATTTTAACAAACAAAACATGCAATTCCATAGTTTCTACTATTCTTCAAGAAGACAGAATAGCTTCTTATGAAGAGGTGTATAATAACGTCCGGCAAATGCACAAAGTACTCAGATTTTTGGAAACTTTTAAAGCCGTGGAAATCCTTGGAGGAGGCCTTCTCCAGCAGTAGACGTCTTTTGGCTGATAACGACGTTTTAACTTTTTATGCATTACGCGAATGCATATCATAGTTGACTTTCGCAAAATACCTTACTTATTCAAATTCAAAATCTTTAATAAAAATAGGTACTTAAATTGTTCTCGTTTTGGTAGTGTTTTTACTACTGTTTCCTTTATCAAACAGAACCTGCAGGTTATATAATATATAGTTAAATTATAGTTATGGTTAGCGAATTGAAAATGCGACGCTATCGCACACCGCACAGTAACTCAAATAATTTATAACAATATTATAACAGATTTTGGATAACTTTCCACCAGGTGGTCTCTTGATCTAGTCAGGTTTGCAGAAACCCGCTGGATATGTGTGACTCAAATCTGTGCTTAGTGGATATCTATGAAGGAGACCTATGTTCCACATTAGATATTTACCACCTGAGGAAAGGGTAGGTGCAATGATAGAAGAGAATTTTATCTTTAATCAAAATAACTAACAATTGCTATCATATCGTTGCTTTTCGCACACAAGATAAGTCACATTATGATGAAAAAACTTTGGTTTAACAAAATCCGAGATATTTTGACTATTTTGTTAATGAAAGCAATTTTGTATTTTATGTAAATATATTCAAATGTCTTAAATCCATTTTGGCGTTTATTACAGGCATCATTTATTATTTCTCAAAAGTCGTTATTTTTGTTTATGTTGGTAAAAAAGTTAAAATTTGTGTAAAACAAAACAAGAGGCCAGAACAACACATAAATTTATGTGTTTTTTTATTGCTTTTAGGTACCAGCAGATGAACTAAGTGACAAGTTACTCGTTTCGTCAATCTCTGTCAGGGCTTACTCAGGTGTGTTAGGAAAAGTAGAAATAAGGCTTCTAAATTTAAACAAATCATCGATTTTGAAAAAAACTATCATAATATAGGTATCAAGTCATCAATCGCAAATGTCAAAAAATAACACATAAAAATCCATTAATAAAAAAATTAGAACCTCAAAACATAAAAATATGACACGATAAGATCTTCTGAAAGCTCTTAGTATCTATAATTATTTAACAGAAAAGAGAAAACTTTATAAAAGCAATCGCTTTTCGTGAACATAAATTTGACCAAATTAAATGATTTACCAAGACGAATCTGAGATATTCGTTACCGCGTCTCAGTGCTAAATTTAGCGGGGTAATGGATGGCATTGACGAACAAAACAAACACACACTTCAAAATAACTCTTGAACAACGCGTACACAGTATGTCTGCTTAGTCTAGCGTTCCAGGAAATTATTCTGACAGATGCTGTGTGGTTTTGAAGCGGAGTTTCCTCGTTGTTTTCGGCTTATTTCATTAAAAACCTATATCTTCCCCGCTGCTCTTCCCAAAACTCGGAAAAGTTAGGCTAGACTTCACACATGGGGCCAAGTCTGATTTGATGGAGGTTATAATCAGCCCCAGTGTTTTCAAGCCGCCTATAAGGCCTCTGACATGATTTAACGACTGCCATAATATAATGATAGCAAACGGCACCAACGACTTAACGTGCCTTGCGAACCACGGAAACGATCAAGATAAGTACCACCAACCATCATGTATATCCACTTTATAACCGTGTCCGTAATCAATTAACCATCGTGATCGACACCGATCTACCCTCAAACCTAAAGCGTATTTCAGCATATAACTTACATTTATCGTGACAGATTTTGATAGAACTACAACTAATCTCTTAATCACTGAACTGACCTTAATTTTGGTATAGCATAATATACCATATACATGTGGCAGGCTTTTAAGAATTTAGCCTTCAATTGTTTCCGCCCACTGAGTAATTTTACGTAATGAACTTTCCCTTCACCACGTCGAAATCAATACATTTTTAAAGTAGAATTTCAAAGATACTAAAGTGAAGATCCCTACTTACTTAGATAATTTTGCGTTCGTGTCCCTGACACAATCCTGCAATATTTTTGCCGCACACTTTAATTGTTATTGCCTCGCTGCAGTCTAGAAAATAATCGTTCGAGCTAGCAATTTCCATTTTTATTTTAGCAGCTGATTGCAGCACTTCGATCCACTTTTATATCGCTATAACTCGCTTTGACATTTTATTTAGATCCTAATAGTGGTGCCTAGTGGAAAATGGTTTCAAGCAATTTCGATTTAATGGAGGGGCTAATTAATTTCTTGAGTGTATTATCTTTCTTCTGCCGGTTCTTTGTTACTTTTTTATTACGTAAGAAAAATCATAATCGTTACAGATATCAATTAATTACAAATAAAAAATGTAATATGAATGTTATCATTAATAATAATAAATATCCAGGAAAAAACACGAAATCGTAAAATTATGTTCATCGCTGAAATATTTGCCCTGGGTGAGTATCGAGTCAATAATAATAATGTGTCAATAAGTATATAAAAAAAAACCTTTTCCGAGAGAAAGGTGTCAACTTAGCATTTGGAATTTAAAATGTACTTTAACATTACTTTCAAACTTCCTAAAAGTTAAACATTACCGACTCCATAGCATAGTGGTTGACAGTTCTGACTATGACAACGAGGTTCCTAAGATTGACAAACGTCGATGTCATGAAAAGTTTGTTTGTAATGATCTGGTTCCCATAGCACAGGGAACCCTAGTTTGGGTCCAAATTAATGACCGTATTATGTGAATATTAAAAAAATCTGATGTGAATAAATGCTTCATCATCAGCCAAAATATGTCCACTGCTGGACAAAGGCCTCCCCCAAGGATTTTCACACCTGACCGGTCCTGCGCTGCCCGCATCCAGTGGCTTCCCGCAACTTTCACCAGGTCATTGGTCCAATGAGTGGGAGGCCTGCCGACGCTACGTCTTCCGGTGCGCAGTCGCCACTCCAGAACTTTAATGCTCCAACGGTCATCTGCGGAATGCGAAGAATCCCCGGTAGATACCAGGCTACCGTATAAAAGTTCCGTGTGGTATAGACGTTGTAATAGATAAAAAAAATACAATTTGAAAAAATGCATAAAGAATCTACTTGAATAAAAACAATTTGGGTATACGAAAACCGAATAAACGCTTACGCTTATTTAAATTCTATTGTTTTATACTATGTGAAGTATTCGACGGCCTGTTAGTGACGATGGTGCTAAAAGTGGGCCTCATTTAATGGACTCTAAACAAAACAAACTTGTAACTTTATTGTCGTTTTCTCTTCGAACAATGGAAAGAGGAAACTCGAGCAACAGACCAATTCCGAATTCCCTCTCGATGAACTGAAATTTAAGGATCTACATAACAAGAAAAAGTTTATTTTCAAGCAAGTATATAACTAAACCGTGAACTTTTAACTCAATAGGTTTTATTTATCTGCTATTTGTTGGAATTCATTCTCAAAAGCTTCAAAAGCTTTTACTATATTACAGGTAAGTTATATTTTTTTATTAACTTAGAAAACTCACTTCTTTTCAAAAACTTTAAATTCTTGGAGCTGCTATTTTCATTACTACGAAAAAGTTGTCAATAATCTTATATTATGCTTTTATTTTTAAGTAAGCATTTGTTTGTAATAACAGTTCTCAGAACTTATTTGATCTACCTACTTGAATATCAAAATAGCCGGATATTAATATTTCAAGTGATCGTTGTTTCAGACATATTAAAAAACCGTAGGTACCTTCCAAAAATATAAAAGAAAAACCGGCCAAATGCGAGGCGGACTCGCGCGTAAAGGGTTCTGTACCATCGTACAAGAAACTCCAAAAAAACACATCTCTTGGGAACCCCTTTTAATTATTATTTTTAGTGACTATAGTAATACAAACTCTGTGAGCATTTTAAACGTCTACCTATTGCGATTATTAAGATCGAGCAAAAAATGCCAAAATAAACACGTTTCTACTAGGGGGCCCCCTACTAGAAACTTAAATTTTTAATTTATTTTTATTATTTTTTGTTATAGCGACAACAGAAATACGTTACACATTCTGTGAAAATTTCATCTGTCTATCAATTACAGTTCATGAGATACAGTCCGCTGACAGACAAACGGACGAACAGACGGACGGACTGACGGACGAACATCGGAGGCTTAGTAATAGGGTCCCGTTGGCCTTTGGGTACGGAACCCTTAAAATAACCTTAATTTAGCAGCGGGGATTGAACTTAAGTTCAGTTTAGTTGATAATAATAATGATCATCATCAGCTGAAAGACGTCCACTGCTGGACAAAGGCCTCCCCCAAGGATTTCCACACCGACCGATCCTGTGCGGCTCGCATCCAGCGGCTTACCGCAACCTTCACCAATAATAATGACAAAAATAACTAAACTATTAAGGGTTACAGTAATACACATTTAATAAGGCTTACGGATGTACCTGCGCAGTAGACACATTTTAATTACGCGGGAAACTGATGGACTAATCAAATAGCTTCATTGTCATCCACCATTACATGTTCCTAAAATCTCTGCCGCTATTGGTTGATTGATATCGCGCCTGATTGACGGCTGTCACCGTGCATTGATTGTTTCGGGTGTTTCCGTCGATAGTTTGTTCTTGTCTGCGCGAACGAAGATTACCGACGCGCCTTATTTTTTGTGTACTACTGTACTTATGTGTATATTTTGTTGTAATAATTAAGTTATAATGTCCAACAAATTCAATAAAACTATTTAAAACTTTTATTTTTTATTTAATTTCTTTTACTCATAAAAATGAACAACTTTCTCCTACAAAACCTTAGTCGATACGCGACATTTCTTTTTTTTTACTTTCCTTTCTCCATACTTCCATAATGCATCACAAAATTAAAATAGAGATGGGCAGGGCATCTGGTTAGATCGAAAAATGGTGGGTAGATAAGAACAGTAGGTAGAGCTGCCCGATGCTCGGATGAAAATAGTGTTATTTGACTTTGCTGGGCGAGACTGACAAACGACTGAAACAAATTATTTGGACAAGAAGAGGTCTATACTATAAGGGCTGATAAGGTAGATAGATTTGAAGTTGAAAGATCAGCACGCTGGTTGACTTTTTAGAAAAGTCTAAAAAATACTTTATCTATGAGTTCCTTGAGGAATTTTGTTTAATTTCATGAGTAAAAGCCCGGGAATCTGGCTGATTTTGTTAGATTTTATACAAAAGTTAGTCGGCCGTCGCACTCTTAACTGTCTAAACATGACAATAAAGAAACTGTCTAAGTCATGTGAATATCTCCCAAGTGTTTGTGCAAACTTTGTGTCTTTGTCAAGGGGCAATGTTAATGACAGCTCCCTGCTCTTGAAGTGTGGGTTTGCTAAAGATCAAGTACCATAATTGAAAGACACATGTGGGGAAGTCGAATTTTATTGTACTGTATTCATCTTGTAGATAAGCTTTGAAAAGATATTTGAACAGAAGTATATATTTGTATTCGTATGCGGGCTAAGGAAGCAAAAAAAATACTAAAAATTGTTTTGCTTCCTTAGCCCATAACTCGGGTAACATAATAACGTCAGTACACGTAAATGTGTGTGTGTGTGTTGCTTGGCTTGCGCTAAGCAACCTATTTTACCCGTAGGCGTGAGGTCGTCTTTAGAAACGGGTAGGGAGGGCCATACTCTGACGGTGTACAGACAGACACAAAGATATCTGAACCTCTCCGTAATACACCATGTATCACGAATAGCTTTAGTAGGGGTTCAGATATCTCTGTGGGCCAGTTGTACAGTAGCCCACAGATATCTGAACCCCCAAGTTTTAAAACGTAATTCGCACTTTGCTTTGAAACGCCCTCTATTGCAATTTCTAACTAGTAGATGTTTGCGTGTGCCTGCGCGTAAACTTGTTCCGAGTTACTTGCTCGGCTGTGGCACTGCTGGAACTTTTTGTATTTCTATTTCAAATTAAAGAAAATCTGATTTATGAACAGTAATAGATATAAAGAACAAAATACATTTTACCATGTTAGGATTCGAATTCCCGACCTCTGGCTTGTAAAGCAGGTGCTTACCAAGATGGGTTATTGTCTAGCCAGGTTGTCATCATATCATGACGTCATGTCAGGAAATTTGTCATCATACTCATCATACTTTTTATGCCTGTGACGCAGTCATGACATCTTCGTCAAGGCAGACTATAATAATGCATTGAAGATTATAGTGAGGGTTTACCAGAATTATGTTTGACAACTAATGTGTGATATTTATCTACCTACCTCGAATAGATAGACTCTAGCCAGTGACAAGATTATCGTTCACCTCGCGTTACAGCTAGTTCATTGAGTTGTTTTGAGTTTTAAGTTTAATATCTTCAAGTTATTATTGAACAGACTTTTTAAAAGCTTAAATAATAGTGTATAGGGGATAAAACCTGTGGTCTATAGTATTTCCAGATGATAAGGTGTCGCGGTAAGTAGAAATTATAAATATTTGTTTTAGAATATATTATCATAATAAAATAGCTAATTGTTTCGTGAAACATGTTCTTTTGTTAGAATGAATATGTATAGATATATCTTTTCCAGAAAATCACAGTTCGTTTGTGGATTAAGACATATCAAGAACTGGTGACGTGAAGCGTAACCGCCCCGGCCGCGGCCCGCAAGCGATGGCATACCTATACAGATGCTTCTGGCCTTCACCGTGAGATCACACAGAAGAATTGAAAACGACTAATTCAACTGCCGTTACATATAATACATCATTGGAAAGAATGAGGAGACATTTACATGCAGCTGGGATCCACAATTTTAAGCCGGCAAAAAAATAGAACTAACCGAAGCTCATCGTCAAGCCAGAATAAGATTCGAAGCAAATTATCTTAATTTTGATTTAGAGAATGTGTTTTATAATTTAAATTTAATTACAGATAATGAGTATAAATAGTTATATAAATATTATATAGTTATATAAATATTATATAGTTAAATAGTCATATATACAGATAACATAATAAACTATTATTTGTAAAGAGAATAAAATCATCCTATGACAAATACGAGTAACTTGAGAGATATAAATTGTTACTTAATATAGGTAACATGTTGGTTCTCTTAATTAAAAAATACCTAATCATAGTTTGAGTTTATTCAGAAATATAGGTATTCATTTTCTAAAATAGATAAAAATAAAATCTTTGAATATTTAAATGTTTTTTTTTTATTTGTATTAAACTCTGTTTTTAACATTTAACATAAAGTCACAGAATGACAAAATAAGCATGTATTTCAAGAAACTAAAAGAGACGCCGGGACTCGAACTCGTTCCTGACGATTTCATCTCAAGTCCGTTTACTAAATGAGCCATATCGGCGGCTATTGTAAGGTTGAAATAAAGATATGTATGGTACTGTAGCAGCTGTTCCTTCGTAAACTAATCAATAGATGGCATAACCGAGAAAACATCCATCGTTATAGGTTCTCATTTGCGTATTGCGTTTTTGGTTGTTACGTCGTCGTTATAGATACTGAGGGGGGTTCCAGTATATTTGTGGCCGACTGTACTATGATACATAATGTGGTACTGTCGAGAGAACTAATTTGGAACTAATGCTCTGAGCTATTAAGGTCTTCCCATGTAGTCCCATCATAAGTGGCTCTATAGTGTAGCATCAATTTAAATTATGAATATTTAACGCGATGCCTGCCATAACATGATTTTAATCTGTGATATTTCGCACGGAAAATCTTTCTTCCGTGATATTTCGATTCGTCAATAATTTAAAACGTGTTAATGACAGCTTTTAACGTCCGAAAACTCATTGTTTCCATTAACTGTCTTTCCGAAAGTTTGAGTGGTGTTCAATTTAATGCTTTTGTCTCTCACTTATTATCTGAAATCATTTTAACTTTGTTATTTGAGTTATTTTGTGATATTTTACCAGAACAGATAAAACGTAGGTAAATATCCTTATAAATACTGAAAACGAATACACTGTTAACACAGCAGGTTTTTATATAGAATCGGAAAGTGAGTAAGGTAGATTAGAACTTATACAGGGTGATATTGTAATGAACTTTGATCCATATTTTAAACAGCCCAACTAGCCTACTTTGTAATGTGTATGGGATGCTAAACATTCATTTTTTTAGGATTTTATCAAAGTTTTTTAAGAAAGTTCCTCAGTTGTGTAGATGAACACGCTAAAATAAAAGACGAAATTAGCATGATAGGTAATATTTTAAACTAACAGTCCAGTCATGAAACAGATATACTCCACGAACACCTGAACTCAGATGGACTATACCTATACTCTAAAAGCATTTTTTGTAAACTCTACAATTTTTATGTTCCCTACTGAGTTAACGGAACAGCTGATCAATAAATTATTTTAGTTAAAAATACGGATTCTCAAGAGTTAGTAATAATAATATCTGGGACAAATCATACACGGTTCAGTTCGGATCAGTTCTTCTATGTAATTAATAGAGAAAAATAGCCTATTATACTTATTTCGATAATACAATACTCTGTATTTAAGAAAGTTTATCTGCACAACTAAACGACTTTCATATTAAACCATATCGCTGAAATGATAAAAAATAACATTCAAAGTCCATTTTCGTTAGGAGTTTCATGACAATCAGTTTTATAATACAATATATGCTCTATTTCACGTTAACCCCCTGCATTATGCCTATTTGGTCTACTATGTCAGGTTGACAGCCCAATGGAGTAGGACTTACAATTAGTCTATCACTCGCTTTATTACCTTTCCCGTACACAACGATATTTATATTGTGTACTCTGCACTAGATGCCTTATTCAGAACTAACTTTATTCAAAATATGATAGTGTATTTTTTTAAATTCCATCCTTATATAATATCGGTGGTATGATCAAAAAGTTCTAGAGCATGTAATTGAAGTTTATCTATCTTTTTAAGGACGTCAGAAGTTAGTCATTTTTCTTTTTGACTCTTTTTTTAATTCTTTAGCGATAAGACCGCGTACCTGTATGTTTTTTTCATTTTTTATTGTTTTTATTTTCTTGTTGTAACTATGTTGTGCAAAAAAAGTATTTCATTCATTCATTCAAATTAATTAGCTGATCGGCCAACTAAGAATGGGTAGTTTAACATTGTTTTTAACTTATGAATTTTCTTCGGTAAAATTGTTGAAAGTCCTAGTTTAAATGGAATAAAAACAAATATCTGGAACAAATCTAAGTTGATAAACTTAAAATATTAAGTTAACAAGAATATTCGGTTTCAGCTTAAAGGTAACTTATCCACTTCCTCATTTCGTTATTTCGCACAAAATAAGCGATTATTGGTAACGCAGTTTTTCAAAATGGTAATTTTTATGACAAAGGACTGGGGGGACAGAGATAAATCACACATGGTCATCCGGTCCCAAACCAAGCTATATGTATACATATATATTAAATCTGTTCATTACCGAAATAATTGCCTTGGGTAGGATTTGAACCCCCCATATTCGAATTAGTAGCTAGTAGCGCTAATCACTGAGCCATCAAGTCAGTAGGTCAACTCAATGTAATTCAGGTGTACGGCTACAATTATTTCAACCCTTAAGAAACCAAACACTATTACCATAGTTTCTAGTTGAAGCATTCCTTGATTATTCAACATCGCCTTAACATTAATTACCTGGCTTCAATGGTATCTCTAACCTCATTTTAATATACAGAGTGTTACAAATAAGACATAAAGTTAAATATTGTACATTTAACATTAAAGGGAAGAGTATGGTTACCCACAACACAGGGAATCTATTGTGGGGACCAGGGCTACCCTTATCATTGTTAATGTTTTTTATATTTTTGGTACAACAAAAATTAGTATTATTATATTCAATATAATCTTTGCTTTAACTCACCATGTTTGTTAGAGAGATTTGATCCTTATGATTGATCCTGTTGATTAATGCCATAAAAGTACAGAATGCTGTTTTTGGATTTTAGCCGGTTCGATTCCTGGGTATGACAAGCGTATCTTCAAAAATCTTGAATGTAGTTTTGCTTATTTTTAAATATAAAGGAATATTTCCTTTGAATAAAATTTGCTATTTCCAGTATTTAGAGTAGTTTCCCTCCAGGTTAGGTTACAAAATTCCACCCTGTATCGATATAATATACCAAGACACAGGGCAAACAAATCTGCTCATCATAGAAATATTTGCACTGGATGGGGATCGAATCCACGACTCTCGGATCAGTAGTCAGAAAGCATTAACTACTGCGCCACCGAGTCAGTCAAATCAAAAATCTCCGGATTCATTTCTATGATGAGTATATAAGTATTTTTTTCAGTACCCCAGTTAAATGTCCTACACATTTCACAATAACATTGTTTGTTACTGCTGTATTTGCTTGACTAAGTGGACGAAGTGGGGAGTGCTCCGAGGAATTGTTCGGATTGATCCCTGCCGCCTCTTTTCGTCATCGTTCTACGCGACAATATATTCATCCCCATCACATAGGTGGTTGGCAGTCCACAACTGTGCGTTTCACTAGGAACTTTCTGCCTCGCACAACCAAACTGTGGAATGAATTATCGCCTGCGGTATTTCCGGACCGATACGACATTCAAACCTTCAAGAAAAGAGCGTACTCCCATATCAAAGGCCAGCAATGCACTTGTGACTCCTCTGGTGTTGCGGGTGTCTATGGGCGGCGGTAATCGCTTACCATCAGGTGATCCGTCTGCTCGTTTGTCACCTCTGCCATAAAAAAAAAGCTTTGGCCAAAGCGGCGATCTAGTTGTCCGACTCTATAATAGGAATAGGTAAGATGGGTTGACACAAAAGGAGATTACATACATGCATGTCATCTACATAATCCCCAATTTCCCCGTTTCCAAATAACTGTCTGTACAAAATTGACTGCGGTAGTCAAATTGCTCTTTAATTACTTCTTGTCCTGTGTCAAAAACGAAATATTCGCTAAGTCAAAATGCTTGAATACTACAATAATTGCGTTTTTTTTTATTAATATTTTTTTTTACATGTAATTAATATCCAAGCGAGTATATTTACCTGCATTATAAGACTTTTTTTAGTCTGTGGCAATATAAATAAGAGAGCTATTTAGTTAACCAGAATAATTATTAATTTTTGATGCAGTCTACTACCAGATTTGAATCAAATGTATTAAACAGGTACGGCAAATCGATCGGCCTTAATATGAAGAGTCCAAATTTTTTGATTGATTTGACTACGGGTTCCCTGGGGAAAGTTGATCAGAATCAGGAGTAGAAGCACTGATTAAAATATGACGCACGACTTAATAGATTTACATATTATATAAAATATTCTGATTCCACTTTCAAAAATGACTTTTGCGTAGTCTTAAAATTTTTCACTCACTCAGACGCGGGATTTATTCATCAACGAAATAAGATTTATAGAGCTGAGCCTACTATGTAGTACTCAATCCAGGTTACTTCGCAAAGAAGATTATCTAAGGAAGATTATATAAAATGAGTGCTCATAAAATAAAACAAAGCTTAAACTACGAAAATTTTTCATTTTTTTTCTCTCAATTGGTAAGCCCTTGCTTGGCATCATCTCACCTGATGGTAAGTGATGATAATGCCGAAGATGGAAGCGAGCTTACCAAGATTCCCCAACGCAATGGGGAACTGGCTATCTTATCTTCATGCCGGAATTCATCAATGCTGTAAACATTGATGTTTGCGGCAAGACTTAGATAAGATGGTGGTAGTTAGCCAGGCGGGCTCAGAAAATGCCCTACCACCAACCAAACCGAGTCCTACAAAATTGGACCACTTCGGGAATCGAACCTGCTGATGTGAAGCAAGCGGACTAGCCACTAAACTATGGAGGCGGTTAAATCTTATTATTAAACGAGTTATCTTGTAAGCGTAGACGATTTCGAAACTTTTCGACGAAAATCTAGGATTAGGGGTTAAAAATCACCACAAATCGATCTATGAGGGAATTATCTTAAAAAAACATTCATTTTAGGGAGATTTGAACGAAATTTACATAAAATATCAACGCCTGTGATGTTTATTTTTAACCATTGCTTATAAGTACTTTGGTAAACTAGCGGTTTTGGTGTGAGCCACTTACGTTTTGCTGCTTTTAGGTCTGGATTCAAATCCCACCCACGAGATTTTATAGTTTTTGTCTTTTTATTTTTTATTTTGTGTGAACTTATGTAACTATGTAAATAAAACGACTTAAGAGTGATAAAAAAATATATTTTAAAGACATTTGAACGATTTTTTATTTATAGCGCCATCTTTCGCCGTATAAGTGAATTACATACCTAATAATTGTTCCGCCCTGCCACATGTTTGGCAATGGGGAAGAAAACTGACAAAGCTCGCCGATAGAGGCACTGATATCGCTTGACTCATACTAACTGTCAAAACGTATAGAAAAAATTGCACAGAGTAGTGATTATATGCTCAATGAAAAATTGTTTTCGCGAACTAAATATAAGATTATTAAAAAATGCCACGTTGTGTGGCGATTGGTTGCAATAATAATTTAAATCATTATTTTCCTAAAGATTCTCGGATGAAGAAAACGTGGGAAAAGACGTGCGAAACAGTCCAAGTTGCATACATTTTCCATTTAACAATTTTACAAAAAAAACTAATTTATAACACCTCGATAATAAAAAACGTGGAACTAATAGAGAGTTTTCCACGGCTTTCTCTAACTCAACTAGATGGCGCTGATCAACATTGGAAATAAGAAAATCTTTAAAAACTCGTCAAAACTGATTGATATTACTGATTTCTATCATAAAAATGATGAATAGCTTTCGAAGATCACTTTTCATTAAATATTTTTTTGTATTTGGATTCAAAAGAATATTTTCATAATTTTTGATTCACAAAGCTTATCAGTATTGTTTTTGTATTTCCTAAAAGAATTATATTATGATAACGATTTATAAATTGCATTTAAATCATAAATATGTATTAAAATCTATTTATTTGTAATCTATATATAACAGAGAAACCAGAACGCACTCAGGTCATCCATATTTGACCAAGCGGGAAATTTATCGTTTCTGTTAATTCAAATAATAAGAATCTATTTTCACTTGGCTTTTTATATATTTTCAACAATATTAAATCTATTTTGCTGCCGTAATTTCTACGAAACACATTGCCAAAGCTTAGAAACGCCATCTATTGAGAATCTTATTTGACATACGTCATCTGAAAACTCCCTATTGAAAGTTGTTATGAGTCAAGCGTCCGTAGCGCCATCTGCAAATAGCTTTGCGTTTTCTTCCCCATAGGGGATTTTCCACGGCTTTGTCTAAATTCAACTAGATGGCGCTGATAACTTTTGCAATAATAAAATCTCTAAAAAGTCGCCAAAACTGATTGATATTACTGACTAATATCATCATAATAAATGATAAATAACTTTCTAATATTAAGTATCATTGAATATTTTCCTGTTTTTTTATTAAAAAAAAGGATAATTTGCATGTATTTTTTCAATAGAATCAAATTATAAAAAATAGATTATAGATATTTTCAGAACAAATATTTCTTGTCATTTCGTCCCTGCATAAAACAACACCCTGCATAATGTTTCATAGAAAATATATCTTATATGTACTAATAAACAAGTTATCTTACAATTAGTTTATATAAACTCCGATTGAACGAGCGACGCTCGGTCTCCCAGCTAGTAATATCTAAACAACTTTCCCCAGGGGACACATAATCGATACGCAAAATAATTAACCCTTCATATAAAGTGGACTGATACACTGATCGATTTGTATGACGAGGTCAGGTTTTTTTTAATTAACTGTCTTCTTTTGGTTGCAATAAATTGTTAAGTTTAACATGTAGAAACCCCAGTTGAGTACTGGCAGGTATTTTAAGAGCAATTTATCTTATGTTATACATATACCTAAGCTGACAGTTTTTACGGAGTCTATAAGCAACTTTCCTTATAACATTTTTGTGTTGAAATAAATCCTGTGAAATGCATTTGTGTACCAAAATCATTAACACCATCTTTCTTAAGTATTTTTCTTTTAACATCATATTGACTGTTTCCGCTACACAGGTCGTAACTCCAAAATGGATGCTTTTGGCAAGAGTTAAAAAAAACAAAACTAAAATATTTTTTCACACAACTTTTTTGTTTTTAAGTTATAAAAAATATGATTCTAATGATTCTATTATTATTAAAAACAAAAAAGTTACGTAAAACAATATTTTTATGACATATGTATTTAAAACAATATTTTTTGCTTTTGCCAAAAGTAAGCATTTTGGCGTTACGACCTTTGTAGCGGAAACCGTCGAATGATTATAAAATATGTCACACACCACACACTTCAAGTTCTGGGTTTTATTTTCATCTTAGATTACCTTGATAATTGCATTAATTTTTGTGTATACTGTGAATTTATGTTGCCTAGTTTAAGCAAACTAAAAAATAAAATAAACCTTACCTTAATGTTCCTAAATCCAATGTGTTGCATTTTTAATCTGTAAAAAAGAAATACTTGTATAAATTATTTATTTATGTTATTGATTATTCATTTAAGTATTTTAAATAATTGTTTATACAAAAAAAGGTTTAATATTTAATAACAATAAGTTATAATATTTTTAGGGCTCAGTACCATAAAAGAAAAATCGTGTGTCTGTCAGTCTGTCCGTCTGTCGAATGGCTGGAATTTGCTCCGAATCGACTAAATCGATTAAGTTTGGTTGTAAGGATCTCAAATATATTTTTAAATAATTTAAAATAAATAGTTAAATAGACAAATTGCAACATTCCCTCTCCCGCGTTTATCTCCGAAACTACTGAGCCAAAAACTTGGAAAAAATACAGAAAATAGTTCTGTGCAATAAAGTATATTTATTATTATTATTACGGTTACGACTGAAGAATGTAATCTACTCCTTCGTAATATTTTTCTGTCTATTTCCTATATCGAAACCGCGGTTTCGTGTAAATATAAAAAAGTCTTTATTCACAACTGGTATCGTGTAAAACATAATTATATTTCGTTCGCAACTGGTTACGAACCTCCGGTTACGTACGCGGCCGAAAGGTTCTTTACTCATAGATTACAGGAAAGCTTATAAAAATTTCTATGGTTTTAAAACAAAACGTTAAAAATCTGGTGAGTGAGTCAGACTCGCACTTGTCCAGTTTTTTAGCCCTATTTATTACTTACCGAGGCTACATGTAAAAGGGACTTTTTTTTTATTTTACCCTCAATTGGTAAGCCCTTGGCATCATAGATTATCATCTGACTTAGATTCTATTTTGTTTTAAAACAGAACTGAGATATACTAAAGCGTTAATAAGTCATCTTAGGTACTATACTTACATATACTAAATTCATAACTTAAGATTTTTTATGGTTTTCCTTTCATTTAAGTTACCATGTTTGTTAGAGAGATTTGATCCTCAGTACTGACCCTATCGATTAATGCCATAAAAGTACAGAATGTTATTTTTTCGGATTTTAGCCGGTTCGATTCCTGGGTCTGACATGGGTATTTAAAAAAATCTTTGAATGTAGTTTTGCTTCCTTTAAAAAATAAAGGAAACATTCCTTTATTTTTTCCCTCCAGGTGGCGTTCCAACATTCCACCCTGTATATATATAAAATAAGTAATGCGAGTGTGCTAGTTTAGTTTTCTTTTTCAGCTCAATACTGCAACATGCATCGACTTGCCAACGTATAGTTAGCAAGGTGGAAAGAAAGTAAAAGTAAGAGTGGTAAACAAATTAAAAACTTATTGGAAAATGAACAGATGCAGCAGAAAGATCTGGAAAACTATTAACCGAGCATGCGTCTGTAAATTATATATTATACATATAGTATATTATAGAGGGTGTAAAAAAGTAGGTTTGAAATTTTAAGGAGTTACTCAGATTCCAGTATAGAATACAGGAAAAATATTGAAAAAATCCGATCTACAATACAATTTTTTTTTCAGTTTCCCATACGAATTCTTTATTCACTATTCAGATTTAGTATGTTAAATATCATTATTTTATTTCAAAATATGCCTTACTATTTAAAGTTGATATCATACATAACACCCTAAGGGTTAATAGGGTGGTTGGAAAAATAGGTCAATTTGAAAAATGGGGATAGAATATTAAAATTAGCTGTAATACGGAGGTGATATCGGAAACTCATTAACGACATTATATAGGCTGATCCAAGATTTATCGTAACGTGGCCCATATTTCCGTTAACGCCTTAAATTAAATATTGCTAGTATGTGTATTAATAAAAGCTTACAATTTTATTCCTAAAAAAAATCCAAAGAAAAGTGCTCTTAGAGTCTTTTCTGCCGTATATTTCCGTGAAGCGTCTTTTTATTATTGGGTCGTGTTAAATATTTATAAACGTTTCAAACAAATCGGTAAGGGAAATATGCTAACCTCGTTATTTGTGTTACAGTAATATTTTTAGTAAAGTTTTGGAAGAGGCTTCTGTCAAAAGACAAGCTTAATTCGGTTACCAGTATCATAAATTTATAATAATATGCGTAATTTATACAAAATAAAATTTACTAAAATAGGTGTAATTTTTATAGCAATAAAGGCTTATAAATTCATAAATTTATGTTTTCAGTATAATTATTAACAAAATATTAAGATTAATATAGTTTTAACCAAATAGAAATTTCAAGTTCACACTCTTAAGTGGTTGCCATGAAATCTAAGAGTAAAATTATTATAGTACCTAAATTTTAGGTTTGTAAATGTCATGACTCTCAAAACATTTCTAAGAAAAATCAACTTCACAGTCCTGTTTACCATGTAACAGCTAAATTAGCACCTAAATTTTAGGTTAGAAATGACATATTTCTCAAAACAAGCGATGGATTTAGTTCAAGTTCACCATTAATTCTGCGCACAGAAGAGAAAACCAAAGCTTACTTTTATTTCTAAAGTTAGTGTTAAAGAGGTAAGATCGACAAAAACTTTTTATGTTATGTAAAATTTGTTTTTTAATATTTGTTGAGAGTTTAAGCCTACTTAGAAATCTTTAGGTTTTTTAACCCAAAATATTGAAAACAAAGTAAAGAATTTAACGTAAATCCACCAAATATACGTAACACTATGCACCAGAATCCATTATCAAGTTGTTATATTATACTTACCTTACAAAAATATTTATTTATTAATTCATATTGAAAGTACAATAAAATTACGTCGGGGCGGCAGTAGCTCCAGTTTTGGCCTGCGGTATTGTTCCCTCTGGTTTATGGGGTGCCTCTCCAAAACTTTTATGAACAAACTCGGCCAGGAATGTATGAGTTAAATCCCATTAACCGTAAAGTTTTACGCTTAAATAATGATGTCATATTTCATCCAAATGGAAAAGGTATTCTGGACGTGTAAACTGGCCAAGTTTAAAAAAGTATGGGTACTGGAAGTTGAAAAATCTAAAATCTTTTATAATTTTTATTGTGAAAGCTTTATGGAATAAGATTTAACGGTCTTGGTAAATGTTTCTATACCTTGTAAAATATCTGCGTAAAAGCAATTTAGCTCAACTCAACTTTCCCTAATATAATCAGATTATACAAAATTGACGTACTATACAAAATTTACTGATAATGATTATTCTTATACCAAATACACTACCATGACTGAAAAGCAACGCACAGCCTAAACCACAAATATGCAGAACCCTAAAACTAAAAAAACCGGCCAAGTGCGAGTCGGACTCACGCACCGAGGGTTCCGTATAAATTCATAATCACACATGTCTTGAACTATATATTTTTTATATTTGAGTTGATTGAATGAAAGGTAATTTGCGGTTTAATTTGTGATTTATGACGTATTAAAAAAAACTACTGACTAGATCTCGTTCAAACCAATTTTCGGTGGAAGTTCGCATGGTAATGTACTTCATATATTTTTTCTAGTTTTATCATTATTTTATTTTAGAAGTTCCAGGGGGGACACACACACACACATTTTACCACTTTGGAAGTGTCTCTCGCGCAAACTATTCGGTTTTGAAAAAAATTATGTTAGAAATCTGAATATCATTTTTGAAGAACTATCCATAGATACCCACACATATAGGTTTGATGAAAAAAAAACATTTTGAGTTTCAGTTCTAAGTATGGGGAACCCCCAAAATTTATTGTTTTTTGCTATTTTTGTATGAAAATCTTAATGCGGTTCACAGAATACATCTACTTACCAAGTTTCAATAGTATAGTTCTTAGAGTTTTGGAAAAAAGTGGCTGTGACATACGGACGGACAGACAGACAGACAGACATGACGAATCTATAAGGGTTCCGTTTTTTGCCATTTGGCTACGGAACCCTAAAAATGAGTGAAACTGGTTCCTGAATTAGAAAATGTGTGGCAGAAGCATTTAAGAAACAAAACAAATTACCTAACTCATGACCAATGTTTGCCCACTTTCATATTTTTGTCACTTAAAGTCATTTTTTTATACTTTAAGTCCAGTAAGGATTTACACAAGCAGCCTTTGGACTAGTTACACTCAGAAGTCGCTAAATGTCCTGCGTGTCCAATATAATAACATTTTCAGGATGCTGTTGGGGCTGCCTCGCTTTTGCAGTGCGTCGACTGTTTGCTGAGACGAGAGTAGACGGTTTTCATGCTGTAATACGCAAAAAAATAGCCTCGCTACTGTCAAGAGTGAGAAACAGCAGCAACGGCATCTTGAATGTGTTTTTTGATAAGTATGATTGCCCCATTGCTAAGCACTGGGTCAATCTGCTTATCAAGTAAATTTCTGAACCCACCTTATTTCCGTCAAATTTACTAACACTAGTTTTTAAGTATTTTATTTGTTACTAACTTTCTGGACCTAATATGTTGTCTGAATAATAAATAAATAATAATAATAATAATTTAAGGCAAGTAGCCTATAAGTCTTACAATAATTGCCACACTTAAAAATATCGTATACGTAAAATTCAGAAAACTTTAAAAATGTTTCGATTAAAATGAAATGCGCACACTTTGTTCGCGTTTTTTCCTGTTACGTGTACTATCGTAGTTTCTTAAGCATGTAAAATTCAGACACTTTTTCGCGTTTTTTTTCCTCTTACCCGGACTATTTTCTGTAACCTTTCTGTTTTTCCTTTCCATAATTGCCATAAATTAGGTGTCAGAGCTGCGACTAAATAAAAATGGATGGATGGATGTTAGTTATCTTGCCACTATTATACAAGGTGTTCAAAAAAGCGCGTTTGACATGTTAAGGGGTTACTTAGATCAAGTATAGAATACAAGAAAAATATTTAAAAATCCGATCTACAACTTTTTTGAGTTTTTAATAGTAATTCTTGGTTCACTATTCAGATTTCACATGGGAAACCTGAAAAAAAATTGATGAGCTGATTTTTTCAGTATTTTTCCTGTATTCTATACTTGTTTCTGAGTTTGAGATTTTAAGAGGTATATATATATATATATAAACTTTCACATACCTACTTACCTTTCAATACCCAAAGATAGATTTGGATTTTCTCAGCAGGCCCATCCTTTACACTAATTGCATTTATTTGTTAGTTTTTTTCAAGAAATATGATCAATGACTCTTAAAGAGAGTAGAATCAAAACAGAGTCGTATAAGCGGGACTGTATGTTATCAAAGTTCAATCCCTCCTTTTTTAAAACACTTAA
Source organism: Coleophora deauratella (assembly GCA_958295455.1). Taxonomy (NCBI): domain Eukaryota; kingdom Metazoa; phylum Arthropoda; class Insecta; order Lepidoptera; family Coleophoridae; genus Coleophora; species Coleophora deauratella. The sequence continues at coordinate 5,549,188 of OY282393.1, forward strand.
AGTGAGCGTAGCGCGATCGTAGACGGCAGAATGAACCAAGAATAATTTCCGCACATCGCTTACATTGGCTTACTTACATAGTTGGCCACTCAGGATAGACGTTCACTACTCGGGCACTGAACGTGTTAAATTATTTTATACAGCCCGAGACTTCCATTATGCTATTAATTTAGAACGCAACTTTTTAACAGTTGCCATACCTTACCTAAATCATCGAATACCTTGACGATTGGAACAGATTATTCTTTCGTGTATGTAAAACATCAATAAGAAATAAAGACGTCTTAAAGTTCTGTAAGGGAAAATATAAATTCCGACGTGTTGAATGGGGCTAATTACATTTGAAATCTACGCGTATGAAGTCGCAGAAATTTTATCAGTTTAAAATAAAATTTGTATAAATATTGAAAAGTTGTCAGTTAAAAATCATTATTTGCAAAGCCAATATTTTGTGCTTTTTTTTCTTATAATTTTGTTATTTTCGCTTTCATCTATTATATTTGTTGTTGTTTACAAACATTATGAAATAAGGTGACGCAAATCTAAAATATTAAGGATGACTGAATGACTTCTGTTTATAATAGGTATCCTTTGTTGATATTTTTATATATATTTATAATTTTAAAGTTAAGCAGGCTTCAACATTCTATTAAATTGTTTTTTGATTTATAGTAAAGTACTTATATAAAGTATAAAAACGTATTTCGTACTTATTTTCGTACCTAGTGATAAACCTATAAATGTTTCATAATTAAATATAACCCTTATCAAAATATATCATTTTTTCCATTTATTTTTAAATGATTTATATGTTATTTATAAAATCAAATAACCTACAAACTATACCTATTTTTGTTTAAATCTTTTACTGTTAGTCGTTCAAAATAAAATAAATAAAAAAATAACAAATAAATACTCACATGTCTTAACCTTAAATTCGGATTCCTCTATTCCCTTCACTATATTTAACCTTCCTTACACTATTACTAAAGTTTTGTCCGATTTTTCTCTAATAATTAATCATAATACATTATTATTATTTTTTCGTACTTCGATCGAACGTAGTTTCTACGTAGTCCGAAGGTACGGAGCGGTGGCGGCGTAGTCAAGTTGCAATGCGTGCGCTGGCGATCGCTCCCGCGGCTTACTGACGGATGGCTTGGCTTCGTACTCCGGGCTGCCTGATTATGAAAACCTAGAGGGATGTGAGTACGATTTTTGGAGTACACAAATTAGGTAATACACCTTTTTCAAAAGTATGATGTTCTCTCTTTTCGTATGGCATAATTTAACAGTGCTCTCCCCAAGGTTTGGTGTTGAAATATGGTATTTAAAAAAGGTAACCAAAATCGGTATCAAAATCAAAATGTTCTTTATTTAAGTAGATATTTTGCAGTCTTTTAGAACGTTTTTTTTCTATCTAGTACAAAGTTTCTACCACGCGGTACTTGTACATTCAATGTTTCGATAGTTTATGTTACGATATCTTCCTAGTTATAGGTAACTGTATCACAATAAAAACCTAAATTTGTTATAAGTAAAACATATTTTGTTATTACCTGCAAAATATAAGTATTAACATACACATTTTCTAGACAAAAAGTAAGTTTAAGCCTAGAATGTGCAATCGTAGAACCTTTTGTGCTAAAAAACTGTGGATATTTTTCCACGTCGTGTTTGAGGTATCACTTCTTATTTATTTTTATACGAAATTGATTATTTTTAGATGAAAAAGTAATTTGTAAAAAACCTTTAACTGCCAACGCACTAAAGGTACTTGTGTACATTGACTAAAAATCGAAAGTCCAGTATTGTTAAAGGATTGCTGAAAACTAATATTCAGATTAAACTTTACCTAAATCAATGTAAATTCCTACTGTATAATTACAAAAACGGTTATGATTCAAACTATCAAAAGTAACTAACTAAAAGAGAAGGAAAATAAACGGAAGGATACGAGAACATTTATTTAATTAATCCTAATGCAACTTTTTTGTATTATTCTACCGAGAATTATAATTATATTTCCGAAGGATTTACAAGCACTGTAATTTATTAACTTGCTTTTTAAAATTTTATTTTCTGTCTGAATTACTAAGTTCTACTCATGTAACTCAACAACTTCTCCAAGGAACCTATACAAAAAAAAAACGTTTCAAAGTTGGTTAATCAACGTGAAGAAGTTCAATTTGGTTTTGCTTCAGTTGTGTCGGTTCCTTGTAAAAAACTGTCTAGTTTCATTAGTAGAATTTACAGTTACCTAAAATGTAATGAATTAAATTTCACCCCGTTTAACAAGTATCCCCCTTCAATTTTTTAAATATAAAATATTTTTTTTATTTGGGCCACCAACAGTCAATAACATGATACATATTACACAATAGAATGGTTACTTAATAGACCAATAACAGGTGTTTGCTAATAGATACATTTATGAGCAGGTACTTATAGATTTAAAGGTAGGATCATTACAATACTGAAAAATTGTTTTATTGGACTCTCCATAAAAACTTGGCCAAACAGCTGTACGAAGAGTTTAAAAAAATTTTTTCGAATTCCGCAAAGTAAGAACAAAAGTTGTTCAGTATTACACCTATTTGGTTATAGTCTGTATAAGTATTCTTTATTTTTAATAAAAAATACAGAAAAAATATAAAATTGTACAATAAACAAAATATTTTGTAAGCATTTTCAACCGCTACCAAATACAAGTTCTATTTACACTCTGTCCAAAAATACACAATATTTTAATTAGTATAGAGCCAGACAAATGAAAATGTACTTATTTCCGTCGACAAACGGTTGCCAATTCATCAATTGATTCTTCCCACCCCTTTGGGATTGAGTCGCGAGCCGTAAGTCGACTGCACAATTGAATATAAAAGGTGGAGGAAAGAAAATAAAGCTTAATCGGAAACTGAAGTTCTGGAAGACAAATTCTATGGGAAAAGGCTTGGCTTGTGGGTCTAACGATTAATTTTTAACGCGATTGTCCACGAGGAAATATGTGTGCATATGTATGTTTGTTACATTGCTATCACCTGGTGGCAAAACGGCGGCTTGATGGATTTTAGAGTGCGAGGTATCGCTTCCTCGTTTCTGATCCCAAGAGTGGCATGCGATAAAATTTTATGCAGTGTAGCTTTCTCTACAAAGAAAGAGCGAACAATATGCAAATTCAGGTGAAGTCACCGTACTCATTACTTATGATGAATATGTGATGAATAAACTCCATTATGCCTAAGTGATCGATGATTTAAATGAAAATAAAAGTAGACATACAGTTAAAATTTAAAAACATGGAATGGATATTAAAAAGATGTTAAAAAGAATCAAATCCTAGGAAATATTGTTGTTTACCTAAAAACTACAAAAAAATATGTTGGGAAATTTGACGTAGAAATATCAGTTAATTAAAATCATTTTGTTGTCAGTTGTACAGATTGGACAGCTGTCATACATAACAACCAATGTAATCACATTTCAACGCGAAACTAACAGTTGATTACATAAAAAATAATAATTAATCAAAATTATCAATTACTCGTATGTTCACTAAATAGAAATTTTATTAAAATCACATAAAACCTTAATTGATTGCATTTTTATTACAAGTACATGTTTGCTTTTTTTAAGTTGTAAGAACAATGTAAGTAAATAGTATGCAAACTGCTACACTCAACAATGACACCATGATTCACAATTTCAAAATATTTAGTAAAATATTTTAATAAATAATAATAAATATCTCGGGATAAATCACACACGGTCATCTGGCCCCAAACTAGGATTCCCTGTGTATTATGGGAACCAGAGACTGATCTACACATACAAATGGTTTTAAATACATACATACATAGATATAATACACGATACAGACCAAACAAATCTGCTCATCACAGAAATGTTTGCCTCTCGGGTCAGTAGTCAGGAGCACTAACCACTGCGCCACCGAGTGAGTCGTTCAGTTCGATTTTGTTTTTTTACATTTGATGAAAAGTACCTAACTCATACTAGCAGTAAAGTACCGAATCGATTTCATTCGTTATCATCGTGTTTAATAAAGGGTTGGTTGCCGGGACTCTGACCGAGCACACGTCTGTTGAGTTAAAAGACATTGACCATCTATGTATGGAAGTTGGACCAAGTGCTGCCCAGAATGAACACATAGTGCATTTTGGTCCTCAGGTCAACACTATTCTGTAAACCGAAGCGCTACAAAAATCTGTCCGTGGAGTCAAGAGAAAAAAGGTTTTTTTGTTGTGAAATATTTGCTTGCGAAAAATTAACTTAATAATTATTTTCAGTCTAACTAGTAGTGTATTTATGGTACTTATGTAGACACTTAATAATATTACAATCCTGGAGCCGCCCGGCTTGAGTCACTCGGTTGGCAAGCGGTCTGATGAGCTGACTTTGATCCCTTGGGGGTGAGGGCGTTGTTTGGTGTGGGATGCGGCGTGTGTAAGCACATTTGCACCCTCCCATTTTGCCTGCACCACCCACACAACTGATTCAGCTGCCGATCGGACTGCCGTTAAAAACATGCCAAGTCCTCGCCCTTCAAGGCTACATATACTTACGTCCCGTTCGCGGTTGAGGCGAGTGGTTTGCGGAAGCTAGGAAGTTTGTGGGGGAACTGGGTCGGCGCTTGATCAACAATAGTGGAAACTCCCACGTCAGATCGTATCTGAAGCAGGGAATCTCGCTGGCGATACAGCGAGGCAACGCTACCAGGGTTATGGGCACATTTCATCAGGGGAGCTTTTTGACTAAGGCTTAGGCTTTTATGGTGCCTAAGTTGTAGTTTAAGGTTTGTAAACTTACTGTTTAACGAATCTCGATTTTTAATTATGTTATTTTACGAATAAAAATCTAGGTAATCTTCATCAATGTAATTACTGATTGATAATTAATGATATTATCGTATTATTACATAAGTATAAATAATACACTACTAGTTACGCTGAAAACAATAATTAAGTTCATTTTTCTCAAACAATTCACAACAAAAAACATTTTTTCTCTTGACTCTTCGGACATATTTTGAAGCGCTTCGGTTTATAGATTAGTATGGCCTGAGAAACAAAATGCACTATGTGTTAATTCTGGGCAGCACTTGGTCCAGACATCAATGTAATTACTGATTGATAATTAATGTTATTATTATTACATAAGTATAAATACTACACTACTAGTTACACTGGAAACAATAATTAAGTTCATTTTTCGCAAACAAATAATTCACAACAAAACCTTTTTTCTCTTGACTCCTCGGACAGATTTTGAAGTGCTTCGGTTTACAGATTAGTATTGGTCTAAGGAACAAAATGCACTATGTGTTCATTCTGGGCAACACTTGGTCCAGTCATCAATGTAATTACTGATTGATAATTAATGATATTATTATTACATAAGTATAAATAATACACTGAAAACAATAATTAAGTTCATTTTTCGCAAACAAATAATTCACAACAAAAAACTTTTTTCTCTTGACTCCTCGGACAGATTTTGAAACGCTTCAGTTTACAGATTAGTATTGGCCTGAGGAACAAAATGCACTATGTGTTCATTCTGGGCAACACTTGGTCCAGTCATCCATGTAATTACTGATTGATAATTAATGATATTATTATTACATAAGTATAAATAATACACTACTAGTTACACTGAAAACAATTATTGAGTTCATTTTTCGCAAACAAGTTATTCACAACAAAAAAACTTTTTTCTCTTGACTCCTCGGACAGATTTTGAAACGCTTCAGTTTACAGATTAGTATTGGCCTGAGGAACAAAATGCACTATGTGTTCATTCTGGGCAACACTTGGTCCAGTCATCCATGTAATTACTGATTGATAATTAATGATATTATTATTACATAAGTATAAATAATACACTACTAGTTACACTGAAAATAATTATTGAGTTCATTTTTCGCAAACAAGTTATTCACAACAAAAACCTTTTTTTCTCTTGACTCCTCGGACAGATTTTGAAGCGCTTCGGTTCACAGATTAGTGTTGGCCTGAGGAACAAAATGCACTATGTGTTCATTCTGGGCAACACTTGGTCCAGTCATCAATGTAATTACTGATTGATAATTAATGATATTATTATTACATAAGTATAAATAATACACTGAAAACAATAATTAAGTTCATTTTTCGCAAACAAATAATTCACAACAAAAAACTTTTTTCTCTTGACTCCTCGGACAGATTTTGAAACGCTTCAGTTTACAGATTAGTATTGGCCTGAGGAACAAAATGCACTATGTGTTCATTCTGGGCAACACTTGGTCCAGTCATCCATGTAATTACTGATTGATAATTAATGATATTATTATTACATAAGTATAAATAATACACTACTAGTTACACTGAAAACAATTATTGAGTTCATTTTTCGCAAACAAGTTATTCACAACAAAAAAACTTTTTTCTCTTGACTCCTCGGACAGATTTTGAAACGCTTCAGTTTACAGATTAGTATTGGCCTGAGGAACAAAATGCACTATGTGTTCATTCTGGGCAACACTTGGTCCAGTCATCCATGTAATTACTGATTGATAATTAATGATATTATTATTACATAAGTATAAATAATACACTACTAGTTACACTGAAAATAATTATTGAGTTCATTTTTCGCAAACAAGTTATTCACAACAAAAAAACTTTTTTTCTCTTGACTCCTCGGACAGATTTTGAAGCGCTTCGGTTCACAGATTAGTGTTGGCCTGAGGAACAAAATGCACTATGTGTTCATTCTGGGCAGCACTTGGTCCAGACCTGGTCAATGTCCTTTACGATTATTACCGTTTTAGAATAGTTTCAACGTTATTTTTGTGATGGAGAAATAGCTGTGATGCAGATTCTTAATTAAGCGATATAAGAAGAGGATTAACTCGGGAGACAGCTCTGTTCACCAAGTTCTAGCAGCAAACCACAACGAGGAGCGTCTTTAAATGCCCATCACCCTTAGAGCTGTGACTTTCACTTGACATTGGCGTTTCGCGTTTTTTTTTTATTGAATATTCTCCCATTTTTCTCTAGACATTGTCAAAATCACTCTTCATTTGAGATGTGGAATGCCAAATAGAATAGAATAGAAAAGTGTTTAACAAAATGCTATTCAGAAGAATATTAAGGTCAATCGAAACATTTATCTAGGACAAAGAAAACTAATATTTTATCAAGCGCATGAGAAAATAGAGCATATTTCTTTTTAAATTAGTCAAAGGTTTTTCTAAGCTACTGATTCAATTTAACAAAGACAAATTAACTTTGAGACGATGTTTAGCAAGCAATAAACAAAAACTAATGAATCTTGTAAAATTACAAAAAATATATTCTACTAACTATTGTTTTTAACAGGAGAACTTATTCGCTAAACTATCACAGAATTCTAAATAAATAGGTGTTAGAATTTTGTAATTCTAATATGAAACTATGAGGACTATGTATAACTGAAGGTAAAGTTAATAAAATAAAAAAAGTCAATTACCTTGTCTTATTTAAAGAAAAATATTGCATACAATGTTTGCTATATTAATCTATAAGAGATCAAGATGTAACAACAATACTCATATCAATATCCATCAAGACCTTTTTGCTACAGATGGTAATTATGAAGCAGACATAGATCATACTTGACAGCAGGGTAAAAATAACATAAGTTAGGTACCTTTTACACAATATTTAGTAGTTAGTATTGTGGCCTTGTAACTGACCTCGCACCCACGCACATAATATACTTTATTAATATATCCCACACCACACACGCAGTACTTATGAAGACTTCACAGGGAAGCTGACTGTATTTTTCAAATGACATTTACTTTCCAAGACACAACAGTTTTCGCAAAACACATTTCAAGGATCAAGAACACTGTTACACACCGTCGTAAATAACAATTTGTTTATTCAAGTAAAACTATACCCAGTAGTGTGTCATAAATTTGATCCCACCACAGATAGTGAATAATAAATGCCACTCGTAAATCTCATATGAAAACGCAATAAATCTAACCGATAGTTCTGTGCAGGTTTACCGCAACCCTGGCCGTTTCGTGGTAGACAGCGACACTGTTTAAAAACTAAGTGGAAAATTGGAATTCGCAACTGTAATCAAACTGAGGACTGTGGACTGTGCCCTCACTCGGTGGACCGAAGACCTGATGAAGGTTGGGGGAAGCCACTGGATGCGGACAGCGCAGGACCGGTCGGTGTGGAAATTCTTGGGGGAAGCCTTTGTCCAGCAGTGGACGTCTTTCGACTGATTATGAAGATAATGATGAATTAAACTGTACTAGATATACTATGACCAAAACATATATTATACCTTTGTAGATTTGCCTTTCCGAATAATTCCTTTTTAGAAATGATCTAATACGTTTTCAATCTAGTAAGCCATGACTTGCATGGATAGTCGCGTAACTATACGTATATGTATACTGTATACGTTCTGTCAGATTGACAGTCACTTCACTGCACCTTGAAACTATGGGATAGTCACGTCTAAAACTCTTTGGTACGTCTAACCAAATGTGGAAGCTTGTAATAGGCATATACATAATTGCTTACAATACTGTATACAGTTTGTGCTCCTCAAATATACTAAAATAAAATAAATAAATAAAAATAGGCTCCATCACCGAGTGATTCCGTTTCTAATTATGATGATCTATAGGTACGTAGTGATACTTCTATTTATGTCAATGTAAAACCGTGGAATTGTAACGGTCAAATATAAATATTTAGAAAATAAAAACTGGCTTAAAAATGCAATATGGACTCAAGTTTCGAGGGTTCCTTTCCACCACGCTATATATTTGTTATATACATTTTAAAAAACAAAAAATATTTGTATTCTTCCATTCCCTTTAGGATTGTTAATGCAAGTCCGAGTCACACCGGGGTATTTTTATTTGTTGTAAGTTCGAGTTTTCTGACAAAGTTTGAAATTTTTATATAGTCGTGAGTTCGATCCCCACCCAGGGAAACATTTCTATGATAAGCAGATATCTTTGCTCTGTGCCTGGGTGTATTATATCTATTTCAATTTGTATTTAAATGTATATGTGTATGTATATCAGTCTCTGGTTCCCATAGTACAGGGAGTCCTAGTTTGGGGCCAGATGACCGTGTGTGATTTTTCCTGGATATTAATCAAGATAAATACAATATTCTTGTAGGGGGGGTATATCTTGATTATTCTATGAAATCCGAAAACGTCTTAGATACAGAACAAGCAGAAAACCTTTTCACTTATACTGTCTGCATTTGCCAGTGAAAAGGAAAATTTCAAAAATAACTTTATTTTTCACAGTGTAACCCAGTCGTTATACTTAAGATTCGCTTTCAACGCGAGCGGAGCGGTCTCTATTCATAAAGCTCTTTAAAAAGATGCTCACAAAAGTCCCCACTCTCTCAAATTAATACATTTGGAGCTGTGACTAAACTTCAGAACCAATCAATCTAAAAGTTAAGTCTTTCAGCAACAGAATGAGATGACCAAGTTCTTACAGCATATCTTAAGAGTTTCCAATTAGTCCGCTCGCAAATTGAAAAGTATACTTTTTAATCCAATGGACGGTAAAAAGTTGTCTAAGAATCGTGAGTCCATTTTCTCCTTAGTCTTCAGAAGCTCAACATTTCAATAGATTAACTAAGTGGTAACTGATTCTCCAATTGAGTCCCCTTTTTAATTTTTTAGATAAATAATCTGATAAATCTTTTTTATCTTTTGTATAATATAATACTTAGCATTCCACATAACTTTGCGATTTTTCAATGTCAACTGAAAAGCAATAAGCAAAGTATTTGTAAAATTCGTGATTTCATAGGTGTTGGTTTTTACTGCAAAAATGTTTGTTAACACGATTTAGTCACTAAGAATTTTATATGACGAGCAGATACTGCATATCGAATCCTCTTTGCGACAACTTACAATGTTCTAAGAAAATCTAATATTTCTCACTGGAGCCTCGTGCGAAGGAATCGCTGACTTTTCCCCCATTCCTCAGGGCACCGTAGAGAGTAATGCGATCAAATTGCAAAGAAGCTTGAATAACTTTGAATTGTTACTTAATCTAAAAACGGCCGGAATTTTGTATTTATAATAATGTAGGTTTTGGTATACTTGTATGAGTACAACTGAGTAGTTTCCACTAAAAATAAAATAAAATGGAAAATGTTATTTTTTAAATAGGATACAAAAGAGTGAATTTTATTTGTTAAATTATTTTTTAAACTTTTAATTTGAACTACTGTACGCATAATACTACAATCTCTTACTAAGCAAATAATCTACTTCAGGGCGCGCGCTCTTAAGATACTTTATCACTTTATTAAAATTTGCTTTTACATTTTGTTTTTCGCTTCGTTCGTCGTTTATTGGATCCGCTAGCATTAAAGATTCAGTGAGGCTATTTTCAAGATTAGGATGATTATTTGTGGATTTATTATTTAATCTTATTATAATTACCATCACAAATGAATTTATTTCCTATACAGAAGAATATAATGAGCTTTACGAATGTGTCTGACAATTCCTGATTGTCTTAATTATTTTTTTTCTTATAGAATAAGGAAAAAAGAAGAATAGAATAGAATAGATATTATTGGAAAGACTTACGCAAAACTTGCGTTGTGTTTCGCCGATTGAGTGAGGGAACCGGAGCTCGGAGGCCCAACCTCCCCCCCCCCCCCTTTCCCCTATCCCCCCATCCCATATCAAAGGTCGGCAACGCACTTGTGACTCCTCTGGTGTGGCATGTGTCTATGGGCGGCGGTAATCGCTTACCATCAGGTGATCCGTCTGCTCGTTTGCCACCTATCACATAATAAAAAAAACTTGCGAACACCTAATGACACATTCTCATTGGAATATTTTGTATTACCACTAGCTAGGTGAATTAATTGCAAAATTCACGAACTTAAAATAGAACGTTACCCTAAAATATAGTTGTGACGTCAAAGTCCAATTAACCCCACAAATTATCGTAATATTTAACAGCTCCAATGACGCAATAATGCGTAGTGACGCATAATTAGACCCACGCAAATTAAACGAGTACTCCAGTAGATTTTAGCCGTAACAGAATTAGTTATTAGCTTTTAGCTCTGGTTATAATAGTTAAATTTTATATTTATAGGTAAGTAAGTATTGTAATTTTTTTTTTATTGTATTTTAATAATTTAGAATCTTTCAACATTTTTAATTTGACTTTTACCCTTTACTACAGATGTGTGCAACGCAAGTGATCAGATGTGCAGGCTTCCTCACGAAGCAATCGGTATGATATGTACGTCATTGATCAGGACTAATTTGATGATTTTTTATGTCGAATCCAAGATGCTTTTTCTAACAATTGATTATATGTATACAGAATGTTAAAAAAGTGAGTTTGAAATTTTAAAGGGTTACTCAGAATCATCTATAAAATACAGGACAAATATTGAAAAAAAAATGATCTGCATTTTTTTTCAGTTATCTATAAAAATTCTTGATTCATCATTTAGATTTAGGATAGAAAATAATTGTAAATCGGATTTTTTCAATATTTTCTCTGTATTCTATACTTGATTCTGAGTACCTAACTCATTAAAAAAGCCTATACAGGGTGTAAGAGACAGGTTTCCGAAAACTTTAAGAGCTTGCTCAGTAGACAAAACTGAACAACTTTCCACAAGAATTTTTTTCAGGAAACGAAAAAAAAACGGCTTCTTCATACAAACTGTCAAATCAAGTTTTTTAATTTTGTATGGACAAGCCGATTTTTTTTCGTTTCCGGAAAAAAACTCTTGTGGAAAGTTGTTCAGTTTCGTCTACTGAGCAAGCCCTTAAAGTTTTCGGAAACCTGTCCCTTACACCCTGTATATGAAATGAAAAATTAAATAGGATAAGTTTTTATCTCGTAGCGAACGTTTAAATGTCTTTGTTTATTTACACATTACTTCACAAGAAAAGTTTTTATTTACTTGGAATCTCTTAAAAATTTAAATTGTATTAATTCTCAATCATAAATAATTGAGATTTTGAATTTATTTACATAATTATACATATTTTTTACCGAATGGAACAAACCACAGTTTGACTTAGTAACGCACCAATATTCTTGAAGGCCGCAAATTTTGGGCAAGTATTAGAATAAAAAGTTTGTTCTCACCCCAATTTTCTATTTGAATGGCCCCGAGCCGTTCGCTTCTATTTGAATGGCCGGCTCGTGAAATAGGTTGGTTAGAAATTGTGTAAACAATGCCACAGAACGACTTCAATTTCCCGTTTCAAATTTCAAAAGTCAAAACGAAAGAAAGTTGGGAATGTAAAGTTTGAAATGAATGTTATGTATTAAAAATATAATTTTATTTTCTTTAACTATTTCATGATTATTAAATCCCTTCAAACTGCATGAATATATGAAATTTTATTTTAGCGTATAGTTATTATCATACAAAACTGTTCTAGAAAGACGATCAATTCAGCTTTTTTTATAATGGACCTTACTCAAAGACGGTTTCCCACAGATTTCTTAAATTTAATCCTCCACAGATTTCTTCGACGAATGATTAAATTAGATAAGACAATTTTATTAAATTGGGAAGGAACCTGGTAAGGAACAACATACAAAGATATAAGCAGCTTGAGCTTCGCTTTTTAAAATGCGTACAACGAGAAATTTAATTTATATAATATTTAATACCTACTGATGACACTGATGTGTTATTTATTTTTTATTTTGACTGAATGAAATAAACTTTAATCTGTCTGAATAGATTTTTTAAATCTTTCTATCAAATCAGTTTTCCTTCGAAACCTTATTACAGCCTACACTATCAAATTACAAATCTTCAGTTAAAAAAAACAACAACAATTATCAATTTTGAAATTATGTTTAAAACAAAGTCTCAACTACAGACTTTCAAACACCAAAGTTACAAAGATACGCTAAATATTTTGCAAAACTTGGCATGTAAAGTGAAGCTGCTCCAACTTTGCATATTATCATGACATTAACAGTACAACGGTGTCTCTTTAAAAGTTGTAAGTTTCTAGACGAATATTAGATGCATACTACAGTTTCCGCGCCAAACCTCCTGTATTTTGGTCACAGAGTTCTTTGGGCTCAAATACAACCGGTATTTGAGCCCAAAGAACTCTGTGACCAAAATACAGGAGGTTTGGCGCGGAAACTGTAGTATGCATCTATTTACCGGTACCGATTGACTCGGTGGCTCAGTGGTTAGCGCTCCTGACTACTGATCCGAGAGTCGTGGATTCGATCCCCACCCAGGGCAAACATTTCTGTGCTGAGCAGATTTATTTGCTCTGTTTCTGGGTGTATTATATCTAAATATGTATGTATTTAAAATGTATGTATATGTGTATGTATATCAGTCTCTAATTCCCATAGTACAGGGAATCCTAGTTTGGGGGGGTGATTTGTCCCGGATATTATTATTATTATTTCTTATACTTGCTCCCGATATTAACAATAGAATTTAAGCTCGTGAATCCGAATACTTAATGCTATAAAATATACGCAACCTAATATTAAATATCTGAAAAATCTTTATCCGCGAAGATGTTGATTGTAAATATCCTGTCGAATCATTTGAAAATTTAATTTTTAATACAATCTTTAAATCGTAATAAGTAGAGATGCCACGAATAGTGATTTTGCTGTGGGGACACGCAGCAGACATTGAAACCATTTTCATTCTACAAAAAAGAGCAGTCCGAGCTATATACCAACTACGATCCCGAGAATCACTTCGAGATAGATTTAAGGAAATAAATATTCTAACAGTTGCCGGTCAGTTTATTTACGAAAATATCATGTACGTTCGTAAAATTCTAAACTCGTTCTTCAAACATAGTGACAGACATAACCGTAATTTTAAAAGTAAAAATAATCTTGACATGGCTTTCTCGAGGCTTAGTAAGGTGAAAAAATCATTTGTGGTGCAGTGTGTTTGTTTATCGTAACCAAATCTCACTATGTCCAAATGAAACTAACGCCTCGAGGGCACAGCATAGCGCTAACTTTGGTATGTGTATGAAAATATACTGGTCGCTTTGTTTATAACTCACCCACTTGGTGCTACGATGCAGTTTTAGTAAAAAAAATGTCTTTAGCGCCGAATAGTATAGCATGGTGTCTAGGTCCCAGCACAGTATAAAGGAAATATATTATTGCAAAACCACTGCATGACCACTGTTCGACGGACTACTCCAACAGCGCTCAACCCGAAGGCTTTTTTGGCTTCTTTATAATTGACCACGCTGAATACGTTAAAAACAACCGACTTAAATCGCAGCAACTCCAATTTTGCTATGTTTTTGTTGATTTTCTCAAAAACCGCTGAATCGATTTAGATAAAATTTATACGGAACCACCTGTAAAGTATACCCTTTTTAACAAAAAAAATATTTTCCAAATCGGTTCAGGCGTCTTGGAGTAATCGGTGAACATACATAAAAAAAAGATTCCGACGAATAGAGAACTTCCTCCTTTTTTTGAAGTCGGTTAAAAATGGCTTCTAGTTATGAAACTGAACAACTTTCCCTAAGGAACCTATAGTCTGCTTGCAAGAAATTTGTAGACGTCCCAAACAATGTAGGATGAACAGCTAAGCAAATTATTACTTATAGGAGATCCACAGATTTTTTTACGAATAAAACATAGCTTTTGTGGGAAATTATTAAGTGTAATTAGAAGAAGCCACTGTGAACTTTTGACGGCGGTCCAAAAATAGGCCTGAATTACCTTGAACTGAGAATAGAGTACCAAAAACTACTGCCTTCGTATATTGGTTAACCAGTCTATTGTTGTAAACATCATTAATTACTAGACACACACACACACACACAATATTGTTAGGTATTATACAATAATCTAGGGAATAATTATGTAAACCAAAAATGTTACGACCATATTTACGTGCAAATTTTAATTTGAGAAGAGATTAATAGCACCTTTTGTATTATGGTCGAGAAAATTCACAAAAAATTCAAATCTTTGTCATCTAGGTGTGACTATTATTACACAATGAGACGGAATAAGGCCGTCGAGATGAAAAAATACGCAAATTATGCTATTAGGACGAGGTCTTTACCCCTCTTACTTGAAAAGGAAAACGTTATACATCTATTAAGAAGGAAATTTAATAAAAACGTTTATTTTAAAATTTAATAACACCGTTGCTTTAATACTATTTCCTTAAAAAAACATTTTGTAATACTGGGCCAAATGAAATGTTATCTGGCCCCAAATAAAACTAGAATTCCTTGAAATAGCAAAGCAAAGAAAAACACTTTTTTTATGTAAGTCTAAATACAAGTAGGAACAGAGTGTCAAAAGTAACTGCCTAGTTGAATATCGAATACAAAAAAATCTATAACAATTATTCATTATTTACTAAAACGCAAAATAGATATAATTAAATATCTGCTCTGGGTGAGAATAGAACTAAAGATACTCTGGGTTATAGTCTGTTACTTTCTATTGATGTTTCTATAAATATTTATATAACATATAATATTTATATTGATGGGGCTTCTGATTATCAAACTAAAAAACATTTGTTCTACGATTTTACTGAAATTTTAAAAATATCACGGACTCTTCATACAAATTGATTAACTATTTCGCCAATTTTGTATAGACTCCAAAAATTTTTATTGTGCTATTAGGGTTCTACACCTATTTTGTTATAACCTGCTATTTCTTTAGAATCTTTTAGTATCTGGCGTCGTCTTATCTTATCTTACTAATATTATAAATGCGAAAGTATGGATGTTTGTTTGTTTGTTCCACTTTCACACTGAAACTTTGAATGAAATTTGGTAGGTAGATAGATAGATAAAGCACTCGGCTAACACTAACACATTTTTATCCCCGAAAACTCAAGTGTACCCGGAGGAATCGCTAAAAACTGAAACTTTTACTGTCACTAGATGGCACTACCTGAACATTTTATTTCTCTCTGGACCCAATTCTGAAGTCCATGTAGACGAAGTCGCGGGCGGAAGCTAGTGTTTACATAAATATTCTTTTCATTTCTAAGTTATATTTTTTCATTTCTAAGTTACAGTAACAACACTAGGCAACCGCCATCTATACCTTGTGGATGTGCCACAAGAGAAGAAGAAGTAGTCGGGCTTAAGATTTTAACGGCTAACTTGTTTTACGAAGCCTCCACCGGTGGCTAGTAGAAAATAAAGCTATTAAAAGGTTTTTCCCCGGTAACCGTCGTTCAAACTTTTTTAATTTCTCCAGTCGCAAACCTCGAAACAGAAAGTGCGCAATGAATTACTGTGGGAAGGGACATAATGAATTGATGATGGCAAATTACCTTGGTCCCATAATTATAATTTGCAAACTGCGACCTCGCAATTTGCTAGGGACCCCAAGACTAGTGACGTGCAAGATTATGGGGTATGTAACAGTAATTGGGACAAATTCCTCAAACGGAATAAATAATTCGAGAAAATTGCATAATATATGTATAATTTTGCTAGACTATGTAAATGGCAAAGATAGTTGGAAATATATTTGTCTTTTGGCTCATAACTGTATTAAAGACATCAATTATAACGGATTAAGTATGTTTTTGACCTCTTCATGTTTTTGATAATAAAATGTTTAATCACGTTTATTTTGGGCTACATGTTTGTTCCTAAACCTCCATAAACGTTTAGTGTACTAACTACCAATTGTTGGAAGTGATAGGAATTGTGTACAAAAATACGATTGAAAACAATCTGTAAAACATCTAAGTATTTGAATCTAAAACATTTTGATCTTGATCCTATTAAACACATAGACCAAAGCAATTGATCTAAAATTCTAAACTGACTGAAATTGATCTGTATATTAAGCGATTTTCAATTTGTGCATATTTTATGAAATTTGAACAAATTTTCACTGTATATTTCAGATTTTTCAGGAACGTCGCAGCACTACCTAAGAACACCGTAAAACAAGAACGAAATCCAGTGAAATGAAACCTTTGAACTCCTGTCATTAAAGTCTGGGACTGTGCTAGGGATAAAAGGAACTTTTTTAATAAAATCCACTTTTTCTCCCTTGACTTTTCCTGGGCATAAATTTGGATAGGAGTGACCCCTGGAAGGTCCACGTTCGCAAATAATTTATCTGACTCGCTTTCTTGAGGACAAGAGTATTACCGGAAATGGACTGGGGTATTAAAATGTCCGAGGTGAACGTTTCTTTCCCTTAATTTTATTTTATAGAGATTTGAAATTTCAATTCCATTGTTTTCTGACGATTCGAGGTTTCTTTATGAATATTTCCCGAACTAAACTTTTAATCAGCCAAAATAATAATTAAGTTTTCTAGTTTTATTGAATACCTATGTCAAATATTTCGAGTGGAGCAAAATATAAATTAAATTGCTTTTATCATTTATAACGATGGATTTTTATTTAACAAGTATCACGAAACAAAAAACCTAAGTACACCACAATCATAAACTGAAACATAATTAAAACTATTACAACTTAAGTTATTTTAATAACCACACTAACTTTAAAACTACTGTAATACCAAAGCACTTTATTTTTGTTTCACTACATTTTCGAAAAACTCATTTAATTTATATTTCTATTAACTATATTTAGAAGATAATACCTTAAACTTAATTATCTCCTAGAATCCAAAGCACATGTAGGATCCATTAACTGCGTTATATTCGATAACTACAACAAAGAAATTGGGACTCTCCATACAAAATTTCTGTTCTAGTTGTATTATTTCCTTCTTATTAATAGCTTCAAACAAAAGCAGGGTTGTTGAATCTTTTATGAAATCAAAGATGGCATGCCAAAAATGTTTCCGTATAGTCACAATTATTTTCATAATAGGACCAAAAGCTTAACAAACTGAGGTACCAAAGTTATCGATACGGGAAATACTGTTCGAAATATTTGAAAGCGAATTTTTCCCGCTGCCCATTTAATTCGACGCTTCCTAGTTATAAACACCAATCTTTATGAGACGAAAAATAATAAACAAATGGGAAAACACGTCAACTATCCCAAATTAATTAGCTACGTATCGCTTTGATATAATGAAGTTGAAATCTGCCAAAGTGGCACACGATTATCTTGATACCAAAACGAAGAAACTCCTTCTTTCTTTATTTGTTAAATACCATTTAAATCAAACCTTATCAAAAAGAACCAACCTATACTTACGACATCTACCAATATCATCTATAGTTAAGTTTTCAGATAACGGATACCATTAAATTTAATTAAAAACTCATGCAGTTTTTAATTTTTCCGAGATTTTTTCTCTTTTCTCTTTCTTTCTTGCTGATATAATAGTGTTTTAGAGACGTCTAACTAGGATATTTTTCGTTTTATTTGGAAATATTACGGTACAAGATTCCCTTTTGTCAACATGGTTCCCTATCTCGACGTAGACTACTGAGAAATAACCGGTTCAATTTCAACGTAATGGTTAGCTATCGACTTCCAAATTGTGTACGGAGCTTTAGGAATATATTTTCGGCTTTGATAATTAAAGTTGGAATAGGAAACGCTTCAGTCCATATTTTTTTCGAGCTAGAAATATTGGGACTATTGATTTTGTTATCACATGGGAACTGTAGAAGTTTCAATAGTTTTCTTTCTTTTCGTTATGACGCCGCGCCGGGCAGTCGTTATAGCCAACACCTTGTTAACAACCCATTACGGGGTCTGGGTCATTAATGGGTCTCTTCTCTTCCCATAACTCGGAAAGGTTTAGGCCATACTCCACACACGAGGGCCAAGTCCGGATTGGTGGAGGTTGTGGGGCTAGTGGCCAACCCCAGTGTCAGAAGTTTTCAAGCCGCCTATAAGGCCTTGTGACATGGCTTAACGACTGCTAGCGATAGCAGCCGGCACCAACGGCTTAGCGTGCCTTGCGAAGCACGGAAACGGTCGAGATAAATGCCACTAACAGTCATACCCGACCAGGTTATGACCGTGTCTGTAGTCAGTCTGCGTGATCGATGCGACCACGCAAGCCGCATTGAGCCACGACCGCTTCTCCTATAGATATAGACTTCAAAAAAGGAGGAGGTTCTCAATTTGACTGTATGTTGTTGTTTTTTTTTGTATGCGATTACTCCGCCAATTATGAATCGATTTTGATGATTATTTTTTGTTTGGTAGGTAATACTTTAGAGGTGGTCCCGTATAAATTTTATCTCAATTGATTCAGCGCTTTTTAAAAAAAATAAAAATAAAACATGTCAAAATTGTAGTTGTTACGATTGAAGTCGGTTTTTTACGTGTTCAGCGTTGTTGATTATCATTTATTGCGTTTAACAAAATCATCTGAAACTATTAAACATATATTCATACGTAAATCTACATATTATTCGTGTACATTATAATATAATGTACACGAATAATATGTAGATTATAATATGTGTATTATTAGTAATATATTTGTCATAACAAAGCACTTCATAACCACGGTCACTAAATAAATTATGCTGCGCTTAAAGTGATTTACTTTGTGATGTTAAAACGAATTCGCTTATCCTCGTGCAATTAATTATTATTCATACAATAACATTATTAATTTTATTAATTGCATGAAGGCTCTATTGGACTCGAGCTTAATGAAAATAATCGATGTGCTAACCAAATTCGGTCACGGTTATGTTTATATTATTCGATAAAAATCGGAGTCTTCTGTTATCGGAATGACTTAATGCATTCGACACTTTATGTGGATACTCAGTTTTGTCTTCAATTATGTTTTATCCAGGATTATTGTGAGTCTGGAACAATACGGTAATAAATACTACTGCTATATCTGGCCCTATTACCTGCCGCCAAGCAGCAGGTGGGGCGATATAGTCAGCGTATAATATCGTAGAATAGAATTGAAAAAACTTTATTCCTTTTTTTCTTCTTTATCACCGGCATTTTTTAGCCCTTTAGGATCGGTAAGGCACTAACTGATAACCGAGAACTTACGAAGGAGTTATAGATGTTAGAGGTGGTTTTAACCACTTTCGGCAGGCATTCACAATTTTGTCATTAAGTTTGTCCACTTTTAATATATCAATAATTTTACATAATTCTCGATGTGGCAAAAAGTTGTGATGTGGAAAAAAGTCGATGTGTAAAGTTTTGTCTATAGTGCAGATTGATACTAATGTTTGTTATAGATCCCTTCTGCCCAAAATTACGGATAAAAATTAAATGTTATGTTTGAATTCAATTAAATTTAATCATAGACATATCCTTGTGTAGGCAGCAATCATTTACTACTGAAAGTTTACTGAAAATTATAAGTCGTGGAATATAAAGTTACCTATCCATTTATTTTCATTGAAACCAGCCAGTTTTACAAACAAAATAATTAAATTTCTATAAAGCTAAAGAAGTTAAAGCTTTAGTTTATAATAGTTATTAAGTACTTAACTTTGTTTATTTAGACAAATACTCTATTTTGTCCAAAAAATGTTGAATGTCTGAAAGTAGGCAGAAAATATCTCAAAATCCTTTAATAAATTATTGTTGACCATTGTTTTATTATTTATTTTTGGTATAGGTGGCAAACGAGCAGGCAGATCACTTGATGGTAAGCGATTACCACCGCCCATAGACACCCGCAACACCAGAGGAGTCACAAGTGCGTTGCCGGCCTTTGTAGTGGAAGTACGCTCTTGACTTGAAGGTTTATTTTTGCTATTGTGGTTTTTATAATTTATGTAGGTTTAACACATATAAACTGAATACTTGGATAACGACTTCCAAATGGTCTTGTTTAAGGATTATTAGACAAAACATAAACACAGACAAACGCACATCAGTGGATTTTCATGAAATAATGCATACAATTTGACTGACTCGGTGGCTAAGTGGTTAGCGATCCTGACCTCTGATCCGACAGTCGTGGGTTCGATCCCCACACAGGGTAAACTTTTCTGTGATGAGCAGAATTGTTCGCTCTGAGTCTGGGTGTATTATATCTATATATGTATGTATTTTAAAGTATATGTGTATGAATATCAGTCTCTGGTTCCCAAGATACAGGGAATCCTAGTTTGGAGCCAGATGACCGTGTGTGATTTGTCCCAGATATTATTATTATACATTCATGAGAAGGCTTATACGATTTACCGTGACATATGCACAGAGGTAGATATAAGAGTAGGTATTTTCTTTTCTTTTACGGTAAACCCAAATGAGAACCTGAATCAAGGCTCATGCATATTGTAGGACGACACCCCCTGAATACAAATCGTCTAATATTATTTCTAAGAACACATTAAGCAGCATTAGGGAACTAATTGTGCGTAAAGCTGACGAATAAAACGTTATAGTGCTTTCGGGGAAACGATTATTATGCGAATTAATGTTGGGAAAGTAATTAAGCAGGTAATTATCCAAACAGGTTACGGTAAAAGGACGTTAAATTTTCAGTAATACCTGAGAGAGTTAAATTTTGTTGTTTTGATAGATGTATATTTATTGTATTCAATAAGCCTAAAATTTTAAGACATTGTAATCCTAAATGAAATAAAACGTACTTAGTATGGTGTAACCGTAGAGATCTCAATAATGTAAGATTTATATTTCTATGGGTATAACCAAGTCGACTAAACAGTTTTTTCGGTTTATGTACGTTGTTTGTATTTTTTTTTTGCAATCAAAAATAAAATACAACACATCAAATAACCCTTCCGGGGTTTGACGTCTACTTCTAAGGAACGGCCACTTGCTACTACTACCACTTCCCAAAATAACATAGAAAATAAATATATAATACAAAGGCGGACTTACTTAGCCATTTTTTTGTCCGAGTTTTATACATATTTGTACCACAATTTTTATAGAAATATATTTTGAGGAAATCAAAAAAAAAATTGATATATGAAAGAGAAATTATTTTTAAACCAAATCTATGTAAAAGTTCCAATACAAATTATGTCATTTATTTTTATTGTTTTATACTGTGTGCTGAATAAAAAGTTTTCTATTCTATTTATTTGTGACGCAAAACAATAATTGTGGCCCCTGTACAATTGTACATACATGGCCGAG
This sequence comes from Coleophora deauratella, assembly GCA_958295455.1. Taxonomy (NCBI): domain Eukaryota; kingdom Metazoa; phylum Arthropoda; class Insecta; order Lepidoptera; family Coleophoridae; genus Coleophora; species Coleophora deauratella. Next base: position 5,571,277 of record OY282393.1, read on the forward strand.
TGTACTTCCTCACTTATGTGAATAACTCAATTACCTATATTAGGCAGTGGATGAGATGTATAAAGATACCTCAGAAACTCTGAGGTCAATTTATTACGGCACCCATATCGAAACCCATGAAAGGGCGAGTAAACCTTTCCCCGAGTCAGTTAGATGGGACCAGATAGGAGATCTTATTAAAATGGAAATTTATCGAAAAGTTATCCTTCCGTTTATCTTTATGTGTATAGTATAGTCAACTACTATAGGTTTTATTTCTTTTCCTTCCTACTACTTAGAGGATTTTGCAAAACCGTCTAAATAAAATAAAAAACAAAAAGAAAAGTAATAATATGTATTTTACTATTTGTCATATCTTGTTATTATATTACTGCGTGTCAAAAATAATTTAATTCGTACCTACTCTATAAAAATACTTTGGAAACTCATATAACACTCACCAGCAAAGAACGAAAAAACCTTTTAAAATATAACCTTTGACACAATTTGATAAAGTTGTCTTTAAGCTAGCATTTTTCATTGGTAAAAATATCATTAAACTGGGTCTTACTTAAATCTAAATGATTCGTTTCTGTTTCAAAATGTAAAGATAAGGGTCATCCTTGAAATTTTCATTCTTATAAAATGGAATTATCCCTTTCCTACCTGACGGTACTAATTTGTACCGAGAAGTTTCCGGCCTAATATAATGTTCTTTTTTCTTGTTATTTCTGATGGATATTTCAAAAAATACTCCGCTTATAGTTCAGTCAATGAATGACCCAAAAGGGGTTATAGAGTGCGTGAGCAGGGACCTAAGCGATTTCTTCAGAAATGTATTCAGGGTGCTTAGGAAGTGAACATACTAAAAGTCTCCGCCTCTAGGGGGTGAGTCGGAGTGGGGGGGGGGGGACACAAAGGTCCCACTTTTGGGTTTTTCGCTAATATGGTGCGTCATATGGAAAAATTGTCTAAAACCATATAAAAGCTCATTAAAATTTTTCACAGCTTTTATTCTATACACTTTTCTTTTTTCGTAATCGCAACCTTTTTCGAGATTTTTAACAAATATTTCTTCATATCGACTAACTAAACTACTATCTACATGTATTACATAGAGGTACATATGCCAATTACGTTGTCATCCTCTTGGGCCATGAGGGTCCTGGCAAGTTCTCCATGGCATCTTCATCCAACTGTGGCCAACCCCAGTCTCAGAAGTTTCAAGCCGCCTATAATACCTTCGATATGGCTTAATAACGACTGCCATTTAGTGATAGCACATGGCAATAACGGCTTAACGTGCCTTGCGAAGCACGAAAATGGTCGAGATAAATGCCACTAACAGTCAAACTCATCCAGATACTGACCGTGTCTGTAGTCAGCCCAAGTAGCACAGGTAGCATTACAAAAGATCACGTTTGGTATAACTCGGAACTTAAGGAATTAATAAACACTTAATATGGTTCAACCTAGAACTTAGAGCTGCGCATTACGCTTTGATCTGTATAATAGCATCATAAAAGTAGCAACGGACACTACTGTAACGGGATCAGAGTTAAAGCAGATGTCAAAAATGCTTTCTTACAGCCTTTATCGCATTGGTTGCATAAGAGAATTTTAGTGGTAGTAGAATATGATAATTGCTGTATAAAGACGTAGAATTATACCACTGTAATGCTAGCATTTTAAAAGAGTCGCTGTGAACTACCGTACAGCCAAGTCTTAAGTCTTAGAGTGGTGTACATTTAGAGTGATTTCACGCAAAAAGTTCCACATTGGTTCACCTCGACTCTGTTATTAGCCTCTTTTGCAAAGTTGCATAAAGGTGTTTAATTAACACACGTGAACACCAAACGTATTTGGAGATCCTCGTCTAACTCAGAAATACAGCATTTGGCTGTGAAATGGTTCACTTGAACTCTTATTTACTGCAATAAGCATAATAGAGGAACTGGAGTGTACTCTTGTATAGCCATGGTAATTTATTCAGGATTAAAAGAGTTCACATAGGTTTCTTAAGAATGCGCCATTTTGTTATAACCTAAACAGTATAATATCATATAACAAGATTATGTTGTTATTTATGTTTAACTAATAATTTCTGCTTTTAATTACACCTTAAACATACACTTATTATAATATAATATAAAACTTTGCATAATTTTATGTAAATCAGACAAAAATATTTTAACGTATTAGTTTTTTCACAATATTTCTAATTAAAAACGAGATATTTTCGAGGCGCGTAAATTTTTTGCTTTAAAACCATATTAACATTCACAGTGAACTTGCAATTCCAAATGTTTTCACATGCTAATAACATAATAAAAGTGTATTTATACCTAAGTTACCAAAAATTCTCAATTATAACATTAACTTCACCATTAATCACACTCTGGGAAATTATCGGCACCGCTATAATGCTATTTAAAGCAGCTCTGGCAAATAAAATCAAGTTTTCTAGTGATTGAAGAATATTATAGAACCTAAAGCGTTATTTAAGACTAGCAGTCACCCAATCCTAGCGCTTAGTCTGTATAACAGGACAATCGTATTCCGTTAAGCAGCTGATAAACAGCCTTGTGAACCATAATAATTCCAATATAGTGCTACTATAATGCTTTTAAGCAGAAATGTGAACCAAATTAGAACCATAGGCTGAATAATTTGTGCCCAAATAAGAGTTATATCGGTGTTTACAGCGCTGTAAACACCATTATAACACTGTCTTATACAGCTCTTAGTTTCCGTGTACACCAAATGTGGTCTCTTATAATGCTACTTGTGCTACTTGGGAGTTAACCTGCGTGGTCGACACGACCACGCAAGCCGCACTGAACCTCGACCGCTTTATGCCTATCGTACAAAAATGTCACCAGACCATCACAGTTTATTTATTTTATCTACCGTTCACCATGATTTAAATTCTGTTACTCATTATATAAAAGACAATGCCCGTTTGTGCCCCAGCGTCATATTCGTACTTATATTTTCATTATTTTTTCTTGAAATATTACAAAAATAAGATAATGTGAAAAAAATTAACACAAATAATTCAACATTTTACGTTTTTCAAAATGTATGTAAAAGTTGGGAGAAAAAAGATAAAAAAAGTAATTGTTAATATCTGATTAATTCACATGGATCACCTTAGGAAGATGGAAACATTTTTGGACTTATATTCAATAATTTTTACTCCGATGTATTACAAAAATAAGGTTACGTGACGCGATATAAAATATTAAAATAATAATTATGGGTATTCTCTGTTGCCTCTAAAAGTTTGGAAAATAGATATAAATAAATAATAAAATACTTTTATGTAACCGATACATAAAAGATTGATATGCATTGCATTTTCATTCACCTCATTCAATAGTGTTGTGAAATTAACGAAACAAATGTATCAATTTAATGATATTAAAATACCGATACTTTTTACTTAACGAGTATTTAAAAATACCAATGATTATATGAATATGTAAAACAAATAAAAATTGATATTACTTATATTTCAATTCATTTGAAAAGATTTTACATAGTTTTTATCAGTAACGCAAACTCCATGTAAGTATGCACTACTCTGTTCAGTTTTTTAATCCTGTCATTATTGTTTGTTTGTTTGTATACTCTTTATTGTAATAAAAAACAAAGAACAATACATCAAAAAAACAGGAAAAACTAAAAAAGGGTGGACTTATCCCTTACGGTAGCTCTTCCTGTTAACCTTATAATGTTGAGAGGAATTACATTTACATTATTTTGTTCAATTACCCAAACTGTGAACACACCGAGCTACATCTGAATGATTTAACCAAATATTTCACACAGGTAAAATAATCACAGATTGAAATACCTACTATCTAGATATTAGATGGGTAAAAGCCAGAACCGCAGATCCTTCATTGAACTGAAGTAACTACGAAAGCAAATCGAATCTAGATCCATTGGTTCTTGAAGTTAAATCACATCCCAGATCCGGATCTTGTAAAAACCTTAAAACTACCCATTATTTATCATACCATTTTATTATACTATCATACGTATGTCTGAAAGTTTTCTGTGATAATGATAATACGAGTTTCAAATATTTCTCAGACATTTTAATAAATTTGTTTATTAAAGAGTTTCTTTATCAATAAATCGATTTTTTACATAATCTCATGAAGTATCCACATCCCTACTACTGACATTTGATCTCCAAAGAATAATTTATTATTATTTATTAATGAAGATACATTGTAGCATAACAGAATACTCCAAGACACTACAAGTACATACAAAAAAATATAACAGACAGTAATAAAAAAGGTTGTATCCTTATATTAAATAACAAGCTAAATTTAATTTAATAGATAGTACTAGCAGGCATCATACTTTCAATCAGTCGCTTACACTCAAACATCAGACATCCAACCGTACTCTCAAACAAATCACAATGGGAAGACGAAGTTATGTCGAGCAAAGAATTAAGCAGTGCGACCGCGCGAGCTGCAGGCGACTGGCGGCGCGCTTCCGTGCGCGCGCGCACCGGCGCGAGCAGCAAATGTTTGCGTGCTCGTAAGTATGAGTCGGGCACAAATAGTTTCAAAAATGTATTAAGGAGAGAAGTAGAATCAATACGATTACGGAACAGATACAACACAAATTTAATTAGGGATACTGATCTACGAAGCTGAAGTGAATCGTATCCAAGTTGTCCCTGAAGGAAAAGTGTATCATTGACAAAATAGCATCAAATTATTTTCGGCCGTAAATACACCATGCTGAATTCACACAAACCAACAAGGTTTGTATAAATAAAAATTCTGACAAATCTCTGAAAGTTTTTATTTTTATTTTCAATTGCCTCAGTACATTTATGACAACCTTGGTTTAAATATGTAGATAGTAACTAATCTAGTGATCACTAAAATAAAATATTCAGTGACGCCGGATATAATAATATTTTTTAAGTTACCTGTCAGGGATGATCCTATATTTAAGTCAAATAACGAGACGTACCTTAACGTGAAACCTTTAGTGATTTAAATGTTACATCATGGATATTCAGATTGAAATAAGAAGTACAATAAAAAAAAATACCGTCACCATTTTAAAGGTACGTTTAATTAATATTCACCGTCCACTAGTGGACCTACCTAAAAGACAGTGAAATAAATCTATTGGAATTGGAACATAAGCTCCAGATTAGAATTATAGACCTCATCTGTATTAAACCTTATAATCATTTATCATTCATTCAATAATGTAAACATTAAGTGACGTTTTATAAGGTTTGCAGGGGTAAAATGGGATGTGCGTCAAGAAGAAAATTCACAATTTAGAGGGGAAAACGATAAAAATTTACCATTTAGTAATTAATTTATATTTTTTATTAACGATTCATATCTCCTATTAATTTTACGAATATTTACATGCGTAAGATTTGTGAAAAATATATGTCTATTCATCATTATTACAAGGCACTGAAAAGTTATCCGTTATTACCCCATCGTACCTTAGGTAAACATCACTTTAGCTTACAACTTAATATTTCTGTTCTCCCAACTTTTAAAGGTGAAATGGTAATACGGTTTTATTTAGCAATCAAACAACTATCGTTTGATATATTAATCATTCGTGTAATATGAGTGCATTGCCTATTTTCGGGCTGGGGACGACAGTATGGCCGGCCTGGCATTGTCTTTTTAGAACGTCGTAAGGCACACAATTGCCAATAAAATATGCCTTAAAAAGTCAAGGTCAAATATTTTTTCAAAAGAGATTCCTATTTTAATAAGGTTAGTAAGCATTTTGAATATAGAATTGGGTTATAAAAAGCAAAGAGACGAGTTAAACCAATTTGCCTATACAAACATTTGGGGACCCACAGAGTGTGCGTGTTTACCTTCACTATGAAGATGGGTGAAATACAAAAACTCCTTGAGCTAAGATAGTGCAAATATGTGGGTGTGTGTGTGTGTGTGTGTGTGTGTCTGTGTGTGTGTAGAAAGGTACAAAGTACACTGTGTTGAGATGAAAGCAGATTACCTATTCTAGGCTCGTGCCTAACATACTAGAGATTGTTTTGTTAAGGCAAACATTATTAGCTAATAATGTGCCTCCTTTGTTTAGTAAATATTATATATATATTTACAAATTTACCTGAGTTCAAAAATATTTTATTATTTCAATCTTGCGTGAAAAACGACATAAAGGTACAGATCCTTGAAAGCCTTCAATAGAAGAAAAAAGCCCCGAATAACTATACAGGAAATAATAAACCTTATCTAAAACAGATCTTTTAGTTCATCTTTTTAAGAAAATTAAATACAATAAAATATTCGCAATGTCACTATGTTCATTTAAGCAGTTTTTTTTTCTGAGTCATAAATGGAAGTGCTTAAAAATGTCTGTCAAAAATAATCAAGTTTCGAGAAGACCTCAAACATTTTGCCTTAAAATTAATTGTCTGCTGGTTAAGAATTTTGTCTCTTGCCTCTTGTTCTTCATAATAAGTTTGTTTTCAACTTTTTGAAATTCAATTTCTCTCAGATTAAAATTAAAAACAAATTGAGGCGTAACCTTCAAGTTCAATTCGTAGAAGAACCAAAGTCACAACATAGCCTGTAGTATAAGTATAGAGTTTTAATGATGAAAACTCATTAGATATTTAATTATCTTCATCTTATTGATAAATCAACAGTTAATTAATTTAGATTCAGGTTAAAAATACCAGAAATAAACGTTTTATTTTCAAAAATAATGCGAAACATTCCATTTCATTTCATTTTAAATCGAAAATCAACATTTACAGACAAGCCAATCAATATTGAAACATTACAGTATTTTAAAAAAAACCCTACAAACCAACTAACATGTAACCTAACCTACAATACTTACTTCTATTGTAATTTTCCCTTACCTTACAAACTTGTCACAATCATCATCATCATCACCAGCCGAAATACGTCCACTGCTGGACAAAGGCCTCCCCCAAAGATTCCCACACTAACCGGTACTGGGTTGCCCGTATCCAGTTTATTCCAGAAGATAGATTTGGGGTAACAGAGGTTTTGGTCAGAGATGATTGTGACAAGTGGAGAACTGGTGAAGCCGTAACTTTCATCAGTTCACCACATGTCACAATCATCTCCGACCAAAACCCTTGTTACCCCAAATGTATCTTCTGGAATAAACTTGCCAGACTATAAATCCCTCGCAATGTAGTTGATGCAACTTGACGTAAACAAATGCGCCGCGCCTCAAGTGGAGACAGTGCGAGACAACTGGCAAACAAGTTGCGCTGCACTTGGATGCAATATTCGTACTTCGTGAATAGTAAGTAGGCTAAAAAAAAGGTGAGTATTAAATTTTGCATTTAATGTTACTCGTTTTTACCGAGACGAATAAAGTTTGCAATAAGAAAGTGTAAATAAAGTCTCGAGATTTAAAGCAAATTTAAAAGGGAAATATTAACCAGTTGCCTGCTTAAAATACATATAAATATATACTGTTCACACTCAGGGCCTCAAACCTGAATGAACAATACCTCGCATTTAATCCATTAGGTAAGTCGTTTAACCAACAGGCTCAGTTAAAGGAAACGTACATACACACAGGCTGTTATGTCCTCCATCCCTATCTTTTTATCTATTGTGATTGATAGCACGGTTTAATTGTATCATTAGGTGAGAAGAATATAAAGAAACTATATCTTGGCATCTTTAAGAGCCATCATCATTACCAGCCAAAAGACGTCCACCGATGTACAAAATGTGAATAATCAATATTTGAGTTCGAGTGTACTATCCTGGACTGCGTCGTCACTATCCATCTGGAAAGATACAGCCAAAGGCACTAGATTTTTAGTAAAATCCAGTAGATTTGGAGAAAATCGGCTGCAACAGTGACCGACAGATAGACAGATACGCGAGTGATCCTATAAAGGGTTCGTTTTTTCTTTTGAGGTACGGAACCCTAAAAAGAAATTATTCGATTTGGTTTGTTTAGAAACCAAGCGCTTCCTTCTCGGGATGTCTGGTACATAAAGATTTCAGCACAAAACTTTTTTTAATTTCATTAGTAAAGCCCACCTAAAAGCATTATTTCACCGTCTGTTAGTATATTACAAACAGGAAAAAAATACATTTTTATTAACGAAATACAACATTCTTCACTATCTCACAAATAAATAAATAAATAATCATAATAATCCACAAAAATTAGCTACCTAATCAAACCCGCCCCGATACGACCCCGGTCCAAAGATGCCTATAACGCTGGCCGCATTATAAACTGTATAGTATAATATCTTTGTTAAAAATCCTTATTATGTGCTGGCCGGCCTAGCTCACATAAAAAGGTTGTTTAATGGCCAAACAACTACATAGGTACTACAGTTTGCAAAACACATACCAAGACAAGAGTTCAAAACAATTCACAGGTAAACACCGAAATATATACCAAGAAACTTGTCCTTGTTGTGGCTGACAAATAATGGACAAACATCATAGAATTAAATTAGTGTAGAACAGCCATTAATACTGTTTTAATTAGTAGATACAGGTTCATTAAATAAACAAATGAATTAATTGTATAACTACTCGTCGAGAATTACGTTTAGTTATAAATTCTTTAACATCATAGTTACGAGATATAAATACAACTATAAAATACATATTGCTACAGTGCGCCAGAATATAGAACAATACGAGTATATAAATAATATACGTAAACTAACCCAAATGTTTTAATTAAATCGTATAACAAATAGGTGATTAAATATCGCTAGAGGCATGAACGTTTCGTGTTAGTATTATTTCTGTGGCTGACAACAAGCATTGTTGTATGCTCCGTGCAACCAGGAACATGGAAGCTTGCTCCATGTTCGTTGTGTTTTCAACAATAGTATTATAAGTTCAGTTTTCAGTCTTTAAGTAGAATTAAATTATATTTTGAAATCCATTTATTTTTCTATTGCACCTTTTATAATTAACCCCTTAATTAAGCTAAAGAGAAACACGTGGACAAATAATACGTAACATTAATTTAATATATTTTACACATGACACATGGTCAGTAAATCCGTTTATAGACCTCGTAAAGTCAGCGGTTTAACAGCACTGCAATGCCGAGTATAATGTGATGTGTTAGCCCCTCATAATACGAGTAAGTACGATGTGATGCTAATGCATATTTACTCGTATTTTAACAAAACCATAATATTTGGGCTCAACATTTTTTCTCGCTTCACAAACACTTCCTGAAACGTTGAGTGTTAAAAGTTCCCCGTGGTAGGAAATTTGTGCTTGGAAAAAAATTACGATTAAAACTAATATGTAAAGCATCTACTTAGTACAAAAAAGATTTCATTCATTAGACTGTAAAGATTCCGTACAAAAAAAAAAACATCTTTCACTCTCAGTCTTAATCTAAAGCAAAACATTTTGTTTACATTTATATGTATTTGTACGTTTCGTTTTACGGTCACGCCTCAGTTTTACTCGTTGAATAATTAAACAGCGTACCTAAGAGGTTTAAATAAAAGGCATAAATATTTAATTTCCTACTAGACAAGTCCAGCAAAACCCTAGTTTATTCAATAAGTAAGTACCTACTTTAGTATCTTCACTTCAGTATGATTTTAAGTGCAAGGCAACTTTTACATTGAATTTGCTGCTTTTATTGTTTCTTGAAGCGATAACGGAAGAAGAGTGTCTTCTTAAATACTTCTTTTTAACACAATGGCTTCTTAGAGTAGACAACTTTTTAACTTTTCATTTTATAAACTTTCTCTATTATTTACTGTGAAGTTGAAATTTAAAATAGTTACTTTATGAATAGACAATGGGTTGGTTGCCGGGACTTGTACCGAGCACACGTCTGCTGAGTTATTTTTTTAATTATTTCCGTTTTAGAGTAGTCTCAACGTTATTTTTGTGATGGGAAAATAGCTGTGAAACCAATTCAGTGATAAGCGGTCATAAGAAGAGGATTAACTCGGGAGACAGCTCCGTTTTCCGAGTTCCAGCAACAAACCACCACGTGGAGCGTCTTTAAGTGCCCATCACCCTTAGGGCCGCGTCTTTCACTTGACATTGGCGTTTCGCCATTTTTTTTTTATTGAAGATTCTCCCATTTTTCACTTGACATTGGCAAAATCACGCTCGTTATGAGAAGTGGAATGCCAAATAGAAAAATAGAATAGAAATAGAATAGAATAGACAATGCGGAGCAAGAGTTTTACAAACGTTTTATAACCCTGATAGTAAGTGATGTTGATGCCGAAAATAAATAGGACTTACTAAGATTCCTAAACGCAATGGGACTGGCTATAATGATAATTAATGATGTCAGATTACTCTCATATTAATTGTCTAATCGGCCCCTACGTGTTCACTTCGGCCCACGCTATCCTTCTATGGTTCATTCCAATCAAAAAAAAGCAAAAGTTAAACAAACATAGTATGCAGATGACATTGACATGTGTCAGTTCCATAGTAAGTTTGTTTACGTTTTGCTTTTTTTTTATTGGAATGAAGAATACAGGTCCGGCACTTAAGAGCCCGTGATTCAGGAATGATATACAAAATGTAACAAAATTGGTGTAGGAATCGTTAACTGCGGATTCTACTCATCGTGCTGAATAACTTTTGTTCTACAACTTTACTCAAATCCCAAAAAAAATTTTGGACTCTCCATACAAAAGTGGCAAAAACTGGCAAAACAGATGGTCAATTTGTATGGAGAGTCAAAAATTTTTTTTGCGATTTGAGCAAAGTCGTAGAACAAAAGTTGTTCAGTACGATGAGTAGAATCCCCAGTTAACGGGTCCTACACCAATTTTGTTACATTCTGTATATACAACATAATAATAACCAAGGACAAATCAAACTAGGATTTCCTTTACATACTATAGAAACTAGACTGATATACATACACATGTATACGCTTAAAACATACATAGGTATATTGATATAATACACCCAACTATAGCCTATAAATCAGGTCCATACTGAAATATATTAATCCTGTTACAACATTCGTTGCCGTCTAAGAAATGAATCAAAAATTATTCTAATAATTTCATTGAGGCATTCATATGTATTTGCGTTACACAAATTACGTAAGCAATAAAGGATTCAATTTGCATAAATAATTTTATTTTTATGTAAATGTTCACAAATAAATTTCATGTCATTAAATTAGTCACACCGGTGCGTGTATTGATATTCAATCATTGCAGTTGGTAGATCTCGTTTCTGTAACAATATAACAAGGAAATAAAGGTAAAACTCAAGAACACTATCGTAAAGATTTTTGTTGTTATTTTAGTCAAATCTTTCGTTAGCAACCCATAACGTCCCCACTGCAGGGGCACGGGTCTCTTCCCATAACTCGGGTAGGTTAGACCATACTCCACAGACGAGGGCGAAATCCGGATTGGTGGATGTTGTGGTTGTGGGGCTAGTGGCCAACCCTGTGTCAGAAGTTTTCAAGTCACCTATAAGGCCTCCGACGTGGCTTAACGCCTGCTATCTAGTGATAGCAGCCGGCACCAACGGCTTAACGTGCCTTGCGAAGCACGGAAACGGTCGAGATAAATACCACTACAAGGTTATGACCGTGTAGTCAGTTAAACCGGTGATCGACTCGACCACGCAAGCTGCACTGAGCCACGACCGTTTCAAATCTTTACCTATGCTTTAAAAAAGATGCATGTAACTATGAAAAACAGAGAATATTACTTCTAGTATTCTTAAAAAAATATCCTCATGTTATGACTGTATATTGTACAAAAGGAGCTTTCGACAGCTGAACGACTTTTGTGAGAAGTTCAAAAAATTGATTTACTTTTTAGGGTTCCGTAGCCAAATGGCAAAAAACGGAACCCTTATGGATTCGTCATGTCTGTCTGTCTGTCCGTCCGTCCGTATGTCACAGCCACTTTTTTCCGAAACTATAAGAACTATACTGTTGAAACTTGGTAAGTAAATGTATTCTGTGAACCGTATTAAGATTATCACACAAAAATAGAAAAAAAGCAATAAATTTTGGGGGTTCCCCATACTTAGAACTGAAACTCAAAAATTTTGTTTTCATCAAACCTATACGTGTGGCATATCTATGGATAGGTCTTCAAAAATGATATTGAGGTTTCTAATATCATTTTTTTCTAAACCGAATAGTTTGCGTTAGAGACACTCCCAAAGTGGTAAAATGTGTGTCCCCCCCCCCGTAACTTCTAAAATAAGAGAATGATAAAACTAGAAAAAATATATGATGTACATTACCATGCAAACTTCCACCGAAAATTGGTTTGAACGAGATCTAGTAAGTAGTTTTTTTTAATACGTCATAAATCGTAAACCGCAAATTAGATTTCATTCAATTAACTCAAATATAAAAAATATATAGTTCAAGACATGTGTGATTATGAATTTATACGGAACCCTCGGTGCGCGAGTCCGACTCGCACTTGGCCGATTTTTTAAATAAAACTATGGAAAAAAATTAGATTCATGAGAAAATACACCACTTTAGTTTTATTAAACTAAAAAAAATCTTAACAATTAAGTATACCTAGTACATATATCTGAAAATGTTTAATACAGGAATCAATACTAATAATATTACCGATAGTTACTATAAATCTGATAGCACAGGCTGATGAATTTAAAATACTTACAACATTCCTGATACGGCACACATGAACCATTCTCGTTCCTTAACCGTTCCCCCTCACACTCGCATGAGGGTTTGTAGCAGTCCGGCGAGATGGCTGGGCAGGGTGGTGGAGCCTTCAGGTCCTGGCACCTCTTCCAGCAGACCTCTAGACTGCACTTGTAGTACTTCTCGTTTTCAGGACACTCTGTAGATGCAAAATGATACTAAGGCTACAAACAAATTGTCAGACAAACTACATTTATTTTGTTACACTTTATACAGGGTGAAATTGAAATCGCGGAACAATCGTTAAATGTGGTTTCTGCTCATGGAACTGAACAACTTTCTCTAAGAAACCAATCCAATCGGAGAATAAAAAATTTGGGCTCTTCATACAAATCGATGACCTTGGTAGCCAGCCAACTTTCTATGGAAAGTCCAAATTTTTTTTTGCTCAGATTGAATTGGTTCCTTAGAGAAAGGTGTTCAGGGATATGACTGTAAGCCACAGTTAAAATTTGGATCGCGATTTCAATTTCACCCTGTATATGTTAAAAGTAGTCGCAGGTCAGTTGCGTGGTGGCTTCGATCACTCAGGTTAACTGACCACAGACACGGTCGTAACATGGATTGGGTTGACCGTATGTAAGTGGCACTTCTCTTGGCCGTTTCCGTGCTTCTCAGGGAATATTAAGCCGTTGGTGCCGATTGCTATCTGGCAGATGACAGTCGTAAAGCTATGTCAAAAGAAAGACTGATCAGAGTCATTATAGAAGGCTCAAAATTTCTGATAGTAGAACTGACCACTAGCCCCACAACTTCCACTAATACAGCCGGAGTTGATCCCTGTGTTTGGAGAATCGCTTGATCTTTTCGAGATATAGGAAGAAAACCGTGCCCCATAGGGGCCAAAATTACTTATTTTTTACATATATGTCTCCATATGTCTCCTTTTTTGTAAATTTTGCGAATATAACAGTCATACATTAAATACAAGCAAAAGAAAATACGTTGAAAATACCTGCGTAACATATACAACAGATAAGTCGTTAAAAAAATAGCTAGATAGATAGAAAAAGAAATAGCTATCAACTTGTATATCTATAAAGTAGAAACACATTAAGGCAGGAAGAACTAACCCCTATATCGTCCAAAGTGTAAGCAACTTCAGAGGTCATTAAATCCCGAAGGTCAAGTTATCTTGCGCAGACCCATACTAAGTGGAAGTCTAGGGGCAATAACTTATTTACGCCCCCTTTATATGTCACTAAATTATAATTTTATTTACTGTGGCAACGTATACTGACGCAGAACGTATGAGTCAAAGTAAGGTTAAAATCTGTGTATTTGTAATAAAATCGTTATTATAAAGATCTATAGCGCATAAAAAGACAAAAAGATCTCTAGGAAACAGTCACACATTAATGAATTCGAATTGGATATTACTTTTATTTATACTCTGTTCAGTTCTCTTTTAGGCGATTTAATTATAATACCTACATCTTCATCCCCCAAATACGCCTCGTTTGGAAAAATGGCTCTACCTTTAGGCATAATCCACAAATCTAGTTATTTTTTATGTGATAGGTGGCAAACCAGCAGACGGATCACCTGATGGTAAGCGATTACCGCCGCCCATAGACACCCGCAACAGCCAGAGGAGTCACAAGTGCGTTGCCGACCTTTGAAATGGGATGGGGAATGGGGAAAATTGGGGGGGGGGGAGGTTGGGCCTCCGGTACCCTTACTCGGCGAAACACAACGCAAGCATTGGTTCAAGCCGGTTTTCTGTGAGGCCGTGGTATCACTCCGGTCGAGCCGGCCCATTCGTGCCGAAGCATGGCTCTTCCACGGTTCATCCGTCTTTATATAGTTTACGTAGTTTATGCGTCTTTACACCACACCTAAAGATTAAAACCTGAAAAAGGTCTAAATAAATTGCAAAGTGCTATTATCCCTTACTCTAATATCACTACGTTCACGTAGTGACATTAGAGTAAGGGATAATGTCAAGAACTATTTTAAATCCTAAATTCTTTTCGAAAAATAGATTATTTCTTTTCATTGTCTCATTGCAAATAATAATAGGAAATTTGGACAATTTTATGTAGATTTTTGACAAATGAAACAACATCATTTTTCGGCAGGAATAATAATATTAAATAAATATTCGGGGACAATTTACACACGGTCGGTCGTCCGGCCCCTGACTAAGATTCCCCTTTATATGGATTCCTAAAACTTTATTTTTTGGCTTTCCTGTATGGTATTTTTAACTTATCGAAAGTTGAATTGATTTTATTGCTGATTAAAAGCCCAAATACGAAGTTCGAAACATATTTCTTTTGTAGGTAATAATTTTAAAATATGATTATCTCAGTTTTAATAAGATAAATATTATTTTTACTTACTAAGTGGTTGTTCGGAGTCCAAAGGAGAGGCATTTGTACATATTACAAATGCCAAAACTGTACCGAGAACTAATACGGTTGAGGAAACCATGACTATGGAAAATAACACACGACCGACTTATACAAATCAACTTGTTGTTATGAATAACCAGTTCTGATTGTTAGCTATATTTTGTTGTATTGTAAATAATCACTATAATTATTGCTTAATATTATCAAAACATAATATATTTACAGCTAAAAATAACATAAAGAGTAAATCAAGTAATGTAAAACTTGAAGATCGACTGACGCACAGAGGGCACCACAGATCAAAGTAAAGGGGAAGTAGAGGGGAGAGGATTGCACGAGGGAAATGGTGGCGAGTGCGCGTCAGTCTATCTTTGAACTTCGAGTGAGACAGTTTGTTGAAAATAGCGCAATGTAGTATTCAGTGTGAATTTTAAATATAATAATTGATAAATCGATTGTTTTACTTGTGTCAATGGAAGATTAAAGTAAAATTGCAACTGCCACTCCGTGTTTTTCTACATCTCAGAAGTGGGATCGCTCACGTTTTAAGGTATGTGTTAGTTTTATTTGAAATAGTTTTTTTTTTCATGGCTTTATTCGCTTAGTTAAACTACGAAATGTTTTATTAAAATGAATTGTTTTATCAAGGTAATACTTGCCAAAAAATTAAACCTATAAAAGTTTGCATTCTACCTACAGAAATACGTAGGCTGCAAACGAACACTCCTTTATCGCCTTAGATTGGATGTTTGGAAAAGATGCATGTTTTGAATGTTAACGTTTATTTTAAGATCAATTTATTGGCGTATTCAATGAATAAATAATAATATGGTTCTTAAGTAGGACGTTCAAAATAGTAAGTTCAAGTTCGTATAGAAACTGTTGAAATAATTTAGCAATGGAGCTTTTTGTTCTTTGGGGTATTCTCAACATCGCCATGTAAGCACATGCAACCACTCTATACTAACGGCAACATTTTAATATTTTCGTTTCTTATTAGCCGTTTCCAATATATGCAGTTGAGGCTTCCTGTTTTATTAAAGTTACAACGAGTAGTTCATCTGAGGAATGACCGTAGCTCTCTTGATATGGAAAGTGTTTATAGCTTTCGCAATTTTCAAGTATTTCAATTTTAGGTAACCTTTGCTAATATCATCGTTTTCCCCTGCGAGGTACGTCGGGACCGCACTGACGTTGCGGCGGAGCTTGCGCAAGAGAGACTGGTTTCCTGCGTAGCTGTAGAACGAGCCGTACATTGCATCGTGCCACCGGGAGTGCGGCTGATGAGCTGCTGTATCGCACCGTGCCGCCACCGGGAGTGTGGCTGATGAGCTACTACATCGCATCGAGTCGTAGCTCTCTTGGTATGGAAATTGTTTATAGCTTTCACAATTTTTAAGTATTTAAATTTTGGGTAACTTTTGCTAATACACACTCGTTTTCCCCTGCGAGGTACGTCGGAACGGCACTGACGTTGCGGCAGAGCCTGCGCAAGAGCGACGGGTTTCCTGCCTTTCTGGGAACGTGGCTGTGGGACGAGCTGCAACATCGCACCGTGCCGCCGGAAGTGCGGCTGTAGGATGACCTGCCACATCGCATCGAGTCGCTGAGAGCATGGCTGTAGGATGAGCTTGGAAGTTCATGGTACCAGTCAATTGACGTGAGTCCATATGTAACTGAATATACGGTTGTGTATTGAATTTTATTTCCAAATCCATTGATTTGCCTATAATTTAATTCAGTTAAGGCTGACAGCCCTAATGTATATAGCTTTTCACGATATTCAATATTCAAGTATAAATTTAAATTGATAGCAAATTAATCATACCTATACATAATGAGTAAGCCATTTTATTTAGGCACTCTATCAAAGATTTGACCCTCTAGAGATAATATTGTTTTGTACACATCCTTTTTGACATTTATTTACGCCTATAAATGTCGCTGGAAGAAATTTCTTGTGGAAATAAGCTGTACGTTTTGTGTATTCTTTCTTTATTAATGTCTTTATTTGCCTCCCTCCTGTGTACAATATTATTCAAATACAAAAACTGAATTTAAATTCTATAAGTTTATTCGGGATCCAAGACGTTAAAAAAAACCTAAAGACGTGGTTGGTCAAACTTTGCTCGATATAGTTTTTATACAATATACCAGACGAATAAAACTATGCCTTATTTTTACATTCGGAGGTATATATTTCCGGCTGTAATCATTATAAATACGGATAACTTTTACAAAAACAATGACGATTTATAGTACAGAGCTTCATTAGATTTTGCTTCTCTCAAAAAGATCACAACGTACAACCATGTACTCTTTTGTCAGCTTTGAAGAATAACAATGGTACTGTTAACGTTGGCTTTGTATTTGCCCCTCAATCTTTATTCTTAATTATTAAAATTATAATTTCTAAATACCCACCGATTCTACAGAGTAAAAGTAAAGTAAATACGTCATACTAGCTATTGTAAGACATGTTGCTTGATTATCGTATTTATCATACAGTAAACGTAAAGTTCTTTTATAGCTATTGCCAGACCCTACCTGCTGCAAACAAAATACCTAAATAGATATATGAAAGGGAAGGACAGCTCATTGATTTGACTTGAAGCATTTTCTTGAAACTATCCAAGTATAGGGGAGTTCAATTTTTGTGGAAGTTGTTCACTTTGCGGAAATATGTTTAATTTGAGAGAAGTTGTTCGCTTTGATGGAAGTTGTTCACTTTGCTTGATGTTGTTCACTTTTGCTTTATCAATTATATAAAAGTTTTAAGATAAAAAGTATATATATTTATCTAAGAATGCGAGCATTTCTTCTCTTTTCCCCTATGAAAACAGAAAGAAAGACAGTGTATATGCCTTTGAATAGACCAAAAAAAGGGGTTTATAAATACTAAATGCTTGTTTTATGGTGATAAACGTATTGTATAGTTTCATATAGTTTATAACAGCATAATAGATATACATAGTTGCTCTAAATATTCAACTGTCAAAAAAAAGAAACTAAACTATCTACTTGCATAAATAATATAATAATTTAAACATTCATGCTTAATTTGGTATGAATATTGAGGTATTGACTTAGTTAATACCATATTAAAACTATATTAGTAAAATATAATATAGAATAAACCGTTGACTGATAGAATAGGAACAAAACAAAAAAAAGAGACTTAACATTTAAAAAGAATTTTGAACATTTAAAGCATTAAAAATCCTAAAGCAGATTAATTTTTAAACAATACCTATCAACTGGCTTGGTGAAACCGTTGATATATTTAACATAATCGATTTCATAAATCCGTTATGCAAATAAAGCAGTTTATATTCTCTTGGAAAAGGAAATGAAATGAAATCGTTGGTTAATATATATCTAAATGTTGTAAACATCATAACAAGACAAAGCTTGCGATATATATTACTTATCAGAAAGTAACACCTTTGTATGAGACTTCTCTATTTCGTTTGAATGGCAGCAAGATAGTCTATTTAAATCTTGCCAGTGTGAAAGGGGCTGAACTCTGTCTGTCCCATATGCAGGTTGTGTTATTCACGCATAAGCACCTTAAGGTTAACCTCTATGGGAGGCAAGGTGTGAACAAACACAAATAAATAATGGATGCATAACAAAAAAATAAGTGTGCAATTATTTTATAATCTTAATTATTCTCTTGTTAGTTTTATTACCTTAAGATTATGATGAGGTTGTATATTTATTCTGAGAGCACGTTCTGAATTTAAAGCTGGTTTATTAATGCACAATGAACTTGCCTGTATGTAGGTATGTTAAGAAAACAAAAATCAATAAAGTTAAATAAATTGCACAATTTATGAAAATGAAAGTGAATATTGTTAAACATTGTTAATAGTACATATATTTATCGATTCACAGCCTCCTAAGCATAATTAATGTGACATATAAATTACGTTAGTCAAATTTGCGGCAAATATACTTTTTATTCGTCTTTATTGACGCCATTGCATTGACTGATAGATTCTAGCAATACAAAATTGTTTTTGTACGCCACATTGAGTGTGTTAGTATATAGACGTGTCTGCTGGAAGAGTATCATTTTACTCTTGTATAATTTGTGAGGAAAACTGTCACTTACTTGTCGGTTGACATAGCTGACGGTTTATGTCAGTTACATCTTCGCATTGTGTTGTTAATAACCTCCGTTATGTAAATAATATATAAAGAAGCTCCCTGAGATTTGGATGATATTTAAAAATATAAATATTTGTATCTAATAATTTTAATTCTACTTAAATTCAAAGGGAAATTTATAAAAAAAAAAGTATATATTGTAAAGAAAACATTAACTATTGTGATTTTATTGATGATGTTTTTTAAAAAAAAAAAAAATAGTTACATCAGCAAGTCGGTACCTATATAGACTATTTCTATATTGAACTGATGTAGTGTTTGACGGGTCTCTCATATCGTATGGCCCAATTCAACTGTGTTTTCGCAAGGGATAGACGAATATACTAAATTATCTAATTGCCAAGGCACTCTGAAAAAAAGTGTATGCGGTAATGACTGCTTTTATTTTACTAGTTTGGGACCAGATGAGGGTTTGATTTGTTTTGGATAATAAATTGTTATTACTACCTACATAAAAAGAAAATTCTTCGGGTGGACTTGCGATTATAAATGACCTCGGAAGCTACTCGAGGATAAGGCGTAGATATAATCTTCAATTGTCTACACAGATTGATTTCAATACAATCCTTACGTGATCGAATTGAGACCAATAGCATTTTGAAGTTTCTTGATTATAAAATACGTTCATATGTTTATGCAAAATAAAATGAAGAAATATTTACTCTGAAACCTCAACTACAAGTCAATGTGTACGTGTTCAGATAAAAAAAAGTAATACAGTATTATGTACTGCCATCAATTTATTGAGATATTGTTGAAATTAACGTATCCGCATTATTATGCAAAGTTTTTATCCGTTAATTAATCGTTTAGTGATATTATCTTTCACATCTTAAGTAATCGTGCAGAAAGGAAAATGTTTCTACTCTGTTTTTGTTATTTAAAACTGTCCTAAGGAACTGTAGGATTTTCTAAGTTACCATTTTATGTGTTACTGATCCTGAAGTTAATGTTGTACTTGGTACCTACAATTTATAGTTAATTTAATTTATTGTTAATAAGTGAAGTCAATAATCCGAAACTATCTAAGATATATGGCAATAAAGTGAGCAAATCGTATCTCCTAGTAGTGATCGTATCTATTTATTATTTTCCTAAACTGCTTTAGCAGAAATGTTATCACAAATGTTATGCTTTAAGGCAACGGAAAATAACTGGGTTGGTTTATAATGGATTAAGAGGTTATCGATGTCTGACGAATTTGGTCGCTTTTTAAACTACAATAAAACAATGAGTAATTTCAACATAGACTCTGTCAAATATTATATTTTCTTAACTGAAATACCACTTTCTAAGTGCTGCCCAAGTTAACAGAATATTTTAGTTGACATTTTATGTTCCTTTAATTGAAATTTCAGTTATTGTGAATAAAATATGAATAAGGAATACCTGGGAAGGTATGTTAGAGGATTAAAAATGTTAAGATTATAGTCGGCAGAAGATGCTGTTTACAAACATAATATTTCAGTGATAGTTACCTATTTCACAGCTTGACTAGACTAGATACAATAGAAGAGATAGTCTCTCTCTGACTGAACAGTTGAATACATTCCGGTGTTAAGTTGTAAATAGGTATTCTACACGACTTGAGAATATATGTATATCTATGCATACTCGATATATACAGAAAAATTCCATAACAGCAAAATGTCAGAGATGTCCCTTAAGCACAGACATAGATGATCCTTAAGGTTGTGAAATTGATTTAAAAACTAAAATATATGTAGTATGTTTTCTGGGCATACAAGTTCCAAGTGTTAGGAACCTTATTTTAGATGGACGATGAACTAAATTAAATATCGATATACATAATTAAAGATCGTGTAGTATATTACTGAATTGAAATTGGAGTAGGAATCAAATGAATTCATGATTAAAATTATTTAAGGTTATTTGAGTGGTAGTTAAAGCGCATGCGGCCTGTTACCAATTTGATGTTACGGTAATAAGGTCTAATAGGGCCTGTTTTCAAATTGTTGCTACGGTATTCAGGACGTACGGGGCCTGTTGCCAAATTTATGTTACGGTATTCAGGACGAATGGGGCCTGTTACCAAATTGATGGTACGGTGTTCAGGATAAATAGATCCTGTTATAAATACGGTGTTTTCTACTATATCATTCACTTACTTTTATTGAACTTCCAAACTATATTTTTGTTTTAAAATTGTTCTTATTTCACAAATATTACGTCATATTTTTGACAAACTGCTTGTGTTTTTCATGAACGTAAGACTGGAAATTTGTGTCAAGAGAGAAAATTATTTCGGGGAAATAGTATTTAAAGAGGAACATTGCTTGGGTTGTTTTTGATAGTGGAAATTACCCAATTATTTATTAAATTAATGAAAAGTAATTTAGTTCTAACTTGTTATAAAATGAAAATATTATATTTAGTACACTTACTCAGTGTGCATATCAGTGTATAAGATTTCTGTGTATAGAATATGTTTGTAGTCTTTTTTTTATAAAAAAATACGTACGAGGTCGTTCGTTGGGATCGGATGGCCGACTGTTAGCTATATTTTGTTGTATTGTAAATAATCACTATAATTATTGCTTAATATTATCAAAACATAATATATTTACAGCTAAAAATAACATAAAGAGTAAATCAAGTAATGTAAAACTTGAAGATCGACTGACGCACAGAGGGCACCACAGATCAAAGTAAAGGGGAAGTAGAGGGGAGAGGATTGCACGAGGGAAATGGTGGCGAGTGCGCGTCAGTCTATCTTTGAACTTCGAGTGAGACAGTTTGTTGAAAATAGCGCAATGTAGTATTCAGTGTGAATTTTAAATATAATAATTGATAAATCGATTGTTTTACTTGTGTCAATGGAAGATTAAAGTAAAATTGCAACTGCCACTCCGTGTTTTTCTACATGATATACGTTCAATATAGTTTATTTTATAGTGATTTTATTAATAACTATAATGACTTAATGAATTGGTATGTCACTTGAGACCAGGGTGACCATGATCCTCGATACAAAGTATTGTCTGTAACAGTGAGTATAATCAGAAAAACAATAATGACTGACTCGGTGGCTCAGTGGTTAGTGCTCCTGACTACTGATCCGAGAGTCATGGGTTCGTAATCGAATTGGTTCTTTAGAAAAAATTATTGCATTAAGATGCTACCATTTGCCCCTTGCCACCGTATAAAAAGTCAACCAGGACACCGATCTTTACGGTGGTTGTGACCATGCTAAGTTAACCCTCGAGTCGTTGCGTCGGGTCCATAAAAGCCCAGGGTTTCAAAACAGTGGAATATTTTTCATTTCCGGTTGAGTATGAGGTCTGAAACTTTAGATATCTTCCTATAAAGAATATTAGTTAGTACGCAGTGTACTGGCGAGTAATTTGTGCACAAACAGTTCGAGAAACAGACATATAATCGTGCGTGGGGCTCTTAAAGACGCGCGACCCCTCGCGACGACTCACGTAAGTAAAATAAAAACCGGCCAAGTGCGAGTCGGACTCACGCACCGAGGGTTCCGTATAAATTCACAATCATACATGTCTTGAACTCTATATTTTTTATATTTGAGTTGATTGAATGAAAGGTAATTTGCGGTTTACGATTTATGACGTATTAAAAAAAACTACTTACTAAATCTCGTTCAAACCAATTTTCGGTGGAAGGTTGCATGGTAATGTACATCATATATTTTTTCTAGTTTTATCATTCTCTAATTTTAGAAGTTACAGGGGGGGGGACACACACTTTACCACTTTGGAAGTGTCTCTTTTTAAAGACCTATCCATAGATAATAACTAAATGTATAGGTTTGGTAGGCAAAGACACGTATAGGTTTGATGAAAAAAAAATTTTTGAGTTTCAGTTCTAAGTATGGGGAACCCCCAAAATTTATTGTTCTTTTTCTATTTTTGTGTGAAAATACATCTACTTACCAAGTTTCAACAGTATAGCTCTTATAGTTTCGGAAAAAAGTGGCTGTGACATACGGACAGACAGACAGACAGACAGACAGACATGACGAATCCATAAGGGTTCCGTTTTTTGCCATTTGGCTACGGAACCCTAAAAAGTTATTTTTTTATTTTTTATTTTTCAGAGTTTTGTTGGTTATATGTATTTTATTTTTAGAGATACATTTAGTTATTATGTTTGAAATTCATGAATGCGAACAACAGCTTGCATTTCAATGGTTAGACGAACATTGCAAAGAAATATTGGGTGGTTCGGAGGATTAAGACAGAAATGTGAGGTATTGCTAGAGATGTAAAAGCGGTTTTCTTCTGAGGTCAAAGAGGTTTTTAGGGTTCCGTAGCCAAATGGCAAAAAAACGGAACCCTTATGGATTCGTCATGTCTGTCTGTCTGTCTGTCCGTCCGTATGTCACAGCCACTTTTTTCCGAAACTATTAGAACTATACTGTTGAAACTTGGTAAGTAGATGTATTCTAAGAACCGTATTAAGATTTTCACACAAAAATAGAAAAAAAACAATAAATTTTGGGGGTTCCCCATACTTAAAACTGAAACTCAAAATTTTTTTTTTCATCAAACCCATACGTGTGGGGTATCTATGGATAGGTCTTCAAAAATGATATTGAGGTTTCTAATATCATTTTTTTCTAAACTGAATAGTTTGCGCGAAAGACACTTTCAAAGTTGTAAAATGTGTGTCCCCCCCCCCCCCTGTAACTTCTAAAAATAAGAGAATAATAAAACTAAAAAGTATATATGATGTATATTACCATGCAAACTTCCACCGAAAATTGGTTTGAACCAGATCTAGTAAGTAGTTTTTTTTAATACGTCATAAATCGTAAACCGTAATTTACCTACAACGAACTACAAGAAATTTTATATTATGTTACTTGCTGTTACGGAACCTTTCATGGGAGAGTCCGACTCGCATTGCCATTTTTTTTTTTCTGGCGTAGTTTTTTTTTCAAGTGTACGAAAATAATAATATCTTTAGGTGACTATCGTTACATAAGTATTAGTTTTTTTTTTTTTTTTTTTTTAGTAAGTATTAGTTGATCTTTATATCAATGTTTTGATTATTAATTTTGAACATTTGAAACTAACGTATTTGTTATTTTAGTAATGAAATAGCTCAAACTATTTGGCACTCACTGTAATTTAACGTTTACTGAGGGTCAGGATTTCTCTAATCCTTGTTTGATTTATGTTTTGGTTTAGATTTTATATAAACGAAGAATTTAATTGTAGTAAAATCATTTTTTTTTTGTGATGTAACTACTTTATGGTTTTCGGACTTTTCCCTTTACTTGTGCTATAAGCATTGCGCGTTGCTAAATTTCATGATTCTAGGTCAATGGGAAGTACCCTATAGGTTTTGATTCTCATGCGCTCTTCTTTGCGTTGGCATAGAAGTTTGATTTTTCGCAGCTTCAAGGAATTGCAGGCCTGAGAATTTGATATAGATTTCAAGACATATGTGATTATGAATTTATACGGAACCCTCGGTGCGCGAGTCGGACTCGCACTTGGCCGGTTTTTTTTTACTAATAATACTTGACTCGATGATAGGTACGGACCTACCAACCTGATTATTAGGTGCGCATTAGGTGTATTAATTAAAACATGTACATTTTTACCTTACATCTTCCTGATGTAATTAGGATATTCCATCGATATATGCTTATCTAGACATACACCTTTTAATGTTGGTATATGACGTTAGAGTCGTGTCTATACAGGGTTTTTTTTTTTTTTTTTTTTTTTTATGGCATAGGTGGCAAACGAGCAGACGGATCACCTGATGGTAAGCGATTACCGCCGCCCATAGACACCCGCAACACCAGAGGAGTCACAAGTGCGTTGCCGGCCTTTGATATGGGAGTACGCTCTTTCCTTGAAGGTTTGAATGTCGTATCGGTCCGGAAATACCGCAGGCGACAATTCATTCCATAGTTTGGTTGTGCGAGGCAGAAAGTTTCTAGTGAAACGCACAGTTGTGGACTGCCAACCATCTATGTGATGGGGATGAATATATTGTCGCGTAGAACGATGGCGAAAAGAGGCGGCAGGGATCAATCCGAACAATTCCTCGGAGCACTCCCCATTGTACATGCGATAGAGAATGCAGAGCGAGGCTACATCTCTACGCAGCGCCAAGGAATCAAGCCGATCTGAGATATCCTGGCAGCCGACGATTCGAGTTGCTCTCCGTTGAATACGGTCCAGAGGGAGAAGCTGGTACTGGGGTGCCCCTGCCCAGAGATGAGAACAGTATTCCATGTGAGGCCGAACCTGCGCCTTATAAAGTTGCAGGCGATGGGCCGCAGTGAAATACCGTCTCGATCTATTGAGCACACCAAGCTTCTTCGAGGCTAATTTAGCCTTACCCTCTAGATGACCACGGAACTGGACTTCACTCGATATGTCGACACCAAGGATTCCGATACTAGCTGAGGCATTAAGGGGAGTGTCCTCAAAACGAGGTGATACGACAAATGGCATTTTCTTGGCAGTGAACGCGCAAACCTGTGTCTTAGTAGGGTTAAATTGGACCAAGTTAATCCGACCCCATTCTGAGACTTTCTTTAAAGAGTCCTCAATTTCTGACACAAGTTTGTTTCGGCTCTCGATGACGTTTTCCCGAGAAATGTTAGCACGGCCGGTATAAAAGGCATCACCTGTGCTGTCATCCGCATAACAATGAGTGCTGCTGATTTGCAGCATATCATTGATATGCAGAAGGAACAGTGTAGGCGAAAGCACACAGCCTTGAGGGACACCAGCATTCACAGACATAGAATCTGAGCATGCACCGTCGACTACGACCTTTATGCTTCTGTCTGCAAGAAAACTAGTGACCCATTTGCATAATTCCTCGGGAAGCCCATAAGAAGGAAGCTTCGCAAGAAGTGCTTTGTGCCAAACCCGATCGAAGGCCTTCGCTATGTCCAAACTAACCGCCAATGCTTCCCCCTTAGTCTCGATCGCCTGTGCCCAACGATGTGTCAGGTAGACAAGAAGATCACCAGCGCACCGGCCCTTACGGAAACCGTACTGTCGGTCGCTAAGCAGCTGGCGGTCCTCTAGATACCGAAGGAGCTGGCTATTGATAATGGACTCCATTATCTTTGAGAATAAGGGGGTTATGGCTATCGGCCTGTAGTTGGACGGATTCGAGCGGTCACCTTTTTTAGGGATCGGGTGCACCAAAGCTGTTTTCCATGACTTCGGGACTACGCCAGAAGAGTAGGAAAGCCGAAAAAGGCGCGTTAAAACTGGAGCCAACTCTGGAGCACACACCTTCAACACGATGGGAGGGATTCCATCGGGCCCACTCGACTTATGAATGTCGAGGGAAAAAAGTGCTTTACGCACTGAGCGTTGGTGGAACCGGATATCCGGCATACAGCTCTTGCACCGCGGTATGGTCGGCGGCTCGTTTCCCCCGTCATCCAATGTCGAATTGGACGCAAAGAGTTTGCCTAGAAGATCGGCTTTCTCCTTTGCGTCGTGGGCCAATGAATCATTTCCCATGTGCAGTGGTGGAAATGATGGCGTGCAGAAATTCCCCTGGACAGCTTTGGCCAGAGACCAGAACGCACGAGTTCCCGAAGGAAGACGCTCTAGTCTCTCGCCAATTCTGCCTATGTGCGCCGACTTCTCCCTGGCAATGTCTCTTTTGAAGGACCTGGAGGCAAAGTTAAACTCCTTTTTCAATGCGCTGGTCTTTTCATCCCGTACCTTCGCTGCATTTGCCCAGGCTTGGTAACATTCCTGCTTCCGGCGAGAAGCCTTTTTGCAGGACCGACCAAACCAAGGCTGTGATTTGCCGCCAATGGGGACCACCGAGGATGGGATAAAAAGCTCCATACCCTGCAGCACCACATCAGCGACAGAATCAGCAGCGAAGTTAGGATCATCCGGCGTGAAGCAAATCTGCCCCCAAGGGTAGGACGCAAAGAAAGACCGCATCCCATCCCAATCTGCTGACTTGTAGTGCCACACACGACGGCGACAAGCAACTCGCGGTCGCGGCGGGCACGTGAGTGGCACCGTACTCCGGATCAGGCAGTGATCCGAAGAGCCGAGTGAAGCGTCAACGGATACTTGGTAGCCGTCCGGATGAGAAGTCAGCAGAAGGTCCAACAGTGAAGGTTCATGGTTCTCCACATCTGGGATTCGCGTGGGCGTAGTAACCAGTTGTGTCAAACCATATGCCAGGGCGAAGTCGTGAACAGATCTCCCCGCATGATCGGTTTTGCTAGAACCGAGCCATTCGGCGTGGTGGGCGTTAAAATCGCCGAGTACCACGATCTCAGCGGATGGGATCTGCTGCTGCACAGTATCTGCAGCCATTTGGACGTGCTCAATGAGTCGGTCAGTTTCGCCATCGCCGGTATGGGACCTATATAGGCACGAATAGACGCGGGGATGGTCATCGCCGTCTACACGTAGCCATATGGTGGAGAGGTCCCTACCTTCAAGGTTGCTGAGGCGGCGAGAACTGATATCGTCTCTGACGTACACGCACACTCCAGCCCTAGGCACAAAGGAGTGTTCCAGACCGTACCCAGGGTAGGAGAGGTACGATGTGTCCGCTGGAGACGATATCTGTGTCTCGGTCAAAAAAAGCAAGGCCGGCTTTGCTGTCTCAAGGTGGTGGTGTACAGCATTTAGGTTGGAATGTAAGCCCCTGATGTTGCAGAAGTCCACAGTCAGCGTGGCAGGGGGTGCCACAGTGTCTTTGCCCTTGCCTCGTGCAGTTGAAAGCGCGGTTTTGCCCCCCCCAGAGTACGACGAGGGGCGGCCTGGACATCCAGGCTCAGGGACGTCGTGTTCTGAGCCTGGACGTCCAGGGAGGGATTCTCCAGCGCTCGCGCAGCTGGTACCCTCCTGGGGTAGCGAATTTGGGAACTGCGCTATCACACAGGGTGTAACAAAACTGGTGTAGGACCCGTTAACTGGGGATTCTACTCATCGTACTGAACAAATTTTGTTCTACAACTTTGCTCAAATCACAAAAAAAAAATGATACCGCCCTCATAAAAAAAATAAAGAATGCCAAACAACTGCAACAGTCGGTTGCTCACATCAAAAAACCAGTACCAATAACAACTGTGAAGACGAGAAGGCCAAAACCAAAACCAAAAGACTGACTCGGTGGCTAAGTGGTTAGCGATCCTGACCTCTTATCCGAGAGTCGTGGGTTCGATCCCCACACAGGGCAAACTTTTCTGTGATGAGCAGAATTATTTGCTCTGAGTCTGGGTGTATTATATCTATATATGTATGTATTTATAAAAAGTATATGTGTATGTATCAGTCTCCAAGATACAGGGAATCCTAGTTTGGGGCCAGATGACCGTGTGTAATTTGTCCCAGATATTATTATATTATTATTATTAAATGGTAAATTTAGATTTAAATTAAACTTAAAACCCTTGAACAAATTTATAGCCATTGTTGATCAAAATTATTACCTTGCAACTAAAGATTTGAAAGAATCTTATTTATTAGTACCTATCTGTCAAGAACACCGCAAATACTTAATATTTCAACACCTGGGTCAGCTGTAGCAGTATGAATTCACCGCCATGCCTTACCCATACAACCATTTCGGTCGCAGACAACGCTACTTGCTTCTATTTCGACGCAAGTAACATGTGACCGAAATGGTTGTATGGATATGGTTTATGTACTGCACCTGCAGTTTGCACG
This sequence comes from Coleophora deauratella, assembly GCA_958295455.1. NCBI lineage: Eukaryota > Metazoa > Arthropoda > Insecta > Lepidoptera > Coleophoridae > Coleophora > Coleophora deauratella. Next base: position 5,600,183 of record OY282393.1, read on the forward strand.
CACATCAAGTACTACAACATATATTTTTTTGTTATTGTCACTCTTATGGAACACTGAAATAAATACAAATATATTCTTTTTATTTTAAGAATTATGTTCAAAACTGATCTAAAAATCAAAAAAATAATAGTATATTCATCAAAAGTTTAGTTATAATCTCGCATTAGTTTCAATTTTCTTATTCTAATAGTTTCCAAGTTATGATACTTTGAATGAGAGCCATAATTACGGTCTCTTTTTAAAATATCTCAAGGAGGAGAACTGCACTGAAACTTATATCAGTCGCGTTTGTATATCAAGGCGATACTGACACTACAGTTTTGAAGTAGATTGGGATATGAGGGCCGATTCCCTATACTTATCCTGCTAGATCCCTTCTTTTAGTGACAGTATCGAGTGTGGTGGTAGAAAAAAATAATAAAGAGCTCACGACCATTTCATAAATCATGAATAGAGCTGACTATCCTGTAACCCCTAAGCCAATATTTACTGAAATTAGCTAAAAACTATCACAATTAAACCAGAATGTTAAAAATATACCCACTCTTAGACACAATCTTGAAAGTTTACAAAAAAAGTTAAAGAACCTGTTCTAGAACCACTTTTAATATTTACAATAGGTTTTCGTGCTGTCAGAAGGCTGTCAGGGAAACAGGGTGAAAATTATTGTACTTTCACGGAAGTGTTCTAGACAGCTTTCTTGATTTTTTTTTTTTGGACCATCGGCCCCCTCTCTTATGAAAGTTATACGTTAGCTTCGTCCATGTGTATAGATATAATATATAATACACCCAGCTATTGTCTATATCAGCTCCATAGTGGAATATATCAGTTCTGCTACAACATTCGTTGTCTTCAAAGAAAAGAATCAAAAATTATTCTAATAATTTCACTGAGGTATTCATTAGTATCAAAAATTACGTAAGCAATAAACGATTCAATTTGCATAAATAACTTTATTTTTATGTAAATGTTGACAAATAAATTTTATGTTATTATTATTTTAGTCACAGGCGCGTTTGTTGAAATTCATTTCTTCCAGTTGGCAGAACTTGTTTCTGTAACAATATAACAAGGAAATCAAAAATTTCGGTCGTGGCTCAGTGCGGCTTGCGTCGTCGCATCGATCACGCAGGTTAACTGACTACAGACACGGTCATAACCTGGATGGGTTTGACTGTTAGTGGCATTTATCTCGACCGTTTCCGTGCTTCGCAAGGAACGTTAAGCCGTTGGTGCCGACTGCTATCGCTAGCAGTCGTTAAGCCACGTTAGAGGCCTTATAGGCGGCTTGAAAACTTCTGACACTGGGGTTGGCTACTAGCCCCACAACCTCCACCAATATGGACTTGGCCCCCGTGTGTGGAGTATGGCCTAAACCTTCCCGAGTTATGGGAAGAGACCCGTGCCCCTGCAGTGGGGACGTAATGGGTTGTTAACAACATAACAAGGAAGTAAAAGTAAAACTCAAGAACACTCTATAGTAGAGATTTTCGTAGTTATTTTAATTAAATCTTTCGTTAACCACCCATAACGTCCCCACTGCAGGGGCACGGGTCTCTTCCCAATACTCGGGAAGGTAAGGCCGTACTCCACATACGGGGGCCAAGTCCGGATTAGTGGAGGTTGTGGGGCTAGTGTCCAACCCCAGTGTCAGAACTTTTCAAACCGCCTATAAGACCTCTGACATGGCTTAACGACTGCTATCTATTGATAGCAGTCAGCACCGACGGCTTAATGTGTCTAGCAAAGCACGAAAATGATCGAGATAAATGCCACTAAGACTCAAACCCATTCAGGTTGTGACCGTATCTGTAGTCAGTTAACCTGCGTGGCTCAGTGTAGCTTGCGTGGTCGAGTACCACCAAATCTTTACCGACGCTTTCAAAAAGATGCATGTTACTACGAAAAACAGAGAATATTACGTTTACTACTCTTAAAGAATAAAAGAGCAATTAAACGTTGTAACAGCTCTTTATGGTGGAGGTTAATTTAGAGATCTCAACAATATCTGAAAAAATATGCTTATCTAATGGAATATCGTAAAAAAGGAGTTTTCGACAGCTGATCGACTTTTGTGAGAAGTTCAGAAAAATGATTTTAATTTTAAATAAAGCAAATACTAATACAATAGAAAAAACTTAATTAGTTTTACAAGAAAAAACACCACTTTAATTTTATTTAAGTAAAAAATTCTTAACAATAGTTATACTATTAATTTCAAAAAAAAATGATGACCATTAATAATACTACCATTAGTTTCTACTATCTGATAGCACAGGCTGATGAATAAAAATACTTACAACATTCCTGATACGGCACACATAAACCATTCTCGTTCCTTAACCGTTCCCCCTCACACTCGCACGAGGGCGCGTAACATCCTGGCGCAAGGGGTAGGCAGGGCGGTGGATTCTTCAGGTCCTGGCACGTCTTCGAGCAGACCTCCAGACCGCATTTGTGGTACTTCTCGTTTTCCGGACACTCTGTAGATGCAAAATAATACTTAGGCTACAAACAAACTATCAGACAGACTACATATATTTTGTTACACCTTATATATGTTTAAAGGGGTCGCAGGTCAGTTGTGTGGAGGTGTTGATAACTCAGGTTAACTGACCACAGATACGTTCATATCATGGATGGGTTTGACTGTTAGTGGCATTTATCTCGACCGTTTCCGTACTTCGCAAGCCACTTTAAGCCATTGGTGCCGGCTACTATCACTAGATGGCAGTCGTTAAGCCATGACGGAGGCCTTATAAGCGCCTTGAAAACTTCTGACACTGGGTTTGGCCACTAGCCCCACAACCTCCACCAATCCGGACTTGACCCCCGTGTGTGGAGTATGGTCTGACCTTCCCGATTTATGGAAGAGAACCGTGCTCCTGCAGTGGGGACGATATTTGTTGTTAACACACATAAAATACAAGCGAAAGAAGATAGGTTCAATTAATACCTGCTGCGTCACATATACAACGGATAAGTCGTTAAAAGTATACAAAAAACATAGCTATCAACTAGTAAGTGTATAAAGTAGATACACATTACGGCAGGAAGAACTAACCCCTATATCGTCCAAATTGTAAGCAACTTCAGAGGTCATTAAGTCCCGAAGGTTATGTTATCTCGCGCAGGGCCGTACTAAGTGGACGTCCAGGGGCAATAACTTATTTGCGCCCCCTTTATGTGTCACTAAACTAATAATTTTCATTTATTTTATGGCAACGTATAGTATGAGTATGAGTCGTACTCATGAGAGTACTTGTACTCATACGCAGAACGTATGAGTCAAAATAAAGTTAAAATATAATTATTTCTGTATAAGGCTCTTAGCTTGCAATAAAATTGACACTGACTTACAAAGATACAAATATAAAAATACAATAATCTCTAGTAAACTGCCACGCAATATCGAGTTTAAATAGACTTTATTTTTATTGCGTTCAGTTTTCTTTTAGGTGATTTAATTATAATACCTACATATGTATTCATCGCCCAAATACGCCTCGTTTGGAAAAATTGTTGTACCTTTAGGTATAATCTAACGTACAACTTCTAGTTTATGCGTCTTTACTCTACACCTAAATATTACAACCTGAAAAAGTTCAAAATAAATTGCAAAGTGCTATTCAGCACTCACGTAGTAATATTAGAGTAAGGAATAATGTCAAGAACTATTTTAAATCCTAAATGCTTTTCGTTCAACTAGATTATTTATATTAATTTTCTCATTGCAAATAATATTGGACAATTTTGTATATATTTTTTAACAAACCAAACGAAAAGTTGTATGGTCAAATAATAACAATAAATAAATATTCAGGGATAATTCACACACGTTAACGCGGCCCCAAACTTGAATTCCCCGTTATATGGAAACGAAATACCCTATTTTTTGACTTAATGTAAGGTATTTTTTACTAATCGAAAGTTGAATTGTTTATACTGGTGGTTAAAAGGCCAAATACAAACTTCGAAACTTTTTTTGAAGTAAATAATTTTAAAATTAAATTATTAGGTATCTCAGTTTTTACTAAGATAAAGATTATTTTTACTTACTAAGTGGTTGTTCGGAGTCCAAGGGAGAGGCATTTGTACATATTACCAATGCCAAAAATGTACCGAGAACGAATACGGGCGAGGAAACCATGACTATGGAAAATAACACGTCTGGCTAATCAAATAACAAATCAACTAGTTGTTATGATTAACCAGTTTTGATATATATAGATTTTATAAAATACCTAACTACAATTATTTTGTTACTATGTCGCTTGAGTGGTGACCATGATCCTTAATAATAAAATAAAAAGTATAAAGTATCAACGATATAATTGCAAAAATTCGGATAAAAAAAGCCTGCTTATACCTTCGGCATCATCGTCACTTACCACTTGATGAGATGATTGCCAATTGTGAATAAAAAAGAATGAATATCCTATACAGTGACACTTTTGATACACCGACAAGCGACAAAAATACTCATAAAACCGTTTTTTTTCGAGGAACCTATATATGTAATAACCTATAAATGAAAAAAAAAGGTTTTTCCGTTCTAATTGTCAGTAATTGATAAGTAATTTGCGGACTTTGTATGATCTTTTATAGCTCCAATCGTATTAGTACTTTTGCTACCATTTGCCCCTGGCCGCCGCCAGTCAGCCAGCACTGCACGGGTAGCATGAAGCGTAGACAAAGCAGAGCTTTTTGTCGTGCCAAACACAAGCAATAAGTTTTGCAAACTGTGCCATGTCAAATGAAAGTGCTTGTTGTAAAAATCTGAAACATATAGGTACTTTTTATTATTATTTTAAAATAAATATTTTAGTATCGCGATTCACTTCGCTGTTGTCCGATTTTTTGTTATTATAACACATTATCATCTAATAATAGTTGCGGACCTACCAACCTGATTATTAGGTGTGAATTATAGTATCTAGTAATTTATATATTATGTCGCAGTAAGATAGTTAAAGCCGTGATATAGTTATATCCCTATGGATATAATTATATGCCGTAACATTGTAATACGTAAAATGTTTATAACTATCTTACTAGGAATATAACTATAACACGGCAATTCGTAGTAATATAATTATATCACTAGATTAGTCTAGTGAAATATAGTTGTCTTATGGATTGAAGGAAGATTATTTTACTTGATTAGGTACTTCTGTATTATGTACAACATTTTAATAATTTCCTTACTTTTTACTCTCATAATTTGTTGATTCTATACTCAAATATACAAACAGATTGTTTTATTAATATTCATCATTTAAAGTAAGTACTACTTAATAAGAAGATAATATCTTCTTCTAACGTGTGGCACAATTTAACCTTCCTATCCACAAGGTATAGGCGGCGCGACGGTTGCCTGGTGTCACTTAGCATCACTCTCGGTCACATACAGTGTGCAACGCGACCATCATATACAAATTATACAACTAGAAATCAGATGTGCAGGTTTCCTCACGATGTTACCCTTCACCGTTAAAGCAGTCGGTATGAAAATGCACGTAAGTTTCGAAAAACTTATTGGTGCACTGACCAGGATTTGAACCAGAGTACTACTTATAACATTGTTTGTTTGCTTTGTTTATGAGATTTTCGAAATAAAAAGTTATTTTATTGGAGCGTTTTATTTAATACTAGCTTCTGCCCGCGACTTCGTCCGCGTGGACTTCAGAATTCAAAGAAAACGTTAAGATACCGCCATATAGTGACGAAGTGGAAATTTTCAGTTTTTAAGCATTCCTAAGGGAACCCTTAAGTTTTCCAGGATAAAAAGTATCCTATGTGTTATCTGAGTGCTTCATCTATCTACCTACCAAATTTCATCCAAATCCGTTCAGTAGTTTCGGCGTGAAAGCGGAACAAACAAACAAACTGACAAACAAACAAACATCCATACTTTCGCATTTATAATATTAGTGAGATTAGTGAGATGAGATGAGATGAGATAGTGAGATGAGTACCAGTTGTGCAAATTAGAGAAAATATACTTATCTTACTAGATTAGTTTAGTAAGATAGTTATGAACCGCTTTCATATATGTAAATCCCTAGGGATATAACTATATAACGGCTTTGAATATCTTACTGCGACGTATACTTATGAGCTACAGCCCTAGAACATCAACAAATGCATGATATAATCAAAACATATACATAGTTACCTTACAACTTCCTGTAATTAGGATATTCCATCGTTATATGCTTAGACATGCACCTTTTAATGTAGGTACATGACGTAAGAGTCGTGTCTATATATGTATTACAATCAAATTACAATATATTTTTTAATTGTAGATTATAATAATAATAATATCCGGTACAAATCACACACGGTCATCTGGTCCCAAACTAGATTCCCTGTGCTATGGGAACCAGAGACTGATATACATACACATATACATTTGAATACATACATATATACAGGGTGTAACAGAAAGGTGTGACAATACTTCAAGGTTGGCTTTTACCCATCAAACTGAACAACTTTTGTTCTACAACTTTGTTGAAATCGCAAAAAAATTTTTGGACTTTTCATACAAACTTGGTACGCCAGCTGATCAATTTGTATGAAAAGTCCAAAAAAAATTTTGCGATTTCAACAAAGTTTTAGAACAAAAGTTGTTCAGTTTGATGGGTAAAAGCCAACCTTGAAGTATTGTCACACCTTTCTGTTACACCCTGTAGATATAATACACCCAGACTCAGAGCAAACAATTCTGCTCATCACAGAAAAGTTTGCCCTGTGTGGGGATCGAACCCACGACTCTCGGATCAGTGGTCAGGATCGCTAACCACTTAGCCACCGAGTCAGTCAAAGATTGTCAGTCAATCTTATTTTGTTCGTGGTTTATGATAATTTTTTTAATCGTTTGTATGGAAACTCAAGCTTCAAGGCCAATATTATTAATACCTAGTTTTATGTAAATAAGCTTGCCAGCATAAAAATAGTAGTATTATGGGTAATACATGTATGATAAAAAACACACTGTACCGTAAAAAACAGACAAAGTGCGAGTCGGACTCGCGCACCGAAGGTTCCGTATAAATTCATTATCAAATACCAAATTCTCAGGCCTGATTATTTGATATCAACTTGATACGTCTACGCGTTCCTGAGAAAAAGGGTCTTGACAGACAGATAGACGGACAGACGGACGGACAACGAAGTGATCCTATAAGGGTTCCTTTTCCTTTTGAGCAACGAAACCCTAAAAAGTAGCAATAAAAATATATATTATTATTATAATATTTTAAAGACTTTTAATAGTCATGAAATTGTACAAGTTTCATGCAACGACTTTTCTGTTCTCACAAAACGTTTGCACTTCGTAAAGAAAGTTTGACTGTAGGTAAAGTAAAAAAATGTACGTGAATTCAGTAAAATCGTAAATATTTTGTTTTAGTATTGCATAAGTAGAAGGTCATCTTAAAGTATCGTTACATACACCTCAGCCTTAATACTATAAATGAACGGGTAGACAGGAATTTATTTTCATGGATTTCGTATATAAATAGCCTGTTGAAAACACGACTTTTCATACTAAGTTTAAATAGCACTTCCGAAGCGCAGCGCGGCACAACTTCACAACACCGTGGCACGGCGATATATTTTTCAACTCTACAGCACGAAAAGGGTGCCTTTGGTCCCTAAAAACTCGCAGGAAAAACGCTTTTTGCCGCGAACGTGAGAAAAACTGATTCGAATTTCGAACACAACCTTTTGCGCGGCGCCGAAAAAATATGGGCGATGGTTCGTTCAGAAACTCATTTTGGCCTAGCGATTTAACTCATAGGCACAAAATGTTGTATGTTATTTAATAACATTTAAGTTTATAATTGCTATTGCATTTTTAAAGACGTAATATTTAAAATAAATATCTACTAGTCAACAATAATATCGTTTACTTAAAAATATCATGTTTGGTTTTCATCTTAGGATTTAAAAAAATATCAAGCAGCACAGTTTCCAAACGCGACCTCTAAATAAAAAACATTATAATAGAAACTATATCCACCAATATGGACTTGGCCCCCGTGTGTGGAGTATGGCCTAAACCTTCCCGAGTTATGGGAAGAGACCCGTGCCCCTGCAGTGGGGACGTAATGGGTTGTTAACAACATAACAAGGAAGTAAAAGTAAAACTCAAGAACACTCTATAGTAGAGATTTTCGTAGTTATTTTAATTAAATCTTTCGTTAACCACCCATAACGTCCCCACTGCAGGGGCACGGGTCTCTTCCCAATACTCGGGAAGGTAAGGCCGTACTCCACATACGGGGGCCAAGTCCGGATTGGTGGAGGTTGTGGGGCTAGTGTCCAACCCCAGTGTCAGAACTTTTCAAACCGCCTATAAGACCTCTGACATGGCTTAACGACTGCTATCTATTGATAGCAGTCAGCACCGACGGCTTAATGTGTCTAGCAAAGCACGAAAATGGTCGAGATAAATGCCACTAAGACTCAAACCCATTCAGGTTGTGACCGTATCTGTAGTCAGTTAACCTGCGTGGCTCAGTGTAGCTTGCGTGGTCGAGTACCACTAAATCTTTACCGACGCTTTCAAAAAGATGCATGTTACTACGAAAAACAGAGAATATTACGTTTACTACTCTTAAAGAATAATAGAGCAATTAAACGTTGTAACAGCTCTTTATGGTGGAGGTTAATTTAGAGATCTCAACAATATCTGAAAAAATATGCTTATCTAATGGAATATCGTAAAAAAGGAGTTTTCGACAGCTGATCGACTTTTGTGAGAAGTTCAGAAAAATGATTTTAATTTTCAATAAAGCAAATACTAATACAATAGAAAAAACTTAATTAGTTTTACAAGAAAAAACACCACTTTAATTTTATTTAAGTAAAAAATTCTTAACAATAGTTATACTATTAATTTCAAAAAAAAAATGATGACCATTAATAATACTACCATTAGTTTCTACTATCTGATAGCACAGGCTGATGAATAAAAATACTTACAACATTCCTGATACGGCACACATAAACCATTCTCGTTCCTTAACCGTTCCCCCTCACACTCGCACGAGGGCGCGTAACATCCTGGCGCAAGGGGTAGGCAGGGCGGTGGATTCTTCAGGTCCTGGCACGTCTTCGAGCAGACCTCCAGACCGCATTTGTGGTAATTCTCGTTTTCCGGACACTCTGTAGATGCAAAATAATACTTAGGCTACAAACAAACTATCAGACAGACTACATATATTTTGTTACACCTTATATATGTTTAAAGGGGTCGCAGGTCAGTTGTGTGGAGGTGTTGATAACTCAGGTTAACTGACCACAGATACGTTCATATCATGGATGGGTTTGACTGTTAGTGGCATTTATCTCGACCGTTTCCGTACTTCGCAAGCCACTTTAAGCCATTGGTGCCGGCTACTATCACTAGATGGCAGTCGTTAAGCCATGACGGAGGCCTTATAAGCGCCTTGAAAACTTCTGACACTGGGTTTGGCCACTAGCCCCACAACCTCCACCAATCCGGACTTGACCCCCGTGTGTGGAGTATGGTCTGACCTTCCCGATTTATGGAAGAGAACCGTGCTCCTGCAGTGGGGACGATATTTGTTGTTAACACACATAAAATACAAGCGAAAGAAGATAGGTTCAATTAATACCTGCTGCGTCACATATACAACGGATAAGTCGTTAAAAGTATACAAAAAACATAGCTATCAACTAGTAAGTGTATAAAGTAGATACACATTACGGCAGGAAGAACTAACCCCTATATCGTCCAAATTGTAAGCAACTTCAGAGGTCATTAAGTCCCGAAGGTTATGTTATCTCGCGCAGGGCCGTACTAAGTGGACGTCCAGGGGTAATAACTTATTTGCGCCCCCTTTATGTGTCACTAAACTAATAATTTTTATTTATTTTATGGCAACGTATAGTATGAGTATGAGTCGTACTCATGAGAGTACTTGTACTCATACGCAGAACGTATGAGTCAAAATAAAGTTAAAATATAATTATTTCTGTATAAGGCTCTTAGCTTGCAATAAAATTGACACTGACTTACAAAGATACAAATATAAAAATACAATAATCTCTAGTAAACTGCCACGCAATATCGAGTTTAAATAGACTTTATTTTTATTGCGTTCAGTTTTCTTTTAGGTGATTTAATTATAATACCTACATATGTATTCATCGCCCAAATACGCCTCGTTTGGAAAAATGGTTGTACCTTTAGGTATAATCTAACGTACAACTTCTAGTTTATGCGTCTTTACTCTACACCTAAATATTACAACCTGAAAAAGGTCAAAATAAATTGCAAAGTGCTATTCAGCACTCACGTAGTAATATTAGAGTAAGGAATAATGTCAAGAACTATTTTAAATCCTAAATGCTTTTCGTTCAACTAGATTATTTATATTAATTTTCTCATTGCAAATAATATTGGACAATTTTGTATATATTTTTTAACAAACCAAACGAAAAGTTGTATGGTCAAATAATAACAATAAATAAATATTCAGGGATAATTCACACACGTTAACGCGGCCCCAAACTTGAATTCCCCGTTATATGGAAACGAAATACCCTATTTTTTGACTTAATGTAAGGTATTTTTTACTAATCGAAAGTTGAATTGTTTATACTGGTGATTAAAAGGCCAAATACAAAGTTTGAAACTTTTTTTGAAGTAAATAATTTTAAAATTAAATTAAATTATTAGGTATCTCAGTTTTTACTAAGATAAAGATTATTTTTACTTACTAAGTGGTTGTTCGGAGTCCAAGGGAGAGGCATTTGTACATATTACCAATGCCAAAAATGTACCGAGAACGAATACGGGCGAGGAAACCATGACTATGGAAAATAACACGTCTGGCTAATCAAATAACAAATCAACTAGTTGTTATGATTAACCAGTTTTGATATATATAGATTTTATAAAATACCTAACTACAATTATTTAGTTACTTGGTATGTCGCTTGAGTGGTGACCATGATCCTTAATAATAAAATAAAAAGTATAAAGTATCAACGATATAATTGCAAAAATTCGGATAAATATTACAACCTGAAAGAGGTCAAAATAAATTGCAAAGTGCTATTCAGTACTCATGTAGTAATATTAAAGTAAGGAATAATATCAAAAACTATTTAAAATCTTAAATGCTTTTCGTTCAACTAGATTATTTCTATTCATTTTGTCATTGCAAATAATATTGGACAACTTTGTATATATTTTTTAACAAACCAAACAAAAAGTTGTATGGTCAAATAATAACAATAAATAAATATTCAGGGATAATTCACACACGTTAACGCGGCCCCAAACTTGAATTCCCCGTTATATGGAAACGAAATTCCCTATTTTTAGACTTAATGTAAGGTATTTTTTACTAATCGAAAGTTGAATTGTTTATACTGGTGATTAAAAGGCCAAATACAAAGTTCGAAACTTTTTTTGAAGTAAATAATTTTAAAATTAAATTAAATTATTAGGTATCTCAGTTTTTACTAAGATAAAGATTATTTTTACTTACTAAGTGGTTGTTCGGAGTCCAAGGGAGAGGCATTTGTACATATTACCAATGCCAAAAATGTACCGAGAACGAATACGGGCGAGGAAACCATGACTATGGAAAATAACACGTCTGGCTAATCAAATAACAAATCAACTAGTTGTTATGATTAACCAGTTTTGATATATATAGATTTTATAAAATACCTAACTACAATTATTTAGTTACTTGGTATGTCGCTTGAGTGGTGACCATGATCCTTAATAATAAAATAAAAAGTATAAAGTATCAACGATATAATTGCAAAAATTCGGATAAAAAAAGCCTGCTTATACCTTCGGCATCATCGTCACTTACCACTTGATGAGATGATTGCCAATTGTAGATAAAAAAGAATGAATATCCTATACAGTGACACTTTTGATACACCGACAAGCGACAAAAATACTCATAAAACCGTTTTTTTTCGAGGAACCTATATATGTAATAACCTATAAATGAAAAAAAAAGGTTTTTCCGTTCTAATTGTCAGTAATTGATAAGTAATTTGCGGACTTTGTATGATCTTTTATAGCTCCAATCGTATTAGTACTTTTGCTACCATTTGCCCCTGGCCGCCGCCAGTCAGCCAGCACTGCACGGGTAGCATGAAGCGTAGACAAAGCAGAGCTTTTTGTCGTGCCAAACACAAGCAATAAGTTTTGCAAACTGTGCCATGTCAAATGAAAGTGCTTGTTGTAAAAATCTGAAACATATAGGTACTTTTTATTATTATTTTAAAATAAATATTTTAGTATCGCGATTCACTTCGCTGTTGTCCGATTTTTTGTTATTATAACACATTATCATCTAATAATAGTTGCGGACCTACCAACCTGATTATTAGGTGTGAATTATAGTATCTAGTAATTTATATATTATGTCGCAGTAAGATAGTTAAAGCCGTGATATAGTTATATCCCTATGGATATAATTATATGCCGTAACATAGTAATACGTAAAATGTTTATAACTATCTTACTAGGAATATAACTATAACACGGCAATTCGTAGTAATATAATTATATCACTAGATTAGTCTAGTGAAATATAGTTGTCTTATGGATTGAAGGAAGATTATTTTACTTGATTAGGTACTTCTGTATTATGTACAACATTTTAATAATTTCCTTACTTTTTACTCTCATAATTTGTTGATTCTATACTCAAATATACAAACAGATTGTTTTATTAATATTCATCATTTAAAGTAAGTACTACTTAATAAGAAGATAATATCTTCTTCTAACGTGTGGCACAATTTAACCTTCCTATCCACAAGGTATAGGCGGCGCGACGGTTGCCTGGTGTCACTTAGCATCACTCTCGGTCACATACAGTGTGCAACGCGACCATCATATACAAATTATACAACTAGAAATCAGATGTGCAGGTTTCCTCACGATGTTACCCTTCACCGTTAAAGCAGTCGGTATGAAAATGCACGTAAGTTTCGAAAAACTTATTGGTGCACTGACCAGGATTTGAACCAGAGTACTACTTATAACATTGTTTGTTTGCTTTGTTTATGAGATTTTCGAAATAAAAAGTTATTTTATTGGAGCGTTTTATTTAATACTAGCTTCTGCCCGCGACTTCGTCCGCGTGGACTTCAGAATTCAAAGAAAACGTTAAGATACCGCCATATAGTGACGAAGTGGAAATTTTCAGTTTTTAAGCATTCCTAAGGGAACCCTTAAGTTTTCCAGGATAAAAAGTATCCTATGTGTTATCTGAGTGCTTCATCTATCTACCTACCAAATTTCATCCAAATCCGTTCAGTAGTTTCGGCGTGAAAGCGGAACAAACAAACAAACTGACAAACAAACAAACATCCATACTTTCGCATTTATAATATTAGTGAGATTAGTGAGATGAGATGAGATGAGATAGTGAGATGAGTACCAGTTGTGCAAATTAGAGAAAATATACTTATCTTACTAGATTAGTTTAGTAAGATAGTTATGAACCGCTTTCATATATGTAAATCCCTAGGGATATAACTATATAACGGCTTTGAATATCTTACTGCGACGTATACTTATGAGCTACAGCCCTAGAACATCAACAAATGCATGATATAATCAAAACATATACATAGTTACCTTACAACTTCCTGTAATTAGGATATTCCATCGTTATATGCTTAGACATGCACCTTTTAATGTAGGTACATGACGTAAGAGTCGTGTCTATATATGTATTACAATCAAATTACAATATATTTTTTAATTGTAGATTATTATAATAATAATATCCGGTACAAATCACACACGGTCATCTGGTCCCAAACTAGATTCCCTGTGCTATGGGAAGCAGAGACTGATATACATACACATATACATTTGAATACATACATATATACAGGGTGTAACAGAAAGGTGTGACAATACTTCAAGGTTGGCTTTTACCCATCAAACTGAACAACTTTTGTTCTACAACTTTGTTGAAATCACAAAAAATTTTTGGACTTTTCATACAAACTTGGTATGCCAGCTGATCAATTTGTATGAAAAGTCCAAAAAATTTTGCGATTTCAACAAAGTTTTAGAACAAAAGTTGTTCAGTTTGATGGGTAAAAGCCAACCTTGAAGTATTGTCACACCTTTCTGTTACACCCTGTAGATATAATACACCCAGACTCAGAGCAAACTATTCTGCTCATCACAGAAAAGTTTGCCCTGTGTGGGGATCGAACCCACGACTCTCGGATCAGTGGTCAGGATCGCTAACCACTTAGCCACCGAGTCAGTCAAAGATTGTCAGTCAATCTTATTTTGTTCGTGGTTTATGATAATTTTTTTAATCGTTTGTATGGAAACTCAAGCTTCAAGGCCAATATTATTAATACCTAGTTTTATGTAAATAAGCTTGCCAGCATAAAAATAGTAGTATTATGGGTAATACATGTATGATAAAAAACACACTGTACCGTAAAAAACAGACAAAGTGCGAGTCGGACTCGCGCACCGAAGGTTCCGTATAAATTCATTATCAAATACCAAATTCTCAGGCCTGATTATTTGATATCAACTTGATACGTCTACGCGTTCCTGAGAAAAAGGGTCTTGACAGACAGATAGACGGACAGACGGACGGACAACGAAGTGATCCTATAAGGGTTCCTTTTCCTTTTGAGCAACGAAACCCTAAAAAGTAGCAATAAAAATATATATTATTATTATAATATTTTAAAGACTTTTAATAGTCATGAAATTGTACAAGTTTCATGCAAGACTTTTCTGTACTCACAAAACGTTTGCACTTCGTAAAGAAAGTTTGACTGTAGGTAAAGTAAAAAAATGTACGTGAATTCAATAAAATCGTAAATATTTTGTTTTAGTATTGCATAAGTAGAAGGTCATCTTAAAGTATCGTTACATACACCTCAGCCTTAATACTATAAATGAACGGGTAGACAGGAATTTATTTTCATGGATTTCGTATATAAATAGCCTGTTGAAAACACGACTTTTCATACTAAGTTTAAATAGCACTTCCGAAGCGCAGCACGGCACAACTTCACAACACCGTGGCACGGCGATATATTTTTCAACTCTACAGCACGAAAAGGGTGCCTTTGGTCCCTAAAAACTCGCAGGAAAAACGCTTTTTGCCGCGAACGTGAGAAAAACTGATTCGAATTTCGAACACAACCTTTTGCGCGGCGCCGAAAAAATATGGGCGATGGTTCGTTCAGAAACTCATTTTGGCCTAGCGATTTAACTCATAGGCACAAAATGTTGTATGTTATTTAATAACATTTAAGTTTATAATTGCTATTGCATTTTTAAAGACGTAATATTTAAAATAAATATCTACTAGTCAACAATAATATCGTTTACTTAAAAATATCATGTTTGGTTTTCATCTTAGGATTTAAAAAAATATCAAGCAGCACAGTTTCCAAACGCGACCTCTAAATAAAAAACATTATAATAGAAACTATATTGTCTCCAAAGACAATTTAATCAACTAGGTATGTTTTTACTTATCTCACTGGTTGAGGTAAAAAGTTGTACGTTTCATACGAGAGCAAGTTATTTTATGTCTCGTGCCTTTAAATCACTCACTGTGCTCAGTAGTCTAGATAATAATCACTCGCTACGCTGGTGATTCAATTCTAGACTACTTCGCTAGTTCGAGATTTAAAGTCGCACTCGTAGCAAAAAAATAACTTTGCTCACTTGCTGAAAAACTAACTATTGTATTTCTTACTATGCTGCGCTAAAAACAGTTGAAACTACTTAAAATGGAGCTCGTGCTCATGAAACTGAACAATTTCCCTCGAGAAACCCAGTCGGTTCGGGTATATTATTTTTTTACTTTTATAAATAGTTGGGCAGCTAACCGACTTACTTACAGTATGATTAGATTTTTTCGCGATTTGTCTATGGGATTTTCAGGATTGTTGTTCATTTTCATGAATAGACGACTCAGTTTAAATAGTTTCAGTTAAAAGTCAATAAATATATCTGTAAAATGCTAATGACGATAAAACTATATTAAAAACAGTGTAATAGATACAGGTGCTTCACTCGCTTTTAACTTTATTAATATAGCGGAAGATATCTAAAATCCAAGCAAGACAACGATCAAAATCATCCAAAATACCCATTGCAAAGAGTAATTTAAATCCTTCCTATGAGCTAATTTAAAGAGCTGACTTAAACAAGAGTGTAAAAAGTTCCGTTATTCTAAATTCTTAATTCTTAAGTGAATCAAGTGTCCTGAAACTGGGTTAAATCAAATTAGTTCATAAATGGATTTGTAAAAGTAAGGCATTTCATTTTAATTCTGGATGAAATTTCACTTAAACTTTGGAACTAGTTCACAGTAAGTCGACTATAAAGGAGATATAGATTTGTTCTTTCATTAGGGATTTTTTTTATTTGTGGTTTAATTAAGACTTAAATACGTAAACTACATGTATACTCTTATAATTACATTATTGTAAAAAAAGTCATCTTATGCAACATTTATAAGGTTTAGAAACCGTTTCAAAAAACTTTCGCGGCAAAGTATTTGGCCAACTTTTCATGAGAAATCAAAAATTTTTGGTGCTTCTTTAGCAGTTGTTCAGTTTCTTATGTGTTCTTTTTACATTTATTTGAATCTACGGGCTATTTTCCGCTGCGTTGATATATTTTATTTAAAATTAATTATTACAAAAGTTGGGACTTGATATAAATTCCGATTATTTAAAGTGCCTTCCCAGTTTATTAAAGAATTAAGATTTTTTGGTTACGTATATACTGTTTATCCTTATAAATAAAAATTATTTGGAGTTGTCTCAAAATTCATCAAATCTTAGTAAATTGTTGAAGTGTAAGACGCTTTAATGATCGGTTTCAAGTGACGTTGAATTCTCTTAAAATCACACTGGTTCACTTAAACCGTATTTCTCACATGACTTAGTTTAAATCAATTTAATTATTACCAGCATAATGTCTTTGTAAATAATACATTACATAAATCTAAATATCTAGTTTCTTCTCTCCTCTAGTCTATTTTTGTGCCCAAACACGGTCCATGATGTACTTAAAAAACACCTATGTGAAAACTCATATAATGCAATTCATGATTGAGAATTGAGTAATTTAGATGCCTATTTAATTGCAAAAACGCCAGCAGTACTTGAAATGATTTGAAAACAAAATATCCTAAAGATATAAAAATGTTTTCGCAAGTATGTATATTGCAGATGAAGGAGTTCCGTGATTTTCAATGGTAGCTGCGTAACATTTATCAAATTCTGGCTTCGCGCCCGACCTTTATTACTTCCACTGTAGTGTCGGGACTTGGAAGTTTTTGTAACCGTACATACTTACGGTGTAACAAAGAATACATTGTATACATAGTATGTAACAAAATAGGTACCGATCCCATATACTGGGTCATCTACACATCACATTTAACTTTATTCTAATAATGAACAGAAATATAAAAACATAATTGGAGCCTACATACGACATACAAAGCACTTCTGACTCCTCTGGTGTTGCGGGTGTCTATTAGCGGCGGTAATCGCTTACCATCAGGTGATCCGTCTGCTCGTTTTCCACCTATCACATAAAAAAAACATATCGATCAAAAGAAAAAAAATAACAATATGTTGGTTAGAAGCTTCAGTTAACGAGTCGAACACCTATATTTTGTTACAATATAGCTAACGTAAAGAAATAAACGACAGCTATAGGATAAGCTAAAGTTGAACACAATTTTATTATGGATACAAAAGAAAACCAATCACGATAAATATATAATATATCACTTGATACTAAGATGTGTTTAGTTGCATTGGATGATGTAGATATGCAATGGATTTGGAATGCGAAATATCGTAAGATTCACCTTGATTCTATACCTATATGAAACATAGAATTTAAAAACTTTTTTTACCTCATTGTTCAAGCGGAGGATAGTGTATTTTTGGGTATATAGATGTATGTTTGTATGTATGTCTGTTTCATTACTATCGCCTGTGGCTGAAATGGCTTAACGGATTTT
Organism: Coleophora deauratella; assembly: GCA_958295455.1. Taxonomy (NCBI): domain Eukaryota; kingdom Metazoa; phylum Arthropoda; class Insecta; order Lepidoptera; family Coleophoridae; genus Coleophora; species Coleophora deauratella. The sequence goes on from OY282393.1 coordinate 5,618,251, forward strand.
TGAGAGCGAGGCGGCGGGCGGCGGCGTTATATTCTTTTCAACCGACTTCAAAAAAAGGAGGAGGTTCTCAATTCGTCGGAATCTTTTTTTTATATTATTTTTTTATTTATGTTCACCGATTACTCGAAGACGCCTAAATCGATTTCGAAAATTCTTTTTTTTGTTTGAAAGGGTATACTTCACAGGTGGTCCCATATAAATTTTATCGAAATCGATTCAGCGATTTTTGAGAAAATCAACAAAAACATAGCAAAATTGGAGTTGTTGCGATTGAAGTCGGTTGTTTTTAACGTATTCAGCGTGGTCAATTATTGAACCCCAGTTTGATATGGGGCGATACGCTTTGCATAATCGGGTTTTAATTTATTTGTTTAAATAATTAGGTGATAAACTTACAAAATCTGTTGTTGAGACCTGATACATAAGGTGTTATAAATATTAAATTAGACAACTTTTGTTTGAATCCTTTACATAATCTTTGGCATACGAGTACTTATGTGAAGTCAGTAAGAAATAATAAAATACGTAGGTATATCTTTTATTACAGCATGGACATCAAAAAGTCCCGAGCACCTACAAATGTTTCATGTCCAATCTCTTTCACAATAATAAGATTATGATCATAACATAATCTCTGATAGAGTTACAATCCGGAGGAAGATGTTACTCACACAAATATTATAGGTATCCCCATGTTTCGACGACAAAATCCATTAGTGATATGACAAATCTTTGATATAGATTATCTGGAATGAAAAAAAATAAGTTACTTTAATCTCAATACAGGGTGTAAGCACACTAATACCGGAAACTTAAACGTCGAAAATTTCAGTATTTAATACTCTCCGTAAAAAGGCTGACAGGCCGATGAATTAGTATGAAAGACTTTCTTTGAGATAATTTCACTTTTATGAGTAGAACATGGTGTTAAATTTCCGGAGCCTGTATATAAAATAAAATAGAAAAAAATACTTGTTCAAGTTTTCAGTATCTCTGAGAGGAAGGTTTTGATAGGTGTGCTACCGGCGCTGGTCAGTAGCTAAGCTATAGCAGATTATGGCCAGGGTGGTAGTGTCACTCTTAGTGTACATAGCCTAGTCTGTATGGAAACTAAGGGGCATCACCATACAATAGTAGGAGAAGTTTAATTATTTATTTTTGTTGCTTTGTTCTAATGAGAATTAGAACATTTGGCACCGATAATCCAAGATGGAGGCTATTAACGCCTTATAAAAAAAAAAAAAAAATATCTTTTATTTCAGACCCTTAAGTCCATAGAAAAAACACGTTACATAATATGGTTAGTAAACACTCACAAGACTTAAAAATCTAATTGTTAGTACAGAAGTTTAAAATAAATAAAGATAAAATAAAAATAAGTAAGAGCCGCTGGCTGGAGACCCACTCATCACGAGTATGACACAACAGATGAGTGCATCTCCAACCACCGACGCACAATACTGCCGTCCAGCCTGGCTTCCAGCACCTCCAGGATGCCGTTGGCACTGCCGCGCAGCCTGCAGAGCGCCGCGGCGCACCGTTTGCGGATTATGTATGCATTCATAGTTAATATGTACGAACCCTACAAACGGCCGGTTTTTAGGTTATTGCTTTAGTGTCTCGTGATCTTCATTCATTCAAATAAAGTAGCAGGTAAGTAGGATATCAAATTATAAGCCGCGTAAGATAAGAGGCCTAAAGCCGACCTATAAAGTTCAGGCTTGAACTGAACACATACTACGATATTTTGAACGCCTCTGACGAGCCTATGACGATTTAATGTTCGTGAGTGTGTGAATAATGATGGTAGAATTGACAAAAATTTGTAGAGGACCCTTTGCAAATTATAATGAAAACCTTTGACATACTTTGTTGAATTCATAATGGTTCGTTTCAAAACTCATTCGAGAGAGTAATTAATGAGTACTGTGACTCTTGCAGCCTTCACTCGGGGTTTTTTCGTAAATAAAACCGATGGACTTATAATCAGTTGCGTACATTATCAGCATAATCTTATAACAAGGCTTACAAGCTTCACGTATATTTTCTATTCAGCGATCCCCAAACGAACTTAAAATAGTCAAATTCCAAACAGAGAATTATTTAAATTGATATATTTTTCAATAGAAAAGCTTTATCGCTGAGGAGTTCGCAATGCGTGGCTGCAGAGAATACCATCTCTACAGTAATCTCACACCATAGATAGGCTATTGTTAATATCTGTATTGTGAAAGGAACAGACCATAGTCAATATTAACTGGTTTTAAAACAATAATACATACAACATGGCAAAGAATTTTAAATTCGGTTATTCGATGAAGATCTCGAAATTGAATTTTTATTTATGTTTGCTTTACACATTTGCTTATTCGTAACTTTTTATCAACAAGGAGCAGAACTAAATTCTTACTGAATATCAGACGTACGTTTGTAATGTTTCACATGTAATACTAATAAATCAAAACAATGAACCCATTTGCAGGAACTAAGCTACGATGATTCAAATTAATAACCTCCCAAGTGTATCTTTATCTCTTCCAGCTTATTTAATATCTCTCACACATATAGGTACAATTCGTCGCCCGGTGGACACATTAAAAGAAATATCATTTCACTAATGGACCACTTGTATTTATGCTCGCGAGGGACGGCTACAGCCTCAGCTCTCTCGAACGATGTTTTGTTGTCACCTCAGGCGTTGATGTGATGTATTTGGATTATTTTTTTTTGCTTTTTGTCAGTTATTTGGAGGGTATGTGTTTCTTGTTTAACAAGGAATCACGACTAGTAATTTTTATTTATAGCATTTGACATTTTGTAACCTGATGGGAAAGAAAATTAGCATATTAAGATTTCCGAACGCAAATAAGAACTTATACGGAATGTCACAGATGGTAGTGTAGAGATAGATGTTTTCTTTATAGCGAAGTGTTGGCACACTTTCTACGACTTTGATGCATTTAAAAAGTTTCAATATTTTCAAATTCAAATGTGTACCTGCTTTGAATAGGTAGGTACTTACGATTTGCAGTTATTGAATGGTCGTCGTCTGAGTGTCACAAACAAGATAATATATTTAATGATTAAATTTTAATTTTTTTTAGTTTTATTTAAAATGAAGAATCATAACAAATATTTGAAGTGTTCTTAAGGATTATTTTTTCAGTAATCAACCTTTAGAGGATAATTAAAAACTCCCCCCCCCCCCACAGAATGTCAGGTGTACTTTACCATACCACAATAGTAGCTAACCTGCTGGACTTCAAAAATGTACAGCTTACTACTAATCCAACCGAAAACAAAAAGTTGGAACTCGTTGGGAATTAAACCCGTGAAGTTACTAGTAGGCCAAAAAGGGTGACCCCTGACCAAAGATTACAAATATAAAGTTACACTACTGACACTCGATACAATATTGGCCCTAAAGATATATTTATACGTACCTGCTACGCGATTCTCTGGCAAGCAGGTTAAACGAATAACAACAGTATGAAAGATCCACTGAATGTGCCACTAAGTCGCGGGCGCAGACGACGATATACCTATTGAGAAGTGTCGCTTCTTTACGTAGCAATATTTTATATTCTTTGGTAACATGATAGCTAATTCATGTAAATTTTCTAGTTGTAGTCCTTTCACGTCACGAGCCATTAAACTGATGTAATTGCTTTAAATAAATTACACATTTATTTCCTATAGTATAAACTTCCCACTTTGAAAAGAGTTTAATATCAAAGTAACTTTATTTACTCTGAATTTTGATATAAAATATTCTCTTTTTACGAGAAGAACCTATCAACAAACAAGACGTCAACATCGAGAAATCATATCATATCAATTTTTCCTTATCAGATGAAGCTTCGAGTATAACCTAAAGGCTATAATCATAAAAGTCTTGTTTCGATCGTAGCGTGGTTATGCGGCAGAATACCGTGAATTATTTCTGGTTCTCACTTATGATAGCAGAATGAGCTCTAAAAGTTACTCTGAAGGGAATATTATATGGTGGATGCTAAAATAGAATAAGAGAAAACAGATTTGTGGCCTTTGGTATCGTGAATATAGGTATTCGTCTTTATAACATGTTATGCATGCGTTTTATGCATTGCATTTATTGTACTGTAAGTATTGTTCTGTATCTGTTTGTATGATAAAAAAGTAAACTTAATTTTTATTACTATTCCATTATTCGTTTTAGCTAATTGAATTGTGAAAAAAAGGAAATAATACGTTTTTTACATTTGCAAACTTTTCTGTGATGAGCAGAATTGTTTGCTCTGAGTCTGGGTGTATTATATCTATTATGTATGTATTTAAAAGTATATGTGTAATTGTGTATGTATATCAGTCTCTGGTTCCCAAGATACAGCAAATCCTAGTTTGGGGCCAGATGACCGTGTGTGATTTGTCCCAGATATTATTATTATTATTATTTAATAATATAAAAATTGTTAAACTGAAATTGATCAATTTCAGTTTATTATTCTCCTTAAATTTCTATACATATAAAGATTGTAACGAAAATGTAAAGCTAAACATAAAGATGAACTTCTACTCATGAAATCTCTCTTTCTGTAGAAAGTTTCTAAGTTTCTACTTGGTAAGTTATCTGATCAATTGAATACGTGCGCTTTAAGTGTTTAAAATGTTTTTGTGATTGATGAAAACTTTCTTTACAAAATTATTTGAAAAAGGAAAAAATAACTTCATATCTTATAAAATGAAGTCAGCCACCAATCAGTAATGAGGATATTTCTTGTGAGATAAGTTATTATAAACAAGATGTTAAAATGTCATGCTACGAAACGTCACAGGGACCAAAATGACACTACCCCTGAAAATCTGCCCCACGTCAACAAGTCGGGGGTGAAAAACTACCAGAGATCAAAAGCAACTCACCCGAGAAATTTGAAGTCGGAACATTCGTTCGCTGTGTCGGCATTTGTCTCGCAAACAATGGACGAAGAAAATCGTCTAACGATAGATAAAGATGAAATATAATTTTGATAATGGCAGGAAATTTGGTCTGAATGGTATAAGGGACTACTGTAGCTGACTAAAATTGTGGTAGTTGTTTAGGATGATTTCTGAAGGAATATATCTAAAAAAAAACTGTGTTATAATCTGATTTAGGTAAATGGAATCGAACAGGGTACCTTCATTTTACAAAGTATGCGTCGGGAGTATTGGTTTGATAGGTCAAGTGAAGAGTTTAATAATTATGGATAAAAAAGTTATAGAAAATAGAATCCTTACACAAAATTCAATTCTAATCATAAAAAGACAATGAGTGTGACAAACGGATGTGCGATGAATGATCGTGCGAGAGAACGATTCTACGAATCACTCTCGTGCGAATGCACGCCAGTGCGACATACTGTAAATCGACATAACTCTAGTGCGAAACACGAAATTAGGTGATATTATGTAATTAGTCAAAAAACACAAGAATATGTGATTATAATGTATGCCTGTTTGTTATGTTTAACTGCTGAACCGATTTTGATGATTTTTTTGTATGTGGGTATACAGGATGCAACAAAATAGGTATACCGCATACTGGTAATGGTAACTGGAACTTATACTGATCATACTTAACAAATTTTGCTTACGACTTAATTTCTTAAAGGATGTAATTCAGCATCGTATTTTTATTCACCTTTTAAAAGGACAAATTAACATAACTCTTAAAATTACAACAAAAAGGCGTTAGAACGCAAATGAACGTGACTTAATATTAAACCGTAAAAGAAAGGTAAAAAAAAAAGTTGGCACAAATTAGCATTACTTTCTAAATGGTGGCTCTTAATTTTCACGAATGAATTGCTAAAAATACACCAGTGTGTTTTTGGAAATTAAGATAAAGCACGTACCTACATATTAATTATTAACATAGGACAAAAACAACATGCATAAAAATTAACTTAAGGAAAATAAGGGTTTCTTTTTACAAAGTTCGAGTCAAATTAATCCCACCAAAAACATTTTCATGTAAAAATGTTGCCAAGACGAGTCTTTGTAGCTTACCCTGTGAAAAAGTTATCAGATCTCGTATAAAGCCAAGCTCTACAGACTGCACGCTCTAAACCTACAAGCTCTACACTACACCTTACTCAAAATATATGAAAAAGTGGTCAGATCTCATGTAGAGCCAAGATTTTTGATATATGTGCCCTAAGTTTACCAGGCCTACCTTCACAAATTCTACATTTTAGTCAAAATGCGTGGCTTGGCCGTTTTGCTACCGTCACGAAGATTTTATAGGCATTCGTTCATTGGTTGTGAAATAAAACGGCGGAGGGTTTTGAGACATTAATTAATAAAATCTAAAGTTTAATAGCTACGACATTCAAACTTAGTATGTTTAATGATTGTACTGATGGCATTCTATCTTGAAAAAAATTAACTATTTAGCATCATCCAAAGCAAAGTTATGAGAGTTCAAAAAAACGACAAAGCGTTTCGAGAAAAGGTAGGTAGTGCCCTTGCGCTTCGCTTGGCTCGTCTTGGCGGGGGCACTACCGTGCCCCCAGAACACAATATCTAAGATCTTTTAACACTTCTAAACTCAAAAGGTAACAATTTCAATTTATTTTATGTAAAAATATTAACTGACAAGTTTAAGTAAAAACGTAATCGTATTTAAATTCTTGGAATTCTGTAATTTCCTTCTGATATTACAGCTATTCATGCGAAGGGCAACGAAAGACTTTGCAATATTCCTAGATGACAGTCGTTAAACCGTGTCAGAGGCTTTATAGGCGACCTGAAAAATTTGACACTGAGATTGACCATATTTATGTTCCAGTGATATTCCCCAACAATTCTTTCTTTGATGACACAACCTTATTTTATATCGTTTTGTACAGTATTTCATGAATTTTCTCTGAACCTTATAACGTAGGCGTAGATATTTAATGAAAGCATCTTAAAATTAATCACAAAGTTAGCAACATTACGCCGAATGTCGTCAACATTTCAAATTAATCGTAAACTTTATGAACTTTATAAGAAGTAATGTGTTTGAGACAGATATGAGAAACATTTGATTTGAATGAACGGTAGAAGATAAGAATAATAATCCTTTTAATTTTAAATTTATAATTACACACTATTCATGAAATATTTAACAGAAGTGGCCGTAGCACAGCGCGGCTTGCGTGGTCTAGTCAATCACACAGGCTTACCGACTGCATATACTTTTATTTTATTCACAATTGGTAAGCCCTTGGCATTATTTCACCTGGTGGTAAGTGACGATGATGCCAGGAGACTAATCGGTGATGATGAGTTTATTTTAAATAAGCTTCAAAGCCTTGAGCATAGCCGCAAAGTCGCCTCTTTATCGGTTTTATTTCGGAGAGTGTGCTCAAGAACTACATGACCTCATTCCCCCACCTCCATTCAACCTTCGGTCAGCTAGGCGCAGGGAGGCTTTTCATCCCTTCGTGGTTGACATTCCACCCATTCACACGAAGCGCTATGCTTCTTCATTTATTATGCGGTCTGCGAAGGAGTGGAATTATTTACCTGCGTCTGTATTTCCCGATTCCTACAATCTGGGGATCTTCAAGACGAGAGTGAATAGGCATTATTTGAGTTTGCGTGTACGATCCTCGACTACATCATCACTTTCCATTAGGTGAGATGTAGTCAAACGCACAATATTTTTAAAATTTTTTTTAATGCCCGCGATGGAAGCGGGCTTATCAAGATTCCTCAACGCAATGGGGAACTGGCTATCTTATCTCCATGCCAGAATACATTAATGCTATGCTTGGATAAGATGGTGGCAGCTAGCCAGGCGGACTCGGAAAATGTCTTATTACCAACCAACCAAACCGAATCCTAAAAAGTTGGACCCCACCGGGAATCAAACCCCGACCATCTGATGTGAAGCGAGCAAGCTACTAGACCACGGAGGCGGATAAAATATGGTCATAACCCCTTGATGTATTCGACTGATAGTAATCTGACACTGGCCATCCCATTGCCACTTCACTTTACTAAGAACAATAACCTGAATCTCAAATTCCACGTGACTGAAGTCGCAGGCGACAGTGAATAAGTGTAATTACATCTAAAATTCGTCCTCCATTTCAAAATCCACACTAATTCATGTGATTTGATTGAAACTTGTGAAGTGCTCTTCAAATTATTTTAATGGTGAAGTGAGGGGTAATTAAGTCGACAACGGGATCCGTGTACTTTAGAGCACAGAGTTACTTTATATCTTGTACGATTTCGTCTCTTACTAGCTATAAATATATCTACCGTCATAAAAATTTGCGAATGAATATAATAATACAAGGTGCCATAAAAAAATAATATCAAGGTATTAACTTTAGCTGAAGCTACTTTGTATTTATTGATATTAGAACAATTTTTTTAAAGGAAATTATAATATATTTCTGAAGAAAATTGTAATATGCATGTAATATCGGTGGCCTTTGACGTCTCATCTCGTATGATGGTACGCCGCCGTTATAATACCTACATGATGACGATGATCTAGTATTTTTTGCATTAAAAAGATGTAAATCCCACCGGCCCACCTGATGGGAAGTAGCTGGGCTATAGAAACTAAACGTTTAAAAAGATTTACTCTTTTAATAAAATTTTAGTACCAATGGCCACAAGGTACCAAATACGACGGTTGAGGAGGCACAGAGCCCTCGTGGTTTCGTTCCATTATTACCAACTTTCGCACTTAGTTGCATAATACCGTAGCTAAATACGGTTTAACAACTTTAAACAGTTTTTAATCTGCATATCAGTATTCGGAAGTAAGGATGGTGATTATTAACCTTACCTTTAGTTTAAATGATTAAGCTTAAAACACCCTAAAACACCTTAAAACACCCGTCTCCACTCCATACTAGTTAACTGGCAGAGATATACCTATTACGTACTTCTTTATGGAACATATAGAACCTACTAGGATAACATGAGGATAACCTAATGACCAGTGATCGGAATAGGTAGACTGTATTTACCTAAACTTCGAGGAACAGAGCGGAGACTTCCTTACGACAACATTTTTTTCCGCGACAATTGTCCCGGGGTTTCAGAACATCACATGAGTACATTATGAATTAATGTTATTCGAAACTAGCTTTCCGCCTGCGATTTCATTTGCGTGGAATTGTATTATATTGCGTTTTAATAAAATAAAAATATTATTTAATAAAATGAAAATCTCGTCGCTTAGTTAAGGATAATATTCTACCTATTCCAAATAACATTAATTCTCAATTTACTTAAATGATCTCACGAAACCCGAGTCAATCGTTCCGGAAAAAATGTTGTAAGGAAGTCTCCAAAAGACATCTCTGTCGAAGTTTAGGTAAATACAGTATACTATACCTATTCCGATCACTGCTAATGACGCAGTGTCATTGAACGTACCACTTCATCACAGACAACGATACATTTTCGCTTCTTTCAATAGTTTTGGCTCCTTGAGTGATGACAGTTTCATTTTTGCGTTTTTTAAATAAAATCTAATTTCTGGAGTTCATTCATCAACCTAGTTTAAAATTCATTAAAAATGTGTGTTAAAAAGTGTTTTCATTCATTCATCATTTAGTGAAAAATAAGCGTAAAGTAACATTGGAATTCACTTTTACTAGTGAAAGAAGCTTGCAACCGAAAGTTCAGTAGGGATGGTATTTTTTTCAAGCGTCGTGTCGGATAGTTCGTGAAAACTTACCATATGTCTTTGAATATGACTTTCAATTAAAAGTCGTCCTTTCATAGTCTTTCTTTTTTTCTTTCAGTCTTTGAATTGTGTTGAAACTTACTGGCTGATTTTAAAATATTTTTATACTTTTAACTGGATTAGGTATATATTGGTATCGTATAAACTTTTCTGAAAAAAAATCAATAAATGTTAAATCCCAATCAAAAACGAGTTCATTTCAAATTATAATCTAAATCCAGTTTTAGATATTCAGTGCACTCTTGAACGGAGCTGTTACAGGCTACCTGTAGGCACTGCTTCGAATAAGCTATTTAATAATTTTCGAAGCTGCGAAATATAATTTTAAAAGAAGAATTAAAATACGATTATAATTTACATATCATCACACACAGCTGACAATGAGTTAAAAAATCTTTATTTTATCATAGAGCTTTGACTTCTATTTTTTTAATATCATCGCTAGGCAGTCACCGGGAGCTTGGGATCTGTATTATTATTTTAGGCTAAAGCAAAGGGAGATGGAGTACATGTTATTCCGCCTCTACGTTGATAATGAATTTACAGCGTACATTACTCTTGACTTGAGCCTCGATTGAGCCTTCCTGGACGCGTGAAACATTTTGACAAGGTATGATGTTTACAGAGTATAACAAAATGGACGTAAGTTCTTTGGAATTGCAGTTTCGCTCATCATAACTAATAAAAAGCGTAGAACAAAAGTTGTTTAGTATGAAGATTAGAAGCCACCAGTTATCGGATCCTACAGCTATTTCGTCACAGCCTATATAGTTGATTAAAAGCAATATTTTGAATAATTATTTTAGCCTATATCAGAAATGAGGAACGTAGGAGAACTAATGTAACCGACATAGCTCACAGAATCGCTAAACTGAAACGGCAGTGGGCAGCTCGTAAAACAGATGGCCGTTGAAGCATTACAGTTCACGAGTGGCGACCGCGCACTGGAAGACGCAGTGTAGGCAGGCCTCGGTGGACTGTTGACCTGGTGGCGGTTGCGGGAAGCCGCTGGATGTGGGCAGCGCAGGATCGGTCGGTGTGTAAATCCTTGGGGGAAGCCTTTGTCCAGCAATGGACGTCTTTCTGCTGCTGATGATTTTGGCCTAATGGTTTAAGGAGGCTCTTGCAAAAGACGCAAAGGAAAAATAAATCCAATGCCACCTGAATCAACCCAAACTATAGTTCTTTGAAGACATGCAAACTTAGGCATTAATTCTGAGAAGTCAAACGTATATTCCATATGATTTGAGAAATGCCTGAGTGCCTGAGAGCCTGAGACAATGCATCACAATTACGACCATACCGGGTTGCCTACGTCATGTCATGTTCGGTGCGTTATGTTCGGCCTATGGCACATGTACACACAGCAGCACGTCAGGTTACCCCACAGGAGCACCTTACGCGACGGAAATAAATACTAAATTGGAATGGTTTTGGGGTAACCTGATGCGCTGCTGTCTGTACTTGGCAACATTTGTTCGTTTGTGCGTCTGGCTGAGCTTAGGACCTGCTGTGTTGTCACACACACGTGTGAAGTGTTTCGGGCAATTTGTATCTTCATAATATTTTTTTTATTTTTTTTATTTGAAACTTATTTATAAAGCTGTGTTATTTATTACATTTAGATATAAATCTTCATATCATTTACAGCAATTCATTTTCATACCCACCCAAGAACAAATTAAATAAAGACAAAACATTTATGTAAGTATTTTATTAAATCGAAGTTTAAAAAAATATCTTGAAATTGTATGTTGTTTTAAAGCTGTCGGTTATCTTGATTTAGGTACTACAACAACGTTTTTTAAAATAATATCAGTGCATCTTAAAAAACCTTTTGGAGCCACAAATCATTAACTCAAAAAGTATGTTTATCAAAAAATGGAAATACGGGGATGTCTTATTACTCGTACAGTCATAAAAATATCAATTAGTGTATCTTTTTACATAACTTTTGCGTACTGAACTTTCAATTTATTTTCTGAATTTCCCAAATTGGGTTTTCATTTAAAAGTTTGAATTGATAAGTATTTTATAATCAGCTTGTTTTGGCACTCTACTATTTATTAAATAGTCTAAAAAAAAATTGTAACGACAACGTAAGAATTACGTTATCCACTAAAACATTTTATCTGGGTAGTTTTATTTTTTGGGTTAGAATTAAAGAGAGTTAATATTGTTAACAAATAACAAAAAAAACATATGAAATATTTTTTGCAAAATTAATATCAAAACAGAAACTATTACGTACCCTATTAGCCCATTTAACTATGGATGTATACACAAAGCCTGGGAAGCTTCAATTTCCATATTCAGGCTAACTTTAATTATAATGAGAATATTTATGAGGTGCCATTGTAATATTTTGAGTGACGGCATGTAAAGTATGGCATATAAAGATGCATTATGTGTGCAACCAAATGAAGTACAAATAACGGGAGCACGACACACAGAATCTCGAATCTAGTGTAATCAATCTAGCAGAGAAAATATACCTTTCTTTTCATGTATACTGTTTATATTTTTCAGTTTTATGTTGTGCAATTAAGTGTTTTTATTCATTCATTCATATATTACGGCTTCTACTAATAAAATTGATTATTTATCGCATTAGGAATATTCTTGTATTGTCTCTTATATTAATAGTTTTAGCGGCGGTAATCGCTTACCATCAGGTGATCCGTCAGCTAGTTTGCCACCTATCACATAAAAAAAAGGAACTTCTATGTACATATTACGTGAACATCGTAAGTTCTGCCAGTCTTTTACTTGTGTACATTTAATAAAAAATAAAAAATAAAATAAATATCCGGGACAAATCACACACGGTCATCTAGCCCCAAACTAGGATTCCCTGTGTTGTGGGAACCAGAGTCTGATATACATACACATATACGTTTAAATACATACATATATAGATATACGAGTAATACACCCAGACACAGAGCAAACAAATCGGCTCATCACAGAAATGTTTGCCCCGGATGGGGATCGAACCCACGACTCTCGGATCAGTAGTCAGGAGCACTAACCACTGAGCCAAAGAGTCAGTCGATATTTTATTCTGTATTGACGGTAGTAGTAGGTATCGTATAGCAAACTATATTTCATTTAAATTGATGCACAATTAAGTTTTTCGAACTCCAGTTAGTCGCTCGTACATAAATAATTCACTCTGATTTTAGGCTGTGATTTTGCGATTTTCCACGGTGCACTGTTTTTATTTTAAACGTAGTAAAAATTTTGTAAATGACAAATTATGTTGAGACTTCACTGTATTGACATGATCCACCATATGGTAGAACACTGGAAAGGTTTTTTAAAACACGTCCTTCTTAAACCTTACCTGTCACAAATAACAGACGGTGGTCATAAATGTTATTACATAATATAAATATCATAATAAGATATACATTACAATATACCAAGAGGAATACATGCAACTATTATTGGGGTATAAGTTATAGAAACTGACTGACTTGTCTGCCATAGATGCGTTATAGCCTATAACATTGCGGATACAATATAAAAGAAACCACGATGTTATGATTCGGTGTATTTCTTTTTTTTTCACTTCTCAAATAATCTTATTGTTAAAATCTATCTTTAGTAAACAACATTGTGGTTATTTCTTCTCTCCAAATATTGAGCCGGTTAAATCCGATTCAAATTGAGTTGCTTCAAACTATCGCTTTAATTTTTTCCATCTCCAAAGGCAAGCAAAGTGCCACAAAAAGGGCAAAGAGCTAGCAACCCAGCTAGTTACGAACCATCGAGCTGGGAGAACTGAGTCCGTCACTCAGGCGAACCGCGTCGACAAAGTTTGGCTCTCACTGCCTTAGTTGCAGAGTTTGAACGTAATTCGTTGTGACGCAGAACTGACCTGGGTAGAAGGGGTAAATAATGTAACGGTATAATCATAGGAAAGTTTTTGTGAGGAGGGCTAGGTGCTGATGTAGTAAAAGCCGATTGTTGATTTTTTTATTGAGTTCCGAGTGGTATATAGAAACATTTTGTTTTACAAGGAGATTTTTTAATCGCCGAGGTAAAGATTATCTAGGCTTTTAATCAGGTCAAGTAGGAGAATATTTCTTCTACCACATTTAAAATAAACGACAAATAAAATTGAACTCCTCATACAAATAGACCCAAATAATTGACTGGAAAGAGTACACGTACGGCAAACGAGGCAGACCTTCAAAAACTGTCACAGGCATTGATAAGTTTGTGGCGTTAGTGGTCTATGCCCATGAAGCGGCGGTAGCAATTTTAATCAGGTAGCCATTTTTTGCCACCTTACACAATAAAAAAACCAGCCAAGTGCAAGTCGGACTCGCGCACTGAGAGTTCCGTATAAATTAATATTCACACATGTCTTGAACTCTATATGAAATTCTCAGGCCTGCAATCCCTTGAAGCTGTGAAAAAATCAAACTTCTATGCCAACGCAATCAAGAGATACGGCCGTTTATGCCGCATATTTGGTCACTCGCATAGGAATTAAAACCTATAGGGTACTTCCCGTTGACCTAGAATCAAGAAATTTGACAGGAAGCAATGCTTATAGCATAAGTAAAGGAAAATTTAGGAAAACCAAAAATAATTTGTTACATTACAAAAACTTTGTGATGTAACAAAAATTTTTTGGTTTTTGGACTTTTTCCGGTATCGTATCAGGGTACCCGGATCAGGGTAAAATTACAACAAACGCTGATGTAGCTAAAGAATTCGAAACTTTTTTCACAAATATTCCACTTAAGACCACTGAGGCCTTGAATTCGTCACCTGTGCATGCTAAACAATTATTAGAAGATAATGTCAGTATTTGTAATGAAAAATTCTCCTTCAGAAAAATTGAACCAGACACTATTGTCAAAACTTTTAAATCTCTTAAAATGAAAAGAACTGAAGACCTTTGGGGGCTATCAGTAAGTTTAATTAGTAATGTAATTATAACTTTAGCTCCATATTTAGCTTGTCTTTTTAATATTAGTATTGATAGTGGCGTATTTCCGGATCTAATGAAATGTAGTAAAGTGATACCCCTATATAAATCTGGTAACAAAACTGATCCGGGAAATTACAGACCAGTTTCTGTACTACCAGTTCTCAGTAAAATTTTTGAAAAAATTATGCTCAACCAATTACTAGAACATTTTAATGAAAATAATCTTCTGCATAAACAACAGTTTGGTTTCACAAAAGGTCGATCTACAACCGATGCAGGAGTATCTCTTATTCGTAACATCTATGATGCTTTTGAAGAATCACAGAATGCAATAGGAGTGTTCTGTGGTTTATCTAAAGCATTTGATTGCGTTGAACATAATACATTGCTTATAAAGTTAAAGCATTACGGTGTCGAGGACGGGGCCCTCAGTCTTCTAAATTCGTACTTAAGCAACAGAACGCAAAAAGTCCAAGTAAATGGCACAAATTCATCCGGCTCTAAGGTTAAAATGGGTGTGCCCCAGGGATCTATATTAGGCCCTTTTCTTTTTCTTACATATATAAATGACTTGCCATATATGGTGCAAAATTTGTCAAACATTGTGTTGTTTGCTGATGATACTTCTCTTATTTTTAAGATTGACAGGAAAGATAGCAAAATTGACGAAGTAAACAACACTCTTTCAGACATTCTAAAGTGGTTCACTGTTAACAATCTACTCTTAAATGCAAAGAAAACAAAGTGCATAAAATTCTCATTACCAAATGTAAAGAAAATTGAAAACAGTGTAATTATAGATAATAATGTATTGGACTTTGTAAATAAGACCGTTTTTTTAGGTATAACTTTAGATGCTACACTGCAATGGGACCCACACATAGAAACCTTAGCGGGACGGCTTAGTTCAGCTGCATATGCTGTTAAGAAAATAAGACAGTAGACAGATGTAGGTACTGCGAGACTAGTGTATTTTAGTTATTTTCACAGTATAATGTCTTACGGAATCTTACTCTGGGGACATGCGGCTGATATTGAAACGATTTTCATTTTGCAAAAAAGGGCAATTCGCACAATCTACCAGATGCGATCCCGCGAGTCGTTGAGGAATATGTTTAAAGAAATTAATATTCTTACTGTTGCTAGTCAATTCATATACGAAAATATCATGTATGTACGTAAAAATTTGCACTTGTTTCATAAAAACAGTGACAGACACAATTTTAATCTAAGAAATATTAATAACATAGATGTTGCCTATTCGAGACTGAGTAAAGTTAAGAAGTCATTTATGGGGCAGTGTGTAAAATTCTATAACAAAATACCCGAAAATGTGACTAGTTTGCCAGAAAACAAATTCAAATTGCATGTGAAAAATTGTTTATGCTCTAAAGGGTATTACAAAATACTAGATTATGTAAATGACAATGATATATGGACATGTATAGATCCTCCAGCTCACAGTTTTATTGTTAACATGAATTGTAATAGAATTTAAGATTTTATTTAAAAAATGTGTTGAAGCGAGTTTCTTTTGGGCTCGACGTTTCTTCTCGCTTCGCAAACACTTCCCGAAACGTTGAGTGTACAAGTCCCGCGTGGTAGGGACTTTGTGCTAGGTAGAAAAAAAATATTGACGATTTAAAAGCATGAGTAAAGCATCTACTTAAATAAAAAACATTTTGAGTTTGAGTTTGAGCTTCCTTCACTATAAGACATTGCTTCCTGCCAAATTTCATGAATTACATGGTATACGGGAAGTACTCTATAGGTACCGATTCCCATGCGAGTGTCCAAATATGTGGCATAAACGGCCGTATCTCTTTATTGCGTTGGCATAGAAGTTTGATTTTTTCACAGCTTTAAGGGATTGCAGATTTGAGTATTTGATATAAATTTCAACTTGATACGTCTGCGCGTTCCTGAGAAAAAGGGTCTTGACAGACAGACAGACAGACAGACAGACGGACGGACAACGAAGTGATGCTATAAGGGTTCCTTTTTTTAGGTACGGAACCCTAAAAGTATAAATAAGTGACATTAACTATTAACAAAAATGACAGAAATGGAGTTACGTTAGGTTAAAAACCCATATCTTCCCCACTGCAGGGGCACGGGTCTCTTCCCATACCTCAGGACCAAGACCGGATTGGAATTTCCAAGTCAAAATCAAAGTATGACCTATACATTTTTTTATTTTTATTTTTTTGTAAAACGAAAGTGGAAATATTTCTCAAAAAACGAAAAAAAATTATGAACCACAACATACAATCGGGGCAAAAAATGAGCCTTTTCAAACTTTTCATGCAAATTGATCACGTTGTTGTTTGATTGATTACCTTTTTTGACATGTACGTTTCTTAAGAATTATGAATGTAGTCTTACAAATTCCATCCAGTGTGGACAGCCCCTCAAACGTGTCGAATCAGATATTCCCGCCTCCTGTCCTCGGGGATTATTAAAACTTTCCATTCCTCATAATAAAGTTTCATATCGAGGCGGCTAGCTGCGAGTTTTTTATACGTTATATTACTACTGTTAAGTTCATCTGTAATTGCATTCAACGGCAATTTCCTCGAGCAGTGGATTTAATATTCTTTATTAAAAAACTAGACTTCAGATAAAATAATATTTCGGTCGTCGAAAGCAGCTAAAGTGCTGGCTTATTGAGTGGTCGTTTTACAGAATCCAGGATGTGAAAAGTCCATTATTGTCTCTTCTCACACCTCGAGAAAGTTAGGTCATACTTCACCCACGGAGATCAAGACCACGGACATAATACAGGATGGCCGGTGGTGTGACGTCCAAAGATAAAATTTAGGTGCCTCATATGAAGGGGTATCCGAATCACCCCCATGCATGTCCCGCGATTTTTCGTATAGTATGGACACTCCCTGCAGCTCTCTGAAGGCTACCTCAGCCCCCTGTGTGACTTCTAAACTTCTAAGTGACCAGTTCTATTCTATTCTATTTTTCTATTTGGCATTCCACTTCTCATAACGAGCGTGATTTTGCCAATGTCAAGTGAAAAATGGGAGAATCTTCAATAAAAAAAATGGTGAAATGCCAATGTCACGTGAAAGATGCAGCCCTAAGTTTAAGGGTTAAGTTTGCTGCTGGAACTCGAAAAACGGAGCTGTCTCCCGAGTTAATCTTCTTCTTATGACCGCTTATCACTGAATTGGTTTCACAGCTATTTTCCCATCACAAAAATAACGTTGAGACTACTCTAAAACGGAAATAATTAAAAAAATAACTCAGCTGACATGCGCTCGGTACAAGTTCCGGCAACCAACCCCCAAGTGACCAGTTGTCAAAAGATTCAGAAAAATTGATTGATTGTCAAACCAGAGACAATTTCATTTTCATAACGAGAGAGGTCATGGCTTCTAAGGCTAAACAGCCTTGTCTAATTACGGTATTCACTTTATTAAAAAGGCTATTATAAAAATCTGTCATTTATGTTCATATCTGTCGTTAAAAGTTTAACTTTTTTCGGAAATATAAATTACTAAAAACGTCAACATAACAAAAAGAAGTATAACCTACGACAAGGCGGCATGACCAAGAAACCTTAGCATAAGCAGCCTTAGATACTCACACACACATTAACATGTGTACCAACTTGAAGAAGTATCAAATTTCAATGTACTAGTAAACATAACGCGATATTTGTATGAAGTGTCCGGGGTATGATCTAGACCGTACTAGTAGGTTGTGGGGCTAGTGGTCAACTTATTGTCTGAAGTTTGCATACTGCCCAAACAGTAATGTAATGATAATATTCTATGTATGTCCATTTCATTGCTACCGCCTATAGCCAAATCAGTTTAAGATGGATAATGATTAATGAAGTGTGATTCTGAAATGAAGATTCATCTAGATCGCTAGATTAACGTTGATACACCTACATGTAATGATGTTGAGTTTAATTTCCTTGGTCAAAGTGGTTGGGTTGTGTTTTATTTGTTTGATATTATTTATTAGTGACGAATATATTGTACTATAAAACCATTGTATAATTATTGTAATTAACTATTATTACTTCTACAGGATGAAATTAAAATCGCGGACCAATTTTTAACTGTGGCTTCTACTAATAACACTGAACAACTTTCTCTAGGGAACCAATTTAATTGGATCAAAAAAAAAATTTGGTCTTTCCATACAAATTTGGCTTACTCAGCTCATCGATTTGTATGAAGAGTCCAAATCTTTTTTGCTACGATTGATTTGGCTCCTTAGAGAAAGTTGTTCAGTTTCATGATCAGAAATCACAGTTAAAATTTGGTTTGTCAATTTCACTCTGTATTAAAACTTCGTGATAATTTAACAAATTATAATAACATTTATTATGGATTATTTTGTTTAAAAGACGTAAATAACTAAAAAACTTTTTTGTTTCTTTTTCATTTTTTATGAGATGACTACGATAAGCTCACTGGGTGCTACACCAACAATTTTCTATGAATCTTTAACTTGGCGGTAACTTATGATTTTTAATATGCATCGTCATAGTTGAAATCGTCAGCATCGTTTAATTTAAAAAAACAGTCTCAGTGTTCTTTCGTCTAGCGGGTTTTCGAGAAAGTAATTTTGTGGATTAGTGTTTTCAACAAACCTATCCCTAATTCCATTAACACTTTCATATAACTAGTTATACCGTTACCTAGGTCTATTACGTAGGATAGGTACATTATTTGAACATCAAATTGAAGATCGATTAAATCTAAACTTGTCTTGAGATAGACTTGAGTGGTGTTCCAAATGGCAAAGTTTAATTCGGAGTCCATTTGCGAAGGGATATCCATCTTGAGTCTCAGTTTTGAATGATTAACCCGAAACTATAGTCCCTATCCTACAGAAACTATTCACACTAAGTACACAAATGAAATGGACTCGCTATTTTCGCTAGAGTCATGTTCCGATCAATGAAAGTTATTTCGATATTAGACTTAGAAGCTTTCCTTTAGATTGACCGCAGTTAGATCAAATTAATAGTCTTATCAATTTACTATTGGAACGCCCGCAACTTGATCTACGTAGAATTCGGATCTAAAGGCCCGGTAAACGGAAAATTATATTTTCTATAAACACCCCATTTCATTCAGAGATCTATAAATGAAAAAGCATTTCTTCTTTTACACCCTCAGGAATAAATTATCAAGTTTTATCTTAAATTGTTAAGATTGTACGTTGTATGTAAGTCTGTATCATATCATTGTATTGTTTTATAGGTACCTAAAGATTTTAGTAATATTATTATTTTTTTCTTTCAATCATATGACATAAAGTAGCCTATGTCGTTTTCCAAGGGCCCATCTATGTCTGTACCAAAATTCATTAAAATGAGTTAAGTTGTTTATGCGTGAAAACGTAACAGACAGACAGAGTTACTTTCGCATTTATAGTATTTTTTGGATAGTGCTCTGCGACTTATATGAATTATAGATTTTCGCCTCGTTGTATGAAGTGAAGTGCCCACTCGTATAAATCTCTTAGTTCTTTGAATAGCGATTCTGTTTGCAGAACAGATTCGTGGAATTCATTTCGACATTAGCCATATAATACCTAGTCGGAATGTAGTCCGTAATATGGCCTATCTTGTGGCTTCGCCCTCATTTATATCGTGTATATGTCGCGTCAATATGTAGGTATTCGGTACCCTTATTGTGCTTCTAAAGCCAAAGGTTTAGGTTGTGCTGTCTATCAGTTAGTCTACATTTTGTAATGAAGCTAATAGTATCAAAACTTCACTCTCAAACGATTAAAATTTTCAATTTCTACCTTTGTATGACCTTAAAATACTTGATCTGAGATATTATATTTCTATTTACAGAAACTCTTAATCTTGTATCCAAGAGGAAATTTAATGCGTAAATTACTTTGGAATTCCATTCAAACTGACGACAACGATATTAAAGTAACAGTTTCAATTCAAGCGTTAAGCCAACCGTAAACGATGCCGGAATTTCCGTAACTGAATTTTTGTGCTAATGTAGTTACGTTATGTTATAACAAATAAATTACAAAAAAGAATGTTAGAATTATCTATATTTTGTTCTACTACAATATAACGAATAGGACGCATAGAATAGAGTCACAGCTTCTAATTTAGAAAATAAATGTAAAGAATTGCAGACTACTACATTTGTTTAGTATTGTGAGCAAAATCATCATCATATATTTAAGGTATTTTTAAGCGACTTCAAAAAAAGGAGCAAGATTTTTTTTAATTTTTTTTTATGTATGTTCACCGATTACTCGAAGACGCCTGAACTGATTTAGAAAATTCTTTTTTTGTTTAAAAGGATATACTTCACAGATGGTCCCATATAAATTTTATCGAAATCGATTCAGCGGTTTTTGAGAAAATCAACAAAAAGATAGCAAAATTGGAGTTGTTGCGATTGAAGTCGGTTGTTTTTAACGTATTCAGCGTGGTCAGTTATAGAATAAATAATCCTGTATATCTAGAGGTTTAGTGGCACTTATTACCTTAATGCACTGGCTTTGGTGCAAGCGTTTTCCACGCAAGACTTGAATTGTAATATTTTTATTTATTTTATCCTCAATTGGTAAGCCCTTGGCATCATCTCACCTGGTGGTAAGTGATGACGATGCCGAAGATGGAAGCGGGTTTACTAAGATTCCCCATCGCAATGCGGAATGGCTATCTTATCTTCATGCCGAAATACATCAATGCTATTAACATTGATGTTTGGTGGCAAAAAGATAAGGTGGTGTTACCTAGCCAGGCGGACTTCCGAAATGCCTTACCAACCAAACCGAGCCCTACAAAGTTGGACCCCGCCGGGAATCGAACCCGCGACCTCCTAATGTGAAGTAAGCGGACTAGCCACTAGACCACGGAGGCGGTCAATCTAATCTAATAAATAATAGTATTCATATTCGTAAGACCAATCGCGGAAAGTATAACAGGAAACTGAACCTTTCCTGTAGACCAATAGTAGGTATTGAAGTTGCAAAAAGAGTTTTTTTTTAAGAATTCAGTTGCTAAAAGCATAAGTGGAGCCATAGCGTTTCCAGAAATGTATAATTCTTTGTACAAATAGTTTACAACAAAAGTAGATGAAAAAAACAAACAATAAATAAGTAATGTTAAGATATGAAGCCACTGGTGACACAAATGGTACAGAATCTTGCTGAGTGGAAATTTATGAGGGACGCTAATGTTTAATAGTGGATGAGCCGGTAAGCTTCGGGTTGAGATTAATGGAATATTACATCATCTGTAACCCGGCTATGTCGAAAGGTGGCGCGAGGGAGGGTGCCAATGTTTTGTATCAAATATATGACTTTTAAACGTAAGTAATAAGATAAGATTAGATAAGATAAATACTCTTTATTGCACACAAAATACAATTTCATTATAAAAACAAATAAAAAGATAAAGTAATAGAGTTTACGGTAAAAATAATCGCAACGTCAGTCTTCGTCAATATCAGTTTGAAAGATTTCTTAATGCGAGATATCGTAAGATTCATCTTGATTCATGGGGTATTTGACGTAATATTATATATTTTACACACTTGAATTTTTAGTTAATTAAATTAGTTGTTAGGTTATTTAATGTTTGAAACCTAACATCTTCTGTACCTACCTTTGGAACATTATTTAGATCATTTTTTTATTTCTCCGACATGGCTCCGCAACCTATATTTATAACATAAATTCTGACCCAATAATCACAGTTCATTCATTCGTAACATTTCAGAACTTACAAATGAATAATTAATGTGTAGACTTTTGCTATTTCATTGAATTCTATTTTCAGAGGTATAAAAGACCTTTCACTTTACCGATCTTTCGTTCGCTGTAATTAAAGCTTAGAAGTTAATTGAAAGTTTGAACAATATTTTTCTTTCCAGACGGATTCCGTTTTGTTCCAGCCAATTTAATTTCGTCTTGTCTGGAAATAAAATATTTTATCCCTGCCACTTTATAAAGGGCATTGATATAGGATAAGGACATTTTTTTTGTCCAGAATTGTTACGCTCTTGACACTATCCTACCTGATGGTAAGTGATCAAAATGCAACGCAATGGAGAACTGGCTATCTTATCTCTATGCCAGAACAACTTTGCTATGTTTAGATAAGATGGTGAATAGCTATCCAGGCGAGCTCACAAAATGCCGTACCACCTACCAAACCAAGTCCTTCAAAGTTGGACCCGGCCAGGAATCGAACTCGCGAACTACTAATCGTCCTACAAGTTATTTCCTGCGATGTTACAATTCAACACATATTCTATCGTTACAATACTTTGTTCCTATCCTAATTTATCGATCTGTTTCAAATTTTATTATTTATTGCTTGTTTAAATTTTACGTATAAATACACAGGAAACGTCAGTAAGCCTTCCGTCCTAGGACAAAAGTCCCCTTATTAAATCCATTAATGGGTCTTTTAAAAGCTTTCGTATGATCCATTTATGGGACGCTTCGATTCATAATGGAACTTGTGAACGAATTTTACGGGTTTTAAAGTTTTTTACGCGTTACATGACTCGGTGGCTCAGTGGTTAGTGCTCCTGACTACTGATCCGAGAGTCGGGGGGTCGATCCCCACCCGGGGCAAACATTTCTGTGATGAGCAGATTTGTTTGCTCTGTGTCTGGGTGTATTATATCTATATATGTATGTATTTAAACGTATATGTGTTTGTATATCAGTCTCTGGTTCCCATAGAACAGGGAATCCTAGGTTGGGGCCAAACACAGAGTACTTTTTATAAAGGTCCAAATGACCGTGTGTGATTTGTCCCGGATATTTATTATTATGCAGAAATATAAATTTGGGCTACTCTGACCACTTCGCGCTAGGCGAAGTGGCAGGAGCTACTTCAGCAGAAGCACAGTCGGCATTATTATTATTATTATTTACATTGAGTATAATAAGTTATAGACCAAGTGATTAATTGGACACTATACACAATGCACGGGCATTTTGAATGACCAATATGAGAAGGCAATGTGATAATTATTATTGAAAAAAATAAATTATTGCCCGGGCAGTATATATAATGTATATCACCTATTGGGCAAAGTAATAAAAATACATATTTATACAGGGTGTAACAAAAAGGTGTGATAATACTTCTAGGTTGGCTTTTACCCATCAAACTGAACAACTTTTGTTCTACAACTTTGTTGAAATCGCAAAGAAATTTTCGGACTTTTCATATAAACTTGGTTCGCCAGCTGATCGATTTGTATGAAAAGTCCAAAAAAAATTTGCGATTTGAAAAAGTTGTAAAACAAAAGTTGTTCAGTTTGATGGGTAAAAGCCAACCT
This sequence comes from Coleophora deauratella, assembly GCA_958295455.1. NCBI lineage: Eukaryota > Metazoa > Arthropoda > Insecta > Lepidoptera > Coleophoridae > Coleophora > Coleophora deauratella. Next base: position 5,642,237 of record OY282393.1, read on the forward strand.
TGAATTATTATCACACCTTTCTGTTACACCCTGTATATTTTTAAATGTACTTAATGTAATGTATTTACTTCTAATCTAAGATGATTTTTTCATGAATTTACTTTCGGCTTCGGAGAAAGTTGACCAGTTTTATGAGTAAAGACCGCAGTTTAAATAGTTAGATCTTCCTTAAAGAAACAAAATTAACTCTTGATTAAATGACAGGATTATTTAATGCCTAAATATCTTATATTCCTTCAATTACCTTTGTTTTAAAGCGAAGTCACTTAATGTAGGTTACTGTAAATCTGGCATAGTCTTATCTATCTTAATAATCTCAATTCCGAGCGTAGTTTAGTACCTTCCCCTAATCTGTTCCGTTCCAATATTGAGGAAAGAAAGCTTCCACAAGCGGTTTGATGAGGAGATTACTGCTATAGGAAGAGTACGGTTTTTTTTGAAATCAGACAATACATCAATCTTGTTCGTAGCCATTTGTCGAGAATTTGTTCGGTTTTTTGTTTCGTAATGTTCGGTTCTGTCTGATGTAGACGCTTATTCGACGAAAGAAGGAATAAGGTTTTTCCATTCAGTATTATCGTTATTACAAATTTTCATATCATCTTAGTTATAATAAGAAAAATACGTAAAATATTCAAATACACGCACTTAAATGGAAAAAAAAAATTTTTGGTCAATTGATTTGCAAATACATATTATTATATATAAAGTAGAAAATTATCTTTTCTGCGATCGTTTAATTTCTATTCATACAAATAAAAAAAAGTTGAATTACTTTAAACTAGGCTTCTGTCTAACCTAACGAAACTTATTTTTTTTCTCTACGAGCTAAAATCGGAGAACCACTCTCAACTGATTGTAGTATTTGTATTTGAGGTAAAAATATTTTCTAACAATTACAGGAATTGTTCAGTTTTCTGAGTAAAAGCATTGCTATACCTTCTTCTTATTTCTGGTACTGACCAGACTACATAACAAACGCCACGTTACCTAATTCTCGCTCTCTCTCTCTCTTATCGTGTGGCACAATTTAACCGTCCAATCCACAAAGTATAGGCGGCGGTTGCCTGGTATTGCACTTAGCATCACCCGCGGTCACGTGTAGGGCATTTTTAGATTTACACCTAAGGACGTGTGCAACGCGACCATCATACACATCTAGAAATCAGATGTGCAGGTTTCCTCACGATGTTTCCCCTCACCGTTAAAGCAGTCGGTATGAAAATGCACGTAAGTTTCAAAAAACTCATAGGTGTACTGGCCAGGATTTGAACCCGAGACCTCGGGTTAGGAGGACAGAGTCACTACCCGCGGAGCCACCACGGCTTCCATTCTCGCTCTTATTCAGCAGCACTGCGAAAGATGCAAAAAAACATTTAATTAACATAACAACGAACTGAGTAGCGTGCGATTAATTTATCTTATTAGTCTGTCCGTCAGTCAGGCCCGCTCTTAGTATCCCCCGAACCAAATACCTTAATCCATGGACTTCCCGTTTCAAACATCAACCTCAATCGATTGATCAAGACGTGGCTACAGTTTTCTAGTACGACGTGCAAGGACTCGCCCATAGACGTTAAGGTCTTTTATCTGAACGAAATAAGAGGCTTTTCGCCGCGCCGTTCAGCTTGTAATTGACTTTCGGCTTTCGGCTAGTTTCGGCTTGTAAAAGGATTTCTTACGATACCGTTAACTTAATTGTTAATCTTCGGTTTGATATCTAATTAAGAAAGGAAGGCACAATACTTTTTGTATTTATTCTTATGTCAGCACACAAAAGAGGAAAATATTATAATTTAGAATTCTCATTCTTCTGATTCTCATACTCAGTAAAATCTTACTTTTTCAGCGTTTCCTGGAAACGATTGCTTATTTATAAGATTTCTTACTATTCCTGGGAATGATTTCTCTCAAATTTCACTATCGGTTAGCAACATACACCCCTCTGTAGTAAAAAAAACTAGCTTTTGTTCCACGCTTAAAGGTTTTAATTAACAATTTCATGGACAGTACTACCTTCGTTAAGTTCCCGTGACACTAATGTTTCCATACAAAACAGAACCTCGCATATCGACGTTCTGTCACATAGTTAAATATGCTTTATTATAAATATGGCAGTATGCCTATGGTACGTAGGTGTACTGCCGTGTAGCCGCACAAAAGCACTTATTTACGTGGAAGCAAAAATTGAGTTAAACCTTTTGGCGCAACGTCAATAGGCGTACTGTCACAATATGAGTTCATCAAATCCCGTCTAGAGGCGTACTGTCCGTCAAAGTGTTAATATAGGAACTATATAATAATTTGATAGTTTTGGTGCATTTTAAATTAATTCATAAACGACATACAGTGACTTTTCTCACGAACCATTAAGTTAAACACATAGTTAAATTACATTTTATAACCATACAGGGTATAAATTAAAATGGCAATTAAACCAAAATATTATTTTTATTTAACAATCAGCTTTTTAATAAAAAATAAATGCTTTAGATGTCTTGCTTATTTGTTCGGTTTTATTTAAGATCGGGGTTCCAAGATCGTGTGTATTTGAAAGCCTTCAGCTTCGATGCGGAATTTTCCTGCAAGAAAAAAATTCGTAATTTATCAAGGGTTACGAAGTAATTTTCAATCAATCGACCCTTTTAACGAGAGGATTTCCATTAAAACCATCTGTCTCTTTGAAACAACGCAATACATGTAAACCTTAAGCGGCATTATCCTTTTATCCCATCCAATCAAGAAGACTGGACCCTTCAATTAGTCCGCTATTGAGAGCAAAGATTTCAAGCACATGATGGAATCCCACGCACGAGGGATTTTCGAAACCAATCAATTGTTTCGAGAATAAGAATCGTTCGCCAATTTTTGAAAAGTTTATTGGGAGATAAAAAATATACAAAGTTAAATCTACAAAACAACTTTTTTAAAAGCAACAATAATCACAAAATGCATTTTAATTTATCATTTCTAATTTACGCGTGAAAACTGTAGCCGCCATGAAAAGACGACGACGACTGAAAAGTCGTGATGATATTATGATGGTAAATAAAACAATTCGAAAACCGAGAAAATCACGTATTTCAACTTTACCCAAGGAACCTATACAATCTGATAAAATAATAATAATAATATATCTATGATAACACCCTGTATAAGGACTTACAGCAGTCAACGGGCAACACACACAGGTTCAACCCCTCATGGAACACATAGCCAGTTTTGCAGTCGCACCCGTTGTACCGACAACCGCTCAGACATGTTTTGTTCTGGCGGTAGTCTGCGCACGAGTTGCCGCAGTGGTTCCCACAGCCGGAGGTCGCGTTTTTGTCGCCGCCGCATTGAGCTGAAGTTCAAGAGATAAATCAGCGGGAGTGCTGTAAAGGAAAGCATTGCACTTCTGTCTGCAGGGAGACAAATAATCGCAGGACATTCATTCTGAAATTCAGATATGTTAAACCTCTTGAAATGAGCTATTAGGAAATTAAAAAGGTTCTTTGTACAAATAAATTATCTTTTAAAAAATGTTATTTGTATATTTATTTCCTGGTTATCGTAACTTTTGGTAATGATAAGTCACAAAGAGAAACCACTGAGTACTATGGTTTACCCGAATGACTGCCCAAGTGGAAGATAAAGCTTTTCGAGTGTAAGTAAAATGTAAGGTACCAATGTGTGTTCGTTTTGTCGTTCCTACCTGTAACCTAATGCAATATTTTGGAGTTTGAGCTGTCTGTCATTTCTCTTGATCTCTAGATTTATACGAGATAGATTTTATGTAGTCAGGTTTTATTTTTTTGTAAAAATATTTGTTGGAAAGGTAGCTTAAGGTATGAAGCGGTCGTGGTTCAGTGCGGCTTGCGTGGTCGCATTGATCACGCAGTTAACTGACTACAGACACGGTCATAACCTGGATAGGTTTGACTGTTAGTGGCATTTTATCGACCGTTTACGTGCTCCGCAAGACATGTTAAGCCGTTGGTACCGGCTGCTATCATTAGATGGCGGACTTTAGGCCATGGCGGCTTGAACATTTTTCCACAACGTCCACCAATCCAGACTTGACCCCCGTGTGTGGAGTATGGCCTAACCTTCCCGAGTTAAAGGAAGAGACCCATGCCCCTGCAGTGGGGACGTTATGGGTTGTTAACTAAGATATCTTAATTCTTCACGTAAAGTTTTAACAACAGAAAGCTAAACTCATCTGAATCTTATCACCGGAGTTTTCTTTCAGACTTCAGTATATTCAAACAAGGAGCAACACAACCTCCTTTAGAATAGTTCCATAGCCCACTGCATGCATAATTACACTTAGGTGTTTAAGGGTCGGCACTACCTTAAAACTGATGAGGATAAAAACTAATAAAAGGAACGCTCCTTGAAAAAACGATAGCAAAATTCAAATTATAATATGAGCACACCAACAAATGCACTTGTTTATTTAAAATGAAGGAATTGCAATTTAACGACACAGAAATAATTGCACACTGAACATATTAAATCGCAATCTGTCCTGTTTACATTATACGATACTTCATGTTTTCGGCTAGCGTAGAGCGATAGGTACCAATTTTATTTAAACGTTTCCTTTAGTTTTTACACGTAAACCCAAACCCAGGTTTACGGTAGTGCCGAACCTTAAACCGAACCGTTTATTTTCCAGACCAAAGACGGAAGCTAATGGCATTCCTTAGCATTCAGCACTAATACTATGACGTATTTCTGGCTAACAACTCCGTGGCGATAAAGCAACCATCTCTTTTTAACATCAAACAAATGAAAGGGACATGAACAGTATGTTTGGTCGCTAAAAGCTGAAGCTACTAAACCAGATGCCATTACTGCTTTAGCCATTGACATACCAGGCGAGGTGGTCTGTCGTGCTGGGGAATTCATTATTGTTATTTGTGCCTTGATATATGCATTTGCATTTACAAGTATGCATATTCATTTGGTAATCCCTTTGACGGCCAGAGTATCCGGCCATTGAGGCTAGTATTTTTTGGTGCATTTTTCCACATTTTATGCAATTTAAGTTAAATTTAATTTAAGCTAAAAGATTATTGTGAGTTAAGAAAATCTGTAATTTATTAGGTTTTCTTTGTCATTTCATTTTATCCCCTAATCAAATCGAGACGCTCCGGGCACTGAAGTGTGATTGTATACTGCAGCGGTCAAAGGGTTAATAAGATCTCAGTTTAATGGTGCTTATGGAATAACATTAAAATACCTAGTTATATGTAGACACTGGCTGGCTGTGAGGATCGCTTTTCCTACATATATCATATCACGGAAGAAAATATAAGGAGCATTTCACTTTAGATAGGCCCACAGTTTGATTGAAAAGGCCTGTGAGAACTCAAGCATCTGTCTATGACTGTGGTTAGGTACCTTTTCCTAAAGGTCTAAAAGGTTTTTAGTTTTATTTACGTGAGATATAAGAATTGGTACTTCAGTTTGACTTTATAAGAATTTCTTGACTAAATCTAAACTTGTAGGTATATTAGGAATTATCAAACTTTAATACACAAATTTTTAGTTTAAATGGAAAATATACAGGGTGTTAAAAAAAGTGCGTTTTAAATATTTAAGGGGTACTCAGAATCAAGTATAGAATCAAGGAAAAATATTGAAAAAATGCGCTTTTCAAACTTTTTTTTCAGATTTTCATACTAAATCTGAATAGTGAATCAAGAATTTGTATGGAAAACTGAAAAAAAAAATTGTAGAGCGGATTTTTTCAATATTTTTTCTGGATTCTATACTTGATTCTGAGTAACCCCTTAAAATTTCAAACGCACTTTTTTTAACACCCTGTATAAATGATTCAGTTCAAAAGTGTCAGAAGCTGCATCAATACGGACTTGGCCTCCGGGTGTGAAGTATGACCGGAACTTCCTGAGCTATGGGAAGAGACCTAGCAATAATATAGGTTGTTAACGTTACGTAACGTGGTAGATGCACACTGCGTACCTACGGACCTGTATTTAAAAAGTCACTATTCGCATTTTACTTCTTATTGTTGATGCGTTCCAGAACCAAAGATTCCACTCGGAATGACGCAAATTTTACCTTTTACTAAACACGTCCAAAAGCGAGCCGAGTGAAACCGAGGGTAACCGGTCGCTCACCTGATAGTCCTCCGTCAGGATTTTGGAACAATTTCCGAGAGTTTCATAGGAACTTACAACACTCTTTCTTCGGTATACAAGTCCCGTTGCCATCCCTGACATATCCATCGACACAGACGCATTCTGGCCTGCACGGAGCGGTGGCGCCCCCGCATGGCACGGGGTGTCCGAGATCCGCACAATGCTTCGGGCCGCAGTGGACGCATTCTACGTGCATCTCGTTGTGTTCGCATGTTGATCTCTTTATTACTATAAATAAAAAAAAGAATATAAATTCAGAAAGTAATTTGAAAATTGTACATTTATTAACTCTACCTCAACCAAACTTTAAATACTTACAGGTAAAGAATTGATTGGGAAACAAAGTAAAATTTAACCATGAGATTTCAATGAAGGTTCTCTGGAATAAATTAATATTCGAAGATTTTTTTGGTGCACGTTAAATCCATTATCGGGGCATTGGTCCCACTACCCTGTCCAAGGGGCCACTTCTCGTCAAGTGACCATTATTCGGGAGTAAGTAATTGGATGCATGAGTACCTAATTGAAGATACATTTTAATTTGTCAAATTTTTCGAATTTAAATTGTAACTCAGTAAGTGAAATTTTAATAAAGTGGTTGAAAAACAGTTATTCAGTTCCATGAGCATTAACATATTTTTTTGCTGCATTTATTGTGTAACTGAGCAATTTTAACTATCCGCTTACCTTCACTTTCTATGAAAATTACCCATATTGTAGAAACGACGACAATCATACCACATTTTAACATTTCACTGTGATTTAACTATTGTTAAAGCAGGGACGAGGAACGTTCGTATGAACGTCTTTATGGAACAAAACGTTTAAACCAAATAGTACAGTTTGCATAACAAAAGCCTTGAAGTTATAGGTACCCATTAACTTGTCTTTCCCCTCCCCCTTTCCTTGTATGCATCATTTGATTTCAATTTGTTTTTGTCCTTCCTGACTAATTCTAGAAATAAATCGAGTACAACAGTTTGTTTAAAGCCAGTCCATTATGAATGTTAATCATGCAATTAATTGTATGGTAGTTAAGTAAACAAATGGGATGAGGAAACCAGTAGCGTAGCAAGGCGTGGGCGAAGTGGGCCCTCGCCCACGGCCTCGCGCTCAAGGGGGCCTCGCGCGAGGCCCCCTACCTAAAATACTAACGTCACATTATTTCATAAAATCACATTGTTTCATAAAATCACACACATTGGTCACATTATTTCATAAAATCTTGTAATTAAAGAGGCCGCGCGCGAGGCCCCCTTCAGTGCTTTATGTGGGTATGGCTAAAAATAAAAACGGCAAAACTGTATACAATCAAGTAATAACCATAAAAACATTTGAAATCCAATTGTTCCATTTTATTTATAAAGGAATAATATTTTTACATTACAAATAGCGTCGCGCGAGGCCCCTGTGACTATTAAGTATAGCTAAAAAGTAACTGTGATAACCTATACTCTATGAATAAAACCGCGATGGCTATCATAGTGGGGTCTCGCTCGAGGCCCACTACTAGGGTGCTGACTGCTGACTTACCTTAAAGTTAAACGTCAGTGCTCTGTTAGATGACGTTAATTTGACTATAACTTTAATTGTGTGTATTTGTGTAGTTTTTAGCCAGTTTTTGTATGAAATAGGGTGATAGACGTTTAACCTTAAGTTGTAATATTTTTATATTAAATAAGATCACGCGCAAGGCCCCCTTGAGTGTAAATATAGTTAAATAAGCATAGCTTAAAAAATACTGTAACAACATGAAATATATTCAACCAAAACTACCGATAAACCGTGGAAATCCAGTTGTTTCTTAGACTGCGAGCTAATAAGTGGAAATGTTTTTAAAGTTAAATTGGCTCCACGCGAGGCCCCTCTTAGGCGGAAAACACATTGAGGCGGAATCCGGACGGGAGCGCGGAGTAACGGAATTCGCGCGCGGCAGCGGTCCGCTCCACCGGACGGTTTCCGTCCGAATTTCGCCCGAAGCCGCGGTGCACGACGAAGGCGCGGATTCCGCGCCACCGGGCGGTTTCCGTCCGAATTTCGTCCGAAGCCGCGGTGCACGACGATTTTCGTCATGCGTTTATTTAATATTCGAACGTGTATGTATGTAACAAAGATTGTTTTTGTTTGTAAAAAGGATCATTTCGTGAACCCCTCACGCGACGCACCCCCCAACCCCGCGCCCTCCTTCCGTGTCGCACTCCCCCTCCCCCCGCGCCCTGCAAGGCCCCTCACACCGCACCCCCTGCCCCCGCGACCGAACCCCTCCCCCGTGCCTCACAACACCCTCCCCCCACGCCCAAAAGGCTCCCCGCGCCGCACTCCCCCTTCCCTCCGCGCAGCACTCCTCCTCCCCCCGCGCCGCAGCCCCTCCACCCGAGCCCAGCAAAACACTCCCCCCGCGCCCCGCAAGGCCGCCCGCGCCGCACCCCCCTCCCCCCGCGCCGCACTCCCTCTCCCCCGCTTCACAGCCCCTCCCCCCGCACCCCGCAACACCCTCCCCCCGCGCCCCGCAAGGCCCCTCGCGCCACCACCCCTATGACCTATGCGTATGCAAAACCACAGCGTAAAGATTCAATCACGGAAAAACAGCAAGCAAACTCAGTAAATCGAAGCTACAAAATGTATGTTATAGAATAACGAAACGGGTTTGATTAATAAATATATTAATTTCTTAATATTTCTTTGCAAATTATCAGTATTATAAACGGAAATTGCCCGTTTTTTCATGTTAAACAACTTTCGCGTAGCAGGAGTACTTTACTTACTGTTATCTTTGTGTTCTGTGGCATTCCACGTCACAGCGTTTTGATTAGAACAGAGTTGATAGTGAAGTCGCTTCTACTTCATTTTTTAACGAAAATATTTTTTTACTACCGCAAACATTCTTAGAAAAACATCGAAGTGAACTATATCTTCATTAGCTGGAGGGCCCGGCTTCGCTCAGGGAGTTGATGTAAGATCGTCTGGTAGTTGGAACAAAAGATTAAAAAAAAAATCTAAGACGTTTTTTTTATTGAATCCTTAGTCTAACAATTCACATATCTGGTTCATTAACAATATTTTTCGTTTTCAGGGTATATTATTATTTTAGAATTCCCTACCTCATCCCCCGCACCCCGAGCCTCACCCCCTCCCGCTCCCCGAGCATTTATTTAATAACACAAGTTACAAGTCAGTGTATATAACATAATATAAATATAACATCATATACCTACTTAGGATTATTATTTCATTATTACATTATTTCGTTACAAATAATAACATTATTGAGTAAATCACATATTATAACATTTATTATGCGATAGTAGGTACCACACACTCTGTCAGTCTCTGGTTCTCATAGTACAAAAAAAAAGTAGAGACGACTCTATTTGTTGTCGTACCGACCTTGTTCTGAAGCAGTAGTTCTGTTTCGTTTTTGCGCGGATCGCGCGCGAATCGCGCCTCCGGACGGAGAAGCGGCGTCAGTGTGTGGCACCCAGCGAATCTTACCGCGTCGCCATCCGGGAGCGCGGATCCGTCGTGCGAATCGCGCCTCCGGGCGGAGAAGCGGTGCCAGTGTGTGGTTTTTGTATACAAATCAACATTTTACAGTACAAAGTTTAAATCCGCTCCACCGCAATTCGCCGCGGTGAGTGGAGCAGTGTGTTTTCCGCCTTACCCTGCGAATAGCACCACGCGGGAGCGCGGATCCGTCAAGCGAACCGCGCCTCCGGGCGGAGAAGTGGCGTCAGTGTGGCATACCCTGCGAATCGCACCGCGTCTCCGCGCGGGAGCGCGGATGCGTCGGCGAATCGCGCCTCCGGACGGAGAAGCGGTGTCAGTGTGTGGTACCCGGCGGTTTTTCCATACAAATCAACATTTTACAGTATAAAGTTTAAATCCGCGCCACCGCCATTCGCCGCGGTGAGCGGAGCAGTGTGTTTTCCGCCTTAGTGCTGACCTGAGTATTAAAAAACATTAAAAACTATTTGAGGAATAGCATCTCTTTGCTTTAGCAATACAGGATGTTAACAAAAGTGTGTTTTAAATTTTAAGAGGTTACTCAGAATCAAGTATAGAATACAGGAAAAATATTGAAAAAATCCGCTCATCTTTTTTTTACTGTATTGTCAATCGCAGCAGAGTTGGCTTCAAAAATCGACTACATGTCTATAAGGATATAATACAGGACTTTAGCAAAACGAAGACCCGAAAGCCATTGAATGAATGAATGAAAACACTTTATTGCACAACATTAAGAGGAAAATATTACATGATAAGACAGTTATACATGAAGGCGGTCTTATCGCTAAAGAGTGATCTCTTCCAGACAACCTTTGAGTGGAGGAAATTGCATAATAACATATTTGAGGGGTGGTGCGCAATAAAAAAAAACATAAAATAACAATTAAAACTAAATACTGAACTTAAGAAACTCCTAATATATACTTATTACTACATACATACATACATAAATACATACATACATTATATATAACATGTACTATACTAACATATACATAATCTACAATGTGATACTTAATAACCAAATATGTACAACCAAAGACAATAAGTGACAGCGTAAATAACTTAGAGAGTTAAAAAGTGCTCTTTCACTTGCAACTTGAAGATATTGAGAGAAGGAGAACGGCGAATAAATTCAGGAAGAGAGTTCCATAGTCGGATAGAACGAATAGTGAAAGAATTAGAATAGAAATTTGTGGAATGAGCAATTATTTTTGTAAAATGATTAATATTTTCCAATGCATTCCCACAGATTCCTTCCCGAGCTGCTGTTTATTCTCAGTTAATTTGTTGTGCGTTTTTTATTCATTTTGTTTTGTGTAATACTCAGTATCGGGCTTGATGAATTAGGTACGAAGTGAAAAAATATTTTTTTGCGTAATAAATTAGAGAAGTAATTCAATGGTTTGCCGTTATTTAATTTGGTTAGCAACAAAAATCTGCTAATTAATCATTGAGACAGCAAACAAATATTTTGTCTGCAACAAATAAAAATCTTGCTGCAAAAAATCTTAATATTGTCAGCAATTTAACTAGTATGCAGACAGCTTGTAATATTATGTGTCTGCTCAATAAAAATTCGCGATATTAAATAATTACTCGGTTAGAAAGATTTTATAATTGGTCAGTAGATAAAACATGTACATAAAATAAAAATATATCGTATATAGGCAGTTTATCTGATAGGTACGCATATTTTACAAACAGTAACTTATATGAATAATTAGGTTGCGTTTGTATTGAAAAAAAAAAAAGCTGGATTTTTCGTTAAAGTGGGCGGAGCAAAATGCTGACGCGTGACACGAGCGGTACGTACGTACTGAAAAAAAATATATAGTGGCGCCCATTTTGTGCTTGACGAGTAAAGTTTATTTATTTAATGAATTTCTGCTAACAGTCTGAGTGCTTACCATTTGATTAAATGTGGTTCACCCAATGCAGCCAAAATATGTAATTGGTTGTCCAAAAAAATTTCGAGTAGTCCAGTATGACATTAACTGCTGATCGAATCTGAAATGTTTGCTGGTCATAAGTTGCTGACAAACTAGTTATTTTGTCTGACCGAATATATTTTTTTGCTTACAAAATTACGAATATTTTGCTAACCGTTTAAATGATACCCATAAAATTATTCGACACACATTTCAGTTTTTTAGCACTGGAAATAAAACCGTGAAATGACTGACCATCTTATCATACCTATGTAAAAATTTCTGAAAGATAGGGGGCCTCGCTGTGCGATTTCGCCCACGCCTAGATTACACCTTGCTACGCCACTGGAGGAAACTTTTAAAGAAACTGGGTATACTTTCTTTATTTTTAATTCAATGGAATCGTGGTAGAACCCTTTGGTATTTTGTTCTTTAATACATCCGAGAAACTAAGCTGAAACCAGGTTACTGTACTGTTTAAATAAATCTCTACTCTCAATTGTGAAGGGAAAGAGCAGACAGGCTCTTGCTCTAGTCAAATAATTATGAACTATACAGGGTGTTAAAAAAGTACGTTAGAAATTTTTAAGGGGTTACTCAGAATCAAGTACAAAATACAGGAAAAATGTTGAAAAAATCCGATCTACAAATTTTTTTTTCAGTTTCCCCTACTAAAGCTGAACAGTGAATCAAATTTTTGTATAGGAAATTTAAAAAAGCAATTGTAGATCGAGTTTTTCCAATATTTTTCCTGTATTCTATACTTGATTCTGAGTAACTCCTTAAAATTTCAAACGCACTTTTTTAAAAACCTGTATAGATATAGCAAGACAAACCTGCAAAAACGACTTATTTACGGAATATTATCGATAGCTGATAAGACGGGATGTGAAATCCTAGTAAAAGCTCGTAATGTCTTTTTTAAATACTAAAAATACATAATTGGTAAATTACAGTAACCCTTTTTTGTGAATAAATATTATTATTATTATTCATTATTAAATCTCGACTTATTAAAATCTCCCAATCACCAGTCTATACCATCTGTACAAGATTTGACAGTAGCTGTCATTCTTATCACTTATCCAATATCTGTCAATAGTTTACGAACAGGACCTACCAAAGTGAATTTTTGATGTGTCCTCTTCGTTTTTTTTTCCTTTTTCTTTTTTCCATTTATCCTGTTTATATTTTCCTGTATTATGTTGTGCAATAAAATGATTTCATTCATTCATTCATTTAGGCATTCATTTCATTCATAGGTTTTCTGGCGTATCGCATCGCATACTTTTCCAATCTAAACCGATGTTGGAAGTTTGCTTTGACACCGCCACCGTCTAAAATAAACTTGTTTAGCGAACGATAAAATCTAAAGCCGTCCAACATTAACAGCTTTCCTTCCAATTTTCTTCGTATTCTGCCGCGTTGAGACAGGATTTCTTTCCGAGAGCCTGTTTATCCTATTTCTAGTTCAGTTCCTACAGACACTTGTTTGTTTTTCTAAACTAACTTTGGTGAATAAATAAAAAAGTTTGGGCTTTTATATGGCGAACGGAAATACCAATATTTTTGGGTTAATGGAATTTCCGCTTTGAGTTTTGTTAAAACTACACCATAGGGTTTCTTTTTACTTGGCTCTTCAAGTGGGGTGTTATTTTTCGGTTATATATTGTATTAATATCATTTTCATTGTAACTGTCTGTAGGCAAAACAAATTGATAGATTTCTGAATTCGAGGTGGCGTTAGCTTCCTCTCCCTCAGATTGTATTATGCAGTCCGATGTTTTTATTTTTTTGTATTATTAAAATTTTTACGCACGTTTAGATTTTAAAACATAATTTCTAGTTTCTGCGGATCAAGATATTGTTCAAGGAAGGATAACGTGGTGCTAGTTCACATTACTTATGCGCAATCAAATAGTGCTATAAATAAATAGCAGTTTATCATAGTATACTTTTATCAATGAAGATTAAGAGTTTCTTGAAAATCTAAGGAAATATTTTTACATTAAAATAATATTTCTTGGTAAACTAAGATAATAATTTCTAAAAAAAATATATTTCGTCTTAGAAAATATAATATAATGCCTGAAGACCAAAACGATTTCTGCCTACAAGAATTTCATATTTTTATTGTGAGAGTCGAAACTTACGTTATAAAAAAATATTATTAAATAAATAAATTTCTGCAGTAAGAAACAAATCAAGACATCAGAATCTCTTGGTGCAAAAAAAATACTTTTTTTTTGCACCAAGCCATTGTTTTTAGTTGGTAATCTTTGACAGTAGAACAATACCTACAAAGCACCAAATAAAGTCAAAAATAAAACGAACTCACCTGTGTCGTTTTCGATAGCAAAGCTGGGGATTTGTGCCGACATCTATCGCTTCGTTTGGGGACAAATCGAGAGAGCGCTGGTAAAGTAAGTTAAGTGGGTTTGGTGTCTAGTGGCATGTCGTCCCAAGTTAAAAGTCGTACCCAGTTGAACCCAAACTTCTTACTCACAAAATGTTTTGGTCTACGCAGACAATGCTAATTAAATGACCAGTTAATAGATTCGACCGTTCGGCGACTACGAGATATTTTCGTTTTTTCAGTTTGCTGCAGTCCTAAACTATTGTTGTTCAATTTTATCTGTTACCTGCACTAAACAGATCGAAACCGCTCTGATGAAATAATTTGGGACATGTCGTCCCTTACTTCAAAACCGTGCTCAACTAGACCAAATCTTCTCTCACTCACCAAACATTTCGGTCTTCTACAACAAAACTTATTTTATATACCTATAATTTCCTCAGCAGGTTTTAAGCAATTTTGTTCAGTTAATTACATCAGTCCCTAAACCATATTTGTTGCACTCTAGATTACTTGGATCATTATTTTTGTTGATAAAGGAAAACTTGGTTTACATAAATAACTTAGCACATAAACATAGGTTATTTCGTATGCATACTTTGATTATGGAGTAGCCACTTGTTACGAAATAGCCTTGGGAACCAAAGACCACCAACCCAAAGTGATCGCTTCTGGCAAATTGTGTTTTGCACTCCCGAATCTCGAACCGTTGACTCGTGAGGTTAACGATCACACTGTCGTTGGCTGCAATGTTTCTACTATGAAGGTACATAGAGTTCTTCCACAATCCACATACGTATCATGTGTTGTGACACAATTAACTATGCTATCGCACGAACATCCGGAACACTCCAACAAATTATCGCGTTATAATAACCTACTACTACTAGATAAAATTATACTACTACTACTTCGCTGGCTCCGCGACCCAAAGAGGATCTTGGCCTCGGCCTTGGCCAAATTCCGCCTCTCTTTTCTGTCCTGTAACGCATCACGCTAATCGGTTTCTTGAAGGGTAATCAGGTCTTTTTGGACTTCGGCACTCCAGCGGTACCTGGGGTGCCCAACAGGGCGTTTCCCTGTCGGTCGTCCCTTGTATGCTCTCTTTGCCACACGGTCATCATCCATCCTCTCTATATAGGTGGCCAAGCCAGCGAAGGCGAGCGGATTTTGTTTCGCCTATGATATTAGGCTCGGACACCAGGTCGGATTTCAGAGTTATTCCGAGGCCTCCAGCGTAGTCGGTCCCAGGATTTTTCGGAAACATTATAATGGTCGTAAATGCGTAAATGTGTGTGTTGTGTGGCTTGCGCAAAGCAACCGACACTGAATCTGACCACTCAAAGTGGGGTGAGATCGCATTTAGAAAGGGGCAGCGGAGTGGTTATAGTAGTACTAACTGTATACTTTACCCAAGAAGAGGCCGCCGATAGGAGGATCACCTGTCTTTACATGTAGTGCAATTATATGTACATTTACGGACGAATATGATATGACCGTATTTTCCTTCATTGGGCTAGCATTTTTTAAATATCTCCAGGATTTTTTCCCTTAATTCACGAGATATTATTATAGTGTGAGTTCTTACAGCTAATTAAGATCGGTTATCATTCACACAGCCAATGTGTTTAGCACAATTTTTATCCCGTTACCTTGAACTGAACTTCTTTGACTGACTCGGTGGGTAGCACTCCTGACTACTGATACGAGGGTCTTAGGTTCGATGCTCTCCCGATTCAAACATTTCTGTGATGAGCAGATTTATTTTCTATTTCTGGCTTTGTTGTATCTATTTATGTATGTAAATCAGTCTCTTTTTCTAATAATACAGGGAATCCTAGCTTGAGGCCAAATGACCATATGTGATTTGGCCCGGATATTTATCATTAAATAAATAATAATAATTTTTATTATTAACTACTTTTCTCTGAAGTAAAACAATGGTTAACTATACGTATTTATGGAAAATAATAAGAATTCTTAATTGGGAATACTGGGACATAATTTATTAACACAATATCAATGGTTTTTTTTAACTTAGTAAATTAAAACCAAAACAAAAGAAACTCTATTCATTGAGAGAGCTTTAGTTATAATATATTTGAAAGAAACCAATCACGAGTAATTTCTTCATCAATTTCAAATTTTCTACTTTGTGGGTGTCACGGTCGAAACGATAAAACAAAGTATTCAATTAAAATAGTTCTTAGAAATAAAGGAAATAAAATACATTGATAAATATAAGATAAATTTACGGACAAGAATAAATTACATTGAGAAAACACTTCAACGACCTTTTTTCATATAATTTATTAGAATTTTCCATTACATTTAGTTTTTTGACATACATAACATGTTTTTTTGTACAAACTGTACTTAAATAATATTTTTCTTCTCATTTCCTCGACTGGAATCGGGCGAGTTCAATGTAGATGCATTGTTTTCACTTTCTTAGTTTTCTAATTTTGTCGGATCTGAAAAATAATTAAACTATAAAACAAATTAACGTTGTTGTGGGCTTGGTACACACAGATTCGTGTGATGACGATGAATTTTTTTCTGTGCCTTGATGTTCAATAATTTATCTGAAATAAGATCCAAAAAAATCTGCTGCAATTATTTAAAATGAAAATGAAATTTTTTCTACTCATGAAAATGAACAACTTTCCCTAAGAAACCCATAAATCTGATTTACCATAGTAGGGTGGTCCATCAGCCAGCCGATCGTCTTGAATTTCTAACAAGACGATTGTGAAAAAAAAAATCGACTATCGATTACCTGGAGAAAGAATTTCAGTTTCATGGAATCCTCAGTTCGAAATTAGAAAATCCTAATACATAGTAAGTTCGAAAGTTAAAAATCCATTTCCTGTTTTTAGTTTACGGTTTTTGATTGACATTGTAATTACGCACATTCGATAAAATGTCTCAGACATAATATAAAAGACATCAACGAGTACAGCATTATTTGTTAATATATTTTCTATGTTATACAGATAATATTGAATACCACTACCAAAACCTAACCATATACTAAATGTAGTTAAGATTATTAATAGTTCAAGTACAAGCTTCTTCCGAAAAAAAAAGAGATAACTACTTTCTTCGAATTTGCTTAAGAAACTATTATTTTATCCGTAACATTTTTTAATATTATTTGTAAATGATATTTTTTTTATGATTACTACTATTTTTGTAAATTCTTTTACAATAGATGACTGTTTAATTTATTTATATTTAAAAAGAATAGCTATAGACACTTACTGCATTTTTTTGATCTCACGCAAACTTCGTGTTTGTTTCTACAATGACCTGTCTCACACTCGCATCTTGGAACGCAAACTGCAGCGCACGCTACGCCATCTGCATCCTCTTCGCGAGCGTCACACGACTCATTTTTACAATATGAACCGCAGGGGTTCCAAACTTCATTTGGTTTGCTGCATTTCACTTGTGCTAGGGAAAGAGATTTTTTTTAAAATTGTTCTAACAATAAAAAGGTACAAGTATACAAGTTGTAACAAAAAACTTGTAATAATGTTGCATTACATTTATTATTTGTATTTGTAAGGCTTGTCAAAAATTAAAATAATTTTTGGGCTTCCCGTACAAAGTTAGCCAACGGCTGATGGAGTGTTAGCGTTGGCGAAATTTTGAGATCGAAGCAAAACGGTCTTTTACATGTTTATACATCAGAACATTTACCTACTTATGAATATGAAAAAGCAACAGATTTTACTTATAAATATAACATTATAAAAAAACAACAATAATTTCCTTTACATACCTATAATGTTAATCGGCTTTGTATGAGAAGTTCAAAATATCAAATTACATTTACCGAATTGTCCACGCGGAGGGTAACGATTTTCTGTTGTATCTATGTCTTATACGCCCGTTTCTCTTCAAGCGCCGACATATTTTTATAAAGAAAAACCTGTCTTTGACATCACAGTAATACTAGAACTTACCTTGACACTAAACACGACGAGCTGAAAGCCCTGCCTCAATCAGTATCATTATGTAGATGGCGTACTCACGTGCCCCAATGTGCCCGGAAGTGGTCCGCAACGATTGGCTACTTTAGCCATCTTTGGGCGCACTAGTGCCACTAATATGACTGGAGTCGAAGTGGTCACCATTAGTCCAGTGGTTGTAGTTACAGAAAGCTGTTAAAGATTAGCTAAGGAAAACATACTTACGACATGATTTAGAAGGTATACAGGTGTCGTCATCAATGCTTCTCCTCAAATAGCCGGGCTTGCAGGCGCAGCCTGGCGGACAGTCCTTCGGTGGATCACAAACAGCCATTGCATTGTCTTCCGTTGCACAGTATTCATTAGGGCACTTGGCATTGCACTGAACGTAAATTTCATTTACACCGCATTGATTCGCTGAAATATATAATTTTTATTTTGACCCACGACTGAATGAGAATATATACAGAGAGTAACGAAATAAGTGTAGAGCCCGTTATATGGAACTTTTACTCATTATACTGAACGACTTTTGTTCTATGACTATGACGAATTCAGCTAAATCATAGATTTTTTTCTTCAGTGTGATAAGTAAAATCTCCTTTTAATGGAACCTATACCTATTTTGTTTTTTATTAATGTTACAGATAAAGAGAACGTTTTCCATGACAATTAGTCAGGCGAAGATGTCTAACAAGTCTAGAAGCATTTTGTAGCCAGTTCTAGATCATGACCTTGTGGATAGACACTTGATTCATCGGTAGAAGTGGGTGGTTCTATAACTGGAGCTTGAAAACAATAACATAATTTGTAAAAATAGCTACTTAATAAATTAAATTTCTAAAGATATTTAAGATCTTAGAAAAAATAGAGACCAAAGACTTTTGCCGCCGTCAACACCATCTAACGGCTATGCTCGGTACTGCTTAGACTAGTTCAAAGAATAATAGATGCAGAACATTTGCAGAAGGAACTAATATTGTTTGAAACAGCAATTTGACTGACTCGGTGGCTCAGTGGTTAGTGGTCCTGACTACCGATCCCCACCCAGGGCAAACATTTCTGTGAACAGCAGATTTGTTTGCTCTGTGTCTGGGTGTGTTATATCTATACAAGGTGTTAAAAAAGTGCATTTGAAATTTTAAGGAGTTACACAGACTCAAATATAGAATACAGGAAAAATATTGAAAAAATCCGCTCTTCAAATATTTTTTTTCAGATTCCCATACTAAATCTGAATAGTGAATCAAGAATTTATATCGAAAACTGCAAAAAATATTTGAAAAGCGGATTTTTTTCAATATTTTTCCTGTATTCTATACTTGATTCTGAGTAAGCTCTTAAAATTTCAAACGCACTTTTTTAACACCCTGTATAATAATACCATACGGGTAGATCGTGAAAAACACAACCACTTTTCTTATACTTACGGGGTGGACAACATTCATTGTAAATGCATGTTCCATTGGGAGCCCTCAAATAATTTTCTTTGCAGTCGCAACCGCTTTCGCGTGGAACGTTGTCGCAGCTGTAACTGGTGTACGATATGTCGCAGTTTAGCGGTGGACAAGGCAGTACCTCATAATATTTCTCATTGATACCGCATTTTATATGCACTGGAAATAAAAGTACAAATTTCTTAATATAAAGGCTATAAAGATTATAAACAGAAGTTTTAAAATATTTTTTCGTTTAAAGTTCTGCAAACAAAAACTACAGATTACAGTTTTTTAAATAGAATATGAATTCCAATTTTCTTTGTAATACTTATTGTAAATATACAACTTTTAATGTGAATATTTTTAAACAAACTTAGTCATTTATGTTGCTCGTTCTATATATAGGTTTTACATAGACGACGAATTTTTTAATACGCACTAAGACTTAGATATATCTATACATATAATATTAAATAAATAAATAATGTTTAAGCTAAGTACATTTTAAGTTGCTGTTGTTTTTAAGTTTATACAGAGTGTTAAAAAAGTGCGTTTGAGATTTTATGGGGTTATTCAGAATCAAGCAAGCAATGTAAGTAAATCAAGTATATAAGTATATTTTTACGAAGAGTCCTCAATTTTTTTACGATTTCAGCTTTATGTATGTATTCTGCCCCCATAAGAAAGAACGTTCCTAATGGAATGTAAAAGACCGTCTTAATCTTTAAACATGGCTTGTTGTTTAAGGGAAATAACCGCCTTCATTGTGCCACCTTAATCACCTTTTTCTTATTGTACACTTTTGTTGTTTTAATTTTTTGTATACCTATACAATAAAGAGTCGTGTATCTGTCTCTCTACAATCTCCAACTACTCTCAAAATTGTATATGTATTTTACAGGTATCATACTAAAGTTATTTATAAGTTTTAGTTACTACTGTAATAAAAAAAAATATATAATTTTAATATTATATTAAATATCGCTTTTATTTTTACCTCTAACGCTGTAAAAACTGAGAATTAACTGAGTAAAAATCTTACCAGATGTACGCGCTGGGCTGGTGTCTTGGGCGCGGACGACGGCCACGAAAAGTAATGTGAACAACATATTTGTTCAACTAATAATGTGTCATCAGTTGCACGTGTAACTGAATACAACAGGAAACTCTGCTCTGTACTGCTTTTAAGTGTCTGTAGTTGTTTGATTGCTCACGATGTAACGTAAACATGTGGATGTTACGATCAATTTAAACGGTTCCGTATTTTGTTAGTCATTTACACTATTTATTTTACCTCCGGGTCCCTTTATTATTATGCGTTTATTTATCCACATATACGTAAATTTTTTAGCATTTTTGAGTTTCTTAAGATATCATTTAACAGGTTTTGTACCACGTTTTTTTTATTGTGTAACGTAGCAAAGAATGATGGTCCAATTTATGGAATGTATCTACCGTCTATACCTGCCTTGAAGATCCTAGAGGACTAAGACTAAATATCTCTTAATTAAAGCGATAGTTACTTTGACTAAATCACACCATCTATCGGAATATGGCACGGTGATTGTTCCTACATTAGTGGAAGATTTAGTAAAAAAAAATGGTCAGGCGAAGATTTTGTTTTGATAAACCTGTCTTAACTCTTACTATTTCATTTTTAAAAAGATTTGAGTCAGTGTAGTTGCAACAGTTATTTTTTATATGTACGAAAATTACTGATCCCTAAGAAGATAGTGTATTTTATTTGTTACTTTCAAAGTCACGTTTTAATATTATATTTGTTTGTATAGATTGCGATATGAACGTAACTACCTAATTGTTTATTAAATATCTACTTACACATATTAGAATACACTTAACTCTGAGCGAAGAGCTATTTTTCGGGAGACAAAAGACAAATTTAAAATATTTATGGTTTTGCGAGGTGTATAACCAAAGTAAGTAAGTCAACGGGACTCTATAATACGCCCATAGCATACGCTTTCCGTCTATGTATCTTTCAACATGTCACAGAGCTGTATCTTTTTAACCTTAATCAGTACATCGAAATAATGCATATATCAAGATTTAAAAATAATTATAGAAAATGAAAAAAGTCGGATGTTTAGAGTTCAGAGTCAATATTTTGCTCTGAAGTACGAAACTTTGTATAGATAGATTAGATTTATTTATTTCATATTATCAATGCCAGGTTTACAATAATATTACAAAAATGTCAGAGGATAATATGATCGTCAAGGCAATAATTAAATAAATAATAAAATAATTTAAAATGTCACACATATAAAATATAAGTAAATCTAAATATGTCAAATTTAAAAAAAGTACATTTCAAAATGTATGTCAAACAAAAACATAAATATCAAATTAAAATACATGTCAATACTACAACTTGTAATAAAATCATAAAGTAATAAAATATTAATAAATTAAGTCATCTTAATAACAAACTCATTAACCGCATAGAATTTATTATCCAACAAAAGGTTTCTCAGTTGGAGACTTAAATAACGTTGGACCGATAACGCGAGGGTTTTTGCTCGCAAGTGTTGTTCGTCGTGGCACTACTTTTAGCCGGCCGGTGTTACGCAACTGTCTTCCTCCTGTGGTACGTCGATCGAAGGTCGACAGATATTGTCGGACAAACATCAACAACTCGTACAGGTACAATGAGCAGAGCGACATAATACGCAGTGATTTGAACTGCTCCCTGCATGTGTCTCTTGAGGTGTGCCTAACCAAATCCTAATTGCTCTCTACTGCAGGACGAAGACTCGGCTTGAGTGCGTTGAGTCGCCCCATAGGATGATACCATATGACATAATAGAATGGAAATAAGCGAAGTAAGCCTGTTTTAGGATCTGTGGAGACACAAGAGGTCGCAGTTTCCTCAGTGCGTACGCTGAACCATTCAGTCTGTTGCAAAGTCCCTGTACGTGTTGTTTCCAGTTTAGGTTGGAGTCCAACATGAAACCCAGAAAGCGACAGTCATCACATAAAGGAACGGGACTATTGATTTCTAGTGGCGTTTGTATTGGTCTTCCACTGAACAACATAACATTGGATTTTGTAGTATTTAATATCAATCCGTTAACTGTGAACCAATCTAGTAGCTGCCTATAAATTTTATTAATTTTATCATTTAGTTCTGCATAAGATCGCGCATGTATCATCGGCG
Source organism: Coleophora deauratella (assembly GCA_958295455.1). Taxonomy (NCBI): domain Eukaryota; kingdom Metazoa; phylum Arthropoda; class Insecta; order Lepidoptera; family Coleophoridae; genus Coleophora; species Coleophora deauratella. The sequence goes on from OY282393.1 coordinate 5,664,777, forward strand.
AAAAGTACCGTCATTCCGTCAGATATAGACAACGCTAAGTCGTTGAATAACAAAAATAGAGTATAATTCCAAGAGCCCTGTGGAATACCTATTGTGACGTCACCAGGATCAGATTTCAGTTTTTTCCCGCCTACTGTGACTTCTACGGTCTGTCGCCTGTGGCTTAGGAAAGATGCTAGCAGATCATGAGATTTTTCAACTATTCCGTACTGAGATAGCTTCTCTAACAGTAAATCATTTTGGATAACGTCAAATGCCAATGAACCAGCTGTTTTGAATTTGCCATCGATATTTATCAGTGAGTCAATAAGTTGATATGCGGCTCTGGTTTTGGATTTTTGTTTTCTATACGCATATTGTATTTCTGTGATAAGTTTATTTAATTCAAGGTTATGACATTATGTTTTTAGATTAAATTGACTCAATTATCTTAGAAATGTTTGGTACTATAGTTATAGGCCTGTAACCATCGACATTCGTTTTCTCTCCTTTGCTCTTATACACGATAGATACCTATTAAAGTCTTTGTGCAAAGACTGCTCTTTGTCTGTTTGTAGCAGATAATAAGCGTGTCTTTTTGAGTTTACGCAGCTAACCACACAGCGTGCAATAACAAGACTTGTTTTTTTTTTATAACAGGCCTACAGACTGGTGAATCCCGCGCGGTGCGAAGGCGTGGCGGTGTGGTAGCAGGAAAGCGGTGGCGGCACAGGACGAATTGTATTCCCTTGAAGTACCAGTATATGAAATCCCCCACACAGAGCGACGCGTTTGCGGCATGGTACGGAGGCGTGCTTGCGAGTTGCATTATATTACAGATTGTTGGGTGTTTTTCTTATGTTTTATCAGTTTTACAGGCATAAATTATCGTGTTGGTGTGAGCGTTACCAGTATTTATAACATTTCATACAGAGAGTATCGTATCAGTTACAAAAAAATAATTCACGAAAGATAATTTCCCGAACCACTTTGTTCGGGAAATTATCTTTTGAATTATGAATGTTTGAATTATTTTTGTGAATTATTTTTTTGTTTTTGCCTTCAGACATACCGCCACCGCGACGCTACCGCGACGCCTTTGCAAGCGGCGATTTCTGTCTGAAAGGCTAAGTTCGCTTCCCGCAGGTCCGCCTTCGGAACGCTACCGCCCCGCGGCCACCTCTGTGTGTGTTGAGCTGAAGTGTCATTTTTCAGTCTCAGGAGTCAGCTGCATTTAACGATTCCTACATCTTCTTTTATCATTAGTCGAAAGATGTCCCCTGCTGGACATAAGCTTCCCACATTGACTTCCACACCGACCCAGAGCCATCTGTTCTACGAGCTATGTGCCCCGCCCACTGCCACTTCATTTTAGCGATTCGGTGAGCTATGTCGGTTACTTTGGTTCTCCTGCGTATATCTCCTCAACTATGTCTTATTATGTATTATATTGCCTTATACAGCGTGTAACAAAATTTTTGTAGGACCTGTTAACTGAGGATTCTACTCATCGTACTGAACAACTTTTGTTCTACGACTTTGCGCAAATCGCAAAAAAACATTGGACTCTTCATACAAAAATGGCAAAACAGATGATCAATTTGTATGGAGAGTCCGAAATTTTTTTGCGTGTTGAGCAAAGTCGTAGAACAAAATGTATTCAGTGCGATGAGTAGAATCCCCAGTTAACGGGTCCTACACCAATTTTGTTACACCCTGTATAAAAACGATTATTATTATCATATTATTAGTAAGTATGTAAAAACGATGTCCAATATTATTTAAAGTATGTACAATGTTATTTAAGAGAACTTTGAAGGTTAGTTTTATTCTTATTAAGTATGTGACTGTTTGTTCCTTATCTTAAATATAGTCCGCGACAAAACTTTAGCATACTACACATTTTTCATTGTAACTCTTAATAAAAATGTACTCTCAGCTTTTTTTTCTAGTTTTTAAGTTAATTTATGTTTTTATTGTCTTTGTTTTGCAATGGTGTAGCTGAATAAAAGTTTTCTATCTTTCTTTTCTTTCTTTCTTACATTCTACGATTCAAGACGGTTAGTCAAGGTATTCATATAGACATTAGGAAGGGACAGCTATTCTTTACTTATAGATTCCGCTTAATAACGTGCTGCCCGAGCGACGCGACAAAACTATAGCACAGTGAGGTACAAAAATTAAATACAATAACTATTTATTTATTTATTTTTACAATAATAATAATATAGTAATCGGTCAACCTTACCTATTTTTTACAACTTCAATCAATCTTTTTGGCAGCGTTTTATATAAGTTTTTAATATAATCTTGATCTAACTTTTCCACTCATCTTGGATATTTTTTTTAATTGTTTTTAAATGATGATGATATTGTTTACTTAAATAGAAAAAAATATCATTATCATTATGTTAAACCAAGGGAGCGTGAAAAATGTGCGTTTTAACAAGTTTTGCAGTATGAACAGCAGCATTTTCTTGCTAGAAAATATAATTCTGACCGCAAATTTGTGTTCCATCTTTGTGTTGATCAATTTAGCATAATTGAACTTCAAATTTCCAATATTTTAACCTATCGAATAAGATAATTAATGTGTCTAAAGAACCATAAAATTGAGATATGTGACGTTTTTTGTGCAGAGGTGCATAAAAAAAATCAAAACCATTCAAATGGTCGTCACGGGGAGGGGGAGGGGAATGGACACATAATAGGGTGGTTTTAATGTGGAAATGGGTTATATTACACGATCCTAAAATATCGCTAGTTCAACCTGGGTCAGTCTCTTTTTCTCATAATACAAGTAATGAAGTACGATAAAACAATTGGCTAACTATAGGTATTTGTGGAAAATTATAAAAATTCTTAACTGAGAATAATTTTTTAGCTCAATATCAATGACAAATTTTAATTTTTTTAAACTTTGTAAATTAAAACAAACAAAAACACTATTCAATGAGAGAGCTGTTAGAATTAATTTGAAAGAAACCAATCATGAGTTATTTCTTCATCAATATTTCTACTTTATGGGTGTCACGGACGAAACGAGAAAACAAAGTATTCAATTAAAATAGTTCTTAGAAAAAAAGGAAAAAAAATACATTGATATAACAAGAAAACACTTCAACGACCTTTTTTCATATACGATAATTTATTAGAATTTTCCTTTATATTTGGTTTTTGACATACATAACATGTTTTTTTTTGTACAAATTGTACTTAAATAATATTTTCCATCTCATTTCCTCGACTGGAAACGGGCGAGTTCAATGTAGATAGATGCATTGTTTTCACTTTCTTAGTTTTCTACTTTTTTCGGACCTGCAAACGAATTAAACTATTAAACAAATTAACGTTCTTGTGTGCATGATACACACACATTCGTGTAATGACGATGAGATTTTTTTCTGTGCCTGGATGTTCAATAATTTATCCGAAAAAAGATCTAACCAAATCTGCTGATATTATTTAAACTGGGGCTTCTACTCATGAAACTGAGCAACTTTCCCCAAGTAACCAATGGTCCATTCGCAAAAATTCAGCAGAAACCACTGCGTCACAGTGCACTGTAACGTTTTGGTGGGGGGTACAAAACTAACCCTGTATAATAAAATATCTAAATGACTACTATTTTTGCAAATACTTTTTACATAATGTGACTGTTTGATTTTTATATAAATAAATAAAAAGGTAACTATAGATACTTACAGTTTTTTTTGGCTTTCACGCAAGCGTTGTGTTTGTTTCTACAATGACCTTTCTCACACTCGCATCTTGGAACGCAAACTGCAGGGCACACTACTCCATCTGTATCCTCTTTGCGAGCGTCACACGACTCATTAGTACAATATGAACCGCAGGGGTTCCAAACTTCATTTGGTTTGCTGCATTTCGCTGGTGTTAGGGAAAAAGAAATTGTGTTTCACACTGTTCTGATAATAATAAGGTATTACAGTATTACATTTATTATTTGTAAGGCTTACTGAAAATGCAAACAATTTTGAGCTTTCTGTACAAAGTTAGCCAACACCTGATCGAGTGTTACCGTTGGCAACATTTTGAGAACGAGGGAAAACGCTCTTTTATATATTTATACATCAGAGAATCTACTTCTTATGAATGTGAAAAACAACAGAATATACTTATAAAATTTTAAATACTTTCTTCGAAACAGAGATAATTTCTTCGAAGTCGCTTATGAAACTATCATTTTATTTGTATCATTTTCTAAATATTATTTGTAAATATTAAAAATATATTGTAAATGGCTACTACTATTTTTGTTAATACTATTTATAATATATGACTGTTTGTTTCCTAAAAAATAAATAAACATAGCTATAGACACTTACGGCATGTTTTGGCTTTGACGCAAACATTTTTTTTGTTTCTACAATGACCTTTTTTACACTCGCATCTTGGAACGCAAACTGTAGGGCATGCTGATCTACTTCTATTCTCTTTGCAGCGAGCGTCACACAATTCATTATTACAATACGAACCACAGGGGTTCCAAACTTCATTTGGTTTGCTGCATTTTACTGGTGCTAGGGAAAAAGAATTGTTCTGTTAATAAAAAGGTATATGTTTACAACTTGTAGCAAAAATCTTGTATAATAATAATGTAGCATTACATTTATTATTTGTAAGGCTTGTCTGAAATTGCAAATAAAAATTTTGGACTCAGTGTAGCGTTGAAGAAAATTTGCAAAAGTTGACCAGTTCGATTTGCCTTTAAATGATATATGTTTATACGTCAGAGCAATTATGTATGAAAGTGAACAATGTTTGTTAATGACTCGATTGGAATTTAAAAAAAACATAATAACTTCTACAAAATTAAATTATGCTAATTGGATCTGTATGAGAAGTTCAAATTCAAAATATCTTTAGATGGCCTTTGGGGCAGTAAAGTTCTCGAGTGGTGACCGCGCACCGGAAGACGCAGTTTGGGCATGCCTCCGACTCGGTGGACCGATGACCTGGTGAAGGTTGCGGGAAGCCACTATATGCGAGCCGCACAGGACCGGTCGGTGTGGAAATCCTTAGGGGAGGCCTTTGTCCAACAGTGGACGTCTTTCGGCTGATGATGAAAATACAAATACATATTTGTATTTTACATTGTATTATACAAATATATATTAAGTTTACCGTAATGGTAAAGATAGAACTGAACTCGACACTACACGCGACGTGCTGAAAGCCCGTTCACCTGTCTCCATTCCGTATCGTTATGTAGACGGCGTACTCACGTGCCTCAATGTGCCCGGAATTTGTCCGCAAAGATTAACTATGTTAGCCATCTTTGGGCGCACTAGTGCCACTAATACGACTACAGTCGAAGTGGTCGCCATCGGTCGGATGGTTCTGGTTACACAAAGCTATTGTAGATGAGCTAAAAAAAACTTACGACATGATTTAGAAGGTATGCAGGTCTCGTCATCAATGCTTTTCCTCAAATAGTCGGGCGCGCATACACAGCCTGGCGGACAGTCCTTCGGTGGATCACAAACAGCCGTTCCACTGTCTTTCGTCGGACAATACTCTTTGCACGCACTGCATTGAACGTAAATTTCATTTGCACCGCATTGGTTCGCTGGAATATATTTTTTTTATTTTGATCCATGACTGAATGAGAATACAAATACAGAAAGTAACAAAACAGGTGAACGGCCCGTTATATGCAGCTTCTACTCATCATACTAAATGACTTTTGTTCTTTGAGGAATTCAGCAAAGTCTTATTTTTTTTTTCATTATGATAAGTAAAATCTCCTTTTAACTGTTCATACAACTATTTTGTTTTTTTTTTTTATGAATATTACAGATAAAGAGAACGTTTTTCATGACAGTCAGTCGGACGAAGATATCTAGACGAACAAGTAGCTGAAATATAAGCATTTTGTAGCCATTTATAGATCATGACCTTGTTGATAGTCAGGTGGCGGTCTTATTTGACTTCTTGTTGGTTTTAGTGTTGTTGTACTGGATTCATCGGTAGAATTGGGTGGTTCTATCACTGGAGCTTGAAAACAATAACATTATTTGTCAAAATACTTAATAAATTAAATTTCAAAGATATTAAGGCCTTAGAAGCGTCAAAATACAGACCACAGACTATTGCCGACGTCAACACCATCTAACGACTATGCTCGGGTCTGCTTACACTAGTTCAAAGAATAATAGCTTGTAGAACATTTGCAGAAGGAACAAATATTGTTTGAAATAGTAATTTGACTGGCTCGGTGGCTCAGTGGTTAGTGGTCCTGACTACTGATGCGAAAGTCGTGGGTTCGATGCCCATCCAGGACAAACATTTCTGTGATGAGCAGATTTGTTTGCTTTGTGTCTGGGTGTATTATTTCTACAAAAAAAGTGCGTTTGAAATTTTAAGGGGTTACCAAATCAAAATAAAAATCAAAAATCTTTTTTGTTTAAGTAGATGCTTTACACATACCTACTTTAAATCGTCATATTTTTTTCTATCTAGTACAAAGTTCCTACCACTCGGAACTTGTACACTAAACGTTACTCAGTATAAATTCTAGAATACGGGGAAAATATTGAAAAAATCCAATCTACAATTATTGTATTGAGTTTCCCATACAAGTTCTTGATTCACTATTGAAATTTTGTATGGGAAACTAAAAAAAAGTTGATCGGATTTTTTTTATTATTTTTCCTGTATTCTATATACTTGATTCTGAGTGTTTTTAACACCCTGAATATGTATTTAAATTTTTATTATTTATAACAGTCTCTGGTTCCCATAATAGTCAGGGAATCCTAGTTTGGGGCCAGATAAATAACGCGGATAACGAAGGTTTGTCCCGGATATTTATTATTTATTAACCTGTAAAGTTTGTCTTAGTAATTAACATAATACTGCGTATTTTAGTTTTAAATAAATTCAGTGTTATTTCTCAAATAAATTATAATAGGTAATTAATTATATTATTGTTAAAAACATCAGATACAGGGCCATAGCGGGGGTAACAAAGTAAAAATATTTGCTCGTAATATAAAACCATACAGGTAGATAAATAAAAAACACAACCGTTTCTCTTATACTTACGGGGTGGACAATCTTCATTGTAAATGCAAGTTCCATTGGGAGCCCTCAAATGATTTTCTTTGCAGTCGCAACCGCTTGTGCGTCGAACATTGTCACACTTGTAACTGGTATACGATATGTCGCATTTTAGCGGTGGACAAGGCAGTACATCATAATATTTCTCATTGATACCGCATGTTTTACCTACTAGAAAAAAAAGTACCGATTTTTTTATACAAATGCTATAAAGTTTACAAATATCTACATATAATATTAATATAAATAAATAAATTAAGTTTAAGGTAAGTACATTTTAAGTTATTGCTCTTGAGTTTACAAGGTTTTAAAAAAGTGTGTTTGAGATTTTAAGGGGTTACTCAGCCACAAGTATATATGTATATATTTCAGCAAAGTTTATGTATGTATCGTCCTAATCTTTAAACAAGGCTTGTTTAAGGGAAATAAGAGCCTACATTTTGCCATCGTTGATTACCTTTTTTATTGTACACTTTTGTTGTTAATTTTACTTTTTTTTATACCTATACAATAAAGAGTAATATATCCGTCTCTCTATAATCTCTAAAAAATCTCAAAATTGTATATTTACTTTATCAAAGTTATTTATAAGTTTATTTACTACTGTAATTTGAAATCAATATAATTTTGATATTAAATAAATAATAATTAAATAATAATTTTATTATTAAATATCTCTTTTATTTTTATCTCAAACGCTGCCAAACCTGAGAACTAACCGAGTTAAATTCTTACCACATGCTTGCGCCGCCCGCGCTGGGCTGGTGTCTTGAGCGCAGACGACAGCTACGAAAAGTAGTAACATGAACAACATTATATTTTTTAGCTATTAACGTGTCATCAGTTGCAAGTGCAACTGAAAACAACAGAAAACTCTGTTCTGTACGGCTTTTAAGTATCTGTAGTTGTTTGATTGTTCACGAATGCAACGTAAACATATGGATGTTACTATCAATTTAAACGGTTCCGTATTTTGTTAGAAGTTTGCGTTATTAATTTTAACTCCTGGTCCGTAGGACCGTATCTTTTTAGGGTTTCGTATACAACAAGGAACCCTTATAGTTTCGCAATGTCCGTCTGTCTGTCTGTCTATCTGTCCGTGGCTTAGCTCAGAGACTTTTAGCGATAGAGAGCTGTAATTTAGCAGGGATACGCATATTAATTACGCCGACAAAGTGGTAAAATAAAATCTTGAAATAAGTTTTTTTCGGGGTATCCCCTATTCGTGATTTGAAATATTTTTTATCCTCTATCCCAGTGGTTCCCAACCTTTTCTTGACCAGGGACCACTTTGATTTCTTTGTTGTTAGCAGGGACCACATGTACAAAAAAAACTGAATCAATTCGAAAATAAACCTTAATCAAGAACTCAATATTAACATGCATAAACAGTATTATTTTAATTGAAAAAATATCATTTTCGTAGAAATGAATTAAATAAGTTTTGAATCAGTATGATTTTGGACCTCGTATCTTCTTTACAAGTTCGGCAATCTCCTAAGATTACCGAACTTGTAAAGAAGATACGAGATTTGAGAAATAACATTAGCCAATCTTCACGCAAATCATCACATAGGCGGTTATCACATTGCACTGGAAACCGCTCCGGTGTGCGGCGCTGCGGTTTTTATTTTACCCGCTTACTTTCAATCGACACCTGGCCTTGTTTTTAATTGCCAACAAAGCAGAAAACCCTTGTTTGCATAAATAAGTAGTAGTGAGAAAGCCAATGACAGCGCAAGGCGATTTCTCGAATTTTGGTTTAAGGAATTGCTTTTTTACACCAAAATTTCAATTCTAATGCGTTCTTAGAGTTTCTATATTTTTTTATTTAATTCAATGAGTTTTTCGTGGATTTCTTCTGTTATTTCACCAGCATGTGCGCTAAAAGAGTTGAGAATCAGTTTTTGATCAACTTTAGCTTCTGTTTCGGTTTATTGTAGGAAGTAACTATTGAATTCATCAATCAACATTTATAGATGTTTTCTTGTATGTTTACCCTACTCGCGTAATACTTTTTGTCCTCCAAAAGTTTTTTTAATATCGTGAAAGCAGAATATTTGTTTTAAATCGTTTGCGGACCATATTTTGGCTCCTGCGGACCACTGGTGGTCCGCGGACCACTGGTTGGGAACCACTGCTCTATCCCATGGTGTGGGGTGTCGTTAGATAGGTCTTTCAAAAATATGGTGGGTTTACAAAAAAACATTTTTTTGATCCAGGGATTCGTTTTTGAAACATTAAGCTTTAAATTAAAATTTTTCGTTAAAGTATATAACGAAGTTAAAAGGAAAACTATCACGGCTAAGTAAGCTTTACAATTTAAGGAGTAGTAGTCAATTTTGTAAGACGGGAGGTTTCCCCTTGAAGCAGGGTCTGTCGAAGTACTACGGAACCCTACACTGTGCGTGGCCCGATACGCATTTGCCCGCTTTTTTATTATACGTTTATTTATCTACATAGTTAGTTAAGATATCCCTTAACCTGTTTCGTACCACGTCTTTTTATTGTATAACGTAGCAAAGGCTAATGGCCCAATTGATGGAACGTGTCTACCGTCGCCTTGAAGATCAGTAAACAAACAAAGAAAGAAAGAAAACATATTTATTGTTAATAAAATAGAAAAATTAAAAGGTTTTTAAAGAATAAAATATATTTTAGCAACAAAAGAAGAAAAGTTCAGCATAATGCTGGCATTGATAATAAAATACCAATGTACGGCGCTGATTTTCATCTTACCCATTGTTAAAAACAAACAAACATAAAACAACAACAAACTGTGAGTTACGTGCTAAAATATTAATTAAAAAAACGAAAATATAACTAAAATAAAAATATAACTAAATATAAATAGTATAAAAAAGGTTATGCCGATATATTAAAAATATTATCCTGTAAGTCCATTATATTAATCATTGCTGTGTTCTACTAGATTTTGAGCTATCTACTTTACTCGAGCCTGCTAAAGTAGATAGAAACTGCTTATTATTATGAAATGTACATAATACTTCGTTTTAACAATTGGTCTTTTATGATTATTTTAATGGACGTAAAATTTGGTTTAGATGTAGACGTGGTGGTAAATTGTTCCATATCTTTGAAGCAGCATATTTAAAACTACCTTTAAACTCTTGGCTCTTATGTTTGGAGGTGCATACCTTATTTCTCATTTATGGTAGAACGTGTCGGCTTTATAAAGTAGTCACTACACCAAGTTTACCATAAAGATACTTGGGTTATTTCTTTATAACAATTTTTAACAATCTTCTTTTAGACATGTTGAGTATGTTTCTACTGATTAAATATGGTAATATCGGGTTTGTGCATAAATTCTTGGGACACTCAAGCATTTATATTCAACATAATATTTTTCATAAATGACAATAATTTAATCACCAATGTAATAACCATCATTATCAACAACGTGTAACCATCTGTTTCGCACAGACATTATGCCGTTTTCCCAAAAAGAAGGAGGCTGACATTTAAAAAATCCGGCGACCTCGTTTTGGAGCTGCTCGTAGTTTTCAAACTTCTTTTTTCTTAGCTGAAGCTTTAATGTACGAAACAAATCATAGTCTGACGGAGCAATGTCAGAACTATGCGGTGGATGCGGAACTGTTGTCCAGGCGAACTCTTCTAGGTTGTGGCGGACGGACTTTCCATTATGTGACCGAGCATCGTGAAGAAGAGCAACAGAAATTGTCCTCCGACGCTTCGTTACTATTTCTGCGGCTAACTTTCGGACTTGATCGCCATAAATACTGGCATTGACTGTCTTTTTCTCATCCAGCAGTTCCCGATAGTTTATGGCGCTTCCAGTCCCAGAAAACCGTCAGCGTAAAATTTTGTGTCACGGCGGTTTGGTCTTGGCTGTGTTAGCGCGCTTTGTCCGAGCGGAAGTCAATAATTCTGCCGTGTTCCGTTATTATATAGAACCCAGGTTTCAGCAGCTGTAACAATCGACCATAGAAAGTCTTGTCTGTGGGGTTGTAGCAGAAGACTTTCACAGATGGCAACACGGGCTGCACGCTCACTGTCGGTCAGAGCGTGGGGCGTCCATCGACTCATTACTTTACGGTAGCCCATTGCATGCAGGTGCCGACTAATGGTAGTATGGTCGAATCCAAGCGCCTGCTCTAATTCCGTGGTGGTCCGCATCTGGATATTTTTCCAAATATAAGCGTAAAGCGTCTTCGTCGAAGATGACTGGCCGGCCGGATCGTGGTTTATCTTCACAGCTTGTGTCGCCATTCTCGAAATTTTTAAACCAACATTTACAGTGAAATAAGCAGTAGTACCCGGTCCGAATGCACTGTTATTTTTTTCTGCTGGTTTCCTTGCACTAGTCCCTAGTTTATGCTAGTAGAGCATGATCGTGCGTAGTTGACGCGGCTCCATTTCGATCAGAAACTAAATATTGCGCAACGAGTGCGCTTTTTTATACTTCTCAGTATAAAGCTCCTAGAACAGTCTATAGAATGCTCGATTAATCTGGCTTATGTCTTACTTTGAATCTGGTTAAATCATATTACGAAATAAAAATGTCCAAGAACTTATGCACAAACCCAATACATGACTTCTCTTGGGTATATTAAAAATGAATCTTGCACAGGCATTCTGTACCCTTTGAATTGATTGTTCTGTCTTTTGTATTAATCGCGGTTTTATCCACATTTGTTCGAGGTAAAGAATTAGTCAGGCGAAGATTTTGTTTCGATAAACCTGTCTGAACTCTTATTATTTCATTTTAAAAAATATGTGAGTCAATGAAGTATTTAGTAACAGTTTTTTTATTTGAAAATTACTGATCCCTAAGAAGATAGTAGGTATATTTAATTTGTTACTTTCAAAGTCACGTTTTAATATTTGTTTGTACAGATTGCGATATGAACGTAACTATTTAATTGTTTATGAAATACCTATCTACTTACAAATGTAAGACTATACCTAACTCTGAGCAAAGACCTATTTTTCGGGAGACAAAAGACAAAATTAAAATATTTCTGGTTTTGCGAGGTGTATAGTCAAAGTGAATAAGTCAACGGGACTCTATAATACGCCTATAGCATACGCTTTCCGTCTATGTATCTTTCAACATGTCACAGATCTTTTTAACCTTAATCAGTACATCGAAATAATGCATATATCAAGATTTAAAAATAATTATAGAAAATGAAAAATTTGGATGTTCAGAGTTCAGAGTCAACTATTTTGCTCTGAAGTACGAAACTATGTAGATACCTATTGTATTTACCTATTTACGTCTTTGTGCAAAGATTGCTACTTTGTCTGTTTGTAGCAGACAATAAGCGTGTCTTTTCGAGTTTACGCAGCTAACCACATAGCGTGCAACAAGAGTTATTATTTTATAAACAAATAGTATGGACCATGACTGTACTCTTCATACAAAAATTTCTAAATAACTGTTTAATTTATATAAAGTGCAACACAAACAGAAGCGGTTCGAAACCGTTCAGGGAGTGGTATTTTTTGCAAAAATCCACTTTGCAAAAAGCCAAAATCAAAGATTAAAGTGGACATAATAGTGCAAAAAGATCCATCAATGGATCTTTACAAAGGATCTTAGTGGACCCTGGGGTCTTTTCGAGTTTACGCAGCTAACCACATAGCGTGCAACAACAAGAGTTATTATTTTATAAATAAATATTATCCAAACAGTTATTTAGTCAGTTTTGTATGAAGAGTACAGTCATGGACCATGACTGTACTCTTCATACAAAACTGTCTAAATAACTGTTTAATTTGTATAAAGCGCAACACAAACAGAAGCGGGTCGAAACCGTTCCGGGAGCGGTATTTTTTGTAATGTTCGTGTTACTATGAAACTCTTCACACGCGCGGGGCGCGGGGGCGAAAGTGGGAAAGTCAGGCCTACAGACTGGCGAATCCCGCGTGGTGCGAAGGCGTGGTAGTGTGGTAGCGGGAAAGCGGCGGCGGCACGGGACGAGTTGTATTCCTTTGAAGTATATGAAACACCCCACAGAGTGGCGCGTTTGCGGCACGGTGCGGGGGCGTGCTTGCGAGATGCATTAAATTAAATTACAGATTTTTGAGTGTTTTTCTTATATTTTATCAGTTTTACAGGCAGAAATTATCGTGTTGGTGTGAGCGTGACCAGATTTTATAAAATTTTTAACCGACTTCAAAAAAAGGAGGAGGTTCTCAATTCGGCGGAATCTTTTTTTATGTATGTTCACCGATTACTCGAAGAAGCCTGAACCGATTTGGAAAATTATTTTTTTGTTTAAAAGGGTATACTTCACAGGTGGTCCCATATAAATTTTATCGAAATCGATTCAGCGGTTTTTGAGAAAATCAACAAAAATATAGCAAAATTGGAGTTGTTGCGATTGAAGTCAGTCGTTTTTAACGTATTCAGCGTGGTTAATTATGTACAGAGAGTATCGTATCAGTTACAATCAAAAAGGCTCAAAAAGGCCTCCACCAGGGACTTTCACACCGACCGGTCCTGCGCTGCCCGCAGCCAGCGGCTTCCCGCAACCTTTACCACCAGGTCATCGGTCCACCGAGGGGGTGGCCTGCCTACACTGCGTTTTCCGGTGCGCGGTCGCCACTCGAAGAACTACGACCATCTGTTCTAACGAGCTATGTGTCCCGCCCATTATTGCCACTTCAGTTTAGCGATTCTGTGAGCTATATCGGTTACTTTGGTTCATACGTACGACCGTACGTGCGTACTACGTACTACGTAGGTATATCTCTTCATCTCGTAGGGAAACTCCAAGCATAGCACACTTCATCGCTCTTTGGGTAGCCTTGAGCCTTCTTCTTTGGCCCATAGTAAGCGACCATGTCTCGGTTCCATTTACTTCATCACTGGTACTTTAATATCATTCAAGACATACCACTGATCCCCAAAATCTAAGGAATCCCGAAGAAAAATCTGCAAATTCTGTCTATTTGTATTTTATTGTAGAATTTTATAGACTGCCCCATAAACAACTTATTTACGTTACTCAGTCTTAATAACCCTTCAATATTATTTCAATTTCTAAGATTGAAATTATGCTGGTCACTGTTTTTTAGAAACAAATCTTACGAACATACATGATGTTTTTATATATGAACTGACTGACAACAGTTAAAATATTCATTTCTTTAAACTTATTCCTCAAGGACTCTCGAGATCGCATCTGATAGATAGCGCGAATGGCTTTTTTTTGTAGGATGAAAATAGTTTCAATGTCAGCCGCATGTCCCCAAATTGAAATGCCGTAAGACATTATACAATCTACATCTGAATCTGAAAAATACTATTATGTGAGTTTGTCAGACATTTGGTTATCTGAATTTTATTACTTTCGTTTTTGTAGCATTTAATTACAAGTTGTTAACAGTTAACCATTTATGTATCTCTTAAAGTGTTTTTACCTTCGTTAATTTTGCTATCTTTCCTGTCTACCTTAAAAACAATAGATATGTCATCTGCAAACAACACAATATTTGAGAAATGTTGCACCATAAATGGTAAGTCATTAATATATAAGGAAGAGAAATGGGCCTAAAATAGATCCCTGGGGAACATATTTTTACTGTGGAGCCGAGAGAATTTGTGCCATTTACTTGGAATGTTTGTAACTTATTTGATAAGGTAAGAATTTAGAAGAGTGAGAGCTCTATCCTATACACCGTAATGCAAAAAAAGACACGTTTGAGAAGTAAAGTTTGATGTTCAACACAATCAGAGAGTTTTGAGAGAATTTAGACAAATCACAAAAATCTTCTAATTCCTCAAAAGCATCGTATAAGAAGTTTTGTGTAAGTGCTACTCCTGCATCGGTAGTTGATCGACCTTCTGTGAAGCCAAATTATTGGTTATGCAGAAGTTTGTTTAAATTAAAGTGTTGTAGCATTTGGTTGAGCATAATTTTAGCAAAGACTTTACTAAGAATGGCTTATACAGAAAATGATCTGTAATTTCTCGCATCATTTTTGGAACCTGATTAAAATTATAAAACTTAAATTAAACTAAAACAAAAAACTATTTAATAAGAGAACTGTTGTTATAATATTTAAAATTCAAAATATGTTTATTCGGAGTAGGTAGCATTGTACATTTTCGCAGGTCTTTTTTTATCTACCTAATACGAAGTTCCCACCACTCTGAACACGTATACCCAACGTTGCGGGAAGTGTTTGCGGAGAGAGAAGAAACGTCGAGCCTTAAAGAAACTCCCTCCAAAACATTTTTTTTTTTTCAAATATAATTCTTACGTGCTATTACATAATTCAGGTAAACAAGCCCGGTTACAGTTAATTTAGTTTCATACTATTATAAAGAATGTTAAAGGATTAACTAAAACATACAGGTTCAATGTGCAAACAGATAATAATTAATTATCGTGACCAAACACCAATGACAAGAGCAGGCCAGTTCACACGTACAGCACCCGATCACGAGTATAACGCGAGAGTCAGCCATCGCTCCCCTCAACCATATTTAAGGGAAGGGAGGGAACGACTCGGCTCCCGATACACCACCATCCGCACGAACATTTGAATGAAACCAATGACGAGTAATTTCTTCATTAATATTTTTACTTTGTGGGTGTCATGGTCGAACCGAGCAAACAAAGTATTAAATTAAAATAGTTCTTAGAAATAAAAGGAAAAAAACAACATTGATATAAGAAAATTTAATGACCTTTTTTCATATAACTTATTAGATTTTTTTTATATTTGGTTCATTGACATACATATTTTTTTGTACAAACTGTTCTTTAAACCTATTTTTCTTCTCATTTCCTCTATTGAAATCGGGCGAGTTCAATGTTGCGATGTTTTCACTTAGTTTTAGTTTTTTTTCGGACCTGCAAAATAATTAAAACAATTAAACAAATTAACGTTGGCTGACCCAGTTTCCTGACTTGAGGAAGTAGAGGGTTGTGGGCTCGGTTTTCATACAAGGCAAATATTCGTGTGATAACGATATGATTTTTTTCTGTGCCTTGATGTTCAATAATTTATCCGAAATAAGATCTAACGAAATCTGCTAAAATTATTTAAACTGAGGCTTCTACTCATGTAACTGAACAAATTTCTCCAAGGAACTCATAATCAATTCGTGAAAAAGCTGAATTACCATAGTAGGGTGGTCCATCAGCCAGCCGTTTGATCGTTTTTTCTTACAATATAATTGGAAAAAATAAAAGAACTGACTATGGATTCCTTGGAGAAAGTATTTCAGTTCCATGGAATCCTCAGTTTGGCCTCAGTTCGAAATTTAAAAAATCCTAGTACATAGTAGTTCGAAAGCAACGTATACGTACTCCCTGCCGCTCTCTGAAGGCTACCTCACCCCCCCCCCCCCTGTGTGACTTCTAAGTGACCAGTTGTCAAGAGATTGGTAAACCAGAGATGATTTTATTTTCATAAGGAGAGAGGTAAGCTTCTAAGGCTATACAGCCTTGTCTCGTGTATATAGTATAAATATCTGTTAAAAAGTCTGTCGTCAACGTTCATATCTGTCGTTAAAAGTTGTAGTGTTTTCGGAAATATCATTTAGTAAAAACGTCAACATATCAAGATAGATAGATAGATAGATTATGACCAAGAAGCCTTAGCCTAAACAACCCTAGATACTCACACACGTATAAATACGTGTACAGGCATGAAGAAGTGTCAAACTATGTAGTAAACAATAACGCGATATTTGTGTCCGGGGTGTAGTTCGAAAGTTAAAATCAGTTTTCTTTTTTAGTTCATACTTTTTGATTGAGATTGTAATTAGGTACGCATATTCAAGAAAATGTCTCAGCCATACAAAAGACATCAACGAGTACAGCATTCCTCGTTGTTCTCTTTTCTAAGTAATACAGAAAATATTGAATACCACTAACAAAACTTAACCATATACTAAATCTAGTTTAGATAATTAATCCTTCAAGTTTAATTATTTTACCGAAAAATAGATAAATACTTTCTTCGAAGTCGCTTAAGAAACTATTGATTTATTTGTAACATTTTTTAATATTATATGTAAATGTTTATAATAAATATATTGTAAATGATTACTACTATTTTTGTAAATACTTTTTACAGTAAATGACTGTTTAATTTCTATATAAATAAATAAAAAGAGACTATAGATACTTACAGATTTTTTCAGCTTTCACGCAAACGTTGTGTTTGTTTCTACAATGACCTTTCTCACACTCGCATCTTGGAACGCAAACTGCAGCGCACGCTACGCCATCTGCATCCTCTTTGCGAGCGTCACACGACTCATTTTTACAATATGAACCGCAGGGGTTCCAAACTTCATTTGGTTTGCTGCATTTGGCTGGTGTTAAGGAAAAATAAACTTTTTTGACATTGTTTTGTTAATAAAAAGGTAAAGGTATTCAACTTGTAATAAAAAACTTGTAATACGTATAATGTAGCATTATTATTTGTAAGGCTTTTTGAAAATGCAAATAATTTTTGGGCTTTCCGTACAAAGTTAGTCGCTTTTAGCGATAAGACCGCCCAGATTGTCTACTTGTACTTTTATTTTATTATTTTTGTATGTGCTACTTATATTGTATGACAATAAAGAGTATTTTTTTGATTGATTTGATCGAGTTTTAGCGTTGCCGAAATTTTGAGATCGAGGCAAAACGGTCTTTAACATATTTATACATCAGAGAATCCACCTACTTATGAAAGTGAAAGAACAACAGATTTTACTTATAAATACTTCCTTAAAGATACTTTCTTCGAAGTCGCTTAAGAAACCGTTATTTTATTTGTATCATTTTTTAAATATTATTTGTAAATGTTAATAATATATAAGATGCTACTTTATTAGTGCTCGATATTTTAGTCAGTGTTTCTACTCCTGATTCTGATCGACTTTCCCCAAATCAGCGGAGCGGCCAAATAAGTATGAAGAGTCCAATTTTTTTTTTGCGATTTGACTATGAGTTCCTTGGAGAAAGTTGTTCAGAATCAGGAGTAGAAGCCCTGTTAAAATATCGGGCTTTAATAAAGTAGCACCTTTAAATGATTACTACATTTTTTACAATATAGGTATGACAGTTTTATTTCTATATACATAAAAAAGATAGCTATAGATACTTACGGCTTTTATTAACTTTGACGCACACATTGTGCTTGTTCCTACAATAACCTTTTTTACACTCGCATCTTGGAACGCAAACTGCAGGGCACACTACTCCATCTGCATCCTCTTTGCGAGCGTCACACGACTCATTAGTACAATATGAACCGCAGGGGTTCCAAACTTCATTTGGTTTTCTGCATTTGGCTGGTGTTAGGGAAAAATAAACTTTTTTGACATTGTTTTGTTAATAAAAAGGTATTCAACTTGGAATAAAAAACTTGTAATTCGTATAATGTAGTATTATTATTTGTAAGGCTTTTTGAAAATGCAAATAATTTTTGGGCTTTCCGTACAAAGTTAGTCGCTTTTAGCGATAAGACCGCCGGGATTGTCTACTTGTACTTTTATTTTATTATTTTTGTATGTGCTACTTATATTGTATGTCAATAAAGAGTATTTGTTTGATTGATTTGATCGAGTTTTAGCGTTGCCGAAATTTTGAGATCGAGGCAAAACGGTCTTTAACATATTTATACATCAGAGAATCTACCTACTTATGAAAGTGAAAAAACAACAGATTTTACTTATAAATACTTTCTTAGAGATACTTTCTTCGAAGTCGCTTAAGAAACTGTTATTTTATTTCTATCATTTTGTAAATATTATTTGTAAATGTTAATAATATATAAGATGCTACTTTATTAGTGCTCGATATTTTAGTCAGTGTTTCTACTCCTGATTCTGATCGACTTTCCCCAAATCAGCGGAGCGGCCAAATTAGTATGAAGAGTCCAAATTTTTTTTTGCGATTTGACTATGAGTTCCTTGGAGAAAGTTGTTCAGAATCAGGAGTAGAAGCCCTGTTAAAATATCGGGCACTAATAAAGTAGCACCTTGTAAATGATTACTACATTTTTTACAATATAAGTATGACAGTTTTATTTCTATATACATAAAAAAGATAGCTATAGACACTTACCGCTTTTATTAACTTTGACGCACACATTGTGCTTGTTCCTACAATAACCTTTTTTACACTCGCATCTTGGAACGCAAACTGCAGGGCACACTACTCCATCTGCATCCTCTTTGCGAGCGTCACATGACTCATTAGTACAATATGAACCGCAGGGGTTCCAAACTTCATTTGATTTGCTGCATGTCACTGGTGCTAGGGAAAAAGAAATTGTTTTAATTTTTTCATTCTGATAATAAAAAGGTATAGGTACACAACTTGTAACAAAAACTTGTAAAAATGTAGCATTATATTTACATTATTTGTAAGGCTTGTCTGAAAATGCAAATAATTTTTGGGCTTCCCGTACAAAGTTAGCCAACAGCTGATCGAGTGTTAGCGTTGGCGAAATTTTGAGATCGAAGCAAAACGGTCTTTTACCTACATGTTTATACATCAGAGCATCTACCTACTTATAAATGTGAAAAAACAACAGATTTTACTTATAAATATAACATTATAAAAAACAAAAATAATTTCCTTTACAAATCATGTTAATAGGATTTGTATGAGAAGTTCAAAATGTCAAGTTACATTTACCTCATATTCCAAGCGGAGGGTAACGACTTGCTTGTATGTATGTTTTTTGCGCCCGTTTCTCTTAGAGCGCCGACATATTTTTATTAAGAAAAAATTGTAGTCTTAAGAGCAGTCTTTGACATCACAGTAAAACTAGAACTTACTTCGATACTAAACGCGACGAGCTGAAAACCCGTCCACCTGACGCCATACAGTATCATTATGTAGACTGCGTATTCATACTCATGTGCCCCCAATGTGCCCGGAAGTTTGCCCAAATATTTGCTGTGTAATTAGCCATCTTCGTCTTCGGGCCACCAGCGCCACTAAGTCGCCAAGTGGTCGCCAACGGTCGGATGGTTCTGGTTACACAAAGCATTTGTGATAACCTGAGGAAAAAATACTTACGACATGATTTAGAAGGTATACAGGTGTCGTCATCAATGCTTCTCCTCAAATAGCCGGGCTTGCAGGCGCAGCCTGGCGGACAGTCCTTCGATGGATCACAAACAGCCATTACATTGTTTTCCGTTGGACAGTGTTCATGAGGGCACTTGGCATTACACTCAACGTAGGTTTCATTAGCACCGCATTGATTCGCTGAAAAATATAATATCTTTTTGTTTTGAACCACGACTGAAAGGAAATGTATGTATATGTCGTGGCCAGATCATAGAAATTGGCAGATTCATTATCTCCTTTATACGGTGACACCAGTAAGGGGTCGTCCATTAATCACGTGAGGCTCAAAAGGGGGGGAGGGGGTTCAGAAAAAATCACGAAATATCACAAGGGGGAAGGGGGGTGTACTGAGATATCACGTGTAATTAATTATTCGTTGAACGCGCAATTTCTATAGTAATTTCCAAACGTCGGACTGTTGTTGTTATGTTGTTTTAACGCTTCCCAAGGTTCGAAACGGCTTCAGGCAGTCGGAAACAACTTGCAACCTTAATGTCTGTCTGGAAATTTTTATCACGGTTCTGAATTTTCACGAATTAAATTACATTATACCTGTACCTATTTAAAGATAATATTTTGTACCAAAAAAATACACGTGATTTTGGGTAGGGGGTGGGGGGGTAGTCTAAAACCTCATCACGTATCACCAGGAGGGAGGGGGGGTCTAAAAAGTTGCTAAAAATCATCACGTGATTAATGGACGGCCCCTAACCTAACCTAGAGATTTTCAGAGCTCCTCCATCAATATGGCCAGTCAGGCCAGTGTCTGACCAATTCTATGATCTGGCCATGACATAATTATGCACAATCGGTGCAGGATCAGTTATAAGGAGCTTTAACTTATCATACTGAATAACTTTTGTTCTAAGACGAGTTCAGAAAAGTCGTAGAACTTTTTTTTTCAGTATTATGAATAAAAGGCCATTTTAATGAGTTCTACACCTTTTTGGTTTTGCGTCTGCTTTTTATTAATGTTAGAGCTAAAATAAAGATATTTTTAGCCTGAGGAGATAAAGAGAACGTTTTGATGATAAATCAGTCAAACGAAGATGTCTAGACGAACGACTCTATACCTAAGCATTTTTTAGCCAGTTCTGGATTATTAGATACCTTGTTGATAGTCTGGTGGTGGTCTTATTTGACTTCTTGTTGGTTTTATTGTTATTGTACAGGATTCATCGGTAGAAGTGGGTGGTTCTATCACTGGAGCTTCAGAAAAATAACACAATTTGTCGGACTACTTATTAAATAAATTTTGAATTTCAAAACGTATTAAACCTTTGAAGCGTCATGAACCTTGTCGAAATAAAGGAGACCACAGACTATTGCCGATGTCAAGACCATCTAACAGCTATGCTCGGTACTGCTTAGTTTAGTTCAAAGAATAATAAATTGCAAAAGGAACAAGTAGGAAATATAGATTGCAGAAGGAAGCCGCTGGATGCGGGCAGCGAGACCGGTCAGCGTGGAAATCACTGGTGGAGGCCTTTCTTTGCTGAGCAGTGGACGTCTTTTGGCTAATGAAGATGAAAGCCCCCAAATAACATCAGCTGAAAAAATTTTAACTGTCGTTTCTATCAATTACACTAAACAACTTTCTCCACGGAACCTACAAGTAGTCGATTTTCGGAAAAAAATGGCGAATCGAATTGTTTAGTTTCATTTACATAGTTTAAGCTAATTTGGTTAGACCTTACTCTATATACATAAAGTTCATTAGATACTACTAATTTAGGTTTGCGTGTCACTGTGACGCCGTTTCACGTATTTCGTCGTTCGTGAATTATTTGAACTGAATAAATACGATTAATTATTTTTAACAGGTGAAACCGCAAGAGATAATTAACGATGTCAATTTTGTTTATCAGACACTCAATTACCTAAGTTATTGATGTCATTGCCACTTGAATAAATAGTACAGTTAATACAGTGTATACTTTTCAGTGACGTAGGTACTTATATATTTTTTTAAACAAAATTAAAGAAATTGTTGAAATCTTTACCTATTTTCTTGTGACTTTGGATTAACCTGTAAAGTTTGTCCAAGTGGTAATTAACACAATACTGCGTATTTTAGTTCAAAATATTATATCTAATGTTATTGCTCGGATAAATCTGAATAAATAAATTATAATAATTATATTACTGTTATTGTTAAATTAAGGCGGATTATTATGTCAGATACAGGACATATTCGCTCGTAACATAATACTTACCATTCGGGTAGATCGTAAAAAAGATAACCTCTTCTCTTATACTTACGGGGTGGACAATCTTCATTGTGAATGCAAGTTCCATTGGGAGCCCTCAAATAATTTTCTTTGCAGTCGCAACCGCTTTCGCGTGGAACGTTGTCGCAGCTGTAACTGGTGTACGATATGTCGCAGTTTAGCGGTGGACAAGGCAGTACCTCATAATATTTCTCATTGATATCGCATGACATACCCACTGGAAATAAATGTATAAGTTTCTTAATATGAAAGCTTATAAAATATGTATTCGTGTAGAGTTCCCTTAATGAATTATTTAGTTAAACTACGGACAAAACTCGTTCTAAAATAATTTTTTCAACTCTTCAGCACGAAAAGGGTGCCTTTGGACCCTAAAAACTCGAAGAAAAAACTGTTACATGTAAACTGTAAACATGAATATCGCTTACTTAAAAATATCATGTTTGGTTTTCATCTTAGGATTTCATAAAAATGACAAGCAGCGCAGTTTCTGAACGCAACCTCTAAATTATAGTACATTATGGTATTAGTGTGTGCCGTAGGCGAGGGTCTTAAGAGAGCCAAGGACGGTAATCATCAATACACACGAGTATCATACGACGTTTTTCAACACACTTGTGAATAAAATAACAATAAATAGTATATTTCATTACTAGTACGGAATGGCTGTCATTGCAAAGAGTTCCGACAAATGTCTACCCGAGCCGAAGGCGAGGGTTGACAGTCGGAACGAGTTGCAATGACGGTTCCGTACGTGTACTGAACGACTATTTTTAATACAGTTGCGAAAAAATGAAGCAATTTAATCAAATTATAAAAACACAATAAACTCAATTAACTAATCATTTATTTCTTATAAAAGTTATAATTCACATATACATTGAAATTGGTACAGTTTTTTATACTAACTGGGGAAGTTTTAGGTTGAATATTTACTGTTTGAGACAAACTATTATTAATTTCGTATGATTGTTCATGTATATTTGTCATACAATGGCGTTTGCTAGTTGATGGAAGTGGAAGATCTGATGAATTATCATTATCAACGAAGGTACTCGTAGATGGACGAACGTTCTCTTCAGCATGTGAAGGAGACGGACTGGACCTTAAATTAATGGATTGTGTGATCTTTTTCCCAGTTTCTTGTTTGTTGTTTAATGAATCACCAATATAGCTTTCTGCAACTTTGTCCGATTTCCAACCACCTAGTCGCTTTAAGGACGTTATATTGGCTCCAGAATCTGCCAATAATGTAGCAGAGGTCCTTCTGAAGCTGTGCCCAGTATAACACTCAGCATCCGGCAGACCAAGAAACGTAGCTATTTCTTTTGGCATATTACCAAATTTGTTTATGCCGATTACTTGAGCTGTACACTTCCCTTTTTGGAAATTTTGAAAAAAACGGTCGGATTTTCCTTTTTGGGACCGCTGGTTCATATATTTTTTCACTATTGTGAGAAAATCTCCTTCAACAACAAAGCTTCGCGGTATCTTATTTTTTGTGTTTGGAATCTTGATAAGTAGCATTTCTCCATGGGCTTCAATATCTTTTAAAGTAATATTGGCTAACTCCTCTCTGCGGCAAGCTCCAACAACGCCAAAAATCAGAGCAACCTAAAAAAACGATTTGATTCATAAATAATGTATTGACTGTATTTTGCTATTTTATAAACTGAACACTAAAGAAAAATGTAGATAATTATACTTATTAATAAATTACCTTTGTGGCTAAATAAAAATCATCGGGAGCTTCTTTCAAAAACCTTTCCACGTCATTCGATGTTAATATTTTCGACTTTTTACTGGTAAAACCGTCTGATTGTCGTTTTAAGAAAGCATTTAATTTTGGATATTGACTTATATCCACGTTGTTCCTTATTTTCAGCATACTTTTTATCATCGAAAACCTTGACCATAACGTAGGTTTTAATTTTGCTGAGAGTTCGGAAAAGTATGCCAACATAACATTTTCTGAAAAACTATTTGCTTTTTTCTCTTCTCTCCACGCAATAAATTCGTCGTATGTAGATATGTAGCGACTTTTTGACTTTTCCGGTAAAATGTTCTCCGAAGCATTTTGTGCAATTATACTGAGTTCCGATGGTGTTAATTCAAAAAAATTTAGGTCGAAATTACTCATTTTGTGTAAAAAAACAACTAAACTCGCGAAGAAAATTTCGGAAAATGGCGCCAACCGTAGAATGTAAGCAGTTTTTTTTCACCCATTCTGGTAGGCAAAGGGAACTGCCTATACAGCCAAGTCTTTAGTACTTAGTATTTTTTTATTATAAGAAATGAAATTGAAATTTAATGATATGAAATGAACTGAAACCTTACCTAACTCATTCAATCAAATAATTTATTCTGATATTGGACAAATTAGTATAGGTAGCTTCTTTTTAGAAACAAATAAACCTATTTGCATGAATCGCAAAAACTTCTATGATTTTTTTTAGTTAAAACTTCATGGTTGTTTTTTTTAATAGAAATTATTTTGACAGTTGGGAAAGAAAACGCACGAGTTCGGGAAAGGCAAAAAAAAAGCACGAGTGTGAAATAGCCCAGATCCCGAACGCTACACGTCCCTGCAATACGCCACTTTTTGAGCAACTGTATTAAAAAACTCATTTCAACAGTGAAAACGACTTGTGAAAAATGTTTCGCTATGGCGGGAAAAATTAATCAGTTTTTCTATGCGCGCGCATTGCGATCGGCCACAGACTAAAGGGATGAGGTTTTTTTTTTATTTTCGGCGCATAGGATTTGCGCCTATTCTGCCACCTACAAAATGGGGAATTTAAAGTTTTCTTTTATTACAGAGAAAACAAAAGTTATATTTGAGTGAAAGTTTTATTTATTAAACACGTACGAGTTAAAATTATCTATTTAAATAAGAAGTTGCATGAAATGAGCAAGCAATAGGAACATTAATTTATTTGTTCTATTGAACACGATCTTTTTTTTTTTGAATAAAAACTTTTTTAAGAACAAAGCAACTCAACCAATAATTTTTTTTTAAATCTATAACTCACTAGTGAGTTATAGCAATGAAAAAGTCACAGTTTGATTATGGATGTCATTCTGTGCCTAATTGCGGTGACCATAGAGCCACTTTATGAGCAAGTGTGTTGAAAAAAACATTATATTAAAAAAACTATATTGTCTCCAAAGATAATTTAATCAACTACCTACGATTTAATTTTTCGCGCTGGTCGAGGTGAAAAGTTGCATGTTTAACACGAGAGCAAGTTATTTTTATATCTTGTGCCTTTAAATCACTCACTGTGCTCAGTAGTCTATATTAGAATCACTCGCTACGCTCGTGATTCAATTCTAGACTACTTCGGTAGTTGACGTTGGGCTCTTTTTTAAATATGTACTAAGTCATAGATATATCGAATTCATTCAACAAGTACTGTTTTTTTTAAAATCAGTCTTTTAGTTTTTAAATAAATAAAAAAAAACAATTTCGCTTTGAATAATTTTTCAGGCAGCATCATTTTAATGGAATGCTCTGCTGTTTTTATTTAAAAGAATATTTTATTTCACCTGATAGTATAAATTAAAGAAATTTCAAAAGCTGGAAGCGGGTTTATCAAGATTCCCCAACGCACTATGGAACTGGCTAGCTTATCTTCATGCCGAAAACATCTATGCTATTAATACTAAAGTTTGGACTTAAAAATATCAGACTCTGAAAATAACCTACCAACCAAACTGATTGTTACAAACTTAGACCCCGTCAGGAATCGAACCAGCAAACTCTTGATGTAAAGCCAGCCGAATAGCCAGTAGGCTATACGAAGACAAATCATATACAAAAAATATATAGTGAAAGAAAACATATAGGCCACTCACTGCATTCTTGTGTTGTCTTGCAAACCCCAGTTTCTTCATCTCTAAAGCCATTTTTACATCTGCAGGCTGGCGAGCAAGTTTGATTTTGGTGACATATGTATCTTGACCAAATACTGGAGCAAACTTGTGGGGGACACGGGTAGCTGCAAGGATCGTAATACTCATCTGGACCACATTGTAGCTCAGGGTCAGGTTTCGCAGGTTTCGCTAAAATTCATGGTGAAAAGTTTGTTCTAAAGCAATATTTCTGGGTATAAAAAGTAAGTTAAAAAAGTAAGTTAGGGTCATGAAAAATCGATTTAAGAAATCTTCAGACCTTTCTGTACTACTATTAAATGAGAAATAGGCGGTAACTTACAAAGTTTCTATAATAACAATATTTATAGAGAAAAGTAGATAACTGATTTAATCTAAAGAGACAAGTTGTTTTTTAGTCACATAAGATATTCTTAGGTCACAGTGATCCATTACAGCGTATCTCTACTTTAGAGGGGACTTGGAATTCCAAAATAATACTGTTGCTGTTTCTAAATATGGTAGTAATAAGCTAGCACTTGCAGAGATAAAAAATCCGCAAGCGGATTTTACACCCTGCTTGCTAATAACGGAGTATCGTATAGTTGATAAATTTATCGATACTTACGGCATTTATCTTTTGGTATACATCGATCGCTTTCATCATCTCTGTAATATCCTTTCTTGCAAACACATTGGGGGTTACAGTTTTTGATTAACTCGTTGCAGGTCGATGGTGGGTTGAAAGCAGCTGCACAAGATTCATCTAAACACCTTGGACATGGATTCCATATTTCGTATTTTCTTGTGCATTTGACCGTTGCTGAAATATGTATTCAATTTTGTTATTGGTATCACCGTGTCTGACATATTGTTACTACATTAGGGTTTAGTAAAACGGACTCATGAAAATGAAGAATGCTGTATGAGTTTGCTAAAATCGCAACGGTGACGAATCGTCATCATCAAATCATCATACGAAGAAAAAAAATTGTTCAGTTTAATGAAAAGAAGAAGCTCATATTAAAAATATCTCCACACCCCGTTTTGTTTTATTTTGTACAGTTTCCCTAGCAAATAGGAGTTAGTAATATGTCCAAAACAAAAAAAAACACTTGGTATAATCTTTTTGTTATACATATTATACAAATATATTGGTAAATCCGACGATCGTTTTTTTTTTTGTGTTTTGATCAATGGGGAAGAAAACGCAAAGCTATTTGCAGATGGCGCTATGGACGCTTGACTCATAACAACTTTCAATTAGTTCCGGTTTTTTATTATTGTGTTATAAATTAGTTTTTTTTTCTGTAAAATTGTTAAATGGAAAATGTATACGACTTGGACTGTTCCTCAATTAAAGGCGAAGTTGAAAAGTACATAATTGAAATCGTAACTTTTCCCACGTCTTCTTCATCCGAGAATATTTAGGAAATTAATGATTTCCATTATTATTGCAACCAATCGCTACACAACGCGGCATTCTTTTAATTATCTTATGTTTAGTTCACGTAAACAATTTTTTCTATACGTTTTGACAGTTAGTATGAGTCAAGCGATATCAGCGCCTCTATCGGCGAGCTTTATCAGTTTTCTTCCCCATTTCATATGACATTTCTTTTTTTGCTGTACTTTATTTTTTAAAGTTGTAGAAAAAAGTTGTCATATGCTTACTCAATATGTTTACATCCGCCATCAAAAAATCACCTGGCACACATCATTAACTACTATATTTTTATAATAATATCCACAATAACTACTATTATATATAAAATAATATCCAAAATATGCAGTTGTTAAACCAACTCACGACATTCTTCAGCAGGAATGCAGGGAGATTTGGGATCATCCCTATCTTTTCTCCTGTACCCAATTTTACAGATACATCCAGGGAGGCAAGGGTTCGGAACACTGCATTGTGGTTGTGGACGAACGTCATTTGTGGGACAGTAATCTGTAGGGCACGGTACTTTGCATTGGACTAAAATTTCATTTACTGGACATTTTCTGTGAGTTTCTGCTAATGTTTCTCCAAATCTATCTTCTAATGTTTCTGAAAATATTACAAATAAACATATTATATCATCTTCTTCTTCTTCTCGAGTCGATAGCGAATCAAACAGACTCCTCCCAAAATTCTTCCACGCGGATAGCATTCTTGGTGGTCAGCATCAAGTCCTCCCGCGATCAGGTGGCAGGGCAGGAAGGACAAGATGTCAGATGGTCCATAGTTTGGGGGATATAGTGTCCCAAAAACCAACGATACTCGTTGTAGCGCGGTTGGGCCAGGTCCTGACTAGCCAGAAAATGTATATTTCACTTTTGTAGAAGTGTCATAGTTTTCGAGATATTGGCACTTTTATGAAATACTTGAAAATGTCTCCCTTAAGACAAAATTACCAACGCCACGTCTACAAATTTAGGTATAATTTTATTGTGTTTTTTTTTCTAAGTATTACAGAGAAATAAAGCTATCGATAGGAATAAAATTTATTTTTTACGGAATAAAATTATACCTAAATTTGTAGACGTGGCGTTGGTAATTTTGTCTTAAGGGAGACATTTTCAAGTATTTCATAAAAGTGCCAATATCTCGAAAACTATGACACTTCTACAAAAGTGAAATAGACATTTTCTGGCTAGTCAGGACCTGGCCTATCAGCACTCCAACGATTATCGTTGGTTTTTGGGACACTATATGCGGAACGGTCCCCCAAACTATGGACCATCTGACATCTTGTTCTTCCTGCCCTGCCACATGTTCGCGGGAGGTTTTTGGGACAACCTGTATAGCCCAAGCCAGCACTCCCTAAGAACCCCCACCTGAACAAGTTACAGCATAGGAACATAATTACTAAAAAACCAGCTAAGGGCCAAGTGCGAGTCGGACTTGCACATGAAGGGTTCCGTACCATCGTACAAGAAACTTCAAAAACACGTCTCTTGTATGGGGCCCCCATTTATTTTTAAATATATTTTCTTTTGTTGGTGTTGGCTTTATGTACGGAACCCTAATAAAAGAGCTAGTATAATAAAAGCATTTCACAGTTATTCGTTGATGTAGTCAACTACCGTAGTTTCTGCACAATCGAAATCGTCTTCACTTGAAATTCTTAAATACGATGATTACCTACTTTTTAGGGTTCCGTAGCCAAATGGCAAAAAACGGAACCTTATGGATTCGTCATGTCTGTCTGTCTGTCTGTCTGTCTGTCTGTCTGTCTGTCTGTCTGTCCGTCCGTATGTCACAGCCACTTTTTTCCGAAACTATAAGAACTATACTGTTGAAATTTGGTAAGTAGATGTATTCTGTAAACCGCATTAAGATTTTCATACAAAAATAGAAAAAAACCAATAAATTTTGGGGGTTCCCCATACTTAGAACTGAAACTCAAAATTTTTTTTTTCATCAAACCTATACGTGTGGGATATCTATGGATAGGTCTTCAAAAATGATATTGAGGTTTCTAATATCATTTTTTTCTAAACCGAATAGTTTGCGCGAGAGATATTTCCAAAGTATTAAAATGTGTAACCCCCCCCCTGTAACTTCTAAAATAAGAGAATGATAAATCTAGAAAAAATATATGATGTACATTACTATGCAAACTTCCACCGAAAATTGGTTTGAACGAGATCTAGTAAGTAGTTTTTTTTAATACGTCATAAATCGTAAACCGCAAATTACCTTTCATTCAATCAACTAAAATATAAAAAATATTGAGTTCAAGACAAAATATAAAAAATATTGATTATGAATTTATACGGAACCCTCGGTGCGCAAGTCCGACTTGCACTTGACCGGTTTTTTATTATCTGCACCTATTTAAGATATATGTTTAAATGATCACTGATACTATATCCATCTTACCTTTTGTTATAGAGCAATCTTTCCCTAGAACACACAAGCTTTTGGAGTTTCTGTAATAATTATCCTTACAATCGCATCCGTATTCACGTGGATCACCTTCACATAAGTAGGTCTTATTCGAAGCCCACATATCACAGGTCCTAGGTGGACAAGGCTTCCGATGATAATGTACTTCATTGGGGCCACAGGTAGGTGCTGTAAAGATTACCATTGATCATATTACGATCACTGTAATAGCCTCGTAAGGTCCAAGCTAAATTTAAGCAGGTAGTTATTGCGGCCCAACGACCTAAAAAAAAATACCCTATCGTTTGAACTCAAATGTGGTTCATTCAGAAATGGAGCCAATATTCAAATCGTAATACGAGTCAGTTAAAATTTTAGGTAGTTGTGACTGAATTACTACTAAACCTATGTCCTAAAAATAGGACGTTGGGCCTTACGAGGATAGGGGTGCTTTGGTAAAAATTAAATACAGGTAACGCTAGCTTGTCTCCGTCCCATATAGGCCATGAAGATGATTTTGACTGATTTTGTTTCATGAGTAAAAAACCTGCTTTCTAATAAAAAAGCATTTGAATCGGTCCATCCGTTTGAGAGACAGAAAAACTGCGTATACTTTGCGGCCTTCTTTCTTATGTGGGAACCATAGACATCCTCGTACGTACATAAGCATCAGGCTTATAACACTGCTCCTTTGCAATAGTGGTATAAAATCGACACTTTTATACCAATTCGGAATTCGCCCAATGTGTTGAGTAAAGCACTTGTCCGACCGCCGGCCAGAAAGCGATACTATCGACTATTTTGTCGCTTAAGAAACGTACAACAAGATGTAGATCTCGTGTGAGTATAAGAGATACATATATATATTAATAGTTGATCGCTGGCTGTTCACACCACCGGCGAGAACTCGCTGTCCACTAGTTTGTCATGGTTTGTCGCGGCAACAAGAGCTATCAAAGATAATACTCGCCGAGCGAGTGGAGCGAGTATCGCTCATCGCTCTCGCACACTCGCTTATAGCCCAGCGACAAAACTACAACCCCCTTCTCGCTGCTCGCCAACGCGTTTCTCGCTCATGCTCTATTCGCTACTCGTTATCGCCGGCGGTCGGACAAGTGCCTAAGACCTAACTAACATAAGCAAGGTATGCGAAGAGACTGTTGCCCCAGGCAGCACTGGGGACAATATGGGTTATTAAAAAAATATACTAACCAGGTGGACACTCTTTACTCAGAACACACGATCCATGGGGATGTCTCAAGTAATTATTCTTGCAGTCACAGCCACCCTTACGTGGTCCATCGCAAACGTAGGATGTATAATTTGCATCACAAGATCTTGGTGGACAAGGCTTTACCTTATAATAAGTCTCATTGGGACCACATACTGGTAGCCCTGCAAAAAAAATAACAATTCGTCTGTGCAAGTCGATAAAACTGTGCTAATAAAAACCAAAACCGCCGCCCGCCTTTGTGCATCCATGTATTTTTTTTATAAATTTTTGTTGTCTTATTTTGTCGTACAATAAAGAGTATACAAACAAAAAAAATGGAAATGCGTCGAAATGGAGATGCAATCAGGAGGTCGCGGGTTCTAGTCCCGGCAGGGTCCAACTTTGTAGGACTCGGTTTGGTTGGTGGTAGGGCATTTTCTGAGCCCGCCTGGTTAGCTACCACCATCTTATCTATGTCTTGCCGCCAAACATCAATGTTAACAGCATTGATGTGTTCCGGCATGAAGATAAGATAGCCAGTTCCCCATTGCGTTGGGAAATCTTGGTAAGCCCGCTTCCAAATTCGGCATCATCAGCACTTACCATCAGGTGAGATGATTTGGCATCATCAAAAGAAAATTAAATACGCAGACTCTATGAAACTTTTTACAAATATAATTAAGAAAGGATCTTGGCCTGAGTGTATTAACAACATTTTCTAAAAATTTGTATTTTCATTTTCATTTCTTTGTCTTTTGTTTTAATTTTCTTTATAGGTACCTATAAAATAAACATTGGTACTTCTGTCCCTCTATAATCTAAATAATGTCAAACTTTTTTAATAGCACCGATGTTCTTTATAAGTATCAGTCAAAAAGTTTGTTGGTTGAAAAAATCCGACAGATGGCGTTAATTTGAATCTATATTATGGCGTTATTTGGTTTATACATATATCGCTATATATCGGTTTTATTTTTACCTCAAACGCTGTCAAACCTGAGAATTAACTGAGTTAAAAATCTTACCAGATGTACGCGTCGGGCTGGTGTCTTGGGCGCGGACGACGGCTACGAAAAGTAGTAATATGAACAACATACTAATAATGTGTCATCAGTTGCACGTGCAACTGAAAACAGCACGAAATTCTGCTCTGTACTGCTTTTAAGTGTCTGTAGTTGTTTGCTTGCTCGCGATGCGACGTTCACGTATGGATGTTCTATCAAATAATACGGTTCCGTATTTTATTAGTCGTTTGCGGTATCAAATTTATCTCAAGGTTCCGTTTTTGTTGTGTTTATACATACATATACATATTTTTTACATTTGTGTCGATATGTCGCAGTAAGATAGTCAAAGCCGTAATATAGTTATATCCCTAGGGATATAATTATATGCCGGGATTTACTTATATATATGACAGCGGTTCATAACTATCTTACTAGGGATATAACTATAATACGAGCACGATCTAGTAATATAACTATCTTACTAAACTAATCTAGTAAGATAAGTATATTTTCTTTAATTTGCACAACTGGTACTCATTTTAAATAAATAGCTCCAATAAAATAACTTGTTTATTACGAAAATCTCACAAAAAAGCAAACAAACAAGCTCCATACTCCGGTTAGTGACTTTATCCTCTTAACCAGAGGTCGCGGGTTCAAATCCTGGCCAGTGCACCAATGAGTTTTTCGAAACTTACGTGCATTTTCATACCGACTGCTGCTTTAACGGCGAAGGGTAACATCAATTCAATTTAAAAGTCAATAAGTCTTTGTGAACCGTTGTCTTTAAAAGTGAACCTTATAGCTTTGGTGGTCTTGGGCTCATTTGATATGTATCGACACATTTTTGAGTCTAGATATCGTTTAATACAGGTTTTGTTCCACGTTTATGGCACAGAAACTCGGTAAGTGGGTACCACATATGTGGTTTGACTGAAAATCAAAAAGATCACCGACTCTTAGCTGTAAAGTGTAACTTATCAGAATATAACAAGCACCCTGCTATGCTCAAAAGAACTCTAGCCCTCGATGAAACTTGGACTTGGACCGAAATCAGCGATGGTTCTGGCTGGGGACAAATGACAAGGCACCGCATGTTGTGGCATGTAATGTTCACGAGAGAAAGAGGATGCTATTGGTAGCATCGCATTTTATAGGCTTCTTGATGAAGGTCAAACAATCACTGCCTCAGTATATGTTTCTATACTAAATGAAGAAATTCCGGAATGAATGAACAAACAAAAATCTACTCACCTGTACTTCTTCAGGATAACGCCCGCCCGCACAGGGCCGGGATAGTCACCGATTTTTTTAAAGAAAAAAATATATCGCTCTGGGCACATCCCCCTTACTCGCCAGATTTAAGGCCGTTGGAGTACAGCTGCGTTGATGAATTCAAGAGGATGTTGCGAGGAAAAACGTATGACAATTAGGAACAACAATAAGTTCACTAGAGAACATAACCACTCTTAGTAAGGAAAATCACAAGTACAGAAACTTCCAGAGTGTTGGAAGGCGGTAATGGATAGAGAGGGAGATTATATATAATTTATTGTTATATATTAAAATAAAAGTCTCTTCTATGTGAAAGAAATATTTTTTTCTTACCACACGTTTGGTGTGAACAACCTAATATTTTTAGAAAAAAAGAGGTGGATCGATTAAGTAGTTAGTTCGTTTTTTATCTGTACAAAAATTACTGATCCCTAAAAAGAATAGATTTAATTTGTTACTTTCAAAGTCATATTTTATTATTTGTTTGTATAGATGGCGATATGAACATAACTAATTATTTATTATACTTACACACTCTGTACATAACTCTGAGCAAAGAGCAATTTTCAGGAGACAAAAGACAATTAAATATATGTAACCATAAGGTTTTGCGAATATTTAACTAAAGTAAGTCAACGGAACTCGAAATACGCGTAACGCGTACGCCTTTCATCAATGATTAAATATCATTGTTTTCTATCCATTTATCTTTCAACATGTGACAGAGCTTTATCTTTTTAACCGTAATAATATCAAGATTTAAATATAATTTAAATTTAATATTTTAATATATTTTTATATTTTAATATATAGAAAATAAAAAAGTCTGATGTTCAGAGTCGACCACTTTCCTCTTTAGTACAAAACCAAGTAGGTACCCTCAGATCAAGAATACTAGATCTAAGTAGGTACCTATATACTTACGTCTTTGTACAAAGTCTGCTACTTTATCTGTTGTGCAGACAATAAGCATGTCTTTTTGAGTTTACGCAGCTAAGCATATAAGAGTGTCACAACGTGAATTATTATTTTATAAACAAACCTTATTCAAGACTGGAGTCGACATACAAAACTAACTAAATAACTGTTTAATTTGTATAAAAAGTCCTTTTTCCGTTTCAGCCTATTCGACCAATGACAAAATTTGAAAATTAATATAAAAAATTAAGGTTTTAAAACAACTAACTATTTCCAAAGTACTATTAGACATTTAGAAATAAAATAATGCTTGCTAAATACACGTGTCTGAATATTTTGAGAGTACAGTGGTGAAGAAGCTATGAAAATGGATTTTTTCATTACTGAAAAACGCTATCTTTTCATTAAAAATACTTATTAGGGTTCCGTAGCCAAATGCCAAAAAACGGAACCCTTATGGATTCGTCATGTCTGTCTGTCTGTCTGTCTGTCTGTCTGTCTGTCCGTATGTCACAGCCACTTTTTTTCCGAAACTATAAGAACTATACTGTTGAAACTTGGTAAGTAGATGTATTTTGTGAACCGCATTAAGATTTTCACACAAAAATAGAAAAAAAACAATAAATTTTGGGGGCTCCCCATACTTAGAACTGAAACTCAAAATTTTTTTTTTCATCAAACCCATACGTGTGGGGTATCTATGGATAGGTCTTCAAAAATGATATTGAGGTTTCTAATATCATTTTCTTCTAAACTGAATAGTTTGCGCGAGAGACACTTCCGAAGTTGTAAAATGTGTGTCCCCCCCCGTAACTTCTAAAATAAGAGAATGATAAAACTAAAAAAAATATATGATGTACATTATCATGCAAACTTCCACAGAAAATTGGTTTGAACGATATCTAGTAAGTAGTTTTTTTTTGAATACGTCATAAATCGTAAACCGCCATTTACGTTTCATTCAAGTTACAACGAACTACAAAAACTTTTATATTATGTTGCTTGCTGCTACGGAACCCTTCATGGGCGAGTCCGACTCGCACTTGGCCGCTTTTTTGATTTTTGAAGGCTACACTCAAAGAAGTTCTATACCGTCGCTCCGGAGCGGGGTGCATATCTGTGGCTACACTTATCCCAGCGTGTTCTTCGTTACCATACGTAGATATTTTTGAACATATTGCGCATAATATTTCACGAATTTCAGAGAATTTCGATAATTTTTTTGTAGAAAAAATTTACCCAATAGACCTCTAAAAAAACGCCTATACAGTATTTAATGGAACCCTACTCAGTCAGTTTTTACATGAGAGCACATGATATCACTAATTCATGAAAGATCTTGAATGTAGCTAGAAAATATTTAATGGAAGTAAATTAATTTTGGGGGTAATATTATTCTGTTGATCTTTCAAAACTGAAACGGCAATTTCATAGGTAAGCACCTAATATTTTACCTTTGCACGTCGTAGACACCCAATCAGTTATATATAAATACGTGCAAGTTACTGTACTGAGTAGTAACAAAAAATGGGTTGTTTCTATTGATCCCCGCGTGATTGTTTCCGATGGGGATAAACAAAACTTTTGGTTTTGTATGTCCCCGAATTTTTGTGATTTTTTTATTTAATTTTAAAGTTTCGTTTCTCCCCGAATTTTTTTAATCAACAATTCAGCTCTTTGCACATTTCTTATTCTAAATAATATTAAAACTACCATAAAATAATTATCATGAAGTAAAAAACTGGAGTATTATAAAACAACATCTATTATACAGGCCGATAAAAATCTTTGGCAATATTTTAACAGTGGCTTCTACTCATCAAACTAAACAACTTTTCCCAAGAAACTCATGGTGAAAAGAAAAAAAAATGTGGACTTCTCATACAAAGTTCATCAACCAGCTGACGGATTTGTATGAAGAGTCCAAAATTGTTTTTCCTTTTTGAGGGTGAGTTTCATGAGGAAAGTTGTTCAGTTTGATGAGCAGAAGCCACTGTTAAAATATTGCCAGAGATTTTTTTATCACCTATATAATTAGTACCTAAATATGAAAACTGACTTTATTTACCATTCCTTAAAATGTTTCTTGCCAAAGTACCAGTGTCGTTTGAATTTGAATTGAAAATAATAAAAAAAATATGTTTCGGGCACGTATGAAACTTTAAAATTACCGTATGTCCCCGCATAAAAATTCAGGACATACAAAACTAAAAAAAGGAACAACCCCAAAATTGGTTCTTAATAACTAAATCCTCTCTATAACACAGCTTGATTCGTTAATTATTAGCACAAGGGTGGGTCTAAGCCCAGATTTGTACCGAAAAAGGCTGAGTGGATACCTAGTACCCAAAGAAAACTATTACACAACTCCCGATTGAGGGTACTAATCGCGTCCCATGTGTCGAGTGCATGATATTTTACACATAAAACAAGTTTTAGACGATTGGGGTAACTAAGTAGATACACGTGTAGAAGATTATCAAAAATTAGATTGCTAGCTAAATCTGAACGTTAGTTACGGGGGTGTCTATCTAGACGAATTTGAAAAAAATCGTTTGTCCCTTTTTCACTTCGCGAATAAGCAACGGATCGACGTGATTTTTTGCACAGATACGAGTAGATATAGTTGAAGGGGTTGGAAGTGGCATCTAGGCTACATTATTTCGTAAAAATTGCTAATTAATTTCCTCAACAACTACTAAATCTGAATAGTAATAGTTTTTCAGTTTCCCATACAAACTCTTGATTCACTATTCAGATTTAACACCCTGTATAAAGGATCCTTCAAAAGTAGGTACCAGAAAAAAACATCTGGAACTTTCACTTATGAAACTGAACAACTTTTGAACCTATAGGAAAGTATGTATGTGTTTGTGTTTCTGCGGCGAAAGTTCTTCAATGTTATAAATAGAAGTAACGATAATTTTTTTCAGGTATCTTAGAAGGACACTAAGTACGAGTATATTAAATAACATTAAATCACTGATCAATTGGTCACTCTGAACATTTATTTCTATTTTGTTTAGGCTTTACGTTGTCTGTCAACCATGATGACACGGTATTGATTAGGTAATATTTGTGGAAAAAACCTGATCATTGAAATAAAAATTTAAATGTAAGCATGCAAGACATTCAAAAATACGCTGGGGGAGTTTCTTTTGAGAACCGACATTTCATCTCACTCCAGTATGTACGTGCCTTTATTATTATTATTTAATTTATTTTTCTGTTTTCACAAAAAGAACCTAATGTGAAAGGATCGAATAAAACCGGAATCTTAATAAAAATATTTTATTACAAAATTTATATTAACAAAATTCTCATCCACAAAATTATAATACATCTGTAATTATTTTCACATACAAAATACCTACTTAAATAAAATTTACAAACTTATTTATAAATATAAATGATATTTATTAAGTAGGTAACATTTTGTGGTCCTAGTTAATTACAATAAATAAATATTGTATATGAGTTATTACAAATTCTTATTATTTTGAGTTTACGTAAGTTACGGTTGGCACAAATATCTTTTTGGAGCCAGATTCACACAAAAATGTTAATGAACTGATTTATAAATGAGCAATTTCTATTTACGCCTAAGTGAATTATATAAGGCGGTATTCACACAGGAGTTTTTAATATGTAACTGAGTACATCAAACAGAACCGAAACGGCTGAAGGATACCGATTCATTATTTACATTTAATGGCAGCGCTGCGCTGGTTTACGAGTTGCATCTTCCAACATTGCTATATCACCCCTCTGTGAATACATCTAACTCTGAACTCATAAAATACACCTACATAATGCTTTAATAGTTAACTGGCACAAAATTCGCAGAGAAATAAAAGATTAACAGATTTGAGAGTAGATAGATATAAACAGTTAATATTTTAGAAATGAAGTGAGAGATGTATCAGATATTGATATTTAACATGGCACAGCATTGGCCACAACACCTGAAGATAGGTAGAGTAGATAGAAAAAATATTTTACACCTCCAAAAGGTGCCTAAGACATACAAATATGTAAGTAAAACATAAAATTAAGTATCTATTTATAAACATTTAATGCCTCTAGTATTTACACAAAAATATTATCATTCATTATGCACAATTTGTTCAACACAGAAGACTAGCCTTCGCTAAGTAAGTACAAAATTGTTACTTACGAATAAAAATAATCTAAAAATTCGTTATTTACTATTTAATACAAATATATTCATTATTACAATATAATTTGAATTCAGTCGCGTTTCTGTAGTTCGTTGAACACATAATAAATTACACTATGATTCCTTTTAGGACGGATTTCATATCACTAGTAGGTAATAGTCATTTCAACATTTCTTAGAATCTCTTCATCCAAGTTGAGCAGTTTTTAAATCACGCTCAAGCTCTGTGAACCGTCACGCGGTTACAAATCTTGATTGACACTATTATCTTTATTTCACACCTATTTTACTGGGTGTAAAAATACCTCTCCCGAAATTAAAGGAGGAAAACTCATAAAACTGGTTAACTTTCCCCAAGAAAGTAGTAACGTATTCTCGAAAAAAATGTTCCTAATCATACTAAATTGGCCAAACAGCTAACCGCTTTGTATAAAAAGTTTAAAAGATTTCTTAAAATTTATTATGGGAACCTTGGGGAAAGCTATTCAGTGTGAAAAATACAGCCCATGAACACTTTTGATAATCTAGAATGAGTCTGAAGCCCTGGATTTTGCTAACAAGCATTTAGCTGACAATTTTAACTGGGGTCTCAAGATGTATCCTCACTTAATTTTATATCCATAAACCGATATTTTTTCACTAAATTGCCTGTATTGTGACTGTAGTATCTTTGCTACTATAGTTCGGTGGTGGTTTCCACTGCATTGTCGTAGTAAGCGTTGTAATTTCGCTTACCAAATGTTACGTTGTCGTTGTCCGAAGCCCTGCAAAAGAAATAGGCTTTTTATATTTATACAACAAAAAGAAACGCGGG
The DNA here is from genome assembly GCA_958295455.1 of Coleophora deauratella. Taxonomy (NCBI): domain Eukaryota; kingdom Metazoa; phylum Arthropoda; class Insecta; order Lepidoptera; family Coleophoridae; genus Coleophora; species Coleophora deauratella. Next base: position 5,704,315 of record OY282393.1, read on the forward strand.
CTTTAAATATTAATACAATAAAATGAGGCAGAACGTGATTCAAAAAAGCGGTCAATATTTTTGAAAGACCTATCAAACGACACCCTACACCATGGGATAGTCGAGAAAAAAAATGTCATCCCCACTTCACATGTAGGGGAGGTACCTTTTTCAAGATTTTATTTTACCAGTTTTTCGGCGTAATTAATATGCATATTCCTGCCAAATTACAGCTCTCTAGTACTAATAGTTTCTGAGCTAAGCCGCGGACAGACAAACAGACAGATGGACATGGCGAAACTATAAGGGTTCCTTGTTGACTATGGAACCCTAAAAAGGAAGAGTAGATTTAATAACCCACCCAATGCACAAGTACTTTAGGCCATAAATCACAATCGGGGGAGTGGCCGATAGCGATTACGGACCAATTAATTCAAAAATACCAGAGTATTTTACAAAATATATACTGATATTTATTCCCAACGGGAAGAGCATCAGATGTCCTACATTGAAATAATCAATGATACATTAATCTAATATCCGAGACACGTTTCAATATAAAACGTGTTTCGTTTCAGTGCGGTTATCATACAATCATTAGTCGAGAAATCCCAATGGAGACTTCGAAACTTCGAAGAAAAATATATAGGGAAAATCTTTGCGAACACAAAGAATACGTCATAGGACATTTTTCTCCAATAAATCACCATCACACGTAGATTTAACGCCATATTTCCCACTTACCTCTGTAATCCGGGTATTTCATCATACGCCATAATTGGCTGTGTTTTCTTCTTATGATTGTTCCCACTGTTTATTTTCCTTCCGAGTGTCGTGGCTAATATGCCTCCGTTATTATTAGCTCTCGGTAATGTGCCTATTGCGTTGTTCAATGCGTGATTGTTTTGAACGCCGCGTCTGTTGAGCGTTTGGGCGCGCGCAATGGAAGTGTTGTTTGCGATTGCGTCGAATAGTTGGCTGTTGTTTAGCGTTCCGTTGTCGTTGACGGATGAGGCCCGGATGGTGGTGGCCGATTCGGAAATCGTTGGGCTGCGTTCACCTAAAAGAGTATTTTTTTTTGTCATAACTGAATAAAGTTCATGAACTAAATATGAAAGTTACTTAAACGCCATATAATGTATACTTACAATTGTCTTTAGTCAAATACTGGACACTATGTATGTTAAATGCGTGATTATTTGGACTGAAATCTAGCTGTAAGTCCGAGTCTTCTACCGCCATGTTCAGGACCTGCAAAAATAAATAACGAATTAAAACTATGTTACTTTGCGATAGAAAAAATACATAAACTTAAATACAAATTTTCGACCTAGTTGCAAACATAAACATCAATCAATAACTCCTTTAGGTTTAGAAAAATAATACCTATAAGGAATTGTAAGAAAAATTTTTGCTCGCCGTGTTCATAATGGTGCCAGCAGGTATATACTTATATATGAATACTTTATCAGGAGCTACGGTAGTTCTCGTGTTCTAGTACAGTAAATTTCTACTACAGTACTCTTTTGAACTTTAAGTCCTTATATCCTTACCTGAGTCTCATATCTTGGCGCGGGTTCGTCTTCACTGGACTCGTATCCCGATGGCGGCCGCGGCGGCGAAATATTCATACTCAGCGTTCCGTACTGCTGTAGCGCTTGCTCCTTATGCCTCTTGTACCTGTGGAAAGAAAACCTTATTATATTTTGCTTTGTATTGATTTAGTTGGTGAAAAGTGTTGCAGATAGAAGACATCATCTCAATCAGTGGCGTGCAGTCCATAGAGGCAGAAAAGCACTGCCTACCCTGATAAATCTGCCAGTTTACAAACAAAAAAAAATTTAAACTTACGTATTTTCATTTACCGTTACGCCCTCCATTTCCATTTACCTAAATATAACAATATCTACTCAACTCGTAAACAGCGCCACCTACCGATTTTGAGAAAAAACGCAGTACTAAAGTTGGTTAACAGAATCGTCTTATCGTATTATGTGACAGTGCTGCCGACTGGTGTCATAAGCAGACAACATTCTGCCTGTCTTTCGCCATTTTTTCACAAACACAAGTACAGTATTTTATACGGTTACAGTGTAGCCGCTATTTATGTATGTGAATAATTCTGTACTGAAATGGCGCGTGTGTGCGTGATTTGTAGGCACTGCTTGTTTTATTACACGGCCATTTTAAGAAGTCTAATATGAAAGTAGTGCTAACAAGAATTTAGATGGTATTAACAATTTGCCGTGTATTTTTTAATAGCTGCAAGATGGTTGCAAGACAATGATGCTCTTTGAGTTTACAAATAAGAACCATTTCATTTTATTCTTGTTTTTTGTGAGTCCATTCTTGGAAATTATTTAAAATAATGCCATATTCTTTGTTAACTGGTTGCAAGTGTAACGAAGTTTGAAAGAAAATTTTTATAAACTAGCTTATTGCGCATTTGTTGATAATTGAAAATAGCTATTTATTGTTGCTAAATGTTTGAGTAATTCAGGATAATAGATAACTTTAGCTACGAGAACTGTGCTGGAAATGTGTGTTTAGAGCTAAACTAAAAGACGGCGTGTTTTCGAAGTGAGAAATCTCAAATAATAGCTAAAGGAAGGTGTGTGCTAGAGTTTCGTTTATTTCAAATAAATTAATATTAATTAATAACTGGCTCCGCGAATTGTGTACACGGATATACTGTATTGTTTTCCGTGCATTTTATTGTCTAACAGTAAAACAGTTTGGAATGACACTGGCTTTAAATGCCGCGCCAACGTAGCACAATCTCTGTGAAAAGCACCTAGAGTCTTGTTTAAAGTTTTAAATATTTAAAAAGTCGTAGGTAACGAGACCAGTTGAAAAGGCCAGTTAAAGTTAACTGATACACATGATGAATGGTAAGTTTTCCATTTTTATATAAAATTTTATTTCTGCCTACCCTATGTGTAAACTCTGTGCACGCCACTGATCTCAATCGAAAAATTAGGAAAACATACAGAAAAATATTCTCGATAAATGAAATGCGAATATAAAAAAAATGTGTGAAGCTCGAAAAATAAGTCTTTATTTGGTTCTCAAATTCGCACGTGTGTTTCTCCTCTTTACAACCGCCCCCAATCCTTCATACGCCATTCACCCATCCTATAACCACATCAACCTTTCCAGTTTCAACACCACCATAGTCCATCGTGGTAACAGTTTATACACGCAAATTATCTCATCTCACTAATATTATAAATGCGAAAGTATGGATGTTTGTTTGTTTATTTGTTTGTGAGTTTGTTTGTTTGTTCCGCTTTCACGCCGAAACTACTGAACGTCGTCCCACCAGAGACAACACCAAGCAGACTCCTCACCTGTTCCAAGAGGCGCAGATGTAGACGGTGGCGGCGGTGGCGGCCACCAGCACCAGCGCCGCCAGAGCCAGCAGCGCGGCCGGCAGCGCGGTGGCGAGCGGCGGCCACCAGAGACAACACCGAGCAGACTCCTCACCTGTTCCAGGAGGCGCAGATGTAGACGGTGGCGGCGGTGGCGGCCACCAGCACCAGCGCCGCCAGAGCCAGCAGCGCGGCCGGCAGCGCGGTGGCGAGCGGCGGCCACCAGAGACAACACCGAGCAGACTCCTCACCTGTTCCAGGAGGCGCAGATGTAGACAGTGGCGGCGGTGGCGGCCACCAGCACCAGCGCCGCCAGAGCCAGCAGCGCGGCCGGCAGCGCGGTGGCGAGCGGCGGCCACCAGAGACAACACCGAGCAGACTCCTCACCTGTTCCAGGAGGCGCAGATGTAGACGGTGGCGGCGGTGGCGGCCACCAGCACCAGCGCCGCCAGAGCCAGCAGCGCGGCCGGCAGCGCGGTGGCGAGCGGCGGCCACCAGAGACAACACCGAGCAGACTCCTCACCTGTTCCAGGAGGCGCAGATGTAGACAGTGGCGGCGGTGGCGGCCACCAGCACCAGCGCCGCCAGAGCCAGCAGCGCGGCCGGCAGCGCGGTGGCGAGCGGCGGCCACCAGAGACAACACCGAGCAGACTCCTCACCTGTTCCAGGAGGCGCAGATGTAGACGGTGGCGGCGGTGGCGGCCACCAGCACCAGCGCCGCCAGAGCCAGCAGCGCGGCCGGCAGCGCGGTGGCGAGCGGCGGCCACCAGAGACAACACCGAGCAGACTCCTCACCTGTTCCAGGAGGCGCAGATGTAGACGGTGGCGGCGGTGGCGGCCACCAGCACCAGCGCCGCCAGAGCCAGCAGCGCGGCCGGCAGCGCGGTGGCGAGCGGCGGCCACCAGAGACAACACCGAGCAGACTCCTCACCTGTTCCAGGAGGCGCAGATGTAGACGGTGGCGGCGGTGGCGGCCACCAGCACCAGCGCCGCCAGAGCCAGCAGCGCGGCCGGCAGCGCGGTGGCGAGCGGCGGCCACCAGAGACAACACCGAGCAGACTCCTCACCTGTTCCAGGAGGCGCAGATGTAGACGGTGGCGGCGGTGGCGGCCACCAGCACCAGCGCCGCCAGAGCCAGCAGCGCGGCCGGCAGCGCGGTGGCGAGCGGCGGCCACCAGAGACAACACCGAGCAGACTCCTCACCTGTTCCAGGAGGCGCAGATGTAGACGGTGGCGGCGGTGGCGGCCACCAGCACCAGCGCCGCCAGAGCCAGCAGCGCGGCCGGCAGCGCGGTGGCGAGCGGCGCGGCGGCGACCTGCGGGCGGCGCGGCGGCGTTGCGGGGGTTAGCGGCGCGCGCACTTCGCTCACTGGCGCTTGGACGCGGGAAGCGACTAGGTTGCGGATGCCGCTGTCTATTGCTCTGCAATAAAGATAAAGCTTGAGTAACCTCCAGCAATCAGAACTTGGCCTCCATGTGTGACTTGGGTCCGTGACAGGCCAAAGGTGTTAGAGATCCAGGAAGGAAAAAGTATCGTAGCGAGGAAATAACACCTCGCTACAGCCTAACCTTCCCGAGTTATGGGAAGATATACCCGTGTCCGTTCAGGGGGGACGATATGGGTTGTTAACAGTTATCATAGCGGCCGTGGCTCAGTGTGACTTGCGTGGTCGCGTCGATCGAGCTAGTTAACCGACTATACCTTTTTATACAAAATAAATAAAAACGGTGACTAAAAACTGTCTTACGAATAATCAGGCAATTAACGTCTTCATGTGTCAATTCCCTTGTAAGTTTGTTTACCTTTTATTCATTGTGGAATCGAATAAGGTATACAGATACGGTCATAGCCTGGATGGGTTTGACTGTTAGTAGCATTTATTCCGACCGTTTGCGTGCTTCACAAAGCACATGAAGTAGTCGGTCATTAAGCCATTTCGGAGGCCTTATATTTTATTGGATGTCGGCTATTTTATACGAGATCGATAATATGTGCGATGACAAACTTCTCCCCATTTGTTATTTTTTGTGAGAAAGGACATACTACTTTTAAAAGAGACCAAGCCCTGATTGATGGAGTTCGCGAACTCCAGCGTAGGGCTAGTGACCAAACTTAATGTAATTTTTCAAGGTGTAGAAAAGACATCTGATAAGAGTTTAACTACCAACTAGATCGTTGTTGTCCGAAAACTGTTTAAAGTAGCTTGTAAAGCACGCGAAACGGTATCATAAAATGTCAGTAGAGATAGACAAAAACTTATCAACGCATACTCACTTTTTGGCAGTGTTTGATTCCCTAGTCAAAATCTGTCCGCTGCTCGGATCAATAAAGTACAGCCACACGTCTGAACCCTTCGGATCACTCTCCAAAGTGCCGTTTTCTCCTAAATAATGTCTTGCTGTCAACTTCTCTAAGCCGACGACTAGACCGGTTTTTTCTTCAATTGCAGCCAGAAGACTTCTGGATCGCCTTCGTAAGGCATCCGCATCCAGATTTGCGACTTCTAAAACTAGCTGGTTGTCTTTTTGGAGTAGATTTATCTGTAACAGGAAGTAACAAATAGTATTTTCTCTTTCTTTCTTGTCTTGTGGATCAGTTAAAGGAAACAACATCAGAAGAAACTTTTAAAATGAAGTGCATGAATGCTCCATAAAATACGAGCAACATAAACTAGGAGTATTACATTTTAAAGTACCACCAATAATCCAAACAATATCGCAATGCTCACTGAAATTACTAAATGTTAAAAAAAAAACAATGTCTTTTTTCTTACCACCACGGAAACCCTCGCAATGTTATAATTCTGCGGCGACTTCGGATTGTCTCTGGCACTGATACTGAACTTGAATGGAAGAACCTCCGCTGGAACGTTCTCGAACGTCTTAATGTTGGAAATGACTCCAGTGTCAGAGTCCAAACTGAAGTATTCCTCAGCAGCTTTCGTCCAGGAGTTCTTGTGATATTCTATTTTTCCAAACTCGCTGCTATCCTTGTCTCTCGCCTAAAATTGACATTGTTATACATTTATTAATTTCTAAAATGTACCAACATAATGTAGACTAAGACAAAGCATGTTGTTGACAAGTAAGTCATGTATAAAAACATATGGAAATTTCTAGGATACCCAGGCTCTTTAAAAAAACCTATTTGAGAACAGAGATGATATGTATCTCTTGCAAATCTAGTTTTTTCTGTTTTTCCTAAGAATTTGTTCTTTTTCATGCCACTCACCTTAACTTGTAAAACATTGGTGCCCAATAGCATATTTTTTGTCACAATCGCAAAATACTTTCCCTTAGCTCCAGCTATAGTCGATTGCTCGGGCAATATGAAAATGGGTGTGTTATCATTCACATCAGTAACATGGACTTTTATTACCGCTTTACTACTTTCAGGGTTTATGAGGCCTTGTATGGACTCCAGTTGGACTTCTAAAGAGTATTCAGCAAGGCTTTCGTAGTCCAGTGAGCTGGTGTTTAGGTAAATAGCGCAATCTCGGTCTTCTGTCAGCTTCACGTAGAATACTCCTGTAGAAGACATAAACAATTCAAGCTAAATAAGTTGTACTGCACACTTATGTTAGGTATCATAAGTAGCGAAAAATCTTGCAGAAATTGGAGTTATGTTCTGAACATCTAGGCGTTTATGACCACGCTCAAGGTGATTTGACAGATGACAAACTACAATCAGGAAAGTTTTCCGTTTAGGTTAGACACTCTTTTCAGATCCAGATCGTCTTCAGTATAGCTTCATATTAATAACTTGCTTGTTTATGACCTTAGATTGAGTGGGACATCTGAAGAATAGTAAAACTCGCGCTAACTTGCCTTTGGGCAATTATCTCTCCTTATAGTTTTGCCAAACGTATAGAACCGAATCACAAGTAACATTAGTTAATCTAAATAACTTACCAGTTTGCGAACTGTCGGTAAGTTTGCATTTGAGAGGGGTATCAGGAGAGTGCTCTCTTTTGTTCAGTAACGGCAAAACTCGAACTAAGGTGCCGTTTGGTGAATTCTCTGCTACGTGTTCAGTATATACGGTGTCTGCAAAACCTAGGCCCACCTATAAGGAAAAAAAAGCCTCATTAAGTGGAATAGGTAGATTTGTTTATGCGTATGAGATTAGCGGTTATTTATAGGTAACTACTGTATTAGTCACGTGATGGTTCACCCAGATCTTCACCTCCGTTGTCAGAGTGGGATAAGAAGTAACAGGAAAACTTACGTCTGGGGGTACTGTAGCGGAATGGCTGACGTACACCGTGAGACTCATTACAGATGACATTACTGGGTCTCCCTGGTCGTATGCTTGCACGTCCACCTGAAATCAGCCATAGTTTATTAATAAAACAAGCCCAAGAAAAATTCTAACTAACAAACATCGCAAAGAATAAACCGATGAATACAGAAACTTGGCTCCTTGGAGGGTAAATAAACTGGGTTCTAAAGTTTAACGGGCTATTTACATTCATCAGACAATTACGTGGATTGGGCAGCCCATCAGTACTATAGTTTATAATACTGAGTGGTCTTTTCTTGACCATGGATTCCACAGAAACCACACCACTTTTTCCAAATAATCAATGGCCAAAAAAAGTACAAGGTACGTATGACATATACAAAAGGCATTTAATAACTACTAAAAGCATTTCATTTAAAGAATTTAATACCGTCCGTTACTAGTTCTTGTGATAAAATCCATTTCATCCAGATTACATCAATGCAGTTTCATTTGTTATTGGTTACATGAAAACCTGTACAAAATAAAAAAGTAATCAAACACTCACAGTATATTCACTATCGGTTTCTTTCCTCAGATCGTCGCGGACCCTCACGGCCCCAGAGTCGGGTTCCACATGGAAGTATTTGCTGGCTTTCCCCCTGCCGACCAGTTTGTACCGAACCCTGTTATTGGGGGCTGTCGCATCACCATCCGAGGCTACAACGGTCTGAACAAGGCTGCCTATGGGAGATGTGTCCTCGATTGTGATTGGTCGGACCACTGAGGTGAATATTGGTGCGTTGTCGTTTTTATCCTGTGAAAAGAATTGATTTTAATAAAAGAGAAATTATGATCTATGTTAATTAACAGAGTTCTTAATTATATTCCATGATTATTACGGTTACTTAATTTTATCCCTATATTAAATTACAATTGAGATCGATAAACCCTCCCCAGGACCCAAGACTACCTCGAACCCATAAATTAGCGAATAACACGCTACTTTCCTTTCGCTCAATAGTGGACATAAGTCACGTAAAATAAATCAAAGACTTATTCATCTTCCTTGCCTTATTGTTCCCATTTATTTTGGGGGGAGGTAGGACTTTTCACAATAACGAAACCACTTACATCAACCAACACTTCCACCATGGTGGTTGCTCCAGGTGAATCGCTGGTATTCTCTTCAGTGCCAACGACGATCTCGTGTCTCACCGCCTCTTCCCTGTCCAGAGGCAGCAGGGTCCTGATCATACCCGACTTGCGGTCTATGGAGAACAACTCGAGATCACCCTTAACTATGGCATACGTTATCTCTTTCAACGTGTCTGGGTCTTCGGCCTGAAATGAATACAATAATTTATTCACTTAAGTAGGCGCGTATTACTCAATGGTAGCTAGGAAGTACCAAATATGTTTCTATTCCCACTGAACTGAGTGGTCATCGCATCAATTACAAGCTATAGCACAAATTCCCACTTCAAGGTACAATTATTTCACTGAAAGTTAGGTTAGTGTTAGTGGTTAGTATGAACATACTTCTCACAAAAATGTCTCACAAAGCTACACCAAATCAGATCAGAATCATGAAGCAGATGAATGAATCATGGATTTACATGCTTGGACAGTTAGCAAGAAAATAATAAAGCTAAATGGCAGTAGTTAGGCCATGTCAGAGGCGTTACTGACGGCTTGAAACTTCTGCCACTAGAACTGGCCAGTACCTTCGCCTCTCCAGACTTGCCCCCATATGTGGGATAGCTTAACCTTCTCAAGATATGGTAAGAGAGTCTGGTCCCCAGTAGTGGGGTCGCTATGTATGGATTGTTTAGGATAATAAAGATAGAAACTCACGTGAACTTTAGTGACGGGGTAGTTCGCCGCATTCTCGGGTACGTGGACGCTGTATAACGTCTGCGGGAACGTCGGCGGTTCGTCGGGCACGTCTTTGACCCGCACGGTCACGGATGCCGTGCCTAGCCGCTTGTCTATGGCCCCGTCAGTCGCTGTCACTACGAATGCGTACTCCTGTAATCAAAAATGTACCAGTAAGGACGTAAAGTTGTATTCTAAAGTATATTCCTACAATAGTGAACGGTTTAAGACTAATAGATAACACAACACACATATTATTAGATAGACACAACATTTTACTCCAAAAAACAATAGATCAAACCCTCCTATGTTGTCGTCGGATATCTAATCTAATATCTAATATCTGGGACAAATCACACACGGTCATCTGGCCCCAAACTATGATTCCCTGTATCTTGGGAACCATAGACTGATATACATACACATATACTTTTAAATACATACATATATAGATATAATACACCCAGACTCAGAGCAAACAATTCTGCTCGTCACAGAAAAGTTTGCCCTGTGTGGGGATCGAACCCACGACTCTCGGATCAGAGGTCAGGATCACTAACCACTTAGCCACCGAGTCAGTCAGGATAAAGTCTGATTTTATTCACAAAGTGATTCCATAGATAACTTGCTCAACTTCCCGTAACTTAACTGTTTTTTCAGCTATCGTGATTAGTACTAAATATAGGAATATGGAGAAGACCTGTATATTTGAATCGTCAGCGGTGTCGCTTATTTGTGACAACAAAATTAAAAAAGCGGCCAAGTGCGAGTCGGACTCGCCCATGAAGGGTTCCGTAGCAGCAAGTAACATAATATAAAAGTTCTTGTAGTGCGTTGTGTTTATGAAATTAAATGTTAATTTTTTATTTTTATATTTGAGTTGATTGAATGAAAGGTAAATTGCGGTTTACGATTTATGACGTATTAAAAAATAACTACTTACTAGATTTCGTTCAAACCAATTTTTGGTGGAAGTTTGCATTATGGTAATGTACATAGTATATTTTTTTTAGTTTTATCATTCTCTTATTTTAGAAGTTACAGGGAGGGGGGGGACACATTTTACCACCTTGGAAGTGTCTCTCGCGCAAACTATTCAGTTTTAAAAAAAAATGATATTAGAAACCTCAATATCATTTTTAAGACCTATCCATAGATACCACACACGTGTGGGTTTGTAGAAAAAAAAAATTTGAGTTTCAGTTCTAAGTATGGGGAACCCCCAAAATTTATTGTTTTTTTTTTCAATTTTTGTGTGAAAATCTTAATGCGATTCACAGCATATATCTAGGTACTTACCAAGTTTCAATAGTATAATTCTTATAGTTTCGGAAAAAAGTGGCTGTGTCATACGGACAGACAGACAGACATGACGAATCCATAAGGGTTCGTTTTTTGCCATTTGTACGGAACCCTAAAAAAGGTAACCTTCAATACAAAGTAGGCCCAAGCGCCTTGAGAACGCTAAAAGAAAGAAAAAATCTTTAACAAGCATATTTAGTATTTATTAAGTTGATAAAAAAGAACTTAGTGTTACTATTTTAATTTTTGTTGTCATAATTGCTTCTCAAAAATGTAAAGGTTCCTTGGTAAAATACCACAAAAACCTTTTTTTAATAGCTACATCAATAACGTAACTTATTATATGAAATAGACTTTATATGGAATTTAGAAAACCGTAATATTCATATTAATTATTATTATTTGGATATATGTAATTGTTACCTATTTAGGTAAGAATAGAAATTAACCCTAACGGACTTAAGATCTATTGAGACCACTTCCGCTGTTATAAGTATTTGTATAACGTTGTTAAAATGTTATAATATATGTATAACGTTCTCAAGGTTAATAGTTCTGATGAACTGCATGATGTATTTGGGTTCTCAATAATTTCATCACATACTAAGACAATAAAATATCTACCTACCTGCCGAAGGATTATAAATATTAGGTAAGTATTGTACAGATTACTTTGTTTAATTAATGTGAATGGGTAAACCGAAATGCCTATATAAATATATGATTTATTGCTATAAAATTGTGTGGCGATGCGTATATTAACGAAACAATAACAGACACGTATCAAGCGCTTACTACAACAATAATTAGTAATTTTGCTTCAACATAACAAATAACGGAAGAAATAACGAAGACTATATATACACAGCATTGTTTACTACAACACAACACTTGTAAAATGTTTTAAATAAGTACGAGTATAAAAAACTTAAATCTAGACTTAAAAAAAAATTGGTAGGTATCCCATAAAGTTCGATATCGAATGTTATTCAAGGAAACAAGACCGGCTTTTGAATAGGTCCTTGGATAAAATAACGGTCCGTCTCTGTTTGACAATTAACCGGTTTGAGTTCTAAGAAATGTGTTACAACTTTGGTCTCTGTGCCGTCTAATTTTTTTATCTGTGTAGTGCGCCCGCCCGCCAGCCACTCCAGCCAGCCGCCACGCCACCAGTCAGTCACCATATTCAAAGGAGATTTGAAGTATTCAATCATCGATTATTCAATGTCAAATAAACTGATTGACGAATTACAACTGTAGTGAAAAACTGTAAATGAGCTGTGGGTGCGTCGATATTTGCAGAGTATTTGTGGATAGGCGTAGTTTTGAGTGCGTATTTTAACTTTTACTCGTAAACATGGTTAAACCGACCGATTCCGACACAGGATTGAATGGCGTCGAGCAGCCGAAGTTAGAAGAAAACACTGAATCAGAAAATGCAATAAAAGACTACAGTTTAAAGATACGGGCTGATTCCCAGTTGGTGAAACTTCCCCAATTTATGCCCTCTGACCCAAACTTGTGGTTTGACTTGATAGAAATAATATTTGAAGCACAAAAAATAACTGAACAAAAACTCAAGTATGCTAACGTCATAATGGCGGTGGAACCAGAATTGATTTTGGAGATGGAGCACATTTTTAAAAGCACGAAAGCAGATTGCAATTATGATAAACTTAAATCCAAAATACTGGAGAGATATAAGGGTATCAAGGAATTAGAAACCAAGAAAAAACTTATTAATGAGGAATTGGGCGATCGTACACCTTCAGAGTTTTTAGAATATATGCAACGTGTTGCGGGAAATATTTTGCCTGAAAAAGATTTGCGCCATTATTTACTTCGTACTTTACCAGCAGATGTCGAATTAGCAGTGGATAAATTGTCTGCAATCGAGGACTCAATGAGCCTTGAAAAATTGGCGAAACAAGCGGATGTTCTTATGGAACTTTATACAAAATAAGTATATAAAATAGTTTGAATTATTTTTTATTTTCAAAACAGGTACGGCCAGGTAAATAATTTTGTAACATTTAATGACAATAAGCCTTATTAAATTCACTTCCGATTTAACACCCATGATTTTTTCTTTTTAATTTTACAAAGTCCAACTTACGACAAAATACCACAGTATTTTCTTGACTGGATTTTCTTAAACGATTTTTTATGTATTTATGTTTGTTGTAATTATAGGTGCAGTAATAGGCCTTATGCGACCCCGCCCCGTAAGGCGCGGTTTCGGTTTTACGCGAATTTATAGGTAGGGATAATGCTAAAAAAAAATTCAGAGCGAACAGATACAGATGTAGCTCAAAATTGTTGTTATATTTAGTGATATAACTCTATGAATATTTCACTATAAGATTCTGTGGCTGAATGTGTGATATTGCGATTTGTTTTTATCAGAGGTGTTTTTTTCAACCATTTAGATATCGTCAAATTGGGTATATTCGAGGATATAAATAGTAACCTTGGTAGTTTTAGTAATGTAATAACACTTTCACGACCACATAGAAACAATGTAAAACAAGATACCTGTCTGCTGACAGTCAGGCATTTTCATTAGCAATTTAAAAAATCAATGCGTCTATTATGATTTAAATAATAAATACCTACATACGGCCGCATCTCAGTGGTAACACTACCAGTGTAAGCGGAACGGATTACTGCACTAACTTACTAAATTATAAAAATAAATAAATGCAGAGAAACAAAAAAAATGCCTTTTCATTTAAATCCTATAAAATAAAAGGCCGATTCTTCAACCGAGTTACAATATCCTCCTAAAGCCGAAAGGCCTACTTGTAGGACTAAATGTCAGTAGTCATTCAGACCCGAGGTCATTTTATAATTTAATTTTTTTATGGCATATACGGTCCAGGATCTTATTTGTAGGTCATAATCCGCTATAAACTAAGACCTCATTCATGGAGACGCGGCGCGTTGCGCCGCCTGACGCGCCGCGTCTTCATGAACGAGACCTAAAAGCCCTATCCCCTCCGGCTCATGTCAGGTGATTAGTATAAAATAATATTTAATGTATCTTTATAATATATTTTTGGCTGACTCGGTGGCTCAGTGGTTAGCGCTCCTGACTACGGATCCGAGAGTCGGGGGTTCGATCCCCACCCAGGGCAAACATTTCTGTGATGAGCAGATGTGTTTGCTCTGTGTTTGAGTGTATTATATCTATATATGTATGTATTAAAATGTATATGTGTATGTATATATCAATCTCTCGTTCCCATAGTACAGGGAATCCTAGTTTGGGGCCAGATGACCGTGTGTGATTTGTCCCGGATAAAATATTATTATAATTTTGGTCATTTTAAATAAAATAAATAGTCATATTGGTAGGACCTTGGGTGGTAATGACTAGAAAACCAAAAAAGTCTTGGGCCTTAGGAGGATATTCTTACTCTAAGAAATCACAGATACCTACATAAAAGATTTCATGACTGAATTGCTCAGCAGATTTTACAAAATCACGACGGACTAATAGAAGAAGCTCCTATCAACTACTTTTTAGACGAAGGCGATTTTTTTTTACTGGACCGAGGATTCCGCGATTCTGTTCCTATTTTGGAATCGCATGTATGTGGTATACATGCCTTCATCCAAGAGTCGCAATGAAACCCAACTGTCCACGGAAGACAGTAATAAATCCATTTGTCGAACCCAACTGTCCACGGAAGATATTGGTGACTCTATTTCGATGGGTAGTTGAGGCTATAAAAAGGAAGATTTAAACGCGATTTTAAAATCTTTCGCTACAAAGTATTTAACTGCTCGTTGCCAACCACTATCACCGATTACAAATTAGCTGCTGCTCTAATAAAGACAGCGCGTACAATGAGTTAATTGCAACAATAAACAAAAACATAAATAAACCCAATCTTCTAGCGAGTTCGTCCTTGAAAATAATTTAAATAGACAGAGGGCAGCGTTTGTATTAATTCGCGAGAATTTGATATTCTTTGCATTGGGGACATGTCACGTAAAAATCGCCCGCACCTATTGCAGCGAGCATACTAGCAACGAGCTAACTAGCAACTAGCATATCAAAAGAACGAGCGTAACGTAAACGCACCTAATACCGCCAGGTTAAGCTTATTTCTGAGTAAAGTGCAAAAAATAAATACATATTCTATAGCTAGCGCCAGATGTTTCGTTTACTACTATTATTGATATCGTGTTCTTCTTGATCCAGTATTGAAATCAAAGATTATGTTTTAAAAAATAATTTAATACACATTAGGTCAATTACCTATTACCGACCCATGGCACCAGTGTTGTCCCCACTAACGATTTTTCAAAACCTATTACCGACCGCTGTAAAATTTATTTATCCTAAATTTAACAAGATCTTTAATGTTCGTTTATATTCTTAAATGCATAATCTTAAATAATACCTTATTTTTCTATATACATCAGGTTTCTACTCAAACTCCAAAAAAAAGAAACTTCCGAAATTTTCCACTTTAACAAACAGAATATTAGCATCTCACTACTTTATTATTTTTGTCTAAGTTTACTTTCACATATTTTGAATAGCTGAAACTCGTACAATACCCCAAAATGTTTTTATTATTATTATTATTATTGTAAAGTAAAAGGATTTAAAGAATTGAAATGATATCAAAAGTTGTTGTTTAGATGCTTTCTGAATTAATTAATTTTGTAAGAATGTGTTTTAATCGTCAAAACTTTCGAAAAATATTTGAACTTGTAAATATTTACTTGAGAAGAAAGACAACACACTTATACTTAGTCAAGAGCGTGACAGTATGAAACATACGTAATTTGTGGACACTGCCCAGAAACTGATCAATTGTCATTTATTCTGTAGAGCTAGGAACACAAGTATGTGTTCGTTTCATGCAAAATTAATATATCTAATTATTTTTTTATAAAACCGGTCGTTAAAGTGTAGTCCCTTCCCATCGCAATACATCACAATAATCAATCTTTTAGAAAACTGGCGGTAATGGGATACAGATTTTGGGGGGTCGTTAATAGGTGCATTTACGTTATAAGAAATTGAATTCTACAGACATCCGGAGCGTGTCCAACTTGAAGAAAATCAAGCCGAAAACACCACACTCATCAGATGTGGGATTCAATCAAGACATAATTGCAGGATGCAAGACGTATTACACCTACATTTTATATAAAAGAGAAGATGGCAGGCAAGCCATATTAGAGCACTACTGCTCTTGTATTCAAGGGAGGAGACCTTGGGAAGTTGTGTTCAGGTAATGAGCGTTATTGGGATTTGCGCGACATGAACCCACATTTTTACACCCCGCTCTAACTTTTGAAAATGTTACAATAGACGTGATAGTATGTAAAATAAATGAGTTTATATTGCTTTACATGTTTTTTTTTTATTATGTAACCCAAAATGGTTACAGTGAATTTTTAAAATAATAATCGACTTTTTATCTCAACTGTAAAGTAATTATTAAAATAACTAAAGTAAGTAGTAAATAGTAAAGTAAGTACTTTTTTTAAGCATAATAGACGCACTGCATTTTAATTGTAAAATACCCGACTGCCGGCAGACAGCACGGCCATATCAGTTTGTTCGACTTCAGATGTTTGTTTGATTGATATATTTTTACAGTATCTTTTTCTTCTATTGTGGTCGTGAAAGTGTTGTAACACTACTAAAACTACTAGAGTACTATTTATATCCTCGAATATACCCAATTTGACGATATCTTAAAAGTTGAAAAACTCACCCTGATAAAACAAATAACAATATCACACATTAAGCCACAGAATCATATACATATAATTAGATTCCAATATCTTAATATGTATACATGTGTCTACCTATAAATAAGGTATTCTCAGGGTTCGAAAATCAAGACAATTATTTTCTTTTAATTATCACTGCTGATTCGTCGTTTATGTCGTTAAAAGTTGTACTGTTTTCGCAAATATCAATTACTTAAACGTCAACATTACTAAAAGAAGTCTAACCTACGACTAAGCGCTATGACCGAGAAGCCTTAGCAGCCCTACTCACACACACATATTAACACGTGTACAGACATGAGAAGTGTCAATGTAAACAATGACACGATATTCGTATGAAGTGTCAGGGGTGTGATGAAAAGCCTTACCTTAGTCTGCTCGTAGTCGAGTTCGGTGCGGGTGTTGATCATGCCAGTCGAGTTGTCGATGGCAAATGGCAGGTGGCTCGGAATGGAGTAGCTGACGATAGCGTTGGCGCCTTCGTCTGCGTCCGTCGCGTGAACGTAACCGACCACTTCACCTGATTTACCTGTAGAAAAGTAATATAAGTTTTCATACCTTGCTTTGAGCGTCTTATCGCTTTACACTACCTTTACACACTATTTATTTTATTTTATTTGTTTTAGGAAGACTAACAGCTAAATGTTTACAGTGGTAACATTACACATGAATATATACAATGCTATTAATAAGTCTCCACCGATAGGACACTACATATGTTTAATTTAATTAAACTGTTGCATCATTAATCAGGCAACCGCCGTCTATACCTTGTGGATAGTACGGTTAAATACTACCATACGAAAAAGAGACAGAATTAAACTGTGTATTTATTTTTTATCTTCTTAAATTCACTATATGTATGTATTTTGAATGAAAAAGTTTTTTCTCGCTCCGTTATCTATCACTTTCTGAAACGTTGAGTGTACAAGTTTTGCATGGTAGAACAGTAATAGAACAGAAGTAGTACATACTAGGTAGGAAAAAACTTAACGTAGGAAAAGAATGTGTAAAACTATCTACTTAAATAAAAAATAAAAAACATGTTTCGTTTAACCGAACCTTATTGTAATCTTAAATGTATTTTCACAACCCTACATGTTGTATGATCACAGTATGGTTACCCTGGTAAAGATGACTTTTCACCAACTTCCTGTCCAGATAATATAATGCTTACTTAAGCTCTTTTATGTTCTCAGAAAAAAATACTTACCCTCGTCAACACTAAACATGTAGGAGTCTTCATCAAATTTGGGGTTGTTATCGTTTATATCGGTGACCTTGATGTTAACCGTGGCTGTGCTGGACAACTTGCCGGGGTCTTCTGCTCTTATCATCTGAAAAGAAACGCGAATTTAAACCTTCCACACATGAAATAGCAAACCTAGGATTTGATCTTGTCTCTTTGAACAGAATCACATAATGTTTTAGTAACGTCCCGCTGTTATTGGTAGGTAAATAAAGATGTTGTTGATGATTAATTGGTTAAAGTGGGCTTCGCAAGGATTCGAAGCAGTGTCAAAAGATCGGACAGTTGAGACATATGAAAAGTTCCGCTTGGTAGAAACTTAGTACTAGAGTAAGAAATAAAAACGAAAGAATTTGTAAAAATATCTTTTAATTAAAAACATTTTGAGTATGTGCGTATTCGCAACCGGTCTAATCGGAATGCATATGTCGTGGCCAGATCATAGAATTGATCACTTCATGATGTGGCCAACCATTTCATGAAATGGTCGCATTTCATGAAATGGAAAATATCTGCTGATCACATCATGATATGGTCTGGCCAGATCAATGAATACATCAACGTTTCACGATATACAGCTAAACGCACGGCTATTTCATGAAATGGTCAAGCATTAGTGATCATATCGTAAAATAGTTACAGTATCCACCGTTAGAGGCGCTGATATCTTTTTGTTTTTGTGATGTATCATGGCGGAGTACAGTTAATAATAAAAAGGCTATTAATAATGCACTAATTGAAAATAAAATAGAAGTTTAATGTCATTGCGATACTAAACTACATTTTTCGAAAGTCAATCAAAAAACGAGCGCACCGTAAAAACCTTGAAGTTCGGAAAGTGTTTCATAGGTTAGTAGATATCAATCTTAAAAGGTAAGTATTAAGAATGTATAATTTCTCTGTTAACCAAGATTTTTTGCCAGATGTCATGGCATGAAGATGCCAGTAACTTTTCAACGTATTTTAAATTTTTATTAAACCTTTTATATAATGGAACCCCTACATTAATGATATGGCCAAACGTGGATGGACATATCATTAAACGTTGACGTTTAAACGATATGGTCAGTTTTAGCTGGCCATTTCATGAAATACGACCATTTCATGAAATGGTCGGCCACATCATGAAATGATCAATTCTATGATCTGGCCACGACACATATATGCGTATCCGCGCATGCGCATTTGCGCGCATATACGTTATGCGCGCGAGCAAAAGGGTAACCCAATCACAGCCAGAATTCTTACACGGTCTTTCGTTAATACCACTTGCACCCTCGAAACGACGAAATAAAACTTCTTTGGTCAATACCTTTGCCGTGTATTTAAAAGTTTATTTTTTCTATCTGCAAGGCGTACATATAACATTATTATATGATGATACTCACCAGCTGATATCTCGTCAGCACCTCCCTATCGAGTCTTCGGATGACGGTGATAATGCCGGTGGTGGATCCGACAGCGAACTGCCGCAGGTCATTTCCGGAAGCTATTGAGTATGTCACTGGTTCATTCTCTGGGTCTTTTGCCTGGAAATCAAAGATTTTGTAAACAAATTGAAATCAGCACCAAGGATAGTATGGAGGCGTAGACGGAGCAAGTGCTAAACAGGGTGCACACTCGAGAATTCTTATAACTTTGGTATGATACACAGTGTTAAAAGGGACCAGTTAACAAAGAGTTTCTACTCATTAATCATGCTGACCAATTTTTTGTTCTCAAATTTGACTGTTTTATAATTTTGTGCTAGTAACTGACTTCTGCTATGAGCCAATCATATTTACCCTTCAAGATGTTTTACACTCAACCTTTCCATCACTGAGAGAACTAAAAGACATTCAAATATACTTACAGTAACAGTAGTAACAGTGGAGTTGATAGCAGCGCCTTCGGACACTGGCGCGAAGTACTCCCTCGACGAGAACACTGGAGGCCTGGTATTCGGCCCCGGGGCTACAGTCAGCTCCAGTATACCGCCAGACATCAAGCCTCCGCCGTCGGTAGCTCGGACTGTGATACTGTACTGTTCGCCTGCTTGCAGACGACCTGTGCTGGCTGTTGGGATAAAATGTTAATTAGTAGATTCATTAAACGAATAAATCGGTTTATTAGTAATAATTATTAATGACGTCCTATAAGACAGACTTGCCTTTGCTGACACACACCTTTTCGTTATTACTGTATTTAAATAAATAATTGAAACTCTAATTTACACTCCAAATTACATATCTGGTATTTTTTTAAACAACTTTTATATTATAGTACACTGGAGTCTGGCTGGAGGTAGTTATAATAATTTCAGTGTATTTTTTCCTGATGTACAGCAAGGACAATCCGACTTAAACACATTCTCGTAATACAACTGTGAGCTTATTAATATTTTATACGTGATACTAAAGGTGAACAGTAAAATAGTGCATTGTGCTTTTCAACAAACTCAACAACACTTGTGGAAGTAATAACAAAGAAAATTGCCACGCGGTGTAAATCAATCAACTTTAAAACACAAAATGCAAAGACAAACTCACAAAAACAAATTAATAAATATAAACCAAATTGAAATACCTTTAGTTCTTGTGTTGTATGGAATTATTAGCGCAGCTCAAATGAGTATAGATTGAGAACAGAGTTTTATGTCTTAACAGAGATCAGAATTTTTTTTAATTCTTCGCTATTTACAAAACAATTAGGCCAGCGTACTTAATGACGTTTCTAAATCAAAGAAATAAATAATTTTAGAAATGATGGTGATAATAGTGATCATTGGGCACCATCTTAGTGGAAAATCTGCTGATGCCAAGGTGTATAACTGTCTCAGATCATCTGAAAACCTAAAGCTTCTTTGAAATATCTATCCTTCAAAAACTATTCCCATTTGAACTACCAGAAAAAATAGAAGTGCAAACTCACATAAAACTCCAGTGTTAGGATCTATAGTGAACTTGTTGCCACCGTTGTTAGACACGTGATAAATGCTGTACGTTACGCGAGCGTTCTCACCCTCATCTATGTCTGTGGCTTCCACCTGTGAAGACAGAAAATAATACATGAGTATCCAGAACAAATCACTCACAGTCACCTGGCCTACCTATCCTACCTTGAAGATTCTATTGGAACTAGAGCATACATTTTATATACTCATGCATACACCGAATGGAATGAAAAGTCAACAAATGAAAAATCCAGCTGTTTCTTCTTACTGTTTCATCTTTAAATCAAAAAATTTCGTGTTACGGCAACGGGGACCTGGTGTTGCATTTAGCATTATTTTGTGCTTTAAGTATTGGGGGAAAAGGTGAACTTAAGAGCGCCAAACAACAAAAACCGACTTGTAGCAGAGTTCGTAGTCTATTATTTATCATTTATTAGAAATAGACCATAATAATATGACAGACATGATTTCTGAAGGATTTTTTCTCGAATGTAGCTTTAGCGAATGAAAGAAGTCCATTTTTTCTCATCGTGTAATGCTGTCACGACGAGGAGTAAGGGAACAAAACGGGTGAAAATGACTCGTTTAGCGTAAAATATTGTTTCCTACTGGTCACATATTAATACTGAATATACGTAATCGTACTACAAATATACAATTATTTTACGTCACCTTATAAAGCACGGTGGGTTCAAGAGTAGCCGGTACAGAAATTTGCTGGGCGCTCGGCAAAAGAGGTGCGTTGTCGTTTTGGTCCAACAATCGCACTGCTAATGAGAGGGGCGCAGAGGCGGGACCTCCGTTCACTTCACGTGCTACCACCTGAAACAAATGGGAAGATAATTTTTCATAAAATATTTTAACGTAATAGTTTTTATACCTGTGGGGCCCTGGTATAGTTCGCGGGAAGCCTCTAAATGCAGGCAATGCAAGATCGGTCGCTGTGGAAATCCTCGGGGAGGTCTTTGTTAAGTAATGGGCGAACGCCTTTCGACTGATATAAATTAATGAATAAGATATTATATCGTATCTTATAATTAGACTGCATCTCATGTAAAGTAACCGTATGGCAAAAAAAATCTTAGGCGGTAGGACAAGTAAAGATTGGAATCTAAAGTATCAGTGAGTAAGTAAATAAAAGTTGTAGAATATAGTTACTAAGAGTCGTTTGTCACAAAAAAAAGTTAAAAGAACAAAACAGAAACAGAGTGACTAGCGAAGTATTTGAAAAACATACCTGGAACCTGTATTTGCCAGGGTTAGGCGAGTCTCGGTCCAAAGTCTTGTCGGCGACTACAAGATACCCATCCTTATCAATGTCGAAGAAATTGGTAGTCAACTCAAAGGTGTATTTCGGTACTGGATCTCCAGGCCCCTGAAAAGGACGATATCAGTCAAAATCTTGGTAAAGGAAGCCAAAGAACACACACCTCCTCATAATTATACAGTGTGAGTCTTTATAAAGTGCACATATGAAAGGGGGTGAAAAAGACCCAATTTTATCACCCAGAAAGATATAAAAAAAAGTAAAAAAATATGGACGTTTATTTTTTAAATAGCATCTGCTGTCTCCAAGTAAACGAAACATTGTAACTTTTAAATAAGGTAGCTTAGAAGGTTAAAACAACAAAATAAGGATGGTTGGTAGATGGCCGTGCCACTGAAAAAAAATTACACAAAAAATAAACACCATCAATTATTTTACAGAAAATTTTTATTTTTTTTGTGTTTAATTGGAAGAAAAATTAAAATTACACAAGAAAAATTAAAATAACACCCTATTTTTTATTACTTTAAGATATATGACATTAGTTTAGCTTTTAAATAATAAAAACCCCAAGTTTCTAACCTACACACAACGTTTGCTATGAGCGATTACAGTAGTATTCCAGATACGCTATTTTTTACACTGTTGCTCTAAATGCTAGTTTTGGGTTTTCTTAGTCTTAGTTTTGTGTATTTTACGGCCATCTACTGCTAGACCTCACTTTTTTGTTTTAACATTCTAGCTTGCTTAATTTAAAAGTTACGTTTTGTTTACTTAGGGTCCACATTTTTTTTTACTTTTTTTATATTTTTCTGGGGTATAAAATTGGCCCCCTTTTATATGTGCACTTTATAAAGACTCGCACTGTATAGATACTCATATTTTCTTAAACTTGGTAAAAATAGAATTTTTTTGTAATAAACTAAACCGCGGACGCATACCTTAGGCAAATTAATTCCATGCAATATACAAATTGCGGAATACATACTCGAAACCAATTTTAGGCAAACGCAGCGCGATACCCTATCTGGATGTATCAAGCTACGCTCTTTGCGACATCGTGCGTCTTGTTATGAGTTAGTATACTTAAAACTTACCAAATCAGGATCTGTTACTCTCAACTTAATGGGCTGATTCTCATCATCCACCACTCGAGTGCCTTGAGGTGAGTTCTCCATCACCATACCCTCGTCTGAGGTCGTCAGAACGACAGGCGGTGAGGAGTCCACCGGTCGCACTGTGATTGTTAGCTTGGCTGTGGTGAAACGTTTTGCTTCTGATACTTCCTCCGCCTGGAATGTGGAGTACAAGAGTTTAAATTAATATTCGGTTCATTCTGGAAATAAGATCATTTAGAAGTCTTATTAAGAACATGAGAGCGAAAACAATAAAGTATATTGTGTTGTACTATTTTCTACAGATTGTTTCTATTCTACTCTACTATATTGTATTGCAATATGATAAGTTTAAAATTGAGCACCTAGTTAAATACGAATTATTTAATCTGAGCTAGATCAACATTTAAACGAAATAATCAGGAATTAGTATTTTCACATCGGTTAGCAGAAATAGCTTTCTGAAGAGCATATTCACACTACTCATATTTATTTTCATAAGTTTTAAAAAATACACTGACCTTGATAACCAACTGAAACTTCTTGGCAACAGTAGTGTCAACTGCCATGAGTTGTCTCACCGCACCCGTGTTCTGGTCTATAGAAAAATAGTTGCTCCAAAAGTCTGGTTCACCACTGTCTATGGTATACCGGATCCTAGCATCTAAGGTATCCATGTCAACTGCTTGAATCTTCTCGGGTTCTATTGTGAGGATTCCGGCTAGGACACCGCTGTTTACCTGTAATGAGAAAGGAGGTGTGCTTAAGTCAAGAGTGCTGCTGTAAAAGTTGTCGCCACGATGAATAAGTTCTGCTGGAAGAAATTTCTTATAAAATAAGCTATACATTTTGTATACTCTTTCATTATTATCTTTTGTCTTTGTCTCTTTTATGTGCATAATAAAGTGTAAATAAAGAATATAGTGTTGTTTCAATTTTGGATACACGGTGTATACAGGTGGATTTTAAAGACGATATGTGGCTAAATGCCCCAGTTACCTTAAAACCTTATTCTTTTATCTATAAGTTTTGAAGATATTTTTACTAGCATTCACAGACTGCGGTATAATTGTACGGTCAGCAAGAAAATGGTCTTATTACTGCCATTCGATTATCTTTTTTAAAGGATCAAAAACTATGTAAACAACTAAGGTTAGAGTAGTAAAAATGACAGAAACAACAAAAATAATGATAACATCATCGCAAAAAAGTTATGCCACTTTCATATTCAAAGTGTTTTGTTTTACTAAGTTAATAAATGATCTTTGTATGTATGTGTCAGAATAGGAGTGAATGGCGATCAGTGGTTTCCGCCTACCCCAATGGAAATAAGGCGTGTGTATATGTATGTATGTATCAATGATCTTTACTTTCTATTTTGTGTAATCTTTGTATATTCGCCATTTAAAATGGAAAACTTATCTAGATTTGGGATGATGCTAGATGGAGAGTTTAATCAGGGTAAAGTAACTTGAAATCATGTAAATTGTTACTATTTAGTAGCTTGAAATCACGTTAATTCCTATTTAAGAATTTATTAACAAACAACACACTCACATAGCTAGAATATTCTGGGTTGATGCACACTCCTTCGTGTAAAGTGCAGCCTTTATAGATGAAGGAAGGGTCCTGGTCATCATCATCTTCCACGTTCACTGTCAGGGTAGTGGTACTGGACAGACGTTTCTTCGTATCACGCGCACGGTCCTGAAAAAAGGAAAATATACCAAATAAAATAACTGTATAGGTATAGGATTAAATATCATCATTCACATAGATTTTTGATTCTATTATCGAATTATTATTGTAAAAGTTTAATGATAAGAATATATGCCGTCTACCTTTCGACCTCATAATAAGAGAACAAGAGAGATAGAGAGTTTATTTTATTTTATTTATTTTATTACAATTAATTAAAAACTTACAGTTTTACACCAAGTTCTGGTAAAGATGTTAAGAAATGAAAAAAAAGTTTCGATTCTCCGTTTTTACAGCTCAATGGTCAAAATAAATGCTTATTCAAGCATATTGTAATATTGAAATTACTTGCTCGCCATTCTTATATATCAGTGATATACACGAACTAACGAAAGCTGTTTAAAGCAGTGCTTTACTTTCGATACGGAAACATTACAAAGTTATGTCCAGCAAAGTGGGCCTAATGGTCATGTTTTATTTCTCATGAATTATAAGTAGGTTGGAGGTAACTAGTTATGTATGATAAATGATGAAACGAGTTTAGTATTCGTTGGTTTCCGTTCAAGAAATATGATATATTTATGAGCTTAAAATATACATTTTCAATTCCATTTCATATATCAACACAATTTGTTTGTTTGTCTCTTTGTCAGAAAGACAGTTTTATAAATACCTGTTCGTTTTGAAAAACTTGTGGGACATTGATATGCAGACAGACATCTAAAAAATTTTCAACGAATTTTATATAATATCGTATGTTGAAAATTGATGAAACTAATCCCTTGCAATAAAATTCCACATTTGTTTATACATTCTTAAATAAAAAAGACTTTGCGATTAGCTTTACTACCTCTATCAGTTACAGGCGTAACTCCTCTTATGTAAAGATAATTTCTAGTAAGTGTGGTTCAAGAGTCCCTGAGGTTTATTAAGAATTGATGAAAATATTATAATTAAATACTTACAGAAGCAACAATAGTGACTAGATACTGCTGAGTGCGCTCGTAATCCAAAGTTCTGTTCACAGTGACTTGTCCAACATGCGGCAATGGTATGGCGAAGTACCCGTATCCATCCACCACGTTCGTACCCTCCAAGGTTTTATTGTCCCCTGGTACTATGAAGTATTCGGGGAGGCCATTGACACCAGCGTCGATGTCTTTAGCCTTGATGCCTTCGAAGACTTGCGTGCCAATTGGCGCCAACTGAAATGTAAAGTTAGGCAGATTAGTTTTATTTCGCTAACAATCCACTGCTGGGGCACGAGTTTCTTCCCACCTTGGGAAAGCCGTACTCCACACAGAGGGTCCAAGACCTATTATAGAACCTTTCAAGGAGAGTGGCCAGAGTCAGAAGTTTTCTTACCGCGTACAAGGCCTCTGACATGACTTAACGACTGGCATCTCTGACACGTTATACATAGATTATAGAAGCTACCAGACAACCTGCAAAAGCGGTCAGCAGACTTAGAAACAAGCCCGAACGTGACTATAACGTACACCTTCGGGTCCATCAGCAAATATTATTTCACTTGACCCCATCACTGTGGTCCTTTACGAATAAAAAAATCTCTCAATTTTAAAATTATGAAAAAATATTTTAATATTTTTTATATATTTTAATTATATATTATATTATTTTATTATATTATTTTATTTTATTATATTATATTATTTTAATTATATATATATTATTTTTTATTTTTTTATATTTTAATATAAAAAAAATGATGGGAAATAAATTTACCTCAGAAATGCTGGTCTCATACGGCGTATTCTGGAATACAGGCGCATTGTCGTTTATGTCCGATACTCGCACTATGACTGGGATAGTCCGCCGCTTCTTGGTAGCTTTCACTTGGCACACCAACTGCAAAAGTCAATTAGCCGTTGACACATTGATTTTTTGGGGGCTTAATACGAAATGAGAATAGAAGTTTGAACACAAGTGTTATAATTAAAAATTTAGAGAATCGTGAAGTTTGCGAATCAAGAGACGTTGCTTGCATAAAGACTATGCCCTCTGACTGGCAACAGTAAAGCACTCAAATATTAACAGATAGTATATACGGCGTCAAGTATGAGGGCTATTGGCTTCATTATTTTTATAAATGCGAAAATTACGAAAGCAGTAAGAATCATAGTTAATCAACGGAAGGCATGAAACCTCGTAAAGGACTACTAACTGGTTTCTGAGTTAGTGATAGATAAAATTTCTCTACCAGTACGCACTCAATTCCAGTATTGTTTATGTCTATCTCGTAATGAAACCTATTATTTTCATTGACAACTCATATCTTTATTAGATAAATTAAAGTTTTAGGTGGTTTTTACAAAGGAATCTAGAAAAAGTGAAACTTATAACATAATAAGTGTAGGTGCTAAGTCAATTAAAACTTTGACGGCTACTAAATGCGGTTTGCAAAGACAAATTTAAACATTATCGACATACATTTTCAATGCAAGTTATAGCGCTGTCACAGACAACTTTCTCTTGTTACAAGTACACGGATCCCACATTAATATGTAAAAAAAAACCCTGAGGCAAATTGATCATATTATACCATGTAGTCTCTTTTGACCGCGGAACCAAATCATGTTTGTAAATCGTCGACATTTAACAGTTGGTTAAGCAATGCCAACTTACGATTTTATGAGTTCTTTATGGTGGCACTATGCCTTTAATAACTATGTCAAATATAATAATATGGGATTCAAGTAGCTATTTGTAGTCAATAGATAAAACACAAATGAGATATTTCAGAATATAGATTCGTTAAAAGCTTATGTGAATTTAAAGTAACGTAAACTAGGCCATTCAAAATAGATTTTAGTCGTTATACTTGAATTTAATGGCGGTTTTATCATGAAATTCATACATAGCAAATAAGTTTCATTGTTAGTAGGCTTCTCGCCTGCGTAAGGCTAACACTTGTTCTATCCATTTGTTATGTATTTTTTACAATGAGAAGAAGATAATAAATTATAGCAGACAAAATCTGAAATTCTGCATGACGACTGACAATTTCAAAAACCAAAAACGTCTCAGCAGAATATCAAAAAGCGAGATCATTTGAAGACAATCTTGATAGCTGGATAGCTTTCATTTAATGTGATCCTAGTTCAAATGGGTCACGATATCCTCAGCAATGAGGGAATGACGAATAATAAGAAGAAGGTCATATAGTTCACATAAGTGGCTCAAAACCCTTATAGAAGTGGAAGTCAATAGGGAGGACTATGTTGAGTAATGGACATATTCTGACTTATATACGTACATGATGATGAATTAACATGCATCCAGTGGTTTCCGCGAGCTTAGCCTAATTATCAATCCACCTGAAGAGTACTCTTCATACTTATCGCATGATCGCCACACATTAAAAGCGAATTATCGCCATAATACGTAAGCTGTATGTAGTTTAGTGGTAGTAATATTGACTGAATTACTGGCCTATATTATAATTTATTAAACAAGTGGTATCTGAGACACATTACAGATACGGTCATCTGGGTTTTTATGCACATATAACATTTATATAAATGTACCTACGCTTACCTGAAACACCATATGCGAGAGGTTCTCAGCATCCCTATCCAGCGATTGTAGCAGCTGCAACCGTTTTCCGTCTAGCTCAAACAGTGTCGGTCCCTTCGGAAACACCGTCGTAAGGACTATGTCGACGTCCGGTTGTCCCACTATTGGTAGTACCGCCGGTATTGTGCTTTGGTTTGTTTCTGAGGACAGAGAAGGGTAGCGAGTTAGATTTTTTAAAAATATTTCTGTAAGACTTGTTATTCTCATAATTGTTTTCCTTTTATGATAGGCTACGGTACCTAAAAATATTCTCGTACTGATATTTCTCTTTGTATCAATACTTTATCCCTGTTAAGATTGAGAATATAGATAGTATTAGAAAAGGTGATAATTGCGTGGCAACGTTCACTATAATATAAACCCAAAATTCAATGTACTGAAGCTCTGTTAAGTATCTGTTAAACAAATTTAAAGTAACATTTCGCAGTATGCAAAAAAGGTTCTCAGTCAGTAAACCTAGTAAAAGTTCACTGAAGCGAGGCCAACGCGCTTGCGTAGTATTTCAATACTGAATGGGCCACAACTTACAAGACTTTACGTTTCGCGGCGCATCTTCAGACGCTCCCTTTAAAATGTCTGTTTGAGTGTAAGAACATTCTAATATCTTAGCCACCGGCCACCAGGTTTTAAGAGGTTTCGTTTGAAAACTGTGGTAAAACTTGTGGTGGTTTTCCTGTTTACATGGTCTTAGAAGGTAGACCTGGACTAACGAAAGAGGCAGCCCTTCTGACAGTCCATAAAACCAACAGAAATTGACCGAAAGATGCACACGTAGTCACGTACTTTAGTATGTAGGAGCGAGTGCTGAGCAATGAGCTGAGTATAGCCAACTTTGTATGGAAGCTTCGGATGAATTGGTTCCTTAGAGAAAGTTGTTCAGTTTCATGAGCAGAAACCAGAGTTTAAATTTGGCCCGCGATTTAAATTTCATTCTGTATATTGGCTGGGGAAGGTAAGTAAGTTTCGCTTCTTTATAGGTTACAAATATCACTCTAATAGCTGTAAAAATAAATTTTGTACTTACGATCTCCCCTACTTTCTTCTATATCGACGATGATGCTCGACTGTCCTGTTTCCACTTCACATGGACCTGTAACAAGTCATATATTTAATGTAACTATTAGTGTATGAGATTTTTTCAGATTAGTTGCCATGTATGGAATATTGGCCTATCTATCCCGATAGAAAGAGGCCATACCCCGCCAAGCGATTAATCGACTTTCATTTCTCATTCAGGAAATATATTCTTAAAAGTGGAAACTAGGGGGTTGTCCATTAACCACGTGAGGTTCAAAAGGGGCGGAGGGGGTTCAGAAAAAAACACGAAATATCACAAGGGGGAGGGGGGGTGTACTGAGATATCACGTGTATTTATTTTTTCGTTGAACGCGCGATTTAATTACCAAACGTCTGACTGTTGTTCTGCCATACAAATCAAGAACACAGTAAGTGACAGTTTTGGTGCGAATGATTTTGAACCTTGTATCACGTTTCGAATAATAATTGTATCAAAATCATTTGCGCGAAATCTGTCACTTACTATGTTCTTAATTTGTAGGGCAGTGTTGTTATGTTGATTTTTACTGTTTCCAAGATTCGAAACGGCTTCAGGCAGTCAGAGAAACCACCTGCAACCTTAATGTCTGTCTGGAGTTTTTTATCACAGTGCTTGCTGAATTCACAGTTTTTTTTTTTCATTTTCCTGAATTAAATTACATTATACCTGTATTTAAATATAATATTTTGTACCAAAAAATACACGTGATTTTAGGTAGGGGATGGGGGGGGTAGTCTAAAACCTCATCACGTATCACCAGGGGGGAGAGGGGGGGGTCTAAAAAGTTCCTAAAGAACATCACGTGATTAATGGACGGCCCCTAGTCGAAAATGAATTTAAAAGCACACCCAAAGATTACCACACCATTCTCACTGTAATTGCAGTACTATGTTTAATTAAAACACGCTAAACAATCGCGGAAGCTTACAGACAGACAGTTGCAAAGCTAACAAACGGTCATAAATATTGGTATCGACAGTGGTGCGGTGTGAAAACCCGCGTAGACGCAGCCGGTATAGCTTGCTTATAGACAGACGTAGCTAATTAAGCATTAGCCAATATTTGCTATGGCTTTTAGTTTGCTTCATATCATTTCATTTTGTTTGTACGGAGTTACTATCACATAAGTTGTTTATTTGCCATTATTATAAGAATGGTATCCCGAGGGTCTAAACATCCTATCTACTTATCGTCAGCCTAAAATAAAATCGTTTCATCAATCATCAAATAATAACTCAAAAGTCAGACGAATACAGAATATCCCATGATTTGATAAAATTGTTTTGGAAAAGTTTAAGTACTGGAAAAATAAATACATAGTATTTGAAACTGTATGTTCATAATTATATGTGAATACATATAAAACCCAAAGGAGTAAGTTGCGTGGGAAACGTTTACTTATGATATTATTTGTAAATCGAACTATTTATAAATTCAAGACTTCATCAAATAAAACTACTGCTATCCTTAAACAACTTCTTTAATTAGTACACATGCACTGAATAAGTGCATGCTATTTAGTCAACTTCCTCTTATGGGGAGCATTTCTAGTATATACGACTGTGGTTTGTTCTAATTAGATATTGAAGTATAGATAGAACTGCTTTTTATAGATTTTCTTTAATGATAAACTGAACGATCGATCATTAGAGATATTAAATACAGTAGTTAATGCCATAACGCAATGTTATTAAGCTTTTATTGACTAAAATAATGATCGCTTGCTCTTAGGTAAATTACTTTAAAATCCTATTTCAATCAAACTTATATATCGGTGCTACATTTAACAGATTTTTAGCTAATAGCATTTAACGATCGCTTTCACATTACCATTTCAAAATAATAGCGCTCCATCAAAATATTTTAACTTACAGCAAGTTAATTATTAAATTGGATTCTTCTTATTCTTATTGGTTTTGCAACAACATAGAGTATGTAAAGGTATCTCCAATCACTTTTCTTATCTAGATCATGTTATATTTTCGAATTACATGCACGTATAGTCCGCAACATTGTTATTATTTGGGTAAATAAAAAGACTACAACTCTGCAACATACAATGGGTCTTAAAACACTATTTAGACTGGGATTTTTACCCATAAAACTGAATAACCTGGTTGATCAACTGATAGATGTTTATGAGGAGACAAAATTTGTATCAATTTGACAAGAGGTTCCTTGGGGAAACTCATCTAGTACGATGGGTTAAAGTCACAGTTTAACTATAATGTAGAAACATCATCTTTGTTAAGGCTCTATACTGTTAATAGATAAGAAGCTTTTGACTCATCGAAGCAATTGGTGTGAGAAGACAGACTCATATAAATTCATCAAAATACCGCAAAAGTGCCTGACGTTAATTATCATCACGTCAGTAGGTCTTTCATACCGAATGATTTGATTGATTGAACGGTGAAGGAAAACATCGCGAGGAAACCTGCACATCTGATTTTTAGATGTGTATGATGGTCGCGTTGCAACGTCCGTAGGTGTAAATCTAAATCCCTACGCGTGACCGTGGGTGATGCTAAGTGCAGCACTAGGCAACCGCCGCCTATTCCTTGTGGATAGAACGGGTAAATGTGCCAAGTCAGTAGATACTTAATAAGAAACACGTATTTTAATCGTGATATTTTTTGATTCAGACCGTACCAACGTGAATCAAATTAGAACCAGCCCAATATGCCGCGACAATAGATGATAATCACAGTGAGACTTTCACTACCTCACCCAACAACAAGATGAATAGCTATTTATTCAGTTCTGAACAAACAAACATACTATTGTGTTCATTTATAAACATCGCCGTTCAATGAATATCAATGAATTTTGTAAAAGTTTACATTTGTGGCTTACATTGGAGATAATTGTACAAGACGAGAAAGTACTTTATGAGTTAAGTACTTAAATGTGGCGATAGGGGAATTATTTGAATTACCTAATCGACACTAAATCCTATGTACCTAGGAACTGTGTAATATAGGTAGGAAATTAAATCAGAATACTAATGAACACTGCAAACGCCGAGACCACAATGCTCATTTCGTTACATGAAAAAGTTTTCTATCTTCAACTTTTGTTGCCAGTTGCTATCGCTAGAATATGGCAGGCGAATAAGCTATGTCAAAGGCCTTTGAAAACGGCTTGAAAACTTCTTACACTGGGGTTGGACACTAGCACCACAACCTCCCCCATTCCTGTTTCATCAAAAAGGTATAGTTTCCGCGTTTCACATGAGGTAAAATCCCATAACAAGAAAAAAGCAAGATGTCTTACCAGGAGTCGCACACGCCGAATGTAGCAGGTAGAGTAGGAGAAGCCAAATCGGCCGTGTGTCATGCTGGATCAGCGCGCTCCACCGCGCCATCTCACTGCAACAACAGAAATTACTTTAATACCTATAAACTTTAAACTTAAAACCATAAATATTTTTAACAGATAGTTGTTTGCAAATTGAAACCATTTTTAAAAAGATTTTTTTTGCAATGTTAGCAAAATTGTTGAATAAAATTTGTTCAGATTCATGAGAGAGTCGCCAGTTTAAGAGTTTTGCATATAGCAGTTATCAGTCACACTACCTATACAGGTTAAAAAAAACAAGTAAAACTATTATATTTAAATAGAGGCTTCTACTGCTGAAACTGAACAATTTTCCCGAAACAACCCGCAGTCGATTCACAAAACGAAAAAATACTTATAGCCAGTTTCAATAAAATAATTCTTTTAGCAAGTTTTCTGATCAGTTGACTGACTTGTTATAAAAAACTAAAAATAATCACGAATTCAGTATGTGGCTTGGGGAAAGTTGTTCAGTTCAGTTTTATGAAGGATAGTTTCAGCTGATTTCTTAGACCTTTTTAGGGTTCCGTAGCCAAATGGCAAAAAACGGAACCGTTATGGATTCGTCATGTCTGTCTGTCTGTCCGTCCGTATGTCACAGCCACTTTTTTCCGAAACTATAAGAACTATACTGTTGAAACTTGGTAAGTAGATGTATTCTGTGAACCACATTAAGATTTTCACACAAAAATAGAAAAAAAACTAAAAAAAATATATGATATACATTACCATGTAAACTTCCACCGAAAATGGTTTTTTTCGCGATCTAGTAAGTAGTTTTTTTTTAATACGTCATAAATCGTAAACCACAATTTTCCTACAACGAACTACAAGAACTTTTATATTATGTTACTTGCTGCTACGGAACCCTTCATGGGCAAGTCCGACTCGCACTTGGCCGCTTTTTTTTATTCACAATTGGTAAGCCCTTGGCATCATCTAACCTTCATACAAGTACGTGTAAGTTCCGAGTAAAGGTCGGAACTTTGTTATTCAGGTACATATATCAAAAATTAATAAACGGATTATCACAAACTTATAAATTCTGATTTAGTTTATTTTATTGTTGACCGATTATCAACGACACAGAAGACAGAGATGGATACGTGAAAATATTTAATAAGTATTACTGTGTCTCTTTTACACAGTACATATAGCAGAATTTAAAAAATCAGTTTTGTTTGCCCAGTAGCAAGTAACACATAAAAAATACAGTGATACATTTCCCATGGTTCGTAAACGAAATTAGATACCTGCTGACACAGTTGTTTAGTATGAATAAATAATAAGTTAAAGAACGGGTGAAGTAATATAAAACATTAAGTATGATATCTGATGATTCTCTTGAAAAATAATAAGTGCCGCCATGTATGCAGAATCATCTGTTGGTGCTTCACTGTGGGAAAGTCTATGCAAATTATTATTTTTCTTAAAGCTGTAATATTATACTTAGCGAAATTTTATAACTATCCCAGAAGAAGGGTAAAGTTTTTATTGTATGTATTGCTGTTTATTTGGCAAATCGTGTAGCCTAAACCACTTGATGTGTTTTTGAGTGTGAGGTGTCGTTAGATTTTTTTTAAATCCTTTAAGTAAGGTATGCCGGGGCCAGACCGTAGAATTGGCCTGAAATTACTGGCCATGTCGTCGGAAAGCTCCGAAAAAACTATAGGTTAGGTGTCACTATGTAAAGGAGCCACGCGAAGCGGGACTCCGTCGACTCTGTTTTTTCGAAACTCCCCGACGATATGGCCAGTCATTTCATGATTTGGCTAGTTTCTATGATCTGGCCACGACAGCTATACCTTAAAACAGTACCGTCACTGATTAACAAACACCGCACAACTTAAATAATTGAATATAGAAACTTGTAAATTGGAGCACATGTTCCAAAGAGGTTGTAGGGGACCACTGAAATAGGATTTTACAAATATTGATCCTTAAGGGATTGACATTTGTTATACAACACGTTGTTTACATCCAAAATCAAACACTAAGTCGCGGGGATCCCACTAGTAAGTAAGCATATTTGTAGTCGTCGTCGTCGGTTTTAACATTAAAGTAAATTCATTAAGCCATTTTTGTGTTCACTGGTTTCATGATAATCTTCTTTGTCACCTCTTAAGATTGTTCATTCTACAACGAAATATATTAATAATCCTTTAGCCTCGGTATTTGAATTTTCAGTCTAACCCTAATCGGTTAATGCTCAGTTATTTACGTTAAATATGTTCTAGATTCTCCTCCATAACTTAGTTTGTAGAGTTTATTGGCATTTCACATCATTAAATCGATATAGTGCGCGAATTTATATGCCCATAACTTCTTTTCGAGCTGTCTGTAAGGGTAATCGGATTACGGGATTTCGAAAACTATAAATTACGCTAACTGGGTAAAGCTGTATGAATGTTACCATGTGCATGCACCTATAAACACATAGTTACTAATCGTGACCAAATGGAATTTGGTGTCAAGATGGAAGGTAGACGAAACGGAATGACAGAGCAGACTAACGTAACCCATCCGTCTATAATCAGATATAAAGGACTTAGACGGCAGAAAACACAGACGTTCACAAGAACAGTAGAGAATATGAGACATAGGCATCTACTTCTAGAAAGTAATAAATAAAATATACGAAAAATGGTGTAAAATCAAGTCAATCTACGTACTTACTGATGGGTCAGCACTAGATTTTGATTCCAATTTGCCAACACTCTTGTTAAAATCCAAAAATGAACTAAATTATAATAGCACACAGAACCACACAACCAACTGAACGAGCGCACAAACGAAAACTAAAGTAAAACAATAAACATTAACAAGATATCGGCACTTCAATGCCTACAGGTGACATCAAGGCATTCATTGGTACTGTTGCAGCAAATAAATAACAATCTATTGTTCTAATAAAGACAAATATTCGAAACGAACGTCGCCGGAGGGTTAAAATTAATTGAGCTATCCATTCAGTGGGCACAATGTGTCTATGAGGTAGGTACGTATTAACTAGATTTGTTAGAACAGACAATATATCCATAGAAGAAATCAATTACGATATTTGCTCTAATAGTGTATCTGTCGTGGTCAGATCATAGAAATTGGCCTTAACATAACCTAACGTATAGTTTTTTCGGAGCTCCTCAAGCATATTCGTCCGTCCGAGTGATTTTCCCAATTCTATGATATGACTACGACAGATCCACTAAAAGGCTGTAGACTTGACTTAAAAAAGATATTGTATGGCATATTGAAATAGTTAAAAATATTAAACAATATTTTTTTAAAACACGTTACAAAAATCACATAAAAACACTTTGCTACTTGGATGCTACGTGCATGTAACAAAAAATTAAGCGTAACTTACTATTTGTACAACAGAACGGGCATATATTGCACAAAGAAAACTCGAAAATTATATCGGAAAACCTGCAGCCATCTTGGTTCTGGCCAGTTAGTAGTTAGATGTTTAAAACACTGCGCTGACCGGTTGAAAGTCGAGAGCGCGTAACTCATAGCAAAAAGTGGTCCTAGTTCGAAATTACCTATCGATATAATCTAGAAGTCGAGTAAATCATAGGAAAAACGTTGCTCGTTGCTGCGACGTAAGAACGAGAGGGAGGGGTCCTTTATAAAGAGGATAACAACGTGACGATTAAGAATCCAAAGATGTGCACACGAGTATGTTTAGTATTTTTTCACAATAAGAATACATTGAAAACCTTTGTAGCTATTCTATAGTGAGCTTGGACTATACATAAAAGGTCTTTTAACTTTTGATAAATAGATAAGTAAATAGACAAGTTATCTGAAACTCGTCTACTAAGTACACTCTCTTTCTCCTTGCTTATTATCCTATATCACTTGGTGACGGGCCTCCATATCTTGGCCTTTTTCGCCAAACACGTCGGCTTTGAATTAAAGAATCATTTATTTGAGTCGTTATTGATGACAGAAATCCAAGTTTGATGGGGTTTTTTAAACTCAGGCAGGAGTTATTTGGTCCTGGATCTCCAGATATTCTCATTAATTTTGTATGCGACCTAAGACGGGTTCCAGAAAACTTAAAAAAAAGCGTCCTGATATCTTACGTGTCTTACACATATCCTACGTGATCTTACAACATGAAACTCCTATTCAATTAGTTTTAAATTATGCTGATTGTGAATAATAACAGGGCAGCACTCGGCATTAATATGTCACGGATAACATTTGCATATAGCCGGGTTATATTAGAGTTCCTTGTAAGTTCAGAGAGGCTGCGGACCCCCTAGCGATCGTACGCGGTGGTGGTAGACATAGTTTACGATATGGCAGTCATAGCATAGTTACGCCTTGCACGTGTCTACTATTTTGAATTGACTGAGAATATACATACTTGTGTATATCGTAATGAAGCTTCGAATGTCCCGTTACGTAACACGAAGGTTAATGAAAATTAATGTTGTAGAAGCAAAAGGAGGTAAAGTTGAATTAGGAAAGAAACATATAGGTTTTGCTAGCAGACCAGTAAGCCTCAGTTAAAAGTTGTATGCCATATGGAACATAAGGAAAATGGAGAGAGATAATTACTGGTAAGTCTTGTGTACGGGATACGGGATATTACTCAAAAAATATAATGATCATACCTTGAAATCCAAAACAGCTGGTTGTAACTTTTCTAAAAGTTCATGCGGCTAGGGATTCCGATAAAATTTAAGGCAGGCATATACACAAACAATTCAAAACTACTTTTATTTAAAAATGTCCTACTTTCTGTGTCGCTCGCGTCCTCCACATTTGGTTTATCACCTAAGTGGACAGTTAACAGGTGAATTAGGGTCACAAGTAAAATACTGATAGCTCTCGTTCGCTTTTTTTCCTTTATTTGTACGACTTCAAAAACCCCAAATCGCTGCATTCCGTAACGGCTGAAATCTGGCTAATGACATTATTGACCTTGATTGTAACGGTAATAATCCCTTAAACAGGATTACTCAGATTTACCAGCAATGAGACCGTCCGTCACCGAGTCTCCCATTTAATCTTGTTAGTACTGTAAGACCTGGTTCACATCACAGTCAGTTGTATTGTAACAATTTTAATAGCTGAAACGAAAAATAAATGCGCTTGTTGTTCCCAGAAATATTGTAATACAATGTATATCTGTTCCATAGGTCATAAAGTTGCCTAATTTCTACCAATGAGACACTGTTTGTCTGTGAAACTGAAATTGGGGGTCCACTTTTAGTACAAAGTACTGATTCCAAAATAAATGAAAAAGTTAAACAGGACTAGAATCCATGCCAGGTTACGTGCCCGACACGGTAAAAACATTGGGTAATGAAGTAAGCTAACAGCACATATTAAAAAGACACAATCATTTACTTTTAACTTACAACCATTTACGACGCAAAAGATGCAACTTAATCCTTGGTTTACGATTAACCTTCCCAGCAATATACAGACTTAATTGCAGTGTAAGAAAGGAAATCCTTGGCGGTAACAATTTTTATACTTATAAGCTCTAGACAAGAGGAATAAGAGATAT
Source organism: Coleophora deauratella (assembly GCA_958295455.1). Classification (NCBI taxonomy): domain Eukaryota; kingdom Metazoa; phylum Arthropoda; class Insecta; order Lepidoptera; family Coleophoridae; genus Coleophora; species Coleophora deauratella. Next base: position 5,742,614 of record OY282393.1, read on the forward strand.
TTTATTACACCTGCGCCTTTTAATAGTTTATTGCTTCTTCGACGTTTTTACATATTTAACGAGCGATGCAGAAATCGAGTCTCATCGAGATGCTCAGTTATTTCTTTATGGGGGCGAAAACGCCGACTAAAGAAGCAATCTGCATAAATGAACGCATTTGTGTGACAGCATGGTGTTGAGTTACGATATTACACTTACTAACCTTTTTTTTCATGACATACGCAAAAACGGTCTTATATTATAAGTTTAAAGTATATGTCTGTGAATTTGTGAGTGAGGTAACGCAGCTCTCAAACCAGTGGACCGATTTTAATACAGATTTTCACTTGAAAGCACGTTTCATCGCTCTAGTTCATAGCTAGGTTTGGTGAAAATCGGTTCAGTAGTTTTCGTATTATTCAGTTTTACTGTCGAATTATGGTCTGGTCGGGTTCTGGTAACAGCCTCCTAGACAAAACTTGTAAATTAAGAGTGTGATCAGTAGGCGGAACGAAGCTTTAAACTGCAAGGTTTGTCAGTGTGGGTCCAAAAATAAAATATCCTGACCGTTTTATTATTATACATATAAGCTTTTTGCTGTTTTTTTTATAAACATATCGCTTTTAATAATTGGCTTCAGTGTTTTTTTTTAGATTAATCATTCATTATCCTTTTCGCGATAAGAAAAATACCAAGATCCAGCAGAAAGTATGTACATAGATTGACTTGAGAATGAGTTAGGTAAAAATATTTTTGTGTTAGCGTTTTGATTGTTAATACTTAAAAAAATATCCCTTGAGCTTAGTTAATCTGAGGAATATCTTGAAAGATACACGGTGTATAAGAAATAATGCCGTAGGAAACAACTTATAATATCCTATAACATTTTATCGAAGATGAACTTACACAAAACACCAATAGAAGAGTCGAACATAGGGTGTGGAAAACTATAATTTTTGCTCGGTATTTGTATTGTATTACAAGTAATATCCTATGGTCCTATTGTTCAAGGGGTATGCGGTTGTGAACCGAAGTTCGCGGTCGAATACAATAGTAAACACCAATGAATGTTCATGACTCCAGACCGTAAGGAAATAGTACAATCTCTTTGGACTATAGGACGCAATGTTTATATGAACGATGACTTTTGTATAATTCAAGGATTCTCGTTTTATGGTGAATTTTTCATAAATTAATATTAAAAGCGCATAAGACAATATGGCGAAAGTAATAAATAAGAAAACGAAACGTGAAATATGAAACGAAATATAAATAAAAACAACGACCTAATTAGCAAAAAAATAATGTAGTTTCGCACAAATAGGTTTCGATTTCATGTATGGAACCCAAAAAAACAGTTTCAATAAAAAGCAACCTCCAAGAAAATTAACTAAGTAAGTATAAGTTTATCCGTGGGAAAACTGGAAGATAGTCTTCGAAGAAAATAAATAAAACCCAGAGATAGTGACAAAAACTTCTTTGGAAAAACAGAATTAAACAAATTGCACACGACATTATAATTACAAACATAAGCCAGGACGCGATTGTTCCCACTGATACGTGGGTACTGCGGTTACCACTACCACTGGTGGTTATCGGCCCCCATTCCATCTGTTTCCGTGTCCACCCATCGATTTGCTTTGCTAACGGCGATGATTGTTGCCGGGCGCAAACACAAGCTATGATGGATGGTTTATTGTGATGGGCCACACGCGTGTAGGAATTAACAAATCGACAACCGGCGCGTGAGTCTGAATTAATTATTGTTTGTTGTTACTAGTGACAGGTAACAGCCGAAGTTCTGAAAATTTATTTGCATTCGAAGGAAGATATTATCCTTATAAAGTTTTAAAAGAAGATAATAAAAACTGATATTTTTTCATTTATTCCTCGTCAATTGGTATTGCAAAGAATTTATGCAATGTTAATACAAAAAGTTTAACGCAATCCAACAGGTTTAAACTAGATTATAGAGCAGACATAATAATAGCATCCTCGAGAACACAACATACCTCGTTAAGTGAAGGTGTTATAAAAAGTAAACTTAAATTTTAATAAAGTCGTGATATTGGAAACCGAAACGTGTCGAACGCTGAAACGGGTCCCTTGTAACCTGGCATTTAGCTTTATCTCGACGATCTAATTAAATTATCCGAACAACGTCTTACGTAGACCCAGTGCTGAAGGAACATACGCTCTTTTCATCGTGAGAATGAAGTCATGAGCCAGATTAAAGTTTCTTGATCCTTCGCAACAGACAGGTGTAAACGTAGTTGTAATAATATTTAGTCTTAAATCATCCTCTCAGTCTAGGGATTACAGTGCAATTTTGAATGAAGACTGTTGAAATGATAAGTTCCCCTTTATTAGCAAACTCCCCTTTTCGTCATTGTAAGTTAGCTTTAAAGTTGCAGACACGACGCGACTGTGACTTGATTATGTACTTTCTTTGAAACCAAAAGTTTGATACTGGAAGAACTGCTAGCAAATCTCTTGCAGCACTAGTCTAGCCAACGATAAGGTTGTCCGATAGAGAGGCCACCCAGTACGAAAGGGTACCAATAAATATTTGCGGCCTTCTCGCCGGGTCGGGTTATCTAATGCCTGTATGTTTCTATCGACCATCTCAACGCTGACTCAAGTTTTCAGATGTTATCATCAAAAGAGACAAACTGCATAGATAGCTGACTTGTGCAAGCTATAAAAATACCTTATAAGGACTCTTAGCTTGTTACATGTTTATTGTCTTCATTTATGTTCCTCATTATTGGAATTCCGTGACATATTTGACCCTCATAGATAGCACCTCTAAATTTATCTAGATTTGATTGAATAGGTATACAAATATGTATTTAATAAGCTCAGTGTCAATAGCAAATTCTCTATTTATTGGTACTTTTATGCCATTGGTTAAGACAGTAAAATCCGAATTAATTACACTTTACAATACTACTTTATTTATTGCAGTCGTGAAAGTGTTATGTAAAGTCTGTATATAAATATTTAAGGTGCATCCTCCCAGCGATTTGCAAGCTTGCGTAACGTCATCATTTAGTATAGCTAGGTACAAGCTAAAGGTCACTGCATTTACAGTCGTGAGTGAAATACTGTCTTCTAAAAACCTAAAACAGTCGTAAACATAGTCATTCTGTACCATTTAAATGCCAACTGGTTTATTAATTGCTGGATCGGTTACAAAATTAAGATTTTGTGCATTATTTTGCTTTAATTGGCGGTTAAGAGATGTTCTTATCTTATGTAATAATACTGGATGTCTCGAGCTAGCATAAGTGAATGTTTCTTTTTTATTTCTCTTAACATTTCTTTTATGGCCCTAACATTTTAAATCATCTTAAGGAATATCTGACTTAAATCGCGTGGGCGCGGCGTCGACATTCTAAAAAGACAGCAAACCCACCAGCAGCAGTAATTTCAACGCATAAGCCTTTAATTCATATTTATTTTTCTCTGCCTTATCTGGCAGACCATTAGAGAGGTCCTACAATAATACCCGGAGAGCTCACTGACTCAACAACTGGCAACATCGCGGCTCATTATAACTCGCCGCGCGCGCAGACGCGGCCGGCACGCGAGGGAGATCCGATCTAGATTGTATCTTGAGACACTGCCACTGAGACCTGAGACCTTCAGGATAATTTAGTGAAGTCAGCTCCCATTCGACCATTCGGTGTTACCCTTTTTAACAAAAGTGACATGGTGTGTAAGGATTTTGGCTAAATTCAGATAACCCACCAGTATTATTATAGTAAGATCCATTTTTTTGGTTTCTACCAATCTTTGTAATAACCACTTTACAATAAAGATATATTGTATACAGATTCAAATGATCACAAAAAAAAATCACAGTCTCGCAATACAGCGAATGATGTTTTTAAGAAAATAATAACAAATGGTAAAGATGAGACGCAAAAGAATGTCGCCACACAAATGATGGCAAGATAACTAATGTAGCTTCTGGATAAATACTAATTACAAATTCCATTGTTGATTTAGAACACGTTCGTTACATTTTTAAAGTTAAATTCCAGAACAAGGCCAAAAACTATTTAATTCGCTACTGAAGGAGATAAACCAGAGACTACAATGACCATTTCCCATGCACTAGAACCCGTTAAGGATATAATCCATTAACATATCCAGTACAATCCAAGTAATGTAGGCAGGCAGTTCTGGTGCGATTAGAATGCTTTAATTCCATTGCAGAGATATTTACTTAAACTAAACAATGTAGCTCGACCAGCACTGCAGGTACAAACGGTTTCTCACGAGCGAGAGCTTGTAAGACATTTGCATCTTCTTTTAATTGTAAAAGAGGAAGTCATTAATTTTATGAAGCATCGATATAAGATAGCGAGATCGGCCGGAATCGGAATCATGAAAGAGAGTCTGTTCACAAATTATTATTAATAGTCAATTCTAGACTTCGACTACCATAAGTCGCATCGTAAATAATTATTTTTAAAATGTGCAGGGAAGTAATAGAGTTGTACATGGTCTTGTCTGATGACACGATGATGAAACTGTTCCGAAACTGTCAAAACACTTGACTGACGAAAGATCAGATATAAATTATAATATTTCACATTTAAACTGTTTTCTAACAAGTCATAAAATATCCAGCAAGAGCATGCGTCCGCGCGGACAAGAATGTGTTTGTTAAGGAATTTACAAGGCATTGTTTGTAAATCGAAAATGGTGGAATAATTGTATCCATTATGATTGTAATAAAATCGTGGGTTATTTCACATTGTAATAGTAAGCGAAGCGCATTCACAAGTTCAAGTTTTACTTGAATAACCCAAACACATACAATTTTTTTTTTTTTTTTATGGCAGAGGTGGCGAACGAGCAGACGGATCACCTGATGGTAAGCGATTACCGCCGCCCATAGACACCCGCAACACCAGAGGAGTCACAAGTGCGTTGCCGGCCTTTGATTTGGGAGTACGCTATACCTAAGACTATGTTTAGGAATAAAAATCTTGAACACTTTGCAATGATGATAATATTTTGATCTTCATGTGTCTTCTTAATGCTCACCATTATCATTACTATACTCATCGTTACTGATTATAACTAGTGGTAGGGCTTTAATATGCAAAATTCGACTGGGTGGATCACTGCGCTCGCGCCGCCCAGCAGCGCGCTGAGTTCCGGCGGGCAGTGGGGCGAAATACCCAAATAATTACCGACATAAGAGGCAAATCTCAGCCCTCAAGGATTGCTCATAGATTCTTTCCATCTGATGAGCCGTCAGCCTTTTGCCACCAACACAATAAAGATATATTTTAAAAACCCATAGTGTCCCGAAGGTTCTCGGAGGACAAAGTCTTTCACTTAAACAACCCTTACAAAACCTACGAAAAGAAAATAATGAATAAAAAAATTTAAATATTATATAACGATGTTGATATTTATTTTGAAAACTAATGAAAGGTGTTTAATAAAGAGCCGTTTTATGCGTTAATGTGCCTCTTTTGGCACATAAGATGGAATAAATACAGCGGCTTTTGGTAAAATACCGCAACTCGGGATCATGCACTGTTTTATCAGCAATGAACGATACCCTAGCGCTGTGACTCTTAAGAGTTATATTTGCCCCGCACACTTTATTTTGGTATTCCTCATCTCACCAACGTATATGAGAAGGCTGTTTCTAAGCAGAATCACATTATCGTTAACATAGCGCTCTAACAAACTTAAATTATAATAGATATTCGATTTATAATACATAATATCAAACAAACGTGAATAAAATCACAAAAAACCATTACAGAAATCTTTAATACTGAACAATTTTAACTAGAAGAACCTACTAGTGAATAATCTTCGTACATAAAGAGATAAAAAGAATCGCTTCACTTATCATAGTCGCAAGATCTGAGACTTAACTGGTAATTTCACATTGGCACGTTCAAGAATGCGCCACACCGCCTTTCCAAGTAATAACCAACAACGAACAACTTGACAAGACCAAAAACAATGAGGAAACGGGTACGGGACCACAGACAACAATAAAATGGCGGTTTATGGTTTTTGTAATACGAACAGACAGACTAGAACGATTCCAGTTCCCATTGCCAGACGTTTTATTTGGGATCCCTGTTTAAAAGGGATTAAGTATGACTATCAATCTTAAATCTATGAATCTACCCTTATGCTTGCGCGCATGTATACCCGCAAATGCGCATGCGCGGGTACGCATATACGCATTCCGATTCGGGCGATTAAAATAAGTGCGATACTTATTGAAAGTCAAATATTATATCTATTGAAAATATAACTTGTTCTCTGCAAAACGTATGTGTATAGCATTGCACATCTTGGCTTTAAAATATGATAAATATACTGTATCATCTATGCACCTATAAATAATAGATTTATGATACTCGTAAAAGTTTAATATAAAATTTTATTAAGCTATTATACCGAACAAAAAAAACTGCTAGTTAGTTTTATTATTAATTTTCACACCTACGTGAGCAATTAATTTGTGTACAACCTATTAAAGACCACAAAGTAGTCCAATATCAAAATTATAAATTAAACCATCTTAATTTTAAACAAATTCATGCACAAATTAAAAATATCTTAATATTAAAATATATTTAATTAAGGTCAGAATGATTACTATAAAAAGAACTCCAAGAAATAGATTTCATATCAGAAAACAATAATTCATTTTATTATTCGTCCCAAATAAAATAAACAGATAAATGTAGCCAAAAAATATGTATCTAAACACATCACACATGATTTTCCACACCAAACAATTGACACACAGATACAATTTAGAAAGTCTAGTATCATAAATTATTAAAGAGAGGACCCAACTCGTATACACCGACAAGCATAATTTGCTAAAACCAGTTTCCCATCTAGATTCAAGATACAGTGACCATCCCATGAATAGTAAGATATAATATCGGTTCGTTTTCGATTATAAAATTTATCACAACACATGTAGAAGCATTTATTGATGTAGTCTATTCTAATATAGAAGCCAGTGACAACGCTATAAATGTTAATTTAATTAAAATGTCTGTTAAAGATCGCAACGGTTTTGTTGAACGTTGTGGGGATGCAAATTTGTTATCTGATGAAATAACATCGCTTTGTATAAAAAATAATGAGGTTAGTAAGCAGGTGGAAAAGCTAAAATGCAACTTGCATTGTGTTGGAGTATTACGAATCCAAACGGAAACTCATATTAGGGTGGGAGCAGTTATCATCTAAAAAGAACACCTAACACCTACCGAAAGAAAATAAAAACCTCGCTTCAAATACAGGTAAAAAAATAACTGCATTAAAACCACAAGAAACGTTTAATTCAATACTACACTTTTGTAAATCATCATCCACAAACCAGCTTATTCATCAACCGGCATACCCAATAACCATTATAAGCAGAGTGTAGTGTAGCATGTCAAAATTATCAATAATCTCTAGCCTACTCAATGGGCAATTTATTGCACCACTGTTTCGTCGAATGATCTCGCGCACAGCCTACGCGACTGCGAGCGGAGCGGGCCTTTTAAACAACTCCAGCTGACGATTTTATCGATTAACCATCGTCTCGCGAAGAACGCACTCGAGAAGTTATTCGCTATTGCAATTTTTGGAATACTGAGATCACTCTTCTGCATGTAGTAATAGTGTGGTTAGATGGTAGTGATATAAGTCGTTGTTATGTCTCATGCGAGACAATATTTAAAGACAAAAAATATTTACAACGTAGTACAAATAATGCACCATCGCCAGCTTATAAAAAAGTTATTGTATAGTTCTAAGTATAAAATGCTTTAACGGCGAAGGAAAACTGCGTGAGGAAACCTACACATTTGATTACTAGATGTGTGATGGTCGCGTTGCACACGTCCGTAGGTGTAAATCTAAATGCCCTACACGTGACCGCGGGTGATGCCAAGTGCACTACTAGACAACTGCCTTCTACTATGCCTTGTTGTAGCACGGTTAAATTATGCCACACAATAAGAGAAGAAAGTATAAAATAATATTACGAAAATAAGTATTATAATAATCTTTCATACATAGTATGCCTCTAGGTATCTTAAAAAAAACAAATAATAACAAAGGATTTATAATAATACCGTGGAAGAGCCATGCTTCGGCATAAATGGGCCGGCTCGACCAGACTGATATCCAGCGTCACAGAAAACCGGCGTGAAGCAACCGCTTGCGTTGTGTTTCGCCGAGTGAGTGAGGGTACCGGAGGCCCAACCTCCCCACCCCCCCCCCAATTCCACCATCCCCCATCCCTTTTCAAAGATCGGCACGTGTGACTCCTCTGGTGTTGCGGGTGTCTATGGGCGGCGGACAACAGATTGCACCTGGTCTGGGTACCAGGACACGTGGGAGTAGAGGGGAACGAGGAGGCGGATAAACTGGCAAGAATGGGATCACATGCTAGGATGCATGGACCAGAACCTGGGATCGGACTCCCCAAGAGCACGGTAACGAAGGCACTAAAGGCACAGGCGGATGCAAGACACAGAGTAACATGACAGTCCCTGGAAGGCCTTAAACACTCTAAGATCTTCATCGGTGAAGTAACCACAGGTGCGACCAAGTATATTTGGAAGAATAGCCGGTTGCATGTCAGAGCCATGACAGGGGCGTTAACAGGCCACTACGCAACAAACGCTCACCTTAAAAAGATAGGTCTGACAAATGATGAGACGTGCAGAGCCTGCGGTGAGGATACAGAATCAATGGAGCACCTACTGTGTCACTGCGATGTACTGGCTAATAAGCGTATGTGCCTCCTTGGCAATGCCTACCCAACGCCGGAGGAATACAGGCACCTACCCCTCAGCGGAATCACTGCGTTAATGCAACATATTTTTGACTAAGGATAGGTACGAAGGTCTTAGGGGTTGACACAAAAGATCCCGTTGGGTCGAAGTGTCGCTGTCTGAACAGCACCCACCAACAAGGTAATAATAATAATAATGGGCGGCGGTAATCGCTTACCATTAGGTGATCCGTCTGCTCGTTTGCCACATATCACATAAAAAAATGATACAAATAGATCTAACAAATATAATTAGATATACGAGTTATTTATAGTTATTTTTATAAAAACTACAATGGAAACCTAACAAAAGAATGCAATGGAAAAGTATATTAATGTGGTCCTTCATTGGTGGCTCGGCTTGGACAAATGGACGGCTTATTGATTCTGGGCTTGGTTCAGCTCGGTTTCTAAGAGCAAAAGATTAATTGCAACAACGTAACAGGTTTCAAATTACTACCCGCCAGTATTAAACGGGTTCCTTTTTAGAAGCACATTTTAACGATTTTCACAGTTGTAATTGATGGGTTTATGGGAATCTAATGATGATAAATGGTATTGCTGAGTTTTCTAGTGATATTATATTATTTTCGTCGGCAGATTTAAATACCTGGGCAAAAACAGACTCGACGCCATCCCTTCGAGGTACAACCTCACCTCACGTAAATTAATGTACCTATCCTAAGTTTAAGCTTAAAACGATAGAACTCATAAATAGAACCTTATTACCTAACTTTTACCTAATTTCATTAACTCGATCATCTTTTCTAATTTGTACAAAAGTCCACAAGGATTACAAAACCAGTTCCTTGAAAAGTACAGATTAACGTGTGTAATTTTTTACCCACCTTTGGGTACTTTAAAAGACTATTGCTTCACATTTTTATAGACTCTAATCAATATGCTTACAATATGCCATAAATATATCCAATATGCTTTCATTACAAATAAGTAGGCAAGATGCTAACAAGAATAATGATAAGTGACTACAACATGATAGATAATGCACACTGTTACCGCTTAGTTATATCAGAGGTTATATGTATACAAAAGTATGTAACATCACTGTTATTTTCAAAACTTCATTACAAGCACGTACCCACTTCATTATAAAGTGTATATTGATCGTGTTAAGTGTACATAATGCAATAAGATTAAAAATTGACGTTACTCAATTAAAGTGCAATGTATTTGGATAACTTTTCATGTTTTGTTTATTTAAACAAAGATAATATAAATGTAGTATTTAACAAACAATTTTTTGTTTCACACCATGTTTGTTAACAACCCATTACGTCCCCACTGCAGGGGCACGAGTCTCTTCCCATACATCGGGTAGGTTGGGATATACTCCACACACGGGGGCCAAGTCCGGATTGGTGGAGGATGTGGGGCTAGTGGCCAACCCCAAACACCTTACTACCTTGAAATTAAAATTATTTGTTCAAAGTAGCAATGCATTTTCAAAGTCTATCAAATATAAAGTTCCTTCGCGTTCCTCTGGTGTTGCGGGTGTCTATGGGCGGCGGTAATCGCTTACCATCAGGTGATCCGTCTGCTCGCATGCCACCTCTGCCATAAAAAAAACTCATTTGATTAGCTTCAGGTTTCTTCTACATTATAAGTGCATGTACTTTTTTCTCACTAATGCATAACTATTTTCCAGAATTTGATCTAAAGTCCCCTGATTTGGAATACAACTTTACATATTTTTTTACTGTAATTTTTATATTACAATCACTTAATGTATACTGAGTAAACGTGTTTTACATATTGTTATTAAAAGTTGAAAACCAATTTATTTGTCGTTTGATAATGTTAATTAACAAGGCTTCAAAGAGATCTATTCATTACATAAGGTCATTCACTATAGTAACATTATACTTTACGAAATGTTTGTTGATCGAAAACGCAATCACACCCACGACTTTTATAACTATTGGACAAGTGATTGAAAGATCTTTATCACTTTCGACCTCTTTAAAATAAATAGGTACTTTGTTTAAAATTACCTATACATATGTCTACCTCTTATTGGTATTTTCTAATTTACTGATACTAAAGTAATTAAACTATCCCCAAACACAAAAGTAAATTAGGTTTTATTAAGCAAACATTTTTCAGTTACAGATCTTTTTAAAAAAATACGCGTATAAGTATCATAACATTCTATGTTGGATTATATATTATTAGAAATACCACTATGAACATCTTCAAACTTGACAATAAACTTTTGATCATTGTCAAAGGGGACTGTCAAAAGCAAATAACTAACAAACCTCTTCATAAATTTTAACTGTTCTATCGACACGTCGATAGGATAGGATATACATATACATTGTAAGTGATATCAATAGCAGCTAACATTATAGTAATCATGTCTTTTAATATATGATTGTGCATTGTGATTCTCAGTCATTAATTGTAGATGGCTTCATTAGCAGCGTATAGAACAGCTTCATTGCTTGTATTTGTTTAAGCTTTCTAAAGGAAAAGGCGTGTCTGTAATAAGTGCTAATATCTTTGGCCTCAAAATAAATATACGAGTGCCGATATCTAAAAGTAGTTTGAACAACACATATACTAAATGATAAATAAGTGTGTCGCTTGTTTTGAATTTACATATGAAAGAAAGACAAAGTTAATATGTATGTGTGGCGATTGCAAAACATAAGGGCATTGATATGGAAAAGATAGTTACAAAATCGAAACAAAAACCTTAGCGCTGTGCTTGTAATTACATATGTATGTACATTAAAAAACAAATTTTAATAATAGTCGAATGGCCTTTACAAAAGTCGATGCAATCGAATTAATTCCTTAGTTTATTGTCGTTTTAAGGTGATCAAATCAGAAGCCTACAGTGTAGATTATATTTTATACTTAGCATTTCCGATGTGTTCAATAAATAATAAAAGTACTGAATTCAAAATCATATTGTATAAACTTATAGAAAACATTATTTCGCTAGACTTCAATACTATCTGATAGGAAGCGGCAAAGACAAACAACTGAAAATGTATATTTACGTACTACAGTTAGACGTTATGGACATTCAACAAGAATACGTACATAAAGTACACTCAATATCTAAGATCAGATAGACAGATGGGATCCGTCTTTCTTCCGCAGTAACCGTCAAGTTGTCAGGGAAACGGCTTGAGATAGCAATGTGAAACTTGAAGATATGGGAACCCAAGATGTGGAAGCTAACATATTGACAGTGCATTTCCCTTTTAAGAGGAACACCGTTCATTCGTCGGATGATAAGATTAATAAACTGATGAAGGTTTATCTTTCTTATGCAATTAACTGTCAATAGTATGGTAGAGTGGAGTATAGATAACATAGCACGGAAACTAGGCTGGGCATCATGAATCATTTGCTAAGTCTTTGCCTGTAATTAGATTAAGACCAACACATTTCTACTTGTGTCTCCCACCTGTGTGATGCATTATAAGAAAACAAGGAGAACACACAGAAGAGAAATTCTGTACTAGCTATCTTATATTGCATACATTTTTACAAAATTCTTATGCTTACCAAAATATCGATATGGTACCAAATTATAAGCTGGTTTAGATGATTTCTTCAAGGTAAAGCTTAAACAATTATATCATAGTAAATTTTCAAGATTAGTTTATTGTTTACAAATGGGTATTGTATGAAAATTTTAAAGCTATTATAGACAAAACAATCCTCTATAGCTCATTGAAGAAGCAACTAAAATGCACAATGGTGTACGCCCGTGAGAAAGTAACTCAGAAACCCGAAGTGTTCGAATACTGAGATCGCGACCTCGAGACTCGGTGCACGCAAACCTTTCGGATCCGATCCGAGGCCGTTATTTTTATTTCAACTACATTTTAATAACCTAATTGAGTAATCAAATCGAATTACACTAAATAAATGTTCAATTAAGTTGGTAAGTGATCTTGAAACGCAATGCAGGCGCCAGAGATATTTGAGCCACTTTTAGATTTTTGGTACATTGCAAAACGAAGGTAAAAAAAAACAGAATAAGAACCTAAGTGTTTTCGACGAAAGCTTTGATTTTGTAACGCAATGGAGAAGTAAACAATTAATTTTAATAAAATATAAAGGAAATAAAGATCACAGAACTATAAATACATTATGAAACACAAACACCGTAATTACTATTAATTATGGTTATTTGAAATTCGACGCTTTGTCCACATTTACCAAAAGTTAAAAATAGATAAACAAGCTCTTAACTTTATAACAAAGTATCATATATAGTTTTATATCTCACTTTTTATCATTTTTATGATTCAGCTCCGGACTTTTACGACTATATTTTCATCATCAATATACATAAAATAACCCAATCACAAATAATAAAGACTTATACTTGCACATAAAAATAACATATAAAAAAAATCGCTTGCTATCAAAGGAGATCTTCAGACAAACCTAGCTTTAAAAGATTTCCAATTTGAAAATGGTTTTTTTAAGCTTTCAGTAATCGGCAGTTAGCCTAGCCTAACGCGAAAACATATCAATTTTCCGTCACTTTAACAGCAAAGCTCTTGATCGTGGGGCAATCTCCAACTTCTCCTGTCCTCAGTTAGCATCTTGACGTCTTGATACGACATGACAGCGACCATCTCCTTAAGGTACTTGTTACATGTAATTTCCTTTTTGTCCGCCTGAACTTCTTCCCTTCTTACTGCTTTCTATATTCTGTGTAGTATTTCAGGAATCTTTATTGTCGTATTAGTTGACAAGCGACGATCTTAAAAAGACTAAAACTCATTTAATGTTCCAATAAGAATACAGCCTGAGATCGTGACTGCATCCAATAGTATCGGGTAGGGAAAGTTCGCTTTCTTAACCATGTTGTTCCAACAGTCCAATTTTCGGACATCAAAAACAACAAAATTAACATCTCATGACTATCTAGCATGAGTAGAGTACATAAAAAGTCAACTTAGTGGCTTAGTTTGAGTGTATGTTTTTTATAATCAAGGTAGGTCAAAGTGCGGTTGACCGCGAGACGAATTTTATGTAGTTTCTTCTGCTGTGTACATTTATAGTAAAATCAATACATGCATCTTATATCATCAAAAATTCATCATCATCCTCACCAGAGGATGACCATTAATAAATAAAAAAGTTTCCACCGAAAGGTGCTCATTTGGAGCTCTGAGAAACCAGATAATAAACACACACACACACACATTTGTAACTTAGCAAAAATTTAAGACTTATAAATGAATTCAATTTCTAAAGAGAATTTAATGAGTACCTATAGTTCTCAAAAATCCCTTAGCTTCCGTAAGACCTATTCTCATGTTAATGACGCTGATCCCTCCAAAGGAAATAAAAGTGGACGCAATTTTAATTTAGATTAAAAGTAATAAGGATTGGCTACAGTCCATAAATTGGACCATTAACGAGAGGATGCAATCGTTAAAAACGACGATGCCACTGAATTGACAGCTAATATAAATGGCAAAGAATATGCACGTTAAAATCTGCCTTTATCTCATTTCATGGAAAAAATATACTTCTTTAATATTTAAAAAATAATACAACAAGCGTGACGAAAAATTTACCAAACTTCTTAATATTTGCCATGCAATTAAAATATAGATATATATTAAATTGACGAGAATTAAAATCGGAATCAATTTAAACTTTAACCTTATGAGGTAGAATTATGAATGTCTACGTAGCACTATAGGACAACATAAGTGCAACATAATAATGTAAACCTTTGTCGTAATGTTAGTTTAGGCAAGTACACGTAGAAGGTGCATAGGAACTGTTGAAGGAATGCGGCCGAGGCGCGGTGTGACGAAATCTTGAGGCCGCCGCGTATCCTGCGGTGTGGCCATACTTAATCAGTCCTTTATTAATAGTAGTAGACAATGCTTTAGGAAGAAACAAATTGTGGGTTAAACAAGTGCTTCTCAGCTTTATCCAAACTAATGCTTAATTATACAGGGTGTTAAGAAAGTGCATTTGAAATATTAAGGGGTTACTCAGAATCAAGTATAGAACAAATATTGAAAAAATCCGACCTACAACTTTTTTTTCAGATTTCCATACAAATTTTTGAGTCACAATTAAGGTTTAGTATTTATCAACGAATTTTAACTTGATAAGTAAAAACACCGTATCTTAATTCGACTTTTGAAATTTTTTGTAGATGGATGTACTAATATGCTGGATAAAGCTACTATTTAAAAAAAGCGGCCAAGTGCGAGTCGGACTCGCCCATGAAGGGTTCCGTAGCAGCAAGTAACATAATATAAAAGTTCTTGTAGTTCGTTGTAGGTAAATTGCGGTTTACGATTTATGACGTATTAAAAAAAAACTACTTACTAGATCTCTATCAAACCAATTTTCGGTGGAAGTTTACATGGTAATGTACATCATATATATTTTTTAGTTTTATCATTCTCTTATTTTAGAAGTTACAGGGGGGAGACACACATTTTACCACTTTGGAAGTGTCTCTCGCGCAAACTATTCAGCTTAGAAAAAATGATATTAGAAACCTCAATATCACATTTGAAGACCTATCCAGAGATGCCCTACACGTATGGGTTTGATAAAAAATTTTTTTTGGGTTTTTTGAATTTTTGAAGTATGGGGAACCCCCTTCCAAACTTTATTGTTTTTTGTTTTCTATTTTTGCGTGAAAATTTTAATGCGGTTCACAGAATACATCTACTTACCAAGTTTCAACAGTATAGTTCTTATAGTACGGAAAAAAGTGGCTATGACATACGGACGGACAGACAGACATGACGAATCCATAAGAGTTCCTTTTTTGCCATTTGGCTACGGAACCCTAAAAAAGACACACGTCAAAGGATGAGCTACACACCAACTACGTACATAATCTACACATTGTATCCGCTTCCCGAAGCTTATTTTTTCAGTCAATCTCTTTTCTCCAACGTGCGCTGTAACCACAAAATAGACACAGAAGGTCCGCTCTATACAAACCACTAAAATCGTGAACATATACGTGTTTATAGAAATATACGGTCGCCTCGGAGACCGCCTCAATGTCCTATAGCTGGGTCTATATGGTACGATTTTCCTTCAACTTTTCTCACGCTATCAATCTTCAGTTCCTTATTAGACAAGAGCAATATCAATTACAAATACCTCGACTTTCTAATCTGGTATTTATTTTAAAAATGTTAACAGTCCTTGTGCATTTTTTGTCTCACGCTGGCAACCCGCCTGCGACTGCCATCGCCACCCGCAGCGCACGCGCACCTATGGCAGGACAGGACAGGTGCATTTCCCTTGAGTAAGTGCCGCTTATTCTAATAAACTTCATTTTATGCTCTGTACCGTGATAAATGTAATGATGAGGACTATTTTAATGTGGTATTGCACTTTACGTGGGTATAGGATTTTGAAATAGCTTTGAATAAAGGGTGAGATTGTAGTCATATATTTGCTTCCTTTTAATCACTCCACTGCAGCAAATTGACAAAGATTTTAAAGCAACCTTAAAGCCAATTGAAAATTCAACAAACTTTTCATCAGACGCGTTAAACCTAACGCGTCTATTAACGCTTAATGCAAACTCTTGGTTCCTCAATAACCACTGAGGAACCGAGAGTTCCACAAGTTCAGTGATAATGAATAATAAGACAAAAATTTCAGAAAAACCTCCTATCGATCGTTTTCGTTTTTCATTTCTTAGTAAGTATACTTTTTCTATTTTCGTATTTCATCTTGTAAGTGTTTTCACTTATTCATATTATAACGTAGAAAATACTTGCAAATTGAATGTACTATTTCATAAGCATTTTAATACAAAAATTATATAAATCAAATAAATAAAGTAAATAAAAGAATAAATAAAAACGAGACAGTATCTAAATTAATTAAACTTAATGCTGAAGTTCAATAAAAACGGTCTATTTAAATAAACTAATATTACCATTACTAATCTTTTATTATCAGTATTTTATAACTATTCAGTAAAAGAAATTAGTAGCCAGGCAGTTATCTTAGTCATAACAGGTTAAGATTAAAAGTAACTATTCCAAGCGACGTTGCTTTTAACTGAAATTTATTTTATTGGTAGAAACAATTTTATCTTTGCAATAAACTTCGACTTGTTCTATAGTTAGAATACCTTTAAATACGGGAATTAGAAAACGATAAAATCACTAATTGGCTAGTAAATACAAAAATAAATATCTCTAATGGAGGAAAGTAAAAATTAACGAAGTATGCAATTTTTTTGTTAATAAATGGTCTTCACATGTTACTTTTGCTTCTATGGTTTTTCCAAGGCACAAGACGTGTACCTCTTAACAACCATACCCCCGACATCTTCTACATTTAGCATCAGCCTGTATTAGTCTCCCGTTGAAAATATTGGGTGCTTACCTATGAAATTGCCGTTTCAGTTTTGAAAGTTCAACAGAATAATATTACCCCAAAATTAATTTACTTCCATTAAATTATATATCATTTTCTAGCTACATTCAAGGTCTTTTATGAATTAATGATGTCATGTCTCTCATGTAAAATCAGACTGAGTAGAGTTTCAGTAAATATTGTATAACCGTTTTCTTAGAGATCAGTTGGGTCAATTTTTTTACCAAAAAAAGAAATCTAAATTATCTGAAAATCATGAAATATTAGGCGCAATATGTTCAAAAATACATATCGTAACGTAGAACACGCTGGGGTAAGTGTAGCCTTCGAAAATCAAAATTAAGTATTTTTTAATGAAAAAATGGCGATTTTCAGTGGCGAAAAATTCCATTTTCATATCTTCTACACATTGTGCTCTCAAAATATTCAGACAACGTGCATTTAGCAAGCATTGCTTTTATTTCTAAATGAACAATGGTACTTTGGAAATACTTAGTTGTTTTGAAACCTTAATTGTTTTATATTAATTTTCTCTTTGAACTTTTTTAACTAATCGGCAATTTCATAGGTAAGCATCAATAGATCTCCCCAAGCCTCGCCACTTATACATACATATCTTTAACTAAAATCATCAAGTTTGATCAAATCTTCGCCAGTTTGTTAGCTACGCTACTACTCGTACAAGTTTGCGACACGTAGCCGGAGCATCCGGGCGTCCCACAACTGCGCTTGCAATAATTGACCACGCTGAATACGTTAAAAACAACCGACTTCAATCGCAACAACTCAAATTTTGCTATGTTTTTGTTGATTTTCTCAAAAACCGCTGAATCGATTTCGATAAAATTTATATGGGACCACCTGTGAAGTATACCCTTTCAAACAAAAAAAGAATTTTCGAAATCGGTTCAGGCGTCTTCGAGTAATCGGTGAACATACATAAAAAATATATATAAAAAAAAAGATTCCGACGAATTGAGAACCTCCTCCTTTTTTTGAAGTCGGTTGAAAATGCAGACAGCGGTTGTCAGTTCTACAGGTGTCACTTTAGCGTGCTATTTCTCTACCGAATTTGTACCTTTATATTAAGTAAATCCCGTAATTTACGAACTCAAAATCAATATTTGTTATTATTATAAGTACCATCTGAGCTGTAGGCCCTGATATAAAAAAAGAATAACAAATTATTTGTCGGAGTTTCTTCTGTCCTAGTTATTTTGAATATGGCCATAAACTTTATATGGTCAGAATACTAAATTTAAAATTGAGGTGCAGGAATTCACACTTTTACCGCGAGACGCCTACACTATTAAATTATGGCTTATTAAATTAACTACCTCTTACCTACTAAACCAAATCGTAGATTCTGAACAGTCTACCGTGACAAACAAGTGAGTTGTTTTTATATTAATGTCACCATCAAAACTTACAGTCTGTAAATAGAAGCTAGAAAACTATGCTCTTGAAAATAGAATTTAGAGCCAAATCAATAAAACCACACCTTTTTTGCAAACACCATGCGTCAGATTATACGACTTTTTACTTTCCCATTCGTCCAATAAAGTGTTAAACAGCCGGTCTTGACAACTGGGAATAGGCGCGCGGAATAATAGTCGTAAGTAATAAAAGAAACACCGTAAATTTTTGTAGTGGTTGAGTTGTCAACCGAGCCGTCAAGTCATTTGAACATTTTTATTTTAAGTTTTATCGAGCGAGGATTCGATTGGACACTTTTACTTTTATTTGTTTCTTAACAAAATGTCAGCTTTACTGATAGTCTGAATGTAATGCTACATGACGCGTCGGAGATTCGGAACACAGGAGAATGATAATGGATATGTAAGTAAAGAAACCCGAAGGATTACATCACTGAGCCGCACAGGTAATTCAAAATCGGTTCTTAAATAGTTTAGAATAAGTCTAAAATTGGACACACGTAAAAAAATTGAATAAATGTGATTGACATTACATTAAATAATCATAAAAATATTTTTGGATCAACTGTCCGTTTACAAGCTCCTTCCATTCAATCATTTAAGTCGCAGATTAAAGAACGTCTCTTTGCGCTGTCATAGGTAGTATTATATCCACTGCATAGCTTCACTGTCGTTCATTGTTTACTTTGGTTTATATATGTTTATATATATATATATATATATATTTATATATATATATTATGTATGTATATATTTTAATGTTTATATATATGTATTTATTTATTATCATTGTATTTTATAGGTTATTATTGTTTTGAAATTAGTATAGTTTAAATTAGATAATTTTTTTTGTATGTAAATTGATAATTACGTAATTTCTGTTGCTCGCGTTCTACCTCGATTCCTTGTTTTTTTTTTCCGAACCCCGGGTTGTCTGGAAGAAATCGCTTTTAGCGATAAGACCGCCCAGATTGTACTACTTGTTTCTTTTTCTTTTTTGTTTTGTATGTGTTATGTGTATTTGTATTGTAGTCAATAAAGAGTATTTGATTTGATTTGTTTTGATTGATTGCTAAATTAAAATTTTATCAGACGTACCTAGATTTTACTTTAAGCTAGATATGTATTTAGAAGATTACGAGCTTCGAGTTAATCATGTGACATGTGTAATAAAACGAGTCTAATCCTAATTGCCTTTGGCAAGATCAATGAACTAGCCAACTTTTAAGTTTGATTAACATGAAACACAGAGAGGCGTCAATGAAGTTTTACGCAATGTACGAGTAATATATAATACAATAGTACAGATAACTTGGTTTCGTTCATGCGCTTCCTTCAGTAACAACAATAATTGATTCCGTTAAAAAAAAATTACCATAGCATCGCTTAGTCGGCAAATTATAAATAACTTTACTAAAAACCGTATAATCGCGTAACAAACGCTTTATTAACGATTTATAAAAAACGCAATCCGTATTTTGTAAAAAAAAAACCTATATCACCCCGTCAGATCTCGTAAATCCTATGAAGTGAGGTAGAATGATAGAAAATGGGAGTGAGTTTACCGATGTTTCCCGAGAGTGTGAAACAGTTTTTTAAAAAAATCCAGTTTTTTTTTCATGAAATGATGTAATAATTGCACAATTAATTGGTTCTGATGAAGATACGCATATTTTTAGAACGGATCCTGCGGTAAAATTATGTATAATTTGTCTACTATAGATTTATTAATGTCTCAAACGCAACGTAGCTAATACTAAAACATAAATTAAGGTGTTAATGAGCCTTAAACATTAATACTTTGCTAACGAGTCATTGATAAATGACTGTCATAAAAAACTAAACTATTATAGCAACAATAGATCCAACGGCAATTAATATAATGTGAAAAAACTTACGCAAAGGTGATTACACCGACGCATCAGCATTCCTCAAATTACGTGTTACTATTATCCATCTGGAACAAAGATAAGAAAAAATGAGCTTTATGAAAGAAAATCGCGATCTTTATAAGCTATGAAAAAAGAAAAAGTACAAAAGAAAATACCTACATATGTAACATTGAAGCCTACCAATTATTTATAGGAAGATCAATCTCAACAATGCAACATGATATCGATAGGTCTATAATTGACTATGTTTGTTACTTTTACATAAATTAGTTTTACATCTGCAATTTAAATGGGTATTCTTGGAAAAACAGGCTTAGTAGAACAATAATCTAACCCTTTAGTTCTTCTGTTAGGTAATTGTGCATCATTTGGCGAGTTACACTGCGCTCTATGATCATTGTTCTCGTCAATATTAAACTTACACAAACGTTCCACCGTATTAGCAAATAAATTATAGTTTTAACTGTAATTTAAATACTGTAAAACTTTCTAAATACTAAATAACAATCCCAATATTGGGATGATATTTCAAAAGTAGAGAAAAAGCTTCTGCCCCAGCAGCAAGGACGGTATGAGTTGTGTAATTTAAAACAATAATCAATTTATAGAAGAGCGATTTAGCTTAGTAAGCGCAGTTATTAACCTTAATAATGACCTGCAAAAAATTACGAATTTAAAAAAATCCCTAATAAATAAAATAAATCTAATTACTCTTTGAATTCGATAGCAAAACTTATCAGAGAACAGCAGAGCTACTCGTAAGTGGAATGAGTCAAATGAACCAGTGAGGTCAGCAGTAAGCTCTCAACATTTTACACAATGGTGATTGTGAGAAAGACGAAGCCAACACAATAGGATTAATGCAGCAATTACCGATACAGTTAATTAAAATATTTGCGCTGGTCAAAGTGTGTGCCATTGTTTCGGTGCAATGGAAACAAACAAATAAACAAAAAACAAGACTGAAATAAAACATACATATAATAAAAAACAAGATATGCATATAAGGTAAAATAATAAGGTAAATAATTTTAAATGAATATATTCAATTGTTAACTAAATATATTTAAAAAATATCCTCTCACTGTAAAGGTGCTTTATAAAAATACAATAACCTGATATAATATTGTCATAATGTTGCCGATTTGAAACTTTCAATAACTTATACGTTTTATGTACAAAAAATATACTCTTATACTTAACACTGTTGGGTGTTCTATGACGTAACATCAAAACTGATCTGTTATATTTTTTAAATATAAGGTGCTACTTTATTAGTGCCCGATATTTTAGTCAGTGCTTGTACTCCTGATTCTGATCAACTTTTCCCAAGGAACCCATAGTCAAATCGCAAAAAAATTTTTGGACTCTTCATACACATCGATCAGCCGAGCGGCCAAATTAGTATGAAGAGTCCAAAAATTTTTTTGCGATTTGACTATGGGTTCCTTGGGAAAAGTTGATCAGAATCAGGAGTACAAGCACTGACTAAAATATCGGGCACTAATAAAGTAGCACCTTATATATTGTATGTACGAGTATGATACTATTAAAATATCTTATTATATAAGCTAATTAAAACACTAACTGGAGTTTCTACAAATGAATCTGAATCTGAACAATCCCCGTGGAATACAATGTCGATCTAGAAAAAAAAACGATTTAAATAAAAGCATACGTAAAAAGATGCATTACACTATAAAAATAAAAACATTTTGAGTGTTAGTTTTTCCATAGAATTGTGAAACGCCTTGGCCATTCAAAAGACATCAACAAGTACTGCAATGTTTCGGTGATTTTAAAATTATGAAAATATTTTAAACCATACACCATACCTCACTAAGATTCTTCCTTCGGCTACAAAATTGGCATCAAAAAAGTTACACTACACCCTCTCAAATACTAGAAAAATTAACTATGCTTCTTCTCATGTAAAAGTACTTACAACTTTCTCGAAAGCACTACGAACTACGACTCAATTTACAAAAAAAATTAAGTCTTCATCTTCATGCTAAGCTTCATACTAAGTTCAGCTGATGCGTTTTTTTTTTGGGAACTACTAATTAAACCTTCTTTAGGAGAAAGTTGTTCATATTCATGAGTGGAAGCCACGATTAATTTTTTTTAAGCATTTCAGAAGAACCCTTCAAACCCAAATGCATTTACAGATATACGGTCGAATACGGAAGCTCCTTTTTTAAGACGCTTAATAATCATCCCTTACAAAGTGATGTCAATGAATGGCCGGCGCAATCTGGTGAAATGCGTGGGCGCAAGTGGGTGTGGGAACCGGTATCCTACATGAATCACCCATTGGTGCTTTTGAATGAACAGTGTGAATTCGTCACAATATTAATTGGTATACTAGGTAGACTATAGCTTTCGTACTTTTAGTGCTTTTTAAATTATTAAATAGGTTTTACTGATCAAAACCCAAATTATCTAGTGTGTTTTTGATATATTTTGATAGATTTGGCGTTTTTAATTTGTCAAATTTATTTGAAATTAGTAGGTACCTACACTCCATTGCAAAGTTCTTTTGTAGAAACTTATAATTTTATCGTATGAAACAGGTTTTTTAACATTTAATTTATATAAAAATTAACTTATAATTAAAAAGGTACCAATAATAAAACACAAACAATCACAATTACAGGAAAACGTAAATTTTGTGTTAAAATTAACAAAAAAATTTTTCGAAACCAAATCAAGCTTTGATGAAAATAAACTTACCAGCCGTTCTTTGACGGCGTTGCGTCAGAAAATAGATCTGTCTGATTGGGTGATAGAGAAATTACGAAACCGCTCTCTAATGTGCTTAAGCGTTAATTTTACTTTAGAGAAGCAGGTAAAGAAAATGAATCGATATTCTTAATCTGCATGCAGATGTAATCAAGAAATGGGACTTGAAATTAACGCTGCGCCATTGTCTGTCTCGAATTTCAAAGATTTTCTAAACTTGGCAAATCAGAGATATTCAAGGAACCAAATCAAATTACAAATTAAAAGGCATTCAACGAATCAGATTATGAAATCAATGAATGACCGCTCAGTGCATTTCTCAGAAGTTAAAACGATGCAATAAAACTACTGCGAAATCAATTCGTACACAATCGATGCAATGTAATTTTCGTAACGTAATGCAGTCACATCACTTTTTTTCGTGAATCACACGAATGAAAGCGAAACATCGACAACAGTTGCTTCTAGTGATTGGTTTCAAGACATACAATTACGCAGTACCTATTTTGATTTCCCCATTAAATGTATCTTTAATCAGCAAAAGGATTTGAATGAAAGATTTTACAGTGGATCACTTTATTAAACAAAATGTATTTATTTATATTGTTATAAGCGGAAAAAACAACCTTTTTTCTAAGATTTTCTAACGTAATTCTTCCACTGAAGAGTCAAATATCACGAAATGGTATTACTTGTCATAACGAATCTTTAAAAAAATAATTGATACGATCCTATACAAAATTGATTTGAGAAGAATTCTTCAGTTTCATGAAGTAAATACGATTTGCAGCATAATAGCAACAACAAAAAACCTCCAGTAAACAGACAAAAGAAAAAAGGGCGACAAAAAAAAGTTATGTTCATTACCAGCGTACCACTTTCCATGCGCGTGGGCAGACAGGAGGTGCCCCAAAATCGGTTAGACAAACACAAGCAGGTTGAATAAACAAGTACGGTTATTCATGTGTTGTATGAATAATGTTATGTACATTGGAATTTGACATGGATATGTATCCTGAAGTGATATACGATCGGACTGTTCAGTTTTGTGTATTGTATTGTGCCTATGTTGTCAACAGGTATCTTGATTAGAGTGGTTGTAAACTAGTATAACTAAGACAGAAGTAATCGAACAACTTATAGTGATAAGTGAAAACAATTTCAAGTTTAAGGGAGAAATCTTTTTATTGTGAAAATCAAAGCTTTATTAGGATATAGGAGAAGTTAAATATTGAGTAGGCTTAATCTTTAACTTCTTCTATCCTCAGCTATACCTTAAAGTCGCTAAATTCATCGCGAATGAAAACATGTGTCATATATTTTTGGTTCGACAGAAGTTAAACCCTCGCTGCATTTACACCAAGTATGTGAGCATAATATACTGATTGTTCAATAGCAAATACGTAGAGCATTTGTAGCTTCCACAATAAGTGTAGGTAAGAAACGCACCCCATCTCTCTTGATTTGATCCTTTTAACAACCTACAATATGTCATCGCACTAATCTTGTAATCAACTAAAACACATAACAACCTTGCTATTAACATACGCCAATTTGAAAAATTATAACGGCATTGAAATGACTAAGCCATATAACTAAATTACACACATCCATTTCAACGCGATGAATGAAACCTTAATAAATCCAATCCTACACGAATACGGCTCCTGGTCAAATAAGGCTAAACAGCAGGTGTTTACCAGCCGGTTCCATGCAAAAAAAAATAGAAACCATAAAAAAGAAGCCATAAAACAAATAAAAAGCCTTAAAAAGTTTGCGACAAAAATACTGCCGACACACTGTCTGACACATTGGATTGAAATGTATGTAAATTGCTTACTGATCCTGCTATGTTGACGAGATTGGTTAATTTTATTCTATCTAACGGTAAAGTAGAATAGCTATTTTCAATAAAACGTTAAGACACACATGTAAAATAACATGTATATCGTCGGAACTAAATTTCTACTACTAACAGCGACATATAGTATTATAAAAAGGAACATCATTTAATGAATAAGTACTTAGCTTTCAAGTATTAGACATATTTTATGTGAACTACGGTTCCATCATACTTACCTACTAAAATAAACCTCTTAATAAATGCATCTTAAAGAGGATTTTAATGACTACGAGTACTTAATCGTAAGACTTACAATGTAGCGATACACAAATGAAAGCAATATACATTTTATAGGTTTAATGCGCTATAAAAGATCATATTCAACAAAACTTCTAGTTCATTGAAAAATCAATAAATAACAGATCAGCACTTCATATACCGCCTCGGCAAAATGCATAGTAAAATTGTTGAATTGAAGGCAGTGTGGGAATTAATTAGTTAATTCGTTAATTTTGGAAGAAACTAGTTTTCAATCATCAATATATTAAACGACCGCAAAGGTGCATTTGAAGCCATAGCTTAGAGTGCACGACTTAGATGCACGAGACTTGAGCTACGAAAAATCAAAATCAAAATCAAAAATCAAAAATCTTTTTTATTTAAGTAGATGCTTTACACATTAAAAGGATAATAATGTTTTGCAAACGAGTCTTGCCAATTAACTAAATCATTATGTATTCACAACTTAATAAACTTGTTAAAAAGCTGTACCAACTCAAATTGCTATAAAAAGCATATTCGTCTGTAAAAAAATGCATACTGAAACTCGCAAGCAACCAGTTTGGATTCTGTTTTCGTAAAACCGCTTTCCGACTAGGCAAAGACAAAAAATACATATGAATATGGACAGAACTGACCAAACCAGTGTCCCCTCTCTTTTTGCCTTAAGACACGTGTACCATTCACTTGTTACGCCTTACTGATTGACAGACGTAAGTACAGACGTGAGTTAAACTGAAGATAACGATATTGTAATTTTTATACCATTTATGGCGACTTCTTCACAAATTACTGTGCAGATAATGTGAACCAGTTTGAGATCGTGTAAGCTTCACGATCCAAGGAATATTTATTGAAAAAATCTAATGAATGTGATAATCGACAGAACACATATAATAAAACAGGCAGAGTCAACCGCTGGTCTCAAATTATACGAAGGTTTTTGCAATGTAATTCCTCCCAATTTGGAAGTGTTACTGTAGGAAGACTTTGCAGCCCCTCTTAAATAAGACAAAATATTCTAAATAAGCTCTATTTGTTTTTTTCCGAATGACACCTTTTTGTCACAATATTGGCGTACGACCTAAAACCTCACTTGTAAACAATGAAGCAACAAACCCTCTAATGGGGAAGCCCTCAGCAGAGAGGCGGCAAAATTACACGGTGCACTTCACAACAATCGTGATAGCGGCAAAATGTGAATCTCCCACGTAGCCGACCTGCCGCATAGTTGCAGTGACATTTTAGACTGCAACAATCGCCCAGCCTTTCGTGCCAACGTGTTGCGAAACAGTTTAGAAAATCATCAACAGATTACTGCAGTCTTAACAAAAAGTTAAATATGCAAAAAGAGATAATGAAACAATGAGTTTGCTGAAATCTTAAATCACTTCGCAGTTCCAATATGATTTCATATAATAAAGTAAAACTTTAAAATACTAATGACTACTATTTTTGACAAATATGTAATGAGAATATTCTATATTGTATTTTGCACACCTTGTAGTTTCAAAGAGCAAATCTTCCTAACCACTCTCAGGCGTAAGACACCGTTGCAGAGGAAGTTAAAACAGAAAGTATGGTCTATGATTCATAGGTCTCCAAAAGTTCAAGTCTCAAGGTCCCGAAGACTCCGTTATCGGGGCAGAAACGTCACGAGACGGTGCTTACTGCTTAGCTATCGAGGAGAATTATACCGAGTTTGTTTCTGGCTGGAGGGCCCGTGTGACTTAGGTCACGATCTGGGGCCGAGATGCACAGTAAACGTGATAAGTTTTTAATACTGAGAATCCTTTATTTTTCCTTTTAATTTGTTCAACCTATTCTAAAGGTAAAAGTCAAAGGTCAGAGAACAGAACACAGTTAGCTAAAATAGAATAAAGTGTTATTTACATCACACCACATATATCACGTAATAATGAGGCTGCTATTAAACTCAAAATTTAGGGAGCATTCAACCCAAATTCTGATGATTGCCAAGTTAACGGCAGCGTTATAAATTTTAATAACAATAAGAACGTGAACATTTAAAGCTCCGAAATTAAGGGCAAAACATAAACTTAACCATTTACTAGATGCAATAATTCGCACCAAACAAATGACAAAACAAGTTTCATAAATCCATAAGATTCTAGACAGTTTACTGTTACTCCACAGGATGATCTTGGAAACATTAAAAGGGCCGCCTGGTAGGAAGTTGAGACAATATACGATATCGAACAATAGCCCGAGGCGAACTATCGAATGGTAACTGGGCTTAAGGCTAATGTATGCTCATTAGCTTGTATGCACTAATGACTCGTAACGGTAAAATGAACTTGCATGAATAGTGCATAATTATTTACATTTAGAGATTTAATGGTCAGATACGAAATAAATACTAGATCACATAGAACATCTGCATATACTTGCATAATAATACAGGAAAAGAAGTGCCAAGCGACGAAGAATTAATACTTAATTACGTTTACATTTTGTAACAGTTCAATTGTGTAAATGAAACTAGTTAACATTTCACCATAAAGAAATAAACTTTACAATTCAACGCACCCATCTTATCAATGAATTCAATACAAATATACGAATCAAAATGCTTTTAGTGGATATCGTTGCGTTAGTCGACCTGTCAGTTTCCAGGGCTCGTGCAAATATGGAAGTAGGCGCAAGAGCAGACTGCGCACGACTTGCGCACTTCAATTGCACTTAATCCTAGTAACGTAGCGGAAATTTCGATTGACCCGGTGTCTCGTGACTAGGGTAAGTAGACTGTCAAGCTGGATAAAAATGAGCGAGAATTAATATTCCAGTTAATGTTTATGAAAATACTGTTAGGTTAGACAACTTCCTTGCGAAACAATCCAATAAGGACTCCAAATAATCGGAAAATTATTGCTGTTTTACGTTTAAATTAAAGCAAATTGATTTGCTAACTTATTATATCTTGCTAGACACTTGATGAAAATAATCGAACACCCCATTATTCAAGTATTTCGTTATTATTACAAGCCAAATAAGTCTACATAAATGAGATAGCCTTATAAGTTTCAATTCATGCGATAATAGTTTCAGATTAATATCTAAGCGAACGAAATCGTAAGTGGCACACTGAATGGTCGTTGTCCATTTCAGGATGACGATTAGGGTAGCGGCATTTGTCTTCTATTAACTAAAGATCTATCAAACGATAATCATTAAACAACATTTAAACTGTCGTTATCATACACCAAAAAGGGTAGCAATATCAGTATATATGAAAGCTATCGCTTTCACTTGTATCAATTTTGCCTTTTAGAGGAACTCATGATATGAAAACTGGCTGTCGCGAATAGTCTCAATCCCTGCAATTGTGTCTGTTCCTTAGATAAAGGCACAAATTTCTCGTACCGCCTAAACCACGAGGTCAGGCGGCGTTTAAGTTTTGGCCAGACACGAAACGATAATGTCACCGGTTGCGAAAGTCACGCGGCTTGTTCCAAATCACATTTGCGAGCAAAAAACTATGAAATTTTGTTGGTTTTTTGCACGCCACAACCTAGTATGACGAAAGGAGTGGAAAGAAGTTTGTTATTGGCATTGTTTTTTGTTTGAATTTAACTTTGCGCTACATTTGGGGTCAAAGTGCGTACCACAGAGAGTGCTTTTAGCGCCAAGAATTTGGGTAACGCCAATTATTGAAAAAGTGAAAGGTTTCACGGCCTTGGTCCTTGACTAGGTGTCAGAGGGCAAAATGAAGTAACTGTTTAAAGCACTCTAATTTGAATAGATACTTCTATGTCGTTCTTTTGTTGCACAGAGTTTCATGAACTACTTTATTTTGTATTTATTTCATGCTTTACTTCGCTCAATCATACATAATTCTAAACTTTTATTACGATAATTTCCGATATCCATATATTTGTAAAGGACTGAAATTCCGATATTCCAGAGATCGATCGACCTTCGCAGAAGTACGCAGAGAGGGCAACATTTATCGTTCATAGATCCGTTCGCTAGGTTCTTGGAAATTTCTTCCAAGATCGCAGCATCATAAGATTATGATAATGGGATATTTTACTAGTTCGTGTCAAAGGCAAGATATCTGAGCAAGCATGACATTAACTTTGTTATCTTACAAAATGCAGGATTTGGGTTTTTATCAATATCTTTATCATTGTCTTAAAAGATCTTATCTTATTCTGTATACAGAATTAGCAACGAGTGACGACTGGTACGAGAGCATGTGTGTATGTACTATTCAATAAGTTTAAAGTTAAAACTGTTGCACAAAATACAGGACCATCTTATTTATGGACTGCAAACGCAGTGACTAAATTAAAAACACATATGTAATAGGAAAAACGTACTGCTGAAGACGAAGGTTGGCAAAATGCGCTTCTGTATAATTTTCTCTAAATACCAAAACATATCAGGTAAAAGTTCTCATCATATGCTGGTATACACCGCCTGATGCAGCCAACGGAGAAAGACAGACGCATGATATTATGTTTGCTAACCTGTTATACAGTCCCACTAAATCACCAGCAGTTTGCTTTGAAAAGATAACCAAACATGGCAACCTGGTCACAATATAAATCATAATAGCGGCACAGAAGCGAACCTAGAAATGCATATTCAATAAGCTTTACTTTTCTGTCCTTAACTGTATATAAATGTCCATTTTACATAATGATATCGTGCACATTTATTCCTATTACGAGTCTGTTTGCAAAATTGTATACCCGCTATTTCTGTAACTATTGTATCTTTAATCAAAGAATCGTTGTACCTAAGACCTAAACAGTTAATGCAGTATTTTTATGAATTGAGTGGCATCGAAAACTAATTTTGAAGATAACGTTTTTAAATATTAAAAGCATGAATCAGTATTTGCAGTATTTTGATTATAAACCGAGTAGCATCAAAGACAAATTTGAAGATATTTTTTTATAAAGTGCATATTAATTAATGTTTTATTATGCAAGGAAAGGATAAGAAAAAAAATTACAGAACACTTATGTATACATACAAAGTAAAACGTAATCAGAAAAATTACAGTAAATAAATATTTTCTTACTGTAACCCTCAGCGCTAATGTCAGATAAACCCTCTAAATAGAACTCCCCATGAAGTTACGCCTACGGGAACACAAAGGAACTGTATAAATGCTCAATAAATAAAACACAATACACACGAAGACGACTGTTGTATAACACTATGCATTATACCTGATAATATAATGTATACCATGGCGCGGACCATTTCCCATTGCTCCAAGACAAACGGGATCATAAACACTGGCGCAATGACATAAAACGTCAACAACTGCGGATACTTCTTTAACTTTAGACGATAGACGTGGTTGACAATGCAAGTCATAATACAAAGTTACGTGGTTTTTCTCGCTTTATATTTACTAGACAGTTCAGCCAGTTCAGGTTTGCAGGAAGTGTTAAAGAAGTGCATATTTTTTATGATTAACTGGTTTGGAATACTTAATAACGGATGTTCGTATCACATTCCTTAAGAGTATCAAAGCAGCAAGACAAGCCTTTGCAAACGATATATCTACGCAAGGAAGCGAAACTTTATTATGATTGAAGTTAAAACCATGGCCAATCTATTGGAAAAAAACTTAATACATTAGATCCTTGATGACGGATGTTCGTATCACAGACTATCAAAGCAGCAAAAGACAAGAGACATCGCCTGTGCAAATGATACACCTACAGAAGAAAGTGAAACTTTATTAGGATTTAAGTTCAGACGATGGTCAATCTTTTGGAAAAAATATAGTATATTAAATTCGTCGTGTATGTTTGTAGTTATACTAACATAAACAATTAAAATTCCCGTCCCATATTAGTTTTCACAGCAGTGCAGGCTCTTCAAATACAAAATTGATGTAACACCTTGTACAAGAACTGAACGAAGATTATTTATGACCTGTCATGCAACATGTAGCTAAATTGCTATGTGAAACTGTTCTGATAGGCCGGTGTTGCGGTGCTATTGTGGAAATAAGCTAATAGGGCCACCTGCCGTCGTAGCAGACTATCATATAACGAAGTGAAATTTATAGGACAGCTTTTAAAACGTGGGTGGAAGTAGTAAGGACGCGGTTACAACTAATATTTGTATTGAATGGGACTATTTCGCAAAGTTAATTACTGGAACAGGTACCGACACAGTGATGGGTTGGAAAATTTATTATACTGAAAAGGCTTAGTTTCTACTTCCACGTTCAGGGTATTAGAAACAAGTCTATTTTGTACACGACCGTAAGACAGGACAAGTCGCAACGGCTGCTTGTTCAAATTCTTGTTTTTGCACATATCTGCACATACGCCTGGTTCTATAAGAACATTACACATAAAATACAATACGATCTAAATATAAACATTAATCAAACAACGTAGAAGTGAGGTGACTATGGATGATTCAGATATTTTCAAATTTTTGAAACAGGAATTCAGCTTTGCAACGAAATAGACAGTATAAACGATCTAGCATGACTGAAGAGATAATTTCGCTCTACAATAATGCCTTTATGAAATAAAATCAAAAATAAAGTTATATCAAGCAGCCCTCTTACATTTAACGTCATGATATACGTTGGCACATGATTCATAGGACTCGGCGCGGACAACTGTTGCGAATCGCACCCAGTTGAGCATTTTGTTAACAAGAGGCGATAAATACTAGAAACTATTTTT
Organism: Coleophora deauratella; assembly: GCA_958295455.1. NCBI lineage: Eukaryota > Metazoa > Arthropoda > Insecta > Lepidoptera > Coleophoridae > Coleophora > Coleophora deauratella. Next base: position 5,774,695 of record OY282393.1, read on the forward strand.
AGAACCTCCATAATGTCAGATTAAATCCAGAATATATAAATGGTTGTTTATCACTTGCAAGTTTGCAACCTCAGAATGCATAGGTGCTTTTTGATAGTTAGTGACTATTCGGCGCTTTGCCTAACGGAGTACTGTGGAGTATCGGGAGTAAGGTAGATATGTAACTATCTAATCTATCAGCCGAAAGACGTCCACTGCTCCCCCAAGGCCTCAAAGTGGCGACCGCGCACCGGAAGACGCAGTGTGAGCAGGCCTCCGACTCGGTGGACCGACGACCTGGTGAAGTTTGCGGGAAGCCGCTGGATGCGAGCCGCACAGGACCGGTCAGTGTGGAAATGTAACTATAATCTTTAGTAATTAAGCCATTAAGTGCATCACTCACCTTGTTTTAGAAGAGAGCTTAAATTTCTTTAAAATAAAGCCACAATTGTACCAGTCAACTGGCTATCAATCATCACAATTTGCAACAGATAATCTGCACGACAATACACAAGATCAAGACAGTTCAGAAACGAACATATGGGATCTATAATATAACAAGGGGTAAACTGCTACCAGGATCAACGGCCACTCACCCCATACTAGTTAGTTAGAATACACCATACTCGATTAATATGTATTTATTCATCTACCATAATGACATAATGATTCTACATTGAGATAAAGAATATTTAATTGGGTTACAAGAGAGAACTTAATTTTGAACTGGTTCAGTTGCATAATTAAGTTAATTTAATTTAAATGATTTCGCGGAGATAATTTTCACCGTACCACGAGCTTCCAGTCACGAATTTTATTCGAATCAAGATAAAAGTCCTCTGTATGTATGTTTTATATACACATGTAAAACATACATATTGGATCGACTATTTATACGAATATAACCAACAAAAAAATGTTTTTCTTTTAACTTTGAAAGTTTGGATGAAAGTATGATCTCTGGTTTATTTGAAAAAGGGTTTGTCAATAGGGTTCCTTTTAGGCTTTTTAGGCATTCAAATTATTGTTCAAACTAAAAAAATGAAACGATTATGCAGATATTAACCACGCAGCAAAAATATCGTTTACTTACTTCGTTTCTGCAAATGCACTAACCCACAGATAGATAGCATTAACAAACTGAGATATTATACATAGAAGTAGAAAGCATGGAATATCCCTAGCAAATTGATTCATTATACATTTTGATTAGACTAGACCCGCACGAGATAGATATTCAGCGGCGATATGCAAACTCCATACGATAGCTTGCGACGGATAAGATGTATTTACATTTAACACTACGCGTAGAAGCGTAACAAGCCGTTGGTAGCAAGTGGTGCGACTTGCAGTCTAATCTTATCCAGTCCATTATAGGCCATATAATCGGTTCTGAACGTGGGGCCGCCAAAAATATTTTCTAGACTTTCTAGACAAATTGTTTAAAAATACACTAAGCAAACCTACCTACCAAAAAAAACTACAAGCTCCATTGAAATAACCTAACCAAAGTAGCAAAAACTGTAAAACCCTACTGCATAGGTTCAATGTATCCAGTATTCATCTAGGAATTAAAACAAATCTAAAGACATCTTGCACTTCAAAATTCATTAAGCCGTTTTGGCTACAGGCGGTAACAATGAAACGGCCATACATACATACCTTCGAATACACATTAACCTCAGTTCGGGCAGTCTAGTAAACACTCGGAAAGAAACAGACGAAGAATTATAGAGCCGACCAGACAGCAGTGAACTACAACCTGTCCAATAAATTGTAATAGTTGTAGTAAAAGCACTGTTACGTTGTAAACGTAACTTCTCATAGTTTTCTAGTTGTAAATTCAAGAAGAAAGGTCAACTTAGACTGCTAAACAACCTTTTACCCATACATATGTAAGTTTCAATATTCTTTCGACCACATGAGTGTTAAGTTCAAAAGAGTTTGAAACCTGTCGTTCTCAGTCCAGTCCCACAGCACACATTCCAATACTGACCAAGTCCAATAAAGTGTCATTTTCCATAATCAACCATGATGGGAACTTTTTTCTATCGCGTCACACGTCCACTCTAGTCTTGTTGGGTTGCAGTATAAAAACGCCGCCTATGATATATGATCTTAAAGTGACGCGCTTACAACGCGTGAAGAGAATCAAGAGGTCAGAATTTCGAAAACATACCGCACGATAATCATTAACTTTTAGTAGAGTTTCACATACTTAGCATGCATTCGGTCGTTTTACTTAGAAATAAAATATTATAGTTCAGATTTTTGATACTTACCAAATAAAATTTCAGACTTTCACAAAATATTGTACAAAAGATAATCTAACAAATCATCCCCACTACTTAGTCACACTTCGGGGATCAGGAAGGTTAGGCCATACTTCACACACGGGAGACCAGTTGGAATTGGTGAAGATCCCTACATTAAATCAATATACTAACAACTAGCTAGACACTTTTTCACCCAAATGTATCATCCGCCCGCTCTATCGTAATTCTCGAGCGATAGAATCTCAGAATAACACCCCTGTAATTCAATACGTATGCATGCGCGTCTTCGAAAGCAAAGAGCGACCTACTTGACTAGACTCTCTGGACCCGGTCACGTTATCGAAGCGTATAGTATAGATAGAATAACTGACATAAGTGGATGGCCACGCCACGCTACTACAATTTTCTTAAGAATCTATAGTATCTAGTGTCCACCGCAGAAACGGAGGAATTTTGATGGGTACAAATCAGAGGCTTGCAAACTATCTAGGTAGTATCATAAATTGAGGATCTGGTCATATCTGTGGTTTCAAATCCAGGGTGAAATAATTTGAATTCTATTTTTGATTACCACTCGAAGCTACATATAATATAAACCTACAGTTACGTTCTGTTATGTCAGTAATGCTGTCGCAAGAGTATACTCAACAAATAAAATAGTCCTTTTTGTACTATTGCTAAACTGAGGATAATACACTTACCAATTTAATAAAAAAATAAAAACTTGACTGCTTAAAATGTATCCTATATAAACTTTGTCCCCAAGTTACACTCCAAAATAAATTTAGCCTTTAACGATACAGATAAGGCTTTACGGAATGAAACAGACATATTACATTTCCTCCTGGGACAGTCGGGTACAAACAAAATAAATGGATTATAGCATCTATTGCAGTGTTAACCACCGAAAACCGAATTTTCCACTTGATCGGAACCAATATCTTTTTACATCGTTTTTCACTAAATCTATTACGAAATCCTATCTTTTAGCTCAAAAATAATAGGCAAGTAATCAAGACAAGACCACTTAATGTTTATTAGATAACAATAGAGTTATTAAGAATTTATGGAGCGTGTACAAAACTATTAATTGGTCCGAATGGCTGACAATTCAATGTAAAGCTGACTGCGTTTGTGCACCAGTTACCAAAAAAAGTGCCAATTACGTAAAGAGAACAGGTTTTCAGACATCAATTTTTTAAACGAGGTGTCAGAATGGAAACATCTTACTGCGACGTCAATGAATTGTAACTTGCAAGCGATGTGAAATAGTTGCAGGTGCACCGAAAAAAGTAGCAATTGGAGTTTAATTAGCTTTTTACTTATGTCTCTTGAAAGTGTAAGACAACATTTCTGTTAAGTATATGACAGTCATTTGCTAGATGAACTAACAATACAGTGTGTAAAAGAAAACTCTCAAAAACTTTGACATGTTCTTCATGAAACTAAACAACTTTTTGCAAAAAAGGACTTTTCATACAAACTGATCGCAGCCACTTTTGTATGAAGAGTCCTTTTTTTGAGAATTCATAAAAGTTGTTATATTTAGTCATTCTTAACGTCTCCATTAGAAATTAAACTCTTAGAAATGGTCATATTACGAGAAAGCACAGCCAAATGCCTGTCAACACTTTTATCATTAATAAGAAGAAGAAGACTGTACATTAAGGTTTAACGTTATGAAATAGGGTGACTGACGTTTAACCTTAAATCAAATAATGTAAAGGAGAAAAAGATCTGTTACATCTATTTCGGTAATGAATGCGGAAAGACCGTGATATCGTTAGCTTTGTAAGCGACAGTGTAACCAATTTGGTGAATGCCACCATTAGACGGTGTTACGCCGAGGGATACCATACTACACGGAACACTGTTGTTCTCATATCAGAAAGTAGTCATTTGCACTACCGAGGATGTAAGAAAATAGATGCAATTTTTAGAAGTTTTGAAAAAAAGAATGTGTAGTACTTACCTACTTACAAGTTCATCGAAGAAAACATAAAGCCTCCCTGAAGACCGAGGAAAGGAGGCAGTAATAGGCGCACATACAGAGAGTTGCGATTTATAACAAAATGGTGACGAATTTTTTTGCACTACACCATTATAAACTTAAAATTTTAAATGTATTACTGCGAGATGTACTTAACTACTTAAACACAAAAAATAACATACGAAATAAAAGTAAAAAGGAAGAGATTCAATGGATTTTAATCGAGATTTTCAAATGTTCCATGGTCATCCTGGCGCAAGATGCATTCATACGAAATATTTTATCCATTGACAGAAGTTCATTTATTTCTAAATTGACAATTAAATTTTAAAAGATATATACAATAGTCTTACTGTATAAATAAATTACAAAACACCAAAAATATAATAATTACAAAGTCTATCTACTTTATAAGATACTTAAAGAAAACGCCAAACATTAGTAACTTTTAGACTTCGGGCATACTTTCTAACTTTGTAGCAATGCAATAATAATCTAATAGGCGACCAATTGCATTACAGTATTACACCTAGAAACGTCTTTCCGAACAATAAAGTACCTTAGGTAAATAGTAGGGTGCCATTACTTCAGTAGCGAAACGTGATCGATAATTTTGCGATAGACCCAGAATAGTGCAGAGTAGGGATCCTATGGATTTTTGGATAGGATATCCGAAATTTTTAATTAACACGAATAGTACAAATACGATATATTGTAACGGATTATTTCGTATCCCGGGGTATTGTTAATGTTGTGATCTTCATTCTAATAGTGAATTTCAACTATTTATTTCAGTTAAAATATATTTTTATTAGGGCTTATAAAAATTTATAAAATCAATTGAAACAACTATTTATTTATTTTTATAATATATATTTTTAGGCCTCAATTGGTAAGCCTTACAGTTATTAGCCCTTGGTATTTATTACAGATATCCGAAATGTCTCTGTCTTATACATATTAGACTTAACACAACTAACGATTGTTTACCAACAAAGACAGACATTACTGAGTATTAACATTCAACCTCAAAATATGATTCTAAAAATAAAAGCCGGCGAAGTGCGATTTGGACCGTAGACGTGTACTAGTTTAATAAATCCCAAAAATATGTATAATCTTGCATTCATTTGGTACAGTTCCGCAAAAAAATCCCACCCGTATCCGTATCCATGGCATATCACTGAACAACACTAGCACTGAGAACGGTACTCAAATCGTTTACTTATCGCTTATACTGAATCGCCTCGATTGTAATTTAAGGCGATCCGATATCTAAAACGATTTGAGAACGACTCTGCTGCATCGTAACCGATAAAGGTATTTACTTTGTCAAATCACAAAGGCGGAGATAGACGATAGGAAGCTGATAACGTCTAAAGTTCATCTCGTCGTAGGTACCTTGTAACACGTCTGATTAAAATGTAACAGTTAAAAGAAAGCTAAGGTCAGTGAACCGATTGAATAGGGTTTTAGTTTTATTGCATCGAGATTGAGATTCATTGCCTCACAGCCTCCAAACATTGACTAGTGTTTTATTTAAGAGTCAATTGAAATTTATGACATAGCTTTTGAATATTGAGGGAACGACAAGAAATCGTCATGCCAACATAATTTTCGTAAAAGGTCTGGCGCGTATACTGCTTAAACAATTTTGTGCAACTTTTATTGTAAAAAGATTAATTACACGGAAAAAATAAAACGACACCGGCTATACAAAAGAAGCCGTCGCTTCAAGCCAGTTTCAAGCATGTTTTAAGCAAATAAAGTTCAGTCATCACGTGTCGTGTTACTGAAGCGAAAGCCGGGTGCTAAAGTTGGTCGTTGCGCCCAACGTTGAACGGTTAAACCGATTTGGAACAACCAGTCAAACCAGTATTTTAAATTTACGCGTTATTAATTATGAAAACCACTTGTACGATACGCGATGGCTAAAAAGTTGTAAGAGTACGATATCGATAAATCAATAAACACACGCTATCAACACTACACGATATTTAAAAGGCTGATGAAAACCAACATCATTACATAAAAGTTTAATCAAAAGTAGTGATAGAGCTACGGCTAGGGATAAGAAAATTTCATCAATCTTATAGGAACAAAATTAAACAGATATGGAGAAAATTTAATTATAATCCCAAATAGTAATTACCATAAATCATGCTAAGTATATGGTTTACTAACAAAGAGAAACAAATATAAAATGATAGACATTTTATATTTGTTTCTCGACTCGATTGACTTCGCTCCATTCAAAATGCTAAAACGGAAGACAATTAACTCGTAAAAAAACACCATTAATGGCACTGTGGACAGAATTGATGGTTCCACAAACCTATTAAAGTTTTACAGAAATGATTATTATAACGGGAAGGTTATTAAGTTTAACAAGTTGCCATGAATGAGTCAACACACCATATTTTTTTATGAAAATATTATAGAACAATATTTTCCTTAGATCTAATGGACAAATTTTTGAGGAATCTAATGTTTCTTTGAGGCGATGAAACTATAATTTTGGATATCATAATTTAAAAACAAAGCAAAGGAAAATATTTAAAATAAGTCTGCGATTCTGCACCTATTATAAAGGTGGACGATTTGAACATTTCATCAAAGTTTTGGCTTGCCTAAGATCTAAATTCTCAAGGGTGTTCTACAAAGTCGTGTTGTTGGCTTATTGTCGTCATTATTTATCGGTGCAATTATATTTTCCCTTTGCTCTTTACTGGAATCACTTCAGCTATTATCACGTTGAAACGGGGCCACAGCCGAACCGTTACTTAAAGCAAACCTGATGATGGAAACACACAGGCAACCACAACGGTCGAAATGAAAATAAAAGCTATACACGATTACACGACAACCAATATGCATAACTGATCACCGTAAATTAATTTTGTGTTGATATTGTATAACTTGCATATCTTATTCTAAATCTGTGTGGGTAAAATTTTAATTTTAGACATATAACAAATTAAGTCGATTAATAACAGGTTTATAATATGAATTAAATGTTTTGATGTGAACTATTAGAATATTTTATGGGTTTTGTAATGATCGGAAAGGAAGAAGAGTCTGTTATAGTAACCCGTGTTCTCCCAGCAAGCTCTGGTATTGCTTTTGTATAAAATACCTTATTAGCTGCAAAGGGCCGTGTTCTTGTGAAAGATTTACTTAATGCGATTTCAGAGTAGCGTGCAGTTTTACGTGTGGTCTACGTCGATTTGGTAGTCAATGAGTTTAGTTATTTAGATGAAGTAAATGAAGTAAAACAAGCTTTACTTGTTAACCTAGAAACTAAGTTTCTGCGAAGATTTACTTGCAATCTGAATGGAGGTAACATGAAAAGAGCGGATGCTGTAAATTACGATTTTACATTTGGATTATTATTGTGGAATTCTGAATAATGCATATAAACTTACAGAAGAGATAAATTTAAATTAAATTTTGATCAAATACAAACAAGTAACTACTTAAACTAAGGCTCCAGTAATGGTAATACGAAATACTTGCTTCAAATTTAATGAACATCTAATAATGAATCTACAGAAACTAAGAAACTGATCCTATGTAACGATATCGTAAATCATGTAGACAGAACGGCAATCAAATCCCAATAACAATTTTGCAACTTACCACAAAACGTTGGAATCATATCGATCTATGAGACTGTGACGTAGGCGTGCATTTATCGCAGCGCAATCGAAGCATCGAATGGGCTTTTTGTAACATGTTAGTAGGTGTATTAGAAGAATATAGTGCAACTAAATTTCGACAGATGAGTTAGAGTTCTGCAACTTATCTACGAGACGATTATTTTCATAAAGAAAGCTACGATACTTTAAAGCTGTTATACAGGGTTATTTTTGGACCCCCCACCAAAACTTCACAGTGGTTAATACTCATGAAACTGAGCAACTTTCCCGAAGTAATCAATGGTCAATTCGCAAAAAAATATATGGACCTTTCATACTAATTTGGTCACGTGATTGACCTATTTTGTATGGAGATGCCAAAATTGTTTTTTCAAATTGACCATTGGTTACGTGGGGAAAGTTGCTCAGTTTCATGAGTAGAAGCCACTGTGAAGTTTTGGTGTGGGGTCCAAAAATAACCCTGTATAATAGTAACGAATAAATTTTTGCATTGCTAGATAAATATCATCAAAGAACATCGTCCACCGTCTCATTTTAGTAAACCTTCCTTCTTTTCTTCCTTCCTATCGAGTGGCACAATTAAGTACAGTAACACCTTCAGTACACCAACAAGCATTGTCAAGACTGATACTTAAAATAAGACATTTAATTTTTATATCAACTTACGTCTATAGCTGTTAAACGTTCAATCACAAAATTACCTAATACCTACATTCAGAGTTAATACTTGATTTGTCTCTACCAAATGGACAGTGTCAAGAGTCAAGGTGCGGTTAATGATCGATCGTTTATTACTATCATTTATTACACTTAAGCTAAGTGCTACAACGTTAGTCTTAGTTTTCTTGGATATCAGATATCGTTTTTTTTTTTTTTTTTTTTTTTTTTTTTTTTTTTTTTTTTTTTTTTTGGCATAGGTGGCAAACGGCAGTAGCAGTTTATTGGCATTATGCAATAAAAACATTTAATAATCTTAAAAGTAACAATAAGATAAGCACAACGATAATTATATACCTATTTCTAGACTGCTTCAGATTTCCTATTGGACCCTTAACAGTTTTGTCCCCTACTTCGATGAAACTATTGTCATTAAAGATTACATGACTTAAACACCCAAAAGAATGTAACTTCATTCATAATAAAAACGTTGAGCTTCCATAATTAGTTACCGCTACTTGTTTACAAGCGAGTTAAAGAATTTCACGCTTTACGGTAACTTTGCGTTGTGTATTAGACAATTTGCCAACCGCTTTATATTAGTTATTCAGAAGGCGTAAGGTTTGGTGTAAGACCAGCGTGGCCAATCGGCCCAATGTTCTGACACCACAACTAGGGTATTGTTAGCAAGGCCTAGAGGCAGAATTCGTAACATCTTGGATGGAACAGAACGAAATGCGTAATAAGCTGTCAGGGTATTCATTGGATATTCAACCTTTTTAGTTATAACTACATACCTATTATCTTTAGGTCTTCTAGTGGGCGTGTGAATAAATGAAAACTTCAATATACGATAGAGAAATTACCTAGGTACCTCTATACATTAACACTAAGCATTGTTCATTATGTTGCCTATCAAACACTGATTGGTTTATCATCATAAAGTTCACAGTAGGCGTACGAATGGAAGACATTACAGTCATTCTCCAGTAGTCAGTAGTACATGTTCAATTTGCATATCTTACCTTCATGTATTTTTGTGAGGGAGCCTTTTCCTTTTATGTTTGTTGTTTGCATTTAAGAAAAGGTAAGTTGCATAAATTTTCTGTTCAAACATTTTGTACAGCCCTACCTATCGTTAATATTTATGACACCTTCGCGTCAGATCCAATCGTGCTTTGAATGCAATCTAGTTGATGAAACAATCGAACCACCTGTCGGTTACAAGGGCATCCTGAACTCATACTATCTGATCTTTACAAATGCTATTACAAGCGGAATGTCCATCTAATTGTAAGTTTGGCCTAGACATTTTTAAAGGGGAGTCCATTTTTAAAAATTAACACTAGATAATCCGTTGACATCATCACCAGAAAAACCTGACGTATAATGTTTAAGGCCAATTAAAAGCTGGGATAGAAAAGTGGGCTTTGCGCCGAATCCCACGCACACAAAGCGAACCGCTGTTCTGTAATACATTTCCCAGTTTCAAATCTTAGGAGGACTTCATAAACACGATTTAGACCGTTCCTTCCAGCACGACTCTGGTAAGTTACGATCAATGCGCATCATATTTCTTGACTACACCCTGTATAAAGCTGCCGCCTTGCCTCCGAAGAGCCACTATCTCAGCTTTGGACGCAATATTTTTAGTTCACGTTTATTCAGTACTTGAATAACATGTGAAACTTTGCATTCACATATACACGGTATAAATCTACTTTTCCCGGCGGTCTAAGTGAGAATCTACAGAGACCCACAGAACGAATACCAGTACTGCGTGCTTCTATTGAATTAAGCTGAAGTTATATTTTAGATCTTTAATAAGAATAAGCTAATATTATTTGAGGAATTCGAAATCGCAAAGATTAAGATGTTGACATAATTTTGACAAGACGTGCGTGGGTGTTGCACCAATTCCACAAACGGCGAGACTGATGCCACACCCTTCGCTTAGCCAAGAGCATTCATCCATATAGATTAACGATTAAATGCCAGTACCGACCCATTATGTTCTTATAGCACAACGTGTTTGTTTGCATAACGAATTAACATTCTGGACTCACCTAAAAGCTGTTTGTGGTATAGCCTCATAACCGCACCGCCATCTTTAATCTGAAATACAGATAAAAAATCTTTAATTTATAGATTAGTGTCATTTCACACCCATCATTCTCAAGTTACGAGCGACAAAATTTCTACAAATGTTAACTTAGCTTATATTTATGTTATAAGACAAAAACAGGAAAATGAGTAGGCAAATGAAAAGTCGGCTTAGCAAAAAACAAATTTGATTTAAAAACGAGCTTTTCAACGCTATGTTTGACTATCAACATTTTGAGATTTCGGATCTAGAGAATAACAGTAAATAAGTATGGTTTTCTTTGATAAATATTAACTAAAGAAAAGACTTGATTAAAGAAATAACTTAACGTACAAAAGTAATAGCCAAGATATGTGACTTGGAAGTTGAAAGCTCAAGTGACAGACAGATACCAGAAACTGCAAATTTATTGCGACAATTCAATAGGATTATCAATAAATTCTGTAGAAATTGCTTTTACAGCCTTATGTGGCTGTCGGTAGAATTAGCAGGTTTGGTCTGGCTCAGCTGCGGTTTCAATTGAAATCTACAATCTTCAAAGGATGATTGATATAACTTGTTTTTTACTTTCCCATACCCTTTTCATTTCATATTGACTTCTCAATGGGCCCACTTTGATTCGCAATAGCATCTTTTCACAGCATCGTAAAAACCTTATTCAAAACTTCATGAATGTTGCGCCTTTTTAAAGCCAGTCGTAAAGTATTCGTTTATTTTCAAATCACGTACTTTTGTTGACATCAAATAAATAGAAGGAGGTGACTGAACTCCAAGAATATAAATATTACTAGTAAAACTTTAAGAGAGGGTCAAATTTCATGTGACAGACCTCCGAGGTATTTACAACGCGCGGGGTGAATCTATCAACGTCATATAAGTTAAGTAGGGTCAACTGATTATAAGATGTGTTAACACATAAGTTTAAGTCAATATCCGTAAATAAAGTTTTATGAGTGAATGTAAAGAGGAAAGGCTAAAATGCTGAAGTTCTGCGTGACATTCTGAAATCAAGCATTCAGGTTTTAGCAGCATAAGCGATGAGCCATTTCACAAAGTAAAAAGATCCAGAGTTCATAGAGAAATATATTAGAAGAAAAACGGGGTAAAAAATTAAGACAAAGGATGATTAGAAGAAGCAGACTTGCTGGCTGAACGATAATAGGTACTATAGTCGTGAATTCGTGATCACAATTACAAGGAAACATGAGCAGCTAAATGTAAGCGGTTCCCTTATTGCAGTATTGTCTCGCTAATGTAGGTAGAGGACGCAAAACTGACGCAAACGTTTTTAGGGTTAACACGAATGCCTTTTTTGGCATCTAATTTATTTATATTATAAGATGCAAAGGATAAAAGTTGATTTTTATACTTAACGATTATTACTGATAGAATTTGAAAAGTCAAAAAAAAAATTACAAATTCGCAAAGAAAACATCATGAATAAAAAAATTACACAATATGAAGGAAGAAGTAACCCTGACAGAGAAGAAACATGTTCCCAATTGTAATGTAGTTGCTCAAACAACAAATTGTTTATGCTTTACTTCAGGAAGAGTGGAAGGCATTATGCTAGCAGGCACTTCTGATATATGTCTAACGTGATTGAAATTCGTGTGGCCATTATAATATTCGTAATGTGGTCACATTTAAAACAATGTTGCTAAATTTGAACTCTGTTAGAAAGGAACATTTATATCGTGAATGTCAAAATGGGATAAGAGTGGCAATCTTATATTTATTTTGTCTACAACTGGTAAACCGTTGGAAAAAAATAATATTATTTAAAAATATACAAGAAGCAAAACAAAGAAATAGCTAATAATAAGTGAATTATTATAATATTCAAAGATTTCCTCTCTTCAGCTTTGCACGCTTAACAGACAGAGTGGTCGTGGTCATGATGAAGGCAAATGGTAGCTGTTGCCATCATCGCTGGCTACAGCAGCTTTCACAATATGTCCCACCTGCCTCTATTAATAGCGTATTTGTCCTCTAAACCAAAATGTGGACTAGCTAAAAACTTTACAGAACATACCAACAGCAAGCCTGTAAATAAAGTGTTCATGATTAATAGCAATGATAATGTGACGTGTGTGTAATTGAAAACTGCATTAGATATTATAAATTATAATAGATAGAAGAGAACCTCATGAGAACCGCCATGCCAACACCTTTTACTGCTAATAAGCGTATAATTACACGACGTCACTCACTGAAATCGCATTTATATTTGAGTGACATATAATTTAAAGCATTTGAAACACATTTTAAATTGCTGCTGTAAAATAATATTCTTATCCTTTGGCAAAAGTTAAAGAGTTCTAGAGTTTTTGAATTGTCTAGCTAGAGTCTAGACAGTAATTAGAACTCATAACGGTAAGTGTAATGTTGTGTGTCAAACAAAGGTCATTTCTGGGGTCTCATGAAACATTACCTTGGCTGTTACTGTTACTATTAGAGCAGCTGACGATTTATAAGATGGCGGCTCGATTTATCTCTCAGGTAACATATGGCAATGGTAATCACACCACTAAAGAACGTAGAAAGTTACTCATTGAGGCACCTCAGATCACCATAAATAGTTGATCTGAAATAGTACCTGACGAAGAAGATTAAACCAATGATCGTAATGAAGAGTTTCCTAAGATATATTTTTTAATCCGTCTATTATATACAAATTAGGCCATTCTTAAATAATAACTTCGCAATCGCACAACACTTGTTTCAATACGAGATTATGGTGGGAACGAATAAAGTTACAGAAAAACAGCCAATTAAAAACTATTGACAGAAAAAGCCAGTGAGCCATGGACATCCATAATCGCAAGTAATCATCCATAAAGGTTCCGCTAAAAAACACTTACTTGATATTATTATGTACTTTTAATTACGCGGATAACTATCGTAAACAGTTCTTTCTTTGGGAACGTATCTGCATACAATGAGGTATTCTGAGTATTTTTATTCGTAGTGTTTGTGTTTTACTCGTTGTGGGATATAAATGTAAGTAAATCCGCGGTTTTCAGTGCGTCGCGTTCTCACAAGACGCTGTTATCGACCATCTATTAAGTGACATTTAAATATAACTTCTGCTCCATTGTTATAGAACCTGATTTGCATTCCACAGTCAACATTTAACCGGTATAAATTTACGTCTGAGAGTAAACTTTATGATTGTAATGTAGAATTCATTTTCGTAAAGATAATTCGTTTGTATTCCGTAAGATGTTTTTATAGTTGACAGAGTAAAGGCTGCGGTCAGGTTTCCTGTCTACGCAAGAGAACCACTGGACTTACAACTTACAAAACACAATATGTTATTGTATTATGACAAACAAATATATTATAGCCATTTAAAAAACAAAAATAGAAGCAAACTATGAAAGATCAGTAAACAAAAGCAGAAGTTTATGTGAAATTAATGTAACCTATATGATAGGAATATTCTTACAAAACCATCAATACGAATAAGCCACCAATTATATTGAACATGTAATGAAATCATAATGAACGTACGTGTAAATAAAAGTAAATTTATTGTTTTCTCTTTTAAACAAGTAGCCAATAGGGAATTTTCAGATGACGTATGTCAATTGTTCATAAGTCTCTCAATAGAAGGCGTTTCTAAGCTTTGGTAATTTATTTTTAAAAGTAGCATCGAATTTACGGGAGCAAAATAGATTTAATACTGTAAAAAATATATAACTAGTCACATGGACATAGAATCTTATTAATTGAATTAACAGAAACAGTAAATTTTCAACTTGATCAAGTATATGTGACCAAGGTTCGTTTTGGGTTATCTGAATTTATAAAATTTCTTAATAAAATCTTTTTATGATTAAAATGCAATTTATAACTCAATGTCGTAGTAAATTCTTCTAAGAAATAGAAAAACAACACTGTCAAGCGTTGTATATTAGAACCTATAATAACTATTTTTTTGGATAAAAACAAAAAATATAAATTGAAAAGTATTCTTTGAAAGCTAAGCATTTATATTATTATATAATTCAGCAATATCACTCAGTTTTGATGACTTTTAAGAGATTTTAATATTCCCAGTGTTGATCAGCGCACTCTAGTTGACTTTACAGAAAGCCGTGGAAAATTCCCTATTAGTGTAAAAACACAAACGCCCCATAGTTAAATCTAGTCTATTTTGAGAAGCTTACTCAATCACTCAGGATGGTGGGTGTGACGAATATCGAATCTCAGTCCGCAACCATTAGCCTTTATATCAATAAAACGTCAAGTGTGCCAGCCCGTTATGAGCACAAAAACTCTTTTAGTGGGTCAATGGCACAGGCGCAAGCGCAAAATGCGCGTGCGCGCCTCCCGTCTCACGAAGAACAAAATGAAGCCTTTTTCTCTTTCATTCTTCAATCTGTATACAACCTTTTGTCAGCTGAATGTGTTGACGACGCGTGCCTTTGTGTAGCTGTTATCTATACAGAGGGACTCGGTTGAACTATGAAGTGCACAGAGACAGCAAATAAGATAAGTCACAATATAATAAGTTTATTTATTTTGAATAAAATGAGAATTAAGAAGAAGTTAAAAGATCGGCAAAAAAAAAAAAAAAATACTTACACTGAATAGTTGAATATTCTATAAATAATTGATATATTTGCGATGCAATGCAAAATTAACCCAATATACAAATAACCGCAGAAACTAATAGTAGGCAATTTATATGAAACAACTCATTTTACATACATAATTTTAACTGTTTGACATAACAGAGTTGCATGAACTCTGCACAAAAAGTAATAATTTACATATAATAACTCTTTGGACTTTACTGAAAAACTGAACTATTATGGTGGTGACGCCTTTGAACAGACTAAAACGGGATACAGCAAATTTCAACAAATCAGATGACTAAGTGCAGTCTGGAATCCAGTCTTCCCTTATCTCTTAAGTTGATCTACGAACTTGTAAGAAAATTAGTGTACAAGTCAAGCTAACAGCTCGTTCAGATGATTTACATACTACTCAACTACTCAATAGTACTAAACAAAGTCAAGCAAGTAATGAGACTGCGAATCGTAAAGATATAAGACAAATAACTATTATTACAGTAACTCAACATAAACCATGACATGTCTTGCTCAGCCTGTTGCGAAACCTTACTAAAACGAAAACCATAAAAGTAGCGTTACAAAATTGTTCAGGTAATAAAGCCGTAAATGCGTTTGACAGTAAGAAATTATGAATTCTCTTTGGACAAATCTGTCATAGTGTTTTGCCGCTCACGCGTTCTGTGAAACGGAATGAGGGCAAGCAACCGGTCTAAAGGGCCGGTCGGGAGTAAAGAACATAAAAATGGCCGCAGACATTGCACAGGTTGACAGTGAGTAATTGAGTTTGTAAAGGACAGGAAAATCTTCAGCGCTTTATATGGTAAGCGTCGAAGAAAGCTAATATAATAGTAATAGTAAACAGTATGCAAAAGAGCTGTGAAGTGAACCAAAAAATATTGTTTTACAAAATATTTAAACGCATAATATACTTGTAGTTAATGTAGTAATAGAAACTTCATTGCTTAATGTATATTAGGTAAAAACTCCCGTCTAGAAAAATAAATGGTCTGTGACAGACTCAAGGTAATACAGAAAAAGGCAACCTTTGGCTATCCAGGTTAGTTTTGAAACATCCAAGAGGACAACAAAGCAATCAAAGAGAGCACTAAAAACTGAACGACAAACAATTAAATAAATAAAACATTTCAATACAGTGTAATTACTTGTAAAAGAACCTGTCGCAATCTAGATACAAGCAAACAAGTAACTGGACCACTTTTTTTGCGTTTGTCGTTTCTTGGACCTGTTAGTAGCTGCAAATCCTGTCTATTTAAGGCTTTCTAGCGTTTCCATCAACATAGTTGTCGCCTATTTAGTTTAGCCTCAAGTCTAGGCTATGTGGGCGACTTAGATTCGGTAAGGCTAATCTGGCAGTCCCCTCGGGCAAATGTTGGACGGCTTCACGATTTATAGCAATGTTGTGACAGGATTTTAGTGTAGTGTACTCGATGTTAAAATGGCACAGGTATTTCGTTTTCAGCTTAGTGACACGCGCTACGTAAGTAAGTGCCTGTTACTTGTAATGGATGTTTATATTCTAACGGAGCTGGGAGGCAGGCAGCAGAAATGTGCATCAAAACATAGGTGTACTTTATAAATTACAATATTTATAGAAAGTTCCCAGAGTGTAAAACTTTATGAGCACACTAATCTAGTACTCAACTCAGAAGTTGTTCAGAGAGTCAAAGTATTTCTTCAAATACTGAAGTTAAAGTAGATGAATCATATTTCAATCCAATATCCGATTCAGCCAATGAGAAAGATACTGACATTAAAAAAGCCCAAAATTAAATAAGTTTAGACCATGAACCTAGTGATTATTGTATGTGTACGCGCATGGGTGGGCCGTGCTCACGACGTCCCCCGAACGAGTCACGAAGATTGACGGGCGGTGCCGGACACTGGGCTGCATGGGTTCCGTCATGTCAAGGCCCGTATGATTATTATATCATTATGCACTTTCGTGTGTGACTATGAAAATATGGAGATTAAATAAGAATATGATAGCACTAATCATAGGAAGAAACAAGAGTTTCGTGGCAGGACGGACGAACCCAATGAAAGAAAATGTGAAGGTTCCAAAATGAATAATGGTATAAATGATTCAACAGCAACAACTGCAAAAGATTACAATTCATGATTTTATAATATACCCCCAAGACAAACTAACAACGACGTTTTGTACACGTTCTTTAAAAGGAATATATACAAAACGGGTAAAACACAATTTCTCTCGATTTCAAGTACCCTCCCACAGGTATACTAAAACAACTAGATGAGATGCTACAGCCAGATACAGACGGAGATAGAAGCCATCAAACTTCTCTTTCGGTTAACTACGTAGATAGTGAAAAAAGCAATGATTTCGAAGTTGGATAATCTTGTTTGGTATTTATATGTAGACGTTAGACGTACATAATTACTTAAGTACCATGTAATTACTACAAATGATTGACTGACAGCGTACATCATTATATTAATCATGCTTTTCTTAAATATTAATCCTACGGTGTCTTCGTTACAGTTATCAGTAGCAAGTTCATTAAAATTCAAAATAAACCCATAAATTCATCTAAGTACCGAGCGGCTTAATCTTCCGTAATATTATATAGATAGAAATTGTAACTGTCTTATAATAAATCATCGTCATTTATGATGTAAATGTAACGTTATTTGAATCGCAGTAGGTAATCGATTCTTTGCATAATCTTGAAACTTGAAAGAGTGTTATGTACTTAATCTATAGGAAACATCACCACAAGATCCATGACTTATGATGATACTTCTGAATGGATTATCACTGGTCATTAAGTTGTAGACAAAGTGTACATTTTTTTTTTTTTTTATGTGATAAGGAAGGCAAACGAGCAAGTGGGTCACCTGATGGTAAGTGATCACCACTGCCCATAGACACCTGCAACCCCGGAGGGGATTGCAGATGCGTTGCCAACCTAGAGGGCTAAGATGAAATGCCTCTTGTGCCTGTAATTTCCTCGGCTGTCTTACTCTCCACACCGGAACACAACAGTGCAAGCACTGCTGCTTAGCGGCAGGATTAGCGAGTAAGATATCACCATCAATGGAATTAAAACAATAATTATCTGAAAACACGTAAACAAGATATGACAGATCGGATACTACTGGCAAAACAGTGTCCAAAATCATCCATAGTGACATAAAATAAGCAATTATTATAAATTGACACTATTTCACGCATTGAAAAGAGACGAATTGAAGACGAAAATTAGTGGACAAAACTGATAAAATAATTTCCAATTTTCAAACACGCACCACTATTAAATGGTTTTAATTACTGTATGTCAACACAACTCAAGAACTTATCCACACCCGCAATCATTCGTAATAGACGGTTACATTGCGATAGAAAAAAACTCGAATCTTTTCCTAACAGCTTCCTCATAACGTGATATTGATTTAACAAAAACTGCTAAACGATACTGGATAATGAGAACTCGTAAATATAATTGGAGTTAATAATGTTAATTACGATCTATAAGAATGTTCGAAGGATAGATTGCTGGATATTCGAGTTTCGAATAAAATTTAACGAGGCGTGGTGCGTTTTACAGCTTGTATGTTAGAATCGCAAAAAGAGGGAGACATGATTGAAATAAATATATGTATAAATAAACTTAACACATAGAAATTGAATGAAATGAAAAAACTTTCATCATTAAGAATATCGACCGTAAAGAGACTATTGACTGACATACTCATGTGATACTCATCACTCATCTCAAGGAAACAGCATAATTTCATCACAAAAAGTCCACGGTGTAATACAAATTTTGAGTCACGTCTTGCTACATAACCGAATACCTACAACATTACTACCTCAATAAATATCTCAGCCTATTGAACACATTCAGACATTCGCATAATAGATACGTATACGTCGTCGTTTTTTCGAAGACTGAAATTCGGACAATGGTCTAGCGGGGATAAATGTACCTAGTCATGGAAGAAGATCACGAAGATCGTTCAGTTGCGCCAGGCTCGGACAAGAAGACACCGCTAATCGAATTATCGATGAAAGCTTCCATCGAATGAAAGTGAAAAGAAACAGTTTTTTGAGCAACTTGTCTTATATCTAATCTTAAGATTTACGATTATTCTCCTATGTTATTTTTTTAGTTTGTTTAAATATACCTACTGGATGAGGTACCTATAAGTTTCTTGACTTACACGTGGTTTATAGAAAAAGGCGGGTTTTTATTCATCAATCTAATCAACTTTTTTCTATGACTTTAGTAAAATCACAAAAATAATTTTAGACCTTAGATCAGCTAATTCATAAATTTTGTGTAAGAATGGGAATAAGTTTCTTATAAGAAAGTGGTTTAGTTTTAATATTTTTTTTAAACGTGGACTATGCATATACAAACTGGCATACTTTTAAATTAAGAATATAATATTATCACATCATCTTATTTGTGTCCCAAACCGATTTTAGTTACAGCGACTGCTTCTTCTAGATGGGGGGATTACGCTAACTTGCCCTCTATGTGCCCATCACTACACACTTTGCAATTACAATTCTTTAATGGTAACAATTACACGGATTACTCATATCAAATAATCTTTCACCAACACAGACGAAACTACAATAAATAGAACCACAAAAAATTGCATCACGAATCTTCATCTCCGAAGGCCTATTGTGTGATCGGGATCGATTTCACGAATCGATCGAGATTGCCCTCGATATTCTTAACTTGAAGCGACAATTTGTATGTCTGCGTCCTATTAAGATGTCTAGGCCACGTCCAATATTGCGACACTCATCTTGGTCTTCTTGGTGGCAACTGTATAGCAATCACTCACTAAATGGCACGCTTTGTGCAAAGTAATGGATTCTTCTGTCCAAATCTAACGCTATTCATTAGACGTTCGCAAATTGCCACTGGTATCGACAGCATGCTCTACCTATATTCAACAATCAGCATCGTTATGTGATGTAACAACTTTTGTGTATGGTAATTTGAAATGATAAAAAAACACAGGTTTTTTAATTCATTACAGACAAGATTGCGGAACTGGTTAGTAAGCAAATTGCATTATCATCTATAGTTTTTTTATTTGATCACTTACAATTTGATATTTACGAGTGTAGTAAAATATTATGTAAGTTAATTAGGTACCTATTCAAACATATATGTTATCACGAATCGCAGGTAATAAAAACATATTTTACAAAACTTGCATTTTACTAAAAAAAACAGACCAATTAAATAAACGACAACAGATATGCATAATTTCAAAAATTCGCATCGTAAAAACACCGTTTAAATACAATTTAGCCAATTCAAGTTGTCATAAACTTTAATTACTATGTGAATCATTCACGAACATGTTTACCTGGCCCCATCATTTAGTCGGCTGAACTCTCAACATTTCGAATTTAAATTTCGAAATTCGAAACACTAACCGACACCTCCTTAGAACATCTTATTCGCAAGTTGAACCCAAAGGTCGGAATCGGGAATTCGCCAAGAACATGGTTTTACGAATCGATACGCCCGTTGAAATTTCAAGTCCACCCACGGCTTCTCCATACCATGATGTTCTACCCATACAAACTGTGGGATGGAAAAGCTCAAACGCTACAAAGATGTAAGAAAACAATAAATAACGATACTAGATAATGCACGCCTACGGAATCAAAACAGAGAAATGAAAATATTTATGATTCTTTCTTTTAAATAAACACCAAAGTAATTGGTCTGTTTACATATTTGCTTAATACAATAAACAAACGCATTCGTCAAAGTATACGAGTGCGTTTGTTATAACTAGCAACTGCTTGTTTAGTACTGCAGCAATAATCTGCACGTATAATCAATAGTGTCTGAGACAAATCCAGGAAATTGGCATCAGCATGCCCCTTTATGCTGGACTGCATCCTACTGTCTGTCAAGCGAGGTAATTGTGACATTACCTTCTTTGGTAGATACTGTGTTAAGCAGCGAAGAACCGGATTTCACTTATAACGATGATACTAAATTGGAAAATCAACTTGCAGTGACGTCAATCCATACGAATACAAAAATTTCTATCACAATAATATTTTTGTCAATTTTAGTTTACTTAATAGTGTTCCTAGTTAAGAAATGCATATCCACGAAAGCGGGGTTAAACCATTAACATAACTAGAGAAGCACGCTGCCCGTGCCTACAGCGCAAGCGCAGGTGAGCGCTGCGCTCTAACGGGACTGCGCGGAGTATCCGAGACGCATCTACAGCTGACTTCAAGTGCTAATAGGATTCCAGCCATTCCCGGCGCTCCCTTCACCACGACCAGACTACATTCGTGCCAACCGGACATACCGATAACTGCCATTCCTATTTTAAATCCAAATAAAATTACATGAGCACATTTAGAACCAAACTTTACGAGTATTGATATTGGAAACTGTTTCAGTGAATTTAATGAGCATCGATGTTCGCTATCGATCGAATTCTGTTTAGGAATTTAGTTTGCTCATTGCTGGAGACGGAACTGCAGTGTAAAGCTCGGTAGATTAAGGCATCCCAATAAATTGTGTGTTTATGGCTTCAAGATACATCTTGCATAACAAAAAGTTTTGCCTTTCCGACTCGCTACAAGGGAAGTGATTTATTTTATTGATATCAAGCAAATGAAAGGTACAAATAAGACGAATGAGCATTAGGAGTCGATAGGCATCCCTAAGCGTTTATGCGTCAGCTTACTAAACTTTGTAGGAAATAAAGACAAATATCCTCCTGTTTCTTATTTCTAAATTATATTTCGATTGAAATTGTGCTGAATTTGGTTGATATATGTACTCAACTTTTATAAACTATTAGTTAAATCTTGGCTCACGACGTGATTACCCTAGGCAGAGAAAGAAGACTGGTAAGTCCTTATGATCTGTAGAAGTCAAGTGATAATAACAGCGAAGTTCAAAATTGACAACACCCCATAAATAAGTCAGTCCAACAGAATGTCTGTCCAACAAAACTCCATTGAAAAAATTATAACATTGGCAACAATACGAAGATCCTTGTCTTTTTCTTTAAGACTCGTGGACTATTCACATTACCTAGCTCATTCCAAATTAAGCTAAGTGAAGTGTTAAAAGTCTAACTAAACGCACGGTTCCAGAATATAGTTCCGAAAGGAAGATTCGTGATCTCGAAAGTAAGTGCAGAAATTATGCTCCACACACCATGACTAATGCCACCACATCATCGGGGAATGCAAAGTGTAATATTTTAAACAAACGTGTAAACACAAAACAATTCTTCACTTCATACTGTTGCAGATAGTGAGTAGACATCAGTAATAGAATAGAATGACACGGCATTAGATATGTGCGATGAATTTTAAGAATGTGTTAAGACGACTGCTACTGCGTATTTATGAAACAAACACTGAAGAAAATAGCGGCCAAGTGCGAGTCGGACTCGCCCATGAAGGGTTCCGTAGCAGCAAGTAACATAATATAAAAGTTCTTGTAGTTCGTTGTAGGTAAATTGCGGTTTACGATTTACGTATTAAAACAAACTACTTACTACATCTCGTTCAAACCAACTTTCGGTGGAAGTTTGCATATTATTTTAGAAGTTACACACATTTTACCACTTTGGAAGTGTCTCTCGCGCAAACTATTCAGTTTAGAAAAAAATGATATTAGAAACCTCAATATCATTTTTGAAGACCTACCCATAGATACCCCACACGTATGTATGGGTTTGATGAAAAAAAAATTTTTGAGTTCCATACTTAGTATGGAACGCCCAAAATGTATTGTTTTTTTTTTCTATTTTTGTGTGAAAATCTTAATGCGGTTCACAGAATACATCTACTTACCAAGTTTCAACAGAATAGTTCTTATAGTTTCGGAAAAAAGTGACTGTGACATACGGACGGACAGACAGACAGACATGACGAATCCATAAGGGTTCCGTTTTTTGCCATTTGGTTACGGAACCCTAATTAATGTTATGAGATGGGAGAAATTGAAAAAAAATGGAGGGAAGGTTAATGCAAGTCACGTGCAATAAAAACTAGCTTATCAAAACATCACAAAACATAAAAATATCATAAAACTTACCAAAGAACATTTGTGACAAACCAAATGCCTCTCATATCATGAACTAATAAATACATTTCAATAATATTTCGATTGCTTCCTGAAGTTTCGACGAGAATTACAAAATGTCTTTACGGTAATGACAGTTGAGCATAACATACATACAACTCGTGACACGACTAGACTATTTTGAAAACCTAACAGGTGTTAGAAACTCACGACAAAATCACGACACAATATGTACGAGTCTGGCACTTCGTCGAGTTTGTCATCGATTCGATACAGAATTCTATATTGCTGTCCATATTATGACATAACATTTTGCATAACGATTCTTCACGGTTGTGTTGGTTGTAATTTCTGGTATAAGATCTAAAGTTAGTTCTTAACTCTTCTAAGAGAAGAAACTGTTCAACGTGCTTATAGAATCAAACTTAACAATCATCATTATTTGGTTCAATTCTTTTGTATTATGGGAGTTCTGCAGTTTCATCGACAGTGTCATTCCACCATTTAGCGGTGAGGATTAGCATTTCGATTTTTTTACATCTCTTTTAAAGCAACAATTCGTGAAAGGACGATGGAAACTTCAACAACAAAGAACAAGAAGAAATACCAATCACACTCCTAAAGTGCAATATAAAATCACCTACCAAGACCACACACAATACAAAAACAACTAAAGTTAATGATTAACGTTCCATCTACTTTCGATGTGATAACTAACCGCCTCCTAATATTATCTAGGATTATAAAACAGCATTCATGTACAAAGCAATGAGTGATGAAAAAACGAGGGAAGGACCATGCATAATAATGTCATACTACGATCAAAATGCCCCATTTCGAATCACAGACAACCTCACTCACAGTTTATTAACACATGTCACACTTGGTGCCCATTTCACAAAAATAGAACAACTTTACAACTAACAAAAGCCAACTTACAAAATCAGCGATCCTTTCTGGTTACACCTTACGAGTAAGATAATATAATCTGTAGCATACCTGTAGCATAGTGAAACGAGCCCTAGATGTGAACTCAGCCTAATTAATAACGGGCATACATTAGCCAGTCTGGAATATACAACGCAATGTTATATCAGGTAATATAGAGAGTTGGTTCTGACAGCGAATGGGCGTGCATTAGTTAGAAGAACAGTGAATAGAAGAGAAAGAATAGAGGGCTTGGCTATGCTTCGTTATTGGTAAAAATACTTCCGGTTATTGAATGAGACAAAAGGAACATAAAATTAAATATTGGAATAAATAAGATTTAAAACGTCTTTGGATCGTTGAGTCAGCGACATTAAGTAAGGAGTTAAAAAACTAAAACTCTCATCTCAGATATACTGTATTAAAAGTCTCACGTCAAATCATTTAAAAAAATAATATTGGGACCGTGTACAAATAAAACGTAAACATCCGCATTTATATTTGATTAAGATTGTTTAACCGAGTTTAAAGTATCGTAATGATTATATTTCCCAGTCGGTCAATCATCAAGAAAAATATGAACGGAAATTAAAAATATATTTTTACTGAACCAGTATTTAACATCCATAATTTTATCTGATGATACTTTATCATCTTGAACGGTAATTATTATATTTAATGATATAATAACATTACCGAGAGCCAAATAAATCGATCGCAAACGGATTATGCAGTTAATCATGCGCAAACGCATCCACATGGAATCTCGCAAATAAGTACGAGAGCTGACAACCAGGAAAGAGCATTAACGTGATTTACACCTCACAACGGGAACCCAGAAGACGTGGATAGCCAGTTTTAGTGGTTCCACTCCACGCAACAAATTTGTTCTACCGTCCGCTTAACAAAATTATATTAAACATTTTTTTTTGTCATAATAAATGAGATGTACTTTTAACAGAACAGCAAAGGTATAGACTCGATATAGACTAATTATATAATTGATTTCTTCTTTTCCCAACGAATGAGAGTAGTGCTTAGTCACATATGCAAAAACGTAACACATTCGGAATATGCTATTGTAACAATGCTTTTAGAAAAGCAAAACCCTGGAGCAGAGTAGAATAAGCCGCAAGTTTATAGCACAGGTTGTAAGGAGATTTAATAGAAAGGTACATCTGTGAGGCAGCGGCTTAACGGGGCACCGCGATACAGAATTGCAAATACCTTTTTACTTCCTCTCCTATAAAGATATCAAGCGCTGCTCACTCGTAGTAAAGATCAATTCAAATTTATTGGCGAAACGGGACACGTAAAGGCCTCTTACGGCTTTAAATAATATGTTTTCGTTTTCTCTATTTCCACTATTATTTTTGCTATCAGAACCATTTTATCAACTGCGGTTGTCTTTCTTGATTGGCCGTTATGAGACGCATAAACCAAATCATTAGTATTATTTTAACTATATCAGCGCTACTAAGATTGGCAATTTGGCAATAATATTGAATTCACTATTAAACAAATATGGAATTGTGATAAGCTTTATACTTCTTACTTCAGTAAAATAATTTGTATTTGACTGTAAAACGTAAATGTCTTACATTTGAACTAACATTATACCCTGTATTTACTGTTTTGAACCTTGTGCAAGAACTAATAACCTAAATTTTAATTCAAATACCAAAACAATTGGCGAATGCTGTTTCCAAACTATTTAACCTATAAGGTAAATAAATTCATGTAATAGGCGAGGTAAAAGTGGGTACAGTATCTAGGTAGGTATGTATTTATCGGAGGCCTAATCTTAAGATCTTCTAAAGGACTGTGTCGCTACAGGCGGCATGTCTTTTAGTAAATCACACGCTGCCAATATCGACCTATAGGGTTACCTTTCTCCTATCACACTCAATATATCGCAACGGTAAATTTTATAACAATAAAGATCAGGAGTAAAGTAATTTAATTTAAGCTTATGTATTATATTAATTCATTTTTAGAATTCTATCTTCTTCAAAATCCAAGGAGGTCGTATTTAGCCGCCTTAAATTTTCTGTGATGACAACCCTAAGAGTAAAACTAGGAACACTGCTGCTCCGGTCTACCACAGCCTAAGGCCAGTCACTACTTGCAGAACATAAGTGCCCGACATTGGAAAGCTGCAACATTTATCCTTATCTACAATTTTGATTTCTTTTTGTACCACCCATTTCTAATTTAACTATCTATTGTTGTATAAATAAGAAATTGCTTCTCTAGAAAAAAAAGCGATGACCAAAGATTGGGCATGTTACAATAATATGGTCACCTATGAGAGTTACCTAACAATAGGCACTTTGGAGTTGTTAACTGGTGTTTTTAGGGAGAAACTTTCTGGGCATGGCTTTTGTTGATAGTTTTTGATACTACTTCAAAATCGTAAATAGCCATAGTATGTGAAGTATGGTACTCGTAGTTTAAACGAAAATGTTTCAAAATAACATGAAGTCAACAGACAAACGTCAAACTTATCCCGATAACCCAGATCCAATAACTGAATACGATACGAAATCAACAAAGCAAATAATCTAAAACAAATCTTAACAAAGCTATGCAGATTTGCTAAAAATCCTAATTGAGTTTGAGCTTATCTCAATCACAATATATTGACAGCCAACGAGCTGATGAAAGCGTGGATTTACGCAAATCTCGTAACGGAAGATATAGTGGCTATCGGGCTATCACCAAGTAGTCTGGTATATTCAGTGGCCTATATTAATCAAGCTTAATTCAATACCACTGCTGTGATGAAAGTAACTATGAAAACAATAATTCACACTCCACGCTTGGAACAGATGGGAGAAACAGCCTCTCACGTTTAGTTAGTAGCTATACACTGAAAAAATCTTGGCTAAATAAGTTACAATCTTGCTTGATTGAAAAAAATATGACTGAATCATTCAAGGAAATATCAAAAACAACAATTGACGGTTTCTTGCCATAATTAAGCTGAAATGATTGAACGTTTATCAAATTGAAAGTGCTGAATTTAATAAGTTTACTTTATTCATGTCGAGGCATAGTCAGTTCTATCATCAACTTATTTAGATCCATCAAGTTGCTTTATTATTACTACACATTATACTTAGTTCATCCAATAAAATATTATAAAGTAATGATTAGAATTGATTAAGCCCACAATCACTTATTGGAATATACTATGTATGCTTGTTTCATTTCTCAATCAAGAAGGCTTGATTCCCGGAATCACAAAGCTTTGTGCGCTCGTATATAAATAAGTGACTTGACAATATTAAACATTTTTTTGATGTATATTAACAATTATTTTTTTCAGTGTATCTACCACCATCTAGATCTAAAACTTGATTTTAAAATTAATGTTAACAGCGTCGACAATACTCAAGAAGATAGCCGGGTTTTTTACCTAGGACATCTCATCGTCATTTGCCAGTAAATAGGATGATGCCAAATCCCAATAAATTGCAAATAGTGAAAATAAAAAGTGTTGTTTCTGCGTGCAACCGCAAAGTGATGAATGCATCGTGCGCATGTTTATGTATGAGGTCATTTAGTGCAGGCCAGTGTCGGTACCACGTGGGTTATTAGAAGCGAATAGTACGAATAGAAAGTGGGCCCTACTTTGCAGATAACGCGACGAGCTATACGAAACAGCTCGCGGTCTAGTCAAGTGTCTTGCAAATATGAACGAGGCTTAAGAACACGTAACGATAAAAGTTCGCACGTCATCAAAAGAAAAAAATACTGCTAGTATTAAAAAAAAACACTTTAAAACCAGACGGAAGAAAAAAAAGTGTTCTCGATTACTGTGCAGAAATACTGAATTCAGTTTTTTAGGTAATGGTCGAATTTCTACAAAGTAGACGACTCTTGAATTCTACTCGAATTTCACGATGTCCGAACGGAAATGGCGAGCATCAACACACATAATTTGCTGTCTAATGAACACATATAACTTTTTGAAATAAATCACAATATTATGGTATCTATTTCTGTTTACGCAATAAATATTTATAGCCCGTCTAACCTCGTGTAAAACCATCAATGCACACTCACGTCTTCTGTCATTAACAATAACAGAGTCGATGGTATGAGCAAAACAATTTTCTTCGCTACTTAAAATTTATGATCTTAAATAACATGCTTTATATTAACTCGAATTGTGCGGAACAATAGTTTGGCTTAGCAATAATTTACGAATCCGCCACGCTCATTATAAAATCAATTTAATGGAAATGTTAAATACTATTATACATCAATTTTGTATTAGGTGGTTACTTGGCTGTTAAAATTTGTGTATGCTGTTAAGACTATGATATGAACCGTCATATCTTCTTTTGAAGCAAAATTATAGTAGTCTAGCTCTCATTTATTCCACAACAAGAACCGCTAATTCTTTTTAAAGATGTTTCACAATTGTATCTATGAATCTAACAGCTACAATGGGTCTGCTAAAGCGGCACAGAACAGTAAATGCGATTCGTTAGCAGATAAGGAAAGTAAGAGCATTTAGTTTGACAGCTAGGCGGCCATCTTGAATTTAGTGTCAGAGGTCGCGCGCGCGCAGGTTTCACCATGGGCAGATGAGTGGGTGATTACTATGCATGCGATCAACGCTAGATGCAAACAGCAAATTGGATAACGATTCGTACTGTATCCTATCTTTGATTTCCTATCCACGTAACAAGAAATATGTCAGTCATTTAAATGGTACGCAATCTGGACTGACCCTGTTATGTAA
The DNA here is from genome assembly GCA_958295455.1 of Coleophora deauratella. Classification (NCBI taxonomy): domain Eukaryota; kingdom Metazoa; phylum Arthropoda; class Insecta; order Lepidoptera; family Coleophoridae; genus Coleophora; species Coleophora deauratella. Next base: position 5,803,716 of record OY282393.1, read on the forward strand.
CTAAAAAAGTAGGAAGTAGTACTTTCATTCACTTTATGGACAATATGACTCACGGGTCACCCCAATAATCATAACTCTTGAAACTATCGCCATTGCGATCAATAGAATAGAATACTATAATTCAATAGCGTATTTCCACAACTAGATATCTGCACTTTAATTTACTGTAGACAGATTTTATTCATTACCATTGCCTGCTTTATTAAAACTTTACAACTAAACGTAAGCATAATGGTGAAATATTATGTTTTAACTCCAATATGTTATTATCCTCGCCTTAATAGCAATATTATGTTTATCGTCCATCCGGAATGGGCCACCTCCCTCGCCTATACGTATAAGATAATAAATTAAAATTTTGTACGCTTTACACGAGTGAACAGTTTATTACAATAACTAAACAATGAGGAAATGCATCAGTTCACGGTCAATGACCCGATGACTATGTAGCGTGACGACGTTGTTGTACAAATATCATCCATCGCAAACGCATACCAAAACATTTTGTTTTTACAAACCGGTGACTGTGTATAATTATTTGTATGTATGTCACGTATAAAGGTGCTGACTAGTCTAAAAACTTATATAATTCGTTAAAAAGACGGCGGTATCGACAGTGCAATTAGAATAATTTGTACTGCTTTGTCTTTTGCCATTACGAGAAAAACCGAACTTAGTACCTAGATTCCAGGTCGCCCCATAAACATGACCCAAAACAGTAACATGACCCAAAACAGTAAATTTAATAAATAAATAAAACAAAATGATTATAGTTTCCTAATACGCTACGAGTATAATCATTAATAAGTAAATGGTAAATCGTACTTAACCCAAGGAAACCTTCAAGATTACAGCATCATAAGGCCACACCAAAGGGTCGTATTTCGTTCCACTAAATGGTTTATGCAACGCGCATGTTGTAGACACATGTTACAGCCATGCACATGTAGTCTACCTACGCTACGATCTAGTGACTAGATTCTAGTCAGCTTGAAGTCCCGACACGTGCGTGCATGATTGACATGCGGGTCATGTTTGGATCACCATACTAGTATTGTTACACTACGGTGTTTATTGTTGATACATTATTGATTGTGTTATTTGACCGTGAAAGGTTTGTGTAACTGCTGTTAGATAATAAATAACGACACTTAACACTGCAATTTCGACCAAGCCATTTTGGCTAAAGTTCAGCCCAGACACTCCATACGAATAGTCCGATTTACTTACCTACTATGATTTCCTTTTCTAACACGTGGAGCGTGCGAGATAACTGAGTGACTCTATGGACTGTTACCGGATGTTACCCTGAGGGCTGGTGAGATCGCCTTCAGAGAACGGCAGGGAGTGTTTAATTAGTAATAAACACTGTGTGGACAGTACACACTGTATGGAAACTCCCTGCCTCGCTATGAAGGCGAACTCACCACCGCTGCGGGTAAGATCCGGTGACAGTCCATATACTAAATTTATCATGATGTGGCTACAGGTACGGACGATAACGATGAAAAGGAACATTGTATACATACGCCCGAAAAAACATACGTGTACGTACGTGTAAAAAGGAGCTTTACTTATTATGATTCTTCAAACTTTTTTTTACTAGATACTGGTGAATTGAATTGAAACCGCTTTCGCCTTTTGATGTTATGATCATAAACCGACATAATCGGAGTAATATGTACCCATTCTGTACCCATTATCTATTGTTATTCATTTGATTAAAAGTGGCAGTCCAAAACTGATTGGCATTTAAAAATATAAAGTAAGATCCATTCGTTATTTTCATAAATATTACTTCAGATAGAGTACCCGCAAGTTACATTATCGATAATATAAATGCAGTTAAGGTTCATGTAACGAGACAAAACAGGCATTGTTTTATGGAGGTTTCATGTTCCATAGAAGCATTACGCGAAGTAGGTGAATCGGTGATATTATGACTGCTTTGGCAGTTTAAACTTTATGACAAAACTGTGTCTGTCAAGGAAAGAGATACGAGTCGCAAATTAGTGATATTATGGCGAGATAAGCATGGTGCTTTCGCTTACTTACTGCCAGCTGCCGTTTCAAATTTGTCTATGTAGATATGTTTGACACTCACCTGAAACAAATATGTGTAAATTAATGAGTTGTTCTTATCTATAGTCATACCTATTTATTTATTACTGAAATTGATTATCTGCCTGCAGTATGAATACGTCATAATATACAACTGTCAGTCATTATATCGATGATGTCAGTCAGTACCAGAGGTCATTTGCTTTAGTAAGCTTAATGATCGAATTCCTTAGAGTTATTATATGTTAGTGTATTTATAATTAATCCAACAAGGAATTCTTCTATCCATATCTTACTCATATTAGTTTCTTACACAGTAACGAACTCAAATTGAATCGATCTTCAAAACCAGAGACACCATGAGTGCGTATACATTTGCAATTTTCATGATGAAAGCCTATTAATTATGATGGCATTTTTGTTTAACGGTAAACTTTGTCAGTCTCTCGAACGAATTCATATAGCTCTGCAAAAGCGTCAAAACTCGGTCGGCGGCTTTTGCCTTCAATAAAGACGCGCTATTACTTACATTTTACTTGCATTTGCGGCGCCATAGAGGCGGAAGCGATAAAGTCCCAGCCGTGAGGGAATCAGATTACTGGCGTCAACTTCTACCCAATGCATTGGCAGAGAATGGGAGTAAAGTGGCAGCAGAATAATCGTGTCCATCAAAGAGGCGGAGCGCTTTCGCTGCTTGTGAATAAATTTTTGTTTTACGCTTTTGAAGTATTTTAAAAACAAAGGTAATTGTTCTCCAAGGGAGAGTCATACGGAAGGTATATTAAAAGTAAGTAAGTAAGTAAGTAATAATATAAGTAAGATAATAAACTGAACTAATACCGACAGACATGTGCTGTTGATAGTTTTTCCGGACTTCTGCTGTTTTTGAAAAATATGCTTATTACATTATTAATGGTTTCATGATTTTTTACTCATATTTTACATTTTGAAAGTTTCTTTAGAAGCGAATCAATGTAGAAACAACTAACAAGTCACGCACGAGTCTTACAGGTTATAAGGAAAGTAAAGGCTGATTAAAAATTCTCCATGCAATTAGCTGTCAGCATTCTGCAGTGTGGTTCAACAAAGTATGACACGCTTTTAAAGTTCAAATTTATTTCATCGAGCATAGCCGAGATTAGTGCGAATTAATAGGCTTTCATCAAGAAAATTGCTAATGTATACTCATGGTAAATGATATACAATTTCGATATTGCGAAAGGCTTTATCCGAACGATAATTTAAGGGACAGCGTGTCATTTACGGTTGCGCAATGCACAACATGTACATAAATATTGATGATATATACTTAGTATATACTTGCAATAACCTTTTACATTATACATTTGTATCTACTCCGTGTAATAGAGAAAACGCTTTCATACGTGTAATCCATGTGTCCGGTCACGAACTTTTCATAATAGAAACAACAATAATTTTGAAAGTTCCCACTTCCCACCCAATACTTACTGCAGACAATCAAAAGAGTTTTCGTATCAATGTCGAAGGAGAGGTAGTAAGTATATTAATCATATGCGTTACCTACCATGTCTAGCTTAGCTTTGCTTATCTTCTACTGAATATATTATGTCTTCAAACTCCATTTGAGTGTCGTATTGAGACTTTTACTACAAATGCGTATTTCATTTATTTTCTTGGCAAATATAAGGGTCTGTTTTATTTACAGGGCTGTGGCAGCAATAAATCCTTTCCAACCATTTTCCAACACTAAATTAAGTAAAGAACAACGAAAGTAGATTGGGTCAATTTAATGCTAAATATCAGATGCGTGTATTACAGTTTTAAATTGCGATACAGCATTAATCGTTCGCGGAAAGGGAACGACCAAACATTACGAAAATGAAAGGTCAACGAAATTCACCACACCATTGCGTTGCATGCAACCTTTTATTTATTTGATGCATAGTGTCAATTAAATAGCAATTTTGATGATAACATGCGAATTTTATTAAAGCCTTTCTGATTTATTGTTCAACCATTTTTTGTTTCACTTTCACGTCAAAATGTTGGCTTTCACCTTAATTTTTCAATGTCATTCATTGTTATCCCTCCATCTTTTAATTTTGACGCATTTATTTAAGCACTGAGACTAGGTAAGTATTAATAGTTTGAATAGTTCAGTAAAATGATATAACTGCACAGTATTTTAAATAATGGTCTGCGGCTTTTCATAAAATTTTATTTAATTAAATAATAGGTATCTTCTATGCTTGCATGCATTTAATGAGTTAACAAATTCTAAGCGTTAGCAGAAATATTTGTTTCTCACGTGCAAACCGTGTCACATTAACTTTATTTGCACGTAAATCGTAAGTGTACTGTCAACGGACTCTCATTTTTGCCAATGTTTAGCCCTATCCACCACGCAATAGAGACTAAAACCAGATAGGCGGCAACTTTGCTGATCTTAGTTAGTATGTACATTTCAACTGTTTAGCTGTGCCTGTAACGTACCGTTACACGCAATGGGTGGGATCTAACTAAACAAAGGCTCCATTCATTCATCAGTGTGTGAGCGGAAGAATTTATCAGGTTTTTATGGATTTCAAAACAGATGCGTTTACACACTTGTCAAGTAGGAAATGAAAGAAATTTGAAAATTTCAAAAATGAATTATGCCTACTTACGTACATGTTCCCGAGGTGTGGGGAAGAGACCGGTGCCTCAGCTCAGCAGTGGGAACGATGTGGGTTAATAACTGATTTCGGAAGTAACAACATTCTATCTTAGCTACTATGATACTGACTGACATTTTATTATAGTCTTGTAATCTGTCAAATCAAATTCTGGTGGAACTTTTTCGGGCTGTACAGAATTAAGCGATTTAACGAGCACATGAAAATACATATTATACACTTAAAAGCTTTCTATTCGTGCAATAAAGACAGACTAGCTAGACAGTTAGACACACTACGAGACGAAAGCACAAAAGCTAACGTCTACAAAAATGGCGAAGCTTTCACGCTATTCACGGCAACGACACAAGTGTAGGCAAGCAAAGCACAATAAAATCGAAAGTCATATACATCAACGATTGTAAACTGCTATAAAAGGAAAGCTCAACGTTTCATTTGTTGAAAAATTCACTGATGATTATACGCAAAACGGAACGTCATCGCAAATGGCGCGAACGCCATTGTTCTGTTCGAAACAAGATTGATGGCTAATGCATGTGATGCGAAGATGGTATATGGAGCATGTGAACGGTTTACACGGCTATTCTAAGCTACTTTATAACACTTTACTTTCAACTATTAATATTATGATGAAACCAATTCAAAAACGATTAATTATAGGTGCTTCAAAATATGCATTAGTGGGAATGTATTAAAAATTGATAAAAAAAAAAGGATTTCTGACAAGTTAAACATATTATGCTACACAACATACCTATATCCATTATGCATACATGATTCGTCATAAGTCATGACTTAACTATTGCGGTAAAAACTTACTACAACCCACTTTAGAGCAAACTCTAAAGTTATCCAAATAACAAATCATAGATAAAATTGTAATTTTTATTAAATTGTTAGCTTTACCGTCACGCGAAGTTACAACAATGTGGTTTCAGTTATGCAATGCAATAAGCATGATAACTAAGCAAATACTGAGCAATGGCATACTTTTGCAAAGATATTATGATATAAGAAATGGCAATTGTGGACGAAACATCAAAAAAAAACTTGAAACTAATACTAAACTTCACGTCTATGGACAGCGAAACTTGCCCGCAGCTAATAACTATAACTACAGATTGCAAACAAATGGGGACCAGATAAAAATGGTACCTTAGAGGCAAAAAATAAGACTGTGTCTTCAAACCTGTTTCGGCGTCAGGCGAATGGAATCAGGAGGCATGGCCACATCCGGAGGCTTCTCTTGACGCATGCGTGTTTTGCGTGTCTCTAACGGCCATAGTGTGAACTGACCAAAGATCTCAAGCAAAAAGTGTTTATACGCAAACAGACACTGAATTGATTGGTAATGATTGGTATTTCAATTAAATCGCTCTGTATAGTTAAGTTTTATTTCAAATAACTTCACGGTAGGTAAGTAATTGTCACTTGATTGTCACGAAGTTTAAAAATAAACTAAATCAAGCTAATAATAAACTTTACGATCAATGAATAGTAAGCGCAATGATAGATGTAATAAAGCTAAGGCACAGGCACAGTTCAAACAGAAATCTAATCGCAATAGATCAAGACTAAAGAACCAAAAGACTCATATGACCAGATCATGCTCAGGAAAGCAAATCCCATGCGTGTCGAAGACGGTAGGATGTCGGATGTCAAGAGACCTATCCTACTTGGAAAGGATATCGCGTTTTTGCGGCAAGAACGTTTGAAAATTATGCATTTACGCAATCTTGACAGGAAACACAGGCATAGAAGAGGAAATCATATAAAATCTTTAGCCAAGTTAGTATGTTACGCTAACTAACTAGCCATGGAAAATGTACTCATATGTTATGCTATAGGAAATAGTTAACGAGGGCCTTTAAAATACGTTCAGTTTAAATTCAGTTTAATGAAGTCAAACGCTCGATGAGTCAAATTTAAAAATAATAAATACAAATCTATCCAACATTACAGAACAGAAGATCGATTGAAGCGATCCGGATAAAGATATTCACGAGATAATAAGATCGAATCGAAACGAAATTTCGACTTCCCACGCCTCCAAAGAGACGTACAAAAAAGTTTTTACGTTACTAAATTGAGGTCCGTTGCCGGGAGTCATCACACAGAGCCTGCGTCCACGCAATAATGATAGGGATCTAAGCAATTACTGTTGCATTAAATAATACCTTACTCACTAAGGGCGTAGTTTTGTGAAAGCATCTAAAACATGCCAGATGACGTCATTTATTTCTATCTAAGTCTCATATATACTAATCATTAATGAAACGAGGTCATGATTCGATTTCTCAGCCAAAAGCTTACAGCTGTTCGTATGATAGGAGCTATTAAAGCAATCATGTAAATTTTATTAGACACTTGGGCAGTTAACGACGAACTAAAGTATAATCGAGAAGATTTTAAAAAATGTAATTAATTTAATAACAAAGTTTTGCAGAATTAATCTCACACAGATAAAGACATTAAAGTTAATTGTACAACTGTGAAACTCGGACTTATTTCATTAATAAATGATTCGGCAGAAAATCCTGAGTTGAGTCGCCTGTGAAAATAAAAAAAGATGCTGAAAGTATATCCAGATTTTATATTTTTTACTCATTTTATTCTCGAGGTATGGGAAGAGAAGAGACCCGTGCCCTTGCAGTGGGGACGATATGGGTTCTTAACAACTCATTTTATTAAAAGAACCTCGTTTTGATAATATCTACATTTAATACAAATGTCTGTAATTCTAAGGGCAATTAATAATGTAGCTAAAAAAAATAAAAAAAAATAATAAAATAATAATTTATTGCATTAATTAAACTTATAGCAACATAATCAGTTTCTAAAAACTTCTTTTAAGCAGAGTATTCTGCTTGTGTCAGAAGTTTTCGCTCTTCTATAACAAATGCAATTTAAGTAAAACATTAATAGAACAAAAAATATAATATCATAAGTGTAGTGCGCGTGTGTGTGTGTGTGTGTGTGTGTGTGTGTGTGTGTGTGTGTGTGTGTACATGTGTGTGTGTGTTTGTGTGTGTGTGGTTGTTTCATGTTATTATATTCATCAGGTTCTCCACCTCACTGTAGCTCTTAGCTTGCATTAACGTAATCATGGCGAAATGTTCAATAAACGATAATCAAATAAAAAAAAATATACTTAAAAAATAACAGATTCATTTTTCCAATTACTTTTTCATTTCTTGAAAAAAATATTTCAAAACGTTAAATACTGAATTAATAAACTTGACAGATATATTATCCAAAAATATCTATCATCAATGTATGATTTATTAGAAATCTAACATCATTATCACTTTGCGAAAACTTTATCTCTGGTAAGGTACAGAGAAAAGGTCGATACCCAAAACTTGAAGAGACAGGACTATTTTTAACAGCTAGAATATAAAGGTTTATAGCGAGAAAAAGCTCAATCAAACACGCTAAATGTTTCCGACCCAGGCAGACAAAACCAAGTACCTATACCGAAATAAGACAGTATCCTAAATAGAATAACAACGGTGGAATGATGAAGTACAAACTCTAAGAACCATTATTCGGTCCAGCGCTTGCGTCTGTCATCGAAAGAGATCAACGACTTATTTTTTACAACAGAGCAACCATCTGTCACAATCGTCAATTGACATTGCAATAGTCAAGTTTAATTGCAATTGTAAAAAATCACATGGTTTTCAAAACAAAATTAAATTGTAATTTGGAAAACCGGCACAAAGTCGTTGTTTGGAAAATCTGAGATTAGAATCAGACCAAATAAAATAACGCACAAACACCAGAAACTTGTGCCCCCCATTCATTATACAATTTTTATTTGTATTTTATTGTACCGTATTTTTATTTCTTCAATTGTTTTTTTTTTTTTTCAAAATACAGTTAAAAGATGTCTTAGAGCGTTTCAGTTCAGCGTATGATAAAACTCTAAATTACAAAGCACAAAACGTATATGCGTACAAACAACCGTACAAATGTTCTTATTTAACCATCATGGTATTTTACCATCATCATGAATGTTCCTGTCCAACAACATCTATTCAACAAACTAACAAGTCTGTTATCTCATCAACACAAACATTTACCGGCACTATCATTCTGGCCACACTTTTTAGTTGTTACTTGTTATACCACCATGGAGACTCCATACGTGGGATTCAGATTCTTTTTACAAAGAATAAAGACTAAAGAAACTAACGTGACTGGGGCTGAGACTCAATACCACTTTATTCCGTGTACGTGTTGGTTTTGTATCGCGTTTAACAAACAAAGGACGATCGGCCGTGGTTCCGGGCGCGGGGAAGGTAAAGGGGGAAGGGGGATCCGACACGGTGCCCAAGCGCAATCAAAGGAGCCGCTGGATAGAGCTTTTGTCATCATAGAATCGACAGGTGAAATCAGAGGATATGCTTTTTTTACACAGCAATCTATTACCTGAATGAATACAAAGATAAAAAAGGACTTTTCCCTGATCATAAAGATATTAATATTCCACAAGATAACCTTCATTTAATATAAATAAAAGTTTATTTAATATAAATATTTTCTTCTGTAAAAACGTTTTATCTGTGTTATCTAGCCATTTTTGACAAGCATAGTAACTGCCAAATGACATTTAGAAGCAGTCAACCATAAAGATTACTGCGTAATTCTGAATTATTTTAAACTCTACATTTCACGGCCAAAGATTGACGACCGATAACTTTCCCGTCTCCATTGGGCTGTGAACTAAACGCCATCTTGTCGCCGCCGATAATGGAATAGGCTTTATTATAATTTGTTCAACCGGCACTCAAAATAAAGATGTAAGAATACGAAGTAATTTAAATAGACGTTCAAACAACGGTTAAATATTTGAGAAAGGTGATGATTTAAATGATGAGGCATTTCTAAACAATAATGTACAACAAAACATACTTGACAGTAGTGCATCTACGAACGTCTTGTGCATTGTTTTAGTTTTTCTGTTACGCGATTTCATGTTTAAATAATGCACACATAAAATGTTAAACTTGTTCAATATTAAATATAAATTATAAAAGGCAGAAGTAAATGGAAAGGCCTTATGAAACATACTTCTCATTTGCGCCATAATATTAAAGTCTCAAAGCGGCAACTATTTCTAAAACAGCTCTCGTTGATGTCTATTACACCGCACGAACTACACCTCATCTTCAAATGCGAGTCCTATGCAATAATCGCCAGGAAATAGAAGATTTCTGCTTTCAAACTTTATACGTAAGTACGTAAGTACTAAAAATAAAGCCTTAACAACAAGAATCAATCACACTAAAAATAAATCCTGTCACTAACGGAAAGTCAAGACGAGACAAAATTGCAAAGACGCGACGTAATTCGACGTTCTTATCTATACTCGTAAAAACAGTGTATAATCATCTTAGATGCAAGTAATAGTTATGCGTAATTAATATTGTTAGACGGACGATGTGGACGGGAACCAGAAAACTATGATGGGAACAAAGGGCCAGAAGCACGTTAATTAAACCACAAAAACCCCATTAACTCGGTAATGTTGGCACCACGTAATTCCCACAGATTGCTTGTGGCGAAACATGGGTTCGTTGAGTTGGATATACTGGATGGAATTAGCTACATTTAAATTTTACGTCGTTCTTTTACCTCAGAAAAAGATAAAAATAAATTTATTCTATAAGGCTATAAGGTATCACGTTTACCTTATTCTTATACCTCCCCCAATACTCAACAAAATTGTTGTTTTGTATATTGACAGATGTAAAGCTAGTTATGTAGGTTAGGCATTTCGCCCTACCATCACTTGTAGAGGTATTAAATTTTCAAGTCGAGGTCGAATTAAAGTACGAATAAATTAGCTTCGAAAACGATACAAACTGCGAATATCGTTAGCCCTAAAGTTGTACCAACGTACCTAACTAGGTAGTGCAAGTATCACTTAAGGACTCTTTTTGTTGGCATTCAGTAGTGACATAGTGACATGTTAAAAAACAGACAGGTTAACGTACTAATCAAGAGACTACCGTGTAACGTTAGACGAGAGAAAAAGGGATGGAAATACAACCTCGCAGAGGAAAGAAAGAGATAAACAAATATTGATTCAAAGCACTGATGCCATCAGTCTTAGCATTGCCGGATCCGAGTGACAGTCAACTTTTTCAGTAATGTCCAAAGCAAATAAATCGGTTTAAGCTATGTCCAATTAAAGTGCAATAATTTTTTCCTCTCCTAATGAACGGTCGGCGGATGGTAGATAATAAAGATTGTCGTTCTAATGATGTGCCCGCCTCTTCACAGGTGTCTTCGCAATTGATGGGCCTACTCCTACTGCTGGCAACTATTTGGAGGCAAAAACCCCGTCAATAGAAAACTTAGCATTGAATAGGAGTCGTGAGTCAGCTGGGTTTCGAAAAAACCTTACTATAGGTGACGTTTCTATTTATTTCTTCGATTCGAATAAGATTCGAATGGACTTTAATCTTGCAATAATACTCTTATTATAGCACTTTTATTGCTTCACTTTTGCAAAAATACTCTTATAAGATTTCGTTGCAAAATTCCAAAAGTTACAACTTTTTTTAAATACATTAGATTTGATCTAGACGACAGATATCGGTTTTTAAAGATGCTAATCAATAAAATCAATGCAGTCCATTTGTCAAAACTTCAATAGAACAGTGACAGTTTCAATAACTACGTGATAGAAGGCACTTTGTAGCAAGGTTAATTCAGTCACGACATACAATATATTACGCATGTCACTAAACTGGCGTTTATTCACGCTTGATTCGTTTTAATCATAGGGAAATAAAAGTGTCGACGGTATCAAGTTAGTAGTTAGCTAAATGGAAGCAGAGTTTACTTACATGGATAGAGAGACGATTTTTCCTGTTGTTCCGGAAAACCACTTGTGACTACTCTGGTGCTGCAGGTGTCTAAGGGCGGCGGTAATAATAAATGCCATAAAAAAAACCTTGATGTGTTGTACTTTATTTTTGATTACAATAAAGAGTTTACAAACAAACAAACAACTTAACAAATTATGAACACTCTAATATGCAAACTTTAAAAAGATAATAAAATGACCTAGATGTTTTTGAACTACATATTGCCTAATTGTCTCATTTTATAAGAAAAGATCCAGGGAACAATGGGTAAGATTTGGGTGTTGTGGGATAGGAACTTTAGAGTAAGATCCTAGGATAGAAATGTGTTTTAATATCCCAAAGAAAATATATTGGTCATGAAAATAACGGTGGCTGGGCCTGTTACAACGGTTTAATGGATTTTAGACAACTGAGGTGCAAAAGATTAGTTTTTTATTCCCTTAAGTATCATGGTATATCTTTTAAAACAGACAAGTTTTTCAGAAACTGATTAGCTTAATTGTATTAGTAAAAAATGAAAATTTATTAGTAAGTCTTCTGTGATACTGATCACAAATGAAATACGCCTCAGCTCTATAGTCAAGTAAAATTGCGCTCGCGCCTACCGGCCGGCCTCTTGCGACCTCGCTCTGCGTAGAGGCAAACTACTATCGGACGGAGCTTTTGCATTCCCTACCAATGCACTGAATGGTGAGCTGATCCAATAGTTGTATATTTTTGGGCATGATATCAGCATCAGTGTAGGCATTTATTAACGAGTGTTGAGTTTTTAATAACTTCGAAGATTTTGACGGTTTAAACGTTGAGAGCGAGATTCGTCCATTTCCTGCCTATGCAGTAAGCTGTTAGGGCTAGGACACTGGCTTATTGTCAAAAGGTCGCGGGTTTGATTCCCGGTGGGGTGCAACTATGTAGTAGTTTGATGGAAGGCATTTTTAGCCCCTCTGGCTACCTAGAAACATCCTATATTATATTATTGTGTATGAGCATGAAGTTTAACCACACTGATGTGTTCCGCCATGAAGATAACATAGCTACAATGGAAAGTCAAATTGAAAAATCAAAACCGGCCGGCAGTGAGTTAATTAAGTTTATCCTTAAATTAATTATTTTATATTACCTTATATTTTTGCGGGTAATTAGTTTTTGCCGCCACAATATAAGATTCGGAATAACTGTATAAAAACTTATGATATAATCATTTAATCCTGACTGACATATTCAACGCCCTGCGTCAGACAGGCGGGCAAAAAAAATAGTTTTATTTTTTTATTCCATTTTGGAAGATTGTAAGTAATTAAGAAAATATTATTGGATTTCTTGACTGTGAAGTTACACAAAATACAATATAAATTCAAAATTGAGTAGATAATTTCTTGATTTACTTTAATAAGTAGTGTCGCATAATACATGCAAACCCAAGAGCAAGCAAGCACCCCAAGAAAAGACAAATGTTTTTTTTTGAGTGTGAATGGATTTTTGTAAGGCGTAGCCTTTAGCTTAAATAGCTAAATAGATTTTGGAGTACGAGATGCTTTAAAAAAGGGCATTTTTACCACACCTGACAAAGTTCCAAGATAAAGTGTATATTTAAACTTTTTTTTTTTACCATCTATAGAATAATGGCTTTACTGATTTCGGTGTTAATAAATTCATCTTGACAGATAAATCTGCAGCTGAGTCTTTATTTTTAATTAAATCGGTTACGTAATGTTAGGTAATTTTTTTACCACAAATTACTTTAAAAAAATATTTATCGAGTCCGAGTTAAAATATACATGATACAGTACAGTAGAGCTTATTATTATAAAGGGCATAATGTGAGTGAAAGCCACCCAAAGCGGTACTTACTGGTTACTTATAAGTTCCATAAAAGTCTATAATAAGTCTCCACCAGTTCAGATTTCAATTTATCTTTTGAACATTGTTGTGTTGATACTTCGTTAGTGCTCTTACGACATTTTGGGCCTTTTGTATGGCAATAAAGTTTAGTGTCTCATATATAGCACACAAAATTGCCTAGAAACTCAGCAATACAGGGTGTAAAAATATCACTCTACGAAAACTAACAGCGTGTTCTTCTCATGTAACTGAACTTTTTAAACAAACTAATCGGCCAATCATACAATTTTGAATGGAGAGTTCACTTTTTAAAGAATTCATTATGGGTTCCTTTGGAAAAATTGTTCAATTTAACAAGTGGAACCTACCGTACCGTTTAAATTTCCGGGAGTAGCCTGTATAGCATTAAGCGTATGTAGCGAACGGTATATACAGATTGAAGATTTGATGATTTGTGCCTGCCTGTCGAGGAAAATATCAGACTGACTTGATACTGTTTCTTATATATTTTGCAATTTGCAAACACATATACGTTTAGAGCCATAACAGGTTCAAAAAACGTCAAAGATCAAAATAATTTTCGTGCATTATTCAACCACTCAAATAATACACTGAAAATATACTATTGATGGTGCAATAAAGTAAATAAGACCTTCGACTCCACCACATCGTGATTTTAAAGCTAATTATCCAATTTGTCATTATATTCCATCTTGACTACACACACAACTTGCCTTTAATGCAGCAGGGTAGGTACTAGGTACTTAAGTATCATTGTGCACCTAAATAGCTCAAGATATACGTGTGTATAGAACTTTTGTATTCGCCTGCACAATACCAACAATGCCATAGGACAGTTGGGTTCTCAGAGCTGTCACTGTGGATAAATTAGGCCCCTTCGTCCCACTTTACAAAGCTACTAAAGCTAGACACGGCCTTTGCTGCATTCCAGCGCAGGTTATACTAAATCACATCAAGTTTCAACTCGGTCTTTAAGTTAAACAATTCTATTGCGTCACTGCACTTGGAGGTTTCTGATCTTTATGCTTTGCCCTTACAATAAAGTCGGTAATAGACACTAATGAGAGCTTAGGCCTAAATTGTTTGGTTCTATTCCAACTTGTTAAATGTTCTAATAAATATTTTTAAGTAAAGACGAACGGAGGAAAACATTTTTATTCATATCTTTAAATTCCTCAATCATCGTACCGCTACAAGGGTCTGTAAAGATTTCTTAATCCCTTTTTGCTTTTAGTTCAACAAGCGTGTAGTTGGAACGATCGCATTTGAATTCAAACAGAAAACAAAAAAAAGAACATTTTCAACAAGAGGTTTACTAGGGCCAGTAGCAATAAAAGATAACGTAACTGGCATAACAACTACAGTCCATATACAAAATTTTTAAAAACAGTGTATTATCCTCAGTATAGTATCAGATAGAATGTTTTAGTGAAAATATTTTAAGCATTTGTTGGATAGATGAGGTCTGTGTAAAGTGTCATAAATTTTTTTAATATTACGTGTATCTAAATTGTAATTACTTATCATTTTCATGCACGAGTACTATCTACTTCAAACCTAAATAAGAGCTTTTTCTGACAGATACGTATTCAGATGTTATCAATTACGTGGCTGTTGGCTGACAGGCAGAGTATTCGAGCTCTTACATTATGTTAGTGGGGAATTTAGTGCAACGCTTAGTATGGGAACCGTTTTATTTTGGATCCGGCGCTCAAACTTGGCATAGTTATTTCCTAGACGGTTTTAAGTGGATTAAGTCCGGGAGCCATCGGGAGCCATTCCCCGTTTAGCAGGGGGAGGGGGGGAAAGTTTGTTTCAGCCGAACTCCATTTGTGGGCTTATATCTCCAAAACTATTGGTACTAGGGCAAGTGAGATATTATTTTCGTATGATTAAAGGATGAGGAATTCATTTCTGTAACAAAAAAAATGAGTTTTCATAAATAAAAAAAGAAATATTTGATAAAACGTATAAAACATGACTACCTTTTTTCCGCATATGTGTCGATTAATTTTTAATGGTCCAAGATATTAGCATGAAAAAAATACATTCCGAAAGCCACACTTCCTAGAAATATAAAAATATCAATTTTATTAGAATAGCACAATAAATACTTAGTGAAAAAAATATAATTCAATGCGTGGCATAAAACGCTGCGGTCCGCGCGGTTCTTACTTTCAGCAGTTATATTTCTTTTTTTTCTACGAAAAGTATTTTCTTTTGTTGCAAAAATGAATTTGTCATCCTTGAAATATCCGAAAATGATATCGGACTTGCCGTAGTACCTATATTTATGGAGATATAAGCCCCATAAGAAGCGCGACCCAACAAGTAGATAATGAAGTGTGGGTGGTTTTCTCCACATATGTGTCGATTAACTTTTAATGGTCTAAGATATTAGCATGAAAAAAATAAAATCTGAAAGCCACATTTCCTAGAATTATAAAAATATAAATTTTATTAGAATAGCATAATAAAAACTTAGTAAAAAAAATATAATTTGATGCTCGGCAGAGTACCATAAAACGCGCGGTTATAATCTGTTGTTCGTAAGTAAATAAAATGAATCATCTAGCGCCCAAAAATGACTGTTAAGTTACATAATATAAATAGGTATATAATATTATTATTTAAATATTTCTCGCCCGCACAAAATATTTGTCACGTAAAATAAAAAATATTTTTCTTATAAAAAACGTACCTACGTACGTAACCATTTTTCTTACGAATTATGGTGGTTTACTATCTAACTTGCGTTGTATTCTGGTGGTCTACTATCTAACTTGCGTGGTCATGTTGATCACCCAGGTTAACTGACTTCAGAAAATGTCATAGATACATAACCATAATGAGTTGACTGTTATTGGCGCATTAATCTCGTAACCGTTTACGTGCTCCGCATGCTACATCAAATTATTTTCTTGACAACTGATGAAGTCCACGCTTCAACCAGCGCCTATATAACTCCAAAACCCCGAAAGCTTTCAGCTCGAGTTGCACAGCCGCTTCGAATGCAGAAGGTTTGTGGAAATTGTCCAAACGGCTGAGAATAAGGCCTTCAAATTAAGACGTTCAAAAAGAACATCTCGGATCTCACGACGGAGCCTGATTCTGAAATGGATTCCTGGTCTTTGTTCCCTTATTATTTTAAACTAAAATGAATGACGCTCTCTTTGGCACTTTTCTGACTTCGTCACTGTTGTAAAGATTATTTATCGATCAATACATACATACATGAATTTCTAGGCAATGAATAATCCTAAAAAACTCATAGCTCTGATAACTCAATAAAGCTAACTGCTATGGGATTCACTTGAATTGAATAAAAGCCGCGTGAGATCGCTTTGACATGAATAAAGCAAAAAATCATGGATAGAACATTCATTGCTGCTAGTCCACGAACGAACCGTGTCTAATATGTGAGTGAGTGTCGAAAACGAATCTATAATCACCCGTATTGTTATTTAGCACGAATATACTACACCCAATCAAATAGAGCAAGGCCCGAAGCAGATCACCTTCGGAAAACACATTAGATCAATTGAATTAGACATAGTGCTGAGTTGCAGCAGGCAAAGGTGAGAACATACCGATGCAATGTAAAGTTCAATGTTTTCGTATCATAGTTTGATTGACAGACGGAAATAAAAATAGGAGTTTGATGTACAGTTTTTTTTTATTCAAGATTTGGAGGCGTTTGACCTCAATCATTCTCAGTTGATCTCTTTTAATCTTATTTTTCGGTCTTCGTCATTATATTATGTCATTGGCGAAACCATGGAAACTGCCATCCTTTTTTTATAGCACTAGTAGAAGTAATAAATACTTTTTTTTAATCTGAGGTAGTAGTAGTATAACTTCAAGATAGAAATACTTTAAAATTTAGGTACAAAAAGAATCATATTCGCAAAAAGTAATCTTGCAAAAAATCATACATAATATATGCATGCAAATTACATAACGTAACTCGTGGTCATATCTCACACGCAGAGCCAAAAGAGTAGAGAATCTGCCACTTGTCCAGAACTACCTATAATTTTTGAGTAGTTTTTGCACTATACCACTTTATTCAATCAGCAGATTGGCAATCTAAATCACACCTCTAAGAAAATTAATATCATTATACATAGTTTCACTGTGACGATTGTCACAAAATCACGATAATTTTGTGTCTTTATAATCTTAATTAGAGGAGTGCCGCGAGCAATGTAATTAAAGAAAATAATGTGATTTTGTTCGTTGTGTGTTGAACATCTCTTAAAATAAACATTTATTTTATACTTTAACACTTTTACCGTATATCACACGCTTTAGCCAATTGATTGGTGAAAGTTTACTCTAAGGCTTTGGCTTGGCCCCTAGCCTAATGTAATTTGACCTATAAGGGGCGTGATTTAATGCAACATAGTCACTTATTTTATAACGCCCATAAATTAATTTTAATGTTTGTACTTAAATATTAACAATGACTATGCAATATTCAATACATTATTTGTTAGGTTAGTGTTAATCTATAAAATAAAATAATATTAAGTATATTATAATGATACATTAATAATATAGGGTCCTTCTAAAATACCTGAAAAAATTTTAACAGCGGGTTCTACTCATGAAACTGAACAGCTTTTCCCAAGGAACCTATACTCAAATCCCAAAAAAAAATTTGGACTTCCCAACAAAATCAGCGGATCAAGTTGATCGATTAGTGTGAAAAGTCCAAAAATTCCAAGAAGCCGTGGTTATTTTTTTTTTTTTCAGGTATTTCATAAGGACTCTATATATTTTAAATATTGTTTATATTTTTGATATTTGCCATACCTACTGATTCTTCTGCGACTGTTTATCTTAATTAAAACACACAAAAATATTTGTACTAGGGCAACATAAAATTATGTAGTTATTTACGTTTTGTAATCGGCAAAATAGCTATGACCAAAAACTTAAAATGACCAAATTGCTATATCTGCAGCTAAATTAAAATCAATTATTTAATAAAAATAGGGAGATATCACACAAAGATATTTAATGTAAAAGAACAGACGTATGATTTGTCCTAAAAATGTCAATTACTTACATTCATGATCGATCTGTCCTGTGCACCTTGAATGGATAAATAGATAGGCGTTTAAATTTAACAAATTGTATTCTTGTCATATTGATTACACAATTGCACAGAACTCGATGTTCTGGAACTACCCTGGAACTCGATATTCCGTAACAAGTGAACAAAACATTTCTTCAACTGTGATGCGTTCATATCGATTTGATGAACTTGATAATAGATATAGATATCATACATAAGAGAGTCAATTGTATGTACAGTATTTTAGAATGTAAACAAAATTTATATAAAATATATGACTTCAATTATAATTAATACTGATATTTGTAATAATAATTATTATTACATTTTTTAAATAATTATTACAAATAACAATAGCTAGACGAAAAAAGATACTCACGGCAACTACATCAAACTTCATTACCCAAAAATGAAATGAACGACATACTTCTCAACTATCTCGTACTTCCTCTATAGGATATTTAGTACCTTAATTAAGTAATCAGTTGTATCTCAAACTATTTTAAATATGGAAAAAACCGTTCATGTACGTTTTAAACACATTTGTTACCATGTATAAAAACCAAATCCAATTGAAACAGATCGTAAGATCTATAAAGTTATATCGTATTGAGTTGAATATATTGATAGGCTCTGATCAGTGCGCCTTTTAACCATTTACCGTGGCTATAAGTCTTCGGTGTTCCAGCATTGAAAGTTTTAGTGCAAAATTAAAGACGGGAGAGCTCTATTTCTAGTCTGCTGCCTTTTACTTCCTCCTAAACCCTTCATTAGGTACTTACCTAGAGGAATCCTTTAATCGCCGATGCACTTGGCTAGGAAACTAAGATTACACGTTGCTTCGTTATTCCAATTAAATGGAATAGATATGAAAGGGAATAAATCGACGGCCTACGATTTATTTCATGCGTTGAAATTGTCCTGAAATTAATACCCGCACTGTGGTGTTACTAGACCTATCCTGACAATTGTATATGAGAATTATTATCAGGAACACAAATTGAGAGTATATTATTTATAAGTGCAAGTAAATACAGTCGATTTCTATAGTAAATATATTCACAGTTTAGGCATCCTGTGGGGGCAAATACATATCGATGGTTTCTGCTACAAAGGTCGTAACTCCAAAATGCATAGTTTAGGCAATAGCCAAAAAACTATGTAAAAAATACTAAAAAGACTTTTAAAGGTCTCGAAATGACCATTAGAACCTATTTTTATAAATTTAAATACAAAAACAAAAATTAAAATTTAAAATAGTTTATTTTTTTGGGGTTTGGCTATTGCCAAAACTATGCATTTTCGAGTTACGGCCTTTATAGCGGAAACAATCGATATAAAGTCCATAAATTGTAACAATTAAACGTTTCATCATATCAACATTCGTGTAAAATTTTGATCAGATAGTCTGTACCTACTATTCCCTGTTGGGCAATAGAGAAGACAACATTACAAAACTACGTAAAAAAATGAACACAGTGAAACTTAAAGCCACTGAGTTGAATTATTCGCACCAATGCCGAAACTCAATAAACTGGGTAAATACGCAATGAAATGTATTTTTCTATAAATTCTATAATAGGAAAACATTGGTCATGGTTACTTACGCTATTTTTCTACCCATCTATTCTCATTTTGAAGTTACGGAAGCTGCTGTGGTTGACAATAAAGTGTTGATTTGTTTTGCGAACAACAATTTTCGTAACAGTCGAGGTTTTAAAATATCCAATGAAAATATCTACAAAATGTTATCATCTCGGGACTGCGATGTTTCTTAAGTCACTTAAGTGTAATCACGTTTTTATGTGCTGTAACTCTTTCACTTTATTCTCTGGTAAATTATAACGAAAATTATATAAAATTTATGACATAGACTTACTAACATTTTTAAAGACAAGACAGAGAAAATCTGCATATGCGCTAGGAGCTACCTAACAAATTCAGTCCTAATTGCCCGACATGTTTAAACAACATTTAAGTAGGTAAGTTAAAAAATAACTGTTATTTAAATGCTAACTGTGTGCTATGAATGAATAACTAACTGTAAACATACACCTGCGAAAAGGTTATTAACAAAACTTGAACTCCAGATGCGAAACATGTTTAATACTTGCCTATTTTTATATTTTAATGTCTACGTTAGGAACAAACAATTCGATTCGATGAATTGAAAATTATCTTTCAACGTTGCAATTAAATGCTATTCATACAACTTCACGGACACACACCTCTTTCTTACATGATGTATTCATGATGTATGACTAAATGCCAAAACATATAAGTAAGGTAAACTATTTGGATATTCAACCACATGTATGACTAAATGCCAAAACATATAAGGTAAACTATTTGGATATTCAACCACATCCCTCCGTGGTCTAATGGCTAGTCCGGTCGCTTTACATCAGGAAGTCGTGGGTTCGATTCCCGGCGGGGTCTAACTTTGCAGGACTCGATTTGGTAGGCATTTTCTGAACCCGCCTGACTAGTTACAACCATCTTATCTAAGTATGCCTCCAAACATCAACGTTAATAGCATTGCTGTGTTCCAGCATGGAGATGAGGTGGCCAGTTCCCCACTGCATTGGGGAATCTTGGTAAGCCCGCGTCCATCTTTCAGCATCATAATAATCACTTATGTACCATCAGGTGAGATAATCACAAGGGCTTACCAAAAGTGGATAAATATATACAGGCTGTTAAAAAAGTGCGTTTGAAATTTTAAGGGGTTACTTTTTATCTGTTTTCCATACAAAATCTGAATATCAAGAATTTGTATGAGAAACTGAAAAAATAATTGTAGAGCCGATTTTAACAATATTTTTCTGTATTCTATTCTGAATTCTGGGTATTTCTGAGTAATCTCTTAAAATTTCAAGCGCAATTTTTTGTTTAATTACTTCGCGGGCATAAGCTCTCTCTACGTCGCTTCCGACGATCATCCAGAGACTCAATATTTAAATTAAATATCCTTTCTATTTGAGTTTGACAAATTAGGAACTTGACCATAGAATTTTCTTGAATAATTTTACTGTATACCTAGCTATAATTCTAAGGATGCGCTGTCATAAATTATAATTTATTAGTCAGTAGTACTATAATGATGTAGTTATGTACAGCTGCACTTCTCTGTAAGGTTTATTTTTCTTAATACCGCTAATGAAACCCACGACCTCCTGTTGCGTTACGAACGAAGCCGTAAGCCATTATGCACATATTCAAAAACAAGAATTAAAACAGGCTAATATTAAAATTACCCAAGATGATGCCAAGATGACATCAACCTTAGATTTAGAGAACCAGTGATTGGCACATTAAAATATCAATTTGTATTTAACTTTGTGAGTAGAGTATACAGGGTGTTTAAAAAGTGCGTTTGAAATTTTAAGGGGTTACTCAGAATCAAGTATAGAATCCAAGAAAAATATTGAAAAATCCGCTCTTCAATTTTTTTTCACATCAATAATTTGTATGAAAAAAAGTTTGAAGAGCGGATGTTTTCATAATTTTTTCCTGGATTCCATACTTGATTGTGAGTAACCCCTTGAAATTTCAAACGCACTTTTTTTAACACCCTATAGAACTGATAAAGCTAAGTATAAATAAATATTTACCAACCTTGATTTTTTTGTGCATTTATCTACTAGTGGGCTGGCAACTGATTTTAATTAATAGCTTTATCAGGTTCTGTGGCATATATGTATATTATATTATAGGCAGGTGTCTGGTGACTAACAATATACAGTTTTGATAATTCCTTTTTACAGTTTGAGAGTGTTTATTTATTTTAGTTTTTTTAAATCTTCAATAAGCCCTTGGCATCAAATTGAAATTAAAATCAAGTAAATTAAATTAAATTCATCATATCAGTAACACATGTCTCTGTGAATTTCAGATGTCAACTATTTATTGTTTAGATCGTTGGCCACTCAGTCGGTCATAGACCTCTTTGATACAAAATGTTATTTTTTGAAGAAATCCAAAAAATAAAAAATACTGTTTGGTAACTCAAAGTGCACTTTAATAAAAAATAAAACAATCATTTTGTCTGGCATAAGTTTCTTTTTTACAAGCTTTTATTTATTTTGAGATCTCCCAAAGAAGCTTTATGACAATGAGAGGGTAAGATATGGTGACAAGAAACCTTGTATCTGTCAATAACATTTTTTCTTTTCTCAAACTGTATCGTGTTACTGGGATGTTATGTTACAGTTCTTGATGAAACCTCAGTTTCATATTGTTTAAGGTAGAATAAATACCAGATATAATTTGTTCTTACATCACTCAAATACATAGTAAGAAGGCTTAACAGTAAATGGTTCTTCTTCTTATCGTGTGGCACATTTAACCGTTCTATCCACAAGGTATAGACGGCGGTTGCCTAGTGGTAAATGGAAAAAAGTATAAATTATGGTATGGTATCATAATAAACATTAGTACTACAAACATTATGGATACCTTCTTTAAAGGCAACTTCCCCCGTCTCTGTAAGATCTGGTGTCGGGTTCTTAGTGCAGGCGATGTGTTTAAGAATGAACAGTCTCGTGCACCTATAAGTACACAGGGTAGCCATGCTATCTAGTACTACTTGCACTACTAGCTGTATACTTTTAATTGCACGAGACTGTACAAACATCACAATTGTATGCAGTAATGGGTCATGGGTTTTACTTTGATTATTAAGTATTTACCAATCAATTTGTTGATTGATAGGCTCAGTAGTTAATATGATAATATCAAATATTTTTTGAATTACCGAAATTAAAATTGAATTGTATCCCACAAACATCTTCCATGTTGCAGGTATCATAGACAATATTAAACATAAATGACATTTTTAGAATATTTATTTTACCTAAGTATCATAATTTTGGTACCTATATATTCTCTACTAGTTAAGTTTCGAAAAAAGGCTGCAACTTGCATCTACTAAGAAACTTAAAGAATTAAATAATAAGCAATTTTTCAGTGGTCATCCTACCTTCCTCCAGCAGAAAATACTTTTTAACTTCAGTACCTAATTAAAAACAATACATTTGCTTTGATACGACTGCTATTGTATCCAATGTGTCTATATTAAACTACTATTTAGGCGGCAGGTAAGAAATTACAAAAAAAAATATTGACTTATTGAAGGTAGATAGGTACCTAGGTAAGTACTTACTTTTTATAAATAAGGTTGACTAGCGGTTCACCTGGCCTGGCACACTGCGGGGTCCGGCGGAGGCTGAGTCGGCGTCCCCCCTGGAATGCGACACCTGTGACCACAAACTATTACAAACACAGTACCAATCAACTTGCACCACACTTCCGAGTTTCAGCAATTTTGCTCACACCTTGTTTCAGTCACAATAACTAAATAAAGTTGATTGTTGTAAAAAAAACTTCACAAACTGTCAAAATATCGAATAAAAAGTTTCGCGCGCACAAAACAAAATCAGATAAACACAAAGAACCTCGCGGCGCGGGCAGCGAACTGCGACTGACATGTTGGCCGTGTTGGCGAGTAGAGTAGAGAGGGGGCGAGAGTTATCGAATCGAATAGGACCGTCGTAGTCGACCGGTGACCGGACACGACGCTAGCGCCATCACACCTGTTGGTGCACGATGTTACTTCTCGCAAAGGGTATGAGCTCCAAGCTTGCTCCAAGGGTATGAGTTGAGGTATGAATGAACGTATGAAATTATGAACAAATACATCAAACTAATTTTAAAAGCAAATCAATGTTAATTTCTTTGATTGGAATATTATGCAATGTAAAGTTCAAGAAGGCGTAGTCTAGACTCTAGCTCGCCAAGAGCTCGCAAAATACCAGCGAGATTATTCTTAGCTAGAAAGCCCTGGAATAAGGACGACTAACTTATATAAGATTTTTATCTACATGAAAATATATTATACTGGTATCAAAAGCTAAGAGTATTAAAAAATAGGTATTGTTCATACAAATCAAATAAAAAAACCTAATTTAAAAGCGTAAAAAAAAACAGATTTTAGAGCTTTTGTTATGCTTGACGCAATGGTTACTAGTAACAACGCTTATCTTGCGTTTTGTAGTTTTTGAGCAGTTCTACCGAAATGGACCGATCTGTTATATTTTTCACTGTTTAAATAGACTAGACAAAGTTATAAATAGAGGCTAAATTACTACTAGGTACTCATTTTTATCTTCTGTCAGAAATAGTATTTTGTCCTCAAAATGTAAATACCAAGACGTGACATCATATAGTTATCAGGCGCCATTAATGGACTCATTTTGTGATTTTCCAGATTTTCGTTTAGTTAAAAGTTCAAGATGAGATTGAAAACAAAACAAATATGGGTTTTCTGAGCTTTCAGTGGGAGAGTCATTTACTGAATTTCAGTGCATAATTTTTTTGATACAGTCTAGCTCAGCGGTTCCTAAAAGGTGTTCCTCGGAACAATAGGATTCCATGGAAGGGACATAGAAGTTCTGAGTGTGAGGCCATATTTTCGTAGCTACATACAAGACACGATGCCTTTTATCGGTCAGTTTGGTATAATTTGATCGATATTAAGAATACATCTTCTCTAAAACAAAAAATTACAATCATCAAAAAACTCGAATGAGTTTTGGATGAGACCTCTAGCTTATTGTCCCCAACTATTAACGCATTCTAAGGGCAATATTTTTTGCGAATTAAGTGTTTTTTTCCTTGTGGAACGTTATTTTCTATTTTATGAATAAGTAGATGCTAAAATGTTAAAATAGTTTAACTTGATTTTGTTGGACCTTATAATTACATGTTCCATTATAATAGTTTGATTGGGTTATCCAAAATAAATTTAACATAAAGCATCAAGTAAATAAACACAAGTATAGAGGTTTTCAAAATATTTTCATTTCATTTTTACGTGCAGTTATGAATAAATCTTTATTACTTATTTTTACTTATTTATGTATTGCTTTTCAAGGAACAGAACTTAAAATATATTTTATAGAAAATATTGCATTTCTACATTATATTGAGTGACATATTTTTATCTACTAGCTATATTACAAATTATATACAGGTGTTATTAGAAAATTAATCAAATATCACTTTAGTTAAACGTTAATGATATAGTATACGCTGCAGTTGTGTTGAAGTGACGATGGTCAGCCAGAAGAGAAACTCAACCGTACCTGAAAAGAAACAAAAAAGGTTGTGAAAGTTGGCATAGTAGAATAAATATTATAATATTTAATCTTGTACTCTAATGAAAAATATCAACTACTGTTAAAACTTTTTCGACCATACGAGATAAATCACTCCCTACGTTTCTATCCGTAAATCGATCAGGCATCTTTTGTACTTTTAGTACCTGTCTTTGAATAGTGTTTTCGTTTGGAGTACATAAATAAATATAATGACATAGGTATATCAAAGTTAGCTAATCAGAATAACTTTCCTTGTAACAAGACGTCTTACCTAAGGTTAGTATTTATGATCTTGGCACGAATTTTAAAATTTTCAAGGCTTCTCGAGTTTTACGGCTCCCTGTATCATTATTTATTATTACGTTAAAACTATTTCGGGGAAAATATTACATTTTTTTCTTACGTTCCCTTAATTCATCATTACGTTAGTTTCTAATTTGAGATATTGTCCTAACTAAGCAACAAAAAAATTCTCAAATTTTTGTCATGTTATCTAAAATTGACAAATTATATTTATTACATGAAATTAAAATTTGAAATACTATACGATAACTACTACAGGTAATCAATGATGGAAGATGGAGTCATAAACGATAAAAAACCACAAAAAATTTGAAAGACGAAACAAACCATCTTAAGTTACTTACTAAGTCTTGAAGTCCCATCCATCATCGGAGATTGATATTCATCCGTGATATCTAGAAACTGGTAGATAGCTTTAAATCCTGTGCCGTCCAATCTGTCGTTGGACCGGAATGTGACTTTGAAGAAATTTCTTTCAGACTCGACATGGAACTCTTTCATTTGCCCACAATATCTACCATATTTACTGTCCTCAGTCATATAGTTTGAAAATTCAACATAATCACTTGCAGACACCGCTTCGCAGCTGAAACAAAAGTACACACTCCAATTGATCATCTCGTTTAGAATAATTTATTAAACTTGTTAGGGGCTGCTTCAATGTATTAGCAAAAAAATTGGTGAACTACGAATTACAAGCACAGTACAAAAAATATCTTCATCTTCAACGTTCTCTTCTTCATACAAGTATAGGCAAGCTTTAGATATGCTGAGTGAAGGCCTCATGCAATGCCAGCCTGGATAATTAGTCAAGAGTTTTTAATTTAGTCATAATTTGGTCAAAAATAATTTAGTAAAACATAGATTAATTTCTATGCTTTATTATTTAATCACCTCTGCCTAGTCTGCCTAGTGGTGTCGATCTTGATAGGGGCCAGAACAGTATTTCTGAGTAAATTGTCTTATTTATAATTTAAAAAGTTAAAATGGAGAATAACTTACGGTAAAACTCCCTCGACGTCAAAACTAATGAAATGGAGGTGGACTTTTTCATTTTCACCTCCATGAAAAAAATATGTACATTCAGTATCCCTTGGATACGGTCCGGGTGAGTTCGGCGATGCGAACGTACCATTGTGAGATTCACTACTATTGAACACGAATGCACAAGGAAACTCCTTTAGTTGACGACCTGTGCTGATCCCAAAATCTGTAAATAAACAAAAATTATTAGTTAAGTACTTAGTTGCATTAATGGGTACACAGCACAGTTCAGTGTAAAAAAACTTAGCAAAATGGCTCATAGTATCTCACATTTCTAAGATATGGAAAATAATGTATTATTTTCGGTACGCATGTAATATTGCAGAATACGGGCCATGTTTCTCTCAAAATAATAATAATAAAAAGGTAATAAAATAACATTTATATTTACTTTCTACAAACGAATACGTTATTTTGAATCCTCTTGCATATCTAGACGAATGGGTACCCCTGAATTCCAGCATCAGTTTCGGGCCATTTGACATAATGGGTTTGGGGACTTCAACACCGCAGAATGTCTCAATTTTTTCTAATCGCCCATCAACATTCACAAACGCTTGTAGCGAATCCACATTTGTACAACTGGAATGAAAAATAATAATTTTGCAGTGATTTTATTGAAACATGTTACATATTTCGACCTCTAAAATTTTACCACCAAAATCTTTTTAGGTAGGTAGTGAGAAGACAAGATACCTACCGCTGTGTATTTCTGTGGAGAGTAGTCTTATCGGTGTTACTTCTAAATTATATGTATTGTAAGTTTTCAGGGCAAATGGATCAGGAACAGGATTTGCTGTCTTTAAAGTAGCCCAATATTTAATAATAAAAGTTGTTAACTATAATGACATCTCACTTCATCTTAGAAAGTCATAAACTTTCTTTTTATTTTGACCCCATTTTAGAACCTAGGTACTTCCAGTAAAAGTAAATTGTTGTATTTATGTCATATTTATGTATATTCATGGGATGTTTCATTTTCACCGAAGTTAGCTTGCATGGGAAGACCCATGCCCCAGCAGTAGGAAGGAAATGATATCGGTTGGGGTAGTTTAATCTGAATGCAGATTTTTTGATTTTTTATACAAAAACTACACTTTTAATAGTTTTAAGTTCGTACGTGTGTAAAATATTTTAATGAAATACATGCAAACCGTTTTATTTATTTAAAAATCATATCAGTTCTCCGTTACAAACTGACCCGCATATTTATCAATTTGTAACATACTGAAAAAAAATTAAGCAAATATATCGAAAATCGAGAATAACAAGTTATCGTAATGTATATTTCGACCAATGCCTGTCTATGATTGATGATTTATTTCATATCCGATACATCCGATACGTTGATTAGGATTTTTATCGATAAGTAGATAAGTCATCATCTCTATATATATTTTTTCACCCTTCCTAGGGCAGGCTAAGGCTTTTTTTTCCTTGGACAGTTTAGTTTCTAAGTTTACGTCTTCAGTATTTTTCCTCATTTTGAGTTATAATTTTTTTCAAATAAGTCAACTACCCTATTCTTCAGCAAAATGATATCACTTTTGATGAAGATTTCATGGACTTCGTACAAGCATTGTAGGGTTTTCTGCGCTAATCTGTACCACTAAATTAAGTATAGAGCGTTACATCGAATAGTTCCTATGCCGGCCGTTATGTTGGCAGCAATGTTTTCCACACACACTATATAGAACTCAGACACACACTACATAGAACGCAGACACACACTAACAAAATCTGTACAAGCGTTTTTTGCGTGTGATGTCATTGATAGACAAGGGAGCCAACATAACGGCATAGGCACTATTCGTTGAAACGCATAATAGTTTGCGTATGCCGGACTAATAGTCCTTACCTATTGCCTTAGGTACACGTACATAGTCCGGGACTATGTACGTGTACCTAAGGTAATTCTATAGGTAAGAAAAGTACTTACTCTAAAGAACCATCAGAGGATTTATACAGGTAGAAATCTTGAAATATAAGTCTAACTCTCTCCTTGCCCCGGCCGAAGAACTCATAGTGGCAGTGTGTGTTAGGCGGGTACGGTGACGGAAAGTGTGGCGAAGTCAGCGTGCCGTGCTTTGTGCCATCACTGCTAAACTCCTGATGACATGATGAAGCTGAAAAGAGAAGAAAAATTTTCAAGTTATTTTTAATTATAAAGCATGCGTAAAACGGGACGAATTTCTTAGTGTTGCCAGTTTAAGAATTTTAGCGCATTTTGATGGCACTATATCCTTTAAATTATAAGACGATTTATTAAATTAAGTATGAACAATTTCGATTTTGCAGCTGGAGACCGGTCGGCGTGGAAATCCTTGGGGGAGTAGTTAGTTTGTTCAGCAGTAGACGTCTTTTACCTGATGATGGTATTTTTTTTAGTCATTATGATATGCTAAAACGAACAGAATTTAATATAGTATTCTGAAATGATAAGAGTATTCTGCAATGATAGACACACACACAACACAGTCAACACAGCTTGACTATAGAAATAAATAAATGATCTTAGAAAATTGAGTGTCGACATTTTTAATTTCTTTTATAACTACTTAAAAAAAAACTACGATGAAGTTTCTACAAAATGGAACTTAAACAATACATCCAGAACTCCGTAATAAGTATAAAAATCGGTTTAGCAAGCAAAAATATAAGTATTATAATAACTTTTCGACAAATTGTGAACAGAGTGTTCAGTGTTATTTTTAGCTTTTATTCTTTGATATAGGTACCTATAAGATTACGATATGCAACTTCATTCTTTCTATTATTTAGGTAGATACAATAATACGTAATTTGAAAGTCTTTAGGATAAGATTGACTGAGTTTTATGTCATGCCACCGAAATGTTGGTAGTAATCAATAGATAATAGACTGAGTTGTAGGTCTTTATTGATCGAACAAGCTTTACGCCTGCGCCCGTAACATTAGCTATCAACAGTTAAAATAACGTTTGGGGTATTTTGATAATAATATGGACAACACTGGTTATGTCATTATTTGACAGTGACAACGACAGTTGTTTACAAAACACGAAATTGCGTGGTGAGAATTGATTGCGTTGCGAGTAAAATTGTAAATTTCAGTAAAAATATATATTTAAAAAGTTGTTTTCAAAGAAATTTGCAATGTTTTGTCACATATAATAAGTTTAGTGTTTTTATTACCTACGTGGTAACAGTGAAATAATTGGAGGTTATGTTACCGTGAAACATGACGAATTTTATCCCTTTTTTCGTAGACCGCGCCAAAGGAGGCCGTGCCTCTTGTAAAGGGTGTAAAGGTAACTGTCCAGGCGGTGAATTACGTATTGCCAAACTCGTCTCAAGCCCATATGGAGACGGGGATCAACATATGAAACAATGGCACCACGTATGGTTCATTCCAATCAAAAAAAAGCAAAACGTAAACAAACTTACTATGGAACTGACACATGTCAATGTCATCTGCATACTATGTTTGTTTACCTTTTGCTTTTTTTTGATTGGAATGAAGTCTAGACTGTTTCATGAACGTTCTCCTTAAGCAGCGGCCCACTACAAAGCGAATAGAATCGATTGATGATATCGGAAACTGGCAAAATTTATCCAAAGAAGACCAAGAATTCTTACTCAAGAAAATCAATGAAATGGAAAAAGTTTATGAGCAAAAACACAGTGGTAGCTATAAAGCCAAAGTTATTACAAATGAATCTCCTTTTCATGCAAATTCAAATTCAGCAAGTAATTCTAAAGGTAGCAGTTCAAATGGTAACAGTCCACATAAAGACAAAGAAGTTAAAATAGATGATAACATGTTTTCAAACTTTATAAAATTATGTAAAAATATTTCTAGAGTTGACGCATATACAGACAAAACTGCAGCTGTAAATAGGTTCTTTACAAAGGGATCTGACAATAATAGTTTCAAAGGAGACTTAGCCCTTTGGTGTAAATTACTTCTCCCTGGAGTAAGTAAAAGAGTTTACAATTTGAAGAGCAAACAACTTGTTAAATTATTTTCTAGAATATTTAGCACAGATCATGATGACATGCTCACACACTTGGAACAAGGTGATGTTGCAGATACAATACAACACTTCTTTTCTAAATCCAAAACAGTGCAACCGGCATCTGAAAGCAGTTTAACTATACATGATGTTGAGAATTTCCTAGAAGGCCTCTCAAAACTAACTAGAGAAGAGGAACAGATATACCACTTTAAGAAAATTGTGAAGAAGTGCACGTTAGATGATTTGAAAATGATAATAAGGATAATCAAAGGTGATTTAAGGATTAATGCTGGCCCTAAACATATATTAGAAGGTGTCCATCCAGACGCTTATAAAGTTTTTCAGACTTCCCGTGATCTTGATATGGTTTTAGACCGGGTTTTGCCCCATAGCGGTGGAGTAAAACACAAGGATGAAACACAGAAAACTGTCCAAGCTAAGGTTGTTCTAATGACTCCTGTGCTCCCTATGCTGGCAGAAGCCTGCAAATCAGTTGAAATGGCCATGAAGAAATGCCCAAATGGAATGTTTTCTGAAATCAAATATGATGGAGAAAGAGTTCAAGTACACAAGAAAGGAAATGAATTTAAATATTTTTCTAGGGCGCTCAAACCAGTAATGGCACATAAAATTAGTCATTTTAAGGACTATTTACCTCAAGCATTTCCTAAAGGTGATGATCTTATATTGGATGCAGAGATCTTGATGGTAGATGTTAATACCGGGAAACCTTTGCCGTTTGGCACTTTAGGTATACACAAACAATCTAAGTTCAAAGATGCGCAAGTCTGTTTGTTTGTTTTTGACTGTTTGTATTACAATGGCCAGGTTTTGATAGACATGCCAATAAAGAAGAGAAGGCAAATCCTTCTTGATGTAATGATTGAAGTTAAAAATCATGTCATGTTCTCTGAGCAACAATTAATAAGAAAGCCTGCTGATTTGGCTAAAATGATTGCTGAGGTTAGTATCTTATAATACTTTTTAAAATAAATTTAAAGTTTATATTGAGTTGGAAAAAACATTACTTATTTTGCTGTCGGTTGATAAAACAGAAAAATGTTATGACAGAAAATTTAATGTTTAAGTATATTTAAATATTTCACAGTACAGTTTATTTTATATTTTTACAGGTTTTACAATTAGGGCTAGAAGGACTTGTTCTGAAAGACTTAGAGTCTACCTATGAGCCCGGCAAGAGACACTGGTTGAAAGTGAAAAAGGACTACTTGTTTGATGGGGCCATGGCTGATACTGTTGATCTTGTGGTCTTAGGAGCATGGTTCGGTAAGCTTTTATACCTATTTGTGACTTGTTTGTTCAAGTCTTTTTTTATACACACCACAATTGTTCATAACTACTGCACTTCTTTATAGGTTTATACAGGGGGTGTTATACACAAAAAATTCCAAACTCATTTTTTTTCAGCTTTGCATACAAATTCTTGATTCACTATTCAGATTTAGTTTGGGAAACTGAAAAAAAATATTGTAAATCGGATTTTTTCTATATTTTTCCTGTATTCTATACTTGATTCTAGGTGACCCCTTAAAATTTCAAATGCACTTTTTTTAACACCCTGAATAAGTTGTGTTTGTGACTTTTTCTTCTCCATTTTAAATATAATTCCTCTCAACATTCTAAGTTTGGCCGCAAGACATCCCTTAAGAGATAAGGCCGCCTTTGTATATTTTCATCTATTTTATTTTGATGTGTTGTCTATTTTGATTGCAATAAACTGTTTACAAACAAACAGTCGTGCAATTCATAAACTGAACAACTTTTCTAAAATCACAAAAAAATAATTTTGGTTTTCAGGCATATAATAATAATAATAATATCCGGGACAAATCACACACGGTCATCTGGCCCCAAACTAGGATTCCCTGTATCTTGGGAATCAAAGACTGATATACATACACATATACATTTAAATACATACATATATAGATATTATACACCCAGACTCGGAGCAAACAATTCTGCTCATCACAGAAAAGTTTGCCATTTTATTTACCAGCTAATGACCATGTTTGTATGAAAACATATCCAAAAATGTTTTTACTTTTTTAGCAAAGTTGTACAAAAAAACTTGTTCAAATTCATAAGTATAAACTGCAGTTAAGAGATTTCAGGATTGATTACAAAGAAAGAAACATGTACATAAGTAGACATAAGCTAGATGAACAAGGTGCTATTACAAAAGCGATAAGTCCTTTTCTTACAAATTATACCGATCATTTCAAATAATAATTAATGATGTTATAATTTTTGAAATGCCTTCAGGTACTGGCAAGAAAGGAGGCATGATGTCGGTTTTCCTTATGGGCTGTTTGGACAAGAAACGCAATCGTTGGTGCACCGTCACCAAAGTTCACACTGGTCATGATGATAGCACTCTGGAGAGGCTTCAGAAGGAATTAGGACCCTTGATGGTAAAGATTTCACAGGAATATTCAAAGGTTCCTAATTGGCTGGACTGCAATAAGGGAATGGTGCCCGATTTTGTGGCTATTGATCCTAAGAAGCAGCCTGTTTGGGAAATTACAGGTAAATCCTTGCAGATTTGATTAAACTTGTAAGTTTTGATTATTTATACTATATTAATATAATTTTTACACTCATGAATTTTGTTTCATTTTAGGTACGGAGTTAACAAAAGCGAATCTCCATACAGCAGATGGAATATCAGTGAGGTTCCCAAGAGTGACTAGAATAAGAACAGACAAGGATTGGGAATCAGCGACCAGTTTGGATGAACTGAAACAATTGTACAAGACGTCTAAAGAAAAAACTGATGTGTCGCTTCTAAATAAGCTGGCCGCCGCAGCTTCCGAGTCTGACGAACCCCCTGCAAAGAAAATTAAGGAAAGTCCCAAGAAAGAAAAGCTTAAGACTACAACATTGGATAGTTTTATCAAAAACTCTAAAATAACAAACAAAAATAATTCAAATACTTCACAAACATCAGGTAGTCCTCTCAAAAATGTCAAAATATCAAAGAAATCTAGGAAACACGACTGCAACACTTCTAATTCATCAGATGATACAATTATGGATGAAACCG
The DNA here is from genome assembly GCA_958295455.1 of Coleophora deauratella. Taxonomy (NCBI): domain Eukaryota; kingdom Metazoa; phylum Arthropoda; class Insecta; order Lepidoptera; family Coleophoridae; genus Coleophora; species Coleophora deauratella. The sequence goes on from OY282393.1 coordinate 5,837,832, forward strand.
ATTCAAAAGATAATACTAAATTGCAATTGTTACCTGAAAATCCTTTGCCAAACGTGTTTCTGAATAAAAGACTAGGTTTTTATCCAGATTTCATTAGTTTTCCAGAAAATGAAAGAAGGCACTTTGAACGACATTGGATAGCTTATGGAGGTACAGTTGTTAAGTCTCTCAAATCTACAGATGTAGATTATGTCGTTCATAATGATAGGAGTATAAGTTATAAAAATATGCAAAAGTTAAAGAGAAAACTGCAACCTGAAGTTCGACACGTTACTAAGGACTGGCTTATAAAATGTATTAATGATGTTTCTTTGTGTGATCCTTCTAAATATGCTGTTGTACTTAAACCATAGGATCGTAAACAATGTCTATGTCTTGTGTTTTTTTTTTACTGAAAAGAACAATGCGTAAATTAGAACAAGCTCCCCAATATCAGAGTTATACATGTTATATTTTTTGATAAGCCTTAGGGTTTTTTTAAACTTAAAACATTATGAGTTATAGTTATTTTTGTGACTTTCCCGATTTGAAGATTTGGAAATAATAATGGAAACCCACTGAAGAGAATGTTGTTTGTTACATAAGACTTATCCAATAACTTAATATTAGAAGAGGTTTTATAAAAATCTCATTTCACATCGACGCGTGTAACTGAACGGATAAGGAATGGAAAAATCGTGCATAGTACATTTACTATGCACGATTTTCCATTCCTTATCCGTTCTATTAGAAAACATCATTGTGTTCTATTAGAAAAATACAGTAACATCATTATTGCTGTTGGGGTGTTTTATCTATGAGTTACTTGGAAAAGTCGACAGTTCCTTGTCTAAAAGCTGTAATGTTTTTCAGCTAATTTTGTTACACTTTAAGAAAGTTAAAGCATTAAATGGATGCATAATTTATTTTATTTAATAACTAAATTATTAAGTTTACATTAGTACTTACATTTATTGTGTACCAATATTGTAAAATTACGATAAAACCTCTACTTTTTACATTAAAATTAATTTTATTTGTTATGTTATTGTTTTCGCATCAGTGTTTAATAAAAATGCAATGATATTCTAACAAAGTTAGTTTTTTTCTATTAAATCCAAGCAATAATAAACGCAAACGTACCTACCTAAGCACATTATTTTGTTTTTGTTATAGGAATATACAGGTGTAACAAAATTGGTGTAGGACCCGTTAACTGGGGATTCTACTCATCGCACTGAACAACTTTTGTTCTACGACTTTGCTCAAATCCCAAAAAAAAAATTTGACTACACAAAAATCGCAAAACAGATGATTAATTTGTATGGAGAGACAAAAGTTGTTCAGTGCGATGAGTAGAATCTCCAGTTAACGGGTCCTACACCAATTTTGTTACACCCTGTATATTTGCTTCTAAATTCATGTAGTCGAAGACGTTGAATGTATTTCCGTAAATTATATGCTGACCTTGATATTTCATGGCCCCGGGCGGCACACGCAAAGGGGCGGCGCGGTGAGCGCCGTTTTTTTTTTACCTACAGTGTTTTTAAGCGTCGATGAACTGGACTTAGATCACGCTCCTCGAGATATTATTAGAGAAGAGTTCAAACTTGAGCGTGCATGTACGTCTTCGGGATTTTGTAGCTGAAACTATTGAGTCTAAACTTGAAGAGGGCTTACTTGCAAGGCGTGCATAGCACGCTGGCGGCATGTCCAGGGGAGGAGGGCGGCAAATTGAGCGATCGAAATATATGATAAAAAATATTCAAAATTAATATTAATATGACCCAGCTAATACGTCATAAAAAACGAATATTATCGTATGAAGAATGAAACCCGTACAGCAACGGCGCACAGTTACTACTCTACGGCCTTTGGGTAGTGCCACCAGTGCTAATGTGGGCGCCAAGCACCCTGGTAGTTGGGGTCCCTATCTTAACTAAAATGGCGCTAAGCGCTGAGGAAACGCATGCGTGCGGGCACAAATCCGCATGACAATAAAAGCGCCCTAACATAAATATTCTTAGAAATATTCAAAAATTTCGCGCTTGCTTAGCTCGCGCTATTTATAAATAAATTTCATATGTTCATGACCGCTCGCTCATGGAAGAATATAATGCATTCGTTCACATCAAAAGGTTGCAAGATCGATGTTCGGTCGGCGGGGTTTACTTGCTATTACGGATTTCGAATTTAGCGTTATTAACAATCGAACGTGACACACACATCAAAATTAAAAATCAATCAAAATTAAAAAAACACGAAGAGTACATTTTTAATTGATTACAGAATTTAACTTTTTTTCTTTACTAAAATAGAAAGAAACTAAATATTGAGAGGGGCGGCAAATTTCCGATCGGCCCCGGGCGGCGCAAACCCACGCTACGCCACTGCCGCCGCGACCCCTCGAGAAAACCTTAGCGACCCCCGGGGTGTCGCGACCTACAGGTTGAAAAACACTGATATAGTGCGCACCAATAAGTTGTGGTTTACGCTGATTTTGTTAGCTTGTGGTCGGGCTTTGTTGAGAGATAATGTAAAAAGCTTAGTTTGGCTGATACGCATACTTATCTGTTCTGTTCGGTGTCGGATAACAAATAACAAGCTCTTATTTTAGACTAAATAAATAACTGTGTTTTCTGTCTACCCAGTAGTACCTAACGTAAGCTCCGTATTTCATCGCTTCGTTGCGTATTCGCGTGTCGAACTTGTAAAGTTACGTGCGCAATCACTCAGGGATGCTTTCTGTAGAGGACTAGTAGTAGCGGTTGGTTTCTATGATTTAGCCAAAGACAAAATGGAAAGGAGCAGATACGGTATATAAAAAAATATTTATACAGGGTGTAACAAAATTGGTGTGGGACCCGTTAACTGGGGATTCTACTCATCGTACTGAACTACTTTTGTTCTAAAACTTTGCTCAAATCGCAAAAAAAATGTTGGGCTCTCCATACAAAACGGCAAAACAGATGATCAATTTGTATGGAGAGTCCAAAAAATTTTTGCGATTTGAGCAAAGTCGTAAAACAAAAGTTGTTCGGTACGATGAGTAATGGATGAGTAGAAACCTCAGTTAACGGGTCCTATACCAATTTTGTTACACCCTGTATAAATATTTTTTTATATACCGTATCTGCTCCTTTCCATTTTGTCTTTGGCTAAATCATAGAAACCAACCGCTACTTGTTATGTAATGTAAACAACCCATTACGTCCCCACTGCAGGGGCGCGGGTCTCTTCGCATTACTCGGGAAGGTTAGGCAATACTCCACACACGGGGGCAAAGTCCGGATTGGTGGAGGTTGTGGGGCTAGTGGCCAACCCCAGTGTCAGAAGTTTTCAAGCCGCCTATAAGGCCTCCGACATGGCTTAACGATTGCCGTCTAGCAGTTGCAGCCGGCACCAACGGCTTAACGTGCCTTGCGGCTTAAATGCCACTCACAGTCAAACCTATCCAGTTTATGACCGTGTCTGTAGTCAGTTAACCTGCGTGATAGACGAGAGTACGCAAGACACACTGAGCCGCGACCGCTTCGACCGTATAAATTATGGTTTTGCCCATATTTGGTAGATACAATATATCTAATTATATTAAAGTTGGAGCTTTAGTGACAAATGATCTAACAATAAGATAAGTATGATATGTGATAATTTAGTTACCGTTATATCCCTCTTAACAAAGGTGTGGACATCACATAATGGTACTATCACTATTTGAACCTGCAATACCTTCTAATGAAAATTAATAGATGTCATATAATCGAGAAACCATTATTCGTGAAAAACAATATAGACTTGAAAATGTTTTAGACTTGCGAGTTAGGAACATTAAATATGAATATGTTAACTTTTACCGACAAAATTAGCTAACAAAAATAGTATTTTTATTACAAGTTTAGTTAGTATTCTTTGATTATTATTAGATATATTATTTATTCCATATAGAGACAAGGTGTGTACAGCAATGGCAGATATGAATCGCTATTAAAAAATAGACGTAGATTCATACTTATTTCAGAGAACAATTTTGAAATACCGGTACCTGTTATAAAAAAAATGTATTTTGTTTTCCGGTTCTTTTAGCCTGCAATATAAACGAGAACCTTTGACCTTTCAACTGAAAAGAGAGCATCAGACTGGGGGCAGACAGGCAAAAACTTAAGCCTTTTAATATTTGGCCTATTTTATTACCTCAAACGTACGGATTTGCTCTAAATATAACACATTCACAAAGCAAATTTATGAAATAATTTCAGTGCAAACAAAAATGACGAACGAACGCCGTTTGAAATCTAATGAGGTTTAGCTGCCCATTTTACATGAAACGCTGCCTTTTACACCGATAGGGTTTCATAATTTATACTATCTGCGTAATTTTCATAGTATCATACCTCATCATCACTGCAGCTTTAAGACATCCTCTGTTGAACCTCATCGTTAGCACCGTATCAGCCGTAACACGTCCACTACTGGATACTCTTCAAAGCAATTTCACAGCGATCAGTCTTACATTCTCCGTATCCAGCAAGTTTCCGCGGCCTTCTACTTATTTAAATTAATTAAAACTAAGCAGTAGTGAAACAAGGTTGTTTATTTGTGAATTTCATCCCTACCTCCGAATGTTCTTTTAAAAGAGTCATCAAATGTGCAAATGGGCTTGAGCACCCACGAGGTTTTCTAAAACCCAAATAATATAGGCAAGATTTTCTGATAAAAATTTAACCAAAGTAGGTTTAAGGAAAAACAAATTTTACGATCTGTCCACGGTAAGTACTTAACTGGTGAGTAACTGCGGAAAACTCCGCACTTGGAGTTAGTTTGGTGCCAAATTGCAAGGAAAACAGCATTCCTGGAACGCTTACGATGTAAACGAGACGGTGTGTGGTCGGAGTGTACACTGGGTGTATCAAAACAGGCGTAGGACCCGTAACTGGGGCTCACTCATCATTATACAACTTTTGTACTACGCTACGACATTCCTGTCATCGCAAAAAAAATTGACTCCCCATACAAATTGGACAAACAGCTGATCAATTTGAAAGAGTGCAAGGATACTCGTATGTTAAAATGGGTTTGATTTCTTCGCGAACCAAGTTTTGTCTATACGAGTGCTTTTAATATTCGCCATAATTTGTAGTATTTCAACATGAGATAAATAATTACAGGTACCTAAGTAGTCAAGCGTTAAAATAAACTAATTAAAATTAAAAACTATAAGGGTTTTTTGTTGACTACAGAACCCTAAAGACCACAATAAATATTTCCTATTTAAATCTGGACATTAAGCCGTTTGGCTACTGGCTGTAATATTGACACGGAAATATAATACATACATATATCCATACTTACATAGAAACCCCTCCATACACCCAAAAAAAACATTACCTTCCTTTTGGGCAGTCGGGTAAAAAGCTCACTTTCATTTTTAGCCGCGGCAGTTCAAATCAGTTCAGTACTTTTACCGTAAAAAAAAGAACAGAAAATTATAGCTGTGACGATTGAAGTAGATTATTTTTAACATTTCCAGCGTTATTTCCCTCCATAATAATATCATACACTCAAAAACTCTTACAAGTTACCCAACATGACTGCAAAAGTTTGTAGCAACATTTCGTGTCAAAGCTACTTAGTTTACCACTTGCCAGTGTATCCAAACTTAATAGGAACTTGGGAAGAGTGAAAACATGTGGACAGGGTAACAATATGTTGGCGCTTGTGATTAGGAGTTCGTTTAACAAAATTACAATTTAATTAGGTACATACAAGTATGAACAATTCGATGTATATTGCGTAGCTATTATGATACTAGGAAGTTTAATATGATACTATTAAGGAAAATACCTACCTCTCCCGGAAATACAAACGGGCACTTTTAAAGATTACATTGAACAACTTTCTGAAATATTCCAACTACCTATTATATATTTTTTTAATAATTTTCGCGAAAAAACTGGTTAACAGGTATAATAATATCTAATATAATAATAATAAGAATATCTGGGACAAATCACACACGGTCATCTGGCCCCAAACTAGGATTCCCTGTATCTTGGGAACCAGAGACTGATATTCATACACATATACTTTTAAATACATACATATATAGATATAATACACCCAGACTTAGAGCAAACAATTCTGCTCATTACAGAAAAGTTTGCCCGTGTGGGGATCGAACCCACGACTCTCGGATCAGAGGTCAGGATCGCTAACCACTTAGCCACCGAGTTAGTATACATAGATAAAATACAAGGACAGTACACCTTTTGCCCATCCATGTAATGCATACAAAAAATATTGTAATGCACTTTAGAAGTATTTCCAAAAAGCAAAAGCAATAGGCTACTATTGCTACGTAACGGTGTAATAGCCAACCGCGTACGCTTCATAACATAACACTTCGCGTAACGCCCTCCAGCCAGGCTTGAACTACGTGTATAGCTTTTAAATTTTAACAGCTTCAGCCCAAGTGTTCCCCGGTTTGTGTGCAAAAACACGTTAATTATTAACAAGGAGACGTTATATCTCGTCTGCATCGGGCAAACAAATGGCATATAAGATTGTATGGTTATGTTGTTAATCTGGTTAGTGGAAATGTAAGTCAACAGTTTTGCTTTATAGTTAGTCTGTTTTCTACCTTCGAAGTCGTTAAACCATTATAGGTGGCTTGAAAACGTTTGACACTGGAGTTGCCTACTATACTATACCAACCTCTCAGCCTTCGCTGATCTGTACTTCGAATCCGTTTGTGGAGTGCTATTATCTAATCTGTGGTGCGGGTTAACTTATAAAGTAGACAATCGTATGCCAATAGTAAAGACGAATATATGGGTTGAGTTTGTAGTCTGTATAAAAAAACCATTACAGTTACGATTGTTATGAATGATGTAATCAAAACCACAGAAACGTTTAAAACAATTGCTAAAGTCAAATTGAATAGAAACCGTTCCTATTTCGTCTTATAAATTGTTTAACCAACAACCTATTTTACTTCAAGTCACGTGGAGTTGGCGTTGAAAAATCTACAAAACTAGAAAGGTTGCACACACAGTAATATATTGGGGAGGCGTTTGGGATTTTGTTTGACTTTTACAGCAACATAGGGTGGGTAATTGAAGAGGGTTGACCATATATTACGAAAGTGGCGAGATGAGTTAAGTGAAAAAAATGGGATAAAGTCGAATGTTATCGGATCCAGTGTATACGAAAAACAAAGAGTTCTGTAGGATTCTTTGTTTACCTTCCATTGGGAGATAGTTATAATTTCTTATTAAAATTTATGTCAGTCTAGTCAGTTTTATAAACAGTTGCATGGGCCTTTAACGAAGGAAAGCTAGATATTTAGATATGTCGTGGCTAGATCATATAAACTGGCTAGTGATAAAATCACTGGCTATAGGTATCGATGAGGAGCTCCGACAAAACAGAGTCAACGGAGCCTCTTTTACGATAATACTAAAAACCTAACCTAACATGGAGCTTTTTCGGAGATCCTCAACGATGTAGCCAGTCATTTCATGATCTGGCCAATTATACGATCTAGCCACGACAACTACATAAACCAAAATATATGAGTACTACTCAGATATGACAAAGTCTAAAAATATTCTCAGAAATGGCGCTGTATGGATATATATCCTTACGCAGCAATAAACTAACTACAGATCCGCTCCACTGCGCCAGAGTGCCATTGATTTCAATTACTAACCATACGTTCACAATCTATTTGAATGCACTATACCCCACTAGATCTATATACAGGGTGTAAGGGAAAGGTTAAAGTTTTCGGAAACCTGTCCGTTACACCCTGTATAATAAAAACTATATGTCTTCTCTTATGTAGGTGGTTCTCGATTTTAAGGCTGACTATTTTCCCACAAAGTGACTCTCCGCTGAAATTTGTAGCATGGAAAAACGATTCAGGTTATTAATTATATTCTCTTTATATCTAGATAGATACCCATTCGTAATTCGTTTAATATAATGATAAAAAAAGACCTTGATTATGTAGCTGTGTAAAAATTATTCATTTCTAATCTAAGCGAGGCACAAAGGCAAGGAACAATAAAAGCCACCGATTTGGCGCCCAAATGAAATTCAATTACAGCCAGGTTTTCGAATTTCACGGGTTTGCTCCACTGCTACGCCTACCTCGTATTTGTTAAGGCAACCAAATATCTCGGCTCGAATACTCGGATATGATCAAATATTTATAAGGGGAGAGGCACGTCCCACGTGGTGCGATGGAGCAGGCTCCACGGCTGAGGCTGTTAGCTTTTAAAAATATTTCGAGTTTTAAACCAATTTCAGTAAGGGGCCAAGAGCTTCTTAAACGCGTCTATACAAGCGAACAGAAATTTAACCATAGCACTATAGTAAAATATCATTGATAGCAATCGTGAATTATAGAAAGGTTACCTAATTAGTCATCGTAGAAATAGAGAAAATATTTTGAGCACAAAATTAGTTTAATTCCACTCATCGATAATAGCTAACTTAAACCTTTAGCATTAGTAAATTTAGCCTATATTATTCAGCAAATATCGCAAATAGCAAAGAAAATTAAAGTTTTTATATTAAGGGTGACATATTTGTTTAAAATAAACCGTCCCTATTCATCAGCTTCACAACCACCAAAATTTATCGATTCCAATTCCTTTCAAAGATAATGTTACAGTGCAGTTGTACAATAGATAGCTTGCATTATACAGCCGGAGTACTAAAATACTGAACTTTACACTTATAACTTCTATGTATTAATCCAAATACTTGCTTCAATTTATTACCAGTCTAGTAGATACTCTGAAAACGAACAAAAAGTTGTAGAAACGAAGCGCACAGGTGCGCTTCGATACCGCATCTATTAGAATTCTCCTCTTTTTGCGAACAGCTCGATAAACTACGAAACTCCCTTAGCACTCTGCAGTATCCCTAACCACATTTTAATAAAAACATTATTCAAAGGGGAAATGGGATTTTTAATTAAAATTTTTAACATTGCCCTTTCGTTTAGGACATCTGTTCTGCAATGCTTTTAAAATCATGCTCGGTAATGTTTTTAAATAAATAAAAATGAAAGTTTCTTATCATTTCACGTGACAAACAAAACACAGTGAAATTATTGACTTAAAAGAACGGACACTTGAATCCATGAACGAGAGCTGCAATTCGATCGATCAATTATTGACAATAATGAAAAGTAATCCGATAGGATCATTGAAGAAAGTTGATCAGTTTTAAGAGTACTACTCTCTACATAAGCGGTCACTGTATGTTGATAAGAAATGAAGGAGACCGTTCTGTCAAATCAAACTGATTTGTCTCCGCGCCAGCTTTGCCTGGCTAGTTGGAACGTTTATAGTCACCGCTCGTCAGAGGGGCTTCAGTTATTCATAGTCTGTGGTCGTGCAGTTAATTATGACGCGGGAGAGGCTCGCCAGGACAACTTTCAAATTGGATTACCCTCTGCTTGTCGGCCTGTCTATAGGACAATAAAGGCTTAATATAGTCATACAATACAGGTATGTAAAACTGTAACTGGTTTAAGGTTTGGCGAAGCTTTGATAGCACCCCTGGTGTTGCAAATGCCCATAGGCGGCGGTAACTACTTTCCATCAGGTGGGCCGGCAGCATTTTGCCATCCTATATAATAAATAAAAAGAACAAAAAGTACATAGTTAATTACGTACGTCCCGTTAGTTAAAAACAGTTTTAACCGTGGAAAATATTTTAAAAGAGCACCGTAACCGGGAGATGATTGCATCAAAAATAAACTTTGCAACATTGTTCACTGCAGTTTGATTGAAATGGTAGGAAAACGAACCCGCCTGGATTTTCATTATTTACATGTGACTGTATTCTTGAAACCGAAACACTTTTCTGAAATAGCAAAAAAATGATTTGGAATTTAAAGCTCAATGAAAAAAAAATTTTTTCTAGCATTAAACAGTCAAAAATAATTTTAGGTAATGGTCTCAATAGGTACCTTTTTCCCTAAAAGAATTAGGTACGATGAAACAAAACGAACACTCCAACGAAAGGTTTTTCAACATGGAACAAACTAACAACAGATGTAATTGCAATGCATTATGCTAGCCACTCTGTTTCATTTGCTGGATTGTGTCGCTGACATGTCCTAAGGGATAGAAGAAAATTGTGTTTACTGGTGAACACGTAACTGTTTTAATATGGAGTGAATTGTACTTCTGTGAGTGCGCACTCTTAATACAGATATTGTCACTGCATGTTTTTTGCACCAGAATTCGAGATGTATCAGGAATATTATTTCAAAGACATAATGCTCGTAATGGAAACAGGGGTTAATCCATTAAGATAAATGTACATTTCTAGATAATATTTAATTTCAATCGGTGTGAAGTTATCTGCCAGTTTTGGCAGCTAAACCGAAAAAATTAAAAAGTCTATATAAGGTGAGAACAAAAATCAATAAAAATTATAACTTGAAAATTATTCTAAAATCAACATTCGATGTCCACGATACAGATATTGCATTGAAAGTTTAAGTTTTTTATAAAATTTTATAGAAACCTGACTCCCTAGCGAGGAAACGTCTTTTTCACAGTGGCGTATATATGTAAGTAGTTCTATAATATTTTTCTCTCTATTCAAACATAGTGCCCAAATTCGAACAATCGCGCAAAATGCACTTTCCAACTCTCGTTTTTCACTCACGTCTTGGCCACAGTTGAGCTTAATCTAATTTCCAACAAACTCCATTCGACAATTAGGAGCCTGGCTGAGCTATGTCGCGGTAACAAGTTTTGGAACACGCTGTGGTGAGCCGAACATTCTGCCGACTCACACCGAACTTTGGTAGACCACTGGTACACTGCAGTTTTTTACGGTGTCTGCGAAATCTTGCTGGGATTGTGTTCTTTTTGCGCATTTGTGGGGAATAGATGTAGAGCTACAGAATTTGACTTTCTACAATTTGAATACAAATTAACAATACAATAGAAACTGATGCAATCAAAATACAGCGTGGTATTTTTCAGGGTGATGCGTTAAGTTCTTTATGGTTTTGTCTTGCCCTCAACCCCCTATCGAATCGATTAAATTCAACAAATATAGGTTACAAACTGGAGTGCAAAAACAATGACAGCAATATATTAAATAACGCAAGTAAAATATGTCTGAACCATCTTATGTACATGGATGATATTAAACTTTATGCTACCACTAAACAAGATTTGAATGACTTAGCTAGTATAACAGAAGAGTATTCTAAAGATATCCGAATGGAATTTGGCATCGACAAATGTAAAATCAATTCGGTAATAGCAGGAAAACCCTATACTCACTTTTACGAGATGCAATCAGGAGATAAAATAGAATCTTTAGATGAAAATGAAACCTATAAATACCTAGGGTACCACCAGTCTCAAAAACTCCACGATAAAGAAATAAAATCCTCTAACACAAAAATTCAAGCATCGACTTAACGCAATATTAAGGACACATCTGTACTCCAGCAATATAGTAAAAGCAGTTAACATATATGCAGTCCCCATACTAACTTATTCTTTCGGCATTATTAAATGGACTAAAACAGAACTGAAAGGACTACAACGCCTTCTAAATACAACAATGACGAAACATAGGAAACATCATCCCAGATACTGTATCCAACGGCTTACGCTACCTAGAAGAGATGGAGGTAGAGGACTCGTGGATGTAGTTAACTTACATAATAAACAGATAAATACACTCAGAACATACTTTCACAATAAATCATCTTTATCCCCTCTCCATAAAGCAATAGCAGAAAACGATCGCAAACTTACACCATTAAACTTACAGGATAGAACAACGCAGCGTAACGAAACACAAGTTGACAGGCAAAGTAAAATTGCAGATTGGGCCCGGAAGTCTCTGCACGGAAGACATCACCACGATTTGTGCTAACCAAACGTCGATAAAGCAGCGTCGAACGAGTGGCTCAGACGCGGAGAACTATTTCCAGAGACTGAAGGGTTCATGCTAGCTTTACAGGATCAAGTAATTGAGACTAGAAATTACCAGACATACATAATCAAGGCCCGAGATACCATCGATATTTGCAGGAAGTGCAATAGCGCACCCGAGACTATCCAACACATCACTGGAGCCTGTAAATCAATAGTCCAAACAGATTACAAACATAGACATGATCAAGTTGCCAACATCATTCATCAAATCCTAGCACACAAGTACAAATTAACATCTGAACCAACTGTTCCGTATTACAAATATGTATAAACCAGAAGCTGTTCTCGATAATAGGACCCACAAACTCTATTTTGACAGAGCAATACTAACGGACAGAACAGTATATTATAATAAACCTGATATTACACTTATAGATAAAGAAAATAAAATAGCATATATCATAGATATCGCAATCCCTAACACTCATAACCTACAGACAACAACAGCAGAAAAAATCACAAAATATACAGATCTAAAAGACGAAATAACGCGAATGTGGAACCTACGTAGAGTTAGAGTAGTCCCAATAGTATTGTCTACAACTGGTGTAATTCCTGTTCAACTTCATAACTCGTATGCACCCCACCTAGGTGGAGCAATGATTTGCGCAGGGTCGCTGGTAACAGTTGGACAAACGCGAAGTGTCTTGGCCTATTATAAGCTGATGATGACGTAAATGATGAAAAAATATATTGTATACTATATTCTTAGATAAACAGAAGCAATGAAAAATACTTAGCGTACCTCAAAAAGCAATTATATTAGCTTTAACCTCAGGTTTCTTAATTAAATCCGCACTTGAGATGAAAGAAAGTTTTTATTAAACTTCTGTTGAGTTTTGAACCTAATCAAAACTTGAACAATAATAAGCAAACTTTATTGTGCTAATTTCATTACGTTATTTGATAACTTGGAAATTCTAATAGGAAGAAACTTAGAGTTTACATATAAAATGTAATACTTTCCCTCTTTTGCGCTGCATTTATAATTCCATCAGTGCGAACGGAGCGAGAAAAAGCTTTTCTGTGATGATAAACAGACTGCAACTGAGAACGAGTTGTGCATTCTAAGCTATAAATATTAGAGTTTGATACAGCATATTTTCTCTCTCCGTTCTACTAAATAGTTGAGTGCAAATGCGCATACTCAATTTTGGACCAAATCGCAAATGGCTTGAGCCTATACACTGGGTGAAGCCAGTTGGTGCACGGGTCGGGACCGACATTTATTGACTATTTTAAGTTATGTTTAGATCAAACCAATTGCTTTCTATGATTTTAAATGCCGTGTTGTCCCTAAGTCACAAGACACCAGCGCAGCGTAGATAACAAAAAACTGAAAATTCAGATGTGTGTTCGATAACAGTAACTAAGCTTTCGCTGTGTCGCTGCAGTTAGTGCCAATATTGAAGTTAACAACACACAGACATTTGCCCATTTGAGAGGTTTCAAATTAATTGCAAAGTAAGTACCTATATATAGTAAGTTCAATTTAACACTAGGATATAACCGTCGTAGTGTCTACACTTTCGCACTGCGCCAACTTAGTCCATTTTGCATTTTTTGCGCTGGTTACTAACATTTCAAAGAGAATAAATTGCCACCCATTAGCTGCACTTAAAAAAAGCGTGGACGCAAAGGAGCAAGCACTTTTACTTGGAGAAGAAAAAAAATGCGTCAACTTTTATTAAAGATTCGTATAACCGGGCACTGGGCTAAGTGCCTACTCACAGATTAGACAGATGAATGTGTACCGGTAACTAGAACCCTATGACGACTATGCGAAAACATCTGTATTTTCGCATTTTGAATCATATTTAGGTACGATGCAAATGTGCAGTCGTGCGGATAATAATGGTTGAATATACAAGTGTATAAAAAATATATATTCATAGGTGTTCTATGTTATTCTAGGACATGTTACAAAACAAACCTATGAGCTGATTAACTTACTTTGTATTATGGAAAGTTCGAAACAATTTTACGAGTTCATAAAAGTTGTACCAAGTAGATTCGTTGAATTTCTCTTAACATATCTGTTTTACTATTTTGCCTAACAATCTGTATACTTTTACCTACATACAGGCTTCTGTAAAAGGTATAATAAGGTGGAGAAAATGATCTAAATTATAAAAAAATAACTTTGACAATCTAGAGAACAAGACTAAAATAACGACATAGCACATTCTAAAATCTATAAAGCTACATACATTTCACTAAATATTATAAAATGCAAAAGTATGGATGTTTGTGTGTTCCACTTTCACGCCAAAACTAAACGGATTTGGACGAAATCTAGTGGAAAGATATATAAAGCACAGGATTAACACTTAAGAAAATATCGAGAATTGAAAATGAAATGTTTTTTTTTTTATTCGAAGTAGGTAGCAATGTAGACTTTTCGAACGTCATTCTTTTATCTACTTAATACGAGGTTCCTACCACTCGGATCTCGTATACCCGCCGTTTTGGCAAGTGTTTGCGGAGTGAGAAGAAACGACGGGCCCTATAAAGATACTCCCTCCAACACATTTTTTGAAAAAGAGAAGGATGATTCCCGGACGGAGCCGCGGGTAAAAGATAGTACAATACATACGCCTAAAAGCACTACCCTCCGCTGCAGCAGGCGGGTAACAACCTTACAAATTCAGCATAAGCATAAGATAATTATTATGTATAAATATTAGATTGCAACCTTCAGAAGCACAAAATTTTCAGCAAAGCTAATATAAAATAACTTTGCGTACTTAGAAAACTGATACTTACATACCAAATTATAACAGGGGTCTTCCATTAATCACGTGATGTTTTAAGAAACTTTTTAGACCCCCCCCCCTCCCTCCTGGTGATATGTGGTGAGGTTTTAGACTACCCCTCCACCCCCTACCCAAAATCACGTGTATTTTTTTGGCCCACAATATTATCTTTATATACAGGTATAATGTAATTTAATTCTGGAAAATTAAGCACCGTGATAAAAATGTCCAGACAGATATAAGGTTGCAGGTTGTTTCTGACTGTCTGAAGCCGTTTCGAACCTTGGGATGAATTAAAAACAACGTAACAACAACATAGTCTGACGTTTGGAACTTACTCTAGAAATCGCCCGTTCAACGAAAAATAAATACACGTGATATATCAGTTCACCCCCCCTCCCTCTTGTGATATTTCGTGATTTTTTCCGAACCCCCTCCCCCCTTTTGACCCTCACGCAATTTGACGACCCCATAGCAATTTGTTCCTAAATAATTGTTCTTTATAATGTCCTTTCTTGTGCAAAATTCATTTAAAATCAACGCTAGAATTTTAAATGTTACCTATGAACATGAATTTCAAAAATATTTCACCGGGATAATAAAGCCATCAAAATCGAAATTTATCGCTTCCTGCTCGACAGGGCCCCTGACTGATTTCCGTTTAATTTCGTTGGAAATTTTGCTCAATTCTACGTGGCAAATTTATAAAATACCGCATCAAAACCGCAGTTTGGCTGGAAAGCCTGCAGCAAACACGTTATTCTTTTCATTTGTAATGAAATTAAACCTTTGAATAAAAAAAACGCAGTCGTGAAAACAAAATGAAAAGGCACAGTTGGGTAATTCAATCGCTGTAAAAATTAAATTCTCATTTCCACACGCGAAATATTCTTTTAATTTTTAGGATTTGTTTTTTACTCTTAATATAAAATTTGAAAAAGGAAGTAATCAAGTATATAATATATCGTATATGGGTTTAATAAGAAGGCGTAAACCATTACCTACTACCTTTTATACTTATCTTAAAGATTAACCTATTGGAACAGAAAACAAGAAAAGCAGGTAACTTGTCTTACATTTCTTTTAAGAAAAACCACCAAACTTTTGTTTTCACAAGTAGGTGTAGTTATCCAAATGCTGAAATCATGAGGGCAGAATAACAATAGAGACTTCAGATAAGAACATAAAGGGTATTTTAAAGCTATTGGTATTATTTAAGCTCAAGGTCACCCAAACGGTGATGAAGCATGCCATGCCTGGAGTTTCCTTACGTGAGCTGAGGAGATAAGTAGGAGAACTAAAGTAACCGACATAGTTAACAGAATCGCTAAACTGAAGTAGACACAGATGGCCGTTGGGGCATTAATGTTCTCGAGTGACGATCCCGAACTCGAAGACGTAGCGTAGGCAGGCATCCCACTCGGGTGGACTGATGACCTGGTGAAGGTGCGAGAAGCTACTGGATACGGGTAGCGTAGGACCAGTTGGTGTAGAATCCTTCTTCTGCTCATGAAACTGAACAACTTTACCCAAGAAACTCATCTGAATTGTTGAACAAAGAAGTCTGACTACTTTTATAAATTGATCAGTTAATAGGTAAACTTATAACGCCTACGGTGAAGTCCAAAACAAGCTTTCGCGAATTGCTTATTAGATTTTTTGTTTAGAAAAAGTTCAGTATGATGAGAAGAAGCCGTATTTTCAACAGATTTTACCTTTAAAACATTAGGTAAGTACAATTATTGTACTTCGTATATTGTTTTTTTAAAAACACATAGAAGCACTTTTATTGTGTAATAGGCTGTTTCTGGTAGATTTAAAATTTCAGTTTTATTCGACATCCGTCACCTGAAGAAAAATAAATCAAATGCCCGGAAAACTGGCTTTAACCCTCATCTCCTATCCGGAAATTACCCTCTTCTACCTTCTCTGTAGTTCGCTTGCATCATTAGCCCCTCGATTACCTGCAAACTATCTTTGCTAAACGAAAATCGTTCCAAGCGCCGGCCAAACTACACACAATAAAACGCTGATTGATCAAACAATGAAAAATCCTGTTGATTGTGCTCAAACAACTAAAAGCGCCTATATATATATGTATATTGTGTATTAAAATAGCCAGTTTGAAGTTGCGAAGTCACGGACGACCCGCCGGGGCGACGGACAAAAGTTTTTACTGCCGTCTAAAAGCATCTAATTACTTCATTGTGTGATGAAAACGCTGAAAAACAGAATTTTGTTGTTACGCCTCTATTTAAAATGTACAGGACAACAATATATTTTTATTTTTGTCATACTGCAAATACCTGTTTATGATTAAGCTTGGCGGAAGCAATTTAATCCTCTATCCTGTATGTAACTAATATAACTAGTAATAGCTTTTAATAATGTCGATTTGGAAATTATAAATAAATCCTCACGAAGAATTGTTGGCATAATCCAGGCGTTGATTAAACTATAAACTCCTAATCCTTAACTTTGATACGAATTTTGACAGAAGAAATTATTAACGAAGCATTTTCTTCGAAATTACGTAGACTGGCGTTCTCAAAATCAAGACGCCGTAAGTAATAATGTAAATATAACTTAAAGCAGTAAATTCTACGACGTACTAGTCCAATACTACCCTGTTAATTATATAGTGAAATAGATTAATTTGGTAATGTTGGAACTAAATATAAAGGAGAATAGACCATCTTGACGTAAATAATTGGTATTACGTGACTTCGCAACTGGTCGAGTTGTTTCGATCTATCAAACCAAACAAACAAAACCACAAAACTATAAGAACATATCAATGGCAAGAGGCAATGTGGAGATAGGAAAAGGCACATCACATGTTTTATAGGTATGACTATAAGGTGGAGAAAAGTATTTTCCGATAGTGCAAGGTAGTGCAAGCGAAGAGGCTGAAATTTTATAGTTTATGACTATTACGGTTCACGGTGTGTTTTTTGGTTATAGACTTAATCAATTTGACAGATCTACTTAAAGAGACAGTAACTTGTTTAAAAAAAGCAGTAGGCGCACCCACCACTCCGAATGAGATGTATTTTAATCGTACTTAGTTTTGATTTAGATGTGTTTGACCTAGAGATTAGAGATTTAGGTGACCACACAGCAGTTATTTTTCCACGACAATTAAAATAGCAGACTTATGATGGTGACTGACAAAATACTAAAAACAAAAAAAAAAAAGTTAAATAATCTTAGAATGCCACTGACGTTATGTGTCAATTCCATAGTAATTTTGTTTAGCTTTTCCTTTTTTTTTTTATTGGGATGAACTATAGTCAGGCGCACTGACCTCTGAGTGAGCCATTGAGTGAGTCAATATATTTTCATCATATCACGTACGAAAAGCCTTCGCAACCTTTACCAGAAAGCTTGGAGTTAGGCCATTAGTCAAACTTCCGACATTGTTCCCACCTAACTATTACCTAAGTGGTGCAAGCTGAGTCATAAGTAATGTATCGGTTATGTTAACACACGAACTAGTCGTACGACAAATTAATAGGATCTATAATACCTTACACGAAAATTAAATATGGCTCGAATGGGAGTTAGAAGTAATAAATAAATATATGGGTGGGTGTCTATGAGCGGCGGTAATCGCTTACCATCAGGTGATCCGTCTCGTCTGCTCGTTTGGCACCTATCACATAAAAAAAACCGCGAACAAACCACACACGGTTATCTGCTCCCAAACTAGGTTTCTCTATCTTATGGGAACCATAGATTGATATATGATGCATACACACATACCTACGTTTAAATAAATTGTGTATGTGGTATGGGTTTTTTAAGAAATTAAAAAAATAAAACTTAAATGATGTTTATATCTTGAAATCATAGTTCTGATACTTGTACTATTGGATATTCTGTGGTTCCGATAACATTGATTATAAGAAATAAAAAAAACAATCGTGCTGAATGTCTTCTCTAGCTAGTGAGTACTTGGTCACCCTACACACTCATTCATTTCCCTTGTTTTGTTTTCTAACCTATAACCTATTTATCATGATTATAAGCTTATCCAGGAACCTATGAAAAAGAATATAACAAGGCAAGCTCATCTGGAAAACTAGAAATACACTCAAACAGACCACACAAAAGTAACTGAAACGGTATATGCGATATTTGCATTTGCATAAGCTGCAGGTGAATCAGAGCGGTCATAGATTAATTGCCGGCTGCAAAGACCCGACGTTTCATTTATTTTCGGAATTGATGTCGGATTCGGTTGCATTGTATTATGGTTCATGTATATAATGGCCTGCTAGGAAAGGGTCGCCACATTAAGCTTGACTGCTTCCAAAATACAGGTAGGTACGTTAAAATGAAATGATATAACTCTAATATTAATATGTACAATGTCTATTCGCTTTCTATTCGCCGATAAGCGACAAATCCTAGACGGGTACTTACGAAACTGAACAATTGCCTCTAAGGAAATTATAGATTATTTTGTGGTTCATACTAATTATTAATCTTCAATCAGTCAATTCGTGTATGAAACGTCAAATATTTTTTTGCTTCAGTTGCATAGGTTCTGGAAAGTTGGTAAGCTACATAAGTAGCATCTGCCATTTGCCACTTGGCGGCAAACAAAGTCACTTTGTATAAAAAACCTTTCAAAGGATATCATTTTCTTATAACCATAAGTCAAAAGGGAAAGTAAACAAAATGGCATGTCCAAAGTAAAGGGGTCGTCGACATAGAGCCGGATTACCCTAATGTCCGTGACGTGGCTCTAACATGTAGGTATGTAAATATTCAAAAAGATTTACTGAAAAATATAATTCTGAGACTTTTATTTATGAAACTGTCAAAATTCCCTCAAGGAACCAAAACTCACTGCGGCAAAAAATTATCAGCTATTCAACTTTGTAGGGAAAGTATTTTATTTTGCGAACTGAGTAAACCTAGGTACCTCAGAAAAAAGTGTATGGTTTCATAATATAATAATCTAGGACAAAATAACACTAGGCCCAAAACTTGGATTCTCTGTACTGTGGGAACCAGAAACTCATATTTATAATAGTTATCTATTAATACCTATACATTTTATATAGATATTGAACACCTAGACACAGAGGAAAAAATCTGCTCGTATTACAAATCAAACCCTCGACCCTTGGCCAGAAGTCAGTAGAGCCAACACTTACTACTATCTCCATTCACAGATTTTGTAGATTTTTTTAAGAATTTTCGGATATATTAAAAATAGTATTGCATAAAATATAACAAATCATATTTTTATGGTATCCTAACTTTGCTAGCGTTCCTAGGAATACGACTGGTAAAATTTTGAGTTAAGGCACAGATTAATAGTTTCTAAGGTTTAGGCTTAGGGGCCTGAAAAAATAGAGGCCATTACTGGACTGATTACTGAGGTTCTTACGGAAAATGCTGTGAAAAGTAGACTATCAGTACAAAGTACTTGCATTAAGTAGGGTAAGATCTATAAGAGTACCTAGTAGAGGGTAAACGTAAAAGTATGTTTCTTTTTACAAAAGGTATATTGAGCGTGAGTAAGGAGATAGGTATGTTATACGACCATAAAACCCTGAGAACGGAGTAGAACCATTCGAAACCTTGTTAACAAGCTTCTTAGACGAGCGATCTCAGACAAATTCTACAATTTAGCAGTCTCACTTCGACAGCCTTGTTAGTTTCCCAAACTAGGCTGTATGTGAAGGGTCTTGAAGAAAGTAAAATACCGACATTATGTATACTGGTTGTTCAAAACATCAATGAAATTAAATTGAAATTGACAAACGAAAATTTATATTTTTTTAATCAATTAGTATCATTATTATGATAATAAAAATTAATAACTTTTCTTACATCCTTTGGTCGACTTGCATAGAATATCATCGTGCTGGTATGTATTACTATACCTAAATAATCACTGAAACGATTTTATCAAATAATACCTAAGTTATTTTAAAGGTAAGTCTCTATTTAACCCTTTGACCGCCATAGTCGAGTAGGGCCGACAACCGGTTTCTATGCCACAGGCGCCAGGATTTGAGATTTTATACATTTTTGTTGGCTGAAGCCGACATTGCCGGTAGGGGCACGATTTGTTAAAGAGTAGCGTAGCGGTCAATGGGTTAAAATGACTCTTAACCTAGGGAGCCTAGCCGTAATGAAGCGGCCTTTTAAGAAATTTGATACTGCGGACCGACGCTAATAGGAACCTGACGACGAACATAATTTTATGTAGGCAGGATAAAATATTAGCCTCGGTGACAGCACAAGATTGTGTTTTGAATGAAACACTACGAACGTCTAATGTGAAAGTGTTCCATTAATAAATTGTTGGTTATTTTTTCATTTGGGCAACCAACAGTCTTTAACGGAGTAGGAAATTGAGTGTCGGCTAAAGGTTGCAATTATAGGTAGGTACTAATCATAAATGTTTCTAAGAAAGTGATAAATTATTTAGGTGACTAAACACGGCTATTATTTTCCTTTTTATCTTGTGCTAGGGATAAAGCAAAATAGATAACTGGTAGCCAAAAACCTTAGTAGAATTTACATTATATGCACTTCCTCGTCCTGCCTGATAAATATGTATGTATATATATATCACCGTAACGAACCGATCGCGACTTTGTCCTTGTGGAATTTTCATTTACTTAGTCATTCTTCAAAATCATTACTGATCCCTAGATGTGGGGACCTATGTAAACATAATTATGAATCTCTTGTGTTTTTCAATCTAATAATTCATTACTCTACTTTGTGCCACTATAAAATTTCTTTACACTCTCCTTCCTTTACATCCATATTAAAGACTTCACGGTGTATTCAGGGTGCATTATTCAAGTGTTTCGCGTATGTTTTCGTGTTTACTCAAAAGTAATTAAAACCTTATGAAAATTAATATACAAGGGTGCGTATATACTAATGGGTCTGAAATAATAAATGACGTCACGCTTACTGTCCCCACCCCATCATCTCTGGGTAAATTAACATCCCCGGTACCTGTCCGTAGTACTATAGTCATCTCCATTAATTATGTAAAGTAATACTACTTAGTGCCATAATAAAGAAATATGAATAATCAGATAAGGGCCTCTGGAACCTCTAGAATAGAATAGGATACTATGATTAAGATCCTGATTCTGATATAAAACAAACATAGACCTGTGTCTATACATTTAAATAAATTCAAATATTGATCTCTGAATATATTTTTTATTTTACTTTATATACTAATGCTACTTTATTATCAAACACAAATATGTATGGAAAAAATCGAGTTAAAATAAATTATCAAATCTGCATGAATTTAAGTACGCGACTGTACTCATTTTAAAAGAGTTTCAGCGTCCCCTAATTAATTACACATTATTTATTTTTTCAATTACTTAAATGTACGTATGTAAACTTACCAATAAATCTGCTCGCGCTCTTCGCCATAGTTTCAGACAGTTGACAGCAGAAGGAAATGGAAACGAAACTCAGCAACAATCCCTGGTAGGTATTCTTGATCATGTCTTTACACAAACTTTGTATTTTACTCAATTCTAATGAAACTTTTTACAAGACATGACTTTTCTTTTTTACGTAGGGGTATAAGAACTTTTTGCTTTTTTATTGGCGTTAAATTTGAATTTGGAGTGCGGGTAATGGCGCCCCACTAGGTCGAGAGTTCTCGACATACGAGGCGCCGCGCGACTGAGCGTAGAGAGGTTCCGCAGCCTCCCGCCAAAGATGGACCAGCTGCGCAGTAGAAAGGTTGAATACTCAACTGTTATAATGTAATTTTCTTTTTTTATACTTATTGTTAAATTTATAAAGACGTTTGGAAATTGAATTAAAAACTCGTACAATACGCTAAATGTAGGAAGAGCTTTACGACATACCCATAATTACTTAATTTGGTCTTCTAGTGTTATAATATGATTCTACTCGAGAATTTTAACTACTTTTTATACAATTCAAATGGACTTCAGATACAAAACTTTTCCTAGTTCAAATTGTATCGTATCACTTCATTATAGCCAACAACTGAAATTACTGAAATGTCTGTTTGAGAAATAAAATGTTTGTGTTTCGGTTTTTTAGCAAAGTTGCTATACATATCGATGGTTTCCGCTACAAAAGTCATAACTCCTGAATGCATAGTTTTTACTAAAAAAGATTTTACTAAAAATACTTTAACAAAATACTAAAAAGACTTTTAAAGGTCTAAATAATAAAATAACCATTAGAACCAATTTTTTATAACTTTAAAAACAAAAAAAAAGTTTAAAATATATTTTTTTTCGGTTTTTTGGCGATTGCCAAAACTATGCATTTTGGAGTTACGACCTTTGTAGTGGAAATTGAAATTGAAATATTTTATTTTGCCAAAACATAACGTGAATTATAAGGTGTTACAAAATTACAATATCCTTATGTTCTACCACATAATGAGGCATGCAAAATTATTAATTACATTGCTAATCGAAACCTTATAATATGTTAATCTGTTAACAACCCATATCGTCCCCACTGCATGGGAACAGTTCTCTTCCCATACCTCGGGAAGGATAAGCTTTATTCCATACACGGTGGCCAAGTCCGGATTGGTAGAGGTTTTCGGGCTAGTGGCGAACCCCAGTGTCAGAAGTTTTCAAGCGACTATAAGGCCTCCGACATGGCTTAACGACTGCAATGTAGTAATAGCAGCCGGCACCAACAGCTTAACGAGCCTTGTGAAGCACAGAAACGGTCGAGATAAATGCCACCAACAGTCAAACCCATCTAGGTTATGACCATGTCTGTAGTCAGTTAACCTGCGTGATCGAGGCGACCACGCAAGACGCACTGAGCCACGATCGCTTCTGATTTAACATATGTAAATCAGTAGCATAAAATAGTAAAAGTAGCCAAGTCTAAAAATTTTTTTTATAAAAATCCAATGGAATACTCGAGTGGGATCGGAGGCAGTATTCCTAATGTACGCATTTATATAGGTCACCTACGCGCAAAACAAAATCTCCCTTGCAAGATTGTTTATGTTAAAATTTTTATTCAACCACAACGTTTGCTCGATATTCCTGTCTTGTAAATGTAAATGAGGTATAAAAATTTGTACTTTCGTGAGAGAAAAAACGAATTTATTACATAGGATCAGATGTAGTGAGAAAAAGTAGAATTATTCGTCTTCCTTTTTTTGTTTTCAGCCTCCGGATGTTGATGTTGAAAGAAAAATTATTCGCAGCTATTTCAGAATATTGGGATAAACCATGCCATTTATGGTATTTCATTATGTAAAGAGCCCACAGATTTGGGATATACGCATTGAGGCTTCTGTAAGCCTTTCCGAAAATGGCATAATTCTATTCACTATACAGATGTAAGATGACTAGATATTGCAGTTATAACATCAAAAGTTGTATTGTTCTTTCCTTATCCTTATTTATGTTGTTTATTTTTTTACTTAACCAAATTGGAAACACAGGTCAACATGGGTAAAATTGTCTGTAATTGAACAATGATTTCTGATAGATTTCGAAATGCTCATTAACGGAAAAATAATTTAAAAAATCCATCACGTAAGGTTTTTTAGAAATCCTAATAATTATAATAGTATCCAAATACCAAGGTGCTATTATCAAAATATTTTACTTGAGGATAGTTATCAAACAAACGTAGTAAAATATGATTTAGTGGGATTATAAATATCATCTAATACTTGAATGTGACAAAATAAAGTAAACGTTATAAAAATTTGCCCTAATTCTTGAAAAGCTTGACTACAAAATACACAAATGGGTTGTATGTTGTGATTTAAAAGTTATATTTATGTTACTTGGACATATGTATGTTACTTCCATGCTTTTTGTGTGAGTGGGATAGCCGATAGAAATGTTTGCACTGGATAAGAAAGGACTGCTGCAAAAAATCCTTAAAACACGAAATATGAAAATTTGATTGATCTTACAAAAATTAAACTTGGGCTCATAAAGAAATTCGTAAAAGCAGTATCAAAGCAAGGAGAGTGTTTCAAATATCTATGTTATAGACTTTAAATTTTTAGAAACCAAATACAATTTTTGTCAGCCAAAATTTTCGAAAACTCACTCATGATTGACGAAGACTTCGAAGTTAAAATACACTCTTAATAAAAAAAGCATGCGTTTCTTTAAAAAAACTGGTAAATAATGTCTGAGCAACAATAAAAGTTCCAACTAGTGGGAAACATGTTAATTTTTTTTTGTGAATTGGGTTGCAACATGAGCTTAAAGTACATCTTCTAAAATCTAACATAGACTGTTTTTCAAAAAATCTTGGGGGTTTTTTTCCCTATGTTCATCAAGATGACGAACATGGGGAAAGATTCCAACAAGATATAAAAGTATTGAAAAGGCATTACCAAAGAAAGCGAAATGTTAACATAATTGTAGACAGTTGTTGGATATTAAAGAGGTCCCTCTTCAACAAATGTACACAGGCGAAAATCTTTAAAAAGGAGCTTCAAAGACAAGCGAAAGAGGTACTACAAGGATTTCAAGCAGTTTATTTTCTTCCTCAGTTTAGTCATAATGTCAAAAGAAATTATATGAGTAAGTTAATTATGTATTTAAAAAATATTCATATAAACAATCTTATAAAAGCAACAAAAAGGGTTTTTTTCATCTTTAGTATATCAAAAAAACCGTACGTGATAGAAAAAAATTAATACGATATTCCAATTCTGCAACCCCAAAATTATGTAATATAGATACCTTTTAAACAATCAATTTTCCAAAAGTTAAATTTTGTAGGCCTGTGTTATTAAATTATACTAGGATCGAATACGATATTATTGTTCCGTGTAATTTTGCGTGTACAAGTTCCGAGCACGAGGCACTTTGAAGTAGGTGACAAAAATACAATTTCAAAGAAATGTAAAGAGAATGTGAAGCATCTACTCGAATAAATAAAAAATAAAAAAATACATTTTGATTATGAGTACAATATCCTTTTAGAATATTATTTTAACACCCCTTACAAACTTACTCTATTCACATATCGTACCAGCAGATATTGTATTTAACTTTACCATTGAACCACAGTGACAGAAGCTTCACCTGAATTTACAATAGAACAGATACGTTACTGATTTCAATTATAAACCTTTCATCCCGCGACCTTACAAGCCTCGTCTACACGTTCATATCTGAAATTGCTTTGTTCTCTCTAGATTTGATATTGTATTCCTAGACTTCACTGTATAGGGCCCACCTTATTGTACTGGTGCATTCTCTGGATACTGGTGCGTTCTGAGGGCGATCCCAGACCTCCACTTAATGCAAGGAGAATAACTAACGTGGGGGTTTTAGTCAGTAAAATTTGACATAATCGGATTTTTCAGGTATCTATGAATATTTCCCTTGCGAAACAAAAAAGGCCCACCTAATTTATTTCAGGGCAAGTGCGAATTGGACTACAGTATAATAATAAGTTTATTTATTTAAGCCTCTTACAGAAAAAAACATAACAGTTGTTATTTTAGGCTTACATCTATATGCTAAAGGACCAATAACTTGTTCCCTGACCTTCATAGTAAGATAACCCTGTGTTATGGACGTCAGTGGTTCCATACTAGACATTTATTGTTTTAGCAAGTGCCTTTGTTGTATATTTCATTACAGTTTCTTTCATTTCGACTTCCTTAGTGCTTGTCTGACTCAAACACAACTTTAACCGTAGAACCCATTAAACAGTTCCCGAATATGTTTTTGTCTTTTTCTCACAAGTCTATCAATTTACTGAACTTTGTATAGGAAGACCAGTTTTTTTTTCACGATTTGATTATATATTCAGTTGAGAAAGTTGTTTAGTTTTATTAGTAGTTGCAATAGTTTAAGCTTATTTTGTTAAACATTGTACAATACGCAATAGTTGCCAATATAAACATTACCCAATAAACTTTATATTGAAAACTTATGAAGCCTTTACTCCTTCAGTAATCAATTAGTCTCAATTCAATCATACAGATATTCTCCGTTATAACCAGATCTGAGTAGATTGCAGTCTGATTAAGACAGACAAACAATTCCCGAATCTGAATTTAATCAATCAACTCGTACGTGTGTATCTACACAAAGATCAAAGCTCTTATCATTAGGGTACATCTACAGAGTGTAACAAGATGTATATGAAAAGTACAAATATTTTTTTGTGAATTCATGATAGGTTCCACAGGAAAAGTTGTTAAGTTTTGTGAGTATAGAACAAACTGTTAAAATTTCCGAGAGTGAGCTGTTTAAACATAGATAGGCTTCAGTGATATTGTCAAAAAAAATTGGGGCGAAGTTGGTTGACTTGTCACGAAAATAATAATATGAGACGTCTGTTACAACACGACACAGTTCCCTGAAACCTATCTTAGAAGGATCGAGGGAAGAAGAGGTTAAAAAAACAAAATGAAATTGCATGGAATAAGTAAAAGAAGATCTTGAAACGATACGAAAGTAATCGTATCGTATCAAGACATAAAATACTGACTTAAGACGGTAGAAGCTGGATCACTCCACCAATTAGAGAAGAATTAATAATCTAAGAAGAAGAAATGTTAATAAATTCCTAAGAATTACGAACAATTATTTGTTTCACAGTTAGACAGTTAAGTGTTATTTAGTTTTTGGGACTTTCACACATTTTCCTTGAATTAATTATTAAGTATTTTCGTGAAGCTATAAATAATTGTTTGTATATACAATGAACATGATATAACTCCAGGGAATTGAGATATCATTGATGCAGCCGAGATGTAACGCAAATCAACTGCAAAATGTATCAATTATTATGCAATTCTAAGGTTTCCCTTTGCAGACCATTAAATATTCTGCATTGATTTGAAGAGAATACATAATATATTACAGTATACTGGTAATGTATTATAAGAAAATACAAAAACATGAAATGTTTTAAATGTTGCCGGTTAATTCATATACGAATATATCACGTATGATTGCAAAAATTTAAATGTTTAAAAAAAATTGCGACAAGATTTTTTTGCCCTTTAAATAGAAATAATATTAAAGCTATTTATTTTGAAACTTGAGACTCAGTAAGGCCATTAATGGGGGAGTCTATAAATTTCTATAGTAAAATACCAATGTAACTGTATAGTAACAAAATTGGTGTAGGGGATTAAATTCGTTAACTGGGGATTAAATTCATCGTACTGAACAACTTTTGTTCTACGACTTTGCTCAAATCACAAAAAAAGTTTTGGACTTTTCATACAAATCGATCATCTGTTTTGCCATTTTTTGTATAAAGCGTCCAAAATTTTTTTGTGATTTGTCCAAAGTTGTAGAACAAAAGTTGTTCAGTATGATGAGTAGAATCCCCAGTTAACGGGTTCTACACCAATTTTGTTACACCCTGTATAGCATTATATCTCTGAAATTAACCTTTAATTTGCCATTAAAAAGAAATCCAAAATTCGTGAAAAGGATATTATAAAACACTGGACTAGAATTGATATAATAATAAATACTCATATCTCATATTGTAGCCATAATACAATTTTTTTTTTGTAGTGTTATCCAAAAAGTTTTAACTTATGTAGCTCGACGTTTCTTCTCGCTTTACTAACACTTCTTCCTAGTACAGTCTCGTGCAACTAAAAGTATACAGCCAAGTAGTGCAAATAGTACTAGAGGGCACGGCTACCCTGTATACTTTTAGGTGCACGGGACTGTACTAGGAATACATAATACGAAGCATATATGCATTAAGATCGTTTAAATGTAAAGCAGGCTTACTTACCTAATTGTAATAAATAACATAAAGGCTGTATACGTTTTGTATATTTTCTATATAGTTGTATTTTGTGTAAGGCATCGAAAGTTAAGTACCTTCATTTGTCTACAGTTAAGTCAGTTAAACAAGGCCTCTTCACACAACTGACTGTTGGTAAGTGCCAACACACAAAGTGTAAACTTTATCATAATCGTAAACATAAAGTGGTCTGTAGTCGGCAAATAAACTCATTTACCTTTCAGAGAAGTTTACCCACAAACTAGGGCCTTTGAATTTCATGCTTATACCTTACTGGTACTTACAACCTCCCTTAGGTTGGATGATTCTGCAAACAGAATTTTGATACGAGTAAGGGCATCAGACTGAGTGAGAAGAATTTATGACTCAGTCTTAAAGAAAGCTGCTGGATGCATATGGCTCATAAGAGCGCTAAGTAAAAGTCTATGGGACAGAACAGAACCTATATTTAACAGCGAATATCTTCTGGTTGACATGATAATATACGTACATATACGCAAATACTAGAAATTTGAATACAAAGAAGATTGTTTATTTGAAAAATCATAAATTTAGAAAACTCACAACGCTACGTGTGACATTTTTAAATTTTCAAACGAATGGGATTTTTTTCCTTTAATTTAAGCACTTATATAGTATGTTTCTTTAATATAGCCTTTTTTGTTTGGCCATAGTTTATATGAGAAGTTAAATAAAATGAGTTAATTTATTTTTTATATGACCACCCTATGTTGTCGCTTCACATCTTAGGGAAGCATTATATGCATGTTGTTATACATTACATGATTTTACGCTCACACACTATAAAATTAGGAAAATTTTACGCGAATAGACCTCTTACTAGCTTAATCCAACTAGAAACTTTCTAACAAAAGTTGGAACCGTTTGTCAACGTCCAGAAACCAGCAGTGCACATGTTTTTGTGTTCGTTAGTGCATCTAGCATCAGTTTCATGTATCCTATGTAGAAATGTAATCGTAGTTAAGTCAGTGATAGAAGCTAGTTCAATCGACTCGTTAATTTAACTGTATAGGACAATAAGAGTTAAATTCAATATCTGCAGAATCATATGACGAATATTTTCAAGTAAAACGCCAGCTATACAGGTGATTTTTGTTAATGAAAACCAGAAAGTGGTAGGTGGTACCTACTTATGGCGGTGAATAGCTTTCACTATGATAAAATCAGATCAAAAGAAAAAAACTTTTGATTTTTTATGCATAGTTTGTTAATCAACCATATCCTCCTCGCTCCTCGCTGGTCTCTTTCCGTAACTCGGGAATATTATGCCATACTCCACCTATAGAGGGCAAGCCCGAATTAGTGGAGGTAGGTGGCAATCGCCAGTATCAGAAAATTTCAAGCCGCTTATAAAGCCTCTGACTAGCTTAACAGCTGCTTTTCAGTTATAAGCAACCGACACCAAACGAACGTACTTTGGGAAGCACGGAAACCGTCTTGATAAATGCCGCTAACAGTCAAACCCAATCAGTTTATAACCGTATCTGTAGCTAGTGAACCTTCGTGTTCGTCGCGACCATGTGATTATGCTTTATGTCACGGCGTATAATGATAATTTATTATATAATAAGTAGTTTGTTTAATTCGACTGTCAAACTTTGACCCAAATTCAGAAGTGATCATATGTTGACCAAGTGACTTATACATAGGAGCTCTAAAACAAAGACATTAAAGCACTAGGTAGGGTGGAAACAGGGTTGTGGTAAACTGGGCCGTCGAGAGCTAACCCTGACCTCGGCTATGCATTATTGAGGGCCCTTGTCGGTTGGCCTACCTACCTACCACCATTAAAATGGGTTTGCGCCTTAGGGTTTGGGCGTAAACCTGCTAGTTTATTACACGATTAGTTTAAGTTTACCATTACACACAAAATTACTTAAAAGTCGTTATTTAGAAAGTAATGCTCTTTTTGCATAAGATGTTAACAAATTAGTTGGATATTACTACAACTGAACAACTTTGACCACGGAACCCATGGTCAATTCGAAAAAAAAATTGACTTTCCATACTAAATGGGCCGATCAGGTGACCAGCTTGTTAGAAAAGTAAAATTTTTTTTTCGAATTGACTATGGGTTCCGTGGTCAAAGTTGTTCAGTTTCACCAGTAGAAGCCCCACTTTAAATAATACCAACTAATTTCTTAACACCTTGTATATATTTTTTGCAAAATGTCCTTCAGTAGTTAATTTTATTATATCGTTCATGTGCAATTACATGGTTAAATTTTATAATTTAATTAAGTCAACGTATTAATCAAATTATTACTAGTGATCACAGTTAAAAACTATATAAAGGAAACCTTTTTGCGAAATGATCCTAAATTACATTCCTGAGGATTGGCTCCATTAAAAACTATTATCAAATAACACAAGCAAATAGTAGGTATACTTAAAAACTTTGATTATTTCATACCTACTAGTTATTTGCTTGTGTTATTTGATAAAAGTTTTTATTTGAATGGTTTTTATTATTAATTTTAAAAATAATTCAGAAAAAATATTATGTAGGTATTTACATTTCATATTAACACGGATCAGGTGAAAAATAATAGTCATACAAAAGACATCAACATTACCGAAGGTATTGAAAACCACGGTCTTACTGATAACCATCGAACAAAATTAAGAAACCAAAGTTACCAAAATCGTGTTTTTAAGAAATAACAGATTTATACAGTGTTACTTTGTTTACGATAAGCAAACTGAACAAACAAGTATACGCGAAGGAGGCCGTTCGCTTCAAGCGATTTCTCGTAATCTTTGGCGAATGTAGGAGACGAAAGAGTGAAACGATAGCAGTTGGGTGCGGTTGGAGGGTTTCCTGGGCGAGCGAGTGCGACACCGCAGCGGTGCAGGGCGTCTTACCATATTGTCCAGCACAAAACACCACTGTGATCCGCACTTGTTCACCCCTAATTAAGAAAACAATTCTTGATCTTGAGTTGTACATAACATAAAGGTAAACTTAAAATAAACCTAAACAATTAAAGGGAGTTAGTTCTTGTTCTAAATGAAAGCCTCGTTAACTACGTAAAAGTTTAAAGCACTAAGTTGGAACAGTTCTTCACAGTTACTTTTAACTTTTTCTTAAAGTTGTAAAAATTTGCTTACGCCCCTTCATGATTCGACTGAGGTATTATCGAAAATACTAGGTCTATGGTGATCCGGTACTTGTTCACCCCTAGTAAGGACACAACCAAATATATGAGGAAATTGCATGTAATAGTAAAAAAATCTAAGGTCGCGCGAAACCGCTGGAGGCGAGCAGTGTAAGACCGGTCGTCGTGGAAATCTTTGGGGGAGGTCTTTGTCCAGCAGTGGACGTCTTTTGGCCGTTGATGATGAAGATGAGTATAAAAACTAGAAGAAAAAGCCATTTGACCACGTAAAAACGGGCTAGCTTCTTTCTAGCACACATAGCACTGCACAAGAGTGCAACTAGCTCAATCATTTATTTAGCGTGTTGCATATTTCATCCAACCAACTCTGCCGGGCTGCATTTAGTAGCGACACTGTAGTCAGAGTACGAATAATTTATAATTCATCCTGTACCAACATACAGGGGAGGAATTTATCACAATGGACGCACTACGTGTTGGTACTCTGACTGAATTGTTGAAGAGATTTGTTTGGTTTGGGATTTGATTTGTAAATAATGATTTAGGTTACTTTTTAAGAAAAAAAATGGGAGAACAAAGTATACAAAGATCGTCGCCGTTAATATTATAGTTATAAGTAAATAGGATGTGAAAAATTCTGTAGTGAGCATTCATTGATCAGGGCTTCTACAAAATCGCAAATAAAATCAAATGCAACGAGGGAACGAAGGAAAAGAAGATAGGTATATGAAAATTGTCGCCTCCAGGCTCAGACTGAAAAAGTATTTATTTCACCAGGTATAATAAAATCCAAAGATAAATCACACACGTTGATCCGGCCCCAAATTAGGATACCCTGTTATAGGAACAAGAAATCGATATATTATACATCATTTTCAGTCAGACACAGAGCAAAGATATATCTATCTGCCTGCTTATTGCAAAAATTGGTGAAAACTGACCCCACAAACCTCGGATCAGTAATTAGAAACTTAGTCATAAAGTACATAAATAAAAAAAAAGCTGAAATCTTTAACATATTGATTGATTCGCGTGGAACGTGTACAACCTTAAAATGCACATGATCTTTCCCCAAAAGCAGACATGATCTTTCCCCTAACGCCAAAAAATACTGAACATTAGCTAATACTTACCGTTACCTCGTCACCTACAAAGCGTGCTTTATTTTTTTACTCGTTTGAAAATAAAAAGCTCGTTACACAGACTTTTTATGCTTAATTCGGCGTAAAGAGGAGTACCTTTAATTTATTATTCACTTTGTGAACGTTGAATTCAAAATTGTATTTTAAATTAGAAGCGTGTGACCTCCAATGTGCGAGTAAAGGATAATTATATTAATTTTAGGTTGCACCTATTTATGTTTTAGTGGGAATTCATGAGTTCTAGAAGAATAAATAATTCAGGTTGGTACTCCTGTGTCCTGTAGAATAAATGATGAAAAGAATATTTAGAAATTTATAGGGACTTACTTGTAGCGCTAACTTCTGGTCCAAGCGATTCAAAAGCTTTTCCAAAACTCAGCTTCAGTAAGCGGTCAGAATCTGCAAAGGAAAAGACCATTACTTTTTCGTTGTTGGTTTTCCCTATTTTAATTTATCTACTATCACTGCCATCTACCGAAATCGAGGTGAAGGTTGAGATTGACATACGACTGAAAAGCTTTCGGATGGCTGTGAAGCTTTTCTCCCCAGTTTCTTAGCAAGTGCGAGGAAAATCCGCTAGATGGCGTTGTTCGGGAAATTTAGTTGCCTCGTTTGTATTGTATCGCATGCAGCCATTGATATATTATATGCAGTACAGCAGTGGCATTGAATTTTTTATCTTGAACTAAACATACTAACAAATTACAGTCAGTAACAGTATGTACTTAATTATACCATTAAAATTGGTCGGACTGTAGTCCAGAAAAAGTATGCAAGTGGAAAAAATACGGTAGTACAAACGAGATTACAAGTTTAGTTTGCAAGAAAAATATGCCGTTTGTACATGCGTATTTTTTGTTGGCTTGCGTTATGCACTCGTCACCTGATCTGACCCTGGGTCACCTTGAAGACGGGCAGAAAGTGATAATACTGTATCAACTGTATGACAGTAACTGTGTACACATTTACTACATAAACATACACTATGGACAATCCCTGTCCCTCTCTAAAAACGACCTCACAGCCTCACACATCTGCAGGTGAGACCATCATATTTACGCGTATACAGGGTGTAACAGAAAGGTGTGATAATACTTCAAGGTTGGCTTTTACCCATCAAACTGAACAACTTTTGTTCTACAACTTTCTTGAAATCGCAAAGAAATTTTCGGACTTTTCATACAAACTTGGTTCGCCAGCTGATCGATTTGTATGAAAAGTCCAAAAAAAAATTGCGATTTGAACAAAGTTGTAGAACAAAAGTTGTTCAGTTTGATGGGTAAAAGCCAACCTTGAAGTATTATCACACCTTTCTGTTACACCCTGTATAAACGTCATATTTTTATATTATAGAAGTAGGAATCATCATCATCAGGCCTTCTATATTTGAACAGATGATCTAAGCAACTAGAGTGTGAGTGGAACATCGCCACTCATGACTAAAAAGTCTGATTCTGAAACGACACATACGACCACACTTCTGGTACCTGAACTGTCGTAGGAATAATAGCGTACATGTGTATTATAGAGTATCCGGCCGGGGGTGTGACTGTGGTATAGCATAGTTTCCCTTCATAATTTAATGCTACATCGCATGGTGTTATTACTCGGTAAGTGGCATACTGCTCAGTGCTCAAGCCAAATAAGCACTCGCAGTGGTAGCTTGGACTGTCGCCAGCATTCCTATTCATACCAGGTACCTACTTGGCATTGGTCGCAAATTTAACTGGAATGGTCGCATTTATTATACTGGCTCTCAACGAATGGGGGTGAATTTTACTTGAAAAATTGTTCGCTTTCTCAACATTTTAGTCTTTTTATAGTAGTGCTGTTTCTGAAACACCTAGCTTTAATTCTTTATTCATGTTTTTCTACTTTTATGGTGAGGTGATAGTGCCTTTAAAGGTTTATTTTCTACTGTGTACATGTTTTCTAAAGAGAATACAGTTCTCAGTGAAATATGGACTTTGACCGTTAACTGGGATTATTACTTATCATACACAAAAAAAGCTTTTGCTCTACGACTTTACTGAAGTTGCAAAAATGATGAAGACTTCATACAAATTGATAAATCTGTTTGGCTTAATAATTTAGTATGGACAATCCAATTAATTTTGGAATTTCGTAAAAGCACTTGAACAAAACTCGTTTAGTATTCTAAGTAAGAATCCTTATAGTTTACGGGTCCTACAGCAAAGTTTATATTTTGTTTATTTATGTTAGTAAAAAAATTATATACTTAATGATATGAATGACAAACAGGCAATAAAAATATAATAATAAAATATCTATGACAAATCACACACGGTCAGCTATCTTGCATTTTTTAATACATACATATATAGATAAAATACACCCAGACACAGAGCAAATAAATCTGCTCATCACAGAAATGTTTGCCCTGCGTTGAAATCGAACCCACGACCCTCATATCAGCAGGAGCGCTAACCACTGAGCCACCGAGTCAGTCAATCAAATTAAGATCCTGAGTTAGTCTAACCTGCCACGGTGGAGTCTGGAGGAGGCTGGAAGTGGAAGGTGGCTGCGAATCCCTGTCCAGGAGTCGCCGAGTTTGCTGTGAACTGCAGCAGCAGAGCTGGCCCCGTAGATAGCACTTCGTATCCTGGAACAATCGTAAAAATGTGTTACATTATTTCGGCAACGAACCTTAAATTTTAGGTCCTAAAAATTACTTTGATGGCTCCATGGTAGGTAGTGAAACGGTAATGAGAAAAAAAATAATTGAAAAGTTTTTCAACTCAAATAATGACGCAATCACGACCATAAAACATAAAATTCGTGTTTTTTTTTACAAATATATTTAATCGCTGTTAGCGTCAGGTGGTAGACGCTACTTGTCCAAATGAAAATCTTTCCCCAAGGAACGAATCGACTCTTTGTACCATTCGATCAGTAAAAGATAGATAGATAATAATTTTAGGTCGGGGAAAAAGTTTTTCGTATTTGGTATGATAATTCAAGATTTCCTTTTTTCTAAGTGGAATCGCGTATAATATTTTTTTTGAAAAATACCGAATTTGTTCGCTACTTCAGCTCAAAATATTAAAATGAAGAATAGCGTTCTTTGTTCTTTCAAAATATCAAATAATGGCAATCAAAAAAACCATATCCAAGCAGTAAAACTATAAAGGTTTGATGACAACTTTATACCTTCGAAATACGAAAAGACTTTCTCCATGACCTAATTATAATATAAAATATATGTTTTTCAGTTTCATGAGTATAGCATCTACTATTTGCTACTTTTTAGTGAATAAAAAGACTCATTATAGCTGCAGTCATGTTTAACACATCTATCGATGCACTGTAATTATGTGAATGTGCAAGTGGAAGGTAATGATATGATGCCCTAAGATTAGTCCTGATCCCTAAATTGATACAGGACAGATGTTAATATGCAATCGGGTTTTATCTTTTACACATATGGGCCGGGTTATTTTTATTGTGAGCTTCCACATATAGGAACACTATTTTATTAAGTCGAAGAGATGTGTTTTTGTTTATTTTCTTTTAAGACTACTTATTGCATGAAGGTAATTATTAGGTAGTTAGTTAGTTAGTTTATATTAAGCATTTATGTATCGTATTTTTTAAAGTATAAAATATATATCTTATATGGGCTTCGTTGTCTGAAATAAACAAATAAATAAATAATAAAACGTGGTAATTTTCAAATCAAAGACATTTTAACTGCATCATGTCCTGTAATTAATTAAGACAAAATATTTATACGTAATAAGCAAATTATTATTCAGAGCTCGCTGAAACTTGGAGAACCGAAAAATTTAATTAAAAAGATAAGTGGTTGTCGAGATGTCCCCTCTTTTAGCGAAACCATTTTATTGTCGTCCCAAAAGATTGTTAAATATAATTAGTAGCTTTATTAGGGACGAACAGTTCCTGCAAATTCTGCTATTGGTAAAAACTTCTACAATGTTCTTTTAAATACAGTTGCTCGAAAAGTGGTACCTGTATCATACCTACCTATGTATGTCGTACATGGGTCGAAAGTTAATACTTATACTATCAAAAAAAGAGATAGTACATTTTCCGATACAGCGCTATTAACGTAACATGTAGCCTAGTAGACAGCCCTAAATATAATTTCACCTTCCCATTGTGTGTGTAAGTTAACAGCAGATACACTGCAGTAATATATAAAAAATAAGCCATAATTAATGTCATATTGTTTGCAATAACCCTTTTACAGTCCATGCATCATGCTCTTCTTTTATACAAGATGATTTTTAATGGCTGATGTGATAATTTATATGGTATAGGGCTAATTATCCCGATACGCATAACTTCTTTGTCAGAAAATCATACTTAAATCCATACAACTTTTTGCATATATTTCTTCTTCATAATTTCCTTTAAAGAAATAAAAAAATAATAAAAAAAGTGATATATTGTCATACTTATATCATGTAATACGATAGTATACACATTATAGTATACTATACATCTATCTCATGTCTTAATTATATCATAATTGGTAATCCTCCTAAAAACTAATACAAATTAAAGGGGTCACGATCCTCAGCAATGAGGGACCGACTAAGGAGGAGGAGGAGGAGTCCTCCTAAAGCTTCTCCAATATTTTTTTGTCATAATTATATAAACTCATAAATATTACATTATAAATTAGATAATTTTATCTTAATAAAAAATCTGACAAAAATCATTTATACGTATAGAAGCGGGAGCGAGAGAAGTGAGTTTGGAATTTCAGAACACCCCGACACGGATTTTTTTCCAACACGACAGTTTTACTCTATAGTCCCTTAGTAGAATTTAGACTATACGTGACAAAGATGATTTACCTATACATATTAAGCGCCATGAGTATATTGGTACATGTCAAAGTTGTGTGAATACATGCTATTATATGATTTCAGTCTAACCTTCTAAAAGCTGAAAAGGTGACTGCCTAGTGGCATTACAGATTCAGAAAGGCCATGGATATTAAAAGAACGCTCAGTTAGAATATTGATTTTATAAGCTATGTCTAAACTTCTAAAGTCTGTTCGTCCACAAGAACGTCTTTGATATATAAGCCAAGTTTTTCTTTTGTTTCAAGTGGGTATGTACGAGTATGTCTCTGCTCAGTTCTCATTTAACACAACTTTGAATTTCCGTTATACGTTCTTTGACTTTCAAGGAAGTGGAACAATTAAATAAGTTACATCTATATATATACAGGGTGTAACAAAACTGGTGTAGGACCCGTTAAGTGGGGATTCTACTCATCATACTGAACATCTTTTGTTCTACAAAAAATTTTTGGACTTTCCATACAAAAATGGCAAATCAGACGATCAATTATTATGAAAAGTCCATTTTTTGTGATTTGAGCAAAGTCGTAGAACAAAAGTTGTTCAGTACGATGAGTAGAATCCCCAATTAGCCCTATACCATGGGTCTTACACCAATTTTGTTACACTCTGTATATATTTTTTAAATGATAGGTGGCAAACGAGCAGACGGATCACCTGATGGTAAGCGATTACCGCCGCCCATAGACACCTGCAACACCAAAGGAGTCACAAGTGCGTTGCCGACCTTTGAAATGGGATGGGGGGATGGGGGAATTGGGTGGGGGGAGGTTGGGCCTCCGGTACACTCACTCACTCGGCGAAACACAACGCAAGCGTTGCTTCATGCCGGTTTTCTGTGAGGCCGTGGTATCACTCCGGTCAAGCCGGCCCATTCGTGCCGAAGCATGGCTCTCCTACGGTCAATAACAGTATAACATTAACATGACAGTAATATGACATAAAAAGAAAAAATAATACAAAAAGACAAATGACAAATAAAGAATTGTCTATGTCTATGTCTACATACTGAGTTACTAACATCCTCCATCTGGCGTAGAAGCTAGTCAACAGCTTTACATCAGACAGTCGCGGGTTCGGTTCTCGGCGGGGTCTATCTTTCAGCACTATCATCACTTACCATCAGGTGAGATAATTGCAAGGGATTACCAATTGTGGATTTAAAAAAAAACCGTAGCCTGGAAGATTTTTTTTATATATTTACTTCTGCTAGTATAGTCTACGTCATTACAATTAATAACATGTGATTTTGGTAGGTACTAAAGTTCAAAATATCACGAGGTCGCGGGTTCGCTTCCGGGCGGGGACCAACTTTGTAGGACTCTGTTGGAGGTAGGGCATTTTCTGAGCTCACCTGGCCAGGTGCCACCGTCTTATCTAAGGGCTCGTTCATGGAGCCGCGGCGTGTCGTGCGGTCAAATCAAACATATGATGTATGACAGCGTTCATGAGCGCGCGTTGACGCTTCTACATGAACGAGGCCTAAGTCTTGCCGCCAATGTTAATGTTATCAAGCCGCTAAAGTTATGAAAATCTCAAACAGATAACGGGTGTTTCTGTTTACTTTCTCAGTCCCATAGATTTGATTCTCTGATTCCCCATTGATTTGGGGGTTGCGACTTCGGTTGCGTTATGAAGTTCATTAATAATAAGGAATCTATTAACATACACTTTGTTCGTATCGATTACTGGTTTTTTTTTTATACCATCACCTTTGTATAAGAAATTGAATGTCCAGCAAGTTCATTTTCATCGCGACTTCTGCGTGGGCAAAGTTGTAAACGTATAACGAATCTGTTAACATACACTTTGTTCGTATCGATTACTGTTTTTTTTATACCATCAGCTTTGTATGAGAAATTGAATATCAAACAAGTTCATTTTCATCGCGACTTCTGCGTGGGCAAAGTTACGGGTGCTCTAAAAGTATTATAATATTTAATTTTTGAGCGTAATATAATTCTAACTTAAGGATATTTGCGGATTTGATTTACATTTATTCACATTTTCACTGGCAAAAATATTTTCTCATTATACTGAATGATACAAATGTATAAAAAAAGATTCCGACGAATTGAAAACCTCCTCCTTTTTTGAAGTCGGTTAATAAAAACCGTTTCAAGTTATATTTTTCGTAACAATTTTAAGTTTTGTAGCGAACGATAAACCGTTACACTTTCGGGAACCTTGCCCGTTGTTGAAATATTGTCGGTGGATAGTTTTCTAGGAAATTGATCTCGCCTCCGGTTTACTGTGAAACCGGAAATTATTTTACTGCTGCCACTGTGGATATCATTTAACTTACATGGTATTTCGATATTTTCAAAAATACCAGAATTATTTTTGTGCTCAAATCATATTTGTAGGAGAATATTATAGGCATTTTGTCGCTGCGTATGTAAAGGAATGAGAATTTTTAGCTGTAGTTTAGTTTAAAAATGTGCTCAAATGTTATAGATAAGTTATGCTTAATTTATGGAGTAAAGTTCCTTGCACATTGTGGGCACGTGAGTCTAGGATTAACATAAGTGGCTATACACTTTTCAACCGACTTCAAAAAAAGGAGGAGGTTCTCAATTCGTCGGAATCTTTTTTTTTTTTTATGTATGTTCACCGATTACTCGAAGACGCCTGAACCGATTTCAAAAATTATTTTTTTTGTTTGAAAGGGTATACTTCACAAGTGGTCCCATATAAATTTTATCGAAATCGATTCAGCGGTTTTTGAGAAAATCAACAAAAACACAGCAAAATTGGAGTTGTTGCGATTGAAGTCGGTTGTTTTTAACATATTCAGCGTGGTCAATTATCTATTCGGAGTTCCGAGTTGTAGAAACCTTATATTACGTAAACAAAAGAATGACCTTCAAAAGTGAACACTGTACCTATTTCAAATGAAATATTTTCATTTCATTACGTATGTATATTATGTTTTTTTATGTCTGCGATTTGGTCGATGTATTTGTAATGTTTCTTTTTTAATGGCTTTTAGCCCTAAGATATTCTTCAGATTTCATTTTAAAGGTCGATCGTCGATCATCGATTTCTCCGTGTTCACAAGTAACTTCGAGGACATTGTGTTATTCGTGGAAACTATCGATTTGCTACTATACTTGTCTTATAACATAAAGTGTACTCCGATGATGGTTGCATTGGAATTGGAATAAATACAATTGTGTTGATTAAAATGGCATACGTTTTTAAGGAGAGCCGATAGGTACTTTATATCTTGTTATACGATTTTCAGATTCAGATTCTTTATTTGCATATAATTAGGTATATAAAAGTCAGAAAAATAGGCAAGTCTCATCTGTTTAGCTAATATTTAGTTTGGCATGCAAATATGATCTTAAAAACAATGATTGAAAGAGTATACCTACAAATTGTCACAGTGATGTGGGCCTTGTAGAGAAAGTACTTTAATTCCGTTTTGAAAATAAGTAAGGCTTTATTTATAACTGCGGTCTCGATT
Organism: Coleophora deauratella; assembly: GCA_958295455.1. NCBI lineage: Eukaryota > Metazoa > Arthropoda > Insecta > Lepidoptera > Coleophoridae > Coleophora > Coleophora deauratella. The sequence continues at coordinate 5,878,943 of OY282393.1, forward strand.
ATTAAGATCGCTAGTCTGAACCAGGCACGGGACTGGGATTTTTAGGACACCATTCGTAAGACTAAAAAAGTAGAATGCCTTTGTTACTATTTATTTATTTCATTTTACTATTTAGACATATTATGTAGTACCCACTACATTTTCTCTATAATAGGTACTATATTTCTCAGAAAACGATGTAAATAATAATGTTTTAACTATGTAGATAAAACAGGCATATTTTGTTTTTGTTTACATTACATCTCACTTAAATCTCTCTCCAAACGGACGCCCTGAGTCATCCTATTCACATATCATGGATTCAGTGTTTCGCTAGGCTTCTTACTCAGAATATTATTGTTTACTGAGAAATCTAGTTTTTTTTTTTTTAATGAAAATGCAAATTATTTTCCAAACATAAATTTATTTAGATTTGACGGTAGGGGACGTCAGTGTAGTGTAATTACTCTTATTTATTACCTGTAAGCTCGTTACACAGCATGGCAATAGTAGGCGCGTTAGTATCGCGCCCATCGAACACTTTGATAATGTCCGCCCGACGGAGGCAACTGAAATGGAAGATTTATTAATCAGTACCTACCGTCAAACTGTAACAAATTAACAAACACACACACTCACAAACACCCCAATTCCTAATCTATTGAAAATCGTCCACTGCTGCTACAACGACCTTGTGTTGCCCGCACGGCATACAGCGGCTTTTCGCGACCTTCACCAGATCATGTGTCCAAAGAGTATGAGGTACTTGTCTATTCAGAATATTAACAACCCATGATTTATTTAATACTCCTATCAATCATATCAGCCAACTGCTGCGTAAGGGCCTCAATTCCTTACACTATTTGTCTCGATCCCTAGTAAATTTCGCCCAGCAATATCTATCGAAGCTAACTATGTCATTCGACCATCGAACAGCTGGTTTAAATAGTGAGCTTCACCCTGATCTTGGTTGTCATACTGTTTAAGCTATAGCCCAACTTCTATCTTCCTTTCCAGCCCTTTGGCTTATTTACCCTGCTCAACTCCACTTAAGTTTTGTGATGAGTTGACCTACATAAAATCTACAAGAGATTGGGCCCTAGATATATCTCTTATTTGAAATCTATACATATGTAATGTATGTGCTTGGCCTAATAGGGGAAAGCATAGGTATGTCGGAGTAAACAAAGGTATTTTATTCTAACCAAAGAGGTCCAGCTGGCCTAACATGCGCAACGTGACAAAATTTTGTCGACGCATTTTCTCGTGTTAAAACGAGATATGTCTGTTTGTCGAGGAGTCCTAACATGGCAGTACACGGAACTCTTTTCGATCTGTCATTTTATGAATTTTTATCGTCTGTCAAACTTTTGTCGACAAACTCTAACATGCGCGCCCTTATTTCTCGAAATTTGAAACTTCTACTCGACATGTTTCTCTTCGATGAATTTGAGCGACGAGATAAACGAGAAACGCGAAAACAAAAAGGCAGTCCTGTATTACGATTATATAAATATACAATTATGATCAAATGGCCATTACGTCCCCACTGCAGGGGCACGGGGCCAGGCCCGGATTGATGGAGGTTGTGGGGCTAGTGGCCAACCCCAGTGTCAGAAGTTTTCAAGCTGCCTATAAGGCCTCTGACATGACATGGCTTAACGACTGCTAGCGATAGCAGCCGGCACCAACGACTTAACGTGCCTTGCGAAGCACGGAAACGGTCGAGACAAATGCCACTAACAGTCAGACTCATCCGGGTTACGACCGTGTTTGTAGTCAGTTAACCTGCGTGATCTACGCGACCACGCAAGCCGCACTGAGGCACGACCGCTTCACTGGGCCACATGGGTAGGTGGTTTGATTTTTATGGAAATAGATGAAACTGAACAATAATATGGGTTCTTCTGAAATAAGTAGGTATTTAATTTGTTATTTAAATATTATTTCTACTCATGAAAGTAACTAACTGTCCCCGAAATGTATAAAATCCCAATTTTTTTACCGCTAAATTGGACAGTCGCTTTATTTGTGGCAAAAAATATAAGATTTCTTAAAAGAAAACATTGATCAAAATTGAAGCGCGCGCGAAGAAATCAAAGAACTCAAAGAAGTCAGTGACCAAAGAGAATATAATCACTATTTTAACAACGAAATTATTGAAAAGCTCAGAATAAAAAGTTTTTATTGCTGAGATCTAACAAAACTCACGAAGAAAACAAAAAGTCTGTGACAAAAGAGAATATAATCACTATTTTTTTCATAAAATTATTGAAAAGCTCAGACTAAAAACTTTTTATCGCTGAAATCTAACGCATTTTATATGACAAACCGGTTATTTTTCTTAAAATGGCAACATCAACTTCTCGCTGTTACTTGTACGAAGTCATGCCGAGAAATCTTCTCTTCCGTGGTATACATGTTAAGAAAAACGACAAAATAATCGGGATCGACAAATTTTATCATACACGACATGAGATAAGTCGTGTTGCGCATGTTAGGCCAGCAGATCTATGATTATAAAGTGCCAATGATTCGTTATGTATATGTCGAAGGTTTATTGTCAAACCCGTGATAGTATAATCTCACTAGTGAAATTATAAACAGGTACATGGATATTAGTTAATCGCCTTCATTTCTCACAATATCACGGGTTTGACAATATCCCTGTCACGCATATATTTGTAGTAACTGGAACCTCACGAAAACTATAGAAAGATAAGATTTTCTTTACTAGAGACAGCAGTATTGTACGAAAAAACCAACAAAAGCAACATATTTGATGAATAAAAACGATAAAAACATCATTTGATATAAAGTATGTCAGAAATTCGGCAATAAAATTAAAATCATTGAAGACTTGTCTAGACTTATTGTCTGACAGGTTTTTCAAATATTCTTATAAAACATTCTTAGGTAAACATCTAATAAAAGTCAACAAACAAACAAACATTTCTGTCTCCAACGAATCTTTTATTTAGAACTTTCTTTCCTACCTAAGCCTATCTACACAATGTTTTTCGAATTTCGCTCGAAAAACATTGTGTAGATAGGCTTAGGTAGGAAAGAAATTTTCCTATCACCTATCAACCTTGACAACGAGCTCTATTAGTGTTTTCAAAGCTAAAACGAAAGTTGTGTTCACAAATTGTTACATTATTTAACCATGCATGGAGAAAGCACTCAGGCCCTAATGGCACCTAAAGGAGTTCATATCACTATTAGGTTACAGAGGCCAAACACACTATGATAGAGCTGTACAAATTTTATTACTAGCAGGGTAATTATTATTGGTAGAGTGTTTATCAGCAAACCGTAATGATTGCTTTATAATCCTCAAAAAATATATATTAATTATTACATTTTGTCTCTAGAAAAGATCGCAAATCGTTTGAAAGGAATGCTTTCATTTTCATTTGAAGGGCCCACTGCAAATATGATGAATGTCCAAAATGATTTTAATTATAAGTAAGTGCGTCATTAGTCATTTTTTCACCATTTGTAAGCTTAAAATCAAATGAAGGGTACACTACAATAATAATTAATATCCTTTTTTACTTTGTTTTAAGATAATTTGGTTTTAAGTTTACAAATGGTTAAAAAATGACGAATGACGCACTCACTTAGAATTAAAATCATTTTGGACATTCATCATTATTGCAGTGGACCCTTCATTTTTTAACATCAACCCTTGGAAATATATGGTGCTCTTCGAAATACCTGAAAAATTTTTAACCACGGCTTCTTCTCATCAAACTGAACAATTTTCTCTTAGGAACCTATGCTCGATTCGGAAAAAAAATTTTGGAGGTCTCATACTAATCGATCAACTAAACCGCCAATTTTGTATGGGAATACCAAATTTTTTTTGCGAATTAAGTATAGGTTTCTTGGGAAAGTTGTTCAATTTCATGAGTAGAAGCCACATTAATTTTTTTTAGGTATTTTAGGACCCTATTTTAATTTATTGTACTCAGAATTTATTATTATCGTATTATCAATGGTGCCGCCCTATTTGTGTTGTAGCCATGTAATGTATTATCCTTGATTTGAACTGAATTGATTCCCTGCCATCTATTGTAAGTAGCTCATCTCATCGGGCAGAGCATTAAAAATTGACTTCCGAAACGAAATGATAGAACTACGCACTTGTGACTCCTCCTGGTGTTGCGGGTGTCTATGAGCGGCAGTAATCGCTTACCATCGGGTGATCCGTCTGCTCGTTTGCCACCTATCACATAAAAATAAAACTAAGTTTGATGTGGCGTTGTAAATCAGTTTCGAACAAAGAAAAAACGTTATTTATTCCCTTACTTGATAATTTAAATTAATACTATTAGTGGCTAATAGTCAGTTAATTCCTGATGCTAATACCACTACAGTTGATACGTTATTAGCTAATGCAGTTAGGTAACTGGTGGTCTGTAGATAGTTCATAATTCAATTACGTTAACTTGCTACTAACGCAGGGCCGAATTAATACTGCTCTCAATACGTTTCCCCATAACAATATTATTTTTAAGCGCCCCTACGCATTAATTTTACGAAAGAGAAAATACTCTGGTTTCAAAATACAAGAATGTTTTTTATTTCATCATAACATGAGATTTTGCCAATGTCAAGTGAATACCGATAAGCAATGTATTTGGGGGATTCGATGGCGAGACGCCAATAACAAGTGAAGGTCGCGGCTCTAAGCTGATAGACATGTGACGCTCTGCATAATGGTTCGTTGCTAGAACTCATAAAAAGGAGCTAATACTTCTGTTACAAATGCTCCCGAGTTAGTACTTCTGTTATAAACGCTTGACACCGAACCTGAATCAGAGCTGTTTCCTCAACACAAAAATGAAACTCTTCTAAAACGGAAAACAGCGTAAAATAAATTCAACAAAAACATGTGCTCGGTTTAGAGTCTCGAGTGCTAGCCAATCGAAAAGTCTATCATTTTTTAAATTGTGGGAACTACCAGAACTGCCGCCGCCGTCTATAGGCATCTATTATACTAGGAAAGTTATTAAGTGTTTATTCTTTAATCAAAAGAGTTGATTTGGAGGAATCATTGTTTTGAAGGAAATCAGGAATTAATAAATAAAAAAAACAGAAGTTTCCGTCGAACATTAAGTCTAAAAGGATACTTAATGCACGGAAATTAATTTATATATTACTATTAATCATTGAATTTAATAGTGTTGCGGTCTAATGATAATAGATTGAGAACCACTGCGACTGGACAACCTTGTGCTGGAAGTTGGTGAATAAATCCTCGGAACCTGTCATTGGTGTTTGACTCCAAATCTTCGAAACCTCGCTCGTATCAATAGTATTCCTTTTGTCGGTGCAGGGGATTTTTTTAATATAAATATAAATATTATAAAAAAATTGTATTACTCTATTTTTCATCGACAAAGACGCCAGTAATTCTAACTACATATCATAGAACAAAAGGTGATGTTTAAAAGTTTATAAACGGTAACTAAGGTAAAATATCTTATCGTGACCAGGTTAATTTACACAAGTATAATCCGGCCCTGGTAGCCTGCTAACTAAGCAGCACTTAATTTGAGCTATGTCCTGAAACTATTCACAGGTGATTCTACTAACTGAGTTGATATTAGATAGAAAAAATTTTTTTAGTTCAAACATCGGCTTTCAGATCGATTATTAGCCAGTAAAGAAGCAGCTAGGCGTTTTTATTCATGTGTTTTGAGAGGATAATATTATAATAGATTACGATGTTAAGCATATTATTTTAAAAACAACCTAGTGCACACACTCACATACTTTCTAAAACATTTATGAAGTAAACACATTACAAGTAATACCCCTAATTTTAACGAGTGTATAATGTTGAAGAGACTAATGATTCGTTTGAAGGGAGATAAGTTTTTAAGTTAAAATTCAAATGGGACTACTGCGTGACTATCTTCTCTCATACAAAAAAATAAAATCGAAATAGTATTTGTATATTAGTATTAAAAAAAACAGTATACAAATAACTTGTTTACCTTTTTAGGGTTCCGTAGCCAGATGGCAAAAAACGGAACCCTTATGGATTCGTCATGTCTGTCTGTCTGTCTGTCCGTCCGTATGTCACAGCCACTTTTTTCCGAAACTATAAGAAATATACTGTTGAAACTTGGTAAGTAGATGTATTCTGTGAACCGCATTAAGATTTTCACACAAAAATAGAAAAAAAAAACTATAAATTTTGGGGGTTCCCCATACTTAGAACTGAAACTCAAATTTTTTTTTTCATCAAACCTATAAGTGTGGCGTATCTATGGATAGGTCTTTAAAAATGATATTGAGGTTTCTAATATATATTTTTTCTAAACTGAATAGTTTGCGCGAGAGACACTTCCAAAGTGGTAAAATGTGTGTCCCCCCCTGTAACTTCTAAAGTAAGAGAATGATAAAACTAAAAAAATATATGATGTACATTACCATGCAAACTTCCACCGAAAATTGGTTTGAACGAGTTTTTTTTTAATACGTCATAAATCGTAAACCGCAATTTACCTTTCATTCAAGTTACAACGAACTACAAGATTTTTAATATTACTTATGTTACTTGCTGCTACGGAACCCTTCATGGGCGAGTCCGACTTGCACTTGGCCGCTTTTTTTTTATATGTAGTTTACCAAATGGAGTTACATCTAGAGTGCCTAGATAATAGATTACATGTTGCTACCAGCTTGGCAACTTAGTCCTATGAATTTATGATGCAGCTTATTCCAGGTAGGTGCATGGTGCACGCCTCCGGTTATTATTCAGTTTTCACGTCCATTGCATAGTTATAATCTTTATGCATGATCTTAATATCTGAGATACCGATTTTTATGAGGGCTTTTACGATCGAGACCTCACGTCTACCCAGACTAAAATGATTTTAAAATTCTAACCTGACATTCGATTATGACCAGCTTTCTCTCGTTTTATAGCCGTATTCTGGGGGTTTATAGAATTCTTATGTTCAATTTTGAATGTACGTTTGAAATTTTAGAGTTTATTGGGCGTAATAAAGTGGTTGGAACCTTACCTTATGTCACCTTTCTGAAGAGACACTTCTTCAAAAACGACTTTGACACGTTCTTTTGGTCTGAAAGGAAAATGTATTTTTTATTTTAAACATTATGTTTTCAACCTGGAAAAAATAAGTAGGCACTAACGAGTTAATAGATCCCTTAGTTATTAAAATTCGTAAGAAGTATACATGGTGAATAGTAATGGTTATCAAAAGTCAAAAAAGTCAAAAACCAAAATCTTTTTTATTTAACTAGATGCTTTACACATATGTACTTTTAAATCATCTTTTTTTCTACCTAGTACAAAGTTCCTACCACTCGGAACTTGTACACTCAGCGTTTCGGGAAGTGTTAGCGGAGCGAGAAGAAACGTCAAACCCAAAAGATTTTTTATTGGTAAACACTTAAAGCAGACGATTTGTCAATTTTGTATTAGAAGACCAAAACATCATTTGCGAATTGGTAAATATTTGCGCTGGGGAAAATTGATCATATTGGTTTTCGTAATCATCTCGTTAAATTTGTCCTTCGCATTCTCAAGCATATGTATAAAGCCATCTGAAATACCTGAAAAAATTAACTGTGGCGTCTAAGCATGAAATCGATTCAAATTTTTAAGAAAAATATAGCATAATTTATTACTTTTCTTGTACTTCTCTTAAAATGTTGACGAATTATTGGCTCAATCAGTGATTCAATTTCTAAATGTTTTTCATTTATTAGTTTAGTTACATGCTTTACATATTCTTTTAAATCATCTTGAACTTGTTCACTCAACATTTTGGAGAGCGTTTCTTAGGGAAAGTTTTTCCGTTTCATTATTCACTATTAGAGAAACGACCATCTTACTATATACCTACGTTTTAGATATTCAGTAAAGTTTCTATTTTACATCTTTTATACAGCTTTATATTTACTTTTATTCTGCTTATCCTATTATTTTCTACCTTTTCCATTGTTCCTTGTTTTGCGTTGTAAAATTGCACAAAACCGAACAGTGGAAGTGGAATAACAAAGGAAGTCATTGTGAAATAAGTGGGTGCATACATTATGCAGACTTCCAAGGAGATTATTATTAAATCACTAGGAAATATCGCTTTGGCTGTGCATGCTGGCGGTGTTCCGTATTCAGAGAGCGTAGTTTGTTCAGATTCCTAGTTTAAACGCGGTCATGGACCATGGTAAAAATTACAATAATATCGCTGCAAAACTGTACTTCCCTTGAAAAACAGACTTTACTCAATCAATGAAAAAGTACTTTTCTAATAAATTACGTTACTATATAGAATGTTTTATTAATTGGACTCTGTGGCGTTGGGGCTAGGTCACTCGCTTCATTCAGGAGGTCACACGTTCCCATCCCGGCGGGGTCCTATTTTGTAGGATCTGGTTTGGTTGGTGGTAGGGCGTTTTCTGAGCCCGCTACCAACACTACCACTTAGCTACCACCATCCTATCTAATATTTCTGCTGGCATGACGATAGAATAGCCAGTTCCTCATTGCTTTGGGAATCTTGGTCAGCACGCATCCATCTTCGGCATCATCATCCCTTACCTCAGATGAGATGAAGCCAAGACTTAACCAATTGTGGATAAAAAAAACAGCTCATAATTTCTCTCGCTGCAGTAAAGCCTTTTGGAAGGGTTATGACTCTCAAGTTCTTGAGATATGCATGCAGACGTGTCCAGACGCATACTTTACGTTGTATAATCTAACAACTTATGGCACATTATAGCTGGCTGTTTCTGAAGGCAAATTTAAAAAAAATCTACCAAAAAATATTTTTTTATGTCGTAACCCCAGGGATTGCGGATAGTGACCATCATGGGGGCAATTCAGTGAGAACTGTACATTGGGGCCGAGTTAGGTACTTCCATTTTTCCCTGTTCGCATCGGTGTGAATAGCTTCATGCAGGTGGAGTTACGATCCCCCCGTCGTCCCCCCGTTGGTGGGGGGGCTTGCGTGTCCTTATGACCTTCAAGGCTATGCCGGATAGGGTTACCCATACCGGACAGGCTTGAAATGAGGGACCAGACGAAGCGCAGCACAGGAGGGGGCGCTTGAGACTATCCCTAGGGATGTGTCTCGCGCCCACCGCGGAGGAGCTCCCTTGGACCCTTGCTGAAGGGTCCAATCAAGGGATGCTCGGGGGCGTCGATTTTATCGATGCCCCAGGGGGGTGCCGCCAGAGATTTTCATTTCTGCGCGGCGTCGGTCGGTTGGCGGCGGAGCCTACCATCTTATCCGCTGCAGGGGGCTGGGTTTTCCTGGCCCCCATCGCTTTCAGACAGTAGACCGGGGGTCTGCTGTCCACTTTGAGAAAGTTGTTGGAGGGTGCGCTCAGCGTCCGAGTGCGCCCTGCCAAAGCGGGTGGGCGGAATTTTTCTGCCCTTCACGCAGCCGGGCCGCCTTCGGGTGGCAGTCGCCGGCGGGGGACTGGATGTAAAGTCTCTGCCGGTTTCCCAGGCCCCTGCCATACGGCGAAGCGGGAACGCCGTTGGGTTTTAGCCGGTAGGAGTTTGGCATAACCCGGTTACTGCCCCCGCAGTGATTGGGTATCCATGATGGAAGTCCCAACGTAAAAAAAAGGTGGAGTTGCAATAATGCACCAAAAATATAGAATTTTCCTATATCCTAAAATCCTAATATCGAGAAAAGTAGGCACTTACCTGGCGTGGAAGTGATAAGAGCACCGCACGTTGTTGGGGTAGATGGACGGGTACCGCGGACTGTACAGTCTGCCGTGAGTCGGCCGACTGCCCGACCGACTAAACTGGAAATCGCATTCAGTTCCTGGCACTCGGACGCCGTCGGTTTCGAACAGACCTGGAACAAAGGAAGGATAGAGAAGAAATTTAAATAAAATTTGTTACTGTGATTATTCAAAAATAATAAGATTCTTTAAAGGAAGGAAGGTGGTCCTGTTTACTGGTTTTTGTTACTGGTTTTGGCGACCTCATAAAAAACATAGCCAAAGTAATGAAGTTACTTCATTACATGGATAATAAACATCACGTGAATAAGAAATAATGCTGTATAATATTTAACATTGTAGTGTGATCTGATCAATTTGCAAATAAGTTATAATTTTTGTCACTCGAAATTGCTGTATGTGTCATTTTTAATTAATTTTCGCATATTTTTTTAATTATTTGATACTCATATCTTTGACTAGTGATGGCTTCTAATTGAGAATCATAAATGTTTGCACCAGTTTTTATGCGAACATCAAATCCAGTTGCAGGAGGTGTCGATCCGTCTACTCGCAATCAATAAAACTATAGACCTCAAGAACATAACAGTAAGCTATTAGCTAAAAAACGACTTTGTTATAGGAAAGTGGATATAAAATTCAGTAGTTTACGTGGTTGAGTCAATAACACAGGTAAACTGAATAAATAACAGTCGGAACCTGGATGGATTTGATTGTGTACTTCTATTTTTTGTTTTTAGACCGTCTCCTTCCTGGCTTCGTTAGTGCCGGTTTCTGTCATTAGTGCAGCAGTCATTAAGCCGTGCCGATGGATACTACAAGCGGCTTAAAAATAATTTGATACTGAGGTTTGGACCAATCTGGATTTGGCCTCTAACTGAGCCTAACGTTCCACTGGTCTAGAGGCGGGATGCTTTGGGTATTAATTCATAAATTCATAAAATGACAGGAAACTGTTTACCTATGTTACAGTTTGAAATGAGTATTTTATCAGAAATACAATGAGACAACACAAAGTTACAACATCACCGACTTTGTCATTGAGAAACTCATTAATTTACTCTCAGAAACTTTAAAGAAAAGATAACTTGTAAACTTACAACCATTTCTCACAATCAAACCGTGTAAATGTTGAATTATGCAGTGAAAAATAACGTAACGTTGCTCTGGGAGAGTTTATCTTTCCCGCCGCCTAAGTCCGAAAGTAATCCTTATTCATTTCATTGTAACTTTTACCGTTGGGTCGGCTATAAAAGACTTCTTCGGTAGGTATATTAAATTATGGCCACCCGCAGTTCTCGAGGTTAATAGACGAGAATAATATATGGGTCCAGCTGTACCCGTAGATACTGAGCTTATTATCGTACGAGTTGCAATACAATTGGAAAAATGAAATTTGGATATTCGGAAAAAGCAGCTTAGAGAGACCTCAAAGCGTTCAGCCTTCATATTCGAGAATCTTTAAAAGGGAAAGTGAGGCACATGGAAATTCGAATAATTGGAATACATACGCAAGATTTGACAATAAAAGTACATGGTTCTTCAAAAATATAGAAGTTGAAGTTGTAGACAAATAAACGCCGCTGTAGTTATGTGGGAGTCTACAAAATAAAACAAAAATTTTACAGTAACGGGTTCTTCCATAAAATGCACGATATGTACAATTGTACAGGGTACACATCGTAACGACAAAAAACCGGCCAAGTGCGAGTCGGACTCGCGCACCGAAGGTTCTGTATAAATTCATAGTCACACATGTCTTGAACTCTATATCAAATTCTTAGGCCTGCAATCCCTTGAAGCTGTGAAAAAATCAAACTTCTATGCCAACGCAATCAAGAGATACGGCCGCTTATGCCACATATATTTGGACACTCGCATGGCAATCAAAACCTATAGGGTACTTCCCGTATACCTAGAATCATGAAATTTGACAACAAGCAATTCTTATAGCACAAGTAAAGGAAAAAGTTAAGGAAAAAGTCTCTTGGTTGCGTTGGCATAGAAGTTTGATTTTTTCACAGCTTTAAGGGATTGCAGGCCTGAGTATATTTGATATAAATTTCAAATTGATACGTCTACGCGTTCCTGAGAAAAAGGGTCTTGACAGACAGACAGACGGACGGACAACAAAGTGATCCTATAAGGGTTAAATGTGCCACACGATAAGAAGAAGAAGGGTTCCTTTTTTCCTTTTGAGTTATGGAACCCTAAAAGCAGTAGCCGACAAGGTGCATACTGTACTACGCACTTCGATAGTGAGAATAAAACCCCAGTAAGGTCACATCAAATTATTCATTTAACTATTTTGAAAAATAGACCAGTTAACACGCACTCTGTACGATCACAACGAAGGAGTCAACAGTCAATCATTAACTATCGTTAATGTCCTCAACCATAGCCGCGAGCAAGGACCCCCGGTCCCCGAGTACTGTTTAGGGTCTTCAGTAGATTTCATTTTAGATCATTTGCTTTTCAACCGACTTCAAAAAAAGGAGGAGGTTCTCAATTCGTCGGAATCTTTTTTTTTTTTTTTATATGTATGTTCACCGATTACTCGAAGACGCCTGAACCGATTTCAAAAATACTTTTTTTGTTTGAAAGGGTATACTTTACAGGTGGTCCCATATAAATTTTATCGAAATCGATTCAGCGGTTTTTGAGAAAATCAACAAAACATAGCAAAATTGGAGTTGTTGCGATTGAAGTCGGTTGTTTTTAACGTATTCAGCGTGGTCAATTATATGAGGAACACTTGAAGAAGCACATATAGTAATAGATTTACGTTTATCTTGCGTTTATCAGATGGGTGTACCAATTGACATTATGTAGGAGCTCTTCAAGTTCAATGTTTACCAAAGATAGGTAAATCTGATAAAATATTGGGATTATATAAGAAACTGTTTCGAATGTATTGTAACATAAATGGTATTGCCCATTAATAGAGGTTTTGCTTATTACACTGATACCTTTTCCAAGGAATCGAAAATAAAATGGACTGTCCAAAGAAAATTGGTTACCCAGTTGAAAGATTTGCATTGTTACATTTATTCAGAATTTTAATAGGACAACAAACAAGTACAAATACTACTGTGTTTCCTGACATTCAGATTCCTTTGGTGTGAACAAAAATAAAATTGTATTATTATTATTTTATTTAACAAAACGTAAACCTGTCTATTAGTTCGTTTTATCATACAGCAGAACTATGGTCGCGAGCAGTGAAAACTAAGAACCCTTCGGCATAAAAAAATAAATAACCCTAAATCTTTTAGAATAATTTGCTTTTTTTTTTAAATCAACGTGGAGTCACTGAAGCCTTCTCTAAATTTGACTTATTAATCTTTCCTTTACAAAATTCTTAGTCCAGTCCAGACAAATTGATAAAGTTTAATCTGGCTTAGAAGCGTCGCAAGAAAAATTGGAACCTCCTTCACTCACTAATTTAAGGTTATTAATTTGTTAAGCCTTCAGTAGCTGATGGGGTTAGAGCACCCAATTTTAACGAATTAAAAGCATTTTTCGGGTGCGAAATTTTATTTGCTCACTTAATTCCATTTGTGACTCCTAAAGGCAAATAGAAAAATTTATTAAGTGAAAATAAAAGGAAAGTAGATTTATTTGGAAAGATCTACCCAAAACGGTTTACTCAAATGTTATTGGTGGTTTGAATGTCTGTGTTTGTAATGCTTCTATAATCCCACAGACGCTTGCCTTTTAGATGAAAAAAGTGTTTTTTCTTGCTGGTTTTCGTAAGAAATGTTCCAATATTCGTCGGGCGCGGACGTGTCGAGTGGCTTATGAGGAGGAGAGACACGCCCTACCGAATATATTGAGGTGCCTAAAGGTACCGACACGACATCATATCACAATATTACGGTATCTACATTAATTTCGGTGTTGTTTTTGTAAGAATTTTGTGTCATAACAATAATGTGAAATGTAAAATAGCTAATTTAGTTCTGTCATCAACTGCTTTGAATTTTGATTTGCTTAGTTCTTTTAAAAAATTTCCCTACACTGACTCCAAAACCGATTAAGCCATTTAGGCTTACAGGGACACACACACACACACACACTACAAATAGTTTAAACAATTAAGATAACTAAATAAATAAAACGAAATCATAACTCTCCCAATAAAGTAAGTTAAAAATGACTAAAAAAGGGTGGCGGTTTCCATGATTTCGTCAATGAAAAAATAGAGTACAAATAATCAAAGGAATCAAGTTAAATAAAATGGCAAAAAGTTAAACCTATTACCATCAAAAAGAGATTAAAATAAGGAGACACTATTTCAAAAAGCGAGGAACTGTTGACACAAGGAATTGATGACATTAGTCAGTATAAAGTAGCTAATAATTTAATGGACCGGGGAAAACGCTAGCGATAAAAAAGTAGACCAGAGAAGAAAGAGGGAAGGACATCATAGAGTGAAACATGGATTTATGGTCCTACAAAGAGGACTTATGAGGTTAAGCAAGGGCTTACTAGTTGTGGATAAAAAAATAGAATGGCTCCTTTACACTATGGGCCATCATAGGCCATCTAGAGAGACAAAGCTATATGATAGAGTAAAGATGTAAGTACGTCCTTGTCTTACCATAGTTTTGTCCCTCTTGCTGCCCCATGATGGCCTTAATAAGAACCATCCATCATCATCAATGCGCTAAAGAAAAGATGATTAAAATCCTTAGACATGAAAATACACCAATGCTTCGATGAAAATAAACCCAGCTGTAAAACTTGTGTAAAACGTGAAGTGAAACGACTTTCCTACTTAGGATTAAATTCTTGCTTCAAAAACTGAAGTAGTTCGACGTCGTGTACTACATTCCGACTTCAAATATAGCTTAGATATGAACGGTCTCGATTCTATTGTGAGAGTACTAGGAGACTTGGAGAGTGCTTCGGGACTTTTTTGCAATTTTCCCTACATATCAGGGATAGATGAAAACCTCTTCAAAAACGATTCCGGCACTTAAGCGATTGAGGAAGTGGAACTTTTGGGGGTGCGTCTCATTTTATATAAAAACGGGAGATATAATTTCATTTCAATAACGCTCAAATGCTATAATTATCATGAGATATACCAACAAATGATATAATTTTTTTGAATATAACAATTATAAGCTCTAACGATTAATATAAAATCGTTTGATATAAAATTTATAATACATATCATTATTATTATATAACATTATCGAGATATACTGCTCATAATAAGATATAATAAACTTTAGATATAATGCTCCGAGTGAGCAGAGAAATTACCAGGGTTTTATTTTCTACTGGCTTTTTTGCCTATGAAAATTCTACTATTCAGCATACGCACAAAATTTTCACGGAGTCTTAATAGGATGCGGGAGCCAGCGAAGCGAGTTCGGAAATTCGGAGCACCCCGACTCGGATGATTTAGGTTCGGAGTCGCTGTGTTAGGTTTGATTGATAAAATAACCACAGATCGACTGCTTGCTTGAATATATGCATGTTTGCTTGCACGCTTGCTTGCAGGCTTGCTTGCATGCTTGTTTGCTTGCATTCTTGCTTGCATGCTTGCTTTTATCTTTTAAATTTATATCTAATATATGTTATATGTTATCAATAGTAGGTTAAATGAATCTTAGATCATATTAATGTTATATTTTATGTTTATTATATACAGCGTTTATTATACCTTATGAAATTATTATTTTTAAAATTATATCTAGAGTTTATTATATCTGACAATCGTTATATTTAAGAAAATTATATGTTTGGTTTGTATATCTTCTAAGTGATATATCTTTTGTGTTTATAGATTCTATTACCCACATTAGCAGGATTTCAAACCAAGATCTCTGGTTAGGAGAACCGAGTCACAACCGTGAAGTCAACGGCGCTTTTACTTGAAAGCACGTTTGATTATCATGGTTCTTAGCTATGTTTCATGAAAATCGGTTCAGTGGTTTTCAAGTTATTTCACTTTTACTCTCAAGGGTAGTATTTTTAACGGGTAAGTAATAGAATCTATAAACACATAAGATATATCACTTAGAAGATATACAAACCAAACATATAATTTTCGGTTCTCCTAACCAGAGATCTTGGGTTGAAATCCTGCTAGTGTACCTATGAACTATAGAGCTATAAGGGCTGATTCAAATTATAATGTTTCTCAGGTTTAGGCTATATAAGAAAGGTAAAAACATAAATACAAACACTATAAAACAACCACTTACGACACTAGGAAAAGAACTGCACGTCATTGAAATTTTGAATTTCTTTACTTCTACTTTAAATATTATGTACAAAAACGATTTATAACGAGCTGCCAATCTCGCAGGACTGGTAAACCTCAGTCGTCGACAGTACCGATGAGTTTTTTGAAACTTACGTACATTGCATGTAGCACATCTGCAAACTGCAAAAATCAAATGCAGGTATAAAATATGCAAGTGTTTCTTGACAAACTAGAAAGTTTCGCGCGAGAGCGTACTGTCATTTGTAAATTTAACAGTTTTCGTTCAAGAGACACTCGGGAAGTTTCTAGAAAATTCTCCTCGCTTCAAATGAAATAGTTTTTCAATAACCGACCGAGTTTACGGCGCTCCGCGGGAGTTTTCATTACTTTTTCAATATAGCGCCGTTGACGGCGTCACTACACGAATGAAGGCGAAAAATTAAACGAAGCAACCGTCCGTCTATCTGACTGTTTGTGTAAGGAAAAGAAAATATAATATTTACTTTTAACCCCAAAACACAGTTCAAAGTTGTTTGCTGAAAAAGGAACATATATTTTCAAATGGAGAAACACGGTGATATGAGAAAACCACTCGATTTGACTATATTGTGAGAGGTGACCGCCTACGCCTATAGAGTATTCACCAACTACATCGAACTGGAAATGAATGAACTAAAGTGATCCTTATCCGTTCTAGCAGTTGCGGATTTCATGTGTATCAGAAACAGAAATTTAAATGTACATACATTAGTATGTTAAAAAGTGAGTTTGAAAATTTAAGGGGTTCCTCAGACATTTTTTTTAGTTTCTCATACTAAATCTGAATAGTGAATCAAGAATTTGTATAAGAAACTTAAAAAAAAATGATACAACCCATAAGCTTAAAAAAATTTAGAGAAAAAATTTAAAGCACATAGTCGAATAATTTAGTAGCTATTTATTTATTTACACATTATTGTACATAGAAAATAGACAATGACAGACATTATTAACGAAAGAACACACGGTAGTTTATTCAGCTATCTACCCATTGGCGGATAGTTAACGGTTTTTCTTATCTTGTCTTATCTTCTTTTTTGTTTAGGTGATAAGAGAAAAGCGAGTATTTGGGAAAACCTTATATCGTATTAACAAAATTGCGAAAGATAAAAAAAATAAGAAAACGGTCGAATGGCTAATTGGCGGATAGTTATGGACTCAGACCAAAGAATCTTTATTTCATATATTGTATTACTTCATTATTTGTTCTTTTATCTATGGTCATGGATCCTCTTCGCTTTCGGCTGTCATTAGAATATCAAAAATGATGCGTTCCGAGGATACACTCTGACTCAGACTAAAGAGTCTTTATTTTATTTACTTCTTTTTTTTATCAGGTAGCAAAGACCCATAGTATCTTTAATGCACGCTGACAACAGGACAGCAGCATAATGTATTCGTATTATGCGTTTCAACGAATAGTTCCTATGCCGTTATGTTGGCTCCCCTGTCTATCAACGACATCACACGCAAAAAACGCTTGTACAGATTTTGTTAGTGTGTGTCTGCGTTCTATGTAGTGTGTGTCTGAGTTCTATGTAGTGTGTGTGGAAAACATTGCTGCCAACATAACGGCATAGGAACTATTCGATGAAACGCTCTATAAGTGCGAAACGGAAGGTACAAAACTGATATTTACAGAGCGTAGTCATAGAACATAGGCACTCAATCTCAGACTAAGGCTATGCGCGCACGGGAGACGCGACGCAACGCAACTTTTTTGTCTCCGTCGCATCGCCATGCAACTTTTTCTCAGATGTGCGCACGGGAGCGTTTTTCGTTTTTCGTTTGCGGCATTCGTGAACATGGATTTCGATTAAAAGGTTGTATTGTGTGCTCTCGTTATTAGAAAGTGAAGAAGGCAGCGAAAAAGGCAATATTGGGTACATCCATTATGGAGTGAAAGATTAATTTCTGGAAAATTTCACACTTCTTTAATTTCTATCCCAATCGATCTTCTCGATCCTTCACCTCTATTGGTATTGTCATCGGCAAAATCATAGCAACCGCCATTTATCTCATCGCGTCTCATTGCGTCGCAGATCTCTGCGACAAAAAATTTCTCCCAGCTGTCGCGTCGCACCGTGCGCGCACTTCCATACAAGCCCATAGACTTGATGCTAGAGACGCAACTGTTGCTGAGACAGAAATTGCTCGTACGCGCACCACCTAAAGAAACTTTATTATACCTATATAAATGCATTAATTCGTTCAATCATAAACTATTCCATGTTGTTCTTATGAAGTACGAATTTTTGGCCCCTCTTTATCGTAAACGGTATGTTAAGAAGTGGTCCCTTATAAAATAGCGGCGCTTATCTGAAAATAAACTGGCCGAATAACAATAAACCTTTTTAAAGCTTAATAAGAAAGTTAATTTCACGAAGTTGAGTGAATAATAATATTATGTATACCCTCATACTTTCCAAACTCCTGGTTCGGGTGAAAGTTTTAACGTTTATTGTAAGACATTAAAGTTTTTTATAGGATCAGACTGTTTTACTGCGAGATAAGATGCGCTTATGAAAAGAAATAACAATGTTATAATTGAAGAAGAATAATCTACGGTGCATTAAAATGTAATTATCAATGCAATGCCAATGCGATAATTAACAATAATATATTTCTAATTATCATTCCTATAATTATAGGTATAGTAACATTAGCATTAATATATTGTTTACATTGCAATTATTTATGTAACTAGTTATTATACGTATAATTAGTGATGTTAACTTTATTAATGTTTTATCCACTACGTAATTACCTACTGAATATAATATTATCTTAACCAGATCAAAACACTGGGCTGATAAAGAAGTGCCAGGACATATAGTCTCTGAGCTAATAAGAGTTTTCTTTTTGCTGTGTAATCTATCAAAGTTTGTTTTATCAACAATTCTGTAAATTGGCCACGCCATTATTAATATTCTCTAGTCTGTGGTATACAAAAACACAGTCTTTAAGGGTATAAAATTTTTCACAAAACCAGGTAAACCGTTTCACTCTGGGGTCACCTGGTTTTATGCTCAAAATCGTGAATGAAAGTCTCGAGGTATTGAGGAGGTCTCCTGGAAAAATCACACTACAAACTAAGCCTGAGTACAAATGGAAATAAACCGATGGCGAAACTATGAATCTACTTACTTGCTATCATGTCTAGCGTGTCCCTAGACCTATACATACGATGACTTGCTTGAAGCGACTGATAGTGGTATGCGTCGCGGAGTACTAGTTCAACAAAATTGTAAAAAATATAGGTACTTATGTCACCATCGAATCAGAGGAAGAAGAAGAAGAATAGAGCTGTATTTTTGGTATGTTATTTGTTGTTGAACCTCTTTTCCCAAGAAAAATATTCAATGAAAAAGTACTAAAGATGATTAAATAATCGTACTCATATTGTATATCATAAAAATTATGACTGATTATTTCCAGACAAAAAGAAGAATAGAGCTGAAGAAGAATTTCTGCTGTGTTATATTAGTAAAGGCGAAAACAAAACACAAAATAAAAAACTGTTAAAATATATATTTTAAGTTACAGTACTAGAATATTAGAATCAAATTAAGAAGTAAGCTAACTATCTGAGCGAAAACATGGCCGCATCGACCATGTTGTTGTTTGAAGTATCACCCGCCTGAGACACGGGCGGTTTATAATGCCTTAGAGCAGTGCTCGACTGACGTGGTACTCAACTGCGATTTGTCGGCGAGTTGTGTTAGGTACTTGTTTTTTGATACATTGATCTTCAATATTTAGTAACTTATTTATAAATTAAAAATTACGTATTTATAAATATAAAAGATTTAAACTAGGGAGTAGAAGATAAGTGCGAAGTAAAGGTTTCTGTTATGGAAAAACGGGGGACACCCATTTTATTTTTCTGAGTAAAAGCTCTTGTTATTTTTTATCATTCTTCAACTAAGCTTGAAGTAATCAAAATTGAAATATCTTAAATAAGCCTAGGAAGTAAGATGACAGTCTTAAATGTTTTGGTTCTCCACTAAATACTTAAACTCAACTTTGAAAATACTTCTGATTTCGATTTAAAAAAATATCCAAAAGTTTTACGTCTAAAATCGTCAGTAAATGTTAGTAAATAAAGAGCTCCGCCCCAAGAATGTGTACTCATTGGTTCACATAGATCTAAATGGATGAGTTGAAGGACTTTACTCGATTTACTATTAGAACTTTTAAAAGGTCTTTTGGATAATTTACACTGCAAGCAAGGAATACAATTTTTATCATGTTTCCCATTATAATTTACACCAACGCATCTTTTTTTTAATATATACATACTTGTGCATTGAGATGACCAAGACGTCTATGCCAGAGCATTGCAGGCTCTTTCGTAGTAGTTTGCAAAACACTCGGACTATTTTGTAAATCTAGTACAAACATACCTTTATGGATTGAGCCTGTAGCGATGACATAACCTGTCGTTTGACAAGTGCCACCTGCTATAATACTAGCGATAAGATGTAAATAACCTTTGTCTACTAACTTACTTACAGATAAAAGGTTTGCGGTAAGGCCAGGGACATATAAAACTCCGCTAATTTTATTTACACTATCGGACACATTAATATTTACAGTACCTTTACCTCGGCTAAGCATTTGTTCACTGTTGGCAACGTTGATGGGAGTGATATGGGTAGACATGGTGTCGAACCAATCTCTCCTGTTGCTCATATGCGAACTTGCACCTGAATCTGTTATCCAGTTTAGGGAACCTGCAGGAGTAGTAGAAAAACAAGATGGAAGTGTAAATTCGGAACAATACCTAATTTGTATGTTTTGCCGAAACTGAAACCATGTTTTATTTACAATTTTTCTGCATTGAGATATCACGTGACCAGGTTTCTTACAATATGTGCAGAACAATTTCTTCTTCTCGTTTTTGACCTTTAACGCAGTACTCAGAGGTTCAGAGGCAGTAATTAATGTTGATGGTGCATGTGCATCTTCCTTGAGTAATACTGCGACCACGTTGAGAGTACGATGTGAGTTTCTTCATTTGACCTAGTCTTCGCTTAAGGCCGCTATCGGCGTAGGCTTTCTTCAACCAGTTAAATGTTTCATACGCTGTAGTCCCTGACCTGATGACGGGGTAGATCGACTCGTAGCAGGCGAGAAAAATCTTTGCACGTGCTTTTGCATCCTTCCGCAGGGCGATAGGGTCTGTGGGGTCAGCTTCTGCCCTAACCACGTCCCATAGGTCGAGGTCGGTAAGCCAGCACTCCACGGCAAATACCCATGTGCTGTAATTGCGGCCATTCAGTTTTGTTATGCTGTTGATACCGCTTTCTGCCGTAGTCATCGAAGAATTCTCTATTCCACTGCTTTAGTGGCTTTTCTGGGCCCATAACCACTATGCGTTACCACTGTTATTTTTGGAGAGTTAAACGCAGAGGTACTTTGGAGATATTTATTCAGGGCAAGTAACTATGACGTAGTAAAGACATATAAAAAAAAAAGTATCAAATAACAATATAAATGGCCAGGGTGTTTCTAGTGAAACTAAAGAGGTTTAACAATTATTAATCATTTATTTTATTATTTATTTCAGATTTATTAAGATATTTGAAGTCGAAAATGTCATCAGAGCTGCAAAAATCCAGAAATCTTTAGACATAAATCTCCTCTTCATTAACCTTTTCTCTGGGTGAAGAACAATGACAAAAAGTGCTTCACTGTTCTAAAATTAGTCAGTGAGGTTAAATCGCAACCGTATACGGCTTCACGTGTGAACAGTCATTATGTGCACTAGGTAATGAAACGCTAACACAGGTGCGCCGGAGACACTTTCTTGTTTGTTCGCACTTACGTCAGGTACGTTGGGGTGTTGTTTGCTTCGGAAATCGCTTTAGTGAAAACTTCAATATATACTTTTCAATAAGTTTTCTTTTTAAATCAATGAAAGTGCCAAAAAGTAGGTGTTAAATATGAAAACGAACGACTTTTGCCAAATCATCTAAACAATCGGAACAAAAATAATCGTATTATTTTACTAATTAGGGTAGTAAAAACGACAATTTGTTCTAAAAATGTTTGAAATAGCAACTTACAACTTACAACTTACAACTTATATTTTCCTGTAGTCGGTTTAGTACTCATAACCAGTATTTCATAGATAAAAAAATATATAAGTATACAGGCTGTAAATCTAGTCGTGCGTCAAATTTTAATCAGTAAGTAGAAACTCCTGATTCTGATCAACTTTCCCTGAGGAACCCATAGTCAAATCGCAGAAAAATGTTTGGTATCTTCAAAAATCGATCAGATCAATCAATCAGATCACCTTGAAGTATTACCATACCTTTTTTTACACCCTGTATACCTATCAATCCTATTGTATGTACGCAATTTAACCAGTTAATTTGTATGTACGCACATAATTTATTTTAATTTTAAATTTTCAAATTCAAATTCAAATTCAAAATGTTTTTTATTTAAGTAGATGTTTTGCACATACTTTTAAATCGTCTTTTTTTTTCTACCTAGTACAAAGTTCCTCGCGGAACACTCAACGTTTCGGGAAGTGTTTCTGAAGCGAGAAGAAACGTCGAGCCCAAAAGAAACTCGCTTCAACACATTTTTTAAAATAACACTTAATTACTAATACAATTTTGTTATCAACAATAAAGTTATCAGGAAGAGCAATACATTTCCAAATGTCTTTGTCATTCACATAATCTATTATCTTATAATAACCTTTTGAGCACAGACATTGTTTTACATGCGTTTTGAATTTGTTTTCAGGCAGATTTGTTACATGTTCTGGTATTTTATTATAGAATCGTACACATTGCCCCACAAACGACTTTTTAACTTTGCTCAGTCTCGAGTAGGCAATATCAATGTTATTTATATTCCTTAGGTTTAAATCATGCCTGTCACTGTTTTTACGAAACAAATGCAGATTCTTGCGGACGTACATAATGTTCTCATAATATGAATTGACTAGCAACCGTTAAAATATTAATTTCCTTAAACTTATCCCTCAACGACTCGCGGGATCGCATCTGATAGATTGTCAAAATTAAATTGTCAAAGCAAATGTTTTGCAATCGATTAAATCAAGGAGCGCAGCGTACGCAACAGCTACTAAGTCAGGTATTTGTAGGCGACTTGTAAATCTTGATACTGAACTCGACGCCCAAAATCGATTTGCTAGAGCACACTTCTCGATTGAAGCAATCCTCTTTGAGGAATAATTTATTTAACGCTTACTTTCATTAACGGAATCTGTATTTTATTACTCGCTCCTTAATGTGTATAAAAATTGTATATGTATATTTCTTGTGACACTCAATTTACACAGAAACAAACATAGAATGAAGTTTATCAAAATAAAGCTTGCAGAAAATACTAATTAAAAGAATATTATTATTTTCAAAGAACTTAATAACCCGTCACTACCTATCTTCGCTCTTTTATTTAAGTTAAATACATTATAAGAATCAGAATAATACAATATAAAAGCTATAAATATTGGGCTGCCCATTAACTGGGCTTCTAGTCATCAGGATACTGAAGAAGTTTTGTTGTACAACTTAGTTGAAATCGCAAAAAAAAACATTCAATTCTTCGTACAAAATTGGCCAATAGCGATTGCGTTTCCAGCAATAACTGTTCATTACGGGCTCTAACTTCGTTAAAAGACGGAACTGATTCTAAAACTAGTACAATAGAATAGTACGATAGAAAAATTTAAGACCTAGCCCACTGTTAAAATCGTCCTCACATATGTATGTATATTCCCGCTAGACAGGAGGAGCCCAGTATGATGAGTAGAAACCCCAGTTACCGGGTTATATACTTATTTTGTTGACAAAAGTTAATAAACAAACAAATGAAATGTAATATTATTCTAGCGACCAATAGTATTATCTACTTAATTTATAGGAGCGAAGATTGAAGACTAGTTGTACAGTGTCTATAAACAGTTCTAAAGGTCAAAGTATTTGTTTATCTATTAGCAGTAGGATGACCGCGACTTCGCATGAACTCTAGATCACAGTATAAGGACACTCTCTGCCGCTTTCTGAAGCTATCTCACCCCCTGAGTGACTTCTAAGTGACCAGTTGTCAAGAGATTGGCAAACCAAAGAAAATTTTATTTTCATAAGAAGAGAGGTAAGGCTTCTAATGTTATAAAGCCTTGACTCGTGTATACAGTATTCACTTAATTAAAAATGTCTATTGAAAAAGTCTGTCGTTTACGTTCATATTTCTGTCGTTAAAAGTTCTAATGTTTTCGGAAATATCAATTAATAAAGATGAAAACATAACAAAAAAGTGCAACCTACGACAAGGCGGTATGACCAAGAAGCCATAGCTTAAGAAGCCCTAGATACTACACACACATTAACAACGTGTACAGACATGAAGAAGTGTCTTTCTACGTATGTAGCAAACAAGAACGCAATATTTGTATGAAGTGTCCGGGGTGTGCTCTGGATGTAAACAGTCTGTTGAATACGTAGGAAATTGAATTTTCCATACAAACTGTAACATTCCATTTTACAAAGGAATCCATTTTTGAAAATTCATTTACAATTCTTAAGTTTTAACATTTATTCCAAGGTTATTTCATATCCATCGACTGCTGTAATTCTAGGTAATCATATTTCAGAGATAATCGTATGTATATATAAAAATAATTAAAGGAAGACCCGTATGTATATGTACATGTCGCAGATGGATTTCAGAATCCGCTGTTTTACAAAACCGCTAGTGATTTTACAAAACAGCGCCATTTTGTAAAACAGCTGAACGAACTTTAGCGGTTTTCCATAATAACTGGGCTACAATACGCAGAATTGCATAAACGTTTTGCGTTCCTCAATGCAGCGGGTCAATGATTAGAGGTTTTGTAAAACAGCATGAAATAAAACGTCAGATTTTAGATTTTAGTTCTAAATTTTGTCACTCGTGGCTCTGTATATCTAAACAACAATAATGGCGTCTAAAACAGAAAGTCGTTTGCCGAAATTAGTAAATAATGTAATATTAGTAATATGTGTGAAAATGATCCTAACTCAAGTGGAAACAGTAAGTAATTTTATAACGATGATTTATACCTTTAAACACCAAATTTATTAACTCATTGTGGCTGCAGATAAGCCATTCCACAATACATCTAAACGTGGTTAGCAGTTTTGTAAAATCACTAGCGGTTTTGTAAAACAGCGGATTATACAACCCATCTGCGACATATACACAACAAAAAAACTGCTCTATGGATAAGTTCAATACGTAAATAACAAAAGGAGTTTTTATTGAAATTCTGAGAACATCATAATAAAAAACCCTTTTTTATTTTGATTTTCTCACAATATGTAGAGCAGCCAGAAAATGAGATCCGTCTATATAAATGTATTGTATTTTATATATTTCTATGGTTTTTGCGCCTGAAATAAATAAATAAATCATCATAACCTTCAAGAAATCTGTTAATTTATCTATTCAACTGAGACTGTTTAAGAGAGATTTTGTTTAAACAGTACTCAAAAACATAAGCCTGGGTAGGTAAACTAAAGCAATTCCAATGGGGAAGAAAACGCAAATCTATTTGCAGATGGCGCTACGGACGCTTGACTCATAACAACTTTCAATTTGTTCCGCGTTTTTTATTATCGAGGTGTTATAAATTAGTTTTTTTTTCTGTAAAATTGTTAAATGGAAAATATATGCGACTTGGACTGTTTCTCAATTAAAGGCGAAGTTAAAAATTACATAATTGAAAACGTAACATTTCCCACGTCTTCTTAATCCGAAAATCTTTAGGAAATTAGTGATTTAAATTATTATTGCAACCAATCGCCACACAACGCGGCATTTTTTTAATAATCTTATGTTTAGTTCACGTAAACATTTTTTTCTATACGTTTTGACAGTTAGTATGAGTCAAGCGATATCAGCGCCTCTATCGGCGAGCTTTGTCAGTTTTCTTCCCCATTACCGTATAATACTTAGGTTTCAGTCAAGCTAGATAGTATTCGTCTGTGACCTGATAAACTACTCGGGAAAGATATTATCTCCTTCTAGACAACAAATACTCCGAGGGAAAAAAGTTATAGATATCATAAAATATAATATAATCAAAATTTATAAAGGTAAACTGAAATCATGCAAACGGCTGGAAAAATCGTCCCATTAACGAAGGTAAGGAAAACCCATATAAAGCTAGTAACAAAAATAACATATGTATTTGTTTTTTCCGTTCGTTCGTGTTCCTACGAACTGTTTTCTAACAGAGCCAAAGAAGAACTATACGTTATATACATATTTGTTGAGACTTACCAACAGACCGGAAAGTCTAGACTGCAGCACGTAACGATACTCAACGAACGAGTAAGATTCCATTGCATTGCAATAGTAACGTAATTTATGAAAAAAATAATCATCATCGTCATCATCAGCCGAAAGACGTCCACTGCTGGACAAAGGCCTCCCCCAAGGATTTCCGCACCGACCGGTCCTGTGCGGCTCGCACATAGCTCGTAGAACTGATGGCCGTTGTGACAGTGAAGTTCCCAAGTGGCAAACGCGCACCGGAAAAAAATAATACCTACATAAAAATCCAAACGTTTCATAAATCCATTTTACGTAAGATTTTCGCAGGGAGTACTTGGAACAATTATGAGGGTGCCGGTCAAACACAATTTTGAACTTAACAAATAGAACCCTGGTAAATATTAAAAGGGTTCCGCACACAAAACGTGCTCTATCAGTATGACCTTTATAATAAGATTTTTAGTACAATAGAATAACAAAAGAAATAAAATAAAATTTATTCTCACAGAAGTTTATAAAATAAGGTGTTTAAATAGGTAATTAAATTATTGGTAATCATTTAAGACTAATACTTAATGAGGGTTATTCTCTTTTCCTTGTATGCCTGGTATACTATTAAAAATACGTGTTTTTATATATCTGTATCTTTATTATGACTAGGAGTAAATAATATAAAACTGATGAGTCACTTTACTTTAAAATATTTGTTTCTCATGTATAATTCGTTTACACAACAAGCCGAGTCTGTAATTATATTAAGAGGCCTTGCTTTTTTAGGGTTCGACCATACTATTATCTCATCTGTGGTTCAGCATTAATTCTATAATTAATATATATTATTCTTCTTAATCTAAGGGACGGGGGCCCTGTAGATGCATTAGCCACATTTCCGTCTATATTTCTCAATAGATTTTAACAATACTTTATTATTATTATACCTATTACGTCAAAATTAAGTAATGTATGATACTTTAGAAATAGAAAAACAATCATTATTATCATTTGAGCTTCAAGATAAAGTCGAAATGAAGAAATTAAAATGTGTTTTTGTCACTAACCGGCTGATTTTAAAATAACTTTGTCTGTATTCAAATTAGAATTTTAACTACGGTAAAATTAAATTTATAAATAGCTAGTAGGATTTTTGAAGTTTTTGCGCTTAAAAAGAGTCCAGTTCAATAAGTTTGTTTCATACGATGAAGATCGTTTCGAAAATAACCTAAAGCCATTAAAAAATGTACTCGATTGCGGTGCATAAAATAAATTCTGTGTTAATCTGGGGATTAAAACAAATCTAACGTCATCTTCCTTCGAGGATTGGTAAGTTTTTGGGGTATGCCAGTACTTATGTTCATTTTATTATTTTACCACCTGTATTGCACAATACGTAACAAAACCGCGTTTCTCTTTTCTGTACATAGTAATAAATAATTGTAGAATCCTTTGCTATTACATTATTCCGAGTTATGTGAAGTACCCTTATCCTAAATATAATTATTTTTCTATCTGTCTCTAAATTGGACATTGAGTCCGACTAAAACCAGAACTGTAAACTATATTTTATATTATGTACGGAACCCTTTGTGGTGCACTAAACATCTTTTGTCGAGTTTTTATTCATAAATAGCTAGCTACTTCAGATAAGATGTTATCACTTACGACTGTTTCGCACGATGCGTCATAAACATGCATTTATACAGTACACGTGATTAGTCACGTTCCATTATTATTCTTAGTATGGAAAAACAACAAAAGAATTAACGTAAGTATCAACAGGAAAAGGAATAAAAATGGAAAATTGAAAGTGAATGTATGAATTTGTGTATAAACAGATGTCGTCCACTGCTTGGAGACTGCATTTTTGCATCATTTTCATTAAGGCATTAGACATATCGTCCCTCGCACGACTAACTCTCCTATCTCAAATTTTTGGTGAATTTAGTTTGGACTTTATGTAATTGAAATAGGGTTGTTTTTAAAAACTTAAGAAAAATGAGATAGGAGAGTTAAGTCCTGCGAGGGACGATAAAGTAAGTAAGTTATAAAGACGTTTAAGTAAATATTGTTTTAGAGCATTTTGTAGATTTCAGTAGAGCTAAAGCAATGGCCACGTGCATAATTTGTATTGAGATTAGAAGTTATATCAATGACTCACTGTGTTCACTACGTGACTTTTGAATTAATAACGAAAATGAAGATAACTTCAGTATTTATAAACACGATAGAACAAAAATACTTTTCTAATACTTCTAAGCAGTTAAACGTTAAAGTTTGCTCAATAATGTGGTTCGCTACAATATTTATTTTAATGTCAATTCTGTTTATTGTGAGTGTGTAAATTTTATTCAGCTATTTACAAAAAAAAATCAAATTTAAAAAACGAATTCTTAGGCTTGTCGTACAATAGCAATTTTAATATTTAACAAACATTTCAGCTGTTACCGCTTCTGTATTAATTAAGTATTTTACATCTGTGATTACATAACCTGTAATTCTGTGATTGGATCCGGTCTTGGCCCCCGAGTGCGGAGTATGGCCTAAGGCGTAACCTTCCCGAGGTATGGGAAGAAACTCACCGCAGTATGGAGTGGGGATGACAGCAGTTACTAACGTAATTGGATAGGACTTCCAAATATTGTGGAACAAATTGTATCAATAAATGTCATTTCTTTCAGTCTCAGTCGAAACCTTTGGAGAAAGAAAGCCTGACGTCTTCTGAAAAAGTGTTCGATGGTGTTTTGGACAAAACAGTCAGCTGTATGGAAGAAGCTTTGAAGCCGTACCTGTCACTCCTCAATGATGAGGACCAGGAGCACTGGAAGGCTATCGGAAGGGAAGGCATTAGAAGCTATGTCGATCATATTGTGAGTACAAAGATTTAGCACCTGCTAATCTCTTTAGTAAATAAATACCATTAACAAAAATATAAGTGGACTGTGCTAATTTCGAACTGACTGTGAAAATTTCGGGAAAATCACAGAGAATAAAAATGGGTTTAATTCATGGGTAAAAGCCTACCGTAACATATTACAACTTTTTGTTACACTTTTCTTTTTTAACACGCTTTTATGCGCAATAATATCAGCACTGCCTATTTGATTTTTTGTTCCATTCCATTATTGGTAAAGTGTTACACGTAATACACGGTATCGTCTGTGGCCGCTGACGGCAACAAGACACAAAGTTCTATTTGCTCTGTTACTTACAAAGTTACCTGAGCAAGCAAGTTTGTTTGCTTGCCACAAACACTGACTTAGATGCAAAGTGCCTTCGGAAGATCCTGTTAAAATGATATAATGGTAATAATGCTTATATAGGATGCTCCACAAACTCCCAGGACTCTAACTAAGATTTCTGTTCGTGAACCTGAACATTTTTACCGAAGGAGCGCATAATAATTTCGTAAAAGTTTTTGACTGTTTATTAATTTGGCTGTTTAAACCGTTTTATTTTATTTGGGAGCGCTTGATAGATTCCAATGTTACCTGATGTTAAATGTTTTTAAAACATTATATTAATTTAGAATTATTTAGAATAACTTCAAAGTAGGTATTTCTAGTGAAATATTTCTTGAAACCAATGCCGATTGTGATTTCGCAAATTTTGATTCAAATTATTTTTTTACTCACCTGACCAAGTGGAGAGTAATGTTTTCGGACTATATGTATGTAATGTATGTTCATTTAATTGTTACCGCTTTTAGCTTTCTAGCTAAAGGCTTCATAGATTTTGGATCGCGAAGTGTCGTTAAATTCTGTTTGATACTCAGATTGACATTAAGATGCAGTTTAAGCAGTTGTGCATTTTTTTCATTAATTTGGCTATTTAAGTATATGCTTTACAAATCCTTTGAATCATAATCTTTATCAACCTAGAATAAATTGCTTACCATCCATTCTGAACTTGTATAAGTAAACGACGTTTTCTGAAAAGTAAGTCAAAATGTGTTTTTCTTTGCAGCAAGATTACTTGAAAAATAGAGACGGAGCCCCTTACAGAGGCAGATACACGTCTGAAGAAGAAGAAGAAAGCAGAGACGGCCTGGACAGTTCCGAAGAATACATCGAATTCATTGCTGGTCCTTTAAGAGAATATGATGCTGAAATCATCGTTGAAGAACCGGAACTTACTTCAGAGATCGTAGAAATAGAAAATTTAAGAAGAAAGTAATGAGTCCAATACTAGTGTTAATAATTTTTTTGTGAACAGAAACTATTTCGTTTTCAGTTATAGCAGATGTAACATAAATATTAAAATTTGGAAAGTGACTTTAGAGGAGTCTTCGCCCCATAGTTTTGATAGCTTGAATAGAGTAATGTTTTAAGCGCATCGAGTTAACATTTAACCTCTTAAGGCCTAAGATTAATTTAGGAACGTAGTAATTGCGGCCCAATGACCTAAAAAAATTTCCCTAACGCTTGAACTTAAATGTGGTTCATTCAGAAATGGAGTCAATATTCAAATTGTATTGTGTTTCAAACTCGTGAAAATCAGTTCAAATTTTAGGTAGTTTTGTCTGAACTACTACTAAATCTATGTCATAAAAATAGGACTTTGGACCTTACGAGGTTATGATTAGGTAGAATTTAGTAAATTAAGTTTCGACCATACAAAAGATATCAAAGAGTGCTGCATTACACGTTGATGTATTTTCTACGTTCTACCAAAAATAATTAAAAACCCTGTCAAAACTAGCTACGAGTCTTCTTTCTGAAACAAAACAAATCAAGAAAACTGACACTCCAAATCTGTTAAGCAATTGTGGAGAAAATCGGCCAATGCGCATGTACAAATAAATACATATAGAGCGGATTATTCAAGGTTGTTTAAAAATCTTATCTCACTAATAATTTAAATGTGAAAGTGTGGGTGTTTATTTGTTTGTTAGTTCCACTTTAACACCGAAACTACAGAACGGACTGAAATGAAATTTGGTAAGTAGGTAAAGTACTCGGCTAACACACAGGATACTTTTTATCCCGAAAAACTCGAGGATTTCAGGAGGAATCGCTTAAAACTGAAATTTTTACTTTGTCTCTAGATGGTGCTTTCTCTCGACCCAATTCTGAAGTCCACGAAGACGAAGTCGCGAGCGGAAGCTAGTTGGTATACAGGGTGTAAGGGACAGGTTTCCGAAAACTTTAAGGGCTTGCTCAGTAGACGAAACTGTAAACTTTCCACAAGATTTTTTTTCAGGAAACGAAAAAAGAAATTGGCTTCTCCATACAAAATTATAAACTTGATTGGACAGTTTGTATGGAGAAGCCGATATTTTTTTCTTCATCATCAAATTCTTGTGGAAAGTTGTTCAGTTTCGTCTACTGAGCAACCCCTTAAAGTTTTTGAAACCTGTCCCTTACACCCTGTATATAAAACACGTAAATTGGAACTTCTCATAAACGATTCACAAAAAAGCTCTCTATGCAAATAGGACAAACAGTTTTTTCGAATTGGTTTATTATGAGTAGAAGGTCTCTTATAGAAAGATACTACTAATACAAGCCGTGTATCGATTTAGTTACAGCATGTATAATATAAGAAACCCGCAAATTAACATTCGACATTTCAAAACATTATCGACTAAAACCCTTCTATTCTACGTTGTTGTGTTTTAAAAATGAAATAAGTTATCAATTATTGAAATGTATTTTTGATAAAGTGGAAAAACAATAGCTAACGCAATTATAATCCGTAACTAAACAAT
Organism: Coleophora deauratella; assembly: GCA_958295455.1. Lineage (NCBI taxonomy): Eukaryota > Metazoa > Arthropoda > Insecta > Lepidoptera > Coleophoridae > Coleophora > Coleophora deauratella. Next base: position 5,910,937 of record OY282393.1, read on the forward strand.
AGCCATAAAATAATATAAAATAGTTTTAGAATGTGAAATTACTCTCTACACCTCAACGCAAGAATTCAATTGTGAGAACAATGAACAAAACCACAGTCGTTATATTTTTAGCCGTCTGTCTTATCAGTGTAAGTACTACTGTTTTACATTAATATAAAATATGATAATAAACATTATTTTAAAAATAAGTGTTCTGTATTCAAATTCAATAAATGAACTTGAAAATCACGTCAATATCTGGCCATCTTCATTACATATCTCTAATATTTTTATAAGTAAGTCTTTTAACTTTTAGGACCAGTTTGAGACGATAATAATACGTATGCTTGAGATATCTAAAAATATTGTAATCTATTATATCCACATTAGAGCTATTAGATCGTACAGTCCCAGAAAGTCTAGTTGTCAAAATGTCCTGTGTTAACTTTCAATAAATGCCACTAAAGCACGAATTCGGTTGGTTGCCGGGACTCTGTACCGAGCACACGTCTAGAATAGTTTCAACGTTATTTTTGTAATGGAGAAATAGCTGTGATCCAGATTCGGAGATAAGCGATTATAAGAAGAGGATTAACTCGGGAGACAGCTCTTTTTTTCCGAGTTCCAGCAGCAAATTACCACGTGGAGCGTCTTTAAGTGCCATTCACTTGACATTGGGGTTTCACCATTATCTTATGAAGATTTTCCCAAATATTCGCTTATCTCTTTTCACTTGGCATTGGCAAAATTACTCTTTATTGTTGTGGAATGCCATAGAGAAAAGAAGTAGAAGAAAAAAGCACGAATTCAATAAAATCAACTACAGGTTTATGCTGATTTGCTGGGCGAGTTGCAGCAATCTGTCGGTCAGATACAAAAATACAAGAATATGTTCGACCCTAAAAATCTTGCTCAAGTCGTTCAAGATCCCATGAAAGCGGTAAGTAATAAGAGAACAGGTGGACTTTTAGTTAATGATTTTAAATCTTCATGGCTCTAGATTTAAAATGTCTGAAAAAACTTAGTGAATCAAAAACAATGCCCGGTTTTTGCTGTCAAAAGAAGAAGAAACAATGAAAAATAATCTTGAATTACTTGTATTTTCTTAGAAAGAAATAGATCGATTCATTAAAATTTCACATACATAATAAAAGTGCAAAATGTAGGGAATTACAATAGTGTCTTCAATATTTAATAAGTATTTTCATTTTATTTCAGTTAGACTTCCTGAAGCAGCTGGCAAGTTAGAAAAAATTGGAGCCGTTTTTTCATAATTGTCCAAGTTGTTTTTGTTATTTGAAATTTACTTTAAAACATTTCATCTGATCATAGTACGATATTTTGTTTGACAAAATTGAAATTTCCTTATGTTTCACTAGCATATACATATTATAAAATAAATAACTTTTAAAAAGGTACTCAAAATAATTAGAAAATAAGTACCTAATAATTGTTTTCTTGGCAAATATAAGATGTGTTATTTGTATGCTGTGATTAAAATGGTTTATTGTGTTAAAAGTAACACCTTAACGATGTTTGCAACACCATCATAGTTAAGATTTACTCGTACTATAGTTACACCTATATCAACGTTTATTTAGTCTCTCAAAATTATCCATGTTATAGTCTATTTAGAAAAAATAGTTTCTTTGCAAAAATCCGAAATACTAGAGAGTACCACAAAATAGACACAGAAGGTCCGCTCAATACAAACCACTAAAATCGTAAGCATATCCATGCTTATAGAAATATACGGTCGTTCGAGACAAGGTCACGATCGCACAGTACGTGATCTTGCCTACAACGACCGTATACGTCTATAAGCATGTATATGCTTAGGATTTTTGTGAGCGCATTGAGCGGACCTTCCGTATCTATGTATTTTAGGGTCCTTACGAAATACCTAACAAAAAAATTACCACAGCTTCTACTCATGAAACTGAACAACTATTCTTAAGAAACCTATACTTAATTTGCAAAAAAAAATTGGAGTTCGTAATTGATCAACTGAACCGCCAATTTTGTATGGGAGGTCCAACAACTTTTTTGCGAGTTGAGTACAGGTTCCTTTGGGAAAGTTGATCAGTTTTATGAGTAGAAGCCACTATTAATTTATTTTCAGGTATTTTATAAGGACACTATATGTTACTGTTACTGTGTTACTGTAATAGCCCGAACTAAGGTCAATCCTAAGATTTACAAACTTAGTGGTAAAAGTCCAGCTTAACCTAACCTAACTTACATTTACCAACTCATATTGGTAAATCTTAAGATTTACGAATATACGGGCTTTTACAGTAATACATTATAAATGTAATACAGCATGGCCAGTCCCTGGTTACCTTTAAAAGCTCACCCTACGAGTAAGATCGGGTGACGGTTGCAAATAAGCCACGTAACACACATACTCATTTACGCGTGTACGAGTATAAGCGTCATATTATATTTATAATTTTATGTATAATTTAGTGCGGCTTGCGTGGTCGCGTCGATCACACAGGATAACTGACTAGAAACACGGTCACAACCTGGACGGGTTTGACTTTTAGTGGCATTTATCTCGACCGTTTCCATGCTTCGCAAGGCACATTAAGCCGTTGGTGCCGGTTGATATTAGTAGATAGCAGTCGTTTAGCCAAGTCGGAGGCCATGGGCAGCTTGAAAAGTTCTGACACTGGGGTCGGCCTGACTTTGCGACTCGGTTTGATTCGTAGTCTGTTTTTTTATCATTCGGATTTCTGTGATACGATTATAATTGTACTGCAATATCTACAACCTTATTTGTTGACAACTTGACACCTTTATACAATTATACAGTGTCCTCAGTTTTCCATTACTCACAGTTTACATAGAATAAATCAAAGCGTGTACTTATATACCTGGACATGGACACACAGAAACAGTTTAAAAGCCTTCTTTGGCTTTGTATGTCTCACGAAGTTTAAAATGCTGTTCAAATTAATTTTATTTTACTGTGCGTTGTCTGTGATAAATGACGTAAGTTTAGTTTTGTTATTTTATTACTAGCTTTTACATTTATTAACTCTAAATGAGTACTAAAAACAAAAAAAAAATTGTTTGTAGTTTTTGCGCAACAAATGGCAACAATTGTGTTTTTATACAATATTTTTGCACAAGTAATGCTTTATCGCTTGTCCTAGATCCGGTAAAAGATAGATCCTAGTCAATAAAAGTGAGGTGCAGTATTTCATTTAAAAGGTCGACAATCCACTATTTAATTATTTTAGTTACTATAGAGTTAACTTGGTAGACATATTTGACAGTTAAAGTGATAGTTACTAAAGTGGTATTGGTGTTGATTCGGTGTGTACGATTAAACTTATTTGATAGGACTAAACTTAATTTAAGCATCCTATCCTTGTCTTTTCGATACAGATAGAAAAAGGCAAAACACTTAAATTAAGTTTAGTTCTGTCAAATAATTTTAATCGTGAAAACCGAATCGATATCAGTGTCTATGTTTTTTTGGGTACTAAAAAATTTTATTATATGGACTACAATAGGTGCGGCGGCGTATGGGGGCCGTCCTGTTTGCAATTTCATTTTTAAATCAAAGAAATAATTAAAAACGTGATGGTCAAGCTAGTACATGGATACCTCGTTTTAAGACTTGTATGAGATACTATTATAAAATACTATAGATAGCGCCACTCATGTAGGCTTTGCACTGTCCTTTGTCAGTCGGAAATCTGGAGTTCGCGCAGATGTTCCACTTCCTTTCTGCAACGATTATTAGGAGTTTAAATTATACGTATTATTAAAATTATTGAAACAAATACCTGCTTCAGACGTGCGCGCATCCTAAGACCGCTGATGGACAAAATCAGCAAGTCAATCCCCTAGAAGCCTTTCAAAAGAACCTCGAAATGTTCAAGAACTGTGTCGATCAGAGTTTGGCCAGAGCTGTAGACCAGGTCAATGAGAAGCAGCTGAAACCTGTTCTTAGTGCTGTGGGAGACTCTTTGAACCGAGTTTCTAAGGCGGTAAGGTTAATTTTACCTACATATATTATCATGTCGAATTTAGTTTTTTTTTAACCGGTACACGGACGGCACTGGACAAGTTCTCAAGCTTACAGGTGCAAGGACACGTAATGCAACAAAACAGATTTGCCGTAATCTGTGGGAAGATAGCAGTCGTATGCACGAGCCAGTTTACCTTATTCTAAATGCAGAATGCTACCTGGTTAACAGTCTAAATTAAGACAAGTTTATAGCAACATTATAAGTTAAGACATTCTTATGTCAATTGCATAGAGCATACTATCAATTGTAAAGTGGATTTATCTGAGTAGGTACATGATTTCCCAGTTACGGTCTTAGTATATTAAAAAACTCCAAGTTGACTAAAATAGGTTGTGTCAGATGGACATCTTCTGGAGAGTGGATTGTATGAGGCTGAGGGATATCTCTTCTGCTAGAGTAGACTCCTATTAAGAAGTATAAATTATAGGTATTTAATAGCATTAATATCTCCTACGACTTTGTAGCCTTCAGGGCTCAGGGTACAGAGAATTGATATACGAGTATGCTTATGTCATAGCCTAGCAACGTTCTATTTTGTATGTCAGTCTATGTTAGTGGATGAAGGCTCCCTGTGAAATGTTGTCCCAAATAATAACACTATCTCATCTTGACGGCCTCCAAATTGGGCCTTTAAAATATACAATATTTTTTGGATCCACTGTAATTTTTTTATTAAAATATTTCCCTTCTTTTTCAGTTTGATGATTTAACAGCGACTACAAAAGGATATGAAAAGAAAAAATGAATTGCTATTTATATTTCTATATTATAAATTAATTATTAATAAATTTTATATGTTTTCTTATTTTTTATACTGAAGTATTCTGTTTTTTTTTTTAGGTACGAGGACCTTAACAGTAATGCATTAAAAATTCTTAAATTAACTCATTAAATAATTGTTAAATATGGCTATCAATAAAAACATAGTAACACAGCTTTGATTGTCACATTAAGAAAACTTAAACTAAAAATTATTTACTAAGCACAGAAAAGTTGTTCGGAGTGAATTTCTTAACATAAAATAATTTCAAAAAAAGGTTGGTTATAAATGTACATACTTTATTGAGTATCGGATATAAATTATAAATATTGCCCTTCTGTATCAATTCCGCGCTGCCAGCGCTCTGGTAATTTTCTAACACCAAGATACTTTCCAGTTTCTTTTCCTTGTCGAATCTCAGTGTCTATGGCATTACGAATGGTGTTCCCATACTTGTAGGCCACACCACCAATAGCTCTTTAACGGTATTCGCAGGGGCTCAGATTGGCAGAATAGGCAGGTTGAATTATGGAGGTACTTCAATGGGATTGAGCACCAACATAAGCCAAGCGGTGTACTTGCGATCACCATGACAATGTTTCATGTGGTTCTTGAGGAATCGAAGATATCTCTCCTGTTCTACAGTTTTCTTTTCAGACGTAATTTCGTAATAACAAATCCTTTTAAAATACATTGCTAACATCATCATGAATTTAGGTCCGTAAATTTTTGACGGGGCTACTGGACTTGGCCATTCCATTGTTTGTCGGATCTTTTGCAGGTACACAACAGTGTATGAGAGGCGGTTTGTTTCCTGCTTGTAGTCGCAAATGATTCTGAAGTATTCTGCACGCATTTCCAATTGTATTAGATTAAATTCACGACGAACCCATTTCGCATAGATTTTTCGCATTTCCAGGTTCATTTTCGTGTCAAATGATTTTAGAGATTCCTAGATTGGCCGACAAGAACCTCAGGCCCGACATCTTGTTTAGTTTAATCAGAGAACTTGTCTCTGGTTTAATGCTTTCCCCATTGCTTCAACTCATCTTTCCGTTTGATGGTTAGTACACTGGCCCACAGAGATATCTGAACCCCTTACTAAAACTATTCGTAATACATGGTGAATTACGGAGAGATTCAGATATCTTTGTGGCTGTTTGTACTATGAAGCCCACCCAGTTGATCTCGAACGTCATATTTTTTAATTTAATTTTCGATACCACGTGCGAACGGTAGAATCATCGAGCGAATTATTTCCTGTCACATTGTGCAGTTGTCGAATGTCAGTTTAATTATTTCCTGTCACATTCAGCTGCATAATGTCCCTGAGCAAACAAAAACTTGATAACGACCCGATAGTCATAAAGGTCAAAGATTTGTTTGAGATGTACCAATTCTTGCAAATGAATTACCTACATATTTCTATTCTATTCTATTTAAATTTTTAATTTTCACATTGATCTATTACGCGACTATGCGTGCAGCATGTAGTAATACATGAAGTACACTACACAATGCATTATCGTCACGCGCACAAAATCCAAACATGTATAAACTTCTTATTAAAGAGTGGATAACCTAATAGCATATTTTTTAACCGGCTTCAAAAAAGAAGGAGGTTTTCAATTCGACTGTATGTTGTTTATTTTTGTGTGTATGTTACGTGATTACTCCGCCAATTATACATCGATTTTGATTCTTTTTTTGTTTGGTATATCTAAGTATTATCATACTTCAGAGGTGGTCCCATATAAATTTCATCTAAATTGATTCAGCCCTTTTCGACAAAATCTACAAAAACAAAAACAGCAAAATTGTAGTTGTTACGATTGATGTTGGTTGTTTTAACGTGTTCAGTGTTGTCAATTATTTCTTAAATATACGTATTACATTCCTTGAAAAAGTTTTGGCATACCGTTTCTTTTACCTTTGATATACATATTAACTTACCTACTCTACGTGTCGTTATTTCGTTTAAAAATGCTAGAAAAACGCTTAAAAGGGCTTCAGGAGGATCAGTTTCACCTGACGATTTTTATTTATTTTGTAATAGGGTTACTGTCCTAAACAAACTGAATTCAGGTGTGTACCTGAGACGGGTAAGTAAACATAGCACGGGTCAATGCCTGTGTGTTTGTGTATTTATAAAGTTACAATAGATATAAAAACAGCTACGTTTTAGTTTCCATAGCAGTAAAGCAAAACTATGCTGAGTGGGGGCCCTTTCTTGGTAGGAAGTGATTGACGCAGCACCAGATAACAATTAAGCAACTAAATATTATGTAAGTTATTTTACTTTTTTCTCTAACAGTTTTTTATATTCTCTACTAATTATAATTAAAATTAATATACTGTAAATCTTATTTTGAATATTTTCTCTCTTGTCTTATACCTATAACTTACAGAATACTAATTATACCATACCATACCGTACCATAACTGAGTCACGTTAGAAATTTAGCATTTGTAACATACGTCCCTTTCAAGATTTAGAGATGTAGATAAATATGCTTTTTAAAATATCGATATTTAAGTTGGCGAAATGGGGTGTTAAAGTGCGCATGGTAAATGGTATGTCCAAAGAGTTAAATCAGCTGTTTGATTACGTCCAAAGTGAATGCGGACTAAATCGGCGAGCTCCATTAGTTTTATCTTAAATTAGCTTCCGCCCGCGACTTCGTCCGCGTGGACTTCAGAATTGAAAGAAAATGTTAAGATAGCGCTATCTAGTGACAAAGTGGAAATTTTGAGTTTTTAAGCATTCCTACGGGAACCCTTAATTTTTCCAGAAATAAAAAGTATCCTATGTGTTAGCCGAGTGCTTCATATATCTATCTACCAAATTTCATCCAAATTCGTTTAGTAGTTTCGGCGTGAAAGCGGAACAAACAAACAAAAAACAAACATCCATACTTTCGCATTTATAATATTATAATATAATATATAATAAATATAATAATAATAATAATATTAGTGAGATGAGATGAGACAACAATATTAGTGAACGATTAGTTAGAAGATGCCAAAACGTATAAAAGTCGGCTACTCGCTTTGACTTTCGTGTCGATGTTTTCTAATGACTTCAAAAAGAAGTTTTTGTAGTCCGCTGTATACTTGTTGAAATATATATGTGTGCACTGGACGAATTGGACGTTTTTCACTGACAGTTTGCAGCCGAAGCAATTTTTTTTTGTGAGATTCGCTACTATGGTTCTTAAAGTTTGTTTTTTAGACAGTGATTTTCATTATTTTTGTTATTACAAAGAAAAATCACTAAAGTACCGTACCTAAGTAATTTCGTTGATATATTTTGTATGACCGAGACATTTCACTTAATCTACGTATGTATAAACATGTGCAACAAAACGACCCAAAGTAGAAATATATTTTTAAGTATAAGGTGAAGATGTTAAAATGTAACGCTACGCTTTATAGTTTTAACATTCTTAAAAATATTACGTAAAACAACATCCAACATTTAAATAGAAATTAAATAATATTATTGATATACAATATCCTAGATTGTCATTTAGGGTCACGGAAGTGCACCACAAATTTACGCTATTTACTGCATCGTAAACACTGCTATCGCTAACGATTCTACCTAATGCTTCCCGGAACCTTTCCATCAGTAGAAAACAAGTCAATTAACATCAGTCTATTGAGGACCTATTGGCTGTTCATTTACCGATTGGCCCGATCCTAGCCTGACCCCCCGCCCGATAAGTGAGCAAACAAACTGAATATATAACAGATCCCGCTATGACCCACGATATCACACTGGACTACGTTGTAGAGAGCTACGCACGACTTTGTTTGTGAGATTAAAATAAAATTTACTAAAAAATGAACAAAGCTCTTATCGTGGTTCTGGCTGTCTGCCTTGTCAGCGTAAGTACATTATTTTATACTTTATTAAAGAGTTTTAAAACAAATACTTTATCTATTGATTTAATGTTTTATCAAGTTTATTTTTGATTGAATTCACTGATGTCGATAATGATAAGCCTTCATTTTATTTCTATTAAAAACCTAACAGCGTCCAACTAGCTATATCCATAATAACCCATATGAAAGAAATATACGAATATTCCTGTCGACGCAGTACAGTAAATAATCAAAACAACAATAATACTGTCCATGTACCATTGCAGTTTGAAATTGCATTTAATTATTGTTGTTCCTTTTTATTTGTACAATAAAAAGTATTTATATCTATTCAAAATTTCAAAGGCTTAACAGTGAAAAGGAGACTTATAAATTACAAAATATTCATATCAACAGGTTCATGCTTTTGTGAAACGTGATGCAGAGAAAACAGAAGCAAGTTCTACTACTTTAGAGGAGATTAAGGAAAAAGCTGATAAGATGTTAAAGGAAACTGGCGATAAAATAAAGGGTTTCTTCGATTCTGACGCCGTGAAGGAGTCACTTGACCCAGAGAATATGCAAAAGAAGCTGCAAGAAGCTATGGATACTGTCAAAAAATTGGTAAGTGAAAGTGGCCTTCCACTTTAGACCTCAAGATCGGCAAGGCACTGATAACACTTCTTTCCCTTCCCTTCGATAGCGGCGGATACTATTTTCAATAAGGTGGGGCCATTAGACATTTGTCATCTTACTCAATAAAAAAAAGTTTAACACTATAACAATAACTGTATAGAGCTGTAAGTATTTTATTACACCTGAAAACTTCAAGTGAGTAAATACAAAAATATTCTTTATTGCCTTACTGACAAACAAAAATATCTTAAAAATAGATGCAAACAATGCAAAGGCTGACTTATCGCTTTGAGCGATTTCTACCAGGCCTCCGGTGGCCACCTTAGTAAATGTGCAAGATCTAAAATATTTTCTAAATTTGTCTCTGCCGAAATGCGAAAACATCCCTTCCACATACCTTAGTACTTTGTCTCGGATTCCTTCTCTGTCAACTTTTATAATTTTGAATCATTGTTATTATTTAACTTCTTCATTGCTATCGACCCATACGAGTATCGTCCCCACTGCAGGGGCATGGGTCTCTTCCCATACGTCGAAATACTCTACATATGGGGGCCAAGTCCGGATTGGAGTAAATTCTTCATTACGAAATTTAAAAAAGTTTTTAATTATTTTTCATTTCAATACCTATATGATAAACTTACTACAGAAAATTTGAAATATTTTAAACCTTTGTATTAAAAGACGTATGCAGACGAATATACAGGGTGTAACAGAAGTGTGTGACAATACTTTAAGGTTGGCTTTTACCCATCAAACTGAACAACTTTTGTTCTACAACTTTGTTAAAATCGCAAAAAAATTTTTGGACTTTTCATACAAACTTGGTTCGCCAGCTGATCGATTTGTATGAAAAGTCAAAAAAAAAAATTGCGATTTGAACAAAGTTGTAGCACAAAAGTTGTTCAGTTTGATGGGTAAAAGCCAACATTGAAGTATTGTCACACACTTCTGTTACATCCTGTATACAGGGTGTAAAGGACAGGTTTCCGAAAACTTTAAGGGCTTGCTCAGAAGACGAAACTGAACAACTTTCCACAAGATTTTTTTCAGGAAACGAAAAAAAACATTGGCTTCTCCATACAAACTGTCCAATCAAGTTTATAATTTTGTATGGAGAAGCAGATTCTTTTTTTCGTTTCCTGAAAAAGTTTTTTGTGAAAAGTTGATCAGTTTCGTCTACTAAGCAAGCCCTTAAAGTTTTCGGAAACCTGTCCCTTACACCCTGTATAGCATTGTTAATTAAGAATGAATAAATATAAATTTTAATATACGATTTCGCTGAGATTGGATACATTTTGGGATTCCTCATACGAAATGTATATGAATATAACATGAAGCTGATCAATGTATATAAAAAAGTTTAATATTTTACTTATAATTAGTACTACTCATGTTATGTCATGTAGTATTTGAAGACCACGCGGGAAGAACAAGGAATATCAAGTATTTACGAGAAAATCGACGTTCTCGTAAACACTTTAAGAATAGAATAGAAAATATAAACTGACATTCCTTGTTCTTACAGCTTGGTCTTCATTTGTTTTCTCGATATATTTTTTAATAACTATTTCGAAAATTTCCCTTTTAACAGTACGTGTAACCTAAGCCTTAAAATGTAATCATTTTGTCTTTTTTATTTCAGTTTGACACCAACACAGTGAACGCCGAAAAGAAGGAATAAGTATAGTACATAAAGGATATTGTTTATTTATTTATTAAAAAATATACGACAATAAAATCACATAAAACATTTTTTTCCAACTCTTCGGATGTCTACAAGATATAACCTCACTACAAGCTAACCTTTAATTAAAAATGCGATTGAAATATTATTTTCAAAACTTTCAAAAGTATTTATACAGGTTTTTATTCAAATGAAGCGGCTACGTGACTTTTCCGCTTGCGCACTGAATGTATTAATTTGTAGTAGTATGTATGTGAATGTATTAATATTAGTAGCAGATATTAATTTGTAGTAGTATTCTTATAACTATAACATAAAAGTTTCAAAACTGTACCACAAATATTTCGAAAGTTTTTAAAAATATGGTCGCTACAACGTTTTTCCTTAAAAGGCTCGATCGACGTTGTTCTGATTTTAAGTCTCCAGCAGGTCAAAGACCCATAGACCGATCGACCATAGGAAGCATAGTGATATCAAAGAACAGTCACTATTGTCCCACCCTTGACACTCCATAAAAATATCTGGTCACTATTACTGCTATACAGGGTGTTAAAAAAGTACGTTTGAAATTTGAAGGGGTTACTCAGAATCAAGTATAAAATACAGGACAAATATTTAAAAAAATCTAGAAGAATCTAGAGATCTAGAGTTTGCATGGGAAACTGAAAAAGAAATTGTAGATCGGAATTTTTCATTATTTTATTGTATTCTATACTTAATTCGAGTAACCCTTTAAAATGTCAAACGCAATTTTTTAACCTTTTGACCGTACCTGCAGGGGTAGGGATGAGGTCGTATTTAGAGAGGGGTAGAGAGCGGCGATACTGCATAACGGTAAGTATTAATCTATAAACTGTGCTATTGCCAGCCTCATGCCACTCCAACAAGTCAAGGGTGAAGGTTACGGCCAGAGAGTTGTCCTTCAGTCATTCCGGTCACTCCTACGTATATATAGGGTGACTTTAAATTAGTTCTTGATACCAAAGGCTATGAATGTGCTCATGATAACAAAAAACTTTCCCTAAATAACCCATAGTCAAATCTAGACTCTTCATACTAATTTGGCCGCTCGGCTGATCGATTTGTATGAAGAGACCAACATTTTTTTTTACGATTTGGCTATGGGTTCCTTAGGGAAAGTTGTTTGTTATCATGAGCACATGCATAGCCTTTCGTATCAAGAACTAATTTAAACTCACCCTATATATTGTATAAGTCAGAGAAGTATGTAGGCACTCGGAGTATAAACATATTTCGGTTGACTTGTATTATAAGGAGCTGACCCTCTGTTGATATCGTGCGTACAGTTCACGGACACTGATAGTAACGTATTTGACTACTAGTAATTTGACTTACTTTTTGTCGCGATAAGCCAAGCTTTGTTCTAAAATTGTAGGCGTAATCATCGTGTTTGATAGATAAGGAATTAAAATATGAAACGAGCAAGTTTTTATGCGATTATAGCCGAACAACTATTTTTTATATTTGTGAAGTCATGATATGTTTCTGGGTAATTCACACACGCTCAACGTGACGCCAAATTAGATGACACTGTAAATAAACTTAACAATTTGTTCCAAGAACCCCATAGTCAATTCGCAATTTACAATCTTACATATTGCTCTGGGTGGGGATTGAACTCATTACTCACGACTCTTGACGTAGAAGTCAGAAGCGCTAACTAGACCATCAAGTCAGCCCCTATTTCCGTTTGAGATATTTCTAACAACGTTCTGTATTCGCAATCCCAGGTGCTCGAGTTTCTTTCCCACCTAATAGAAAATTCTCTGTAAGTTGCGGTGAGCGCAGGTTCGCTGTGCTCGCAGGCTGCTGCCCGATAAGCTTCTGCAAAGCCTGCCCTGATCCCGTTCGAGCCTTCGTCTTTAGATGCTTGTCACAGATTTGCGTTAAACCTTTGACTATTCACGTCTTTTGCACTGGATTTCAGCGACTTGGTTGCGTTTTTGCAAGTATTTATATAATAACTAAGCGTAGATATAGAATCAATTTTACCTACTATCACAAAATGTAAGAGTAATATAAGTATGTAAAGTGCATTCAGGAGCAAAGTCGGCTCGGTCCGGCAAAGACCGTGGGATCCTATTTAAACGCTTTCCACCGCATACGCTAGCCGCGATGAGCCTGTAAGGAAGGGGACTTCGTTTTATTCTATCGAGGAAAAGCGGTCGAGAAACATTCCTTTATGTAAATTGACACAGTCCGCTCTTGAGCCAAAAGTTTATTTTAAAAGGAAAACATATAAATTGAAAAAGTAGGTAGGTCCTTTCTACGCAGTAATAATAATATTTCGGAAAAAATATAGATGGTCATTTGGGTCCAAACGAACCCAAGACCATCGGCTCTAGAAGTCAGGGGTACTAACCACTGTGCTGCCATAGCAAATCAGTCATATCAATCAAATTTGTCTGGTATTTGTCGTTCCGGTATTTTGCTTACAAAACATTTCCTTTTCGATATTAACCAGTACTCTTTTGATATTACAAATGATGGTAAAATTAACAACGTACTATAAACTTGGTCTTCTGGCAAAGACATCGTAAAAAATACCAAAAAATAATGTAATTTTATCTGTGCTCTGTTATGCGTATTACCCATAAACATACATAAGCGTAACCTTTTTGCTAGTATGAAACATGATCTGGAATCCGTACCCAATCACCCCGAGTCCGAGGCACATTCGATCATTGTCAAAGAAGCACACGGTAATCTCCGGACGGAGATGTATATCCGGTCCGTGGAAGCAGGTGCTGCGGTAGTCGGCATTTGTTTGATTTGACTTGCGGAAGATAGCAGGGTCCGAAGATTAAGGGAACAAACGACCTGCAGTAAAGGTGTTATAACTTGGCAATGATTGCGGCTCTTTCAAGATTCCACATACTCGCACAAATGCTATTGCACTAAACGAGGCGTTCTTTTAACGGTGGAAAGTAAGTATTATTATATTATTATATTATATTTATTTATTTGTTTATTTCAGGCAACGAGGGCCATATAACATATACAATAACAATATGTATTGTACAATTCTGTCATTTTAATGATGGATGTGAAAATATCCACGCTATTATTTGGTTTAAATGTGTCAAATTATGCACTTCCACTTTTTAAATAGATGAAAAAACCTTTCCATACAAAAATTGTAAATCCAGTACGTTTATTTAAAAAATAGTAGAACAAAAGTTGTCACATTTTACCTGAATACTCGCCTGCATGAGTTCACATCTGCCATAAAAATACCCTCTATACATTTTTTTATCTTCGAAGAAACGTTATTTATTTTGCTTAGTACAGAATGTAACTGTTTTGTTATCTGTGGTAAAATATATTGTAGTGTACAAATAACAGAATAGTCTTGTTTATAAGGCTATATACAGGATGTCCTTCAATAAAGTGCACAAACTAAAAGAGGTGAAGTAATAACGGATTTGATCGACAAAACACATTAAAAATTTTATAAAAAATCTTCAGTATAACAAAACCTAACAAAAATTTTAAATTTCTTGTGCTTATAGACATAAGGCTACTGTAATCATTGCATATAATTTTCTAGGTATGTGTAGTCTATCCATTACTAATCATTAATGTTTTTTATTTCAATACAATTCACCCGGTAGCTCAAAAGATATGTAATTTTTCGTAAATCTAAAAAAACACAATTTAATGGGTTATTCTTAAATATAAAAAAAGTCCATAAAATTTGGTCATATTTCACCCCTTTCCGTTTGTGGACTTTATCAAGGGACACCCTGTATATACATATAATGATAACATTGAAGCAGAGAAGATGTCATCACCTTAATATGTCCATTCCTTTAAGAGAACAAAAGATGTACCCTTTTTATATTCCTTTGGCTACTTTTGCTTTTCTTTGTGCTTAAATTTGTTTTGCAAAAAATATATCTTCATTTTTTAAAAGAGTTGTGAGTTTGACAGCATTTCTTTGATGTAGCTTACGACCTAAAAAGCTTTGTTTGTATACTTTCTTTTATATGTATAAAAAAAATAAAAAAAAACAAAAAAAAACAGAAAATAAATAAGAGTCCGCCGTGGTAAATAATATCTATTTAAAACTAGGTAGCTTGTGCTCCTTATTGCGTACGCGGAGAAGTTGGGTTACCCTTTTTTCCGGGATAAAAATATCAAAGATTTTAGTAAGGGTTACATGGAAAAGTTTGTTCAAATCGGTTAAGCCATTATGCATAACAAAGTATGTTTACGAGTTTATTTTAATTATACGTATACCTATACATGAATCTTGTCCTCGAACGTTTTTTGTAAGCCAACGTAAACATTTGATGTAATTACAGCCTCATTTTAACTTTAACTAAAACATAACAAGTAATTGTAGCGAGTTCCTTCCTATTTTGGGCTTGAGCAAATAGTTCAATTATAGGACTGGAGGGCAAGCTCATCATCACACTACTCCTACATATAAAAAATGAGGAATGCAGATACGCGAAAGATTTGATAAAAGTATGTATTCATGTTATTTTGAAGTTATTATTTTGATATTTTTGCTACAATTTTACTGAAAAGATATAAAACTCACTTCCGCTTCGGATTGGTAGCAAAAAAGAGCATAAATTTCAACCTTAACCTGAGATTTTTGCATTATCATATAAAATACAAGATTACGCCAACGTTTTGTTTATAAATTGATCTCATTTGAGAACATTAAATCGTTCCATACGAAATATTTTCGATCTGATTCTTTCGATGTAAAGTAACCATATAAATAGAGTAAAAGTAAACTCAGAATCTAAAATTAAAAGTTGCCAGTGCGAAAATGTAGGTGAGTGAAAAAGCAAATCCACTTTTGTTTAGCATTTAAAATATACCCATCTCATTAATATGACACATAACAATTTTAATGGGTTCAAAACGTGAGGCCAACTCATTAACTGCGGGGGTGAATTGAAAAGTGGCGCTCAGCGAACCCGTGGGTGAAGTAAAGAACAAAAGTGCAGATTGACGGCAAGCGGGGTCAGGAATAGTTCTCTATAAATATTCTAAGTGACGGATTTAGAGAAGAGTGAGAAGTATGTAATTAAATAAAACAGCAGGTTTGTCATGGATCCGATAGTAAATATATGAGAATGACACTTTTCATTAGGCGATAGCCATTCAAAGCGTTCAGGAAAATCATGTAATTTGCCTTTTAGAATTTGAAAAATTGAAATACTGAGAATATTTATGAACAGTATTTTACAGTGGGAGGTATAAAATATGACTTTAGCAACCCATATAAAACGAGAACAAAGAAGTATTTTACTTCAAAAAGTGCACATTGATAGAAGAAGAGGCCAGGAAAATGTATCGCGATACAAAAGTTATCAGCTAAAAGACGGCCATTGCTGCACAAAGGCCTCCTCTAAGGGTTTCCACGTCGATCGACCTTGAGCTGCCCCCATACAGCGGCTTCCCGCAACATCATCCGCCCAAATCCGTCCAAAATCATTACATAACGCACTGGCCTAGTCTTATAAGGTGAGATCAACAGTAAATGAATTGTCACAGAGAACTACAAATTGCTATACAGCGTGTGCTTCTATAATAAGAAAGTATATATAAACGAAAATTGGTGAAGCTGGAGCTACTTCTATCGACAAAAAATATATATATTTTAAAAGACGTATTTTGTATAGAATTCTCTACTCTTTTGTAATAATGTTTGATAAGCCAGCGTGTTACTTGGTATAATAATTTTAGACTAATTTTCATGCATGAAATACTGGTGAGCACAAATCTTTTGAAAATTTTTATTCTTTTCTTTTCTCTTCGCGCAATGAACAGCGTAATTATTTTTCACTCGCATATGGTATTTAATGTATTTTTAAAGTTTAATTTAATTTAAATAATTAAGATTCATCTATTTCATACCTATCTGCTATGAAGAAGAAAGTTAGAATACCTTATTATATGCATGACAACGGTTGAAAACGAGTGGAAAGCCATGACGACTTAAGTAAAGAAAAGACTGCAATCTTGTATTTATTAGGAGCTGAAAATTCTAACCAGGGAATAAAGAGTTGCAAATTACGCCAAGGGCAAAGAGCATTACTCTTAAGAGTTTTGGCGAAAACACAATAAATTGTATGAGCTAAAATTATTTTAATTTGCAAAGTCAGCTCTAAGTTGCAAATTGACTTGTATATTAATAAAATTAATTCATAGAAAAAGGAGAAAGTCGTCGAGAATAAATCAAAATATTATCTTTTCGCATATAGAATTCTGTATCATTGATTTGCTTTGGTGACAATCGATTTAGGATTGATGATTTATTTTTTGTACCTCTTCTTAAGTTGAAGAAGAATTGGTCTATACATTCGTGCTAACATTTACTTCGTTGTCAAAGTTAAACAATTCCTCTACTAAATCTATTGTATTCAGAGTTTTTGGCTTCCACTAAATACGAGCGGCGCAACTCGATTAAAACTTAACTGTTTCAAACAAAACACAGTCGAATCTATGAACTTTCGCCCATTTGCAATTTTGATCAATACTTGCCTTTACTTATGCGTATTTTATGAAAAGGGTATGAGATTAATTTTCCGAGGTATGCGAAGGGGACAAATATGGATTGTTAATAAAAATAAAGGGATAGAGAAATAACGAGTCTTTTTTCCTATTTTTAGGTATATTTTACTTTTCACTTTGGGAAGGAAATACTATTTTTAAGTATATGTTTGTTTAACTGAGCCATAGAGTGTACAGGGTGTTAAAAAGTGCGTTTGTTTTAAGGGGTTACTCATAATCAAGTATAGAATACAGGAAAAATATCGAAAAAATCCGCTTTCAGTTTTCAGATAATCAATATAAAAAATACTCATCGCAAAAGTTTGGACTTCCCATTATAAGTTTACGAAGCAACTAATCAATTAATAAAATAAGAACTTTTTTTGAATTAAGTATTGGTTTCTTGGAGAAGGATCAGTTTCTTCAGTAGAAGCCATAGTCAATATTTTTTCAGGTATTTTCATTCCAGACAGACCATTCTTTGAATGGTTTTTGTTTAAAGATAAAAACAATCTATGTTTTTGAATTTATCAACCTGTGTATTTGAATCTACATAATATGAAAAATAAATTCTGCAAAAATATTGGGATTTTTAGATAAAAAATTTGTAACAACGAAAAATAAAGAGACAACAACGAGAAATAAAGCTCAAATACAACGTATGCTACATAAAGACAATATAATCAACTGGAGATGAAAGGACATAAGCAAAAAACTACCGTTGATTCACAAAGGGATATTTAGATAATTACGACGCACGGTTTGGCTAACGAACTGACGTACAATTGGATAAAAAAAATTTTAGGGTTCCCTAACAAAATCCATAATAATCACAAGGGGATGTTTGGGAACAAGCTTTGTAAATAATTTTTATTTTTTGTACTTTACTAACGTGAATCACTACATCAGTCAAAATACGAATTAATGAGGGGATTTCGTTGCTTTGCCGACGCTTTAAAAAACCTTTTTTTAATCCGTCATCGAAGAATCAAACCTTAGGCTTCGGGGAAAATCTTAAATCGCAAACAAATTTTCTAGGTTACTGTGGACAATTTAAAATACTACAGATACAATTTATATGTATTACCTACTAATAAGTACTCATTATAATAATATATAAAATCAGTATCAAATCAAACAGCACGTATTCAAGCATTTGTAGAGCTCATAATTCTTGCCACCACATCAAGAATTTCATTATTCCTCTAATCTTCTCTCACAATAGCGGCGAAAGCAAAGAGTAAAACTATAAAAACTAGCGTGCAAGTAGAAAGGACAGCCCGGACATTGATTTATTTACGGCCGTCGCGCGCCTGAAGTTACTGTCCCTTGGCAAGTATTTTTTATGCCTTTCGGAAGAGTCCCCTGTGCAGAAATTATTGATGTTCCCTTAAAGCTACAGCGGGTGGTGGTCGGTATGTAAGTCTGCAGGCTTTGTTTTGTTCTGTTTTTTATTACATGGTTGGTTTAAGTTTCTGTAATTAAAGAATAAGGCATATTATTGAGAATGAAGTAGACGAATTGTAGCATTAGTTTTATGCATAGTGTGGGTGTTTATGTACGATCGACATAAACGATCGATAAAGCCTTACTTCTGTTCATATTCACCATTAAAATTCACCTTGTGTCTATGAATTTAAACGTGTATCAGGGAATCAATACAGATAATCTTAGTTTGGGACCAGATGACATTGGCCGGGATTTAAAACCGAGCCCCAAAAAGGGCTGAGTTGCTTGGAGCTTACGAAAGCATCAACGTTTTCATGGAGATTTTTAAATAAAAAATAAAAGTTTTATATCATACGAGAAATATAAGTGCATTGGAAAATGTCGTAGGTAGGACAGTCAGACAGTCAGTTTGTTAAATTCTAGCTCAATTTCTAGCTACAATACGCAAATGATCGATTATGATTCTGCATACATCGAGTTTTGGCTGCCTCTGTTCGAGCTCGGTACGCACTACAGCTTACTAGTCACTAGTTCTCTCACTAATGTTGCATTTGCATTCCATTGCAAATCGATGTGCTTCGCCTACGTAGCTTTGGATTGCATATTTTGTGTAGGTACTTCGATATCAAACTAGCTAAATTAACCGCGATGTTGTGTCATTTCTCAGTAAGTAGAGTTGATGTTTCAAACTGATGAATAGTTAATACGGGATGAACAAATCACAGAACAATGCTGTGAAATAAGATAATGCCTGTCGCTTGGTGGCGACAAGAAAATTTAAGTACTGTGGTGAAATGAAGTCCTACACCCGACGACGGTGCTTTGGAGATTCACTTACTAGATCTTTCCCTTTCATAGCAATGGACTATGTTTCGACCTGATATTTTTTTGCACTTAACAATGTTTTTATAACTTCAGCTGGATGGAATTTTCTACGACCTTTACTCATCAAGCTGCAATTTTCCTCTGACCTGTCGTGTTCCATCGCGAACACTTTTAAATCCGCATCAAAAATACTGCGACAAGCTACTTTCATGGTATCATTTTCCAACTGCCAAGGTCCCAATCCCAACAGTACTTATCTCTTAAAAGCTGATGATACCTCTTGAGTACTTCTGTAACTTTATCCTAGCAAGGAGGACGCAAGGTTCCTAGCATTTATAACTTTTTTATACAACAGAAGCAGTAAATTAAAAAAAACTTAACTATTAATAATATGTACTCACGTTTATCAATAAAGCTGTATGTTCCTATAAACCCTGTAGCGTTGTTCTGCGAGGCCCCCGTGTGGAACTCCAGCACTAGAGCCGACCCTGGCGAGTACAGGGGCGGCGGCGTCTCTGCGCGGCCCCCGCACAGTTCGTGGGCCCACGCCGAGCGCTCGTCCACTGAGCCAGGGGGCCCTGGCCCCTGCACCTCCCAGTACACCTTCAGGTAGTCACCACGGATGCAGCTGTAATAAAGAAAGTTTAATTTTAGTAGCGAGAGCGTCGAATTTATGATAGTGGAAACGCGCTTTAACCAAAAATGTAACCTAAGTATCAGACGCTTTGATTTTGACGTCATCATATAAGGGGATTAATATTTAAGTGATATTAAGGTGTATTTGTGATCACAAGCGTACTTTTAGCTGTTCACTGGAGGTCATCAAATTATAAATCAAAAATTAAGATAAGAATTTGTTCAAGTACTATAGGTACACCCCAAGGAGTACTTTGAATGAAATTGCAAGAGATTGCAGGTTTAGAAGCATCGGCAACATCCCTCATTATCTAGCCGGAAAATGTCCACTGCTGAACATATTCCTTCCCAAAGATTTCCACTTAGCACGATTCAATGCTATATTGGTCCAGCGTCTTGCTGCAAAAGATATTCGAAAGATTTTCTGAACGAGATCGAACTTTTTATTCAACCTTACCTAAATCTTATTCTAAAGAACGAAATTTAGAATAAATCTTAAGTAATGTCTGTTAAAACAAGAACATTTTATCAAATTATTGTTCACTTAAGGTGTAATAATTCAAACTGAACAAGGCATTAGTGTCACTTGCCAATGCTTTATAGAAAGCAGGCGGTGCCGATGGAACAGGCCGAGTTACAATTTTATTAAATTTTACAAGAAGTTTATCCGTAAAATACCTGAAGTTAACTGCATCCTTTGTCTCTAACAAAATTAAAACGGATAAAATAAACCTTTGTACTTTACGAATTGCTCAGTTTTATCATAAGTAATAATCAGTGTATTTAATCATAAGTAATCAAAGATTTATTATGCAAAAATCGGCGTACTTTCGCATAAGCTGATTGAAAACGAGTGCTCATCCAAAACATATTGATTTTGGTAGTAACAAAAATTATATTTACTAACTGTCATTTCATTTTTTTTATTTTGCGAAATATTGGAGATTGACTATAAAAAAGTCATTCAGTTTAACTTGCTTTGAGGAATTAATAATATATTAATACTTACCTATGTTCATTTGTTTTGGTACTTTTGGTATATTTTTATCCCAGACTAATAAATGCAAAAAAATACATCAAAAATTACATTATTCAACTAATACGTTATGCCAAAAAACTCACATCTTAACATTAAAGGGACCTGGCTATTCACCCGTATATAGAAAAGGAAATGATTTAAAATAAAGTCAACTTAGAGAAGGCCTATAGAACCTGACTATACCTCGATATAAATATAGTCTCTGTTCCTGAATATCGAAAACAAAAGAAACCATAAACTATTAAAGTGGTCGAGTTACAGGATCTTAGGAGCACCTATAATTTTGGATTTAGATAGCCAACCTCTTTTAAGACATCAGGGATCAAGATCATGAAACGGTGGTTAGAAATTTGCCGACTTCTCCAAATTCACAGTATAAAATAATAAGAGAATTTGTACATTTTAATCTGAGTTCCTACTCATTTCACTTGGATGCTATCATACCGGATGATCCCGCATAAGTAATGGCGGGTAAGACGAAAAATAAAAGCGAAAATTTATTCTTTACTATCCTGTCTTACGACCAGTGAAATAATTTCTTATTCAAACTCCCGTCAAATTTTCCTTTGGCTTTTTACTGGCCTGAGCTTGTCCGGAGGCCTCGTAAAGAGTAGATTGCATGGAAATTTTAATAAACTCCAAGCTACCTAATTTACGATTTTGAAAATCATTTTGAGACTGAAAATTGTAGAACACCTTTGAACGTGTATTTAACTAAAAAAATACAGTACCCATTATCTGGGACTAATTATTATCATCACTCATGCAACTTCTTTCAAAGAAAAGTATAGATTTTCAGCAAAAAATAAATAGAAGATTCACCAGAAAAAAGATCCTATATCTAACTCGTTTTAGAAAGCAACGTCGTCGGTAGCTCCAAGATACTGACTTTGACCTTCCAACCAGAGGTCTCAGGTTGAAATTCTGGCCAATATATCATTGAGTTTTTTTTAATCTTAAACATATTGCGGAAACCTGCACATCGATCAGTTTAGCGAGTAACGCTAAGTTTAACACCAGACAACTGTTCTTCACTTGTGATAACAGTGTAAAAGTGTGCCACTCGTTAAGAAGAAGAAGCGTGTTTATAAGAAAAAGGGCTTGTTATAACTTTTGGACATCTCATATTATTTTGAACGATCAATTCCTCCTACAGCTTTCTTCACCACATCTAGGTATCCATCGGGAATGTGCTGTACCTCTGGCTCGTTTGCTCAGAATTATGTGCTTCTCCAAACTATGCCTTTGTTCAGTTAAATGAATAGAAAACATATTTTGAATAATGTTAGAGAATTCGTTATTGTCAGTATAAAGACGCTTTTTTATTGCTATCCATAAAGTAGGTATTACATAAGTGTACAAATAAAAAACACATCATTATAAAGGTTGTCGGGCACCGCAATTTGATTAGAAGAAAGGAAGGCGCTCTACATACAGGGTGTAACAGAAAGGTGTGATAATACTTAAAGGTGGGCTTTTACCCATCAAACTGAACAACTTTTGTTCTACAACTTTGTTGAAATCGCAAAGAAATTTTCGGACTTTTCATACAAACTTGGTTCGCCAGCTGATCGATTTGTATGAAAAGTCCAAAAAAATTTTTGCGGTTTGAACAAAGTTGTAGAACAAAAGTTGTTCAGTTTGATGGGTAAAAGCCCACCTTGAAGTATTATCACACCTTTCTGTTACACCCTGTATATTTACTTAGCTTTTAAATTACACGCAATGAATGTATATAGTCAGGGGCGCCAACTTCATAAAAATATTGAGGGGGCTAGGGCGGATTTTTTTTCCATATATTTTCTATTATAACAAGCTTTCGCCTGCGTGGATATTATAGTTTTTGAGATTATCCATAAGGGACTGCAGTGCGCGAGCCACAAGTGGATCGCAAACATGGAAATGAGTTTTTTGGAAAAAGTATCACAAGAAGAAAAGCAACACCAGTATTTTAATATAAAATATGGGGGGCTCAACCCCGCTGATAATGTCATTGGGGGGACTCGGGCACCTCCAGGCCCTATGGAGTCGGCGCCAGTATGTATAGTAATATCTTACGACCTTGTAAACAAAGTTCAACCAATTGTTCCAACAAAGTCTAAGGTCCTAATACTCGGGAGATTAGATAAGTTTCTTCGAGACGATGCTCGGCAAAGTTATTACTTATAACTTTCGCTGATACGATATTAATTATTATCGTTTGCTAGTTCAACGAGGTGATCGCGTGTGCTTAGCTACTTCTCTACGAATAATCGATTTTTGGTTTTCACAAGAGATATACAACAAATTTAGTAACATCTTTGTTCAATTGAGATTTTATATAACAAAACGACAAAAAACTGAACAAAGTATGCATGTGATACTAGCTTCCACCAATCCAGACTTGGCCCCTAATGTATGGAGTAAGACCTAAACCTTCCCTATAGGTATGCGAAGAGACCTGTGTCCCAGCAATGTTAAATTTTTTAAGGTTTTCTTGAGAATCTTATTTCGATATAGGTTTTCAAAAAAATAGAACTACTTCTATTAAGGTTTTTTCTTCTTCGGAAAAATTGTATTGACAATATCAATAGTGCTGTCACTCTTATGTATTGCACTTGTGTTGCCCATTTTTTACTCATTGCATTGCCTTGAATCTGTGTGCTGTACATGTGTGAATTGAAGCTCAATCTCTGATAATATAAATGTCATAACAAGAATAACCTAAGTTGCAGGAAATCGCTGGATGCGGGCACCGTCAGACCGGTAGGCGTGGAAATCCTTAGGGCAGGCCTTTATTTAGCAGTGGATGTCTTTTATCTGACGATGATGATGATAATTATGAATGAAAATAATCAACAGAGGCGGAGGAAGTTTTTAAATTGATTCTTCATTTCACCCTTATTCCGACTAAATTGTCTGTGGAGACATAACCCGCAGTCATTTATCAAATGCTATCGCAGTGTCTGGTAAGTGGGCAGAAGGTATTCCAAATCCAGCAGTAATTTATAACGAAGCCAAAAACAAAACGCCGATTCGGTTTCAGATTACAAAATTATGAACGGAACGCTATCAGTTAGTTTCATTAATCTAAGACATTGGGGGCTTTTACTTATTATACTGAACCAATTGTGTTTACGACATTTATTTACGTTCTTAATAGAAAATAATTGTTTGATTTACGATGATTTGCCAAATTTGGATAGTTTTTTTTTTTGCGTTTCATATAAAGCATTCGACATAAGTTTTAAAGTACGATGAGAATTTATGGGTCCTACGCCTGTTTTATTACAATCTGTTTAGAGTTCTTTTGGAACACCTCAAAAATCGAGACTTGTACCCATGAAACTGAATAACTTTTCTATGGTAACAAAATTTCCATTATATTCAATTAAAAAAAAATGGAATTTCCATACAAAATTACATACAAAGGTATTAAGGTACCAGCTTATCAATTAATGTGCAAAATAATTTTATACGAATGAATATTAGGTTGCCTTATTCCGTAGTAGCCCATCATTCAATTTCAGCACGTGAAAACTCCGCTACGCTTACTTTATTTCACCCTTGTTTTATTATAACAGTAAAATTTGTTGAATGACTTCAGAGTTTTATCATAAAAATTATAACATCTACAGTTGACGAGTTATCATAAATTATAAACACAGCGTAGAACAAAAGAACCGTATATTTAATATTTAATTGAGGGCTTCAAAACAGGTAAACAAAAACCAGTGTGGTCATGAAAATATCAAAATGTAGGAGCATTTGTATAAAATGAGATAATTTTTCTGTTGAGAATCATTTTGAGAACCTGGAAAGTGCAATTTCACAGAACTTTTATTTAAAATAATTGCTTGACAGTCAAAACTTAATTGATAATAAATATTGTTTTGTTGCAAAACAACTTCCAAGTTTTCTAGTAAAAATGTTATCTATAGTCTGAGCTTGCAGACTTTAGATAACCTGAAAAAGTTATTTATCAGTTAAAAAGCAATATAAGTTTATCACCTCTTTTTACAGTCTAGTAAAGGAATTTGACGTTTAGGCATAAAGCGAAGTAGTTGTCCTGCGAGTACCCTTCGCGAAAAAGTTTTTTTTATCACTTATACTGAGTGTAACACAGAGGTGTGGCAATATTTTCTAGGCCTCTTCTGATAAAACATAAAATATTTTTTCTTATTTTTTCATTGAATAAAGGTTGTTCATTTTCAAAGTAGACTTTATTGCAATTTTTTTTGTAACACTGTAGAGCGTCTCATTAGGCATTAAGAAAATCAAACTTTGTAGAATGTCGATGCCTCTGAAAAGGCTGCCTCATTTCCCAAGCAAATACGATCTGAGGAAAATTCATGTTGCTTAAACAAACCCTTTAAATGAAATACTTTGCTGACTTTTTATGGAAAAAATAAAAAATAATAATGATTCTTCCGACTTTTAGTTCATATTTTATTATGAAAATGTAAAGTTTAAGCTTCCAGACTGTTCGCAATACAAAAAATAATTTTAATGAAACCTTTTTACTTTATAAGCAACGTACAGCAGGAGCTATTTCAATGGTATATTTTTCAGGGACACAAAGGTTTGTTCATTCCAAGTAACAATCGGTACTAAAAGGCTATATTTTATTGGTATTAAGAAACCTTGGCCTAACATTCTGCCGGAAATTAAAAATTACAAATGCTGGAATGTTTAATGGATTACTTTGGGAACATGAAAAAGAAATTTAAAAAGTCTGTCCAAGAATCCATCGATCCAATAATGTTGTTTGAAGAGTGATTTCCCAAAAAGAATTTAGGAATCATTGGTACTTATGTACATATATACTGCAGTTAGTTAGATTTAAACAAAAGCGTCGATCACACAAGTTAACTGACTACAGACACTGCCATAACCTGGATGGGTTTGACTCTTTAGTCGCATTTATCTCGACCGTTGTCGTGCTTCATAAGACACGGTTAGCCGTTGGTGCTATTGTTATCACTAGATGGCAGTTGTAAAGCCATATCAGATGCCTTATAGGCGGCTTGAAATCTTCTAGCACTGGGATTCGCCACTAGCCCCATCAGCTTCACCAATCCGATCTTATGTACAGCTCCCGTGCTGTATGCCCTCAACTTGTCCAAGGTATGGGAAGAGACCCCCGTACCGTGTTGTTAACGAAACTAAAGACTGACGCCAATAATCTTTGTTAAAGTTGATGTGTTTCAATATGAAATAAGATTACCAGGTTCCTATAGCTGTAGGAAATCATAGAAAATATGATCATCACAACTTTTTTGTGACGTAACTAAAAATTTATGGTTTTCGGACTTTTTCCTTTACTTGTGCTATAAGCATTGCTCTTTGCTAAATTTCATGATTCTATAATAGGGCAACGAGAAGTACTCTATAGGTTTTGATTTCCATGCAAGTGTCCAAATATGCGGCATAAACGACCGTATCTCTTGATTGCCTTGGCATAGAAGTTTGATGTTTTCACAGTTCAAGGAATTGCAGGCCTGAGAATTTGACATAAATTTATTTTTTTTACTTCCACGCGATCCTGAGAAAAAGGGTGACAGACAGACGGACAGATGGACAACGAAGTGATCCTATAAGGGTTCCTTTTTCCTTTTGAGGTACGGAACCCTAAAAATATACAGACGAATTGTACACAACTTTTGAGAAATAAGTTGAATAGTCACAAGAATAGTCTTAATCAAACTTTATGTTGAAGTAAGTAGGAAAAATAACTAAAACAAAAGATTGCACGGCAAGCTTCCCTTTCTTTCTCGTTTAGATTTCCGTTCTCTGAATTATTTTATTTTCTAGTCTCTTAGTAGTTGTAAAACTTTCGCATATGGGTAGTTTCCCACGTCTGTGAATCTATAAGGAATAATAGATGGGATATTGTGTATGGCTTAATGTTTCTTTGAATAACACATATTATATTGTCGCCAAGCGTTTGGTAAAATTTTACATCTTTTGCTTCTAGTTTAAAAAAAAATGTTAAATAAATTTGAATGTGAATACACAAAAAGTACCTTTGAAGGGTATAAAAATATGTTGCCTGAATAAAACCGATTCAAATACAGGGTTTTAGTACAAGGATAATATAATTTAGAAATTTCAAAGTAAATCCTATTCATAAAAAAACGTATGGTAATGTACTTGAAATAGATTATTAGCTGACGCTGTCCAACTGTTTTAAGGCAAGATTTTTTATTACTATTTAATCGCGTCTTATCGCATTATGTCCTTTTCTCGAAATGTTCTTTTCTCGGAATATCCTTTTCTCAAAATGTCCTTTTCTCGAAATGTCCTTTTCTCAAAATGTCCTTTTCTCAAAACGTTCTTTTCTCAATGTCTGATTGTAAATAACAAACTTCTTATAAGCGTGTATCAACCAAGGAGAACAATTTTTTTGAATAAACAGTTTTGTGGAAGGTATTGATTTTATAAAAAAAAAATAAAAAAAATATAATAATTTTATTTTTATTTTATGTATAAGGGCTTTTATTGTTATGCGGAATTGTGCGTGCAGGCACAAATCCGCATGACAATAAAAGCGCCCTAACATGAAAGTACTGAACGAACACAGAATTTCATTACATTTTTGTTTTACTACTAAGTTCTCCTTGGTTGATTTACTTAATCAGACATTAAGAAAAGGACATTTAAATAAAAGAACATTTTGAGAAAGGACATTTCGAGAAAAGGACATAATGCGATGAGACGGTTAATCGCCCATTTAGAAACTGGCTACTTTAATTCATAAAGATGGTTTTACGCGTTACCGCACTCTGTCACATGGATATATTTGGCGAAATGTGGGAGGTTTTGAGAGTGAACATCGCCCACAAAGTTGTAGAAAGCCGAGAGGCATTGTAACCTCATCGGTTTACGAAGCTGCATTAGAAAAAAACACACAGAGAGAGATATAAAGATTGCGTCCTAACAAGGCTCGCCGGTACACCAGCAAGAAAAGTGTTCAGCGGTATTTACCAAGTTCTTAAAACGTCAAGATCATTTCCAACGAAAACTCTTTAGAGACGCTCTAATTAAAAAAAGCGGCCAAGTGCGAGTCGGACTCGCCCATAAAGGGTTCCGTAGCAGCAAGTAACATAATATAAAAACTAGCTGGGTGACCGAGCTTCGCACGTTCAATCGGAGCGTTTGTAAAAAAAAAACTGAAAACGACATATCCAGATGAACCACGCCAAAAATGGCAGAAAAATACTCGAACATATCAGTGCATGTTGTCATTCCTCTGTTCATTCCTCTGTTCATTCCTTCAGAACTGCACGCCATCTGTTGTCGAGTAGCACGGTCAATGTTAGCAACAAAGGGCTCCAAGGCCTCCCAAGTAATGTAATTCACTGGTAATTCACCTACTCGACAAAAGATGGCGCCATTAGTGAAATATATTTACAAAACAAAAAACCAACTATCAAAATAAATTCCTTATTTGTAAGGATAAGTTTAGGTTTAGACCCTCATAGATCCATTGTAGATCCGAAACAACTAACCATAGATCGATAGAATTATTTTTGTTAGATTCGTTTTCGACAAAAATAAAAACAAAATTTAATGCACAGTAAATTCGAAACATAAACATTGTAGCAGTCGTTGATGTCTTTTATATAAAACTTGATAAATCAGCGCACGTCGATTTTTTTTTAAATACTATCTTCGATAAAATAGGTAAAAAATGTACCAACAGTGACTCCATAAAGTATTCGTACCTACCCTCATATTTTGTATGATAACTTTAAAAATAAAATAAGATATGCTTATCCACTAATGTTAAAGTGGTGTATTAGATGAATAAAATAAAATATACAGTTCTTTAAAGATTATTCATACTTTATTACACGTAACAAAAATTTTACAAAATTATTTTCCCCATAAAGTATTCGTACTATAACGACACAAATCAAATTTTGTTCTCTTGTATTGTTATTAATACTTAGTAAATAAACCATTATTATCAATAATTAATTTTAAACGTCGTGGCATTGACTCAATTAAAGTTTGTATGTATTTAATGGGTATTGCATACCATTGTGCTTCCAAGTGTTGTTTCAGCTCATTTTGATTAGATATTTTGAAACTTCTAATTTTTTTGTCAAGAAATGACCATAGGTTTTCTAATGGATTTATATCTGGCGACTGAGGAGGAGTTTTCAGTTGATTGGGAACATTATCGTGAAGCCAGTTCTGGACAATCCGAGCGGTATGCTTCGGATCGTTGTCTTGCTGAAAGTAAAAATTATCTTCAAGTCCCATCATTCTAGCAGATTCAAATAAATTATCTTGCAATATGTTAGGGTACATTTTTGCATTCATTTTACCCTCAATGAAGTGAATTTTCCCCATGCCATTATATCCCATGCAACCCCAAATCATGACGCAACCACCACCGTGTTTTACTGTTGGAATTATATTTTCTTTTGATAGTGCCATACCTTTTTTTCTCCAGACTCTTCTTTTGCCACTATAAGCGAATATTTGAAACATGCTCTCATCTGAGAAAATAACAGATTTCCAAAATTCTAAACGTTTGCTGAGATATTCTTTAGCAAAATTTAATCTCTTTTTTCTGTTAACTTCACTGATGTAAGGTTTTTTGATTGCAGTTCGACCATGATATCCGTGTTTTCTTATAACTTTCCTCACTGTCTCAGCACCGATACTTTTTCCTGTTAATGTTGCGAGATCTGTTGCAATTTTTTGTGCCGATATAAAAGGATTGCCTCTTACTTCTTGCAAAATGTGTCGTTCATCTCTGGAACTTAAAACTTTCGGACGTCCTTTTCTTGGTAAATTACTAGTAGAACCTGTTTTTTTCCACTTTTGTATAACGTATTGTATAGTCGACTTACTTTTATGAAGCATTTTTGCAATCTTCTCATAGCCACTACCTCCCATGTGAAGCGAAATAATTTTTGATTTTTCATCAAAAGAAAGTTCTTTAGTTTTCGCCATTGTACCTTAGTATTTACGCAGCAACTGTGATTACAAAACGAGTGATCATGCCGTTTTCGAAATCCTCGGGACACCTAACTCGTTTAATAGTATAGGAATAATAATAATAACACAAATAAAAAGACAAAAAACAATAAAGTCTCGCGGGATTCGAATCCGAACCTACATAAAAAAAAGTCAGCACCGAACCTTTAGGCCAGTTCGCGCTTGAAGGTGGTGTTAAAAATAAACATAATATGTGTAGTCATATTATGTAATTTCGCTCATATCTCCCTTAAATGAGTTTTTCGAAGATAATTCCACCATAGATCGATTTCTGGCGAGTTTTAACCCCTAATTCTAGATTTTCGTCATAAGGTTTCAAGCCGTTTTCAAAATAGTCGGGACACTTAACTATAGGATTCTTGTAGTTCGTTGTAGGTAAATTGCCATCGATATGAGAGACATTAGATGAGGTTAATACTGCCCGACTGCGTAGTGGCTAATAGTGGTTTGCTCCCCTATGTTGAGTAGCGCCGCCTTTTTGCGCACCATTCGCAATCTGACAAGCGACGAGTAAACATCCCGTATTTAAATGAAAATATGTCTTACAGTGCAGTGAAATGTGCTAAAACAATAAAAAAAATAAAGAACAAAACTAACAGCAACATTTCTTATCACTTTTTTCTTGTTATTTTATGAATATTTTGTCATTTTATAGTGATGCTACGCTACTCGTCGCTAGATGTCGCTTGTAGATAACATTAATTAAATACATGCCTCCCTACTCGTCGCTAGATGTCGCTAGTAGATAACATTAAATACATAAACCTTAAGCTTATCACACAACGGCGATATTTGTTTAAATACATGCCTCCCTCTTCACCCCGCTTCAGCCCCCGCAAGACGAACACGCTGGTTCAGAATCAAACAGAGCGAGTAACCTTATCTAATGTTTCCCATATCGATGTAAATTGCGGTTTACGATTTATGACGTATTAAAAAAAAACTACTTACTAGATCTCGTTCAAACCAATTTTCGGTGGAAGTTTGCATGGTAATTTACATCATATATTTTTTTTAGTTTTATCATTCTCTTACTTTAGAAGTTACAGGGGGGGGGGGGGACACACATTTTACCACTTTGGAAGTGTCTCTCGCGCAAACTATTCAGTTTAGAAAAAAATGATATTAGAAACCTCAATATCATTTTTTAAGACCTATCCATAGATACCCCACACGTATGGGTTTGATGAAAAAATTTTTTTTGAGTTTCAGTTCTAAGTATGGGGAACCCCCAAAATTTATTGTTTTTATTTTATTTTTGTATGAAAATCTTAATGCGGTTCACAGACTACATCTACTTACCAAGTTTCAACAGTATAGTTCTTATAGTTTCGGAAAAAAGTGGCTGTGACATACAGCCGGACAGACAGACAGACAGACAGACAGACATGACGAATCTATAAGGGTTCCGTTTTTGCCATTAGGCTACGGAACCCTAAAAAGAAATCCATTCGAACTTGATTTAATATTAGTGAAATTCACTAAGCGACGCGGCCATTGTTAATAATAGTTGTACCGTCGAAATGTAACTAATAATGTAATGTAATGTGGTATTGTTCAGTATTTCATCTTATAGCGAAATACCACTACGACGTCGACGCGCGAAGCGACGTTCATGCTTTCACAGTGATTGCCTAGATCAGTGTTTTTCAACCTTTTTTATTATCCGAATCCTGTATAAGTTAAAATATTCTTGCGACCCCCCTAGAGCCATAAACATGCAAAATGTTAGTGATTTGAAAGACTACGTTTATATTGGCGCATAATTTTCTACAATTAGAAAATGATTTAGTTATTATATTAATGTGCCCGGTGGGTCGCGACCCCCAGGTTAAAAAACACTGGCCTAGATTACCGCTTTCTGCATCTAGGTAACACATTTGCTTGATGGAAATATAATTTCATAGGTTTATGTAGTGTTTGTTTACCTAAGAAAATGTACCTATTTTCGTCAATATTATTATACCTATCAGGCCTAAGGCCCTAAAAATCCCCGACCGACCGCGAGGAAGGGGTAGACCACCTGCCACCTGGTGGTCAAGCATGCAGAAAGAGGTCCAAAAAGAGAACCTGAGCGCACCGACAACCCAGAGCCGAGCTCTCTGGCGCAGACGTACAAGGAGACCTGACCCCAACTGAACTGGGAAGAGGGTTGGACAAAGAAGAAGATTATTGTACCTACCACTCAACTATAGAGAAAAACTACTGAACATTTTAATTCCGTAGATAATTGATTTTTACCGCAATCGCCTAAAGCATAGGTATATTAGAGTCATTTTTTTACACTCATAAATCTATGAAACTATTAGATTGTAATACACACTACATGAAGCGGTCGCGGCTCAGTGCGGCTTGCGTGGTCGCGTCGAT
Source organism: Coleophora deauratella (assembly GCA_958295455.1). Classification (NCBI taxonomy): domain Eukaryota; kingdom Metazoa; phylum Arthropoda; class Insecta; order Lepidoptera; family Coleophoridae; genus Coleophora; species Coleophora deauratella. The sequence continues at coordinate 5,943,765 of OY282393.1, forward strand.
CACGCAAGTTAACTGACTACAGATACGGTCATAACCTGGATGGGTTTGACTGTTAGTGGCATTTATCTCGACCGTTTCCTTGCTTCGCAAGGCACGTTATGCCTTTGGTGCCGGCTGCTATAGCTAGATGGCAGTCGTTAAGCCATGTCGGAGGCCTTATAGGCGGCTTGAAAACTTCTGACAATGAGGTTGGCTACTAGCCCCACAACCTCCACCAATCCGGACTTGGCCTCCGTGTGTGGAGTATGGTCTAACCTTCCCGAGTTATGGGAAGATACCCGTGCCCCTGCAGTGGGGACGTAATGGGTTGTTCCAACAACACACTACATATTCCCTTAAAAAAACACTTTTTAGTCTGTCGTGTAAAAAAGTGAGACCCAAAGTAAAATTTTAACAATAGATGTTTTAGTATTACTTCTTTAGAGGGCTAACCCTCCATACCATGTCGACTGAAAGATGTGCCTAGTACGTGATTCTCATTGTAATAACATAGGAGCGAGTTGGGATAACTGACAGTCATGACTGACAGTGCCACTAGATCGCAGGCGACAAATATTGGCGGGGACGGTCAGTGTCTCTTCTTTTATAGTAGTTAGTGTTCTTTGTCTTCACTATTGTTTGCTAAGAAATTTAACAAGACTATAAAAACAGAACCTTCACAGATAAGAAAATACGTAATTAAAAACAGATAACTGAGAAGAAAGGCAGCGTCTGTCAAACTGAGGTGTCTTGTATCTGGACTATTCCGATATACATACATAATATGGAGTGTAACAAAAACTATTAGCAAAATTTTAAAGCGGCTACTCAAGATACTGATCAAACATAAAATCTATCAGATGACTGACAGAATTTTTATGAGAAGTCCCAAGGCTTGTTGAAATAATGATTCAACAAATAATACTATTAACCAATTGAACAAAAAACCCGACTGGAAAAATTTATCCTATGATAGTCTGGGGATCGAGACGAATTTCACGACTCCTCATACTGTAAAAAATATTAAGTCATTTTCACTACCGCCGGTACCAATATAATAGACATTTATAAATATTATATCGATGGGAGAAAACGAGTATTGTTACTTACAGTGTTTTCGTTTTCTCCCATCGATATGTTTACCTACATACAAGCACATTCGAAACATATTACCCTGTGCGCTTGGTTGAGCAGTGTGGTAAAAAGATGCTTATAGTTTCATGAGTAGAGTTCCAACTACTTAAAGTTACTCCTTCTTTTTGTTACACCCTGTGAATCTCTGCAACGAGTCGTAAATGATGTGTAACATGATAGTTCCTTTGAGGATTCGAAGAGCCATTTATCTTATAGTTTTATGAGTTTAGAGCTTTAGGTTGAACATAGAAAAATAAAGGAGTTGCAGCAACAGTGTAGAATTTGCTTTGAAGCGCTCCGATACCCGCAATTTACTTAGATCGATTGGCGCTGGAGAGAGAGAGTTAAGAGAAACGGCTGCGGTAGTTTATCTTGGGAGAATCTATCGCCTTCGAAATCTGGTACATATCTTGATTAAAAGGCAGTAGTGGTCACTTTGTGGGACAACGCTTTTAAGGATATAGTTCTAATGTGTAAGTAAATTAGAATTTTTATTCTAGGAATAATGAGAAGCACCTACAAAATAATATCGTGTCATACTGACTTATTGATAGTTGTCACAGCCTGAACTATTAGAGAAAGAAACTTGAATCTTGGAGGATACGTTACTTAGATGGTTTACAGTAGCGCTAAGAAAGGGTTTTTCACATATCGATCCCGTATTATTGGGTTACATAAGTTTAGGATGTGTTAAAATGTATACAGAAGATCAAATTCCCATCGGGTTTGCCTGTTTACATCCGAATTATACTTGGCCACGGGTGAAGTCACGGATACTCCACTAGCATTGCTGAACATTATTAAATTAACTCAGAATCGAGCTTAAAAACCTAAATCATACATATACATAATATGAAAACTTGAATGTATTCTGAACCAGCCCTTTATTAAACCCTGCATTATATTTGTTTATCACACAGCCAAAACTATAATAGGAAGTACGACCAAATACTTACGTGAAACTTGTTTAATACAATTAATCAGTGGTAGGACTAGTAGGTAATCCCATTGTTTACCCATTGTACACTGGCCCACAGAGTTATTTGAACCCCTACTAAAGCTGTTGGTGATAATGGTGTATTACGGATAGGTTCAGGTCAGATATCTTTGTGGCTGTCTGTACGAACTAATACGTTAGTTTCGTGATGTGAACTAATTAATAGCAGCTGTGTTCGCGGCACATGACATGTCATGTTGTACATTTCGTAATGCATGCGTGACACCAATGGAGTTAGCTAGGCTCGTCAGTTGGTGCCTGAAAATGAATTATTAAAGAAAACCCATGAAGGGTTGGTTACCACCACTCGGTATAAACTAGGCTACTGTTGAGAGATTTTACGAATATTTTCGTATTAAAAACAGTTTAAATGTTATCTGTTACTGCAAAATAACTGTGATGAATTTTTAAGGAAACCCATGAAGGGTTGGTTGCCATCACTCGGTATAGAGTAGGCTACCATCGAGAGATTTTACGAATGTTTTCGTATTAAGTAATCAATGTTTTCTGTTAGTGTTAACTGTGATTTGCTTAAGTTCCGTCATAAAGTTTGCTTAAGTGAAAGCAACGTCTCGAGTTCCTGGACTATACAATGGCGTCTAACTTTTATTCAGAAAATCCTAACTTATATCTGCTTATATTAAAAAATGTGAAAAATAGTTAGTCTGCTTGTTTCACGACGCAATAGTGCAACGGATCGATAAGATCTTTTGCACAGTGATATTTGATAAGGTAATAATATAGGCTTTATGAAAAACATCGTTCCCACAAGAATTGCACCGGGATCTTACCGACGGTTATAAAACAATATGCACGCGAGCGAAGCCGGGGCAGATGCTAATTCCAAATATTTGCTTATGTCTTTTGAATTGACATTGCCAAAATTACTCTTCACCGATGTAGTAGCAAATAGAAAAGAAGAAAAATTCCTCCATAATTTATACCTAAATGTATTTAATGTGAAATAAAAATTCAACCTTTAGGAACCTGGGCAGTATAAAACGGACCGAGCTCTTAAAACTAGGTAATAAATGTACCCAACTTCTGCTATGACACGGTGAAATTTTGTTGGAAATAATTTTCAGTTGCGTGACTATAGTCCTGTTTCAAAGTGTTGAAGTAAAATTTTGATGTAGTTACGACATCCTGGACACTTCATACAAATATCTCGTTATTGTTTACTACATAGTTTGACACTTCTTTATGTCTGTACACGTGTTAATGAGTATGTGAGTATCGTACGTTACACTTTTTTTTGTTATGGTAATGATTTTAGTAATTGATATTTCCGAAAACAGTAAAACGTTCAACTACAGATATTAACATAAACGACAGACTTTTACAATAAACATTTTTAATTAAGTGAATACTGCATACACGAGACAAGGCTGTATAGCCTTAGAAGCCATTACCTTTCTTATCAAAAAAAAATGCCAATCTCTTGACAACTGATCACTTCAGAGAGCGGCAGGGAGTGTTCCCCATACTGTATAATGTCTTTATACTGTGGTAGTTAAATTATACGATATAATTGGATATAACGCATATCCGGAAACTACAATGTTTGTTTTAATATTGCCTATTTTAAACCAGTTTTTTAATGATTCTATTCACGATATGTCAATATTAAGCTTCGCTTTAAATTTAAGCAAGATTACATGCTCGCTAAGGCAACTAAGTAAATATGCATGAATACGTCACCTGCTCATTTATTTAATGTAATTGTGGAAGGAACAATGAATACCTTGGAGGAAAACCGATTCGCATATTGCCTCTGACGAGGTAGCAACCCGCTTACATTGAACCGCGTTACCTATTTAGTTCTACTTAAAATAACCTACCTGTAACCTTTAAAATGACAGCACTGAAAGTCCAAGTAACACTGGTCACTAGACACTACGTCTCGGAACACAGTCGTTTCCCTACTCATTATCGTTGACAAAAGGGTGGAACCCGATTTACATTTTCATCGTAGTGTTTCTCCTGGTATTGTGTCGCTATTTCCCGTTTCGTTATATCGCTGTATCGAGCTGGTAATTAATCAAGTGCTGTGTCACGGGCTTTTAGTTGACATCGAAATTGGAGTTCTGGGCTACAATAGGCCAATATCGTCCGCTTTCAATGGGAACACAAACGCTTAAACCACAGCTTAACAAGTGGTCCTCAATCTTTTTTGATAATATTGGTATTTTACGACCCAGACAAAGAAGATTGACGGAGTCACTATTGGAAGAAACGGTGAAGAGGATGATTATTATTATATATTTTAGGGTTGTTATATTTTAACTCAAGCATGGAAGTCTTTAAATAGACTCCAGACACAAGTTGGCCGCAGCAAGGAAAATATGTGCAGGTTACAGCCCGGAAGGTGTGTGCGAGTGTGACGTCTCTCCCCAGACCACGGCACACCTTTTGTTCTGCTCTGCGTGTCCTGCCACCTGTACGCGCGAGGACCTGTACAATGCGTTCGTGTAGCGGAGTACTGGTCCGTAAAATTTGAAGCCGAAGGATCGACTCGCTAAGAAGATATTTTACAGAAAGTTTATACAATATTTCCATAGAGATTTGGAGACAGTTGGTTTACACTGTCACGAGCCGATAAAAAATAATATTAGTATGTAATTTACTAGACAAGACACAATATCTCTGCGATACATCCATTGAACGTTTTTTTTCTTCAACACAAAGTCCAATGCACCAGAGTTCCCTTAAATGGATACACCAGAAAAATGTCAGTAAGCCATTAATTGCGACACATCCTAAGTGCAACATCTTTTGAATTATAAACTGGGATGAGAACTAATAGAGATTTATAACTCTCATCATTTCAATCAGAATAAATCAACTACTAAAAATAGGCGATCTAGATTATTAATTTCTCCTTAGTACAAGCGTAAATCCAGTGGTTTCGTATAAGGTTAGGTGGATCATCAGCCCATCTGGTCTTTATTAGGTAATCTGGTCTAAGACCTTCGCTTAAGAACGTTATTTAATGTGTGAATGGACCTACCAGCATCATTTTAAAATAATTTTCGTTTTTGGTAATGTCAGTAAGAACCACAATTTGACCACCACTGGATTCACGCAACGTGACGATGGTGCGCCATATCCAAGAAATATAAGAAATGTATTCAGACCAGAACAAGCACTCGTCTTTATCGAAATCGATGGTATATTCTGTCTAGTGTAATGCTCGAGTATTATTCTGTGTAACGTTTGCCTATTGACAGAGCGGATGGATTACGATCTCCCAATTATTATGATGTAGGAGGTCTTTAATGTAAAGGATCTGGGTGAATGAAGAGAAGCTTAGCAAATATTTGTTTCATTCTGATGCGTGAGTGCGAATACGATCGAGATTTAACTCTGTTTCATTAGACTTCTACTAATTGAAGTTCCGGGATGCTTTTGACAGGTCTTTATTATAGGCAAATATAAATAAAACTGAAATCAGGATTCCATAAATATCAGGCTTTAATTTTAGCTCTTAACCTCACTTAACGTGGCTACCAAATATTGAATCTATAAACGGTAAGTTATGACCAAACCGGTGTGTATTTGCACTGCAGAATAGACTTTAGTTTATAGTTATGCACATACGGAATATTTAAGTAGCTTAGATGTAACAGTTATCGACGTAAAATTAAAGTTTAACCTCAAATGCTTTTTTATTTAGAACATTAACACATTATCTGATAAGGATGTTTGTAACGTCATGAATAAAAGTAATGCGAGGTGCGCGGAAAGCGGACGGCAGACACCTACAGGCTATTACGGCGAGTGGTCGGGCGTGCATCGTCCTCATTACAAACACCAAGAAGTGCATTTGAACACTCTGAGACATCACAGTGTTAAAACTTAAACAAAGTGGCAAATGTAGAAACTTCTTAAGTATCGTACTTGTACATGTCAAGTACTTCTTCTATAAAAATGAAAATTGTAACTTTATTGTGGACGAAACGAACGTCACAAACAAAAGAGTACAATACAAAACAGCGTTCAGTAAAATACGGACACAAACTTTGAAATAAGTAACATGCCCGATGTTATTTTAGTCGACAACGTGGGCTCCCATATCGATGTAAATAACTCTTTTCTGAATTGGTATACATGGCACCGAAGTTAAAAAATATATAATTATAAAAACTAGGTATTTAATTTTTTATGGACCTTCCGTAGAAATTAGTCAGCCTGATCGATCAACATACTTTTTGTGATATTTTTGACATTAGTATCATGTAGGTATAACATAGCCAAAACTACATTCTGTATACAGGGTGTAACAGAAATGTGTGACAATACTTCCAGGTTGGCTTTTACCCATCAAACTGAACAACTTTTGTTCTACAACTATGTTGAAATCGCAAAATTTTTTTTGGACTTTTCATACAAATCGATCAGCTGGCGAACCAAGTTTGTATGAAAAGTCCAAAAAATTTTTTGCGATTTCAACAAAGTTGTAGAACAAAAGTTGTTCAGTTTGATGGGTAAAAGCCAACCTTGAAGTATTGTCACACACTTCTGTTACACCCTGTATAAAAATGTTATCGTTCTTGATAATGAAATCATAAAACAAATTCCCCACATGCTGCGGAAATTATAAAAAGCATCATAAGACAGTTTATTGGTACGACAACACCAAGCGTTCCTCCCCATACTAACCTACATTTTTTCCAACGACTAACAATTCTGCTCTCCACTTTAAAAGTCGTGGAGCCATCGACTGCAGCACCGGATATAAATCACGGCGTTTAGTCTCCCCCCTAGATAAATACACTCGCGCGCACAAGACTTACCTGTGTCTGTACTAGGGACGACAAACGCCCGAGAGCATGAATACCGAAAATTTTCATAATGCAAACACATATTTTTACAAAGGGTAACTTGATCGCAATTCGCAAAACATTATATGTATATACGTTCGTTGCAAGTAATAAAAAATCCAGGAAAGGCGTGAAGATGAAACTTATAAAATCCTATATGAAACATATATTATAAATAGGTATACCTTTGAATTCTTCGTGTTTTATTATAAAACAGCATGACCACTATCTCTCACGATGTTTCCGGTGGTTATTTTTCAAGATCAGAAATGTTAAAATCAGCCCTTTGTGACCGAGAGTCCCGGTTGTTCCCGGAAGTACTCGAAACAGAAACCCTAGTCGGCACTGTGAGAGAAAAATATCGCCGCTCTAAAATATGAGGATGATTACTGCGGAACTGGTAAATGTTAGGGCAGTGTAAGATACTTTGGTGGCAGGTGCGATCTGCTAAAAAAAATTTTTGATCTTACAAATTATGTTAAACTAAAATGTTAATGTTTAACTATTCCTTGATATTATCAAAGAATTTGGATCTTGCATACATGTAATAATCTTACGTAATTATAAAACCAATAGGACAATCTGTTATTGGCTTTACATTCATAAAAAAGTACTGTATAACATAATTCTAATAAAAGCTGTTTATTACCTTTAACAAATAATAAAGAAAATACTACTAATATATTTAGTTAATTTAAACACTCCTAATACGAGTAAATGCCTGATGTGATGAGTGATAAGATAACCTTAAAATATTTATATAGATAAATAAATGAATGATAAAAATGAAAATTAAAATTGTGACCGTCCATTTTATTGGAAAAATAGTTGTATTGTATTGTATTAATGCTTTATTGCACACAAGGAATGTACATAACATATAAAATATTGGATTACGTGTACAAAGGCGGTCTTATCGCTAGAAGCGATCTCTTCCAGACAACCCTTGGCAGAGGATAAAAGATCATAGTTCAACGTATAAGATGATCATGAGAAGAAACACACACATTTACCTATTCCTGCGCATAATTTGTTTCACCTCTATAACGAATGAGAGCACACTCGAACTCTTTTATTCAGCAATTTGCATTTTCCACTTGCAAAACAAAGGTTTTTTTTATGTTGGGGCCGGGCGCCTCGCGGGTACAATTTTTCGTGACCCCGCTAAAAGGGGCCTACGATTACTGAAGACTATTCTTAACTCGTGAGGGACTGGTATTTGCAATTGGAATTTCTGTCATAGCGATAATGAAAAATGGGCCGTTTCACAAACGGGCTTAGTCGTTTTGCGACTTTTGTACGGTCAACTTTTGATTTTGTGCAGGAACGTAAGTCACTTTTTTCATTGGAATTTAAAAATTAAATTTCACCAGCGCCAGTAGTACTCCCGCGCTTGTTTGAAGCGGTTTTTTTTTCAAAAGGTCATTCTTTTAATAAATTTATATTTCATAGTTTTTCATTTGTTCCCAATAAATTCACCTGTAGATAAATACAGAATGTAAAAATATATGTGTACCCAACTTACCTACATTAAAGCATTACCACAGCTTTTTGTTACAAAGGGTGTAACAAAAAGCTGTGGTAATGCTTTAAAGTCGTGGTGATATTTTAAGGTGGGCTTCTACTCTACAAACTGAACAACTTTTGCTCTACAAGTGTGCAGAAATCGCAAAAAAAATTTTGGACATTGCATACAAATCGAACAGCTTCCGAGCCAAGTTTTTATAAAATGTCCAAAATTTTTTTTGGGATTTCAACAAAGTCGTGGAACAAAAGTTGTACAGTTTGATGAATAGAAGCCCACCTTGAAGTATTACCACACTTTTATTGTTACAGCCTGTATAGGTAAGTACAGTTCTACATATTATCATGGATTCAAAACACCATTAACATGCTACATATTGTAACTAGACTCGGTAATGTTATTTTCGCCCACAAACGGTAAGTAAGTAATGTAACGCAATTACTAATGGGCCACAGGGATGGGGAAGTAAAAGCTATTATATTACCAGTCGATCCACAATAAGGCTTTTAGTTTCGGTTGCGATGTCAATAGCAATATATTGTGTTTCCGTACTCAACATCGAAAGCTTATAACGTACATAGGAATTTATTTGATGTCTGATGAGTTGTAATAGAATGCTTGTAATATCGATAGCTCAATTGTTCTACTGATCATGTGTCACTAAACGGCACAAAATACAGACTACTGAGATGCTGACACATTTCATGCTTCGATCTATTATAGGTATTCTTCAAAGTCAAAGTTGCTCAAAGTCAGCTTGTTAACTTAACATTTTTATTTCAGCCTCATGACACTTTCTACATGCATCTTTCACACCATCGCTCATGAAATCAGTAATTGGATTGGAATCGTAGATTGTGAGTCTCTTCAATTAAATAAATTTCGATATAAAGCTTTCGATGGTTATTGAGAAGACACGGAGGCAAAATATCTGTGAGTAACGTGAAACTTCGCAAATTTGTTTTTTCTGACAAAAACTTCTGGTAAAGTTGGTATAAGTTTCTCGTACGGATGAGTCAGTGTTTTTATGCGAATTGTCTATTCTAGTTTCAGACCATTGAACACAGTGAAACACAAGAACTAAAAAAGTGCTTATTTTAACTTACATAAATTTTAAAGCGGTTTTCATAACATATTTTAAAAAATCTACATCATACATAAAATTGTTTTGGATAAAAGCTCAGCTAAATAGGAGCAGTCAGGTAAAACATCTAAGGAGCTTCTATATACGGTCTATCTCGGCCTATATCTATTTTTGTATATCTGCGACATTTTTGTAAACTGCTGGACCATTTAAAGTTCTTATCGTGTATCATAGTTTAACCATACTATCACAAAGGATAGATGGCAGTTAGCATCACCCGTGGTCACGTGTAGGGAATTTTAGATTTACACCTACGGACGTGTGCAATGCGACCATCATACACATCTTGTAAACAGATGTGCAGGTTTCCTCAATGTTTGACTTTACTGTTAAAGCAAATCGGTATGGAAATCTACGTAAGTTTCGAAAAACTTGTGGTTTCGAAAATTGGTACGTTGGCCAGGATTGACAGGATATCCTGAACCCAAGACCTTTTCTTAGGAGGTCGAAGTCACTACTGTGGAGCCACCGATGCTCCAACCTTTTAAAGTGATACTTGTTTATGATAAAAAGTTAGTAATCGGAGGCTTTAGCTACAATAGATTTGGTCAATGGTTTTCAGTTATTGTACAGTGATTTTCAATATTTTCATAAGAAAGGCACTAAAGAACAACGCTGTTATTGTTTAGTTTAGATGTTTACTTATTGCACAAAAAAATAACAAATTATAAATTTAAAGCGACCTCAAGGAATTTGCAGCTACTTAACTTCAACATAACTCTATCCAAACCATTTAATTTGTATGGCCGCGAATAAATTTCAACTTTTATTTAACTATTTGATTTTATCAAAGGCACCTTATTTAAATGAGGATTTTCCTTTTTTTTTTAGTCTTAGAAATTTCTTTACCTTCGAACATAAATTTATATCGAAAATAACTGAATTGTGAATGGGCGAAACCCATTTTGCCTTGAAATATGGGCGTACTTTTTCCAGGTCAAAAGTCTGATGAAATGGCCCAGCAAAGGACGCGAACAGGTTACTAAAAAGTCACCGCAGGTGCTTGTTTTGCTAGGTACGACCATTCTGGGAAAGTGGGTATAGTTTTATGTCATATTTTCGTATTTGTAATAAGCGGGCACTCACGTTTTTTTTTAATATTGTATTATCAAAAAAACAAGTTATAATATACAATGTACGTTCCAAAAACCACCGAGGTTTAATAGGAACGTTGTTCAACTGGTTATAAAATATACAGGGTGTAATGGAAAGGTGTGACAATACTTTAAGGTTGGCTTTTACCCATGAAACTGAACAACTTTTGTTCTACAACTTTGTTCAAATCGCAATTTTTTTTTTTGGATTTTTCATACAAATCGATCAGCTGACGAACCAAGTTTGTATGAAAAATCCAAAATTTTTTTTGCGATTTCAACAAAGTTGTAGAACAAAAGTTGTTCAGTTTGATGGGTAAAAGCCAACCTTGAAGTATTGTCACACCTTTCTGTTACAGCCTGTAGAACAGCATTTCGAAATGTGCTAATCATGTAAAAAACATTCTTACTGCACTACCACCACACACAGCAAGGCATCGATACAATAACAATAACAATAAGAAACAATAGAAACATAGATAGGTACATGCATGCATAGCTGGGGAAAATCTGTGGCTGGGGTGGGGTACGGTACGCATTTATGGTTTGCTAATAACCAGTTACAGAGTGACGTTGTCGTCCTTTAATTTGGTTATACAGTATGACTTTAATTTTGGTTTTATATTCCATTTAGTTATACTACTTTTACGTACTTAGCGTCGATTATTTTCTAAGGTTGAAGTACTCGAAGAATTAGCTATCGCTAGCTTTCCATGATTATTATTATAGCGTTATAATGAACAATATTTAGTAATTATTACTAATTTCTGGGGTTTTTGTGGAATAGAAGACAGACGACCGACATCCACTGGGCTGTCAAAGTTAAAACCGTCACAGGGCAGAATATTGTTGATACCTCTGCGAGCGACCGTCAAAAATGAAGAATACGTCTGGATTGATTCTTCTTCTTATCGTGTGGCACAATTTAATCGTACTTGTTTTCGTACACAAGGGCTAGAATTTAGCGTTCCCGCGGTCACCTTTAGGGCATTTAGATTTACCCACGGACGTGTGATTAATGTATACTACTGGATTGATTGAATCGTGATATTTAACCGCCTTCGTGGCTTTGTTGTTATTACACTACACTCGCTTGACAACAATGTTCAGTTTTGTAGGTTATGGTTTGGGTATTGTTTTAAGGGCTTGTTGGATTTCATCTTAAGTGATGTGGGCCGAGTAAGATAACTATAGATTCCTTAGAAATATACTATTACTTCAAATTGCCGAAAAATTGCATCTTTTATTATTGATACATCTACGGCACTACTTATATTTGGAATAAATAAATTTGTTCTTTACTCATATACCTCGATATACAATATCTAGAAATTTTTCAAAAATACTCGTAGCGTTCTTGTTTCATAAAAAAAGCCTCAAGTGAAAACTGGTCCCATTTTTGCACGCTGTGTTTATAAGACCCAGGAGGGCAACATACGTCGTCGCGTTACTCATTTTACCACCAATACACGCATACTGCCTTGCCATGTTCCATTAACGCAAACAAGCTCCTAGGACCTTACGTGTGATGAAAGTAAGTGCGATCGACACAACACTTCGACAATAAACAAAAGGGACTTACTCCTAAAGAACCGGTAAATTCAGCTACTCGGTTACACATATGTATGTATATAAGTTCTAACAAAATTAACAGAAACTCTTCTAACTCGGGTTACTACTCATGAAACCCATTTGACGAATTTAGTACGGGAAATAAACAATAAAAATTATTTACCTATATTCATTTCTTCTAATCAAAATGAAAAACATAATGTTGGACTCTCCATTCAAAACTGGACAAGCATTTATATGAAGATTCCAAAAACTTTACTGTAAAATTCAGCAAACTCGAAAAACAATGATTATTCAGCATAATAAGTAAAAGCTCCAATTAACGGGTTCTACACCCGATTTGTTTATCATCATCATCATCTGCAGCCGAAAGAATAGGGGTTTTCACCATTTTTTGAAAAGTATCTCAAATTGATCATTAGGTGGGAAAAAGTAATAATTTTTTTTTTTGAAACCTATAAGTACCCCAAAAATACATTTTGAATTACCATTGCCAATTAGCGCGCGAAAACGATAGCCGCCATGATGCTTAGGTCGTGACGTCATTTCAGGAGTAAACAATACAGCTCTGTACTAAAATTTAGACACATATCGCGAACAAAATGTCATTGTTTACCACTGTTGTGACGTCACCTGACAACCAGCATGGCGACTGTCGTTTCAGACATTTGAATAACAGATTAAAAAACTTGATTTTTGTAAATCAAAAATAAAATGTTTTTTCTCATTTTATTGTATAGAAATCATATTAAATCGATTATGTATTACAAATACCACAGTAAATAAGCAGTTTTAGATTTTTTCTTATATAGAGTAAAATACCCTATTCCACTGCTGGATGTCCAATTTTTTTCACAGTTCCCTGTATATATTTTTTTTTCCCCTTAATTGGTAAGCCCTTGGCATCATCTCTCAATTTCTCTTGTATGTTCCCACTTTTGAGCATATGATAGAATTTGATATCTATTTGTCGGTGTGAGTTCCCTTAATTTTCCTAATTTCCCATTTTGATACTTGACACCGTGATGGATTAACTATTAATATTACACCGTGATGGACTACCTATTAATAACTGCTTTAATTAACTGATGAATTGCTTTATTTTCTTCACAAAAACGTTAGACTACACGTCTAACGCTGTATGGAAGTAATTTTTATTGCGCCATAAAAAATAATATAAGTCGCGAAGTGTCATAAAAGTGTTGCGATAAAATTATTATTTCAGGCGGGGTATTTTGGTGTTCTTTCCTCGAGAAAAGAGGCGAAGGCAAGTGTGAAACAACAGAAACTCAGTTTTTTTTTTTTTTGTCGAAAGTGTCTTTGTCGAAGTTACGTTGAAATATTTTTGTGATAAGAATCGGAATTTGAGCCTTTTATGAAGGAAGTATTCACCCAAATTTTCAAGCTGTTTGAAGATAAAAGATAGAGAATAATAAATAAACTAAGCCATAGTCTTATAATTACGTCCGTTAGGAAGGACTACATTAAAGTCCGTCTGCTCATTTGCCATCTATGACATAAAAAAAGTCTTCTAAATACCTTCATAAAAAAGGTTAATACGGATATACTCGTACATGCTCAGATCAGTTACCCAGATGAAGTCATGTTGTAATTTTATGTAAGTACTAATGGACTGACAGCAAATAACATAAAGCCGTAAAAAATACTCCACTTGTGTCATTGGAGAAGATACGCCACAGGTCACTTGAACACAATTATTGATGATTAATTATAAAACATACTCTTCATACAAACTGCTCTGCTGATTTTGTATAAAAACTCCATAAATGTTTTTGATTCTTCATAAAAGTACATATTTTAAGTTTTGTACATATTTTATTTTATCAATAAAGAGTTTACAAACAAACAAACAAGTAGTATGTAGAATAGAAGTTGTGGGGTTTCACAAGTGAAAGCTTTATCCTACTGCTAGACTGCTACACTTTATCCTTTTACTGTATAGTCAAAAGCACATTGTGTGCGGCCACAGTCATTACATTTGGCTAGATATTTTGTATGTGTGTTGGATTTTTTCAATATTTTTCCTGTGTTCTATACCTGATTCTGAGTAACCTCTTAAAATCTCAAACGCACTTTTTTAAAATTGTTAAGCCCGTTGCATAATCTCACCTGATGGTAATAAGAATGCCGTCTAATCGCTGGAAGCGATCTCCTCCAGACAACCCTTGGCAAAGAAAATAACGTAAAAAGAAATACTGGTAACGGTAGTTCCACCATACTTTTCCACACTATTGGACATCAATACTGTAACAAAAGATTCATTATCGAAAGGAGTGGATTATTCATAATATAGTTTTCAATTTACTTTTCTATATTTTATGCGAACTTTGAACTTCTAAGCTTCATAATGCCTGTAACTAACTCTGATTCGCTATACAATAACAATTATAATAGGCTCCTCTTCTTACATTACGAAGGCAGGAAACGTGTTAACAGCTAGCATGGGGCGAGATTTATAGCATTGTTAACAATTTGGGTGACAGTGAACAGACAGGAAAATGTCTAAGTCTTGAGGTTTTAAGAGCACGCGATATTTCTCTTCCCTTATTTCATTTTTTTTCGAGTCCAGCGCCGAAAACGGAGAGTTAATCATAACTAAATTATATATTATGAAATGGGTGTTATTTTGTGTTCTGAAGGTAAAAGAATACTAAAATAAAATAATTTTAGAACACGGTCTCTCATGAAGCTCTCAGAGTTTCGTAAATTGATTTTAGACTTATAAAGATAGAATAAATAAATATACAATATAAAGATAGAGTCATCAATTTGTAAAAATCTGTTTTCTTTATTTAATACTCAGGTGCTCAAGAAGAATATTGCGACAAGTCAACTCATACTCCAAAGTCTGTGAAATTATTTTGGCTACACGCTCATACACATAGTAATACATACAGGGTATAATAAAATACAGGGTTATTTTTGGACCCACCACCAAAACTTTACAGTGGCTTCTACTCATAAAACTGAGCAACCAATGGTCAATTCGCAAAAAAAATAGGCCGATCTCCATACAAAATAGGCCAATCACGTGATCAACTTAGTATGCAAGATCCAAATTTTTTTTTCGAATTGACCCTTGGTTATTCGGGGAAAGTTGCTCAGTTTCATGAGTAGAAACCACTGTGAAGTTTTGGTGGGGTCTGTGAGGGGTCCAAAAATAACCCTGATACGTAGGACCATTTACATTGGAGCTCCTGCTTATCATACATACTGAACAACTATTGTTATAGTTCTTGGTCACCTTATAAATACTTCTTCATCTTAATATGTATCAGCATATACGGCCTTTTCTGAAAAAATATGATGGGAGATGTTTCATTGCGCCCGTCGTCGTCGTCGAAGCCTCGTATTAGGTAGACGAAAAAGTCCTTCGAAAAGTACTCTACTACCTTCTTCAAATAAATAAAATTTTTATTTTAACCATACATGTCTACTATCGTTTAGTTATAACGACAAACCAGAAAGGGGTGCCAACCGTTAAGCTAGAAATATATACACGCTGTAAATCTGTAGTACATACTGTTATCTAATTTGTGGGCTTGCATCAAATTTTAATCAGTGCTTCTACTCCTGATTCTGAGTAACTTTTTCGATTCCATCAGCTGACCAGATCGATTTGTATGAAGATATCAATTTTTTTTTGCGATTTGACCATGGATTTTGTGGGGAAAGTTGTACAGAATCAGGAGTAGAAGCACTGATTAAAATTTGACGCACGACTAGATTTACATCCTGTATTGTATAATATACCTAGTTACTTCGTTAAGTCATCGCACGTAAAAACATTCTCATAAAAAAATCACAACACAACGACCTCGTACTTAAAATGCCTTACTACGACATTTTTTAACCGTATTACATTTTGTAGCAGAAAATACATTTCCGAGTTGGAACCTTTGTTCCTGCACAGAGTTTGTATTAATAATTAAATTCCTGCAATTTTAGCGCTCGTGCTATTTACCTGTAATGCAGCTTTTAAGTTTAACACGCACAAAAAAATATTTGACTATATTGTATTGTTTGTTTGTTAACAACCCATTACGTCCCCACTGCAGGGGCACGGGTCTCTTCCCATAACTCAGGAAGGTTTAGGCCATACTCCACACACGGGGGCCAAGTCCGGATTGGTGGAGGTTGTGGGGCTAGTGGCCAACCCCAGTGTCAGAAGTT
Source organism: Coleophora deauratella (assembly GCA_958295455.1). NCBI lineage: Eukaryota > Metazoa > Arthropoda > Insecta > Lepidoptera > Coleophoridae > Coleophora > Coleophora deauratella. The sequence continues at coordinate 5,960,227 of OY282393.1, forward strand.
TTCAAGCCGCCTATAAGGCCTCTGACATGGCTTAACGACTGCTAGCGACTATATTGTATAGTCAGTATCATTTCTAATTATGTGCTACTTGAATCAACTAATTATAAGCTAGTAAATCAACGCTTCTATTTCCATTGAAATGCACCTAAACAATACTGTTTTAAATTAGAAGTAGTTTTATCCAATTTATCTGACAACCTAACAACTCTGGAATCCAATCTGGTAATTGCTCAGAATAAAAAAAGTCTTTTTTTCATAAGTAATCTGAATTAAAATGTCAAATTGACACTGTTGTTAAAAATGTTGAAATATTGAACTTTCACGTCATGACTTAATTCGGTACTTATTAATTTATTAACATATACGTAAAATTATGTAATTATTTTGAAAATGAAAGCGAGTGAGTTTTTATGCTTTTGGAAAAAAACTATTTGGCGAGCTAAGTATATTAGGTAAGTCCACTTTCAACGTCTTTAAACCTGCCTTTTCAAAAAAAAAAAAAAAAAAAAAAAAAAAGAACAGGGTTGCAGCGATTTAGCCAGCTGCCTCCATTTTATATACAATATTATACAGTTCCATGTGACTGTTTCTTACGTAACCTAACGAATTCAGTAAATAAAATTTAATAATTCCGCAATCTGTGTTCTGTTACATAATATGTACGGGTAAGTATCAGCTTTCTGTAGTATTTCTAATCTGATACTATAATAGAAACCTGTGTTAGATAGGAACAGATCCGTCTTTAGAATCAGTTTTTAAAGTTTTTATTTTTATAAAAAACTTATATTGCGTATTTTAATTGTTAAAGATTAGCAATTAAATATTTCTAATGTATTTACGTCATATCATTATTTGATTCTTATAAACAGTTAAAACTTTATTTAATTGTCTTTTATTGTAAGAAAGGATAAATTCTTGTTTTGGGAAAAATCGAGTGTGGTTTACCTAAACCACTGAACTCTGTTCTGGTAAATAAGAATATAATCAATTAATCACTATAATATCCTGTACAGAAAAAACATCGACGCTACATTAAAATGATAATTTTATTAAAAATCTTTTTGATCCCTTGCGACGGCTCTGGCTCGCATCCCGGCTGACTTGTATCATCCTTTCCACACGGGACACATTTGGGAGGGTTGACTGATTCCTGTTTAAAACTTATTGTGACAGGAGGCGCTTCGTTAGACTCAACACGTGAGAGTGTACAGGACGAGAAAACTTCAGAAGAATTTATGAAATTTTATATGTATATATTTTTTTTATATATACTTATTTAGTTTAATGTTATGTTAGCACATAAAAGTTCAATTTTAGAAGTGGTAGAATTTGACAGAGTCAAAAAATCAAAATTCTTAAGCATTTTTATACTACTTAATTATTTAGATAATTGTGTTGATACATATCAAATGAGCCGAAGTCCACCACTGCTATAAGGTTCACTTTTAAAGACAACGGTTCACAAATACTAATTGACTTTTGAAGTGAGCTGGTAAATTTTAATTTTAAAAGTGAACCTTATAGCAGTGGTGGACTTGGGCTCATGTCGACACATTGTGTTACGGGATATAGCGACATAATTCCCCTTAATAATAGCTTTTTAAGGTGTTAAAACAATATAATCAAATAAAATATTATATACGTATTTATAAGTTTGGAGTGCTCAACTTTGTTTTGGCAAAATTCGGATGTAAACAACGCAATAAGTGTTCCAATAAATTCAGTTTTCTATACCAACTTTAACACTCCATTTCACTCCTTAAGATATGAATTTATTGTAACACATTGTAACACATAATACCTTTTTTTTTTCGAAGAGTAAAACAAAGCATCATCACCGTTGCCTCGTTCTGTTCAGCTTCACTACGTTTGTGAACGGTATTTCTTCCAAAAGTGATTATGTATACATATATGCGTACGTCTTCTTACCGAGATATCTTACATCATAGATTATTATGTGTACTTCTTCTTCTTGTTTTCTCTAACTCCTCGAGGAGCATAGGGCCTCAATAATAGCTTTCCACTGCTTCCGATCGATTATGTGTACTTGTCTTAGGTTATTTATTTAAGCGTATGGCGCAGAGTCGTTAAAATAATATACTTAATATAAACAATGAGATATATAATTTATAATCTTCTATTTAAGTTCTCGACCCGTTGTCGTTGACTCTATTAGGTTTTAGGTTAAATCTATGGAAACGTGGATTCATACCATGTTCAAACTAATTTAGTATAAGACCTGATTTCAGATAGAAGACAACATAACAAATAATAAGAGAGACAACCCAAACACTGATATAAAAAAAAAACAGAAGTCTTATCACCGTTTTGAGTATTTCTGACTTTAAAAATGACGAATACATACGTTCATCTTCTAAGCAACTTCGTTATAAAATTAATTTTCAGAAAGACTTTCCCTCGAAAAAATCCCCGGTTGGGTCGTGTATGTCAGTGAGTAGCCAGAAATTCAGTGTTTGATAAAGATTTTTTAGGAAAAACACTGTAAAAAGATATGAATTTTATTAATTTCTCCAAAAATATAAACTACCATGGTTTAAAAAAAGCGGCCAAGTGCGAGTCGGACTCGCCCATGAAGGGTTCCGTAGCAGCAAGTAACATAATATAAAAGTTTTTGTAGTTCGTTGTAACTTGAATGAAAGGTAAATTGCGGTTTACGATTTATGACGTATTAAAAAAAACTACTTACTAGATATCGTTCAAACCAATTTTCGGTGGAAGTTTGCATGGTAATGTACATCATATATTTTTTTTAGTTTTATCATTCTCTTATTTTAGAAGTTACGGGGGGGGGGGACACACATTTTACAACTTTGGAAGTGTCTCTCGCGCAAACTATTCAGTTTAGAAGAAAATGATATTAGAAACCTCAATATCATTTGTGAAGACCTATCCATAGATACCCCACACGTATGGGTTTGATGAAAAAAAAATTTTTGAGTTTCAGTTCTAAGTATGGGGAGCCCCCAAAATTTATTGTTTTTTTTCTATTTTTGTGTGAAAATCTTAATGCGGTTCACAAAATACATCTACTTACCAAGTTTCAACAGTATAGTTCTTATAGTTTCGGAAAAAAAGTGGCTGTGACATACGGACGGACAGACAGACAGACAGACAGACAGACATGACGAATCCATAAGGGTTCCGTTTTTTGCCATTTGGCTACGGAACCCTAAAAAGCAAATCTAAAGTTAACTATTCGATTAATACCGAACCATTCTACAAAGAAAAGTAAATAAAGTACATTTTTAAAGTCACATATTATGCAACACCCTGTATATGTGTGTTGAGTATTGTGTAGGCGGTGTAGGTATGATTACCACCGGAAAGCGAAATAGCGGTGACCCACGAAGGATTTGCGATAAATGTAAGTCATATTTCTGAATCGCCTTTGTTCGCGTGATGTATAACTTTGAAATTTGAATAGAAATGTTTGGGACGATAAACAAGTTGCGACGCAGATTTTTGAGATCTTTTGTAAACATTCTTGTTATTTTTATGTAAAACAAATTATTCGGATTGAGTTGAAATGAGATTTTATTAGGTGCTTACGTCTATGAAATTGACGATTAGTTAAAAAAGTTCACAGAGAAATAAAACAATGAAGGTTTCAAAACAATTAAGTAACTACAATTTCCAAAGTACCATTGGACATGTAGAAATTAAATAATGCTTGCTAAATGCGCGTTGTCTGAATATTTTGAAAGCACAGTGGTGGAGAAGCTATAAAAATATATTTTTTCGTTACTGAAAATCACAATTTTTTCAATTAAAAAATGCATTTTTTTTATGGCTACACTTGCCTCAGCGCGTTTTTCGTTACCTCATGTATTTTTGAACATATTTCAAAAAGAAATCATTCGGATTGAGTTGAAATGAGATTTTATTTATTTATTTATTTTCATGATTTTCAGATAATTTCAGATTTTTTTTTGGTAAAAACCTCTCGAAAAACTCATTGGTGCACTGGCCAGGATTTGAACCCGAGACCTCTGGTTAGGAGGACGGAGTCACTAACCGCAGAGCCACCGACGCTTTTTTTTAGGCGCACTTCGCTGTGTAGTAAACTTTTTATGTATCATCATCATGAGCCGAAATACGTCCATTGGTGGACTAAAGCCTCCCCCAAGGATTTCCACACCGACCGGTCCTGTGCTGCCCGCATCTAGTACGGCCTCCTCTTACTGTTATGTATACTGTTTTTTTATGTGATAGGTGGCAAACGAGCAGACGGATCACCCGATGGTAAGTGATTCCTATTAATAATTTAGTACTTTATTTTATGACCTCTGCTTCCACTCAGCATGATTCTGAGTCATATGAAATATTTATATTCAGCGACATTCTTCACGATCATATATTAAGTAGATATTATGAAAGATCATATATTTACACTAACAAAAAAAAATCAAGCTATATAATTATTTGAGCTATTTGAGAAACAGCTTCGCATTACTTACAATGAAATAGCTACTATATAGGTTTCCAGGACTAATTAGTACGTTACATATAACATTTATAGTTCTTAATTCTCTAATTTTGTAGCTACTAATAGGTAAGCAATTTTTTTTCCAGTGTAATTAACTTACTGATATCGGTGCATAATAAATATTAAATGGGCTATGGCGTAATACAAAATCGCTCTTGGCGACGGAGTTTCAGAGCACCTGGAACATGCAGCATTGTAATTTCACTAACATTCCCCACCGGGCTACATCTGATTAATGTTTAATTACTGTGCAACTAAAGACCTTTCACATGTCCTGCTTTGTAGTGGAGCTTTCCTTACGTCTGCACAGTTAGGTTCTGTGGTATTCAGAGTTTTAGCATATACTCCGATAGTCCAAACTAACCAAATTAGTTTAAATAAAAAAAAAACTACTAGTTAAGTCAATCTAGGAAATCTGACGACTACTCCCACTCCAAATCCCCTCAAGCTGCGTTTGCTATAAATAGTAACAGTTGAAGTACATTCATAAATACTGACAAAAATATAAACCAAAATCAAGTACGATGAGTAATCTATTCGAAAAAGTTTTTTTTTGAAATTTTTTCATCGATAAAATTCGATCTTATTTTACCCCCCATTTCTTTCGAGAACTTTATCGACGGACACAATGTATACTCGTAGTCCCTAAAATTTTACTATAACATATAATAGATTTTAAAACTTCTCTTACTTTCTACTCTATTTCTTTTCCCTAAGCATGCCTAACATTAATGGATTTGTGTGTGAAGTGTCCTTACAGCTTGAAGTAGGTAGCTGGTTGGTATGTAGGCAGAAACACGGTAATGAGTGGCGCGTGCCTGAATTTCGCATGCAACTCAATATTGTACGTCGCGTCGTCGCCGTATTACGATAATTTAAGAGGGTACTAACATCCAACGTCATTTTCCCATTTCCAATTATTCCTTTAACTTGAAATCGAAAATGCAAAAAGATAGCATCATCATCATCGCCGTCAAATCAACCGGAAGATATCCACTGCTGGACATTGGAATCCCTACAGACTTTCGCTTGGCAAGGTATTTAGCCATGTGCATCCAGCGATGAGGGTCGACCAAAAGAAAAATTTAATAAAAGTGGCCACCTAATAGAGCGTTCAAGGTATATCTATGGTTTTTGACTAACAAAATTCATTACCAAATGGAAACAATTAGACTGGCTACTTTTTGCTAATTCGTTTCAAAAAGCAACAATAACAAGTGACCGTGGAGCTAACTGCGCTCGGTAACCTCTTAACAACTCGAAACAAATTTTTATATTTCAATCAACATGCCAAACGTAAAGTAAAAAAATAACCACTTAACTTAACTTATTATTATTGTTTGTTTGTAAACTCTTACTCACTCTCTCTTACTCTTGTTTGTACTCTCTCTCTTCTCTTTATTTCTAACTTTATACTGTAAATTAGGTTATTAAAATACACATATTGAGCGATAATTCATACTTCCACTTGTACAAGTGTTTGGCGATTCCAGGACAAGAAATTTATGCGTATCCAGCATGTTAAAAGCTATTATAATTGAAACTTATTTGAAATGCGAGTTTCATGTAAAGAAAAGGCATAAACAGTAGAGTGTGCAAGGAATATGAATAGAAATCAAAAGCAAAATACTTATGATAATGACCAATAATTTTTATTTCAATAATCTCTACTTTATTAAGAATTTATCCTATACATACTGTATTAAATTAATTGACAATGTTTATCACGTTAAAACAACCGACTTTAAGCGTAATAAATAACTAAAGTTTTCTTACTTATAATGTTTAAAAATCATGACAATCGGTTCAAATTCAACGAAGATACGTACTGCGTACCAAAACGCACAAAAAAGAAGCACAAATCAAAACGTCATCTGTGTATATATTTTTTGTTTTTATTCAATTCAATTCAATTCATTATACTTATTATTTTTTATTTTTTAAAGCGCTGAATTAACTTCGATAAAATTTAAATGGGATCACCTCTAAAGTATGACCTACCGAACAAAAAAAAACAATTCATAGTTGGCGGAGTAATCGCGTAACATTTTTAGGGTTCCGTAGCCAAATGGCAAAAAACGGATCCCTTATGGATTCGTCATGACTGTCTGTCTGTCTGTCCGTCCGTATGTCACAGCCACTTTTTTCCGAAAATATAAGAACTATACTGATGAAACTTGGTAAGTAGATGTATTCTGTGAACCGCATTAAGATTTTCACACAAAAATAGAAAAAAACAATAGATTTTGGGGGTTCCCCATACTTAGAACTGAAACTCAAAAATTTATTTTTCATCAAACCTATACGTGTGGGGTATCTATGCATAGGTCTTCAAAAATGATATTGAGGTTTCTAATATCATTTTTTTTCTAAACCGAATAGTTTGCGCAAGAGACACTTCCAAAGTGGTAAAATGTGTGTGTGTCCCCCTGTAACTTCTAAAATAAGAGAATAATAAAACTAGAAAAAATATATGATGTACATTACCATGCAAACTTCCACCGAAAATTGGTTTGAACGAGATCTAGTAAGTAGTTTTTTTTTAATACGTCATAAATCGTAAACCGCAAATTACTTTCCATTCAATCAACTCAAATATAAAAAATATAGAGTTGTAGATATGTGTGATTATGAATTTATACGGAACCCTTGGTGCGCGAGTCCGACTCGCACTTGGCCGGTTTTTTATGTTTTCATGTATGAAGGACACAATGGATAGCTGTAATTGGCCTTCATTTTATAACGTGTTGTACATTAAAAAAAAAACAAACAAAAAAACATACAGTCGAATTGAGAACCTCCTTTTTTACGTCGGTTAAAAATATCATAGTCCAAAAGAAAAAACACTATCATATAATTAGAAAGAAATAAGGATGAAAGTAACAAAATGTACTAGAAATCCTACAAATATCGCGTTGAATTTACGGCATTCATTTTTTGTTTCCGTTCCATTCATCAACGTTCTTTGTTTCTAACGAGATTGCCCAAAAAAGTTAACATTCCACAAACAGTACTGTAAAACCTATTTCTGTAACACATGTTTTCATACCACTGCTGCTACGAAAGTAGAATTACCACCAAAAGTATTTTAAAATTCAAATCGGGCTAGTGTCGAATTCTAGAGGGCTTTCATTTAATCGTTCGGCTGAACAGAACAACCCCTAAAGTGGCGGGCTCACGCGATCTTTCTTTCAGAGCGTTCCGTTTTGCATTTATATTCAACCGTTTCAGAAAATGCTTTACAAATGCGTTCTTTTTGTTTTTTGCTTTCTATTAGAGATATAAAAACTCATTGGCCAGACTTTTTTTTCTTTAAAGAGATTATTTAGATGTAGTTATGTAAGAGGTTATTATAAAAAAAACAGTATAATCTTGTGCGGCAATAACACTGAACAAATCACAAGAAGTGCGCCATGTCGGTATGAGTCGTCCAAATATATTAGTTTCTTCTTTCCCTACATATTGTTTCTTACACAATATGCTCTTTTATTTCGTATCTCTGCACTACACGGAAGCGGAGCAACAAAATTGCTTCCTTATTTGGACATAGAAGGGAGCGTAATTAATTTCATGTCTGATTTTTCGTATAACTTATTATAGGTGTTAAGGCAGTTTTAGAAAATGCATAAAATTTAAAACAATATTAGGTTTTAAGAAAAAAGCTATAGAAAAGATATCAACACTATTACTTTATTACGAGTCGCGCCACATCGTGAACTTCAAATCGTTTGTGGTGCGAGTTGCGACGGAACATCTGGAGTCCTTGACAAAGGAGGAATTCTGGCCGAAGGGTGTAGTGTTGCGGAGATTCCGAGGAAGTTTGCCGACCACTGCCACCGAAATAGTACCGACACCTTGTACTACTCGTAAATAATATGATATTTTTAGTTAGTTAGTTAATATTAAGTATTTATGTATAATATTTTAAGTATAAAATGTATATTATTGTATATGTTATATGGGCCTCGTTGCCTGAAATAAACAAATAAATAAATAAATTACGGCCTAGCTTAATTAAACAGCTAACTATAGTACTAAAAAGATTAACGGGGAAAAAATATGCATTCTACAAGATGTTCAGTTTCATGAATAGAAGCCACAGTTGAATTTTTTCAGGAATATCAAAAGGGTCCTATATGTATATAGGGTGACTTTAAATTAGTTCTTGATACCAAAGGCTATGAATGTGCTCATGATAACAAACAACTTTCCCTAAATAACCCATAGTCAAATCGCAAAAAAAAATCTTGATTCTTCATACTTATTTTGCCGCTCGGCTGATCGATTTGTATGAAGAGACCAAAAATTTTTTTACGATTTGGCTATGGGTTCCTTAGGGAAAGTTGTTTGTTATCATGAGCACATGCAAAGCCTTTCGTATCAAGAACTAATTTAAACTCACCCTATATTGTTAACAACCCATTACGTCCCCACTGCAGGGGCACGAGTCTCTTCCCATACATCGGAGGGAATATGTATATTGAAATGTCTGAAATAGTAAAGCTTGACATTCTGGCTTATATATATATAGTTATTAATGTACTAATTTTATGACATTACTTAATTAGAGTGCGTTTCACCAAATAGTTCCTATGCCGTTATGTTGGCTCCCCTGTCTATCAACGATATTAACACGCGAAGACGCTTCTACCGATTTTGTTAGTGTGTGTCTGCGTTCTATGTAGTGTGTGTCTGAGTTCTATGTAGTGTGTGTGGAAAACATTGCTGCCAACATAATTGCATAGGAACTATTTGTTGAAACGCACACTCTAAAAGAAAGAAAGGACCATGGGTTTACCAATTGAGGGTAAAAAAGAAAAAAAAACGTTTTTTACAGTACAATCAAAGCTCAGTAAAAAAAACTATATATTATTTTTGATACGGTCAACAACCCAATTGTAGACTAGGTATTTGTTTTGATAACAGTTTATCTTGGCTCGATTCTTGACTCGAGAGAAGGATAAAAAATACCCGCTGAGTTATAATGTAAATATTGACGGGAGTAATATTGACGGAGAGCCAACGCCAATCGGGAACAGATCCAAGAGAAGAAAATATCGTCGACTTTCGAATAAGAATTCGTCATTTCTTCGTATCTATCACATTAGTGAATAATAATAAAACTAATGCGTATACAATATGTAAATAAATAGGAAAATTCGATACTTTTTTTTATCATAAAAACAAATAAAAAATAAAGTATATTTGACGTATCTCCAAAACATTGAAAACCACTATCGAAACTAAAAGACTTAACCTAATAAGATTACGATAAGATTCCTCCCCCAGCTACATACTGACTAGCATGAGAGACAAGTTACTAGCATGAAAGATCCTTTTCAATCCGTTCAGTAGTTTGGGTTAAATTATACCAACATATACTTAACGGCAGAAAACAAAAGCACCTTTATTAATCTTAATAATCTTATCAATCTTAAGCAAGCATCATTAAATAACGAAATCGATTAAAAACTGTATACAAGAATTATTCGCATAATTTACAGTCAATTCAACACGGTGACTCCTCTGGTGTTGCAGGTGTCTATGGGCGGCGGTAATCGCTTACCATTAGGTGATCTGTCTGCTCGTTTGTCATCTATAACATAAAAAAACGGTACGACTCCTTAAAATAAGGTAAAACTCTACAACACCCTGAATGAAATTAAGATTCTATCCAAGATACTACGAAATAACGCAGTGGTCCCTTAGCTAAAGTTACTTACAAAGGTTTTACTTACATTCACATATGGAATCGGATTTATCCAATGCACAAAGTCTCAGAAACTTTAGCCTTCCAATAATTTATTCTGACAAGAAATATCAAATATCACAGTGCGGGCTAATGTCAGAATACAATAAATAGACTGAAAACAAAAGTATCGAATTTTCGTTAGCTTACTTAGGTAGATAGTAAAAATACTCAGAGATGTAATCTAGTTACAGTTAACATAGCCAGTAGTCCTGACGTAACTGACACAAACTTAGGTATGTTGTACAAGCTAAGAAAGGCTTACCACCAAGTAGGAAACAAGCAAAGATATTAAAAACACTTAGTTTATATTCATATGTGTCAATATGAATCTAAATTTTCTAATGAAACACTGCTAGTGATTCGAGTTTTTTTTTTTTTAATGTCAAAAATAAAATTTTACTCTAAAACTGTTTGAAAAGAAGAGAAAGAAAATACATTTATTTACATACAATTACCTATGTTTGGAATTTAAAACGTTGGTGTCATTTTTAATATAGTTGTTTACATACTAATTTAAACATATTTATAAATTATTTTTTCTGCAATTTCAATAAAAGAATTAGTTAGTGCACAACTATTTCATAATTTATTCCAATGCAGTTAACTATCTAACCTAACTCCAGATGATAATACTTAATGTAACAAAACGTATTTTTAATGAATCACCAAAATATGGCATATCGACTCCTTCTTTAGGAACATAATGGAGGGAAAGATAAATGGAGTGAGAGGAAGGGGAAGACGAAGACGGAGCTAGTCCAAACAGTTGAAGGAAAAGGTTGAGGTCGTGTCCCACCAAGATGTAAAAACGTTGACAAAGCCGATGACAGATCACGATGGAGATTGCTTCACCGCCAAGAGCTAGTCTCTTAAATATCAGACAGACCAGAATATGAAGAAATAAATAGAGTTTACCCATATTGACTCATCGTGTTCCTGTTCTGAAACCATCCCTGGAGATTGTACAGGAGGAATGTCGGAACACGGCATAACGATGCTCGCGTCAATGGGCGCAGGGATCGACATGCCTCGGAGGCGAGAATGCGAAGCAGAATGCTTTGCATTTTTGACTGATACTCCTGCGCTGGAGGATTTTGATGCTGTTTCTAGGACAGAGATATTGTGTACTCTGAAGGTTTAAAAGAGGTATAAAAACATTATTTTCGTAAATAGACTGTAATAACCAACAATCGAATGTCACAAAATTCCTGCGCGACTGGAAACTTCAAATTATTCAATTTAAGTTTGTAATTATGCAAAAACGGCTTATCTATATCTATTACTCTTGAAATTTGCCACATAAGTGGCGTACTTATGTGGCAAACATTAACGAATCCAATAAGTAGGTTCCTCATATTATAGTAGACCACAAAATTAATTCTGAAATTTATAGATGTATACATGTAAAAAAAGATGACTCCCGGAAATTTATACAGGCGATTTTATCCATGAAACTGAACAACTTTTCCCTGAGACTTTTCCTATTGGAACGTGTACGTAAACTAAATTTTCATATAAACTGGTCGGCCAATGTTTGAATGAATTCAGTTGATCAGTTTCACAGTGGAAAAGTTTCAGGAAATGGCACTTTTATACCCTTTATTACACTGCTATACCATCTGCAACCTTTTTCGAATAAAAAAGCTTATTAATTTTATTTTAATTCAAAATTCAAATTCAAAATTCAAAATCATTTATTTCTTTACGTAGGTACATTAAGCACTCTTATAAACGTCATAAACTCAAACTCAACTAAAATTTTTCTGGAGGAATATTTCAAATGTCATTATCATTAAAATAATCTACAGTCTTATAGTATCCTCTTGAACAAATACAGCGTTTTATATGTTTCTTAAATTTACATTCTGGTAGTTCACACACGTCATTCAGAATTTTGTTATAAAAGCGTACACACTGCCCCACAAATGATTTTTTCACCTTACTAAGTCTCGAGAAAGCTATGTCAAGATTATTTTTACTTCTCAAATTACGGTTATGTCTGTCACTATTTTTGAAGAAAAAGTTTAGATTTTAGATTAATTAAGGCTTCTTTATATACTAGATTCTCATGGAAGACAAATATCATTAAAAAACATCACGCCGCCGATTGATCGAATCCCTGAAGATAGAGTAGTATTCAGTACGAATTGATACTCCAATTAATAGATACAACACTAATTTAATTAGTACTCTTCATACCTTAAATGTACCTTTCATAGCTTTTTGTCTACACAATACGAATACCTACTGTAATTAACTAAAGTTTAGCCTCAGACAGACACAATGTGTTGTTGTTGACTAGTTGACAATCTTGCGAAGCGTCTTAAACCCTAGACAAAGAACAGATGGGTGGGACAATCTGGGACAATCCGCTTATGTCACTCTGGCCTTAACAAGATAGATATTATAGAAACATGAAGTAGGTATATAAGGTCCTTATAAATAAAACTTCAAAAAACCACGGCTTCGACTCATGAAACTGAACAACATTCCCCTACGAAACTATACTCAATTAGTAAAAACCTTTTTGGACCCCTCATGCTAATTGATAAACTCCAATGGGATGGAAAATCCAAAAACTTTGGTTTCTTGGGAAAAGTTGTTCAAAGCCACATTTAAATTTTTTAACGTATACTAGAAGGAACCTACAGATATGCATTTCTTGGTGGACTAGTAGAAGCGAAAAATTCTTATCACAAAACGGGAGGTCGCGGGTTCGATTCCCGGCGGGTTCCAACTTTGTTGGACACGGTGTGGTTGGTGGCAGGGCATTGTCTGAGCCTACCTGGCTAGTTACCACCACTTATTAAAGTATTGTCGCCAAACATCAAAATTAACAGCATTCCGGTATGAAGACAAGATAGCCATCATATTCGGTATCATCGACACTTGCGATCAGGTGAGATGATGCCAAGGGCTTACAAATTAAGGATAAAAAAAGAAACGAATTAAGCGCGCAAGTTTTCTTATGTTCAAAAAGGAAAATTTTAAACGAATTACGTAGTTTAGTTATAATTATTTTTGACCTATACATCTTTGGTATCACAGTCAGTAATGACGATTTCAGTACGGTTTCATTTTACGACTTAGAAAATTAACAAATTGCGTAATCTCTGTTTGGAAAAGTACTGTCAAGTAAATAATAAATGTTTTGAAGAATAAGCAGAGTGGGCAAACAATACTGTCTGCGTTTAGTTGTTTGTTTCATTTCGTATTCTGTTGTTTCTGAAAAGTTTACACTGAAGAAAACAAAAGCCCACTTTAGCATAATTACTGACTGGCACTACTTACGTAACTGAAAATCGTTGATTTCTCTTATCAAATCAAATTGTTATTTATATGGGGTCAACCAAATGTTATGTAATAAATTGGCTTTTGGATGTAAAGGATGGGCGGCATCAAATTTTGAAAAAAAAAGTTCTTTATTAAGTATTGAACTTAGGTTTTCGACTTTATATTTCTTTTCGTATCTTTTATACTTTCTGAAACCGCTTCGGCGGATTTGGACGTTGAAAATACAAATTCCTTACGGTAGCAAAACGTTCTATAAGACGTAAAAAAGTTATCTTGAATTTTATTAAAATACTTGGACTTATCGACTATGTGCAAAGAACTTTTACGAAAATTTTCACAAATGAGTCAACACTGCGTAGGCAGGCCTCCTACTCGTTGTTGTGGAAGCCGTGCGGGGAGGCCTTTATTCAGCAATTTATTCATAAGAAAGAAGGCCGCAAAGTAAATGGAGTTTCCATACCCTTTGCCTTGATTTACGGCTGATATGATGATGATGATAATGATAAATAAATTAGTGACCGACTTTTAGTAATGAAAACTATAAAAAAATCTCTAAGTTAACTTCTTAAATTTTGTACTTTGGAAATTGATTTTAAAATATCACTTCATGATTTATCTTACGTTATGTAAATATTTATTATAGTCATCCTGTTTCGTACAAACTGTTTGAGCTACGCTTTTTATAAGCCTTCTAACCCATACCATGCTCCTTATCTAATACATTCGTTATTCACTTACAAGTCTGCTCAGGGCCTTTGCAAGACATTACTTACATAATAAATTAGGTACTGGTGAATTCGAGATATTCTAGAAGGTTTCTGGTAGCTGAGAAACTTAGGGCCAAGTCCCACTTATCAACGACGAAGAAGGGATATAACATCTTAAACATAATGGTCGCCGACGAAGGTGACAGTGATGATCTGTTAAAGTCACTGATGTTTATCACTGTATAAACTCTTCACCTGCTTGCAATGGGAAAGGTTCTACGCCCTAGGGAGATCAGGCAAGAATACGAATCAGTTTTTAACCGACTTCAAAAAAAGGAGGAGGTTCTCAATTCGTCGGAATCTTTTTTTTTATATTTTTTTATGTATATTCACCGATTACTCGAAGACGCCTGAACCGATTTGGAAAATTCTTTTTTTTTTTAAACGGGTATACTTCACAGGTGGTCCCATATAAATTTTATCGAAATCGATTCAGCGGTTTTTGAGAAAATCAACAAAAACATAGCAAAATTGGAGTTGTTGCGATTAAAGTCGGTTGTTTTTAACGTATTCAGCGAGGTTATTAGTGTGGTTAAACCCTTATCTGTTGTCGACTAACGTCACACCGAGAACCTACAGAATCTCGCGTAGTTTATTACCTGCATTTCAGCGCATTTCAAATTCATAGCCGTGTTGGAAGCTGCATTGTTGATAGGTGGATTTATGCATGATAGATAACATGAAGCTTTGAGCACTTACAAAGGAGAATGAAGACAGTTTGCAGATCGTACAAAATGGAACGCATCATAGTTTTTTACAACCACTACCAGATATTACAAAATCAAGTACCTTAAATACAAATAAATACATTTCGTCGCCTGAGAGTTAAAACCTCGTATAATGCGGAAAGGGAAATTTTTCAGGAGGAAGGAAAAACCTCGTTGTATTTTTTTTATACTACTACAATTTGTCCCCTTAAGTGTGTATTCATTAGCAAATTTAATGAGTTTTCAGATGCCTCTACTATTCATTTCAAATTGAATTGTACGTTAAAAGCTACAAATATATTTACAAAAGACAAATTAGCAATTTTGCGTTCCCGCGGTTTTCACTCTCAGGTGACGATTTGTGAAAACTGATGTTTTAAGAAATGTTTCGGGAAACTGACATTTTGAGCGTGTTATCATTTTCGAAATGGACAAGATGTATCTAACGTTATCTTTTACCCCAAAATTTGTCTAGCTGTTTTGGTTACAGCCGCTAACAATGAAGCAGATATACATACACCTGAATAACGTTCTCTGCTTAAGCAATCAGGTACAAAATAGTTAAGCTAGGCAATAGACTGTAAATTCGATATTACACCGCACCACACAATAAGTTAGATCTACCTATCTACTCTACAGATGCAAACATTATTAGGTCATGTCGGTTGGCCGCAGAGTGGTTTTAACCTGCACCAGTGCACTAGTCTCGGACGGTCGCATAGCCACGGTTTCAAAGGACTACGAAATATTATTATTATTATAATAATACGGGTTGTTTTAGCATAAGCAAATGATACTTAACAATGATTCAAATTAATAATAAAGTCTCCTTGTATAGCTTTGGCGTTAGTTACACAAAGAAAACGTTTCAGTATGTCTATTTAAAGGATCGAATTATTATTTTTCATGTTGCTTTACAATTGTGTGCGATTTGAAAAATTAAATAAATAGTTTTGCTATAATTTTTAAAATATAAAAGACAAATTGTATTTTTAAATCAAAAATATACAATGTAATCGAAGCCGTAACAGCAAGGATTTTTTTGCTTTTTTGTACGAAACGAAACGAACTGGGTAACTTTTCTCGTTTCTAGCTTAAAATACTGGAAATTTCTTAAAACAGCTACTTAGCGACTTCAGTTAACTACCTTAAAAAATAAAATCCTTCTGGCGTAGTCGGGTAATTTTTTTAAGAAGTATACCATATATTGTAATTCCGAAAAATTCAGACTACGTTTTCACACGACACGCTCTGAAACTCTAGGCATTCGGTACGCAAAAAGGTTTCAATTTTATTAAGTAGTCACCAGTATACCGTGAAGCGGGCAGTTCGTGGCATTTAACACAGCTTCTAGACCTTATTCCACATTAGGTTAGCTGATATTAATAGCACCTGCGTAGATGATCCCATCCAGCTCCAGATTTATGCCGATTGAATTCTACCACTGATTTACGGGGAACCCATTCAAGTAAGTTGAAGATTGGCCTATCAATTTGGGAAGGGTGCGACACATGGGTTGATTGGTTGCTGGTAAAAAGGAAAATTAAAGCTTATATTTAAATTTAACACTGCAACATTTTTTTTTAATATATCACAAAGATACTGTTTTTATTTCTTTAAAAATACTATGCGATGTTATATTTACGAAAGATTTCTTCAAGACTCCGTTTACTTTATAAGTTTCTTCCTCTTCCAGGGAGGCTTAGAACTCATCTTCTTTAAGTCTAAATTGTTTCTCGAAATCTTTCAAATTCCATTGGCGTTCGTAAGTCCTACACTTAAGGAATAATTTCTGCTCGCTCTACAAATCCTTCAAAGTCAGTCGAAAAGACAGTACCGGATTTTACAATAAGCAATCTTAGGGCGCAAGCCACAAACAAGATACGCTGAGAGAAGACGAAGGGAGGTTACGGATTCTCTTAGATGTTCTTTTATACAACGAGTAGGTACTTAGATGACCTTTTATAGAACGAATAGAAATTGCGCGCGGCAAAACATACAGAAGTGACACAAACGGCGAAGGCTCGAAAGCATCGGTAACTCCAAGGTAGACTTGAACCTCCTAATGAAAGTCTTTGGTTCAAAGCCTGGTTGTTGTACATACAATGACTTTTGAAAATCACGTATAAAGGACCACCAATATACATTGCGTACAGCCAGTAAAACCCTAATGGAGTAAAATTATATTTTAATGAGAAATATGTAATTATTTAAACTGTGAATGTTTTATGGAATGTTTTTAATATTTCACGGAGAAAGATTAAATTTTATTTGCTTTTCTCCGTGAAACACATAAAAAATTGGGGTATTTTTTTTTTTTTTAATTGGCAGAGGTGGCAAACGAGCAGACGGATCACCTGATGGTAAGCGATTACCGCCGCCCACAGACACCCGCAACACCAGAGGAGTCACAAGTGCGTTGCCGGCCTTTGATTTGGGAGTATGTACTGTCACGAACCCCCCCAAAACGACCTACTTAAGAGAGACCTAACCCCGATACGAAACTAACCAATAAAAATAAATCAATAAACTCCGATGATACGTTTGGCCAGATCATCTAGTGGGAACCCTATGTTGAGAATAAAGTAACCCTGAATCTTTTAGAGTGTTGATGGTGACTGAATTCTGAAAGGTCTTAGAAACTATTTAATTAGGCAATTATTAAATATGAAGGAGGCCCTACCTTTTGTTTTAACTAATCGAATGCACAGCAATTAATAAATTTAACGGGAAATAAATTATAAGAAAATATACAAAGACAGGACATAATTTAGGGCATATTGGAACTCTCATGAAGCTATAAGTCTATAAATTCAGTTTTAAAATTATAAAATTAAGCGAGCAATGTATAGGCCAACTACACATCACTATGAAAGCCGCAACCCCATAAGGGTTGCGGGAGGATCCACCATAACCTCCCCTCGTCCTCGACCAGTCTAATACCATCCATTCCGAACAAGTTTAAAATATAAGCTTCATGAAAGTTGACGTGGATACGCCCAAAATGAAGCTAGCAATACGGATTGCAACGCGGTTAGTGATATATAAATAGTATGATTGAGGAGCCCCAGATATTATGGTGAACTCAGATGATTTGTGTAAGATAATTTGGTATATTATACCAGTAAATATAAAGTAGGTATTACTACTTGAGTCGATTCTCTACGACTAATGCACTGTGCTATACAGTTTCTGTAATTATAACAGATATAAGACCAAAGGTCAGATGAAATTAAAATCATAAAAGGGACAATGTCTATTTTCAGTTTGGTGTTGATTAAATATCTGCACTTTGGCAGTAGAAATGAATTAGGTCTTCTTTGAGACATAAATAAAGGAACAATGTCCATATTCTGCTTGGTATTAATTAAATATTTGCTCTTTGGCAATGAAATGATCAAGTCTTCTTTGAGACATAAATAAAGGAACAATGTCCATATTCTGCTTGGTATTAATTAAATATTTGCTCTTCGGCAGTAGAAATGATTTAGGTCTTCTTTGAGACATAAATAAAGGAACAATGTCCATATTCTGCTTGGTATTAATTAAATATTTGCACTTTGGTAGTAGAAATGATTAAGTCTTCTTTGAGACATAAATAAAGGAACAATGTCCATATTCTGCTTGGTATTAATTAAATATTTGCACTTTGGTAGTAGAAATGAATTAGGTCTTCTTTGAGACATAAATAAAGGAACAATGTCCATATTCTGCTTGGTATTAATTAAATATTTGCTCTTTGGCAGTAGAAATGAATTAGGTCTTCTTTGAGACATAAATAAAGGAACAATGTCCATATTCTGCTTGGTATTAATTAAATATTTGCTCTTTGGCAATGAAATGATCAAGTCTTCTTTGAGACATAAATAGTAGCCTGCACTATGACAGATATTTCAGATAGTAAATAATCCACCCAGATTGCAGCTCACAACAGCACAACAGCGTACGTTTTCCGCAGTACTGTAAGTGAACAACAGCAATCGACTCGCTATGAGCCAGGTGAAGTCGGAAGAAATCGTAGGATGAATGAAGATTGAATAACTGTATAGTTAAGGCTACTTCTTTGAGTAGTATGGAATTTTTGTGGCAAGATTTCTTTGAATCCAAGCAAAACATTGACTCTGCAATGATATGTTCAGTTTTACTGAAATAAATAAATTGTGGGTAGAAATTATGGTTTCATATGAAAAATAAAGAAGATAAAAATGATGGTCGAATATTTTGTTAGAGGTTTCTATAATAAATAATTTTAGTTAAATTTTATAAATATTTTAAGAACACAGTTTAGAATTTTATGGTTTAATTTATTTTAAAAGTATTAACGGCCTAGTATTTATTTAATTTAACCGGATTTACAATAACCAAGGCGAGCTTAGAAAAGCATTATTTAATTCTCCGCCAAACATCGCTATTAACGCATACGAAAGTAAATTTCTAATTAATAATAACAAACACACAATAAAAACCCAGATATATTATCTACCTGAATTCCTATTTAAAATTATACGATTTAAATTATAGAAACACAACACACAATTCAAAAATACAAAAATAAATCACACATAATATAAAATCATAATAAAGCAAGAGTTGAGCGAGACCATTAAGTATATTATTATTTTCGACTAAATATTCACTACAATCTTTCCAGTTTAATTCCGCATAAATCATAATAAATTATAAAATAATAATAATATTATGTAATGTATAAATTAATTCTCATCATCGATTGGAACATAGGCCTACCTATACTCCACTTAGCACGGTATCTAGACCTGCCACGTTTATATCTATTGTACGGCTACCGCCTTTTCATACAAAAGACATCAACGGGTAACGCACACGTTTTTTGTCTACCATCTTCTCCGCTGAGCCTGAACAGTTATCGGTATACCTGATAAACTTAAACCTGGGTAAATGAGGTATCTTTAATAGGTTTGTTTCTTAGGTCACATTTTCTGATGACTGAAACAATTCCTATAAATACCCTTGACGGGAATCGAACCCGATATGCTGGTTAGCAAATTGTTCATACTTCACACTAAAGATCTTTTGTTTCTTTCGTCCTTCTAGGACTGAAACAAATAACCAATTACTCGTACTTCTTGTACATAAATAATTTACTGCAAGTTAATAACTAATTTAACAGAACATGTAATGTGACCACCAGACTACCCGTTTCTTTCGTCTTTAAGACTGAAACAGTACAATCTCACGGTTGGCCATTGCGTTATTAAACTGAGCCCATATAGGCAATACTTAACACATACAATTTTAATCATCAATCCATCTGATCATATGTTCTTTTCGTCCTTAGACTAGAACAAATAATCTTCAACACTTATTTTGTGAAATATCTATTAAGCCCTTGGGCCTCGGCTAACTGTTCCTTTTGTCTTCTAGACTGAAACAGTATGACAATAATTATTGCCGATAAATTAAGATCGGATTCCTGAAGCTGAAATAAAAGATTAATTAACACATACTAATTTAAACTGGAAATAGATTTGGATAATTTAAGATCTATATTAAATCTTATGGTCCCACTCAAGTAAAATAAAAGCACATACCCACAGCAACACCTATGCTCTGCTTATGGTTTTGTTTTCACTTACAAACTTATCACTTTCTCTGATACCGACACTAAAGATTTTTAGGAAGAGCTCGACACCATGCGCGATTATCATTTATCACGACTAAAACTTAAACTAGGCACTTAATCGCGACTTATATCGTGGCTTGTCCGGGCAGCCTTCCCTCTTTGAGGTCCGAATCTTGACTGCCGCCTTGCGGCTGTGTTTCTCCTTATATAGTATCTTCGTGCGTCATTTGTCCTATACCTTTGGCGTCGGCGCCTTTTGCACCGGTGGCAATGGCACCGGTGCCAAAGGCTCCGGTGGCAATGGCTCCAGCGGCAATGGCACTGGCGGCAATGGCACCGACGCCTTTTGCTCCGGTGGCAATGGCACTGGTGCCTTTTGTACAAACGCCTTTCGTCTCATACCAGTGTCCTAGAAACAGTTTTAACAAGTTAATTTGATAAAGAAAATGCCAAATTCATAGGTGTGCCGTTACAATTCAACCCCCTGAAAATTGTCAGATACCAAAACTGATAATTTTCATAAATTTAATTTTCCTTGTTGGCATATTCACCCAATTTAGCATTCTCCACTATCAATTATGTAATGCTTGTTAATTATTAAAAAAATAAAAATCTTAAAATTGTAATAAACTTTAAATTAAAATTAAGTGGAGTTTACTAGAATCCCTATGTGAGTGTGTGTTTAAACCTGGCATTTCTTCTGTTGTGCCTCGTTGGCAATGCACAATATGGACTAAGACAGAATGTAAAAGCACCATCCTCTGCCAGCATCAAGAATCCAGTGAAAGGGGCCCTGGTTGTGAGTCAAAGCTACATACTGAATACAGCAGTAATAGCTAAAATGTCCAAACCCTGTCGCGCCAGGTAGGTCTTCTGACACAGCGAAGTAGTGCGGCCATTATGTTAACTATCCCTTGTGGAAACCCTCAGCTGTTCTACATAGTAGGCAAGACAGATATTACTCCGGCAATTATCCCAGAACTTTACTGACACTCCCCCCAAGTCACAACAATAATCATACCAGGAGTATGTAGAGTGTAATCAGTTCAGATCTTAGCTTCTTGTGGAGTATAAGCCTTAACACAACAAACTTTAATAAATAAATTCAAATCAACGTTGCTGTTAGGCCACTTATGTAATTACGATTGGGAGCGTATGCCAAAAAGCTGACCAGTTAACAACATTTGCCAATTCTTCTTCACTTCATACAGGAACCCAAAAAAAAAACCCCAGGACCTAGTCTCGCTCCATCGTCTCACATCACATTACACATTTACAAATCTTTTTTTTTTTCTTCACAAAGCTTTCCATACCTGAATAATCAACAAACTTATAACCGGCCAGTTAAAATTTAATCCCTATACAAATCATTAACTTGACACATTACATAAAACAATAGCGAAACATCTTTGCGATCACGTTCCGAAGCCCTGTTTGTTAACTACTTACGGCTCTTTAAATAAAATTACTGACCTTTACCTTTACCTATAAAACATTACCTTCAAAACAAATTACCGTTTACCTTATTACCAACCAGCTACCAAAGGTTGAGGGAAAAATAAAACTACAATAATAAATTTTATTTCGCTTTTTTTTTCCTCTCTACTAAGTACTGTAACTTGTCAACTTCGATATTACCCCCTGGAAGCTTCATGATCAAAAAAAATTGTCACTATTATTTATTAATTTAATTGTTAACTACTTTACCGAAATCCTCTCAAATATAGTCAAATTTACAATCTAATTCCATTTTTTTTCAAATATTTAATTCTGTAGCAGAAAAGGGAAAACTATTTTATTTTGTGAAAAATAAACCGAACCCAATCGATGCACAGTTTCAAATACTTATCTAAAACGCCAAGCCTTAATTTATCGCATAATGCCAACTCAAAATTGTACGCTTAATACCAAAATTTCACTAAGTGAAATATTTACGCCAAATGCAATTTTCGCAAAATCCTACGCAGAATACCAGTTACGCAGAATAACAAAATCAAAGCCTATATTACTACGCCAAATGCAAAAAGGAACCCATAACTGAAAAAAATATACGCAAAAGAAGTAAACACTGAATCACAGCCACAGTCGCATTGTTGATAAAATTTTAAAGTTGTAAAAATATACTGAAACTAAAACACCTTCCTTCCTATATAAATATATCTACTTATATATGTTTTTTCTAAATGGAATATGGAGCTTAAATGTATAAAAATAACCTCTTTCTGTACGAAAAATAATGCCCAAGACACCCTCATCCCGGAAAATTTATCTCATCAACTCATGAAATATCTAATAAAATAGGAATTTTACTTAGGTTGCTAATTAAACAGGCTTTTATTTAATAGCATTATTCGCCTATATAAATCTACATTGCCCTCTAAATTACTAAGACAGGCACCATCAATGGGCATCTGAAAATACTATCTCAGCCACTATTAATCTTCGATATAAGCGTTGGTTAATTCAACTCAGCAACCAAGTTATTATTTTCAGCATGAAAATTTGTAACACATATTCAAGTAATCAGCTTCTAAAATATTCTTATATGACAACTAAAAAAATGAATTTGACTTCAAATTTTATAACTCAGTACGATTAAAAATTGAAATGTAGTGAAACTTAAATAATCAAAATGTACCTAAGATTAGTAAATTATGGCCACTAAATATATTAGGAACTACTAAAGGGAGACGAAACATAAGATTTATTTAAAAAATATTTTGTATAAAAGCATACCATTATACCATTTAAGAAACCCTACAAAATTATAATACTCATCTGAAGTTTTCTAGTTAAAGCTTGAAAAATATTTTTTGAGGAACACATGCTGAAGCTGTAACACGCCAAGTGCTGATGAGTTTCAAACTCCGAGGCCTACTAGCTTGGCCTAATCAAGTGGTGAAGTATGATTCAGGTGGACAAGTAAAAATATTTCTTATTCTTTGCTTGACGCTATCTTTGGAATATTTAGTTAGCGTTGTGAAGAAGACGAATAAGTCTATTAGAAGATTTCTCATTTTCCCGTTGCTTAGTTATAAAATTAGAGTTTAGGTTCCGTGGCTAAATAAAATCGATTTATTATTCCCCTTTTATTTATGCCGCCGAAATAAAAGTTAAATTCAATTCAATAAATAAAATAGGTACTGATAAGGTACGTATCTATGTATCTCTCAATATTTTAATATAAAGACTTATATTTTTGGGTTATTTTACATAATTACTTAGCCGGTAATCGTTACTTTTCTTGGTAATATAGGTAGTTAGTGATAAACTAATCAAGTCACGAAAAGTAAACAACCGTAAAAACTGTTAATTTTCCTTTTCGGGACCAAGTATGTAATATATCTGAATCGTAAAGTCTACAGAAACACCAAAATTACCTTACAAAAGGTAACCCCACTATGATAATGAGTACATACATGGTGTTAAAATTTACCAAATATGATAACTCAAAAATATGAACGACTGCGTTTATGTTTAGATGAAATAAAACCCTACATAAAATTAAATTATAATCAAACTCCGAACTACGCGATAGCGTACCTATATACTATTTCTGCACAACTGTTGTACGAAAACAAGATAACTACAAGATAAGTAAACTTTAAATTCATTTTAATTAATCTGCACGACTCACTGAGTAACGTCTGATACTCATTGTATTCAAATCGTTAACAGAGTACTATTTACTCATCTACGACGCTAGACTTTATAAAGGCTAAACAGATAAGAATAAAACTCCTCATTACACTATCCAATCCAGAAGTCATAACACGAACCCTGCCATTCCAGAAGGTCATGAGTATCTAATTTAACTCCCACAAACAAACTATGTATGATTGCCTAGTAAAATTAAATAACTAATAATGCGATGTAAACAGAGACTATATTTCTTAGGTGTTAATCTTAATGATTTTAACGACCCAAGACTTAACCAAAACTGTCAGTCGTACCTCCTACTAAATGGATAAAATAACTAACAGCTTCTAATAAATAGGGTTATAAATTCGAAAATATAATAATATGTATAAAATAATGTCCTTCTTACGGTAAAAATATTTAATATCTACATAGGTATCCGCCAATTAAATCTATCAAACATTTCACTATTAGTCGTATCATAATCCGTTCTATTAATATTTTTTGATATTTCATATTTTAGAGTAATCTTTAGGCTAACCAACTTTTCCATATTTTACCTTAAGTAACCTACTTACTTCCGTCTAAATAGATACTTAATTAGGTCCCGTGTACAATATCTCAGAAAGAACAAATCTATTGGATTATATACTACATCGCTTATTTGAATGAATCGCGCACAAATAAAACTGAATCCAAACTTTTTTTTAAATGAACTATTAAATAATAGTTTAAACTAATAGAAACCGGCGAAAAAACTACAAGCCACAAGAATTCTGCTATGATTTTTCAAACGTATTGTACGAATACATCAATTTATTACTCCTATTTTCTTCTGATAATCTCAGTACTTACATGGCCATAACACGTTATCTTTCTCCAAAATATAACCATAATCAAAATCTACGCTAGTAAAACCTATTTCATTTCAGCTTCTGTACTGAATCGCAAAATACTCACGATTCAATAAACAGAGACAGCCTATTAACCGAGGCACTACGATACCCTCAAATCAGTATAGGTAAATACAATACCTAACATATTTATTTAGCCATTACACTACTATCAACCCCCCGTTAACTAGACTTTGTACTCGTTTCTATTCCCTGTTTAAATACCACAAGGCATAACCAGACAACTACCTAATAACCATCTTATAAGCTATGATATATGAATAGTATGTTTTTGTTCACAACCCCCTAACTATAAAATTGGAAACAGCTACCTAGCTTCGTAAACTGTAAATAAGTATTCAAGATTGATACATTTTCAGGTATTTTTTTTTTCAATTGTTCATTGAAAAAAAGTCGGTCATCAAAATATTATCATTGATGCTATAAGGATTTGAACTTCAGACGAATAATGTTATCATCTACAAATACCTAGTATAATTATATTTTGAACTTTTCCTAGACAAACGGCTGCGTTTTATTTTTGCAGTGCGCGTAAGGCGCCGGCGCCGCGCCGCTCCCTCTTGACAGAGTTCCGTTCCAGAACACTATCGAAAGAGCTACAACTACCCTGTTCTATTTCTGCAAATATGTACAAGATAGCAGATATCTGTCACTTTCACTAATATCGGAACGGCCCTAGGAATTATTCCGTGTGGTAATACCGGAATGTCTAATGTCAAACTTGTCAAATTCGGTAATCATTTGTTTCACGTTTGCTTTGGAGGTATTTACTATAAAAGTATTGTTGGAAAAACATACTTTTAGAAGGTAAGTTCACAGTTTATATACTTAAATCTCACTTCAAGAGTCCCAGCTAGATATCCCATGTGCACTTTGGAAAATTGAACTGGAATTATACGAATTACGTTCTGGTTTTGTGTGTCGCTGGTTATTGTTCCGTTGTATATTTTTATTCTTTTATTAAAGTAGCCTTATACAACTGAACAACTTTTCCATAACGTCATATAATTTTCATACCTACATGACGTACATAATGTGGTTCTCACTTCTCATCATACCCACCACCTATTCACTGAATCATACCTACGTCCACATAAATAGCCATCACCTATTCACTGAATTTCGAATATTCTCTGGAAGGCATTAGAAAAGCTATGTATGTATCAATTTGCTTATATCATAATCCGACCGCTAGTTTATTCTAATAACTCCTTTCTTCCACAGACACTTCCACAAAGTGACTGCACTACCTCAACTACATGGCTCGCCAGAATATTCGTATAATAATGAAATCTGAGGTCAAAAGGTATCTTTTGATACAGAGTATCTTCAAAATGAAGGAAAGAAAAGGAATCAGATTATTCGCTCACACTAATCTACCAAACTACTGACGTCTATTACGTGTGACAAAAAGGACAAACAGTGCCACACGTTAAAAGAAGATCTTACTGTATTAATTTATTTGAACAACTCCCACCTACTGTGCTGTGTTGGTTAAATGTGCTACTGTAATAAAACTGGCACAATTCTGACCCACTCATCATTTTTCCAGGATGAAAGGATTCAGACAGAATGTGAATACCTAGTGCCTAGTGTCTAAATAGTGATAAATTATTTCAACTATTAATACTCAAGGTAATAAAAAAATTATAATTGAATTATTATTTTTATTCTATCTCCCAAGTTGAAATACCCTAATGGTTTCTAATAAAATGGGACCCCATTGTAATTACCTAAATAAACTAAAAAAAATAATTGTAGAACCTTGTAGCTAATTGGAATTTGGGAAAAATAAAATGTCTTTACTATTACTTACTTTCTATCTATCAACTTCTTAGTAACGTTATTAAGTAATTTCTATAATGGTACCCTGAAGATAATTTTCTTAAAAATAACCCTATTGAAACCTTCAACCCCCCGTTAAGTAAACCATAGTTCCAATAAAACCTTCCAACAAGTCACCATCAAACAATCTTACCATTTCACGGACACCAAATTGTGGCTAAAATAGCCACCGCGATATTACTATGCTATCCTGGTCATTATGGCACCATATTGTAACGAACCCCCCCAAAACGACCTGACTTAAAGACCTTAATACCGATACGAAACTAACCCTATAAAATAAACAATAAAATAATGAATAAAATTCGATGAAACGTTTGGCCAGATCATCTAGTGGGAACCCTATGTTGAGAATAAAGTAACCCTGAATCTTTTAGAGTGTTGATGGTGACTGAATTCTGAAAGGTCTTAGAAACTATTTAATTAGGCAATTATTAAATATGAAGGAGGCCCTACCTTTTGTTTTAACTAATCGAATGCACAGCAATTAATAAATTTAACGGGAAATAAATTATAAGAAAATATACAAAGACAGGACATAATTTAGGGCATATTGGAACTCTCATGAAGCTATAAGTCTATAAATTCAGTTTTAAAATTATAAAATTAAGCGAGCAATGTATAGGCCAACTACACATCACTATGAAAGCCGCAACCCCATAAGGGTTGCGGGAGGATCCACCATAACCTCCCCTCGTCCTCGACCAGTCTAATACCATCCATTCCGAACAAGTTTAAAATATAAGCTTCATGAAAGTTGACGTGGATACGCCCAAAATGAAGCTAGCAATACGGATTGCAACGCGGTTAGTGATATATAAATAGTATGATTGAGGAGCCCCAGATATTATGGTGAACTCAGATGATTTGTGTAAGATAATTTGGTATATTATACCAGTAAATATAAAGTAGGTATTACTACTTGAGTCGATTCTCTACGACTAATGCACTGTGCTATACAGTTTCTGTAATTATAACAGATATAAGACCAAAGGTCAGATGAAATTAAAATCATAAAAGGGACAATGTCTATTTTCAGTTTGGTGTTGATTAAATATCTGCACTTTGGCAGTAGAAATGAATTAGGTCTTCTTTGAGACATAAATAAAGGAACAATGTCCATATTCTGCTTGGTATTAATTAAATATTTGCTCTTTGGCAATGAAATGATCAAGTCTTCTTTGAGACATAAATAAAGGAACAATGTCCATATTCTGCTTGGTATTAATTAAATATTTGCTCTTCGGCAGTAGAAATGATTTAGGTCTTCTTTGAGACATAAATAAAGGAACAATGTCCATATTCTGCTTGGTATTAATTAAATATTTGCACTTTGGTAGTAGAAATGATTAAGTCTTCTTTGAGACATAAATAAAGGAACAATGTCCATATTCTGCTTGGTATTAATTAAATATTTGCACTTTGGTAGTAGAAATGAATTAGGTCTTCTTTGAGACATAAATAAAGGAACAATGTCCATATTCTGCTTGGTATTAATTAAATATTTGCTCTTTGGCAGTAGAAATGAATTAGGTCTTCTTTGAGACATAAATAAAGGAACAATGTCCATATTCTGCTTGGTATTAATTAAATATTTGCTCTTTGGCAATGAAATGATCAAGTCTTCTTTGAGACATAAATAGTAGCCTGCACTATGACAGATATTTCAGATAGTAAATAATCCACCCAGATTGCAGCTCACAACAGCACAACAGCGTACGTTTTCCGCAGTACTGTAAGTGAACAACAGCAATCGACTCGCTATGAGCCAGGTGAAGTCGGAAGAAATCGTAGGATGAATGAAGATTGAATAACTGTATAGTTAAGGCTACTTCTTTGAGTAGTATGGAATTTTTGTGGCAAGATTTCTTTGAATCCAAGCAAAACATTGACTCTGCAATGATATGTTCAGTTTTACTGAAATAAATAAATTGTGGGTAGAAATTATGGTTTCATATGAAAAATAAAGAAGATAAAAATGATGGTCGAATATTTTGTTAGAGGTTTCTATAATAAATAATTTTAGTTAAATTTTATAAATATTTTAAGAACACAGTTTAGAATTTTATGGTTTAATTTATTTTAAAAGTATTAACGGCCTAGTATTTATTTAATTTAACCGGATTTACAATAACCAAGGCGAGCTTAGAAAAGCATTATTTAATTCTCCGCCAAACATCGCTATTAACGCATACGAAAGTAAATTTCTAATTAATAATAACAAACACACAATAAAAACCCAGATATATTATCTACCTGAATTCCTATTTAAAATTATACGATTTAAATTATAGAAACACAACACACAATTCAAAAATACAAAAATAAATCACACATAATATAAAATCATAATAAAGCAAGAGTTGAGCGAGACCATTAAGTATATTATTATTTTCGACTAAATATTCACTACAATCTTTCCAGTTTAATTCCGCATAAATCATAATAAATTATAAAATAATAATAATATTATGTAATGTATAAATTAATTCTCATCATCGATTGGAACATAGGCCTACCTATACTCCACTTAGCACGGTATCTAGACCTGCCACGTTTATATCTATTGTACGGCTACCGCCTTTTCATACAAAAGACATCAACGGGTAACGCACACGTTTTTTGTCTACCATCTTCTCCGCTGAGCCTGAACAGTTATCGGTATACCTGATAAACTTAAACCTGGGTAAATGAGGTATCTTTAATAGGTTTGTTTCTTAGGTCACATTTTCTGATGACTGAAACAATTCCTATAAATACCCTTGACGGGAATCGAACCCGATATGCTGGTTAGCAAATTGTTCATACTTCACACTAAAGATCTTTTGTTTCTTTCGTCCTTCTAGGACTGAAACAAATAACCAATTACTCGTACTTCTTGTACATAAATAATTTACTGCAAGTTAATAACTAATTTAACAGAACATGTAATGTGACCACCAGACTACCCGTTTCTTTCGTCTTTAAGACTGAAACAGTACAATCTCACGGTTGGCCATTGCGTTATTAAACTGAGCCCATATAGGCAATACTTAACACATACAATTTTAATCATCAATCCATCTGATCATATGTTCTTTTCGTCCTTAGACTAGAACAAATAATCTTCAACACTTATTTTGTGAAATATCTATTAAGCCCTTGGGCCTCGGCTAACTGTTCCTTTTGTCTTCTAGACTGAAACAGTATGACAATAATTATTGCCGATAAATTAAGATCGGATTCCTGAAGCTGAAATAAAAGATTAATTAACACATACTAATTTAAACTGGAAATAGATTTGGATAATTTAAGATCTATATTAAATCTTATGGTCCCACTCAAGTAAAATAAAAGCACATACCCACAGCAACACCTATGCTCTGCTTATGGTTTTGTTTTCACTTACAAACTTATCACTTTCTCTGATACCGACACTAAAGATTTTTAGGAAGAGCTCGACACCATGCGCGATTATCATTTATCACGACTAAAACTTAAACTAGGCACTTAATCGCGACTTATATCGTGGCTTGTCCGGGCAGCCTTCCCTCTTTGAGGTCCGAATCTTGACTGCCGCCTTGCGGCTGTGTTTCTCCTTATATAGTATCTTCGTGCGTCATTTGTCCTATACCTTTGGCGTCGGCGCCTTTTGCACCGGTGGCAATGGCACCGGTGCCAAAGGCTCCGGTGGCAATGGCTCCAGCGGCAATGGCACTGGCGGCAATGGCACCGACGCCTTTTGCTCCGGTGGCAATGGCACTGGTGCCTTTTGTACAAACGCCTTTCGTCTCATACCAGTGTCCTAGAAACAGTTTTAACAAGTTAATTTGATAAAGAAAATGCCAAATTCATAGGTGTGCCGTTACAGTACGCTCTTTTCTTGAAGGTTTAAATGTCGTATCAGTCCGGAAATACCACATGCGACAATTCATTCCACAGTTTGGTTTAAATGTTGTAAAAATACTTAAAATGTTGTCAATTGTCCCAATTTACCTGCTTATAACCTAACACAAACTCAAATTACAGGCGTAACTCATTTTTTATACGTGCTTCGAAGAAATTTAATGTAATAAGCTTTCTGATTATCCCCAAATTGATTTATTTAACACTAAGGTCACTACACTAAAAGCTCTGATTTCTAAATATTGGTTCGATATGGTTCCCTAATTTGGTAATTTGTTTTTGTTTTCTCTTTCTTTCCTGTCTACTGTTATATGTTTAGCTAGCGTATGTATATCTAAATTGAAATTATTTATTATTAGATTATTAAATAGCTATTTTATTACCGTTTGTTTTCCAAATAAAATAAATCAAAATAAATAAAATTGGCCACCTGTTAAGACTATTTTTTCCTAAATGTGTATGTATATCACATAGAACTCTATCGTATCGGTACGTTTGTATGATGTGGGACCCCTCGCGCAAGTCTATTATAGCATCAAGCTTTCGAATCCGGCACTGCACAGCAGGAAACCTGCTTATCCTTTGTCACCACTGCGGGATTTAGTTTGATTTACTAGCGTATGACAAGGTTTTGTCGACGTTTTCGCGATTTACTCTTTTCTTTTTATATATAAGAGCGCGTAAGCGAACATTTGTTTTAATAGTGCGTTTGTAAAGATTTTCAACTGAGTGTAAATATTTAGAAATAATTAATACAAATTATTATTTTCCTTTATTTTCTTATTAATAAGTATAGCTTATCTGTATAGTTTATACAGTGTATAGCTTATATACCTGGGACAAACAGTCCAGCTAAGTAGGTCCAACTTCGAGAAAGAGATCAATCGTCGAATCTAACTCGACTAGGCAGCGTTCAGGAAGCTCCGCAATATCTTCGCGTCCAAAAACTACAGTGTCTCAAGACTAAGGTCTTTGACCAGTGTGTGTTGCCAGTGATGACATATGGAACCGAGACAATAGTCGCTTACTATGGGCCTCATAAGAAGCGTGCTATGCTTGGAGTTTCCCTGCGTGATCGAATCAGAAATTAGGAAATACGTAGGTGAACTAAGGTAACCGATATAGCTCACAGAATCGCTAAGGCGAATCGCACACTGAGGCGGTTTCTGACCGCGGCGGTTTTCATAACGCGCTGCAAGGCTAGCACGGTTGGCGGGCAACCGCGTACCAGGCGGTAGCCGCCGCGGTTACATACATTCTAGTACATTTTCCGCCTTCTCACATTTTCGCATTTTTTTCTGGAAACCGCCTCCCGTGTGATAATCGCCTAAACTGAAGTGGCAATGGGCGGGGCACATAGCTCGTAGGGCAGATGGCCGTGGGGGCAGTAAAGTTCTCGAGTGGCGACCGCGCACCGGAAGACGCAGTGTATGCAGGCCTCCCACTCGATGGATCGCTGACCTGGTGAAGGTTGCGGGAACGGGAAGCCGCTGGATGTGGGCTGAGCAGGTCCAGCCGGTATGGAAATCCTTGGGGGAGGACTTTGTCCAGCAGAGGACGTTTTTCGGCTGATGATGATGATGTATAGCTTATAATCTATTTTTAAATTAATTCCATCTTCGGCATCATCATCACTTACCATCAGGTGAGATGATGCCAAGGGCTTATCAATTAAGGGTAAAAAAAAAACAATTACGCAATAAGGTTTATATTTTTATTAATTAAATGTAAATCAAACGTCATTTATTATGTAATTGTAAGAACTTAGTACTTCGGAACATTTCCAAAATATTATGATTAATTGTAAAACGTTTCCTTTACCACTTGCCACGTTCCAATTCTAACTGGTGGCAGACAGCGGAGGCTCCATACAAATTACTTTTACAGCAGATACAAAAGATCCATTATCCACTCAAATTAGTTCCCAAAGGGAGTCATTAATATTAATCAGTGTTTGAAAGCTTCAACCCGTGAATAAAAGTATTGAACTCGTATCAGTTTAAATGTGTAGTTAAGTGGGTATAGTTACTATATGAGGGTAAAAGGGGAATTTTAGCTCGACTGCGCACGTGGAGGGTAATGTTATTTGGATGTGTGTATGTTTTCAAAGTCGTTTCATTGTAGCCAAAATGGTTTAATGGATTTTGGAGTGCGAAAGCTCGTTAGATTTGTATTGGACCCCAGATGCATGAGACACGTTTTATACGGTCGTTTTTTTTAAATAGTTAGATTGATTTACACAACTGTAATAAAAGGAGGGCAATATTTTCATGGTATATGATTGTTTGGTTGAGCTTTGAAACCTAAATTTTTTTATGGATTTTGGTATTTAAGGTGTCATTAAATTAACGTTTATCCCCTGAGAGTATAGAATACAGGAAAAATGTTTTAAAAATCCGATCTACATTTTTTTCAGTTTCCCATACTAAATCTGAATAGTGTATCAAGAATGTGTAGAATGTGTATTTTTCCTGTATTCTATACGTGATTCTGAGTAACCTCTTAAAATTTCAAATGCAATTTGTTAACACCTTTTATTTATGCATTCGAGTTTTTTGAAGAACTCTTCAATTTAAAAAATATGCAGAAACACATATGTGTGCATTGGACACTTTTTAGTTTTTCTTAGTAAAATGTTCAAACCAACAAAGTACAATATATTTCTTCGAAAATAACTAAGCAAGTTCAAAAAGTTAATATCACTTTGCAGCTGAGTCCGTCCACCCGTAAATCTAGGACTTCTGTTAACTTCTTGTCCGCGTAGATTAATAGTTTCGCAAACTAACAAACTTATATTGAAAACGGCTCCAAACTTACTCCGTGGACTGATCATAACATGTGGACTTGGAGCCACTGCTTTCGGTTTTCAAAGCACCGAGCAGATGACTTAAAGTTCAACAAGATGCACAAGATACAGGGCAAAATATTTTATTAGGTTTACGCAGTATTTTGTATGATGATCTTATAAGGCTTGCAAGTCGCTGGGTATACGTATGTTTCATTACAAAAATAATTGTTTTACTTTCTACTTTTGGATAAATTTTAAATTAGTACTTACAAGTACTTAACAAAAATTATAAAACAAATAGTAAATTATACTTTGCGACCAGAAAAAATTAAATAGGAAATTGTCATCATTCACTGAGAAATACGGTGCAAATTCAATTTCTGAAGAAGAAATCATTAAAAGTTAGCTAGTACGTGACAACAAGATTAATGACAAACTGAGGAAAATAACGCTAAATAAAAATATAATTTCTTTGGAACTGTCCCTCAAAGTTTTTATCTTAACGAAATGTAATCAGTCATGGATCGCAAAATTTCAGAAGCGTTAAAGCCCTATCGCTTCAGCCTTCCATGATACTCGCGGAGTTTTATAAATTCTGAAACAAAAACTTCCAAACAAACAAACCTACACAACCCTTGAAACCACAGGATTCACTGTAACACAACATGCACAGAAGGTACAATAATACAAAAGTAAATACATAAATAAACATTCTGACGTAGGGCGAACGTAGGCTATTGTTTCCGAAAGGCAGTGGCCCGGGTCGACAGGGCGTTAAACCAAACCTTGCGGTGAAAACATTTTCAAATAGGTACAATAATAAAACACTAAACATTATTGACTGAAATTGATTAAAGGTACTTGTGAAATCGTTTAACAATTCGTTAAGTTATTTCATGAACGGAATTAAAATAATTGAATTTCTAATTACTTATAGAGTTTCTATTGAATTGCCTCTCTGTTTCCAGAAAACACTGCTCCATAAGCTTCATTCACAGGTTCAACTCACTACAACATACATAAACTACTGAACTGTTTAGATTCCCGTCACACTGCGTAACTGTTGGCGAATGCATCGCTGACTGTTACGGAGGTAAGCGCTAAATCAAACATAGTATGTATTTGCACAACGGGGCATCGGAGAACCAGTACTGCTGTGCATATTAATATCTCTGCTTCAAAATTTCCGTACTAAGTCTATGTGTTCGACTGTATCAAGTGTACACTAGCGCACTAGAGGTGAGGGCGGAAAATAACTAGTGCAATCTTTACTTCACCTCTTCTTTACTTCATCTATACATCATCATCAGTGTTAAGATGTCCACATTGTGAACTCTTTGCGTCCACTGCTGGACAAAGGCGGGGAGGCCTTTGTCCAGCAGTGGAATTTGTCATCAATTTTCATTTTCCCGTAAATTGAAATTGAAATTGAAATATTTATTTGCTGTAAACATGGTTTTGAAGATGTTACATAGAAAAATTTGGTATCTCATGTTTAACCATACATAAATGGCATGCAAAAATTTACAGATAAGTATTAATACATTAAGAATTTAAAATAAAAATATATGAAATTTAATAATTTAAAACAAAGTAAAAAAATAATACTAGAATAAAAATAATAAATTAAAAAGTAAAAAATAATTTAAAATATTTCATAGATGTCACAGTGTAGAATATAAATATGTAAATTACTAAATGTTAAATTATGTACAAAATTAAATCAAAAACATTAATATGTCAACAAAAATAGACAGAAAACAATAAGTGTAAATAATTTATGGAATATGTTAACTAACGGGATTTAAATTTAATAAACTCATCAATACTATAGAAACAATTTGTGGACAGAAATTTATACTTAATACTAACTAATATAATACAACGCCGACGTTTGCTTCAGCTCAAATATTTCTGAATAGTTGTGTTAAGAGTTATTTTATTTTAAATTGTACATGATAGATGATGTTTATTTAAGTTTTTGGTAGGTATTTCAAAGCCTTTAGGTACATAAAGACCACTTCAAACTAACAACAACAACAATCAACAACTGCTGACATTCCAGCACTAGCTAGTAGAACAGATAAGCAAGCGTCTCACTCGGTGAACCGATGACTTGGTGAAGGTCGCGGGAAGCCGCTAAAGGCGGGCAGCGCAGGACCCGATATTGTGGAAATCCTTGGGAGAGGCGTTTGTTTGATCTGCAATAGATTTTATAACTACGGGAACGCTTTTGTGTCATCGTGCTACGACGCTTAGGCTTTACGCTTCTAAAGTATACGTATGTCTAAAAGTAAAGCGACCTGGGATTTCTGAATGAAAGTGTGACTGAAAACATCATTTCCTTGTTTACATTTGTCAGAATTGTTCGGCTATTATCAAAGGCTGAAAAATGATGTCTGAGTTGGAATAAGTAAAGTATGTTGTCTCAAAGATGAATATTAAATTATTATTACCCAAGTCGCAAGACTTATTAAGCTGAATTTATACCGTGAAATCAAAGCATAATTTGCGATCCTTTTTTACGAGGGACGATTAACATTGCCGCTGAACAGAAATACACCAATCAAGTAAAATTACCCTTTCAAACTAAATAGTTACTATAATTTAATATGTCAATTCAAACGACGTTTCCTCACCAATATATATTGGGCAAAGAACTTGTATAAATTACTTGATATTAGGACATACCCATGTGAGTCAAACAGTTTCAATAGAGTTGTCATTAAAAACAACCTTTTTACAGCATTCTAACTTATCGGATCGATGTATAGCAACAAAAAATATAGTAAGCGTTGGCCAATATTTCTCTATCTACATCTGCTACAGAGTTCTGGATGCAAGGATCTATGTAACCTTAATGTAATCATAAGAAATAACCTCTAAACAAAACAAGACGTACTTTTTGCCAGGAAACAACTAAGAAACGAATTTTGAATTTTGTATGTACTTGAAAAATAGAAGTTTTTTTGTGTTCTTGCTGATACTTTACCCTAGCTATCCCGTTACTCTGTGACACAGATCAAACGCTGACTTGGCTGATAGGAAGGTGTGAAAGCTAACACATTCGAGCACATTAATATTCACCTACCGGAGCGAGGACGGCGTTGTAGGCGCATTGAATGGAACGCGTTCTGATTTACTGCTATTTTCGGCTATGTGTAAGTTTGTTATAGGTAAAATGGTACATGTAACATTATGTATAAAGTACAGGTACATATATTTATAAATACA
This sequence comes from Coleophora deauratella, assembly GCA_958295455.1. Taxonomy (NCBI): domain Eukaryota; kingdom Metazoa; phylum Arthropoda; class Insecta; order Lepidoptera; family Coleophoridae; genus Coleophora; species Coleophora deauratella. Next base: position 5,997,161 of record OY282393.1, read on the forward strand.
TCCTTTAAACCTTTAAAACAGTACCCTGACGTACTGACTGACTGAGAGACAAAATAGAAATTGACATTCAAAATAGAAACATCAATTTGAAACATTTGTTCTGAAGAGGGTGTAGAGGAACGCTGAGAAGTAAAGTGTTAGCGAAATGAGAAAATGAGAAGAACCGTGGAGTCCAGAAGAAACTCATTCCAACACAGTTTTCCAAAAAATACTTAAACTGTAATACAGTTTAAGTATGTAAAGTTAAGAGCTGGAATATCCAAATATGTATCGTATGTATATCCATACATTATTTTGACTGACTCGGTGGCTAAGTGGTTAGCGATCCTGACCTCTGATCCGAGAGTCGTGGGTTCGATCCCCACACAGGGCAAACTTTTCTGTGATGAGCAGAATATGTTTGCTCTGAGTCTGGGTGTATTTTATCTATATATGTATGTACTTAAAAAAGTATATGTGTTTGTATATTATCAGTCTCTGGTTCCCAAGATACATGGAATCCTAGTTTGGGGCCAGATGACCGTGTGTGATTTGTCCCAGGTATTATTTATATTATTTATTTATTTACATCTTTATAATTTTCATAGTCGAAGTGTTTTATGGGCATTTCTTGGTCTAAGTTTACAGCTTTTTGAACGTTAAAGTGAAACGAACAATTACATACACGTATATTCCCGAAAAACAGCACACGGCCTCTTATACAGCTGGTAAAAACATCATCCTAACAAATTAATGAATTAATAAAAAGAGTTATTTTTTTAAATAAAATAAACAGAATATTTTTGTGATATTTATTTATTAATACGTACCAAACATTCTCTCTCTAATGAGAACACAGAGGCAGATAACACCGCGGTATCTCGTAAAAACAACTAAATAAAATTTGCATGCTGCACGTTTTCAAATTTCTTGAAAGTTCCCGAACACACTCCATCAAAAAGTTTATTTCGTACGTCTTGTGCACGTAACAACTTTACCATTACAATGCAAAATGTGTTTCTTCTCAAATTCAGACGTAGGTACAATATTATTACTAGAATTTGTAGCTGAAAAGTTTGCGTTTCACGCTTTACATAAGACTAAAAATGTGTTATTGAAATTGATGATAAAAATAAGATAAGCTAATTACCCAATGCGTTAGGGAATCTTAGTCAGATCGCTTCTATCTTCATAGGTATCTAATTTTTGATAAGAAAACTTAGAAATAATTGATCTATTTACGTAGACAAAACAATATTTGGTAAATATCCATTCACTATAATCTTTGGTAAAACGCAGGAAGGCGTCAGAATATCCATAATTTGAATATGAATCAATGCTTAACATTGGCTATCTCCCATATTACAAATTAAGGTATCGACAGAGTGTAATAACGGTTTCTATGAATTCATCAACACTCCATTTTTTGATATTTTGTACATAAGTATGTGCATATTTCATTTATTGATTGATTGATTGATCAGGTAGCTGATCGGCCACCTTCGTCCACTTTTTCAAAGATTTTGCTAATAACAAAAACTTATTTAACAGAACCCAAAAAGTAAGTATTTATTCAACTTTTATCTGAGAATTCTAATTCTAACAAACAAACAAAGATGTGTAAAATCCTTATTATGTTTTCTCAATCAGCTTCAAAGACCCCCTTTAATTTATAAGGTGTGCAATGAAAGCATTTATCTTATCCATTTTATCTTCCCCGAAAATATCACAATCACATGATAATATGTAAGAACCTCAGCTGTCCGTCAGATTGGCAGCTTCACTTGGACATTGATATATGGCGCGACCTCAGAGACCATCCCCTCATTCCGATGATGATCAATCACAATCGACTGGCGTTTGTTTTGTCCAAGATTTGATACCAGAAAGAACTAGCATTCGATGTCTTAGTAAACTTTCTTTACATGGCGACACATTAATCTACCCATTTTGGGCTATTAGCTCATAAAAGATGAATGCGGTGAATTGCGTGAGAGTGTGACACCGTTTTTAGGGTTCCGTAGCCAAATGGCAAAAAACGGAACCCTTATGGATTCGTCATGTGTGTCTGTCTGTCTGTCTGTCCGTATGTCACAGCCACTTTTTTTCCGAAACTATAAGAACTATACTGTTGAAACTTGGTAAGTAGATGTATTTTGTGAACCGCATTAAGATTTTCACACAAAAATAGAAAAAAAACAATAAATTTTGGGGGCTCCCCATACTTAGAACTGAAACTCAAAAAAAATTTTTTCATCAAACCCATACGTGTGGGGCATCTATAGATAGGTCTTCAAAAATGATATTGAGGTTTCTAATATCATTTTCTTCTAAACTGAATAGTTTGCGCGAGAGACACTTCCAAAGTTGTAAAATGTGTGTCCCCCCCCCCCCCCCCGTAACTTCTAAAATAAAAAACTAAAAAAAATATATGATGTACATTACCATGCAAACTTCCACCGAAAATTGGTTTGAACGATATCTAGTGAGTAGTTTTTTTTTAATACGTCATAAATCGTAAACCGCAATTTACCTTTCATTCAAGTTACAAATAACTACAAAAACTTTTATATTATGTTACTTGCTGCTACGGAACCCTTCATGGGCGAGTCCGACTCGCACTTGGCCGCTTTTTTGTTTTGACATATCATACATGACTGCAATGTAAAGTGCACACTACACTGTTACTTTTCTGCAATTCTTAATGTAGTTCCTTGCGTATTCTAAGATATAAAGGGGTGAAACTTAATATATCGTCGTTATAAGTCGAAACACGGTATGTAGCAGATGGCGTAGCCTTCTGTACTTCTATTTAGAAGATTCATATGAATAAATAAAACATCTCGAACTTCACAGGGCACAGTCACAGTTCAACACAACGACAATCAAAAAACGATATCCATGCGGGCGGAGTCACGGCCAAAAGCTAGTTAATATAACTCGAAACAATTGGTTGTCTTTTAGTGTGAAAAAAACAACAGCAACAAAACTTTACACTTGCATTTTTTTTAAGAGAAAATAGGAGCTAATCGACTTTATTCGTACCTATATCCATCTTGATTTCCCTCTATTTCATGAAACCTTAATTATTTGAAATAAGTTTTACGATGAAACTTATTTCCAAGGGAAAGGTAGTTATGTATAAACTATTTATGAAACACATTCGCAGTCTTTGACACATAAATAGGAGTATACTCGTCACTTCTGCGGCTTATAAGCGGAAAGCAATAAAATCTACGCCCAGCTAGGCGGTAGCGAATTTTATTTGCTCAAAAAGCAGTGAAACCCAGTTTAAAGTAAACCTTAACTTGTACATTAAAAGCAAAAGTTACAATTTCTATTAGAAAAATATTGCACTTTCCTCCAAGGCAGCTAGCTAAGCAAGATCGATGGAGCAATCGCAGTATAACTGTGTAGGTAAAGTACTAACATTTATATTTCCAATTACAAATGTGTTTTTTTAAATGGAAAATAAAATAAAATTATGCTCGATGTACATGTTTGAAGGCAGAAAAGTAGACACTGGATTTTTATCTAACTAATAAAATTTTGTTTACGCGTTTCAAAAATAGGCAGTTCTTAAACAGAATCCAAATGCAATCCAAATTATATAAAGCTGAACTACCACTGAGTGGCTCATTGACATGGTTGTTTGTGCTGTTGCGAGGGTTGGAGGGTATGACTTTGAATGTAAGAATGTGTGGAATTCTTCAGTGGTTAGGGGAATCCAATATACAGGGTGTTGAAATCGCAAAGAAATTTTCGGACTTTTCATACAAACTTGGTTCGCCAGTTGATCGATTTGTATGAAAAGTCCAAAAAAAGTTTGCGATTTTAACAAAGTTGTAGAACAAAAGTTGTTCAGTTTGATGGGTAAAAGCCAACCTTAAAGTATTATCACACCTTTCTGTTACACCCTGTATATAATCAGTCTGTTTGAAAAAAGTATGCAATATGTAGCTGGTGGAAGTATTGTATATGTAACAAAAGCAACTGCCAAGTTCTATCTGTGGACTTAATATTTCCTGCTTCTTAACTCGCTCCAAGAGAACAAAACATCTAAACTGAAATATATGGGTACGTGTAAATTTTCACAGATACGTCCGCCGCCGTGAGTTTTATAACGCCCTTATAAATCGTCGCGAGACCACGTTTAGTTTTAGTTCGAGCTTACTTGCGATCTGATTTCCCAGTTGCATCGTTTGTTTCCAGTTAAACAGGGAAATAGGTACCTGTTCCTGAATCGGTTGGACGACAAAGTTCTACTTACAAATGCGCCATTACCTTCTATTTGGCTGGTTCTTTGTATTTCGTGGTGTCCGGTATGTAAGTATTTTAGATCCTATCATGGAGATCATAAAATAATCGTTTATTTTAAGAAGAGCTGTTGAAGGAGACAGCAACGGCTTTTTGTGAGCGTAGGCACTGTCTTGTTGTTTGTTGTTAACAACCCATTACGTCCCCACTGCAGGGGCACGGGTCTCTTCCCATAACTCGGGAAGGTTTAGGCCATACTCCACACACGGGGGCCAAGTCCGGATTGGTGGAGGTTGTGGGGCTAGTGGCCAACCCCAGTGTCAGAAGTTTTCAAGCCGCCTATAAGGCCTCTGACATAGCTTAACGACTGCTAGCGATAGCAGCCGGCACCAACGGCTTAACGTGCCTTGCGAAGCACGGAAACGGTCGAGATAAATGCCACTAACAGTCAAACCCATCCAGGTTATGACCGTGCCTGTAATCAGTTAACCTGCGTGATCGATGCGACCACGCAAGCCGCACTGAGCCACGACCGCTTCTTCTACTTGTTGTTTAAGTCATTACTAACAAAAAGTAAAAAAATAATTAAAGAGTAAATCTATCTGTCAATAAAATAAAATACAAAATTTGTATGCTGTTGATTTAATTAATAAATAAATAAGTAAAATAACAGTGTCAGTAGAGTTATTTTTGCCGAGTCTTTTTTAAAATTCTAAAGTCTTGAATACCTTTATTTTCATTTATTATCTATTTATTTAAATCAGATAACAAAGACCATACATACAAACAAACATTATATAAACAAATACAATTTTGACGAAACAGATACTTTTTATAAATAAAATACAGTTAATCAATCAAAAATTATGCGTTTGGAACTTCGGAACTTCAAAAATTTCTTGCTTTGTCTGAATAACAGAAACTACAAGCGGTCAACTACGCAATTCATGAAATGTAATCACTATTTAGATTAGAACGTAAACTATAAACGTCTAATTGGTATTCCCAAATTGTCATGGGGTTGTATGGACAGAGCAAGCTGCCATTAATATGCATCAGGCACAAACTAAGCTATCGACAACACCGCCGTTCGGAAACTGTATATAACCAACTGCATCCTTCCTTCATATTGATACTTGAATAGTTCTGAAGGAAAATATGTATATGTACATCAAAAGATCTAAGCAACACAGTACTTTCGATACTATTAAAATTATTATTTATTTATTTATATTCGAATACTAAAATGTGTTTTTTGTATGTATAACTTGACAATTTCAACCACAGATTTCATTTATCGGCCTATGGATTTAGTGAGATGGCTTTTTATTTGATTTCTTAAAAATTCCCGGGGAAGCCTGGTCGGTTTGGTGAGTAGATGATCAAATTATCGTAATAAAAGGTTTGGTCGCAGAGCTGCCACTTGTGTGTTTTATATACATATAATTTAGTAAAACAACTTTAGTGACTCTAGTCTAGACCATAGGTGGTCCAATCAAAATCTAACCCCAGAGACTCAATGGCTATAAATTATTAAACTGGTCCAGAAATTGATGGTTTTTGACTAATGGTCCTAGGTTTGACTCCGAATATTTCAAGTCTCCCGGGACAGATTTTGATAAGACCAACACTACTCGTAGTCTGTTGTCACTGAAGTGCCCTTACTTGGGTATGTTCTCCATATCGATGGGTATATCGTATGTCTGTGGTGGCTCTTGGGTCACGTTTGTCCACTGTCCATTGCCAATGACTTACATAACAATATTTTTTTAATGTTGAGTATATTAAAAAAAAGGGATCTTTTGTTAGAAAATGTGCTGGCAAAAGTTTATTTGTGCCCGTCATCTTCTCATTCCGCAAATACTTCCCGAGAGAGCGGGTTCAAAGTGGTAGGAAACTCGTATTGGGTAGACAAAAAAATATATTTGAAAAGTGTATCACCTACTTTTCTAACTACTTTGAATAAAATGTTTTCATTTCATTTTTATAGGCCACGTAAGATAGTAAGTAGAAACTGCTTAAAAATGTTACGCTCCAAGTGATTTTTTGCCGCTTAGATGCCTCATTTCCTCCTATTGGGGACTTAATAAACATACCCACAACACAAAATTTTGGTGCTATTTAATGTATTTTTTCTATGTTTGTTCGTCAGTTTCCTCGGATATATTCACAAATTGCAGAAATAAATTTTGAACTAGCAGATAGACTAACCAATTTTAGACTCTTACTCTTTTGATTGAGTTTAAGAGAACAAATTAACTAGCTGCATTCGCCGGTAATGTAATTGACTATAAGATACATCTATAAATGCTGTCCTTGTGTCTATTGTTCGCAAGTTGCCAACTGCACCGGATCTAGAAGCGCATTAATATGCAACGCCCGCCACAGATCGTTGCTGAAATTTAATAATGGAAGAGGCCATTTCTACGTCCTTCCTCACCGAAGAAATACGCTGACGATAGACTGTTTTTTTCTTTCCTACTAATGTAATAGACACCGTCGATGGAATATCTAAATAGTGTATCTTGTATAATATATTATTTATTCTGAGGAAGTGATATACTTTCTCTAAACTGGTTGAGCAAAACTATTTTGTGATAATGAGTGTGAGGATTACTAAAACCTTATTAACAAAGAAATAGAAGGTCTTATAGACTTATGTCTATACAGTTAAGAAAGTTCTAGTCTAGACAGAGTAGATTTTTAAATAAAAAAGTATAGTTAAGCTTTTATGTTCGCTCAAAGAAATAAATTCTCGGAATTCATTAAGACTGTCGAATAACACTACACGTCATGTATAAAAGTACATATAGCTCTAGCAAACTGTGTATTTGTAACATTCGTCTCATGAAGATAATTATAAGCCATCGGTATATTGTATAATGTTAATAATTTACTTATATATTAATTAATTTATTTAATATGGCTTTGTTATTTATATTTTTTTGTAATAAATTAGTAGAAGCCACAAGAGCAAGAACGAAATTAGTAAAAATATTGAGAAGTGAAGTTTACAATCAAAATAATTTTAAAACTATTTAATTACATACCCAAGTACGTCCTTCAGAATTCAACTTTTCACAAATTGCTATATTTCCACTCAACTCAATAATTCATCCATCCAATTAATTCATCCTTCATACAAAAACACATGTCTGTGTAAGCACTTTACGCAAATTCAATATTAAAACATTGAAGCACTGTTAAATACATTGGGATAAAATATCGTTTAAAATAAAATTCAATAGTAAACGTATTTAAATATGCATTGCAGTTATTGAATTTATTAATGACTGTAATCATTCTGTCAATGAATATAAAATTAAAGGTCGGCACTACTTAAAACTGACTTTGGTGTTCTCATAAAAAAAATGAATGAATGAATGAAAACACTTTATTGCACAACAAAACAGGAAAATAAAAAAATAAACATTAAAAAAAACTATAACTAAGTAGTAAATGTTTATATTTCTCAATAAGCTAGCACCTATTGCTAGCCAAGAGATGAATGATCGATTCGATGTCTCAGAAGTTGGCGCTGCTGATTATTAATCCGCGGGTCGTGGCTTCGATTCCTACCCAGAGCAAACATTTCTGTGATGACCAGATTTTTTTGCTCCGTGTATTAGTGTATTGTATTGTATATCAGTTTCTGGTTTCCATAAAATAGGGAATTCTAATTTGGGGCCGGATGACCATGTGTAATTTACCCTGGGATATTTATTTCAAATTATCACGTAATTGAGAAAAAAGAGCCGTCACGAAAATGTCTGTTCTGTTTTACTTCACCCCGTATAAATGTAACATCTTTGTCACGAATAAGATAAAACGACCGCTCAGTCGACGTAGACATGCCCTGTCATGACCAATCGGGCCGATCGCGCAGCTAGATTTCGAAGAGTTCTTAGGTTAGATTTCTCTTTGATTGCATTTGTGACATTCGCAGACAGATAACGCACAAGAAAACTGTTTTGTTTGTGACGCACGAAATAGTTTAACGATGTTTTCTTCTTTAGCATTGGGTTTGTCCCTTATTTGAAGCTGAAAAAAGGTTAAATAGTCTTGTTTACATTTGAGCGGAGAAAGGTGAAATTTTTATTTGTTTTCTAACCTCTTTTGTAAGCATTATACGAAAATATAATATTGCAAAGGCATACTGACCCCGATTTCCACTTTAAAACAAACAGTGTTTTTTAGTTCACAACAAACATCAGCTCTCATCCATAATCTTCCTCAACCAGTGTCTTTCAAAGGCCAGAGCAATGAGATTTTATATCTTAGATGACTAAGCTAGAGATATACTCAGACGCCGAAGTACAATATATTGGCTGACTTGCCGTATTGCTCTCTCCATTACAAAAATATACAGAAAAACGCGAATTAATTGTAGTACCAAATTATTACTGTTACTGTATCTATTATTAATTTTACATTCAGGGACCCGTCAAGGGGCTACTCCCGGTAATGCGAGTTTAATTTTCCATTTTACATAATGGCAACAGTCATATTTGGGTTCGAGCCAACGAATAACATCATTAAATGCAGGGTTAATTTGTGAGCATAATAATTATTACGTCGCTTATGGGAAATTCATCTTTGTCTGGAAATTGTGATCGTGACTGTTAGTTTTAACCCTGGAAATATACGCACGTAAGGAAGTACTTTTATTTTATTTCGTTAGGTTCAAATATTATATTCAAAAGCATAAATTTAACAAAAAAACACACTGAAGTGCAACAAAACATTTGTTCTTTACCGTTTATTCCATTTTGGTACCAGTAGGTATAATAAACGAAATTAAAAAATAGATTTAAAAACCCGACTGGGTACAAGGTGACTAAAAAGATTGAAACGTGAAGAATCAAATCAAGTAAATAAATATGATGATTGCAGTATCAGGTAAATCATGATGCCTCCGACTGCAATTATTATTAGGTATTTATCATATTTAATTGAATGATTTTTCTCATCTTTTTACACAGTCGGGTTTTTGATTTTTTATTTACTTTTTTACCATAGAATGTTTGTTTTATTTCATCAACATATTTTAACTTTCTGTCTACAAAATAGTGTTTAGATTTTTTTCCTTTCAACCGCCATTTTGTATTTTGCGAAAGTCATTTTAGTTTTATGAAACAAACCCTAGTCTATAACGATCATTATGATTTAGATTAATCTACAGACAAAAGAAAGGTTTATTATTAATCCTTTATTAAAATCATATTTACCCGACTGCGAAACAGCAAAGACAAGGTTATGTTTTTCACCTGCATGCGGTATCTATGTATGAAGGATTCCTTATAATTTCGAAGCAATTCAAGGGAAGGTAAATATTCTATCCCTTGAATTGCTTCGAAATTATAAAGAATCCTTCATAGATACCGCATGCAGGTGAAAAACATAACCTTAACCTTAACCTTTGCTGTTTCGCAGTCGGGTAAATATTCTGATTATAAAATCTACAGAAAAAAGGTATACACTCGTGATGATGGAGTAATTTCCATTTTATCCGTACGAAAAGTACAATTTACTGTAAAAAAGCACTTAAAATATGTAGCTTGCAGTAACAAGCTAAAAGCGAATTAAACTTCGCGCCATAAGTTAACTAAGACCGGATACGGAAGTACGTTCTTAACCGAATTAACATTTTCGCTTTATCGCGTTCATCTAAATAAATTTTGCGAAAGTTAAAAGTTTCACAGACATCTCTAAGTTATTTATGTTAGTACGCAACGCAATCTAATAAGTTTGAGCTAAACCAATTACTAGTCAAGTGATTTAAATTCAAATCTTCTTTATTTTATTACTGAAGGAGAAGCTTTGTTTGAGATCTACTGAAAGGAAAAAAATATATTACTTTCAATCCTGCAGTAAACCTTTTGTAAACAAAATTACGGCTGATTAACTATACACACCATACATAAACTTTTTATGCAACGCTTGTTTTCGTCACTTTATGATAAAGACGAAATCAAGACAAAACCTTATCTTATATATATTATATATTAATATTATAAATGCGAAAGTATGGATGTTTGTTTGTTTTGTTTGTTTGTTCCGCTTTTACGTCGAAACTACTAAACGGATTTGGGTGAAATTTGGAAGGTAGATAGATCAAATACTGGACTAACTCATAAACTTTTTGTTCCTGGAAAATGCATGGTTCCCATGGGATACCTTAGAGACAGTCATAAAGCGATATCCACGCGAGAGGAGCCGCGGGCAAAAAGCTAGTGTAGAGTAAGTAAAAGCCCTAATGTAAATTTATGTACCTACGCCTTAATATTATGTACGAAGATAAATCTGCAATTTTTGACAACCTTAATATGGACGACGACGTTCATCAGTTGACTGAAATTGTCAGCGATTTCTTTGCAATAAAGATAAATCAATCAAATGCTTGCAGAATTTAATAATAACATAATGAACTTACTCATTATGCTCCTTATAGATATCGAAATCAGTGAAGATGAGTTCGATGATCTCGTGAGGTGACGCCAGGAAGGTGTAGAGGAGGCAGTCGATCCTGGCGGGGTAGGGGCGCGGGTAGTCGGGGCTGCTGAATGTGCCGCGCTCCTTGCCAAACGTCGACGTGAAACGGACGCATGTGCAGCCTGCGGGAGGGAAAGAGACAGAATTAGCAAAAGCATATAGAACCTCATCACAACCTGGAAAATCAAACTGTCGCTTTATTACCTACTAAAACTTCATAAAATTATAATGTTTATAAATTTGTAAATACGAGTACATGCACTTGTGTGTTAAGCAACCGTCACCGGATCTTACCCGCAGGGGTCATATTTAGGAGTGGCCACTGGCCATATTGTATGACAGTACTAATGCATATTTTGATATAATAGATGAGAAACAGCCAATAAAATAGGACGATACCAGATATCACGAGAAAAAATGACAGAATTTGAACTTGATCGAGCTTGCTGTAAGAAATGTGACATCTCAAACTGTGCGAGAGGAAGAGATATAATTAACAGAGCAGTAAGAATAATTTTCAGAAATAAGCCGTAAAAGAACAAATAATACTACGTAACTAGACACGCTTTTCGATGTTAAAATGAAACAGACATGCAGTATTCCCAGACTTTTAATTGTAATTAACAGAAGTAAACATTTAACAAAAACAAGGATAACACCCCATAACTGAACGTGCTAAACTCATTAATGATTATAGAATTTATAACGATTTCCTTTATTCGGGGGTCTGAAATACTAAAAATAATAATTGGGCGTCTCATGCTTATCGATCAATCAGTTCATGAACTTAGTATGGAAGTCCCATAGTTTCTTTGTACGTATAGAATGTTGTTCAGACTCATAACTACTCATGAGTAGAAACGACGGTTATTTAATTTTTCACCTTAAAATAATAGTAAGTTAATGTCCAAAAGTTTATTGCTAGAGTTGCTCTAATCACTTTGGCTTATCAGCTTAGCTAATTAAGTGTTTCGAAACTGATTTACGATAAGTCGGTAACTTAACTTGTTAATTGCTGACCTCTATCTATCGACGTTGGTCATGGCAATCAAAGGTCGTTTTAGGCCCGTCCTCTATCGATTCGATAAAACTTTCATGAAAACTCGCAAGCCAATTTCCTTAAGTACCTACCACAAGTATCGATTTGGTCAATTTTAATATATTAAATGTCAAATTAACCACATCGTCCTAATTTCGATCCATAATTTCATAATTTGGGACCGGGTTTTGGTACAAACATGCAAATCTGATGTTATCGGAAGCAAATTCTATTAACAGGGATTGTTTCAACACTTTAGGGAATGAAGATTCATTAACAAATTTGATTGAACTATCGTAGATATTGGAATTTATACTGTTTGTGATGCAAATAACAGGATCAATACATTTGCTTTGAAATAGGCCCTCTTCAATATAGTATTCGTTGATATAATGAGTATGTAAATTATATAAGTATGTACTTATATAAGCATGTACTTAATTTCTTATTGATTAATAAGTGCGAACATGCGGTTTGTTGTGGAGAAATTATTATTTAAATTGCGAAGAGCATTATTTTTGTAAGTAATAATGTTAACGCGGAAACGTATTTTTAGGCAAGTATATTATTCTTTAAATTACATTACAAATGTTTGCTGTGGTTATTTCCATTAATTTCAAAGTGCATTTAAATAAATCCCTTTATAAAGTGACATTGCACATGAATACAATGTCGTTAATGATGTTGATATAACTTATTCTCCAAATATTGATAAGTAAGTTAAAAACCTTAATTGTGTTGTATGAAAATAACAAACAGCGAAAACAAACAGAAATTTAACAATAGCATTTGTGTTTTCGTAGCTGTTTGGGGAAATCTGACACAAACGTTACGAATAATACTGACCTAAACAATATAACCATTCGCCGAACAAGTGTTTATCATTTATGGCTGGAAATATGCTTCAGCCTTCAAAGGATGTTTACTAAATATGTAATAATTACGAAGTTTGCTTTGCTAATCCAGTGCTCCACAGAAATAGCTTGCTATGAAACAAACGAAACAATGTTTTGCGAATTAGGCTACATTAACTTCGCAACAAACACCTTTATATTAAGTCATAAGGACAAGGTCAAATATTAAACCAATTTGGGCTCGGCCCTTGTGTGTTTTTTTATACCAAAGATTAAACATCAGTTTATTTCTCACCACATCATTATAAACTCAGGTTATACTTATAAGTTTTTGTGTGCCCTTGTGTGTTGATTGTGATCTAATCGAGATATGGGAAGAAATCTGTGTCCCTGCAATGGAAACGCTGGGGGTTGATAAAGCAAAAAAGTATGTTTTTTTATTGAGGTAATTATAAAATACAGCCTGAAAAAAAAATATATATATATGATAAAACTCAAAAAAATTCCATATTATGATAAGCTCAAAAAGGTACAAAAGTACGAGGAAATAATGGAAATAAATGTATTAAAAAATCATAAAGAATAATCGATAACCTAATGAAGACATTTAACTTACTTATAACTTTCTCTAGATTTATAATCACTGACGACCCGCTAACAGAGCAATTACCCACTTTATAAAAAGGTTCTGATCGGTATCAAACCGCATGGTAGTTAATACAATTAAAAAAATTAAAAAAGCATGGACAGCGGCCATGCATTGGTGTTGAAAATAGAGTTAATCATCATCAGCCGAAAGACGTCCACTGCTGGACAAAGGCCTCCCCCAAAGATTTCCACACCGACCGGTCCTGCACTGCCCACATGCAGCGGCTTCCCGCAACCATCACCAGGTCGCCTGTCCACTGAATGGGAGGCCATCTCTTGCCGAAGGTGTCGTAAGAGGCGACTAAGGCGGGTGCTATACGGTCGCCAACAAGCACCCCAACCAAAGTGACATTCGTTGTTTCAAACCGTGTAGACAACTAAATTTGGTCACCAACCACGATCTACACGGTTGGAAACAACGAATGTCACCTTGGTTGGGGTGCTTGTTGGTGAACGTGTAGCACCCGTTTAACGCTAAATTGCGATCGCCAACCCGCATGCTAAGCGTGGCGATTACGGCAAAACCCTCCAAAATGATTTGTAAACCCAAAATGAGGTCACTTTTTAAATTCATTCCAAAATTGATACGAGTATTGCACTGATACCAAGACAGTCTATTGCAAGTGTATTTCAGAAAGACCCTGTTCATAAATAAGTAGTAATTTAATTTTCATAAAAAACGGCCTACCTAACTGCTAGACTATATTTAGAAAACCAACTTTTTGAAGTAAAATAAACGGAAGAGCAGGTCTTGAGGCATAATATGCTACGCAATATTTTCAACAAATTAAGACAAATACTTTTTTGTTTTATTGACGAAGAAACGGTCTCATACTAGGTAACATTATTACATACTCGTATTTGACAGACCTATAAGTTCTCTTTCTTAGTGTTAGTACGCAATACAATACAATAAGGTATTTGTCTGAATCAATCACAAAATATTATTCACTAAATAGCATTTCTCCTATAATTGCAAAAATAACTTACTCGTTAATGTTTTCATCCATTTCGAATTTTATATTAATTAGAAACACGAAATAAGTTCGTCAAAGATTGTGAAGTCACATGCTGGTAACGCAAAATAACTTTTAAATCGACATTATTAAATATCAAATAAACAAACGGACAAAAGACAAATTATAAACTCCCCGGGACTCCCTTTAACGTAAAGTTACCCGGACAAAGGCAAACTACCTAGATATTGAAAACAAACATTTGGATATTATTTGGGCCACTCAATTTGAATAATCGTTTAAGGTAAGACCAGCTATTGATTCAAGTAAATTAAAACTAAATATCTCTTTATTTTTATCCGTGAAAATGTCACTGGTTTTTTAAGTTTTAATCTTATAGTAGTAGATTAAAAAAATACATGAAGTTCTCGTTCTAGCTTAAATTATGATTTTGAAATCAGAATTTTTGACACAATTTTGAAAATTAAGATCCTACTGCTTAAAAGAACGCTGTTCACGATCCAACCTCTTATGTATATTATAACTATAACGACTCCAGTGGATTGAAAATCTTTTAATGCGTTTTTATCGACACATTGGTGTCGATTCGGTTTTCGCGATTAAACTTTTTTGACAGAACTAAACTTAATTTAAGCATTTTGTCTTTTTCGCTCAGTATCGAAAAGACAAGGATATGATGCTTAAATTAAGTTTAGTCCTGTCAAATAAATTTATCGTATACAACGAATTGACACCATTGTTTCTACTTTTACTAACTATTGTGAGCAGCGTTATTACTTATTCTATTGTACAATATATAAATATAACTTTAATACAGGGTGTTAAAAAAGTGCGTTTAAAATTTTAAGTGGTTACTCAGTATCAAGTATACAATTCAGGAAAAGTATTGAGAAAATCCGATCTATTCTTGATTCACTATTCAGATTTAGTGCAAAAACAACTTGCAACTTTCAGGCTTGCCGCTAAACATCAATGTTACCATTGATGTGTTCCTACACGAAGATAGCCATTTCCTTATTGCGGTGGAGAATCTGAATAAGCCCCCTTCCCTCTTGCGCATCATCATCACTTACCGCCAGGTGAGATGATGCCAAGTAAGCGCTTAGCAATAGTAGATAAAAAGCTCGAAGCCAGAATTTTTATCATGAAAGTCTTCATTTAATTTTCCGGCAGAGGGCAGAGGAGGTCTTTTACATTGTGTTAAAAGAGCGGCGTATACTTCTTCGGTCATATCATGTGCAAGTGATGCTGGCTAGCCACAATACATAAATTTGGTTGTGATAAGAGAAACTGAACAAATAAATTACCAGTGTTGTTGACAAAAAAATTGTGTTAGTAGGTAGAGTTGCAAGTTGCCAACAACAAACAGGAAAGACTCAATTCCAAGAGGACTAAATCGCAACCGGTCGTAACTTGGACAAAGCAGACACCATAATAATGAAGTTGAGCGATTGCTAGGATCAAGCCGTCGGATAATCGCCGCTGGGAGCGCCCGCGCCGGAAATTGGAACCGCCGCCGGACCTCAGACGGACCAGACGGAACATCCGTCCGACCGACTTCGGACTCAAATCCGGACGAACTTGGCTGGCCAGCGATAACAGCTGTAACTACAGTCTATAATGAGTATATTGAAATCAGTTGGAAACTTGAATTTGGAACCGATGGGAACTCATAGGACAGACGAAGTATAATTCCAGTGAATCCCAACCATGGAGTTTATAACTCACCTACCGACCTTAAGGTAGGAAGGGCGAGCTCTATGATGATAAAATGTGGTCCTCATTTATTTGAATTTAGAATGGTTACTAGGAAGCGGTCGTGGCTCAGTGTAACTTGCGTGGACGCAGGTTAACTGACTACTAGACATGTACCGGGTACCCGATTTGGATCCGGTACCCGGCGGATCCGGCACTTTTTTAAGGATCCGGCCGGCGCGACCGTACATTAATGTAACTGTCGTTCATATTTCAATCTTATTGAGTATTCTAGGTTTATAATTGGTAAGTTATGGTGTAAAAATACGAGTTTTTTAGCTCGATTAGGATTTAGTCGGCTTTTTTTTTCGTAGACGTTATCTGCTTTCGAAAAGACGCTCGCTGTATACTGAGCTACTTGGTGGGGAAAGGTAGCGGGCCGCCAGGATACGCAGTATAGGATTGTGACCTCTTTTTTCTGCCCACCACTTAAATATATAGGGTTATGAAATATCTGAAAAAAAATTGAACTCGGTTCTACTCATGAAACTAAACAGTTTACCCCAAGGAACCTATACTGAATTAGCAAAAAAATTTTTGGAGTCCTCATACTAATTGACCAACTAAACCGACAATTTTGTACGGGAAGTCCAAAAATCTTTTTACGAATTGAGTATCGTATAGGTTCCTAGGGGGAAATTTGTTCAGATTCATGAGTAGAAGCCACTGTTACATTTTTTTAGGTATTTCAGAAGGATCCTATATCTGCATCCCTTGGAGCTCCGGAAGAAGAACGCTGCAGGAATGGGCTAAGGAACAGAGTACGAGTAGAACACTCTGGGCTAGTGCACCAAGCCAAAAGCATTCGAAAGCGCTCATATCTGGGTTTTCACGGGAATACACGTCTAGAGCACTACGACTTCATAAGCCTGGACTTAGGATTCTAGTCAGAGCTCTAACTGGCCACTGCAAGCTTAATAAAATGAAGCTTTCAGATACGGCCGAGTGCCAATTCTGCCTCGAGGAAGAGGAAACTCCTCCTTATATACTCTGCGAGTGTGAGGCACTGGTCCAAACCAGAAGCCGATCTCTAGGTGGACCGATGGTAACTCCAGAGTTCATTAGGGAACTCGATCCCAAGTGCATCCTACAGTTCATTAGACTATTGGTATTGAGGATAAAATATAACACAGATCATCTATTGTGATCACTGCCCCAGTGATCACCCCTTTACCCTCAAATAATAATAATCCCTTGGAGCTCTAGCAAAGTTTAAGTAATGATCTAATTGTAAGACATGATCGTGACGTGTTTCATTGCCGGGTACCCGGCTACCCGGCCGATTGGACCGCCGGGTACCCGGCAAATCCATTACTCGGTACATGTCTACTGACTACCGACACAGTCATAACCTGGATAGGTTTGGCTGTTAGTGGCATTTATCTCAACCGTTTTCGTGCTAAAGTCACGCTAAGCCGTTGATGTCGGCTGCTGTAGACGGCAGTTGTTAAGCCATGTCAGAGGCCTTATGGATGGCTTTAAAACTTATGACACTTTGGGGTTGGCCACTAGCCCCACAACTTCCGCCTTCCGATTTGGCCACCCTGTGTGGAGTATGCCCTAACCTTACCGAGGTTTGGGAAGAGATATGGGTTGTTAACATACTAGGTCTGAGTATCCCACAGACTTAGACCTCCAAGTGGTCTCCGCTTTTAACTTTGTGAAAAGTAATAAAAAATGACAGTTTAAAAGAATGTTTCAAGCATCTACTACTTAAAAAAACATTGTAAGTTTTATATGCATACTTGAAAGAAAACTTAACCTATAGAGTGCATGTTATAACCCGAATCGATTTATTTCATCATAATACTGAGTCAATTGGTTTCACAAGTCCGTTCATAACAGTACGTAATTCTGATTATAATGACAGCTGTCAAATCCAAAGAATTTGTGAAAATTAAGATTTTCACTATTCTTTCTTCTGTAAAAAAATTCATTTCTATATTAGGTTTTCACATTTTTACAACAACCATTCTTAACTAGTTTTTGTTTTACGTACTGTCACAGAAGCTTTTACTGGGCTATCTCGAAATGTTAATTTATAATATCGTAGATTTACTAGTAAGCCTATCAGACGATTCTTAAATAAATATTGCCAGATTTTATAAACAAATAGAGAGGTAATGGCTTTTAGAAACTCGGAGACATTTTATTGATACTTGATATTTTGGGCCCGCGTTTCTTGAAAGCAACTCTCAATATAATTTAACCCAAATTACAGTTTTATGTGCCCACCTCGGATTCGCGTCAGAATTTCGGCAACCAATTTATGAAGTTTGATCAATGTACGTTCTGTCAAAATTCACTTAGCTTTACAGGTGCCGTTACAGGAATCATTACTTAAGGGATCGTTATTAGACCCAAAGCTGTCACTAAAGCTATCACTATCAGATACAGCGAACTATGTATTAAAATAAAAGAAAGCAGAATTAGCTGTATAAGTGACCGCTTTAGTAAGGAGAGATAACACGACTTTGATAAATCAGAAATGAAATATATAATAATAAAACAGAACATCAAAAAAGTTTATTTATTGTGTAGATCAAGCTTGAAGCGATTAATTTTTTTAGAAAACTTGTTTTGGTTCCTTGGTTTCTTGGTTTATTTGAACTGTTCTACGTATTTAGAATTTACTTACTTCTACTTTACCTTTTTTTTTCTATCACGCTTTCGTTTACGAAATACAAATATCTCAAAGAAAACTATATTTTTTTTGGCAAAAGAAATCGATTTGCCAAATAACGTTTTCCGCAACATATACAAAACCTAACCAGCCCTTATTCTATCAAATGGTGCCAAAAACAGAAAAGTATATTAACTTTATAAAACATTGCATTTATTTGTTTTACTATAGATAATAAAATTTTTGTTATTTATGTCAAACTTCTTTTTTATTGTGCTAAAGGCCATCTAACGGAAAGTGGCTCACCGTCACCGCCAGCCCTTTTGACATAACAGATAAATACCGCTAATCAGCAATCTCAAAAGGGAACCTGAGCCTAGAGGGCCATGGATTTCTTCAGAATCCCTCTGGTTACTCCTCCTCTCGCCTCCCGCCGAAACACAGCGGTTTGGCAGCAGGTATAGATAGATCGAGTAATTCATAAAAATGTTGTTTATCATCTCAGTGACCTAACGACTAGTCCACTCGCTTCACATTAAGAGGTCGCGGGTTCGATTCCCAGCAGGTCTAGTCTAACTTTGTAGGACTCGGTTTGGTAGGTGTTAAGGCATTTTCCGAGCCCGCTTGATTAGCTACCTCTGTCGTATCTAAGTTTTGTTACCAATAATCAATGTTAAAAGCATTGATGTGGTCCGAACGAACTGGTTATCTAGCAAAGTTCTCCACTGCGTTGAAGAATCTTGGTAGGCCCGCTTCCATCTTCGGTATCATCATCACTTACCCTTAGGTGAGATAATCCTAAGTGTTTGCATAATAGGGTCCTAGTAGCAGTTCTTTTGCTTAAAATTCAAATATACCTAGTTATAGTAATCTATCACTATAACTATAGGAGGTATATGCAAACCAGACATTTAAACTTATCAATTGACCTTTTGCTATCTTGAAAGCCAATGTTTGTTTATAACAAAGAAATGTATACATTTATAATAGCACTACACAAATCTGTAATTCGCCAGTACGAATCCAAACTCAAGATGAAGCAAGTGTTTCTGACTTTAGTTGTTACAATTTGTGTTCAACGTACTTTTCAAGATGTTGCGGTGGAAAAACCTGAGCTGAAACTTAACTGCGAATATGCTAAGTATGGAGAAGGAGATAAGGAGCTACCTTATGCTGTTGTAGAAAAGGATAACACACTGTATAAGCTGACTTATGACAGCAAAGGAGAGCCACATTTCGAAAAAATCAATTTGCCCGGACCTTCGCACGGATATCCGTCATCTGGTGGACTTTCTGGCTCAGGAACTACTTCAAGACCAGTTCCGGAAATTAATGAGAAGAAAACAACTATTCCTGACGAATATAGCCAAGATGAAGTGCTTAATGTTTTTGATAAGGCGTGTCCGTTAACCAAACAGCGAACATAAAACAGTGCAAATAAAGTTTGATTTGCAATTATGTCATTTTTTTATTTGTTGTTTTAGTATCCGCTAATAAAGTAAGTAATGTTTTAAGTATAGTTCGTTTTATTTTTAAAATATTTAAAATAAAATTAAGTAAGAATAAGAGATATATTTTCCAGAAGTGGACGACTTTGGCTGATGATGATGATAAGAAGGATAGAATTTTTTTTTTTAGTAAGATCGTTCTGCTCATCGGTTCGTCCGTTACAGGGTCGCAGGTTCATAGCCTTTGCATTTTTAAATTGAATTGAAAATAGTTTAAATAATTGAATATACTTAGGTAAAGAATTTCGAAACTGAAACTTTGATTACTGAAGAATCAAACGGTAAAGATAAATACGGAACCTTACACTACCTACACGCCGTCTAACAAGTACTTGGCCGGTTTTTAACCGACTTCAAAAAAAGGAGGAGGTTCTCAATTCGTCGGAATCTTTTTTTTTGTATGTTTACCGATTACTCGAAGACGCCTGAACCGAATTCTTTTTTTGTTTAAAAGGGTATACTTTACAGGTAGTCCCATATAAATTTTATCGAAATCGATTAAGCGGTTTTTGAGAAAATCAACAAAAACATTGCAAAATTGGAGTTGTTGCAATTGAAGTCGATTGTTTTTAACGTATTCAGCGTGGTCAATTATTATGTCTTACTTGTTTGGATGTCTTTTGCAATAAAATACCTACTTCACATCACACGCTTATCTTAGGCCTCTGGAAACACCTAACTTTCAAGCGACACATTTGGCTTGGCACGTGTAGTAACCAATTACTGTCAACCCTCATATTGTTTGACTGCGATAAACTGTGCGATCGTAAATGTCCTGAAACGATCCAAATTTCTGTAACTAATCGACCCTTGACCCTTGATTTGCGAACGATATCTCCAACTAATTTAATGTTGATGATTGAAAGGATTTTCAAATCGGTCCTTAAAACTTGGTTTTAATGGAATGACTGTTTTAGGGCTTGTACCAAATGTCCTCATAAGTGGTAAATTTGCGAGGACTCCGTCATAAGTTTTTGATTGCCAATTTACATAAAAACAAGCTCAATAAAGGTAATGATCGTTTTTAATCTAGAGCTTCTATATATGATACTGAATAACTTTTATAACCAGACACGAATCGCCAAAATATTAAGAACCTCTCAAAGAAATCGATCGTACAAGTATGGTTTTATGGAACAGTTTTTAGTTTGATTGGACTCCCAGGTTAGAATGTAGAACCTTATATGTATTATTATTTGGAGTCATAATTTTCGTTTTGTTTTGTTTAACTTTTATCATCATTCATCACACAATTCACACATGAGGTCAGGTCAGAGGTTAGAAGTTCAAGTGCTTTTTCAGTCTTTTAACCCTTATCACGGGCCGTCACTGTCGGACATACACATTAAATATTTATTTGAGGGGAATTTTGGTAGGACTTCATCTAGTGAGGTTGAAATACATAAAATACGGATACACACAAGCTGTGATTAAAAAATAGCAAACAATGCGATATATCTTAACTTCTTAACTCTGTCTTTGGTTTAATAAATATTTTTTACTTTTAATATACCACGAAACTGCAGTTTTAAAGGATTATACAGATGTAATGTTTTGGTGTAGGACGGGTCGTATAAGGATTTTCTTCTTATGCTGAACCACCAAAAGTTATATTAAATCACCACCAGAAGGCTATTATAAAACTGTGATCACATTTCAATAAAGAATACATAGCCTCTAGGCTAGCCGAACAAATACAAAGCCGTTTGATGTTTTAGAAAATATTTCACACTGTTCGAGTAATCCTTTTTTGAGAAGCTCAGGCCAAAAAAGAACCATCGTTACGTTCCAGCACCTAGCTCATCTGAATCATAGATAAACAAACATAAAAATCGAGGGTAAAAAATGTTGTCGATTACTGAAGTCGGAAAATACTTGACATCATTAAAAAATCTAACGATGAATTTATACATATGCACAGGTTGTTTCAACGTTCTGACTTTACACTCTAACATTGTTTCATTGGGTATTAAAGGTATCGTTAACCTGGTCATTATAACTGTCCTAAATATGCTGTTAATCGTACTATGTGTAGCCAAATATAGCAAAACATGTTAGTATATATTTGCTAAAGTAATGCAAACTCACATTGGCTTATCATAAAGTTGAGAATATGTAGTTGAATTTTGGAAAGCCACTAGCTGTGCGGATGGCTTTAGCGTAGCAGAGCTATGATAACCATTAGCTTAAAAGCGTGGTGCTTGGACTAATGCGAGTCCAATTTAGAAACCTAGCTAATCTCTTTAGATGGTGAAGATTATAAAATATGTCTGGACTAGCCTAGGTTAGAACATGCATTAGGACAGTGTAAGACACTAAATGAAAGATGAAAGAGGAATATTATCTAAAAAAAGGAAATTACAGAAAATTACACAAATGTTAAGAATAATATGACTAAGATTTCGGGTTGCTCTAAAAATGTCATAGACATCACTGTACATTTTAAACGCAATTTAGACTTTCCACACAAAGTTGGTCGATCAGCTGATCGACTTAGTAGAGAGTCAATTATTTTTTCGCGAGTTGAATACGGATTTATTAGGAAAAGTTGTTCAGTTTGTGAATAGAAGCCCCTTAGCGTTAGAACATAAAAAACCATAATATGTAAATATAAGGTATAAACATATATGTATTTTTTAATGGGGCAAAGAATTTAAGTCTTAAATCACATATTTTTCTCTCATATCTATAGCAAAGTTTTCTACCTCTTCTGAATATGCCTGATTTTTTACCACATTCACAAACCGAATTTTAAGTCTCACTAGGGAATCCACAATTGATAAACCCTTGACATAATCTCACCTGGTCGTAAGTGATGATTATGCCGAATATGGAACCGGACTAACCAAGATTCTCCAACGCAATGGGGAACTGGCTATCTTATATCCATGTCGCAACACATCAATGCTATTGACATAGATATTTGGCGGCAAGACTTAAAGATTGTGATAGCTAGCCAGACGGGTTCCTAAAATTCTCTACTACCAAACAAACCGAGTCTTACAAAGTTGGACCCCGCCGGGAATCGAACCCGCGACCTCCTGATGTGAAGCAAGCAGACTAGCCACTAGACCACGAAGCCGGTTATATGAGGGTGTTCTATTCATGAAACCCATCGTTTATGTTTTCAGGAGTGGTCTGTTTACACCCTGTATAATAAAGATAGCACAGAATGTTTGCTGAATGCCAGGAAAATCACGATTTTCGCCAATTAATTGCAATCATGATAGTAATAACTGCTCTGTTGCTTTGTTCGCTCCCGCAATAAGGTAGCTCTCATCTTCAGTGTCTCATGTTTTATTCAGCAAAGGATGCTTATCACATGCCCATAATATAACGCTTTGCGCCTACGCGCCTTCTTTAGACATGGGCGTAACGACAGGGTGAAATTGATTTACTGACATATTGTCATAAAGCTTGCTCAAGAGCTAGATTTGAAAAGTTTTCAAAAATGGAATAGGTTTTTTTTTTATCAGTACGATAGGTACTTGCTGATGATTTGACAATTATCAAATCATCATAATCGATAAGAAACATTTTTCTTTAAGAATCCAAAATAGTTTCCTTAGGGAAAGTTGTGTAAATATTTAGTGTCGTTTTGTTGTGTTGCTCATTTTCCCTTTCTTTTTTGTTAGTTTTCCTCAATTTAATGGCCCCGAATTATTTTAAGGGTTCCGTACCTCAAAAGGAAAAAAGGAACCCTTATAGAATCACTTTGATGTTCGTCCGTCTGTCCTTCTGTCCGTCTGTCCGTCTGTCCGTCTGTCCGTCTGTCCGTCTGTCCGTCTGTCCGTCTGTCCGTCTGTCCGTCTGTCCGTCTGTCCGTCTGTCCGTCTGTCCGTCTGTCCGTCTGTCCGTCTGTCCGTCTGTCCGTCTGTCCGTCTGTCCGTCTGTCCGTCTGTCCGTCTGTCCGTCTGTCCGTCTGTCCGTCTGTCCGTCTGTCCGTCTGTCCGTCTGTCCTTCTGTCCGTCTGTCCGTCTGTCCGTCTGTCCGTCTGTCCGTCTGTCCGTCTGTCCGTCTGTCCGTCTGTCCGTCTGTCCGTCTGTCCGTCTGTCCGTCTGTCCGTCTGTCCGTCTGTCCGTCTGTCCGTCTGTCCGTCTGTCCGTCTGTCCGTCTGTCCGTCTGTCCGTCTGTCCGTCTGTCCGTCTGTCCGTCTGTCCGTCTGTCCGTCTGTCCGTCTGTCCGTCTGTCCGACTGTCCGTCTGTCCGTCTGTCCGTCTGTCCGTCTGTCCGTCTGTCCGTCTGTCCGTCTGTCATTCTGTCCGTCTGTCCGTCTGTCCGTCTGTCCGTCTGTCCTTCTGTCCGTCTGTCCGTCTGTCCGTCTGTCCGTCTGTCTGTCTGTCCGTCTGCCCATCTGTCCGTCTGCCCGTCTGCCCATCAATCAAATACTCAGGCTTGCAATTTCTTGAAGCTGTGAAACAATCTAATTTCCATGTCAACGTAATCAAGAGATACGGCCGTTTATGACACATATTTGGACACTCGCATGGGGATCAAAACCTATAGGGTACTTCTCGTATACCCAAAATTACAAATAAAATGTGATGTAACAATTTTTTTATTTTTTTCGGATTTCTCCCTTTACTTGTGCTATAAGACATTGCTTTCTGCCAAATTTCATGATTCTAGATATACGGGAAGCATAGAAGTTTGTTTTTTTCACATCTTCAAGGGATTGCAGGCCTGAGAATTTGATATAGACTTGTGTGATTATGAATTTATACGGAACTCTTGGTGTGCGAGTCGGACTCGCACTTGGCCGTTTTTTTTACTATAATGTGTTAAGAGTAAAAAATCCAATAATGTCATTTAATGAAATAAAAGCCAAATTGAATAAATAACAATATATACACAGAAACTGTCCCGTCAAAATATAATAATTTGGATGAGTCAGTCAATATATGTATACAGTTTTATGTGTTATGTATATTACGTTATAGGTACACCACCTATTATAATGAATAAGGACCTCCTGAAATTCAAATTTCAAACACCTATCCTATTTCTATAACCATCGTAACTATTATATAAACGTATTATCTTATTCATTAGATTTTTTTTTTTTATTTGATTTGATTTTGATAATAACAGCGAGAAAAACTAAATAATAATATTTAGGTATTTGAAAAAAATTGCATAAAAAATTTTAATTTATTACGATACAACGAATAAATGCGATTTCAGTATGTCGTGGTCAGATCTTAGATTTGGCGAGATCATGAAATATTGTTGAGGACCTCCGAGAAAACTCTTGGTTAGGTTAGGTTACTGGTGTTCCCGTACAAAGGAGCCCCGCGAAGTTTCCCTCACATTCTATATTCTATTCAGTTATAATTGACCACACTGAATACGTTAAAAACAACCGACTTCAATCGCAACAACTCCAATTTTGATACGTTTTTGTTGATTTTCTCAAAAATCGCCAGATCGATTTCGATAAAATTTATATAAGACCACCTGTGAAGTTATACCCTTTTAAACAAAAAAAGAATTTTCCAAATCGGTTCAGGCGTCCTCGAGTAATCGGTGAACATACAAAAAAAAAAGATTCCGACTAATTGAGAACCTCCTCCTTTTTTTGAAGTCGGTTAAAAACGACTTGAAAGTACTGTGTGTGATATTCAAAAGAAATGAAATTGAGGATACACTCTAAGGTTTCTGTGTTCCTTTTAATTTTCTCGATCGTATATCCGTCCTGTGAAAGTACTAAGCCTATTGTCACGAATATGTCGCAGTGGGCTTATTTTCGGAGCTTTTTCGGGTACAGGAGGTCAGATAATATTGCCACACCCAAGTTTATAATGACATGGCAGGTATTTCTTCTGATCTATTTAAAACGATACGCAAGTGTTTTTCTGGTGGATGAAATAAGGTTTAGTAAATACTGTGACTGAGAAGGCCAGCTGAGATTGAATTTGTGAACTAATTGCACTGTCAGCTGGTTTTGACGTAATCTCGTTACAGGTAGGTACTATAATGATTGAAGAGGTCTTTGTATTGCACGATAATTTCATCGAGTAGACAATATAAGATAGGAAGATTAGTACGAATAGATGATGATTCAGGTAATCGGAAAACCTTATTTAACAAAAGCGTTTTACAACTTTAAAAAATGAAGATAATGAAATAATGGTTCCGCTATAAATTGGTGATATTGATTTAAAGTTTTTATTCAGTAAAAGATTTAAAGTAAAGCTTTCTTTGTTATATGAAATTTAAAAAAACACTCACCTTAAGGTGAAAAAAACGGAACAATCATTGTTCTATGACTATGCAAACAAAAAGGTTTAGCAATACTTCAAGATGGCCTTCTAGTTGTGAAACTGTACAACCTTTATTCATCGACGGTGCTGGGTTCGCATAGAACGGGAATTTTCATATTTACCAAACCACACCTTAAAGTATTACTATATCGTCGACTTAGAATGAAAACCTCGTATATGCGGAATGGGAAATTTTTCAGGAGGAAGGAAAAACCACGTTGTAAAAAAATTATTACCACTTTAATTTATGCCCTTATGTGTATTCATTAGCCAATTTAATGAGGTTTCAGAAGGTTTCTACAATTTATTTCGAATTGTTGTCTTAAAGTCGTTAAAAGCTATAAATATAGTCATAAAAAATAAATTAGAAATTGTGCGTTCCCGAGGTTTTCACGATATACACCTATTTTTAGTACATCCTAGTCATAAAACAAAATTTTCAGTTGAATCAACAATCAACTCATATTTCATAAAAGATTAGCATACAGCTAGTAACATTTGTGTACCTAGACCACAGAGATATCTGAACCCCGAAGTTTTAAAACTTAATTCGCACTTTGCTTTGAAACACCCTCTATCGCATTTTCCAACTGGTAGATGTATGTCGTCTGTATTCTATCCATTGTTAAATATAATATATTATGGTTTCCTTAAAACCCGATAGTTCTCATTTTGCTAAGGCTATTAGTTCAGTCTTTCGTGATACAAGGTGTAACGGGGGGGTTCAGATATCATTGTGGCTGTCTGTACAGTTGACAAACCAACAAAGAACTAAGTGTAGGTACTTACTGGGATTGAGGGCATATCCCTCATTCACGACATGTGTGGACAGATGCAGCAGCACCAACAGCGTAGCTGACAACTGCAACAAAGAACATTACAATTTTTTTTTCTGTTTTTTTATAAAAGCTTATCTTTTTGACCTAACCTCCGTTTCAATTATTACTGTTGACCTCACCAAAACGTAGGCAAAATAATTTCAGATCAAAAATAATAAATAACCAATAGGTATACCTATTTCCAGGAAAACAAGTGTCTTGCCGAAAACCTTTAACTGAGCAGGCTAGAGAGTCTGTAAGAAATAAAACCGGCCAAGTGCGAGTCGGACTCGCACACCGAGGGTTCCGTATAAATTCATAATCACACATGTCTTGAAGTCTATATTTTTTATATTTGAGTTGATTGAATGAAAGGTAATTTGCGGTTTACGATTTATGACGTATTAAAAAAAACTACTTACTAGGTCTCGTTCAAACCAATTTTCGGTGGAAGTTTGCATGGTAATGTACATCATATATTTTTTCTAGTTTCATCATTCTCTTATTTTAGAAGTTACGGGGGGGGGGGGACACATTTTACCACTTTGGAAGTGTTTCTCGCGCAAACTATACGGTTTAGAAAAAAATGATATTAGAAACCTCAATATCATTTTTGAAGACCTATATCCATAGATACCCCACACGTATAGGTTTGATGAAAAAAAAAATTTGAGTTTCAGTTCTTAGTATGGGGAACACCCAAAATTTACTGTTTTTTTCTATTTTTGTGTGAAAATCTTAATGCGGTTCACAGAATACATCTACTTACCAAGTTTCAACAGTATAGTTCTTATAGTTTCGGAAAAAAGTGGCTGTGACATACGGACGGACAGACAGACAGACAGACATGACGTATCCATAAGGGGCCCGTTTTTTACCATTTGACTACGGAACCCTAAAAAGAAAAAATAAGTATAAGATTTGTTCTTCTCATCTCATCTCACTAATATTATTAATGCGAAAGTATGGATGTTTGTTTATTTGTTTGTTTCGCTTTCACGCTGAAACTAACAAACAAATTTGGATGAAATTTGGTAGGTAGATAGATAAAGTACTCAGCTAACACATAGGATACTTTTTATCCCGGAAAACTCGAAGGTTCCTGGAGGAATGGCTAAAAACTGAAACCTTAACTCTCTGGACCCAATTCTGAAGTTTACGCAGACGAAGTCGCGGGCGGAAACTAGTATTATATAAATGTACACTGCAGTAGTAGGACCTCATCATGAAAGTACAAACTGAACGATTTTCTTACAGAACCGCTAGAGTACTTAATTCGAAGAAGAAAATCTGCGCTTCTCATAGAACATGATCATTAAAATTTGACAAACTTCTTCTTGGAAAAAAAATGCATACGTTTACAATACGCTACGCTAAAGGCGTTTTAAAAAATCTAGATATTCAGTGTTGAGCTGCTGCCGTAAGTTTCGTAGATCACATTTTCGTTGAGCGGTGATCGTTATCAAAGATTATCTAATATTAAACTTAAGCTGTGCACTGTCAAAAGTACGCTGTCCTAGCCTAGACTCCATATATACATATATTGTGAATGTATATCCGCTGCCTGTACCAAAAAGCCACAACGAAAGACGCTTAACGTCAAAAAATCCTAACTTGTGTTTTAAAGCCCGTTCTTCTACCCGACAGTTTTCAGTTAGAGAACGCCACAAGCTATCCGACTAAAAGTTACTGCAATGGCCGGCCGGCTAGTGAATTGCTTTTATAAAGGAGTATGTACGATGCATACTTCTTTCTAAGTAGAGGACCGACATTTACAATCCCGATTTAGAATTGTACTTATTACATGTTTCTCAAAAAAAATTGCTTTCCCACACCCATTTGTTAGTAATTAATAATAATAATAATATCTGGGACAAATCACACACAGTCATCTGGCCCCAAACTAGGATTCCCTGTATCTTGGTAACCAGAGACTGATTACACATATACTTTTTAAAAACATACATAGATAGATATAATACACCCAGACTCAGAGCAAACAATTCTGCTCATCACAGAAAAGTTTGCCATGTGTGGTGATCGAACCCACGACTCTCGGATCAGAGGTCAGGATCGCTAACCTGTTATCTATCGCTGTTATAATTGATTAGTAGATCTGGTAATGGATGAAAATGTGTTTTTTATTTGACTTTAGGTATATATTATGTTCCTTGAAAAGAGTTTTTCAGTGTCATTTTCTATTTTCCATAGACTAAAGACTCACTGTTATCGTTGCTGTCATGGATGGTTTAATAGACGATGCAAAAACTAGCATTTAAGATTAGTTGGATTAAGCCCGCATGCTTCGTTGTCGGAAAGACGATCTTTATCGGCCAATGAGGCGCACAAAGGCCGAAAGTAGTTACATGAATGAACCTTTTTTAGTGCAATACAACGGAATATTAGGGCATCTTTTACAATTTACTAAAATATGCTATAATACATATATACTTATATGCACATATTTCTGT
Organism: Coleophora deauratella; assembly: GCA_958295455.1. NCBI lineage: Eukaryota > Metazoa > Arthropoda > Insecta > Lepidoptera > Coleophoridae > Coleophora > Coleophora deauratella. Next base: position 6,026,845 of record OY282393.1, read on the forward strand.
AAAAATTAAAAAATGTGTGAGTTGCTTCGAGTAAAGGATGGTACGGACTATGCCCGTGTTTCTGCTTTGCTGCTCGACTTGGCGGGGACACTCCCATACTTGTAGATAAATACGCATTATGTTATCGAAATGAAATGTCTTGGTTTTTAAAAGGCGACGGCGAATTTATCTAAAACATTTTGTGTATGTAAATGCTACTAGTATATGGCCAAAATGTCTACAAAATTTCATTACATTTTGCATAACTTCGTGTAGATTCTCTGTTCCTCAAGAAGGAAATGAAATAAATTTTGCCGGAAGGAATTTTACGGTATTTTCATAATTACTCGAAGTATGTGAATCCATAACTGATCTAATCAGATCAGTCAACAGTGGAATTCTTAACTTGAAAGTTAATTTTGGATAGAACAGCAACAAGAACAAACAATTACTGACAAAGTTTATATTGGCGAACGGGATCAGCTTTACATTACGGTTTAATTAAACGGCAGTTCAAGTAGCATCGTTTAGGGCAAACTGTATTGCGCTTACTGCCTTAACTACTGTGTTGCTATACGTAGAAAATATCGCAGATTGTTCAGTAAATCCAACATTTAAAGACATATTATGTGTGTTTATTGATTTTTATGATTAAAAAATCTGTTCATCACTTTCAATCTCTATAATTAATATAATTGTCCACGCTGAATACGTTAAAAACAACCGACTTCAATCGCAACAACTCCAATTTTGCTATGTTTTTGTTGATTTTCTCAAAAACCGCTAAATCGATTTCGATAAAATTTCTATGGAACCACCTGTGAAGTATACCCTTTCAAACAAAAAAAGAATTTTCCAAATCGGTTCAGGCATCTTCGAGTAATCGGTGAACATCAATAAAAAAAAAAAACAGATTCCGACGAATTGAGAACCTCCTCCTTTTTTTGAAGTCGGTTAAAAAGTAATAATATCATAAAGGCTAAAAGTTATGGACTCTGCATTTCAAACATGTTGTGCAATCAGTATAAGTATTATTTTAGTTGAGCTAATTAATTTTAATTATTTTAAAAAAGGATATGGGGTTTTTGTGTATATACCTACGTGGCTATTCCAATATATATTCTACTGAAGTGATTTAAAAATTGCTTTTAAATTCAATCCGCCGTTTAGATACAGCAAATGTATGCCCTACTTAGTTTTTATAACCCTTACTAGATTTTTCCGACCAACCACAGCGCAAAGCTAACAATCGAAGTTGGCAACACTCGAGAGTCTCCTCATTAATCCTTGGACTTACGCCCGGACAAAGTTAAATCGCGGATCTGAATGCGGCGAAGCTCTTTATTAAACCTTCGGGACTGTTCTGCTAATATTCTTATTCTGTGGGTGCACCAAACGCCTTTTTCTTCAATTTTCGAGATGGCAAAACTTGAGAGGAATTTACAAGAAAACTTTTTTGGTTTTTCATTTAATCTTCTTTATAGTTATCTCGGTTTCTGTTTCTTACTATTGTTTTGAACTTTTATTATTCTGTTATCTACTTTTTCTGAAACATACTTTTTTGCTGGTTTTATTGCGCAAGATGGCAAAATGCTGACGCCCACTTGACGGAAACTAGCTAAGCGCCGCCTTTGGACATTTTTATCCCGAAAATAGTTATCAGTGCCCATTCCTAGAGGGCTAACACTGAATTCCTCTTATGCCGGTAATTATACGCTGGTTATCTCGCCTAATACGCCGGAACATTGGAAGAACCTTATTGGATTGAACCAGCAGTGGAAGGATCTTATTATGCAAGGTCCAGCTTGGTACCTACCACTGCCCACTCTATACCTGCCGCCAAGCAGCGTGCTGGGTTCCGGCGTGTGGCGCGAGATGGCCAGCGAAATTACCAGCATAAGAGGCATTCCATCTTAGCCCACAAGATCGGCAAGGCACTGATAACCCTTCTGGGGTTATTGATTCTTATAGAATGCCACTTTCCATCAGCTGGGCCCTCAGCCTTTTGTCATGTTACTCTAAAAAAAATAAAAAAATAAACAGCCTGCTGCTTGGACAACAATAACGAATATAGCGGTATCTTCAATAGAAAGTCAGACTTTGCAGAGTAAGGTTCTACCACTAAACGTTCATTACCGGTGTGCATTACCATGACAAAGCGTAGATCGGCTGCTTATACGATATGTCGCAATCGAGATCCACATTACGTTTCATCCATCTAGTTCTACTCTCATTGGTATAGGACTATTTTCATTCAAAAAGTCCTAACAGTTATACTGACAAGTACATGAGACAAGTAGAATAAACTATACATTCAGGTTAATTGCTATTCCTTATCACAATTTTCCAGCACCCACTAAAAAACCAAACCTACAAAGCTAATAATTTTGCAAGTAAATAACTTATTGATTATTCCAGTCCAGTGGATTGCAAGCTCCAAAAGCGAGGCTGCGTGTAACGGCGCGACACGTCCGCACGGTGGTCTCACTAAATCTTAGTTAAGGGCCGGCATGCGGTGCGCTGTGACACGCTGAGACGATATACGGCTGATGTGCACATTAGATGTAATGAAGTGATGAACGGCCGAGAAATAGTCGAAACATGGTACGGACGAATGACCTACAAAACGTATGTATTGTACTGGTAGCACGGTGTATACCACACCCCGGACTCTTCATACAAATATCGCGTTATTGTTTACTATATAGAAATTTGACACTTTTTCATGTCCGTACACGTGTTAATGTGTGTGTGAGTATTTAGCTCCTTAGGCTAAGGTTTCTTGGTTATACCGCCTTGTGGTAGGTTACACTTCTTTTTGTTATGTGAACGGTTTTAGTAATTGATATTTCCGAAAGCAATAGAACTTTTATCGACAGATATAAAAATAAACGACAGAATTTTACAATAGATATTTTTAATGAAGTGGTTACTGTATACACGAGACAGGGCTGTATAGCCTTAGAAGCCATTACCTCTCTCCTTATGAAAATAAAATTGTCTTTGGTTTGCCAATCTCTTGACAACTGTGCGGCAGGGAGTGTCAATATTGTATAATTTCCTCATACTGTGGGTTGTTACATATACCTAACTTTGCTACAAAATATGCAAGTTAATTTCCAGGGACCTTACTTACTTAATTTTGTTGAAGTGCTCTAATTGCGGTTGCCTTTTCAAAATTACCTACTGAAAGACGAATCGAAAGAATAGACCATGATTCGGAGCTCGTAACAAATAAATTTATGAGCAGCTGTGTGTGCAAGACTTCTTATACCCCACAAGTGGACCATGGTTAGAGTAGCGTATATCCCTAAGGCTGGAGATCGTGAGAAGTCACAGCCCAAGTCCTAACGACCTATAAGTCTCACTTCTTTTCTACTAAAAACAATGGAGAAGGTCATTAACGTGCACATTAGGGAATCTTACCTATTGGAGCGACCTCTGCATGCGAAACAACACGCTTATCAGAAAGGCAGGTCGACGGAAACGGCCCTGATGGAGCTTACCGATAGAATAGAGAGAGCACTAGATCAAAAGCAAATTGCCCTCTGCGCCTTTCTAGACATTGAGGGAGCTCTTGTTAACACCTCAACTGACGTTATACTGAAATGTACTCGTATGAAGATAGTTGTTCATGTGCACAACGAAAAAAAAAACTCGAGTCTAGGTTGTAAGAAGTGAATAATATAGTTAATTCTATTTTTATATTTGGCATTCCACATCTCATAACGAGCGTGATTTTGCCAATGTCAAGTGAAAAATGAGAGAATTTACAATAAAAAAATGGCGAAACGCCAATGCCAAGTGAAAGACGCGGCTCTAAGGGTGATGGGCACTTAAAGATGCTCCACGTGGTGCTTTGTTGTTGGAACTCGGAAAACGGAGCTGTCTCCCGAGTTAATCCTCTTCTTATAACCGCTTATCACTGAATCGGAATCACAGCTATTTCCCCATCACAAAAATAACGTTGAGACTACTCTTAAACAGAAATAATTAAAAAATTAGCAGACGTGTGCTCGGTACAAGTTCCGGCAGCCAACCATCCAGTATAGTTAATGAAATCCAATATCATACTGTCTTTACTGACTTTGACAGCCTGCTAAAACCAGTGATGGATGACTAAGTGAAGTTTCGTATATCAATAGCTATGGCTTGATTTAGAGCGAAAAGTGTAACTGTTTTACGAAAAATTTTAACATCATAATTTAATACTTTTAAATGGAAAATATTCAATTAAAATTCTTCTTACCTTGTAGAAAATGATGCTGAACAATGAAACTATTAAGTCAATTAAAAGTTAGAGAACAATTCCACGATTGCTAATGAAGCGATTAAGAAAAATGTTCGAGGTATTCAGTAAAAAGTTACTTTCTTGTCTTGCCTTCATACTTTATACGAGGGAGTGGTTCAGCAAGAACAAAAAGTAGGTACTACCTTTAAAACGGCGATGCATTAAGTCGTTAGCTAGCGGAAACGCGCTGAAAGGCGCTGTAGCCGGTCTCGTGGCACGGTATGACTCAGACACGACACGACTGGGTTTGCACCTTTATCGTACTGTTCCCAGACTCTTTATCATACCACTCTTTGTAGCAGAAATAACGCTTCTTAAGGATGCGCCTTTAGTAGCAAGCAAAAAGAAAATATTGTAGGTATGAGCCAAAATTATTAAATACTTAGAGGAGAACCGGCTACCCTCGGGCGATGAAATAAAATATAATATACGTAAATCTTTTTAGTTATCTGATAAATACAAGTTGGAAATATTGTATAATTCAGATACGATGTACCTAATAATAATTAATATGAAATTTGCTTTAATGGCAATCGATCTTTAGATACCTATGAAGTAAATAGTGAGAGTCGCCTGCGATCTTCTTTTTGCAGGTAAATGACGTTAACTGGTACGAATGGGATTACGTCTCTAATTGACAGTCTGATGGATAGGTGAACACAGCAATAATGTAAATCGATCGCTGGGTTACCGCTAGAAATGCGCATTCCTGGTACTATATATGGATAAAATAACATATGACCTTTTATCTCATCTCACTAATATTATAAATGCGAAAGTATGGGTGTTTGATTGTTTATTTGTTTGTTTATTTGTTTTTTGTTTGTTTATTTGTTTGATTGTTTGTTTGTTCCGCTTTCACGCTGAAATTACTGAACGGATTGGGATGAAATCTCATCTCACTTCATCATCACTATCACTTCACTAATATTATAAATGCGAAAGTATGGATGTTTGTTTGTTTGTTTATTTGTTTGTTTGTTTGTTCCGCTTTCACGCTGAAACTACTGAATGGATTGGGATGAAATTTGGTAGGTAGATAGATAACTCGGTTAACACATATAATAATTTTAAGTAAAGGCTGGAAAACAACATAGTAGAACATAGTTTAAGGGGGATCTAGATATAATATTTCCATGCCATTCTCAAATACAATATTGACGCGGGCGGAGCCGCGGGCAACAGCTAGTTTAATAATATATACTTATATTTTACTAAGCAATGGCAGTCGTTTTTGTCAGAGACTCAACAAGGAAACTTCAGACACTGCTGGTGGAGTTGATCACTAACCTTTCTTAATCTGGACTTTGGCTCCCATAGCCTAATTTCGACAAGTATGGGAAGAGACCCCGTGCTGTAGCAGTAGGGAGAATATGGATTATCAACTGATTTTATTTTAGTATACAGTTTAATTTATTACTGTGTTATACAGAATATTAAGTTTTTTTTTATAAAAAGTCATTACAGTAATCTTCTTCTGCAGTTTACCCTAAAATTTGTTTTGGAAAGAACACATCTATAATCCAATTAAGAGAGATATTATTCATAATTACTTATTCGTTATTCGTAATTTACTTACAGCTATTTTAATAAGCGTAGGCGAATAAAAAGGAGAAAGTTAACGAAAATGAACTGCAAATAATATTCTTTGTCTCTTGCGAAGTTAATTATTACGTTCGAAGTAAGTAAATCTGAGCTAATGAGGACATTTCCAACGGTCCGAAGACTGCAAACACGACTCTTATGTAAATAGAGGAGAAAATTTGAAAATGGAAATTCAGGGATTCCTGGGCCTTAACTTAACGATGGCAGTGGAAAACACAGACGAAAAATAATCTTACCAATTTATTAAAAATTCAAAACCCGACAAACCCGAAATATACTTAAGGAGCGTCGGAACAAAAACCGATATGTCACATTTAAGTCATTTATTCTTTTAATTTTTTTCCGTTACAAAATGTTGAATTAAATACCCTTCACGAAAAAAATCTACTTAAAAGTCAAAAGTTCCACCTTTACAAAAATTTCGAAAAACCGCGTGGTCAAATCAAAACCCGATAAAGAAATTATTTAGGAGTTTCAGTTTCTAGTTGTCGGATCAAACACCGATAAATTCTTATAAAATTTTACATGATTCAGTAATGGTCGGTTCAAATGCCGAAAAATACATTAGATTTTCAAACAAAACTATCGATTTCTCGATTCGTTTTAAAAAATCGATCAAACTCAAACTCAAAACACCCTATCTTACTCAAATGGGGTATAGATATGTAATTTAAGAATTAATTTCCATAATTTCCCAACATATCCATTCCGGTTTAGTCAAAAACTGATATATCCAAACTTGTTCGTCCAATATCTCGCCAAATTATGTATCTACCTTCCGTTTCGTTTCACACGTAAATCTGGGTCACAATTAACTGCAAATTGACATACTTTATTTTTCTACCGTTGTAGCATTAAAAAAGTTACAAACTTTTTTCTAATTTGTGAAAAATATGGTAAATTGGATATATCGTTTTTTGTTCCAACGCTCCTCACTTGAAACACTATTGTATTAAAATTACGTTTTATTTACTTTATTATACAAAAAGATAAATTTAACGACACCTTGCACTCTTCTTCTCCAAAGTCCATTGTTTCGTACAGGTTACAGGCTCGTCCAAATAAACATACATACTGAGAAAAACCATACAACTGCGAATCGGATAGGGTTCTGTACACAGTATAGAACCCATACCAAATATCAAAAATCATTTTTGACTGCGCACTATCATGACATTAGACATTATGGTAGGAACAGGTCGCGCCAATCTTTAAGATCGCTGAAGGGTACTGACTGGGGGAAGTGTGCGTTCACTTGGAGCATGAGGATTCTAAGTGAACGCACACTTCCCCCACTCAGTACCCTTGAGCGATCTTAAAGTTTGACGGGACCTGTAGGATAGACAGACGGCATCTTTGGCTTAGTAATGGGGTCTCATTGGAATACAGAGCCCTAAAAAGAGGACGTAGCGAAAAAATCTGAGGCAGGTATCAAAAGTCTTGCCGAAGTAAAGTGATTACGAAGTAAAGTAAGCACGCATACATTTAAACCAAACAAACTTTGTAAAGGTTGATTTTAAGGGTTCTTTGGGAAAATCCTAATACTGTTTTTGTACACAGAAAATACTCTACATAACGCTATCTACTTGATTATAGATAAAAGTGTCGCTTTTCAAGGTTCTATCTACCCAAATGGTGCCAAGGGGACTCTATTACTAAGCCTACGCAATCGTCTGATGGCTCTACCTTTTGAACCGTATTAGGTCTTTTTGTTCTGAATATTTGTTATTTTCTATATTCGATATCCTAACCCATATTAATAAAACTATGGGGTCCCCATATGAAAAAAATATTTATTGATTTTACTCTATACTATAAACAGTAAAAGATACAAAGTTCCACTTGGCTTGATTATAGCGCCAAAACTGACGTAAAACAATCGGTCAAGTCTGAGTTGAACTCACGCTAATACTTCCGAAAGTAATAAAAAAGCAATCATATTTTATGGTAAATAAATAATATTATAACATAAATATCACTGTTATGGTTATATAGAGGTAGAGCCTACAGCGCGACTCCCACATTGCAATATTTTTGGTTTGAGGTCGTCAGAGAGAAGTCGAGTCAGACAGATACGAAACAGTGTTTTCTGACTCCCGCCTGAATAAATAAACAAATAAGGATTTCATACTCCCGGGACGGTTTATCTCTTTACTTAACTAGAGGTGTATCTGCTCTTGCCTTGAAATTACAACACCAGAAGACAACTACTGCTGGTTTATTGAAACTAAAATATTAGAATACCGATATACGTATATGTTGGTGGCAGGGTATTTTTGGAGCCCGCATGGCTAGCGACGACTATCTTTTTATGTGTTTCGGTATGAAGATTAGATAAGATCGCGTCGGAGATAAGATTGCGTTGTCTTGGTAAGCCCGCTTCCATCTTCGCATCATCATCACTTACCACCAGGTAAGATGATGCTAAGGGCTGGGATAAAAAAAACTGGCCAAGTGCGAGTCGGACTCACGCACCGACGTTACCGTATAAATTCATAATAACACAGGTCTTGAACTTAATGTCAAATTCTCAGGCCTGCAATCCCTTCAAGCTGTGAAACAATTAAACTTCTATGTCAACGCAATCAAGCGATACGGTCGTTTATGTATTAGGACACTCGCCTGGGAATCAAAACGGGAATGGGAATTTTCAGTTACATCACAAAAAAACAACTTTATAGCTCCACGGGTTCCTGAACAAAATGGTCTTGACAGACAGACGGACAGATGGACAGATGGATTGACGGACGGTCAACGAAGTGATCCTATAAGGGTTTATTTTTTCCTTTAGAGGTACGGAACCCTAAAAATAATAAAAAATATAAGAAGTACCAAGGTGATAATGAAAAATCAACATACATAAATAATAAGTATGGTACCGAGTGAGTGAGGGTACCGGAGGCCCAACCTCCCCCCCCCCCACAAGTTCCCCCATCCCCCCATCCCATTTCAAAGGTCGGCAACACCCTTGTGACTCCTCTGGTGTTGCGGGTGTCTATAGGCGGCGGTAATCGCTTACCCTCAGGTGATCCGTCAGCTCGTTTGCCACCTATCACATAAAAAAAATTAAGTAAGAAGCAACTCATATGTTTACTGCAGGCCCATAAAAATCACAAGGCAAAATAGGAAATAAAAATTAACCACAGAGTATTTTACAAATTACTTTCGTCTATACAATCTTGACAATGGAAACAATGATTTTGATTTATGAATATCTAGAAATAGATATTGTGATGGCAAAAAAATAATGGAAAATTGTTTTTAATTAATAAAATACCAAACAAAGCCAGAACAAATACAACCAATATAAACAAAATCAAGTTACGGTCCCCTCCAAAAGGAGCTCGGCAAAGTGGTTAGATGACAGAAACTTCCCATTGGAACGGCTAAGTAAAACAGAACAAAGGAAAGTAAAACAACTTTGAAGGCAAGTTAAACATACCTATTATAGTCCTACAGTTACCAACTTTCAAATCAATTCGACATTCGTGGATTATTTAAGACCCGACCTTTACTTTCGTAGAAACTTAAAAGTAACGTTCATTAGAGGACTAGATCTTTGGTCCTATAGGTAAGATAACCCCGTACTATTCTAGCTATAGATAAATGCTTTGCTAGTTCCACTGCCCGGGAGTTTTATTTACAAGTATTATTAGAATTATCAAGAAGTATAGGGGCTCACGGTATAGAAAAAGACTTGAGCCTTAGCAGTGGGGCCGGTATGGGTCGTTAACGAATAGGGGCCAAGGTACATTTTGCAAGGTGCTTGGTGCTCTGTATTTGGCCACAAGAGCATTTTGCAACAGTTTACTGGATCTGACTTGTTATCATCCACCTGACACTCCTTACGTTAACAACCTATATCGTCTCCACTGCAGGATCACGGATCTCTTCCCATAACTCGGGAAGGTTAGGCTATACTCCACATACGGGGGCCAAGTCCGGATTGGTGAAGGTTGTGGGGCTAGTGGTCATCCCCAGTGTCAGAATTTTCAAGCCGCCTATAAGGCCTCCGCCAAAGCTTAACGACTGCCATCAAGTGATAGCAGCCGGCACCAACAGCTTAACCTACCTTGCGAAGCACGGAAACGTTCAAGATTAATGCCACTAACAGTCAAACCCATCCAGGTTGTGACCGTGTCTGTAGTTAATTAACCTGCGTGATCGACGCGACCACGCAAGCCGCACTGAGCCACGACCGCTTAAACAGGTCACCCGAAAGATACACTCACTACGTGCTTTTCTTTCTACACGAAGGAGCGAGCGGCATATCCTACACGGTCTTCTATACAAGTTGAAATTGAAATCGCGAACCAAATTTTAACTGTGACTGGCTTCTAGTCATGAAACTAAACAAGTTTCTCTTTCTCTAACCAATTAAGACGGAGCAAAAAACATTTTGGACTTTCCATACAAAGCTGGCTATTCCAGCTCATCGCTTTATATGGAAGACCAAAACTTTTAAACGTGCCACTGAGTCGCAAGCGAAGATATATTAGCGGGGGAGGTGAGTGTCGCGTTTTTTTAACTGAAAATATTTAGCACTCTTTGAAGTAGAGCACCCCAATCGCTAGTCAAACTGTTTTTATAGGTTTCTTGGCCTAGATTCTAGGGCTGAGATGTGACACCATAACATTAAAAACCGTATGTTATTTGACCTCTCCTTAAAATGTAACTTCATTTCAGATGAATACAGGATAGTGCCAATATTTTAGTAAAAAATGCAACTACTACAGTTAGTTAAAATTATTTATTTATCTATCTTTATAGTATTATGCGAGCATTATCTGTGCTACAGGTTTTATTACTAATCTGTTATATCTTTTCCCATTAGGAGTAACATCGTCAACAATAATATCACTCTAATTATGACTTACTAATCGTAACTGTAATGCAACTAACGTACCGTCCATCAAATTAATATTATAATGAACCAGTGCATGATGACAAATTCCAAATTTACCGCATAAGTGGATTGTTTGTGCTAAATAAGTGAGTTGAGCAAAATTGTGCATTCGCATGTGCTCTGCATTGGATGACTAATTCACTCAAATGTCAGAGTCATTTTGTGTGAATAAAAACAATCTATTTAATTAAAAAATAAAAGATTAAATCCATAAAAAAGAGAAAAATTAAAACAAGAAAAAGAATAAAGAAAAATATTCATCAGATGTTTTTTTTTTACAAATAGGTAGACTAGTCACAATGCCTACAGAAGTGTTTTTTTGAGTCGTAAGGTACGTTACCTTCGTTCCATTTAATACCAAATAATACTAAATGCAATCCTAGCGAAACGGTTATGATGAAAAGGTATTTTCACGGTAAGTCGAGAGCCTTAACTTTGGTAATGTGAATTGTAAAGTTTGCAACGAATTGATGAGTTTAATTCACAGAACTTCTAAATTACCTTTAAAGTATCAAAGTTTTGTAATTCTTTATAAACTTCAATAATTTTATGATTTTATTAAGTTAGATGAGTTAATGTGATGAAATTATTGAAATCAAGATTGATTCAGAAACTTGTGATTCAACGTCATTAGACGGCGTTTCATGGTTAACTTCATTTTATTTAGAGATGTTTCTTTTGTCTTGGTGCCGTTATTAAGACAGGATGACACGAGAGCGCAGTTTTCACGTAGCACCTACTTTTATAATATTCTTTTTCTTATCATGTGGCACAATTAACCGTCTATCTCCATGTGTTGGAGACGGCAGTTGCCTAATGTTTCAAAGTATCACCTGCGGCCATTTTTAGGGCATTACATTTACACCAACGGACGTCGAACGTGTGAAACTTCATACATCTTGTAAATATGCGAAGTGGTCGTGGCTCAGTGCGGCTTGCGTGGTCTCATCGATCACGAAGGTTAACTGACTACAGACACGGTCATAACCTGGATGGCTTTGACTGTTAGTGGCATTTATCTCGACCGTTTCCGTATTTTTGGTATTTCGGCTAGGATTTTTAATTCGAGACCTCTGATTAGGATCAATTTTGCTTGTTTGCTACCTATCACATAAAAAAAATGAAATGTTTTTTAACGATATTTGAATCAATAAGAATCGTTGTTTTGTCTACCTACAGTATTAATATGATTCTTTGGCATTACTATTGACTATAAATCCGTGATCCCATCCCTACTTCTTGTAGTCGATGTTCACTCTAGTACCTCTTTTAACCATCATCCTGTAAGCTCAGTACTAAAAACGCTAGACGTTTTGTGTACAATGTAACAAAGAACGGCTTAAAAACAACAACGAATGCTCTAATACTCCCGAAATACACATTAAATAAGATTTATGCTATACTGATTGTCTGAGTTCAGAATAGACGGCTTTGGAAGAAAATTACAGGTTTATTCCAGAACATTATAATGTCTATAGTATTTTTATAATACTTACTATGTCTTTGATTTAAGACGTATTTTTTAAATTGAAATAACCTACACCTTTTTTGGTATATCTTTACCTTGTTTATGTATATTTGTGTCATTTTCTGCATATACAATAAATTATGAAACAAATAAATAAGATGATAATATTTATAATATAAAAGGTGTTAAAAAAGTGCGTTTGAAATTTTAAGGGTTACTCAGATTCAAGTATAGAATCCACCAAAAATATTGAAAAAAAAAAACGCTTTTCCATTAGTATTTTTTCAGTTTTCATACAAATTCTTGATTCACTATTCAGATTTAGTATGATAATCTGAAAAAAATAATTGAAGAGCGGATTTTTTCAATATTTTTCATGGGTTCTATAATTGATGCTGAGTAACCCCTTAAAATTTCAAACGCGCTTTTTTAACACCCTGTATAGGATTCTTTTCGGCACTATCGAAATTGCATTGCAACTTCAAATTTTGATGATCAAAAAATTGAAACACAGCCGTCGAAATTTCAGTTTTAAATTCTGTTGCACTGATATTTCAATAAATAAATATTCGAAAGTCGCCATTGAAATTCTAATTTCAATTTCTGATGAATTAATGGTGTGCATTTTTATCCAAAACTAAAAAGTCGTCGTTGAAATTGCATTTTTAAATTTTTACACAGTCGGCACTTATGGTTAGTACAAAATACAATAGTTCTCTTACTAGTTGAGACGAGAACAAAGAAGTACAAACCTAATCCTACTTCAAAAATTGTTAATATGACCGACTATAGTTTATGTCCTGGAGGGATGCCAGTTAAGAGTAACTAGTTTAAAAGCAGCTATGATGAAAGCGCGTGCACTCCGGCAACTTGGGGATAAAAAGCGCTTTATAACCGTTTTTTGATAAACTCGCTTTAACCTGCTTTCACGGCGGAGTAAAAAGTTTCATAATGTATTCGCTTGTATCCGAGAAAGCCATTTTAAGTACCTAAATCACCAATGATAGTACAAAGGACGGTATTTTTCACGATTCATGTGAGAAGGGAAACTTATAGGTACTTAGAAGCTAGAAATTATGCTGTAAATTACGCTGAATCTATTTTGTAAGCCGAGTGTACAAGTTTCGCGTGGTAGGAACTTTGTACTAGGTAGAAAATAACGATAATTTGAAAGTATGTGCAAAACATCTACTTAAATAAAAAACATTTTGATTTTGATTGATTTGATTTTGATTTTGACTGGATAAAAACGAATAAACCGACTCAAAGTAATACTAGAAAAACTCAAACTTTCTATAACTTTCTTTTGTCCAGAATCATAAAAATAATAACTTTTACTCCGTAATAACGTATCTAGAAGATAATAAAAAAGGCACTCGTATCAAACCAGCCAACAGCAACACTTGAAACAAAAATTGTTTTTTAAAACAAAATGAAACAAAACATTGCTCGAGCGCTCAGAGTACAGCGGGCCAGTTATAAAACTGTAGAGAGACGCGACGAAACAGGGACATGGTATTAGGCTGGTGATAAACTATGCTGGAATTTCAATTCTGGTTCAGGTTATGAACGAAAAATTCGTGTCTTTTTTCTGAAAACTTCAGTCTGATCTGTTACGTGTCGTTATTCTGAATAGTGTTTGACCTTTCTTTACATTCCAGGGGATGGTGACGAAACTAAGATTGAATGTGATTTGTCACCGACCGGATAAAAGAAAAGAATGGCCCAGTTGAAATACAGTCTTCGTCGGATGGATAGAGCGAACATGACGATCCACTTTAGAGTTTCTTTAGACATCTAGATATTGTGTGCGTTGAGTTTCAGTGTACAGCTCACAGCTCACTCGAGTCATACTACGGACACTCCGCATTATAATTACTATTACATACATAAAAATTACACTTAAATTAAAAATTAGACGTGTAAGTATGTGTTTTTGTATCTTAGCGAAAGACTGTAACCGAATTTTTAACCCAGGCTGAGAAAATGACTTACCACCTACCAAACAAAGACCGACCAAACTTGGACCCTGCCGAAAATCGAACCCACGTCCTCCTAACTAGCCATTAAACCACGGAGGCGATTAGTTAAGAATACTTCAGTGGTGATGTTAACTAGTCAAAACAGTGTTCATAAGGCTGTAGTAGGTCTATTCTTAACATAACGCAAAGGCGTTGGACGTAAAAGATCGTACAAAAATTTGTTAGTTCAATTCTTTCTCTTTCTTAACTGACTCGATGGCTCTTGAGTTCTACGCCATAGGTGAGAGTGCCATTTGGACGCTAGGTGGATTAGCATTGTGTCTGGATCATATGAATTTAAACTCAGATCAATCCCTGAATCCTTTGCATAGGAAATTTTTGTAATCTAGCTAAAGCTTTTTTTATGGCAGGGGTGGCAAACGAGCAGACGGATCACCTGATGGTAAGCGATTACCGCCGCCCATAGACACCAGCAACACCAGAGGAGTCACAAGTGCGTTGCCGGTTGCCGGAAACCAACCGGCTTACCAATTGTGGATAAAACAATATATCTACAATATTATAATTCTAGCCTTGTAAACGCGTTTGATTTATCCCCGAATTTATGATTACCATGATCACCTACTAAAAACCTGGAACACTCCAAATGTAATCAAATAAATGACACGCGTTCCACTGAGACTGTTGTTACCTAAACGAGCAAGTTCTTGTGATATAATCTAATTATATTAATGAAGAAATATGTTCACCTATAACAGGTCCCACCTGGTGTTGTCATGTCGTGAATGAGCAAATGAGCCCCTCGAGAAGGCAAACCGACTGCACGTTACTTGAGACATGAGAAATTGGATAATCCTCAAGCCAGCTTTGTATACAGGTGTGATCAAAATATGACCTGTAAGAATATTTGATCTTCAAAATGATAAGAACAGTTTTTAAAAACAAACTGAACAGTTTTTCCAAAAGACGTGTTAAGATGGACTTTGCGATTAGTAAGTCATCGTCTACAAAACTGAATTGTGATGGAAATCTTTGCATTTTTTTTCAACCATGAAGATTTGAAAATATTTGACTAATAGGTACAGATATACCCTACTTTTCTGAAAGTTTCTTATTTTATGTAATTCAGTTAATAAGCTCGATTTCGTAGTTTACGAGTTGTTATACAACCGATCATAATTACCTCCATTGCGTTAGCCTGCCTGCCCATGACATCCGACTTTCATATCATTGCACCTGAAAATATAAAAATTTTGCTCATAAATTTGATAAGAGATAAACATAAAGTCTTTTGTGCCAATAGGGCTGCCATAGGATGACAAAAGCAACAGTGATTATAAAAAAGTATATCAAATTAGACGCAGGACCCGTAAATGTAGCTTCTACTCAACGTACTAAACTTTTGTTGGACAAATTTTACGAAATTGCAAAAAAATATATTTAGGACTACCCATACAATACAGGAAAAAATTTCAGTTGATCAATTAGTATTATGAGAAGTGAAAAAATATTTTTATTGCATTAAAATCAACGAAAAGAAGTTGTTCAGAACGATGAGTGAGAAACAAATCTGCCCTCATAATAAAGAAGGCCGCAAAGTATATGGAGTTTCTGTTTGTTCTGTTAGGGTTTGCATTATCCGTTCAAATTTACTATCAGGATAAAACGGATATTAAATTTTAAAATATCCGGATATCCGGATAAAACGGATAATTCGGATAATTTTGAAAATGCTCTAGTTTTCTTAGTTAAATGTATTCTTTTATAAGGTGTTCATGTAAAAATTTGATTAAAATGAACAAACACACTGCTACCCAGCTCATACTATTTCTAACACCGCCCAAAATAAAATAATGAATTGTTTCAATTTATTTATTTATATCGCAATTCATGACTCAGAGCGTACGTATACATGAGATTCTGTTCTAGAAGTCTTCATCAAGAGACACCTGAGTGAGTATGAGCACTACATAATTCAATAGATTTTCTCATGTGACTAGTATTTTAAATCGATAAATTTTGACCTTGAGCTTTGAGCCCTCTGATGATGCCCGTATCATGTCTTAGTTTCGTCCGTATTACTGACAACACACACTGGTCCAAGATCAAAAATTTGAGAAACTGGTATTTTGAATGTTAAGATATTGGTGGATTTTAATTCTGATTCTGGAGGCTGACAGACATGGTGGCGTTTTGGCGCCATCGGAAATACTGCAAAACATTTTTTTTTTAATAGTTCAAAATGCCAAGGATAGTGACTGACACTCTTCAGTCATCTTTTGTGTTATTTGTCACAGCATATACAGGCTGTTACAAAATGTGCATTTGAAGGGGTTACTCAGAATAAATATTGAACTTTTTTCCCTATATGTGATCTACGATACTGAAACCTTTTTGGAAACCGGCTTTTTTGGGTGGCTGGAAGTAGTCACACGTACTTTCGAAAAGATTCGCAATGACTCTCCAAGACAGCTTATAAAAAACAGATCGTCTATGTGGATCAGTTCACTCTTGACAGACGTCGTCGTCGTCTGTCGTCGTCAACATTGCGTAGCTTTAGTGGCCCGTCGGAAAACACGTCGCCATTCCTCTCGCACCGCAGCAGCTGTCCTCGGACATTTATCAAGGAGAATTCCCAGCGCAGTCTTCAACTGATCTGTCCATTGCATGGGAGACCAGCTGTGTGTTCTGGTGGCTTCGACTTTGCTCTAACCATACCAAATGCTCGATGGATGCATCTCTTGCATGCATAGAAAGAATTGATAGAGTAACGTTTACTCATGTTGACATAACTCTAGAAATATGGTGTGTTATAGTTAGCCAGCAGGTTCTTATTGCATTTTATTAAAGAATCTCATCACTATTTTGTGCCATACCATAAGCGTTCGTCCCTCAAGCATAACAGAATTCAGCAATTTCTGAAGAGCTTGTATTATCGGTTTTCTACCTGCTTTCAAAAGCTCAGCCGTGATCCATCATCAGCTGGCGCATTGTTGTTCTTCAGCTGTTTAAGAGCCACTTTTACCCTCATACAATTTGACGCCCGGGAAAGACGGCTTCGGTACAGTGCAGTGTCGGGTCAATCTGGCTCTTGGGTTTTGACGAGATTACATCTCTTACAAGTAGCCACATTGCTGACGGAGACTTATGGTCGCCTATGACTGTCCTAAGAACTTCTTAAATTATTTCAATCGCTCAGAAGTAATATATAAAAAGAATAATGAAATTGGGAGTTAATCTATGTTGTTGTTTGTGTCCTGAAGAAAATCACTGATACGTTTTTCTTTATGCGTTTTTTCATTGGTGTATTTTGTACTATACACAGAACTGATTAGTGGTTTATTCATAGGTAAACAATATTATGTTTATCTATACATATAATTAAATATCTTTTTTACTAAAAGTCTTCTTCTTATCGAGTCGATAACAATTCTAACTAAATCGTGATGGCCTAGAATTTAGCTAAGAGTATCATTTTCACTAAAATTCTAAAGTATCTTCTATCAAGACCCCCGAACGAGCGTTAGTAAACGTAATTCGATTAAAAATATGCTTCTGTAATCGCATTCTAGACAAGTTTTATATTATCCGGATATTCGGATAATTTGCTACAAATAATCCGGATAGTAAAATTGACGGATATCCGGATTGCAAACCCTAAGTTCTGTTTATTACATCCTGTATAAAAGTCACAAAACCGCTATTTTCTTTACACCAAAAATTACGATAGCCGCAAAACAAAAACCTTACTTAAGCCTGTGTTTTTTTTATTGCAAAGGTGGCAAACGAGCAGACGGATCACCTGATGGTAAGCGATTACCGCCGCCCATAGACACCCGCATCACCAGAGGAGTAACAAATGCGTTGCCGGCCTTTAATATTGTTAAAAAAAATGCGATATTCACCATGAATAAAATAATATAAAAGTCTTTGTGTAAATTCAGCAGGTAGTGTTGGGTATATATTTTTTTATTTTACACATACCTACCTCTTAACCTACTTCCTAACCCCTTCTAAGTTTTGCATGACAAAGGTTCTGTTGTATTCCGGAGTAATAAGATGTTACTCGACTTACTCCTCATTCACGTTCGCCGAGCTGTAATAAATGTTCATCCAAACTACGTTTGATTCAAACCGAAGCTACAGGAATAATGACCTAATTTCCCAGAGGATACTCTCCAGCAAGCGTTTCTTTACGAGCAGAGTATGAGCGTTTATCTTTGCTTTTTAAACTTCAGTTCCCTCTAAAACGTAACAGATGGCTCTATTTGTGTTGTAATTTAAATGTCACTGTAAATAACTGTCAAATAACTAGGTTATAGTACCTAGGTTATAGACCATAGGGTCTGCTATGATCATCGATATTGGAAAACAGGCTATGATCGATCACACAGGTTAAATGACTACAGACGCGATGACAACGCGTGTGGGGTTGACTGTAGCACAAAATACACAGATAGAGAAGGTTCACTCAATACGCTCACTAAAATCCTAAGCATATACATGCTTATAAACGTATACGGTCGTTTTAGGCAAGGTCACGATACTGTTGTGATACTTTTCCGCGTGACCTTGCCTCGAACGACCGTATATTTCTATTAGCATGTATATGCTTACGATTTTAGTGGTTTGTATTGAGCGGACCTTCTGTGTCTATTTTGTGACTGTAGTGGCAATTATATCGACCTTTTCCTTGCTTTCCATGGTATGTTAAGCCATGTGAGATGCCTTATAAGCGCCTAGAAAATTACTGACACACGGGTTAGCCCTACAAACTCCATCAATCCGGACTTGGTCCCCGTGTGTAGAGTATGACCTAACCTTCCCATGTTATTTAAAGAGAACCGTATCTCTGCAGTAGGGACAATATAGGTTGGGGTTATTAACGATAATCTTTTTGCTTATTAAAAGAAAAAAGACGAAGTTATATCATCGAACATGAAAAAACGTCCTATAAACAAAAAGTGATAAATAGGCTCGGTATTTTTTTAAATTCTTTTTAAAGTTAAAATAACATTTTATTTGTTTTATAACATATATTTATTAACCGATGATGGGTTTTCAGGATTAGCTTTATCATATAAAACAAACCTAGTAAACATGACCTATTCATGGCGAAACGTAAGCAAAGTGGGTTTTCTTACCTATTTATCATTCATTACCCATAAGAAAAATAACAAAAAAATCAAAGACAACGCTTTACAGAGTAAGTGACGCTCTTAAATGACTTAAAAAATATTAGTGTACGTACACATAGATAATTATATTGAAATATCAACAATATATACAATATTTTACAAAAAGCTTTCGCTATTCTTTGATCAGACACAACTAAGCTTCTAGATTATATTATAACACTCTTCTGTTGCATTAGGGGTTAAGGGTGCGCTGATGCGATTTTTTTTTAAATACTGGAGCAATATCAAACATACTTTATTTTATTGAGAATATTCTACTAAGATTATAAATGTGAAAGTTTGGATGTTTGTTACTCAATCACACAAAAACGGCGGAACGGATTAGAATGTTTGACAGACAGAATTACAAGGTTTACAATATTTTGAAAATCAGTCAGTCGGTTTCTTAAAAGTTCAAAGACTACATGTAATTACGGGCCCTTATGTCACCATATGAAGACCATAATAAGTCTCTTTCCTACCTTGTTGCCACACAAAAACACGATAAAACATCTATGAAGCAAGAATGGCTGCCATCGCGTGCCACCAATCAGGGAGCAAATTAGAGACGTTATTTATAATGACGTCATGAGAATGCCCATGTTTCACCAAATACACCATATTCAAATTAAGTGAATATTAAGGAATTCGGCGAATATTTCATGGATTGAGTTGAAAATTACTTCAGTTGTTATAAGTGGCAGCTTGTTCAAAATTTCGATATTACGTTGGTATTGGCACAATTTCATACTATTTCAAGTTAATAACGGATATTACAGAAATTTTAATTATTGATGCTATCCAATTTATCTGCTCAATTATTTAATTATATTTGGGTCAGGGCTTTAAATTAAATCAGATTTCGATTTTTAATAAACCGTTGTAATCAGTGAAAAAAGTCAAATAAATATTACGAAAATCATTTTGAAAGCAACTTTGTTACGCTGTCAAGTGACTACTTAAAAATTCAGATAAAAAACGATAATTTTAAATTTTTAAACAGCGTCACTTATATATACTGATCTCTTCACCACATTTAAAATTTGCAAAATCCCAACTACGCTCTTTGTAAAAGAACATGTTTTATATACTAAGTAAAGGTACTTAAGGTTAAACGTCAGTCACCCTATTTCATACAAATTTACCTGGCTATTAACTACACAAATAACCACTATATTTTCGATTTTATCTGTCCAACGTAAACTTTGCAACCTTTTATTTTCTCCAAATGTATATAATTATATTATTTATGTCTGTAATATCATTAAAAACTGCAGTAAAATATCATAAATTTTACGCATGTAGTGGTGTATAATTCAGCACCACCTTTCTGATATTACAGTAACTACAATCTCAACACTAGTCTGTTAAGCTTTGTTTAGCCCAGGATTTCGTTTTTAGCGCCATCTTGCATTTTGCTTGAGCATTACCAAAGTAGCAAATTTATTATAAAGACTTTTTAGTCTGAGTAATTTATGCTGGCAAACTTTTTTATATTCAGAAAAAAAGACGCTGTCAGTCTCACGTCAGGGACATCTGAAAGACGAAAATATTGTTCACCCAACAAGGTCTAGTTGTGAGTTTCAGCTCGATATTTGTGATATACAGGCTGATATTTTTACTTATACAGGATGTAAAAAGATCACTCCGGGAAATTTAAATTATGGGATCCACTCATGAAACTGAACAACTTTTCCGAATGAACCTTAAGAATGCTGAATACTTAAGACAATTTTTGGACACACCATACAAAATTGGTCGGTTAGCTTACCATATTATATGAAAACTTCATTTTTATGCGAATTTTGTATGGGTTGGTATGTTAAAGTTTCCAGAAGTTACAGCCTGTATAAGGTGCATTGAAAAATTTTTAGACTCATACCATGCCCCATTTCAAATTTTAACCGCCTCCGCTTGTCCGCTCGCTTCACATCAGTAGGTCGCGGGTTCGATTCCCGGTGGGGTGTAACTTTCTGGATTCGGTTTGGTTGGTGGTAGGGCATTTTCTGAGCCCGCCTGGTATATGCCAGCATCTTATTTAAGTCTTGCCGCCAAACATCAACGTTAACAGCATTGATGTGTTCCGGCATGAAGGTAAGATAACCAGTTCCCCACTGCGTTGGGGAATCTTGGTAAGCCCGCTTTCGTATTCGGCATCATCGTCACTTACCATCAGGTGAGATGATGCCAAGGGCTTACCAATTGGGGGTAAAAGAAAAAAGATGATAGCTAACCAGGCAGGCTCCGAGAATGCTCTACCACCGACCAAACGGAGTCTTACATATTATAGTTAGACTCTGCCGGGAATCGAACCCGCAACCTCCTGATGTGAAGCGAGCGACTAGACAACGGAGGCGGTTTTCCGGGAGTATTATTATTGTCTCGTTTGACAAAAAGTAAGTAGTTACCAGCAACCACGTGATACAACCCGAACCTTAGATATGTAGATTTTCATACACGGAAAGTAAAATCCCGACAAAAAGTTTCACATATCAAGTAAAATGTCTTACACGTCAATATTTATAGACTCGACTGTAAAAAGTAATGAATTCACGCCATGTAGCACAAAGTTTCAGGTTATAGAATAATTTATTTCTCACAAAAGGATAAACAGTTATTCACTTACACAATATTTTTTGTCACCAAAATATATTCCTAAACATAGTCGTCTATGTACAAAAACCTCGTTTTATTCAAACTCACTTGTCAAACATGGTTATGATAATTTTTTCCAAAGTATTTTGGCGCTTTCAATGTGGAGACATTGAAAGCGCCAAAATACTTTGGAAAAAATTATCAGGCATTCCAGGTTTCGAACGCGGTTTTCTTATCTCTTCAATTAAAGGCTAAAAAACAGTATCACTCCCTATCAGAGCATGAAGTATAGGCAGCATTGTTGCTTTTTATGTTCTTGAAATTGTGTCAAAATCGCAGCATGTTAAAGTTTTATTTTAAATTACTTACCTATACGAAAACTTTATTTTTAGATACATTTTGTAAATACGAAACTCCTGATTTAATTCTATTACAAGACCAAAAAAGGAACAATGTTGTCCTTATTCTATGCTCTAACAGGGTGTAACACCGTTCCAGCCTCTAATGGAGGAGGAAAGAAAACCGCGTTCGAAACCTGGACTGTTTGTTCTCCAGCAACTCTCGGTTTCAAAACGCTGGCTTGTGGAGACATTGCAAGCGCCAAAAAAGCTTTCGAAAAATTTATCATAACCATGTACTTATGACAAGACAGTTTGAATAAAATTATATTTTTGTATTGTACATAGATTTCTCTGTTTGTGGTATAAAATTATTTTAAATTGATTTGTTTTAAATATGTTTAAGATCCAGCTAGTGCACCAGCTTAAACGATTGCAGGCAAGAATTATTCTCTAAAAGAGACCGACAAATATATAATATTCCATCAATGGACAAAAGTTTTCAACAACATCTTCTGAGAGCACTATACCAGGGTGTCCACGTATGGGATCAGACATTAGTGCCCATTCAAAATCTCTCACGTCCGGCTTAGTGAAGGTGGGAAATAACCACAAATAATCAGTAGATACCGACATGGACTACTGCTGTGGCTGCTACCGCTTGTTTAGAGCTAATTTGGTGCAAATGCAGTTCAAATCACATTGTGGCATTAGATGTAACTGTTAAAAAAAAACAAATGAAATGCCCCGAATTATGCCTTTGCAGTTCACATTTTCAAATGTCGGAAGAATGAGCACTCAGCTAGAACAAAGGTATACTCGTTATTCATTAGTCATGGGTTTCTGGCCTAATAAAATATAAGCTTCCCTATTCCCAACTAGTTGTTGTGCAAGTGAGGTACTTACACATCTGGATTCTGGACGAAGCGATCGCCCGCCCTTTAGGATACGGTGCTAAATATTTTAAGAGGGAATAGGAAATGGACAGTAATATTTTTTTTAAACAAAAATAGTTAAGATAAGATAAGATAAATATACTTTATTGCACACCAAAAGAGTACAAATAACAACGAAAACATAAAATATTTAAACATTGATATGCAAAGGCGGTCTTATCGCTATCAAAAATAGCAGGTTCGATTTTTGTTAATTTTAATTTTTTTGTCTGACATGGTACAAAATCAATCCAAAACTGAAGGCTGCATCCTCGGTTCATCCGAAAACTACACCAAATTCAAGATTATTGCCCAATATAATAGATAACTGAAGCGCGGCAGATTAAAACGCTCACGCATGCCTTGCGCCGTGCAACGTTCAAAATTTATTTCTGAAGCTTTTTATTTAGTGATTGCCGTTAGTGTCTCTGTTTTTTTATTTTTGATTAGTTTGGTTTTCTACAAAAAAAATTTGTTTATGCCATTAGTGCACATTTTTTAAACTATAGCATCTTGTTGTTTTATTTTTATTTTTATTTTTATTTTATTAGTTTTTTTCACAATATGAGTAATAGATTGAACAAAAGTAATACAAAAAATGAAAGCTCCATACTCGGTTTATTCGAAAACGATACCAAGTTCAAGATAATAGGTCAAATAGACCTGCCAGGGGGTGTGGGGTGGCTACCGGGCTTAATCAGCTTCTATTTATGTACCATATACGTGTGCCAAGTAGTCTTCTTTAATCATAAAATTTGACCTCGGATACATATATAAGCTTACACTATTCAGGTGCCAACAGTGAAGGAAGAATTTTTAAATTAAAAGAATTATTTGTGCTATGTTAGGTACCTTGTATTTTTGTATTTTATCCTGTACAGAGAAAATAAATTAATTATGAATTATTTATTAATATTCATATCCGCCATTAAAAAAGTTACCTTGTGTATCCAGAATTCAAATAAAATTAAATGTATTTCAGAACAGAAGTTACAAATGGCACATTTAAAACACATTTTTTATCATCAGTACAACAAAAAAAAACCGGCCAAGTGCGAGTCGGACTCGCGTACCGAGGGTTCCGTATAAATTCATAATCACACATGTCTTGAACTCTATATTTTTTATATTTGCGTTGATTGAATGAAAGGTAATTTTCGGTTTACGATTTATGACGTATTAAAAAAAAACTACTTACTAAAGCTCGTTCAAACCAATTTTCGGTGGAAGTTTGCATGGTAATGTACATCATATAATTTTTCTACTTTTATCATTCTCTTATTTTAGAAGTTAAAGGGGGGGGGGGACACACATTTTACCACTTTGGAAGTGTCTCTCGTGCAAACTATTCGGTTTGCAAAAAAATGATATGAGAAACCTTAATATCATTTTTGAAGACCTATCCATACCATACACGTACATGTTTGATGAAAAAAAAATTTTGAGTTTTAGTTCTAAGTATGGGCAACCCCCAAAATTTAGTGTTATTTTTTTTTCTATTTTTGTGTGAAAATCTTAATGCGGTTCACAGAATACATCTACTTACCAAGTTTCAACAGTATAGTTCTTATAGTTTCGGAAAAAAGTGGCTGTGACATACGGACGGACAGACAGACAGACATGACGAATCCATATGGGTTCCGCTTTTTGCCATTTGGCTACGGAACCCTAAAAAACTAGATGCTTTATCCTATACTATTAAACGAGTTAAGTTTCCCGACGATTTTGAAAACGGCTTGAAACCTTTTGATGAAAATCTAGGATTAGGGGTTAAAAATCACCATAAATCCAGATCTATGAGAGAATTATCTTCGAAAAGATTCATTTAAGGGAGAATTCATTTAATGATCGAAATTACATATAAGGAGAACGCATATGATGCTTAAATTTAACCATCGCTTATAGGTACATTGGTAGACTAGCGGTTTTGGTGCGAGCCGCTTACGTTTTGCTGCTTTTAGGTCCGGATTCGAATACCACCCATGAGACTTTATAGTTCTTTGTTTTTTAATTTTTTATTTTGTGTGAACTTATGTAAATATTATGAAAATAAATAAAAAGACTTAAGAGTGATAAAAAAATATATTTTAACCTCTTTGTATTTTAGAGACAAATAGCGCCATCTTTCGCCATATAAGTTAATTACATACCTGGTGATTGTGCCGCTCTGTCCTGTGTTTGACATTTGCAATAAGAAAATCTCTAAAAAATCGCCAAAACTGATTGATATTACTGACTTATAAATGATGAACAACTTTCGAATATTTTTCTATTTTTTTTATCAAAAAAAAGGATGATTTGCATGTATTTTTTTCAATAGAATCAAATTATAAAAAAATATTATAGATATTTTCAGAACAAATATTGCTTGTCCTTTCGTCCCTTAGAAGGCCACTACCGACTAAAACAACACCCTGCAAAAGGTTTCATAGAAAATATATCTTATATGTACTACTAAACAATGTATCTTAGTTTATAAAAACTCCGATTGAACGAGCGACGCTCGATCTCCCAGCTAGTTCAATATAATAAGAAAATTATCAGTATCATTATTTATAGTAGAATGAATTATTTTAAAATTATAATACCCATTTAAATTCAGTCACTGGGACGATATTGGGTTGTTAAATAAGTAACTATGATGGTTATCATCCCAGCGAATGTGTTATTATCAATCAATCTGATGAGACCGTGAGAGTGAGTGAGTGACTGAATTTAAATGTATATTGGAGTAATTTATTATTCTTTAAATGATTATACTGATAATTATGTTTTTTTAATTAACAAAACATCAACTTTTCTTAATCAATTTTATCAATTGAAAAACTTTCATCTGTATGGATAAAATAAATTGAAAAAATTAATAAAAAAATGAATCTATTTTTCTCGACAATGAAAACTAATTTCATGCTGCCACTACACGGAAGTAATAAGGGGGCCATTCCCTATGACATATACATAAAAGTTATGGTAATCTGTGATTCCTAAGTTTGATACTCTCCTTAGCTTGCGGAGGCACTACCGTGATTCCAAATAGCGTAAGACTTGGCTTGTAAAGGCTTGCAAGGCCGTGCCTCCACAAATTTTCGACATCACTTCGTATCTCCTTGCATGATACGTATCTCCTTGCAGGCTATTGCTAGGCAACGTTGTTATTCAATAAATGTTATGTGACTGAACAGATATTTTATGTTTTTAATATTGGCGACGAGGCCAATTCAATGGATTTAAAGAAATTAAAACGTACAAGAAGCTCAGTACAGTTTATTAACGCGCACAGAAAATGTGCTCGACACTCAAGACCCAAGTAAGTATATAGCCCCGCTTGGAGTCACTCGACAAAACAATAAAGGAATTTCACGAAATACAGAACAACATAGAACTAGAAACCGAAGATGAACATCTTGAGGAAGAAACCTTCTACAGATTCGAGTTTGAGGAGTTGTGTATAGCACTGAAAACTACATTACGAAAACTACGTATTGCTTCACCACTCAAGGGGAGACCTCAGTCCGCTTGAGGCAGACAGAAACTCCAAGAGGGACTCCCTACCTACTGATGTTTGGAAAAGAGTTCAGAACCAAGCTACATGCCATGCTAGTCCCATACCTAGACCGGAGCCACGTAGTCAGAGGACAAGGAGGCATTTCTCTCCTGGAGACAAGGTGGCCAGGAGTTACTCCTCTCTTGCCCAGAAGTTTGAATTCGGCACAATAACCCGACGTCTGGGTGGAGTACATTATGAAGTCAGAACCGATGGGGGACTCCTGTGGATCCGTCACCTCGACCAGCTGCTGCTGTGTCCTGATTCGCGGGGGAGACGTGATACATATATCCTTGCAGGCCAATGCTATGAATGATTGCTATGCGACATTGTTATTCAATAAATGATTTTTTTCTTTAAAAAAATCTTTTCTTTTATCGCTCTTGGGTCTTGTTATTTACCTATTTATTTATGTTCATACTAAATAAAAAAATTAAAAGACAAAAACAATAAAGTCTCGTAGGATACGAACCCGGACCTAAAAGCAATAACGTAAAAAGTTCGTACAAAATTTGCCGCCTGCA
Source organism: Coleophora deauratella (assembly GCA_958295455.1). NCBI lineage: Eukaryota > Metazoa > Arthropoda > Insecta > Lepidoptera > Coleophoridae > Coleophora > Coleophora deauratella. Next base: position 6,054,189 of record OY282393.1, read on the forward strand.
CCTCTGGGTTATGGACTACTTATAGAGGTTAGTCAAAAATAAGCATCATATACGTAAAAAAATTATGTATGTGTGCGTAATTTGAGCCCTTATTCATACGAGATAAACGCAAAACTATAATTGTAAGGGGACAAATATATCGAAATCCTTATTAAATTAACATTATTATGGTTTATTAGCGTACATTGATCATGTAGCTGCTCGCTGTTTTACGTAGTATGGTTTAGGGTTATTTATACTATTTTTAAATCGAGAAACCAAGTTATAGTCAGATTAACGCCATCTAACGGATTTTTTCAACCAGGGAGCACTAACGTTTAACCTTAATACATAATAGGTAGGTAGGTGAAGATATTATATTCACTTCCTTAAATGAGTCTGAAGATGACGTCACCTGTATAAAGGTAATACAGATGAAACATTAACAGCAATTATTTACAACATGTCTTGTAGAACTATGCACGTGAATCCAAGCTAGTTGTTCGTTGAAATTATTAGCAAATAAGTACCAAAGTAGCTTACACGTTCCTTAACATTACCCAACTCACATACGCGGCCAAACAATAGCTACAATCGCAAGTCAGTTTCGGACACAACATCCAAAAGCTTGCTCTAACAACCTACATAACATGATATTGGCCCTTTTCGGTGGTGAATAGCACCTCTAATAGTTTCATTTAGGCGTCGCACGCAACCCCCCTAACACTTTGTACTAAGTGTGTGTTTATTATGAAACTGTGAGCGGAATTTCTTTGGTCTAATGCTGGTACCATAGAGTGTATAAGAATACCGTGACTTCTACTTACGAAACTAAATGATCTCTTTAAGAAATGTATACGCAATTTACAACAAAAAAAAACTTTTGACTTTTCATGCTAACTGATAAGCTGCATTTGCTTTTGTATGGAAACTCTAAACATTTTTACGAAATGAGTGAAGATTCCTTAGGAAAAGTTGGGGTGCCCTTTGTATCGCATAAAATTTTATGTCATATTGCCTATGGAATAACAAGTTAGGCATAAAAATCTTGCGCAGAACTATTAATCTTCCTAATCGTAATTCTGCATAATTATTTTTCCCCCTCAACATAAAAAGTTATAAACAATAATGTCCTAAAAGAGGAATGACTAAAAAATAATTGGCCTAATTGATAATCGCATAAAATATATACACGTGACTAAATAATAAATGACCTAAATAGTTATTGTTATAACTGAAAAATTCATAATTATATTTAGTATTAAATATAAACTAGCCCTTTTTTATTAAAATACCATACGGAAGTCCGAAACTAATGTAGAAGCGAGCGAAGCGAGCTCGGGAGTTCGGAGCACCCTGACTTGGATCATTTAGGTTTGGAGTCTATGATGAGGAAGCGACCTTGCTTGCCTCCCCTCACAGTCGTAGTGTTAGGTTGATACCTATTAAGAACCACAGAAAGGTCGACTGCTTGCTTGCATGATTACTTGCATGCTTGCTTGCATACTTGCTTGCGTGCTTGCTTGCTCGCATGCTTGATTGCATGCGTCCCTACTTATTAGCATCCTACCTACTAATACCCACTACTAACATACTGGTTCTTAAAACCTACGCTATACGTAGTTATGTAGTAAAAATAAATATGCGCATTTTTTATGTTAAAATATTTGATGCACAATAATGTTATGCAAAGTCCAAATAGAAATAAAAAAGTTATATGATACTAATCTACTAGTCTCTAGACCCAGTTTTTTAGTCTCATGATTTAAAACCACTTTAGTTTTATCATCATAGTTTGTCATTATGAAAATAATCATTATAATTTGTGCCTCTTAACTATCAAGCTGTAGCCCGTACCTACAACTTTTTACTGCTCTGCAACTACCTGACTAGTTTTGATATCTTACTTGATACACTAATCTAACCACGTAAGGCCCAACGTCCTATTTTTGGGACATAGGTTTAGTAGAAGTTCAGACAAAACTACCTAAAATTTGAACTGATTTTCGAACTCGTATTACGATTTGAAAATTGGCTCCATTTCTGAATGAACCACATTTGAGTTCAAGCGTTAGAGTAATTTTTTTGGTCGTTGGGCCGCAATGACTACCTGCCTAAATTTAGCTTGGGCCTTACGAGACTAAACAAACTTCAAACATGAAACGTATAGAGCATCACAGCAGCCTTCTGGAGTAAATACTATACCTATTCGGCATGCTAATCAACTAAGAACACCTACTGCTATGCAAATACTGTTTATCTTCCCCGCTACCCATCAATATTTGTGCTGAAATACAACCGTTACATTTTAGTAAAATATAAACCACTCTTCTTGTGGTTCGATTTCCAAATTCCATACAAAGACATTGTTCTCGTTCGTGAAATGTAAAAAATGTGGTCCTGTCAGAGTGTTTGTATTTAAATATTAATTGTCCTTCGTCGTTTTCCTAAACAAAGTTTAAACAAAATAATTTCTAATTAATCTAGAATTTATGTATTTTTATATGATTTAACTGAATTTGTACAGGCAAAGTCTCGGCCGATGACGATTTGTTACAAAAAGAACAATAAAATAAAAAGAAACTAAAATAAGTCTACTTTTATTGCCAGTCTGATCTATTCAAGACAATATCTCAAATTGTCTTAAACATAATTGAAGCTTTAGTTCTAAATAACTTTTATAATAATAATAAAAACAATAATATTAGTCAAAAGTTTTACATAATTTTTACATTTACGTTACAGTTACGTTTTACATTCACGTAACGAAGTAGGGCACCATAAATATATAAGTTGTTAAAAAAATAGCTGGTACTATTTAAACTGGGGCTGCCCATGAAACTGAACAACTTTCCTAAAGGAACCCATAGTCAATTCGCAAAAAAAAATTGTGACTTTGCATACTAATTATAAGTGGACCGATCGATCAGGTGACCGACTTGTTAGAAAAAAAAATTTTTTTTTTCGCGAATTAACTATGGGTTTCTTGGGAAAAATTATTCAGTTTCACTAGTGGAAGCCCCAGTTAAAGTAGTACCAGCTAATTTGTTAACACCTTTCACCTTTCACCTTTCCGTTCAGAGGAGTAGATCTCCGTCCAAACGCAAAACGTTCGTATTTCACCTAATGAACTAACTATTTTTAACTATTCCGTATTATCCGGAAACAAATCCAACATTAAGTTGGAACGAGGCAACACGAGCGAGCGAGAGAGAGAGAGAACGAGAGCTGAAAGCGCTAATTGGGTGCTAAAGTAAATATTTGAAAGGTGAACTATACGTGAGGTTTAACTTTTACAATTAGGCTGCGCTGGGTGTCAATTAAAACTGCGACTGACTGTACACGGCAGCAGTGCACCGACAGATTAAATATAATGAGTACACTTGCACTTAATATTGTAAGTATATAAATTTAGCTAGCGTTAAGAAAACGTTATTATGGTTTTATCATACTCGTCTGAATATGAAATACAATGTAAAATGATAATTTCACAGAATTTAACTCGAGAATGGTCTGAAGGTAGATTGCAGCACTAAACAGGAAAAAGAAAATATCTCAAATTGTCTTAAACATAATTGAAGCTTTAGTTCTAAATAACTTTTATAATAATAATAAAAACAATAATATTAGTCAAAAGTTTTACATAATTTTTACATTTACGTTACAGTTACGTTTTACATTCACGTAACGAAGTAGGGCACCATAAATATATAAGTTGTTAAAAAAATAGCTGGTACTATTTAAACTGGGGCTGCCCATGAAACTGAACAACTTTCCTAAAGGAACCCATAGTCAATTCGCAAAAAAAAATTGTGACTTTGCATACTAATTATAAGTGGACCGATCGATCAGGTGACCGACTTGTTAGAAAAAAAAATTTTTTTTTTCGCGAATTAACTATGGGTTTCTTGGGAAAAATTATTCAGTTTCACTAGTGGAAGCCCCAGTTAAAGTAGTACCAGCTAATTTGTTAACACCTTTCACCTTTCACCTTTCCGTTCAGAGGAGTAGATCTCCGTCCAAACGCAAAACGTTCGTATTTCACCTAATGAACTAACTATTTTTAACTATTCCGTATTATCCGGAAACAAATCCAACATTAAGTTGGAACGAGGCAACACGAGCGAGCGAGAGAGAGAGAGAACGAGAGCTGAAAGCGCTAATTGGGTGCTAAAGTAAATATTTGAAAGGTGAACTATACGTGAGGTTTAACTTTTACAATTAGGCTGCGCTGGGTGTCAATTAAAACTGCGACTGACTGTACACGGCAGCAGTGCACCGACAGATTAAATATAATGAGTACACTTGCACTTAATATTGTAAGTATATAAATTTAGCTAGCGTTAAGAAAACGTTATTATGGTTTTATCATACTCGTCTGAATATGAAATACAATGTAAAATGATAATTTCACAGAATTTAACTCGAGAATGGTCTGAAGGTAGATTGCAGCACTAAACAGGAAAAAGAAAAATCAAATATGGCTATGTTGAAAATAAAAATAAAATCAAAACGCTGTTTGCCACAAATCTTTAAGATTAATTTTCGCAATAAGTACGCCTTGATGCCGCAAATGTCCGTATTATAAATAACCATAAAAACCTAGGTACGTACCTACAGCGTAGGCAGAAAATTAAATAAATATAATGTAGCAATCAACAAAAGCGATCTTTTCACGGCCCATTGGAGGCGTAATAAACGCCCGAAACAAAGTAATCGCGGTAAAACGTTTTGTATGTAAATGTAAATCAGTTCGCGCCATTGCGTGCAGACGAAAACACACTCACATTTGAGGTTTATCTATTGATATGAGAGACGATGAGCTTATCACTAGCACTCTATATTCACCAACAAACCGACACGCAGCGGGATTAAAAAGATTTTAATAAACACAAAATCCGGACAAGCGCGACTTTAACTCGCGCACCAAAGGTTCCATGCAAACGTGTATTAAGGTACTCGTAGTTTGTCCAAATTTAACATATTTGTTTAAAAAAATATATCTCAAACATTGTTATAAATACTGTCAACTCTCCAACTGCAAATGTAAGTTTATGTTATATTTTTTATGTGATACTAGCTTTTGCCCGCGCGTGGATGTCGCTTTATGACTGTCTCTGAGTAAGAGCAGTGCGCAAGTCGCAAGCGGTTCGCAAACTGAAGTTTTCGGGATAAAACTTTCCTAAGTTGTCCCCCCAACCTAACCTCTTTGGGAATTTTCAATGAAATCAGTAAAGTAGTTATAGCAATATATATTTTTTAATCCAGTAATTGATCTCTCTACCTACCAAATTTCATCCACATTAGTTTGTAGTTTCAACCTGAAAGCGGAACAAACAAACATCCATACTTTCGCATTTATAATATTAGTGTGATATTAGTGAGAAGAGATAACTTCAAATTATCGATTTATGAACTTTTCCCTTTATTTATGCTGGGAGACTCCTTCACTCCAATTTCATGATTTCAGGTCAACGGGAAGTATCATATATGACTTACAAACATTTTTTTTTAACTCCAAGAGACCATTTTCAACATAATAGGTACATCCACGCGTTTAAAATGGTATTGACAGACATACCTGGACATACCGACAACGAAGTGATCCTATAAAAGGGTTCCTTCTTCTTTTTGAGGTACGGAACCCTAAAAGGGGGGTGAAAATGAAAATCGCCCGCTAGATTAGTAGCCAAGTTACAAATGGTAATAATGACGACTAGAATACGAAAAAGAGACGCAGTTAAGGGAATTGAAATCCAGATTGTCATAGTGGTCGAGCGCTCAAGATCGGGCTGCACCGTTCACTTGAATGAAGAAAAATAACTCTGAAAACATAAGAAAACTTTTATAAAAATAAATGTAAATTCTAATGACGAGCATGAAAATATGAAGGTAGAAATTTGATCTGTAATTGATATCCACATAAAAATATGCTATAGTTCAAAAGAAGACTCTTTACATTAAAACAAGAAAAAAGAATTTTCGATAAAAGTAACCTAAAGCTACAAGCGTAAAAGTATTAATATTCGACTTTTATGATATAAATTGGTTGATATAAAATAACTAAGCATACCCATTTTTACTGTACAATTTCTACACGAAGAAGTGGCAAACACCGATATTTCCGGTCCCCAGCAAATTGCGGAAAGAGAAGCTTTCCTCTTCCCATACAATTTCCAGTATGAAAAATCCAATCGATCGATATAAGTTACTTTTACGGGGAAACATTTTTTCCTAACGGGCTTTTAAGCCTTCTTTTATTCGCGTTGAAAAGACCAATTATCTCGGCAGTGATTGATATAAAAAGCGAAATGTATACCGTTTTTACATTGGTGTGTGCTAAAACAGATAAAAATAAAAATAAATTAGAGATAGAGTGTAATATTCATCTATAATTATAGTTAACACATAGTATGCATCTAGCAGCTTCTTATAATGTTGGTGTTACATTGCTATTTTCTTATCAGTATTTTTAACCGACTTCAAAAAAAAGGAGGTTTTCAGTTTGACCTGTATGTACACTGTTTTCATCAAAAGCGTGTGGCCTTAAAATCGCATTTTTATTTTATAAATAAAAAACTACTTTTGTTTTTTGGAAGTGCATATTTTTGTGTATTTCGCTATAATATTAATATATCGTCCAATCACCTCTACTATCAGTTATAGCCTGACATCTTTTAGGCATGCTGGCAACAAGGTTTTCCGCATATTCACGTGACTGAAATCGCTATATCTTCCGAATATGGAAGCAAAGCTGCTTCAAACTGTAGATACGTTTTTCTTAAAGCTTGCCCTTTAAAAGTGACCAAAAATTCTCTATGGGATTGGCATGCGGAGAATTTGCGGGCCAACTCATCGTTATTAATCCATTTTCAGCTTTCCACCGGGTGCATAGGCGGCTGCGATGCTTCGGATTATTATCTTCTTTTAGTTGCCAGGCAGTTTTGTCTTTACCGAACCAACGCTCAGCAGATCGCAATAAGTAATTTTTATATATTCTACATATCTTCACTGAGTTCAAATTGTCGCTAAATAGATAAAGGCAACCAAAACCGCGTTTGCAGAAACATCGCCCAAACATTAATTTTTATAGTGTGTTCTACATTACGTTGAACTAATCTGGCACCTGCTGCTGACCATACTCTCTTGATAGGTTTCCATGCCAAGACAGAAGCCTCGTTTGTAAAAATTACTTTGCTCCATTCTTTATTAATATTTACCTTTGCCCACTTTAAACGTCTTTGCATATGTTTTTCTGAGAGCATGGGTTTTTGCATAGTAGAGCGGAACTTGATGTCCATCTCGTGCAAACGGTTTCTTATTGTATTTAGAGCAATGTCTATTACCTTTTTACATAACGCAACTTGAGCTTGCTACAGTGTCAGACCAGGAGAACGTTGAAAAAGGCTTACTATCGCCTTGTCTTCGTTCGCCGTAATGGCCCGAGATTTTCCGCGTTGTGGAAAATCGTCAATGTTTTGCACCATGTTAAACCTTTGCACCCACTTCCTAACAGACTTTCGGACTTTTTCGTATAACGCGCAACTTGTGCGTAAGTTAGTTTTGGTCCTTTTGCGTGCTGATAAAGAACACTGCTTCAAAACGCTTCAAATACTTCGCACTCATTACAAAACCCATTTTTTTCACTAAGCAGCCGCACATATCGTCCCTCGCACCACTAACTCACGTATCTCATTTTTGCAAGTTCTTCAAAACAACCGTTTTTCAGTTAGGGAATTTCAAACTTTAATTATATTTTAATTCCAAGGACATGCTGAAATAAAACTAATATACCTATATATAGAGGAAACTTTCTGCTTTCATTTGATATATTACCTACTCACTTAATTGTATTAGTAATATTTTTTTTGATTTTTGAAAACAGATACGTGACTTTGTGATAACTTTGTTTTTCAATATCCGAATCATTTTTCACTTACGATCCTACAGTTACACTAGTTTATGAAAATAAACACTCAAAACTGATCATAGTTTTATTATGAAAATATGAAAATTTCCCACATAAAGGATTTGTTACATAATATTAGTTTGTACTTTGTTTGTACGCATCATCAAACCTTATGTGGTAGGAGCAACAGTATTGTTTTCAACCTATATGTAATAAAATATAACTAATCATTAAAGAACTTCAGAACTTCCCTGCGCCACCGTCGTTCACCCCCGCAAACATCCTAAAGGCGCGGGCGCACTCATCCAATCCGATCAGATCCGACAGATCGTCGTATCCTACGAATAAAGCCACAATGGCTGTTGTGGCTTTTTATTTTTATTGCATAATTAAAATCTGTTACCCATTTTACATCATATTCAATAAAAAAATCACAGAAAAGCGATCTCCATCGACTAGAAAATAAGCATTTAAAAAATGCCACTATTGCTTTCTCCTGAAATACCCGCCGAAAACAGCCACAACAGCCACAGTGGCTATTTTCTTCCCTGCTGCGCGGGGGCGGGGCGGGCGCCACTCAGCCCTTTTTCCGCGGACAGTTTTAAACAGTTATAGTTCACATCCTCGTAGAAAAAAGACACTATTGCTTTTGTGGCTATATTCCACGAAATTTTTTCATGGTATCGGTATGAATAATGGGTGGCCTAATGGCATTTGTGTCTTTATTCTACGAACAAATTTTATTTAGTAAGTTTCTTGTGTGTTTTACAGTTTATATCAATGAAATTATCAGTTTTAATGATTTCCATTTTATTAAGGATTCATACAGTTTAATAAAATACAGAAAAATACATATTTTACGGCTTCATTAACAGAGTTGTAAAAGGCCCTTGTGGCGGTTGTGGCTTTTTTGATTTTATTTTATACGAGTTACGAATGGTATGAAACAAAAAGAATTACCTTTGAAGAGTATACACTGTTACCTACTTCTTATAAAAATATTATTATTTATCAATGTTCCTCAATAATTAGGTACAATATTTTCTAAAATTTTCTTTCATGTCTAGAAAAGGAACTCAAGGATTCTGCACTGCTCCCCTACTCTATGTTCTTCAAAATTCATGGTGATTTTGAGCGTTGGCCTACAGTGGAGAAACAATGCCGTACTTATATTGAGGTCTTCATGATTATTCCATCCTATTCCATCCAAACTAAAAACAACTATTATAAAGCCGTTACATAAAAAGGATGACAAATGTGATATGAAAAACTACAGACCCATTGCTCTAACCTCAGTGTTTTCAAAAATATTTGAGAAAGTTATTTATAAGAATCTATATAGCTACTTTGAATCTAATCATATTTTAATAAATGAACAAAAGGGGTTTCGTAAAAATAAATCAATTAACGGTGCAATTTATGAATTTTTAGATAAAATATACTCTAGAATGGATAAAAGACAACCAGTTCTAGCAATGTACTTAGATATGTCTAAAGCATTTGATCACGTAAATCATATTATCCTATTTTCTAAATTAGAGACATATGGTATAAGAGGTAACGCACTTTGCTTGTTGAAATCATATCTTAGTAATAGAGTACAAGTAACTAACATAAACAAAATATGTACAAAGTCTAAAGTAGACAGAATTTATACATCTTCTGAAAGAACGATAGATCATGGAGTGCCTCAAGATAGTGTTTTGGGGCCACTCCTCTTTCTTATTTACATCAATGACATCAATAAAGCAATAAAAAATCCAATGATACTCTTTGCAGATGATTGTACAGTCATATATGAAAGTGAAAAAGAGATAAATAAAAGCCTTTCGTCAATAATTCTGTGGTTACAACTACACAATCTGCATATAAATATAGAAAAAACTAAAATCATGAATTTCAATCAGAGAGCAACTGACCCTTTAAATTTAAGGATAACACATGACGATAAAGAGGTTGTTGAAACTAACACTACTAAATTCTTAGGGTTATACATTGATAGTAACATGAGTTGGCAATCACACTTAGAATTTATATGTAAGAAAATAAACCAGTTTTCTTATGCATTGTTTAAACTAAGTAAGATCGTAGATCAAAAAACTATACTTACAGCATATCATGGGCACATTGTTTCAAGATTAGGATATGGGATAATATTTATAATATATTTATAGCACAAAAAAGATGCATACGAGCTATTGGTAGGTTAAAAAAAAGAGAGAGCTGCCGGCCTTATTTCAGAAGCCTTAAATTATTAACAATGCCGTCACTTTACATTTATGAAATTTCTATTTTTACAAAAACTAACTTAAATTTATTTAATAATGTAATAAGTGAGCGACGTCGTGCCAATTTATTTCCTAGGCAAGGCCAAACATCTCTTCTTCAAAACAGTGTGCTGGCAATGGCCCCTAAAGTTTATAATAAACTCCCAATGGACATTAAAATGTGTGTAAAGTTAACGGATTTTAAAAAGAAACTATTTGACTTTCTCACCGATAAGACATTTTACTCTATTAAAGAATTCTTTGATAACACTGACAAGACGCTCCTTTGATATTATTAAGCATAATGACGTTTTTATTAATAGTTACATTTTATAAATTAAGGACATTGTTAATCATGATTAATTTATTTATTTGATATGTTATATTTACAAATTAATTTCAATAATATTGTACAATTTTGATCTTGACATGTAGTATTTATTTTAGTTAATTTCGTTTACGTTTTATTGATTATAATTATGTACCTTAAATTTGTATGCCAAATGGCGGATCACAGCGTCCTCTTATATTATGTACATTAACAACTCTTATGTAACCTGTGTTTCACAAATAAATTAAATTGAATTGAATTGAATTATAGTTGTACTTTCCGTGCATTAAGAGCCTGTTCTCAGTCTTGTCGATTTGAAGAGGAGATATTATTGTTTATTGTTTATTTCAACTTTACATTATTTTTACAGGATAAACCCAATACAATAATGTAGTTATATATTACTCAAGTAACCTAAGGTCACCTTTTCGAATTCCGTCAATGAGCAACTGAATATGTCTATTTTTTCGGAAACCGCGTTTAATATTATTATCGCCCGGGTAGTGGGCGCAAATTTTAAAATATTGGTGCGAGCCACTGGAACCTTAAAAACTTTCGTCCAAGGCTCCCGTCGCAACCTTGTGTTGGGAACGAGCAATTCCAATGATTCCAGTATTTGTGGATTATTAGAAATACCACGCAATACACAGAACACGTATTTCACCATTGCCAAATTTCTCCTTACTTCCAACTTATAATACCCAACCATCCCTATTACAAAGAGAGTTGGGTACACAAGCGGAAAGAAGGGGTAGACACCGTATTCCTTCCAGTAAAGAAACCGCTTGAATTTGTTTTGAATTTTTTCAACCATATGAACATATTTAAACTCATATGGGTTCCATATGGTTGCACTGCTTTCCAACTTACTCCTTACCAGGGAGTTATAGAGCGCTTTGACTGTAGCTGTGCCATTAAAGTCCCGCGTTTCGCGTAAAACAAACCCTAAACTTCGAAAAGCGACTAGATTATATATCATCGGCATATAAATATGAAGGCTTGATACTTTTTTCTGAGATTTTTTTATTAGTGACTCCAATCTTTTTCTTCCTCGGTCCCTCAATGCTGAGCATCGCGACTACAAACAAGGTCTCTCTATTCGTTGCGGTTGTAGGTGCTATGGATTGCCCTCTGTATGTTTCCTCCCACAGCTTTCTTCACCACATCGATTCATCTTGAAGGTGCTCTACTCATGGCTCGTTTGCCATCAATCTGACCCAGAATTATGTGTTTATTAGATAAAAAATACTTTGATTTTCAATAATATTTAATATTTAGGTTCTGTACTGTAGCCACCCAAGTCTCTTCTTGTTTTAATGTAATGTGTTTTTAATAAAAAATACAAGGTTCGTTTTTATTTTTGGACCTATAGAAATTAACATACACTTTTAGAATATGCAGTTTCATATAATGATATGGTATTTTTAATATGAAACGTTGTATGATATAACCACAATTTTAGATGTATTAAACATTTGGTTACCTAGGTAGGTAACCAAGTGTTTTAATACATCATAAATCAAGCATAGGTATGCTTATACTTCAACACTGTATTAATAACAATAACGTCACTAATTGGCGTTGGCTAAAAGCCGGGCACACATGTACTGCGCACAACATTATTCAATAACAACGACGCGACGACGCTTACTTTATGGCTAAAAAGGTGGCATGACTGTTTCCGTCCGACAATTTACCGGACCAGTGCACCCGCGTACATCCTACAGTTTTAAGAGGACCGACAGGTGGGCGGGGCTAAGCTGTCGGATCTGACCGGATCAGATGAGTGCACCCGCGGCCTAACAGCATATTAACCGTCTATATCCCGCCAAATTAAAGAACAGTATAATAATATCGTATCGTATCTCATTACCTAAGTAAATAACATTTCACTAAAAATCCTATATGATATAGGATATAATATTTTATCAAAGTCTTAAAACAGGTTTTGACTAAAAACCCTAAGTGAGTTACGTCACTTAGTGGAATTTTTTCCTGGATTTTTATGAGATACGTTAACTATGTAAATACCAATATCATGAGAACCACTATTCATACAGAAGCGTGAGTTAAAGGAAATCATAGAGAACGACACAATGAAGTCAGCGGCAGTCCTAACTCAAATCATCAAAAAACTGAGATACGTGACTTAGTGGTGCGAGGGACGATATCATCTGTCCTAGTGATACTGCGAAATATTACGCATTCGCCCATTTCATATGCATGACAGATTTGATCACTATAGACAACCGTTCGCGAATTATGAACCGCACGTTCTTGTTGAAAATAATTATGTATGTATGTATGTATGTATGTTTGTCCGCGATTATCTCAATACTCAATACTCAATCACGCGTATCGCATCGTATCTTTATCTCGCGTTTGGCTGAACCGATTTTGATGCGGTTTTCAGAAAAGTATTTGTTACATAATTAGGAAAAGGTTTTAATATTTTAACCGATTTCAAAAAAAGGAGGTTCTCAGTTTGACCCGTATATTACGCGATTGAAGTCGGTTTTTTAACGCGTTCAGCGTTGTCGTTTATTCCTTGACTATTTGGCATCATTTCTCATTATGATACAAATGTGTTGTGTTTTTCTAGTTAGATAAAATAGATTTACTTACTTACTTACTTAACGTCGTAGTTTATCGATAAGTGATTATTCAATTCCAATTATTATTTGCAAACAAACTATCCTATAATCGAATACTTTACATTACGAGTAAAATCCAATGATAATAAACTTATTCGGCAATAAAACAAAATGTGTATTATTCCCGCACAACTGGAGTGGAAATAATGACGACATTATCCATACATCACCATAGTTTAATAATTGAACTGTGAAATAAATTTAGCAGCAACTGAAATATTCATTTTGGCAATTTTAGGAAAAGATTTAATCAAAAGTTTGGAATTTTTTGGAGATTGAAAATTTAATCCGGGTGAACATGATTGCTCAGACAATAGACCTCTTACTTATAGGGAAGACGGCCTTCTTCGAATCTCTTGGGAAATGTGGCCTGGCTTATTGTAAGATTAAAACCCAAGTTCAGTGGTTTGCAAATATTTAAATTATCAACATTTGAAACTTAAGTTTCCCGGTACAATTTTATATAGTCTGGGTATGGGACATGAGACTATTACAGTATGAGAACATATAAGGAATTAATTTACTGATGAGCGGAAATATCAGATAGGTGATTATTTTTTTCCGTAACTATATACATATTGGTATTTTCCTTTACCAAAGGATCGATTCTTAATCACAAATTTAATATGTTAGTGATTTGTCATAAGTAAAATATAAACCCTAAAATAGTCTGCAACATCTAGCTACCCTGGTACCTGGTACCCTGGGTAGGTAACTTACCTATAGGATTAAGATTTCACAAAACTTTTTGCCCTTATGCAATGTAAGATTATCTTTATCCACGTTTAATTCTGAATGCTCCATAATACGTTCATAGCGCGCAATCCAACGAACAAAGCATCGCGTCTGATATTAAAGAGGCAAGCCGGAAGAATAACAATTTCGCGCTTTTCCAGGAGGCTCAACAATAAGAACTGTGCAGTCTACATGTCGCTGGATACACTGAATACTTTAAGCATTCAGCGGTGAATGGGATTGGATTTTAGCGTGAGAGATATGAAAATGAAATTGTCGAATCAACAAAGGATTAGAATGGTGTAGTTTTAAATGCTAGTTTTTATGGGGTAATATGTCCAGTATGACGATATAAGACTTTCCTTGTAAGCAATGAAAGCCTTAAAGTATTAATTCAAAATTATCGATATAATATCATTGAATAATCTGTGACATCTATATCCTTTCCGTCATCCGGAAATGGAGGATGAAAAGACTGTAGGTAGGTAAGTAACAGTAATCTAGGATCAGGAAAAGCAAACTGTTATCAGTTTTTAAATCAGTTATCAACTTCTAGCGCAATGCTTTCAAAGTTTCAAGCGAGGCGCATTCTTTCATACTTAAACCTTAAGAGCGCGCTGAACATCTTAAACTAATTCGTAGTCATTTAATTCTTTTTCTTTTATTTATTTGGACAGTTTTAGTCCAATAAACTTATAGCTTGTTTTTAGAAAATACTGAAATAATACATTAGGTTCCCGGTGTAATTCCCGAAGGAACTCAATATTTTTACAGGATAGAATCGTCCCTCCTTGTTAATTACCACATGAGCTAAAAATCTTGTCCCTCCGTTGCTCAGTTGCTACAAGAAAGAAGGCCGATAACAGTCATTGGGCAGCTGGACTACCTTCTGATCTTCACACTGATCTTAGTTGCCATTCTATCGACCTCCCATCTTCCCTCTTTTAATTTTCCGATGGGGGCCGAATTTCGATACCCCATATACGATCTACAAAATACATACTTAGCATAGCGCACTCTATGGCTATTTTAGTTAAGATCAAAAAGTATTGTATTTTAAGGTAGGTAAATCTATTTTATAGTAACAAAACCAAGTCGAGTGCTAAGTTCGCGTGCCCAAAACTTTCCGAACGACCCGTTAACACTCCCATAGCCATTTACATTTTACTGCCGATTCACAAGTTCTACCGACTCGCCTTTAACTACTTCATTTGTTTTGTTTATGGTTCCTTATAATATTGCTGTTTGTTTTCGACTAAGCGAATCGAAAATACTGTTGTTTTAATGTAAATATATTCTATTAACGCATAACAACCGAGATATTTTAGGAATTAGTACCTATTCTATAATACTTAAGAGCTATGAGTTGGTCTCTCTCTCTTATCGTGTGGCACACTTTAACCGTCCTATCCACAAGGTATAGGCGGCGGTTGCCTGGTGTTACACTTATCATCACCCTTGGTCACGTGTAGAGCATTTAAGATTTACACCTACGGACATGTGCAACACGACCATCATACACAACTGGAAATCAGATGTGCAGGTTTCCTCACGATTTTTTTCCTTCACCGTTAAAGCAGTCGGTATGAAAATGCACGTAAGTTTCGAAAAACTCATTGGTGCACTGGCCAGGATTTGAACCCAAGACCTCTGGTTAGGAAGACGGAGTCACTAACCGCCGAGCCACCGACGCTTTTTTAGTTGGTTATGATGAGTAAGAGGACAACGGCTCTAACACTTATTTTGTTTCACCTTGTTTAGGGTTTTCTAAAACCAAGTTACTAATTTGAAACATATTACCATTAAGAAAACGATACTAAGTGAAACACGTAAAAGCTGAATACTTACATTTGCTGTACTTAGTAATAGCTGGGAAAGAATTAAAACCATTTGGCAAAGTGCATGGTGACGTGGGCGGAAAATGCGCTGCCGGTACCTAACCCGAGATCGCTGCAACAATGCTCTGGCCGGGGCTAATTGGAAGAAAATGCACTGGATCTTTTGAAAATAAGACATTTTTAAAAGAAAAACGTTTTTACTATTGTAAGAAGAAAGTGCAATGAAATGGGTTCGGGGAAGATAGTACTTCTGTCTCCAATATTTTTTGTAATACCAAAAAAGTGCATTTGGAAATTCTCAATACTCCAAAAGTGTGTATTCAGCAAAATATTGAATATATTATAGAACAATAACCTTTATGAGTATAGAAAAATAAGCTTTTATTCGGTATGTTTTATTAAAGAAATTTTATATTTTTCATTTTCAATGAAGAAACTGAAATTGTGCGAAGTTCAACTACGAACTAATTCTATGATATCATGAACAATCGCTACTAGCTAACCTACCTGACCTGGCTACCAGTAGGTATTTTATTCTCAGCTGAAGTCACAAAGTTGAGTCTTTTATGAAATCCATGAAATCTTGATAACGTTTAAGTTGAGATTATTTGTTTTTAGGGAAAATAATGTAATATTACTAGATCTACTCTTTCACATTTAACCAGTATAAAATCATGCATACAAAAACCACGCAAACAAACAGAATCCAGATTCAATACGATTTGGCTCTAAAATTCAGTCCCTAAATCAGAAATACTAAATCTAAAATGTCCACTGTTTAACTAACTAACCATAGCACTAACTTAACCGTAAAATGTGCTGGATTTAATATTAGCGTGCTTTATGTTAATACCAAAAACATAGAGCGAGTTTGCCTATTGTAGTTAATTGTTAATAGTATTGTGAGGTTCTTGCCTACAACGTACCGTAAATGGCAGTATTTTATTTATAAAATACACTGCAAAATCTGCCTGTCTATGGATTTGACAGCTGTCAATCTAATCATGTTAAGATTCACTTGATTATGTATGAAATGTTGCCGACAGATGAAGATTAATAAATTCGACATTTTGGGCATTAGAGACATCGTCTTCCATTCCAATGAAAAGTTTAAAAAGCATCATCAGAATATATATAATTATGGTGCGTTTTCAGTAACAAATAGTGTTTAATAAAAAAAGAAAATTCATGAAATTCAAATTTCGGAATGACTCCGTGATGAATGGTACTGAATTCACGTCAGAGCAAACTAACCAAAACATAAAAAGTACTCCACTCCATACCAATATTGCGATGGAATGCAAAGGTTTGAACGGAATTTTCTAAAAAAAAGAATAGCTTCCGTCGCGGAAAAGTACAATTTTATACTTTGGGATGCACAAAGTAGAAAATTGTACTTTTCCACGACGGAAGCCATTAATATTGAACTTTTTAAATAATTCATTTTGTTATGACCAGCTACAGGAATTCAATTTTCTAAAGAACAAGACGGGTTCTACAAATAGGAAAGTACCTATTGCATACCTACTAATTAAATCATACTTATAAAATATATAGGGTCCTTCTGGAATAGCTAAAAAATAAATTTAACGTGGTTTCTCCTCATGAAACTTTCTTTAAAGAACCTATACTGTGTTGTAAAATATAAATTCCCATACTCAGTTTACAAATCGGCTGCTCGGTTAATGTTGCTGTAACAATTTCTTTTTTTGGGAATTGTGTCCTTTGGGATTCTTATTTGGGATCCTAAATATTAGGACTAAAATATTATAAATACGTTAAACACCAATATCACAAAATTATTGAGTCATACCTAGTTTGAAACGAAACTGGTCGAAAAATGATCTGTAGGATTTTAATATCATGATTTTGAACGCATGGATGGCTTGCTGACCACTGTTGGATATAAGAATTTCAGATGCAGCAAATTTCTCCAAGCTTCACGAAAAATCTCTTCACTTAATGCTATTGCGGATTTAATAAATCCAAAACTGCAGATTCGCACGCAGGCACCACTTTTTCGTCCCCATTATAGATAAAATAGCGTCTTACTTTAATGGTTGAGGAACTTTATCCAGAAGTACCATTAATAAACCGTATAAGTTCATCACCAAGCATATCATAAACAAAACAAATCCGTCAATCCAGCTAGAATGGGCCGCTTAAACAGCTTCATAAATACAACCGAAGCTGAAACGCGGCCCCATTCTCGTTGACACAGACAACGAATGGATCCGCGCCATGTACACGAATTTTGTATGAAAATTCATTAAGAAGATTAAGTACAGCTAACACAATACGAGTATTTACATACCGCTATTGGTATCGCGCGACTGTGACACTTATTACTAGATAAATATGCGTGTACGACTCATATGGTGATTGTTGACGGCTGTACGTAAATAAACGCCTGTGTCAGATACTGCCATACTGCGGAGTGGAGTTTATTTGAGAGTGGTATTGAGTGTTTGCTCTTAAATTGTAGGCTGCAATGATTGTTTAATACCACAGTCATACTTTAGGGATTATTTATATCGTTTTGTTTTGAGATTAACAACCTAACCAATTTAACAAAAAATATAACGCGACTACACAAAATGTAGCCCAAGTCAATCTGGGGATTATGAAGAATGTAACGACATCAATAGCCACCAAATAGATTTTGGTTACAGGCAGTAACAATGAAACGAACATACAAAAATACATATAAGTACCCTAAAAACATTATCCTCCAATTGGGCAGTCGAGT
The DNA here is from genome assembly GCA_958295455.1 of Coleophora deauratella. Lineage (NCBI taxonomy): Eukaryota > Metazoa > Arthropoda > Insecta > Lepidoptera > Coleophoridae > Coleophora > Coleophora deauratella. The sequence continues at coordinate 6,072,651 of OY282393.1, forward strand.
AATAATATAAATATAGAAAAATCTTTGAACACACTCACGTACGAAACAACTTTACAACCCACACACCTCAGTAATTCGAATTATTTAGATGAAAACACGGGGATCATTACGTCTTAAGAGCTTTGGAAGGACACGATAAAGTTTAACACAAGTCATATGTCACAAAGCCTTTAAGTTACTTTTGAGCTGCAAAGGGCAGTGAAGTGGCTGCCTAAAACCTCTTGTCAGGGCTATTACGAAGGGTCTTAGTATGTTTTTGACAAGGGCTTACTCATACCTCTAATCTTCAAATTGAAGCTTTCATTATAAGCAATACTCAACCTTTACTAAGTAACTCAAACCATTTTTAGCGTTACTTACCAAAAGTAGTCTAGCGTGACTATTAATAAGCCTACGCCATTTATTTGCCTAAAGACAGACACAGGGCTGTAAGAAGAAGAGAGCTGTCACTTTTGACGTGAATTCGATGAACGTCTTCTCATCGTACCTGAAAAATTGTGTTACCAAAATCTTGTGCTTTTGAAAGCCTCGTTCTCCTAAATTCTATATTACAACTTACAAAGCTATAGTTATATTGTTGAGAAGAGCTATTTGTCAGCTTCACAAAAGTATATATTTGACGCTCTCTCCACCTTACGCAATGACGTCACACACCGCGGAAGTCAGAGCTGTAAATAAGGTGTAGTGCGGGCGTCGCTCGCTTGATAGGTTTGGACGAAATAAAAGTTTTTCTAGCAGACTAAAAGTTTAAATTTTATTATGTCGTAAAAAATGCACATTTATAACACAATTGACATACCGAGACCGAAAGTCAAAAAGACAACTACGTCAACACCAAAGAGCTTTACTAAACCTCTATTAAAATCATCAAAAATACTAGTGGTTTAACCCGAGTTCCACCCTCGATTTTTTGAACCGAAATTGGTAGCAATTAATGTGCGAGCCGATACGCAATCCGGATTGGTAGCACCAAAGCCTTAAAGTGCGAACACTTGCCTCTGCAAATATTTCAATTCTTCATTTTTATCTGGTGGATAGTGTCTAAGGATACGTGAAAATTATTTTCAGAGGGACCTGTGCAATGTAAGCACTTTTAGAATAACTCTGAATTATAGTATGTATTCCATATTGTAGTACAGTCTGGTTCTTCCGAAAGAATTTTTGAGTACAGCATAGCGAAATACCTCAAGAAGTGGCGGCTGATATGTAGCATAAACAAATCAAAAGTGACATGTTTTTACCTAAATAACTAGATGGCCAAGTATCACCCAACGGAGACATTATGATATTCAGCCCGTTCAAGTACTTAACAATCCTTAAAAGATTCGTAAGATATCCCTTACCTAACTCATTGAACTGAACAAGAAAGCCATACAATCGAAGCAAAAAAAATGAAGAAGGACCAAGATGATCAAAAACCGAGTCAAGTAGGTGATATAATAAATGGGAGAAAATAAAATGTAAACTCTTCCTTTACTGTCAGTGTAATGGGTTATTTATTATAGCCGCTGTTTATTCACGCTTCCTTCACGTAGGCCCTCAATTAGATTTGCTATCGACCGACCTCACGTACAGCGAGCACCGGATCTAATCCTGTTTGGTTGGGGCATAAAGGAGAATCAGGTACAGAGGGACAGCTCTGTATCAAAGGTTAGTAAATAGTTTCCCAGTAAATGGTACCTGAATGCATATTATAAAAAATTGTTTCAGCACATTTCAGATGTAGGTATTTATTTTTATGGAGCAGAACTAAAAAATAATAATAATAATAATAATTTTATTCATAAAAATGAAGAGTACAAAAATAGATCAATTACAATAAACTATACAATTTTATTGGTTGGCTCTTACGTCAGCTTGATAAATTTGCAGCTAATGCCCATTCTAAGTATAGGTATACTTGTGTTATGGGCGTCAGCCACTGCCTCTCCACGGACTTGCGCCTTACTATGGTGGACAAATCAGTTTGTTGAAAATACATTACTGACTCTTAAAAAATAAATTTTAGGAACAGAAGCAAAAATATATACTTTTTTTTCTAAAGAATCTAAAGGACATGCATCTTGTTAGATTTTATGAAATAGGTTAAACATAAGATAGTAATAAAACAATAAATCTAATAAACATTTTTGAAACATATAGTGCTTAGACATAGTATGTGCGTGTGCGTGTGTGTGTGTGTGTGTGTGTTTGTGTGTGTGCATGTGTGAATGTGTGTTTTTGTATGTGTGACCAACTATGAGGTCGTATTCTACCGCGGAGTCGCATCCATAAGGCGGGCTGCTATGTAATGACGCGGAAAAAAAGAAAAAATTAAGGCGGAAACATATTATTGAAACGTCACTCGACGTGACGACACCCGAGTTTACCCGAACCAACAACACGCATATGGTTATAGAAGCCTTTGCTTTATTCTTGCTGAATAAAGAAAACAAAAAATGTAAAACGAAAAAAAATATTAATATTTCCGAATGAAATCTAAAGGACATGCATCTTGTTTAATTTTATGAAATAGGTTAAACATAAGATAGTAATAAAACAATAAATCTAATAAACATTTTTGAAACATATAGTGCTTAGACATAGTATGTGCGTGTGCGTGTGTGTGTGTGTGTGTGTGTTTGTGTGTGTGCATGTGTGAATGTGTGTTTTTGTATGTGTGTGTTTATGTGGTTCTATGTGTTTTATGGAATGTAATTGTAAGTTGGTAATGGTAAAGATATTTAATTGCATCATTTCTGCATTATACGATTATAGAAATAAGTTTCTCTGTCTCTTCATACGTTAGGTTTAGTAGCCACTGCGTAATTTTAAGCTTACACTCTCTTCTGCAGAGCGATACAATTGACAAAACTTTATTTATTTTATTGTACAATCGACCACCCTGAAAACAAAAGAACTTATTGATAAATGTTGTTCTGAACGAAACCGCTTGGCACACATTGAAATTCAGTCGCTTTTGAGCATAGTAATATTATCTGTAGGGAATTGCACCAATGCATGTTGTTTTAATATATTTAATAATATAAAAAGTTGTCTTACAGTGAGGACCTCAGTAAGTTTGTACAATTCGTTTGTGGGGAATCTGTAAGGTTTAAATAAACAAACTTTTAGTAGTATTCGTTGCGCTCTTTCTAAATGATTGATAAACTGTATCATCTCTCACAAACAGTTTTTTTCCCGAGGAGCCTAGCGGTTATGTATGTTACTGATATTCCCTGTGATCGCGAGTGGCGTCTTGTGTGGATCATCAGTAATACTGAAGTAAAACAGTGGTGTAGACCCTCTGTATTATCTTCTTTATGTTAGAGTTATTTCTATAATGCTATTACATTTCAAATTCAAAGGAGCTCCAGTTAACTAACAAACGCACGCGAATAACAGAAAAATATTGAATACGTCGAGTTAGGTTCTGAATACTAATGATTTTTATATGAAGTATATTCACGGGTGGATATTTTTCTTCTAAAACGGATCGTCCGAGTATTGTTTTCTTTTTTTTTCTTATTGTACGAAACTTAATAAAAACATTAGAATACCAATATTCAATTCAATAAAGTTTAGTGAGTTTTTCATGTTGTTTTGTCTACTATTGTAATTTGTATATTTGATGTAAATGTATTGGATATATTAAAATATTTTGGATACTGTCTATGAGTAGAAGCATTACTTTATTGTTGAAGCTTGATACGGTAACTTATTAGTCATTATAGCCGTGATTATATACATATACGTTCGTACTATACATAAGTACACTTTCAAGCTGTAAAATGTAACCTCCACCTATTTTGTCAACATGCACGTTTACCTATATGTAGTGTGTGAAAACCAGTCACGCATATCGACACGTGAACACGCTATCACAACCACAAGCCCTACCCTACATTATCTACCAAACTGTTACCTACTACTTTAACATACACATGTACCTATATATTATAATAGAATAGAAAAACTTTATTCGTAGTAAGAGGTACATTGTATATAACAACACCATTACAAAGGAAACTTATACATACACTATTTTAATCATTATGCTGTTAACCGGCGCTGCGTCAAGCACCTCCTACCAAGAAAGGGTCTCCACTCAGCATATTGCCGCTTTATTAATGACAATAAAACGACGCTGATTTTCTGTGACGCCCGATATATTATAACTCAAAACAGAGTATTAGTCTTGAAAAGAAACTCGAAAAATGTACGTACCATTGACTAAAACCACAGATTGGATATGCTAAAACATTTCCATTCGTAAGGAACTTTGCAATTATACTGTTTGACTTATTATAATCTGATTTCGCTAAGGAGGATGTTGAAATACATTGAAAATGAAGAAAAAGATGGAGTCGGAAAGCAGACTCTGGCGCAAGTCGGGATAACGCTAGGTATAATCAAAAAAGAAAGCTTTATTTTTTAAAATATTTTTAGCGACATGCACATAAGGCATTTGCCATTTACTAGAAATCGAATGACGTTTGGTTGAATAACAAATGCTCAAATCCGATATCTCGACATCCCATGACATCGAGGTAATTTATTATTACGTATTTGTATGTGCTCGAAGATTTTACTAACTTGATGCTATAAAACTCCACAACCCGAATGCGTGTTGATGGAGGTTTAAATAAATAATGACACCATCAAAATCTAAACTCAAATGGATCACGCGCGCATCACGAAACTCAAATGGAGTTGGGCAGGGTGTTTGGCTAGAGGGGACGATGAGAGGTGGACTAGAGTTTTAACAGAGTGGCAACCAAGAGCAGAGCGAAGATCAGTACGTAGACCGGCTGCCAGATGGTCGGATGACATAGTAAGCGTTGCTGGACGTTGCTGGGCGAGACAAGCGAGAGACCGAGACAAATGGCGTGCAAAAGAAGAGGCCTATACCCAGCTGTGGGCTAATGTGGGCTGATTAGATAGATAGATCAAAATATAAAATTGGAATAAAAATGTTTTTATTTAATTAGATAATTTACACATTCTTATGAATCGTTATTTTTTTACCTAGTACAAAGTTCCTTCCACGCGGAACTTGTACACTCGACATTTCAGGAAGTGTTGGTATATAAACAGACTTAATAATCATAAATATGTTTATAAATGCTGTTAACCCAAATTTTTAACGTGATACCACGACATCGTTGTACATAACACATTTCCGCGCTGTTAGCTATGCTGGAGTGACTTGGCGGTGAATCGGTTCACAAGAGGTATTATCTATAGAATTTAAATTATAATCAAGTCACAAAAAAATTGTCTTTCCACAAAATGTTGAATGAACGAGAAGCCCAATTTTCATATCTCTGTTATGCACAAATAAATACATACAGGCTAGAAACACCACATTTTATGGTATATACTTTTAATCTGCTCACAAACATAACAAAAAGCCAAAAGCCAAGCTTGATTCACAACTATTTGCATGAACATTAAAACTTCCGAACGCTTGCAAACAGCGAGCTTGCCCTCTCTAAAATATTGTGGAAACTTGGACTGCTACAGATAAAGCAAAAAGTCAATTACCTGGTCATTAAACAAGACTTCTTCTGTAAATCTTCTGCTAGAGATAGCAAATAAGATTTAGTAGTTGGGTGTACGTTACGGCTTGTTACTGTTGCATTGAAGATTTAATGACTTCATTCTATTAAAAAGCGGCCAAGTGCGAGTCGGACTCGCCCATGAAGGGTTCCGTAGCAGCAAGTAACATAATATAAAAGTTTTTGTAGTTCGTTGTAACTTGAATGAAAGGTAAATTGCGGTTTACGATTTATGACGTATTAAAAAAAAACTACTTACTAGATATCGTTCAAACCAATTTTCGGTGGAAGTTTGCATGGTAATGTACATCACATATTTTTTTTAGTTTTATCATTCTCTTATTTTAGAAGTTACGGGGGGGGGGGACACACATTTTACAACTTTGGAAGTGTCTCTCGCGCAAACTATTCAGTTTAGAAGAAAATGATATTAGAAACCTCAATATCATTTTTGAAGACCTATCCATAGATACCCCACACGTATGGGCTTGATGAAAAAAAAATTTTTGAGTTTCAGTTCTAAGTATGGGGAGCCCCCAAAATTTATTGTTTTTTTTTCTATTTTTGTGTGAAAATCTTAATGCGGTTCACAAAATACATCTACTTACCAAGTTTCAACAGTATAGTTCTTATAGTTTCGGAAAAAAAGTGGCTGTGACATACGGACAGACAGACAGACAGACAGACAGACATGACGAATCCATAAGGGTTCCGTTTTTTGCCATTTGGCTACGGAACCCTAAAAATGAGGCTTTTCTTGTACCGGAAGCAAAGGCAGGCTTTGTGAATATTTTTTTACAAAAACAACATTTAACGAGGTAGCTCAACGCGCATAGTGTGGTCGTATCTATTTCACAAGTTAACTGCTTAAAAAAGCGGTCAAATTAGAATGGTTTTGTATGTACTCAGTAAAGCAGTTAGAAAGACCGTTCTTATACGTGGCTTGGAAAACTTTTGACTATGAAAAAACAAATAGAACTAGTTTATTCAATATCTGCAAGATTACAGGCCTTCATATGAAAAGAGATTGGATTCCCTACCAGGCCAACAATCCGGACTTGGCCCTAGAGTGTGACCTAAGCCACCTTAAGCTTCCCGAGATATAGGAAGAAACCCAGCAGTGGGGACTACTATGGGTAGTTAAAGATTACATACATATGTACTTTATGTGTACTTTGTGTGTATAGTTGATCTAATGATATGTCGCTGAATTTCGAACTAGAATAATAACTTCACATGAAATGCGTATCAATGTCATTTTCCGTGGTTTGGGCACAGATTTTAAAATAATACTTGCCATAAAAACGTGTAAGGTTTAGTTTTACGCTTTTAAACCAAATAAGAATTTTAAAGCGAAACGCAATAACTACCTATATCAACCTGTGAGATCGTAAGATAAATATTTTCAGGCAGTTTCTTAACTCGCATACTACTGAAGGAAAAATTGACAGTTATATATTTTAAGTGTTATACCTAAACTAATTCTGATTTTCGTTACGGAATTCCTCAACCGTATTATCTTGTAATTATTTTATTGGTTTAAAGTCTTCTTAAATTTAATTACTTCAAAGTAAATACCTATTTTCAATGTGCATTTCAAAATAACTAACTATTGCTCTTACAGTATCTTTATTGTACTCGGCTTATTCCGCTTTCCAGCTTCATCTTTTGTCTACCTTGCACTAAAGTATATTGGAAGCATGTATTGTCTGTGCTTGCTTAAATCGAGTTACCTTTTTTGAGTAAACTTTCCTATGCATTGACCTGTAGAGTGAATAACCTAACTTTTGTGGCATGAAGACATAAAGCAGATATAGAGTTAGCTCTAAGTATCAATCAGATAAAATCAAAATGTTTTTTTATTAAGTAGACGCTGAACATATTCTTTTAAATCGACTTTTTTTTCTACCCAGGATCTGAGTAATATCTTTTTTAAGTGTAAACATTCCTAGGACCTATTGACCTTTAAATAAAATGAAATCACCTAACCTTTCGAATGGCAGGTAATAAATAGCAGTGATAAGTTGGACCCATTAGTTAAATACGTCTTGTGCTTCTACAGTTCTTTCAAATTTTGATTTTTATTTTTTAAATTCAAGCTACTTAAAAAATGGATGCATTTGAGTTTAACATATAGGTACATAGGTCTTTATTTTTCTTCTTCTATCGAGTCGAAACCTAATTGGACCAATCTCTAATTCTCCACTCCCGCTTACTAATGTTCCCATTCGTGGTTTCCATTGTTTGTATGTTTAACACCAAAACAAAGGAGAATAGTAATAACTTTCCAGGGAAGCTTCCTAGTAATTACTAATAATGTTTTACAGAGGGGATGTGTTTATTTATCAATACGGAAAGTTGTTCAACCCTTCAAAGATGAGCCTTCCGAACAATGGATAAAAGTAGTATATTGTTCAACAAAAAACGCACAGCTGAAACCACTACAGGACAGAAACATGAAATTACTAAATTAAAATAATTTCACTAGAAGGCATGAAAAAGCACTAAGGAAATACTTTCCGAATAATGGGAGTGATAAAACGGGGATGACGACAGGGATTGTGATAAACAAACATGTTTTTACGACACGCCTAAGAGGTGTGAAATATTCGAAAACGAACGCAAACAAATGCGTAGCTTCGAGTACAGAATAAAACTTTGTTTCTCATTTAACGCTTCATTTTTTTTATGCTTTTCGCGACGAAATCGACGGCATCCGCGCCCTTATTGGATTAACCCACCTCTTCGACACTTCAATGCGTTCCCCCACTTGCTAACTCCCCTGTATAAGGCAACACATACGAGCGGAAGAAAATGTAAAGGGGACATTTAAAAAAATGTGTCAATTTCTTTTAGTCGATAAAATAAATGGGCGTTTCAGGACGAGCATATAAGAGAGTACAAATTTTTGCGCTACGCAAATATTTGAGCTTATCCGATCGTTCTAGAGGTTTTTCGCTTCGCATATAGAAAACTCACGTAATAAAATTCGTTTTAATGGATTTTTTTTCCGAAATCGAACTAAGAATTTCTTGATAAGTTAATGGTTAAATAAAAAAGTGTATTCGAAAAAATCGATTTTGATACAAAAGCCTGCCCATTAATAACCTTTCCCCATTTCAGTTAGCGCAAACTATAGACCGGACGTGGCGCGAAAGAAATTGAATGGCGAATGCAAATATAAATAAAGCGATGACGTTCACACAATTACGTGGAAAATCAATATTCATCAACTAAAGCACATTGACACACGTTGCGTGGCGGAAATAGGAAGCCCCTTGTAAAGAAGCAATCTAGAAACCATTAATATCAGTCTATCGCACGCTTTCACCCCGGCGTCAGACACCACTGAGGTCGACACTGTCGTGTAGGTTTCTGGAAAATGTAAAGCACTACCTACTTATCGCATCTTACCCTACTCAATAAAATAAAGAGTAAGTTGTGGTTAACTTAGATGACAATGAAATGCAACATAGCACTAGAAGCAAGCAGAACCCATTTTATAGGGTACTCCTCTGAGAGACTTTCAGTTACTGGAAATCCTACTAATCGACTCTTATTTTTAGAGCAATTGAAGCTATTCTACTTATTAAAATTCTTTGACTAACTGACATGCAACGCACAACCTAATCCGTGGGTCTAGATTTAGAAAAGTTGCGAAATTGGTCGAAAAGTTACTTAAGTTTTTCATCAATTCTCATAACTTTTATTCTGAATTTGCACTCATAATTTTTAATATGATCAGCAGCAGTTTTCTATAACTTAATTAACGAATGTAACAGAAGTAGAGTTTTCTATATTAGTTTCTTTTTGCAATAAAGAGTTTACAAACAAACAAGCATCCGGAGCAGTTTACGGCACCTAATAATCGTGATTTTCAAATCTTGTTACTAACCGAATTATGGTATTCGGCCGAATTTCGGTTCGGTTGATGTTTTAGCCGAAGTTTGGCTGACTGCCGTATCAGCTCCAGCTGTGTCAGCGGTTTTATGAATTTATCGCACAAAATAAGTAACTTGACTTGAAAGTAGATATTTGGGCTTTGGTAGAATTTCTAGAGAAAGTACGTACGTACTTAAGTGCCTGAGGTATTTACTGCTGAGAGATTCCATTAGGTAAACGGCTAATCTTAAAAAAGTGAATTCCAAAATGTATAAAATGACGTGGCTTTTAGAATAAACGAGGAAACTAAGTTGCAGTGGATCTCTTATTGTAATATCCATCAATAGTAGGTATAAAATGAAGCAAAGTGAAGTGCAGTGGTGCGAAAGAAACTATGTCAATGCATCTTCTACAATGTAGGCTACCGAGTAAAGTCAAAACGTCTGCGAGTTTTGCAACGTAGTCGTGTACTGTATCATATGAGATAAACTTACTTTAAAATAAATATGACAAACACTGACAAATAAAATAACACAAGGTTGCCACCCTTTGATACATTTAACTTTCAGCGAAATTCAAACAAATCTGCTCATCACATATCTGGATAAGCTTGGCTTGAAGGTAGGAGCGCTAACCAATTCACCACCGATGACCTCGTTCTAAAAGTAGAATGTATCTAATTGTACCTATTTTTTACATAACTACTAATTTTAACAACGTTAAATTTAGGTTTGTATTATTACAATTCGCTTTAAAGGAATTATGCTTAAACCAGCGTAGTTTTTAAGAGAATGTGGTGCGTATTTTTAAAAGTCAAATAAAAATTGACACAGGTAGTCGGTTGTGTTTGACTACGCCGCCGCCGCTCGAGTACGAATACAATCACCCAATACAATGACCCACGAAAAGCTTAAGCCCTACACAACGCTATCCCGAAAAATTTTAAGATATTTTTCTCGATTGAATCATGGAAGTAATAAATACTTACAATTCAAAATACGATCAACAATTAAGAGTGTAAAATACGGAAAAGAACATACAAAGTTTGCCGGTGATAATTGGCGGCAAAATAATATTTGAGGTCACTTTTATGACATTAACGAGCGAAGCAACTTAGAGAAAACTACTTAGAACAGTGTTTTTCAACCTTTTTTTTATACCCGACCCCTTTAGAAGTAAATAAATTCTTGCGACCCCCTAGGGTCGTAAACATATTGAAACATTTGAAAGACTGCGTTTATAATACATTTTTTTAAAAATAAACAGGTCCAGCCTTCTCACTGAAATCGTATTTTTGTATTGCAGTGTAGGACACTTACCTTTTTCTTTTACACGTGACCCTCTGAGGAAGGCTTCGCGACCTCCCTAGGGGTCGCGACTCACAGGTTGAAAAACACTGACTTAGAATATATTTAGCTGCCAAAACATTACTTTAGATGACTAAAGTCGCTTCAAAACCATGAATAATTTGAAGTCTAACAGATGTTTTCTACGAAGTGTCGATAATTCGTGATTCGGACCTCAATGATTAGAGACTTTGTGTCGGTGGGTTAATGACGATAACAGGGTCAGCTCGAGATGTTGATTGCACTCACAGCTTGCTGAGGTATGCTGTGCTGGCTACACTTAGCTTCTGTACTAATTGGAATGGGATAAGGATTGCAGTCATGGACAAAGTAGGTTGGTAGTGTAATAGTGTTCTAAGCTTGCACTTATTTGCTTCCGTGAATGGAAATAAGGCACATCCGAGGCAAGGGTCTCTTCCCGAACTACGGGAATGTAAGACCACCACACAAGTGGGACTAAGTTCGGATTCGTGGAGGTTGTTAACAGCTTATGAAGCACGGCAACGGTAGAAATAAATTCCACTAGCAGTCAAAGTCATCTAGGTCAATCAATCTGTGGCTCCGAAAGAAGGACAAACATACTCACTTTCGCACTTTTAATATTAAGTAAGGATAAACGTTAATGCCAAATGCCAATTAAAATGCAATAGTTAAGTACGCCAACCTAAATTAAGTATTTTTTTAAACTTAGTTTTACTCTACCCAAACGGGAAAGTCTGGCTTCATGTAAAATTTATAACAGCAGCGCCTTCTAAATAGTTTTTCCCTCTATTAGCAACATAATTGGCAGCCAACCGGCTTTACGCCGTCTCGCTTCCACTTACTTTGGAAACTGAAATGAGCTTCAAGTTTAGTTACTGGACGTATAAACCAAATAGGCGTTGGTCTTTGCAATTGTGCTATATGACTTGACGTGTAGTTACTTGACGGGTACTTAGAACATTAGCATATCAACCTATGCTAGGCAAACTTTATGAAGCGAGCTGCAGAAACACCGACTTCATTTTTGTAAATTTCATTTATGTACAATAACATCATGATGCAAAAGAAAAAGGACACAGCGTGCACCAGAATCAAAATCAAAAACACCGTGCTTTCACATGGGCGCGGTTGCCTGATATAACACTTAGCACCAAACTCGATGACTTCTACGGCCTTTAGATTTATACAAAATGAAGTGAGCAACGACCTTCGTACATAACTAATACAGAGATGTGATCATGTAATGGAATTCTCACGATATTTTCAACGTTAAACAATAGTAGGATTTACATAACTTTTGAAAAAAGTCATCTCTACTGGAAAGCCATAATGTGGGTTGATACCAATCTTGAGATTAGTACTTTCAAAAATAAAGTACTATTGTGCACAAAATTATTAATATATGGAATATATTTTTTAATTTCTATTTTAGTTAAATCTCCATCGACATTTAGAACCCAATATTGGATTGCTATTGGATATTATTTTTTTCTCAATCGAATTTCGTCCTTGTTACTTAGAATTACTGCAGATATTTCTTTTATACTTACTAAGCTTGGCCCGAGGTCACGAGTTAAGCGCACACTTTTATGTATATGACCGTAAAACGTTTGCTCTCGTAAGTACTAAAATATACCAGACACCTGAAATTTTATGTAAAATTTCGTTTTTCACTGTTAAGAATATGGCGGTGGTGTCCTGTTTACGTCACTGCCTAAATAGATTCGTAACCTGCAGAGAGAATGTTTAAAAATATAAAATAGATTCGTGTTACACTTTAGGGTAAAGTTCAGTTGTGGCTTTAACAACAATGTTTTTACTTTATTTTCTTGCTTAAAGGTTACGTTATATCGTTATAAAATCTCAAATGAAACCAAATATTCCAAAGTAATAAACATAATACATTTAAAATTGTTGTGTAATAAAAAGAAGACCTTGTACCCTAAAATTAAGAAAATGATTTCCGGTAATAAACTTTCATTAGTTGCGTCATTTATTTAGAATCATGTAACATAGGGTAAGTACCTACTGTAAGAGAGCAACGCTCTCGTCTTTGCTCAATGGACTATGGATTATTTGACGCCGCAAAGCGTGAATGATATATTTAGGTAACTAAAATAATATATAAGTCAAACGAAGCGAGTCGTATAAAAGGTGTTTTTTTTTCGCCGACAAGTGGAAAAAGTAAATCTCACCTCATCTCATCTCACTAATATTATAAATACGACAGTATGGATGTTTGTTTGTTTGTTTATTTATTTGTGAGTTTATTTGTTTGTTTGTTTATTCAGCTTTCATTTCACACTGAAACCACTGAATGGATTTGGATGAAATTTGGTAGGTAGATAAATAAAGCACTCTGCTAACACATAGGATATTTTTTATCCCGGAAAACTTAAGGGTTTCTCGGAGGAATGCTTAAAAACTTTAAAGTCGTCACTAGATGGCGCCACCTTAACATTTTCTTTCTCTCTGGATTCAATTCTAAAGTCCACACAGACGAAGTCGCGGGCGAAAGCTAGTACTATATGAAAATTAAGAAAGGATAAAATCAAAGCAAAAAAATAGATTCTTTGAACTAATTGTCGATAATTTTGTCGATTTCCGAACTTCGTGTGAAAAGGATTTTTTTTTTACCTAAACATCACCTGTATAATACACAAATGACAAAGTAGGTGGGCCGCCTCTATTTTGATTAGATTATTTTATGTTGTACTTAACCTCTCGTTTTTCGAAGGTTTTAGGCTGCGTTTTCACTGAAGGGAACTACAGGGTAGTCCGGGGCTAGTTGACCAAGTTTTCATGCCACGTTGCCTAAACTAGTAATCGGATAAAAAATCTAGCGTATACCTAAAAGCATCTTCAGTTAGAATTCCTATTGTCTGCGTAGTTTTGAAGAAAATCACCCACAAGTGACTTAAGTTATGCCTGCACAACCTTTCTAACGATTAAACCTGCCCTGATATTAAAGTAAATTGAGCATGGATATGATTAATTGAACTCAAATTATTAAATAAAAAAACGAATAACATTGAGTACGGCAAGAAAAAACAAAATAAGTGTGACACCTCATCTGCTTTACACATCGAAAGGTGTACTTAACGCTTTTAAGAATATAACAAGTCATATCAACTGTTTTTTTTTATTAACGATGGCCACGCATTAGTCTGATCACCCCTATAGCCTACGTTGTGTGCGGACTACGGCGCACGCGGCTAGTGGTCGCGTCAAACTTAACACGTAAATGCCGTGTTCTGCCATAATTACTCCACAATACAACACTACTATGAAAATTTTGTTTTTTTTTCCTTTTGTTTACGCAACAAAGTTCAAGAACCTATATTGGAATTAATGTGTCAAGTGCTTTTGATTAATCTTACTCTTACTATTGTATCGTTGATGGAGGTATTAGATAAGTGTAATGGAGGGTTCGAATTTAGAATGATGGTGAATTTAGCGGTTGTGAAATTATATCAACTTCCCGTTACTTTTGCCCACTATTTAAGTATGAATAATAAGCAAAAAATAGGGCTCTTTTAAGTTTGACGTATGTAAGGTATTAAAAAAAACCTCTTAGAACAACTATATTTTATCCGCCACGTATGTTATCTCATCGCACTACAAAATTATATGGTATAACCGTAAACGTACACAGAGTATAACAAAGTAGTAATATAAGATACTAATCTATTATAAAATACTGTATTTCTGCATGGGGAGGAGCGGGTGTACAAACAGAAACAGAAAAGTACAATACAATACAATTCATTTATTTTGCATAAAATGTGGTAAAAAAGAAATTACAAAAAGTGGAAAGATACTATGGACCGCAAACTTTACCAGAAGCTGGCATGCAAAAATAATATAGGCACATAATAAATACAAAAATAAGATTAAAATTGTCAAAAGTATTTGGGTAGAAACTAGTCATTAAAATATTCCTCCACCGAATAAAAGCATTTCTGTATCAACCAGTGTTTAAGATCCTTTTTAGAGTCAGAGATTTCTTGCTATCACTCAGCTTATTAAAAATCTTAATTGCCATCAGAAGACTGTACAGAGTTGTTGATCTAGAAGGAACTGCTAGTGTGTGAGGTAATTACATGTGTCACTACGCTTGTAACAGCAACGTTGGAAATTGAAAGAGCACAAAGATCCGTACTCCGAGTAATGCTTTGGAAACCATTCCGCTTTCCAACAACCCTACTGTACTCAGAGACCGGTGTCCTAAACGTCAGGCAACTTTTCATTCTGTCGGCAGGTCTCATAACCCATCGGAAAGTTATAGTCTCCCCTGAATACATAAATATACTAACCAAAAGAACTTTTCACGTACCTGTACCAAATGTTAAAACCTCATTTGCTCACGGATTCTCTTTGTTTATTTTCCCCTTCATCTACAACGTAATTAATAAGGCTTGTGACGTTAAAAAGTGTGCTGCTACGAGTAGGGAAACAAAATATAAGGTTCAAAAATTCCTGCTGACCCTAAGTTATGATGAAACCGAAAATATTCTAAGGATCATACAATAGGAAACTTGTAGACAAACACACACACACACGCACACGCACACGCACACGCACACGCACACGCACACGCACACACACACACACTCCGTTCTGCCGGGTAAAGCAAAAAGTTAATCAGGCCCTCACGAGATAGGCTTGGCCTAGTACGAGGTCCAGTAGCATTCTTTGAACAAATAATGCTGTATCTTGCACCTAAATTTAATATTCACTCATATGTATCTTTGTTTTATTGTATGTAGTTTTCTAACATGACTGTGTGTACCTTATAGTTTCTGCATTTGTTAATGTAAGTTATTAAGAACGTCCACAGTTATACAATAATGATTATTAAGTATGTTGTACTTGCTACTTCTGTTTTAAATTTGTTCATTTTCTTTCTGGCAATAAACAATTTATTATTATTTTTAATAGGACCCGTAACTGTTCCTTCTAATCAGCAAACTGAACAACTTTTTTTCTACGTGTTTGCTCTACATCTTTGCTGAAATAAATTTCCCATCATCATTAGCCAAAAGATTTGCCAAGAAAAATCAACTGATTAGTTTGTATGCTACATACTGTCTGGTATATTTCATCTTACAATTAGTTACACTTAGAACAATAGTTAATTATTCTGTGTGATCAGTAGAAAGTCCAGTTACATTCGCACAACTATGTTTAGTTTTGAAACACTGAGGAACGAGCGGTGGACCGACGAAGTTGTTTCACTATTGCAACAATATAACTACATAATATTTTGAAGCGGACCAATTTTGATGCACAAAAAAGTGTGTATAAGGGTAATATTTTTTAATACTTAATAATATAAAGGGGGTCAAATCACACACGGTTATCTGGTCCCAAACTAGGATTCCATGTATATGGGAACCAGAGACCTTGTTTTAGTATATGTTCTATGTCTATTACGTACTCGTAATAGATAAGTGAAATCGTTTTTCCGCTGTATATACAGAGTAGAAAGCTTATAAGCTTATAATACGGATTTTATATACAGGTAACTCTATTGTATTATATTTTTAAATAAACGAGCTTTGAGCACACAAATGTGAGGTGAGCTTGCGTTAAAATATACTCGTTTGCTGTTATAAGGAACCCTTTTGTAATTCAAATGCGACTTTTATTAAAATTGGCACCGATTGTGTGGCACTGATTATGGTTTTCTAAAAGGTGAAAACCATTTCTACGGGGTAAATGCTGACCTCTAACGTTTAAATGCTTAGAAACTGTAGGTCACAACTAATAAAAAATATATTAAGGATGATTTCATCTTCCGTACAAACTTACACCGATTTTAATAAAACTTTATACACATACAATATAATAAGCACTACCTTATCAATTCGTGAGAAAAACGTAGTCTCCCATAATAATTTCTTACAACGGTAACATAGCTACATATTATATCTGGTCCGGTAAGGTGGTATTCGATAAACTATGTATTACGCCGTCGATAAAAATGGTGTCAGCTACTTGTGCGACTGGATAATTATGTGTAACGAGGCTAAAACAGTTTAACATTCGCGGTCGTATATCGATTAATTATATCGATATATCACCACGTAAAACGAATCTTATTCAAAGATAACCTACAACGCTGAACACGTTAAAAAACCGACTTCAACCGTAACAACTACAATTTTGACGTTTTTGTTTTTGTTGATTTTTTCAAAAGCGCTGAGTCAATTTAGATAAAATTTATATGGGACCACCTCTGAAGTATTACCTACCAAACAAAAAAAACATCAAAATCGATTCATAATTGGCGGAGTAATCGCGTAACATACATACAAAAAAACATACAGTCGAATCGAGAACCTCCACCTTTTTTGAAGTCAGTTAAAAATATACTACTTTAACACAGTCATTATTATCATTATTTGTCTCTAGAAATCATTAATTCAAATAGTAGACAATTAGTTTGAATTTAACATTGTAGTCATGAAGTTTTATTGACTGTTATAACCTAGTTCAAAGGCAATTATAAAATGTCAACAAATTTTGGTCGTATTAAAAGAACTTTCTAGACAGACTGATTAATTAATCACACTTAATTAAATTTCCACTGTTTTCACTTTCCATTAACTATTCCAACTTTTTAGGGCCTATTTTTTGGGATTCTGTACCCGTAACGACGGGTCGTCCCTTATATCGATTGGAACTTATATAAATAGATTGCAGAAATTTCAATTAAAGTAGGTGAAGGATTTCAACTTTTCAGATTAAGCAAACTTGTTTAAATTTTTTACATTTTACAAAGTTGGCTCAAGAGTAAAACCGTGTACCTACCTAAAAGGTAAACAGATAAAAAAAACGTATATGTTTCTGTCATTAGTTGCTTTCGACGAATGCATGTCAAATCCAATACGCAACAAAAAATGATTTTTCGTTTTGTTTAATTTAGATTTGTCATTATTTAGCGCTATAAAACTGTTGCTTTCGCAATCTTACCTAATTGATGTTACGATTTCAGATAGAATTTGAAATTACCATCATTCGTAAAATTCTATCGAATTAATTAAGTAACTAAGTAATTTCACTATTGTACCTAAATAATTACAAGAGTTTTTTTTGTTCAGATGTTTAGGTTCGCAAACTCTGAAAAAAGGGGAACTTTTTGAGCATATAAGGTTACCGCGCAAAAGAAAAACGTTTTAAAATGTGTGCATAAATAACTTCCATATTATGATACCTACCCCACATAGCCCTTATATTCACTTTCTAATGATCTCGCTTTTCAGACCATTTTTACTGAATAATAAGCTGAGCATAAAAGTTGAAATGTTTTTCAATATAGGCATTTGTATAAGTATGTACAATTGTTGGAAAAAATCTAAGTATAAAATCCTTATAATCGGAATGCAAAATTATCTTAAAAACTTTCTCAAATTTTAGACTTGAAGAAGTTGCTATTTTCATTTTCCAATTTCCAGTCGAATATAATGAAACTACGAAATGGCACATAAATATTTTTACAGGTAAGTACTTACATTATTATAATCTATCATCTTTATAATGATCACATGATTTACCAAAACACCAATTTGAAAGATATTCTACGTCAAAAATTTATCAAAAAAGCCTTTACCAAAAAAATCATGTTCTTTATGAAAAAAAATATTATTTTTCGTATCACCTCTAACTTTGTTAAGAGGAACGCGTCGTCGCGTCGTCTGATTTGATTTGCGGTAAAACTCGGTACCGGCACTAACTACGTGTGAGCCGGGAATCCTAATGTGGCCTTTATTTTTAGGGATTCGTATACTATGGAATCCCTCACGTCAATAATGTTGGTGTTGATAAATGGTTAGAAAAGGACTGTATTAAGTACCGTAGTCAGACTTTTGATGTAACCCTCCGCCACAGTCGGCTATGGCCGACTGCGGTTTTTCGTGCTACGATTTGAGATTTTCATACATTTTCGTCGCACAGTTCCTCATACTGTAGCGTGGCGGAAATGGTAATAGACGTACCTTCTACCCCAATCTACACTTCTCAATGACTTGATTTTTAGGGACCACTCCCTACAATGGGTAGTTGGGAATGCAATAAAACTTGTGAATTCGTCCCGCGACAAACATTTTGAGTTTTCATGGACTAGAAAGTCACCTTTTTTGTAAAACACTAGCAAATGTACCAATCTACCTAGCTTTATTTAGGATGAGCTATTCAGATTTATGAAAAGCATATTTATTTATTTATTTACTTATTTTATCATTTGCCGCTTTTCCCTGTATGCATTCATCTTTGATGCGTCCGCGCACCGGAAGCCGTAGCGTAGGCAGACCTCCCACTTGGTGGACCGATGACCTGGTGGGTGAAGGTTGCGGGAAGCCACTAGATGCGGGCAGCGCAAGACCGATCGGTGTGGAAATCTTTGAGGGAGGCCTGTGTGCAGCAGTGGACGTCTTTTGGATGATGATGACGATACATGGTCACTGTTATTGTTACTATTTCTATTATTGTCTCACCAATTTAACCCATTGGTCGCCACGCTACTTTTTGACGAATCGTGCTCCCACCGATGTATGAAATCTTAAAATCTGGTGCCTGGTGGCACGGAAAAAATTGTCGGCCCTAGCCGACTGTGGCGCTCAAAGGGTAAGCCTTAAGGATTGCGGTAGGATTCTGTTATTATAATTATTATTAGTCTAGTTCATTACACCAGACACACAGATATTTTAAAACTATATACGAGCTTATCCCGGTTCCGTTTACAGAGAGCTGTGTCTCTCTACGATTTGTCATAAAAGTCGGAATACCGGGACCAGTTACGACTGAAGCAGGAATACTAATGTGACTGCACCTTTACCTTTTGTAAAACTGTAGGTAAAGCTTGCCTGGGACGGTGAGTGAGAATAGCAATCTTGGCTTGCAAGTAGGTCATCAAAACAACAGGAAGCAGGAGGAGGCGGTGGCGTTTACAAAAATTACTAACAACAATGCCTTATGATAAAAAAAAATATATTCTTAAAAGATTCTCCATTTTCGAATTATGTAATACCCAACAACTGACATTTCATTTAGCGATCCCTAATTTTTATTAATCGTTTATGTCAAATGTACAAAAATAAAACACCTACATATTATTTTTTCGATGGTTAGATACTTCTCCAGACAATTACTTTATTCCTTTAGGCTGCATGTACAGGGTATAAGCCTTAGCATCAGGTTGAGCTCACAACTTTTTTTAATTAGGTAGTCGACACCCAGTTGCCCTAGGCCAGCTGTTCCCAAAAGGTGTTCCGCGGAACCCTAGGGTTCCGTGGGAGGGTCGCAGGGGTTCCGATAGTTACGCCTTATTGTCGTTACTAAGTGCCATAGGAATACGTATACTCTTTCGCGCATACGGTACAAATATAACGCGCATAAAAATTCCAATCATTTAATTCAAACTTGAATGAGTTTTGGACTTAAAAGATGAATATTCCCTTTGGCGTGGTTGCGTTCCGTCAAAAAATTTTAGATTAATAAGGGTTCCACAACAACAAAAAAATGGGAACCGCTGCCCTAGGCAACATTCATTTGTTTGTACGTTCATACAGCCGTTGAAACCTATAAGCAAAAATAACAACTCGATAAATAGGATCCCAAATAGAATTCTTCCTCCGATTACAAGCTTTTTATAAAATAAAAAAAATTTTCTATCCAATCCGTCTAATATATTGATAATATAGCGGATAAATATTCCTGTTCATATTACACCGGACTAATATCGAAGCTTCTTTTTGAAGCCACTAAAATGTTATGAAATGTCATAGGTCGTAACGCGATATTATCAACTATAATAGTCGGTTGGTTGCCGGGACTTGTACCGAGCACACGTCTGTTAAGTTAATTTTACAATTATTACCGTTTTAGAATAGTTTCAACGTTATTTTTGTGATGGAGAAATAGCTGTGATCCCGATTTGAGATAAGCGATAATAAGAAGAGGATTAACTCAGGAGACAGCTCCGTTTTCCGAGTTCCAGCAGCAAACCACCACGTGGAGCGTCTTTAAGTGCCCATCACCCTTAGAGCCGTCACTTTCACTTGACATTGGCGTTTCGCCATTTTTTTTTTATTGAAGATTCTCCCATTTTTCACTAGACATTGGCAAAATCACGCTCGGAATGAGATGTGGAATGCCAAATAGAAAAATAGAATAGAATAGAAATAGGATTTTTTTAAAATGGAAAAATGTTGGTGTTATCCTTTTATTTATTAGCTTTTCAAGCGACTTCAAAAAAAGGAGGAGGTTCTCAATTCGTCGGAATCTATGTATGTTCACCGATTACTCGAAGACGCCTAAACCGATTTCAAAAATTCTTTTTTTGTTTAAAAGGGTATACTTCACAGGTGGTCCCATATACATTTTATCGAAATCGAATCAGCGGTTTTTGAGAAAATCAACAAAAACATAGCAAAATTGGAGTTGTTGCGATTGAAGTTGGTTGTTTTTAACGTATTCAGCGTGGTCAATTATCTCCGTGAAACATACAAAAAATGGGAGTAATGAAATGTTGCCGATTCTAAAAATACAGTCAAATCTTACTTAATGGGTAATAAACATAAGTACATTTATACAGAGCCTGCTAAAATAGAACTATAAAATAAGCTAGTATCCTCTTTTGGGTCCTGCCACAGTCTGGTGAAAATGGGTACCTATGTTTTTTTGTACTTTACCTAATATAATTTGAAATGAGCTAATAAAATGAGCTTAAAGTACATATTAAAACTGTGGCTTGAGATTCATGAAACTAAACAACTTACCCCAAGGAACTCATGGCGAAGTCTCGTCAAGATAGGTGTGTGATTTTTCTACCGAGTCGATCACTTGATCGGTCAACTTGATATGGGAAGTCCAAAATTTTTTTGCGAAATTACAGTTACTAGGATTTCCTTAGGAAAAGTTGTAATGTTTTATGAGTAGCTACAGTTTAAACATCTTCATCTGATTTTGTTAGAATAGGGTAGTTGATTGCATAAACCTTTATGACACTTTTGTGACTGTCGCATTGCGTTACGCCACGTACTCCTTAAGTCTATGTTACTCTGGAGGTTTTCCACTTTGTACCCAACGCATTGCGTCTACAACTTTATATTGTGTATATTCTATTTCGTTGAAATTTGAACAATTTCAGTCCCACCGAACATCATCATAATATTATGCTGAATATTCTGTGGAATGACTGGCTAAACTGTGCGTGGAGTGCGTTGAAAGCTGTCGGTCGCACGGCTGCCGACTGAACCAACTACCTATTAAGCCTTTGAAACGTGTATTTGAACTTCATTGGCTCGTGTTAATAACATCCTTTGACAGTTTAACTAGTTGCGAGCCGGTTTAGACCCATTTCCTAAGTGTTACCTACTTGATAATGATAATTTTGAAGCTGATCATCTAGGTACGGAATAGTCTATCGGCGTTTTGGAAGGCTTAGACTAGGCCTAGACTGTCACCAACTAGGTGATGCTGGTATATCGACATCACTTAAGACTGAAATTATATTTATTATTTTATCTGAAGAATAGAAATAATTATTTAAAAAAATGTGCATACTAAGTTGCATATACACCAGTTCTAAAAACAAGACGGCGTTAGAGTTTTAAGGTATATTTTTTCATGATAGTAGTCTGTCCCGCGTTTCTGCCTTGCTACGGACTAAGGGAAAGACTTATTACAATGGATCCTGAAACACAATTTATTTACTATTCATAAAATATAAGCCCCTTTTTAATACACCTACATTTTCTAGAGGTTTTCTTCCGTTTTAGTTCAGAACTTCAGAGTACCTGATAGGTACATATTATATTCTTCTTCTTCTTTATCTTAAGAGCTAGGCTCTTGTCGCATAGCAACCGCCATTCTCTCCTACTCCTCGCTAGGTACTTATATATAATATGATATATTATAAAATACACAAGCAGAGTTAAAGCTATAAATAGAAAGCTTATACGGTCACCTCCAGGTTATTGCGGGAAATATGTCAACCATAAGCAGAGGCCTGATTTGCAAGACTCATTTTAATTACATGGCTTGCGTTGAAGGAGAAATAGGTAAAGAGGGTTACTTACCTTTTACATTACATTACATTACCTACATAAATGAGCGAAAGCAGAGGCCTAATTTTCAACCCTAATTTTAATTAGGTATAATAAATGGACGGTCTTACCTTACATATTTATTTTATCGATTTTAATTTTTTTTTTTTTTTTTTTTTTATGGCAGAGGTGGCAAACGAGCAGACGGATCACCTGATGGTAAGCGATTACCGCCGCCCATAGACACCCGCAACACCAGAGGAGTCACAAGTGCGTTGCCGGCCTTTGATTTGGGAGTACGACGTACGCTCTTTTCTTAAAGGTTTGAATGTCGTATCGGTCCGGAAATACCGCAGGCGACAATTCATTCCACAGTTTGGTTGTGCGAGGCAGAAAGTTTCTAGTGAAACGCACAGTTGTGGACTGCCAACCATCTATGTGATGGGGATGAATATGTTGTCGCGTAGAACGATGGCGGAAAGAGGCGGCAGGGATCAATCCGAACAATTCCTCGGAGCACTCCCCATTGATTGTACATGCGATAGAGAATGCAGAGCGAGGCTACATCTCTACGCAGCGCTAGGGAGTCAAGCCGATCTGAAATATCCTGGCAGTCGACGATTCGAGTTGCCCTTCGTTGAATGCGGTCCAGAGGGAGAAGCTGGTACTGGGGTGCCCCTGCCCAGAGATGAGAACAGTATTCCATATGAGGCCGAACCTGCGCCTTATAAAGTTGCAGGCGATGCGCCGCAGTGAAATACCGTCTCGATTTTAAATAAGAGTGCATTTTGTAAGCTATGTTATCATTATCAATAATATCTTATGTTAATATTAATGAACGACTCATGGTTTGGTTGGTGGTGGCATGGTTAGGCTTTTTCTAAGACTTCCTGGCTAATTACCTCCACCTTGTTTAAGCCAGTGTTACCGCCAAAACTTCTATGGAACCAGAAAACAGAGTTTTAGACATGAACCAACCTCTACAGTTACCTGTGAGTCCTGTGACATTAAAAACGACATTTCGTTATAAATCATGGAAGTACTTATTGAAATGTGACGACGTCATTATTGAATATAATAGTCGTTTCCATAACAATTAAGATTTTTTGCCAAAAAAGTGTTTACAAATAATCGAAATTCATGAGAATATTTTTCTCTTCAATTGTAGAATAATTTAGTTATAAGTTATTTTTGACATAATCAACTGCTCAGTTTACCTATTACTTTTTAAACACAAATATAAAAAAAATCGGAAATAATTGCGCCACAATTTTGTAAATACTTTCCTCTAATATGGAAGTCGATTGTATTGTATTTTTTGTTACTTTACAAGTAGAAGGTTTATAACCAGGAAACACAGTGAGTAAGTAAA
This sequence comes from Coleophora deauratella, assembly GCA_958295455.1. NCBI lineage: Eukaryota > Metazoa > Arthropoda > Insecta > Lepidoptera > Coleophoridae > Coleophora > Coleophora deauratella. The sequence continues at coordinate 6,096,823 of OY282393.1, forward strand.
TCTATTAAATTCAGAAACGGCATAGAAAAAAGGAAAGAAAATAACGGGAAAAATCGCTCTCTTATTCGAGAAAACTGCGATAAATTAAATATTTCGCGCTATTAGATTAGCAAGCCATACTAACAGCGAAAGTGTTGCTCTTTCGTGGTTTTAGCGATCCTACAGTGACATACAGATACGCATCCAATTTAAAGGGTGTGCTTATAAATTAGAACCTATATACGCACCTCTTTAAACCTCATGCCGACTCGTAAACCTCATTATTATTAGGTACCGTACTCGTTAGCACGATATTGAAAGCTGCTTTGATTTAATTCTAATTTGATTTATATCTTCGTTTTCGTTCGAAGTTACAACCTTTATATATTTCGTTTAAATTCGTGCTATGTGAGCTTCGTGACGTGAGTTATGCGTAAACACAAATTTTGTTTTCAGGTTAATAATAATTAGGGGTTAATAATAATAATATCCGGGACAAATCACACACGGTCATCTAGCCCCAAACTAGGATTCCCTGTATATTGGGAACCAGAGACTGATATACATACAGATATACATTTAAATACGTACATATATAATACACCCAGACTCAGAACAAACAATTCTGCTCATCACAGAAAAGTTTGCCCTGTGTGAGGATCGAACCCACGTCTCTCGGATCAGAGGTCAGGATCGCTAACCACTTAGCCACCGAGTCAGTCCTGTTTAGAAGGTGTACCTACAGAGTGTAATAAAATAAAGGATTCAAATAGCATTTCGTTTTGTAGCAGTGCCAAAATGGTGAATTCAGTTAAATGTAAGTTCTCGGAGAAAATTTGTTCAGTATGATGCAGAAAGTCCCCAGAAAACTCCTATCTTCACCAACTTTGTATCTACATGCATACCTATAATACAAAAAAAAATACATTTACATAATGACATTATCCACCCAGACACAGAGAAAACAAATGTGCTTACCTATCACATAAACATTTGCCCTGCATGGGGATCGAACCCACGACTTGGCGTAGAAGTCAGCGGCTAACCACTATGCCTTTAGAAATCCAAGTCAGACATTTCATAGTTCATTTTACTTCATAATTATGTCATAAATATAGGAAAACCATAAAATTGAGTGGCTGTAAAAAGGAAGCCGATTCAGTATTGTTTGAGAAGGTAATACAAAGTCGCTTTTCTGCTTGTATCTACAATACAATGTTGAATTAATATTTCAATATGATATGTAGATAATGTAAGTACTCGATTTTTTTGATAAAATAAGTGGAGGTATGAACTCTCGCAATGACATACAAAAAAGCCTTAATACACTACATTAAAGAAAAGATTATAGTATTTTTAACAAAAAGTCAGTCCTGGATGCGAGCCGCACAGGATCGGTCGGTGTGGAAATCCTTGGGGACGGCCTTTGTCCAGCAGTGGACGTATTTCGTCTGATAGATAGATAGATAGGTAGAACAAAGAGTAAAACTGAGTACAGATTAATAATAATATACGGGACAAATATCCAGGAGAAATCACACACGGTCATCTGGCCCCAAACTAGGATTCCCCGTACTATAAGAACCAGAGACTGATATACATACGCATATAAAACAACCTATATATATATAAAACAATCTAATTAATAGACTACCATTATTTTCCGTTAATACTACGCTTTTTTTCCAACTCAACCTGGCGACACTCATTACTCACCTCCTTTATAAATCGAAGCATTTAAAAAGATTACCGTCCACTCACACCGTGTCACTGAACATCAAAATATACTTTAGGAAACACTCATAAATATAATAAACCAGTCATTTCAAATAAAATAAAATTTAACTCCGAAATAAATAAGTTGAAATAAAGTTTCGTACGCGCTGTATTGGAATCAGTGGAGCACGTAGAGGCAACCGCTTTGCACGACCGACCGGCACCTACTGAAACGTTCGTTCAAGTTACTCATTACCAGCCCTTTTCACCACTTAAGATATTTCCTTTGAAAATAAAGGTGGCTCACTCCAGGATAAAATGAATAATGTACCATACCATTTGCTCCCTATTTTTTATAAAAAGAAATTGTTATGGCTCATTTGGTGGGTCGTTTGCTGGGTGCCGTACATTTTGATTAGCGAGTGCCCAGGCGGTGCCCAAGTGAAAATTTGGAGGTCGAGCCCGAATTTGTGGTGTAATCTTGAACCGTCAGGCGTTTGCAGATCAAAGACCGCGGGCTGTAATATTAATCATTTATCAAATCTGTTTTGGAGTGGCATTTGATATTTGTATTACCGGCGGGCGATATAAATGGTAATACGCTGTAATATATGAAATTGGGAAGCTGGGAAGTGCAAAGATGGATTTTTTTTAGAATTTTGACTGCTAGTTATCTGACATACTTTCAATCAAATTTAAAAAACGTCATTTTCATCTCAAAATACATAAAATATTGAATTATGACGTCATGTTTCAATATAAGTAGTCATTTTCATGCTGATTACGAAATTTCTTTACTTAAATAAAATATTTTACAAATTGGGGTATTACTTACATAAAAAATAACTGATGAAAAATCATTCATTGTTTCAGAAAAAATAACTATAAGTATTGAATTTTGACATTATGTAAGTGTATAGTTTACTATTTCAAACATATTTAGAACTTTTGAATGAATGAATGAACGGAAGCTAAATTCTTATTACTTATTCTTATCTTGCTTAATTTTTCTTAAACACAAACGGAGTGTATATAAACAGTACAATCCAGCTTACTATACTCCTCTTGATTCTATCTATATCAATGCTAAGTATAGGGACAGTTTTATTACTTGAAAAAATTCTCAGACCCAAGAATAAAACCTCCTTTCTGCCAGACGGCTAGAATGCCTCCAGCTCCATTATTTTTAAAGGTTTAACATAAAGATTATCGCTCTAGGCACTCTTCCAACGGTCATGTCGCCGTATCGTTACCAATTTCGGGCTGTTTCATTTTTTTTTATCGAATTTAAACAATGCGCTCTGTAAAGCATTTAAGGTACTGTTTTGAGGGTCTGCAAAGAGTTTCAATGAGGTCGGGATAGTTTGATTTACTTAGATAGGTAGGTACTGGTTGAAAAATTATTTTTATTTTGCAGATTTTAATAAAATAATGAATGTATTTAATAATATTGTAAATGTATGAAGTGTTTTTGATTACTATAACGATCAAATAAATACCTGCTGCATAACATAATTCAATTCAATAGGACCCGTTAATTGGAGATTCAACTCATCGCACTGAACAACTTTTGTTCTACGATTTTACTCAAATAACAAAATAGATTTTGAACATTTCATACAAACTGATCATCTGTTTTGCCATTTTTGTATGGAGAGTTAATTTTTTTTTTGCGATTTGAGCAAAGTCGTAGAACAAAAGTTGTTCAGTAAGATGAATAGAATCCCCAGTTAACGGTCCCAAACCAATTTCGTTACACCCTGTATATTTATTACTTAACTAAAGAACCATAGTTCTACAGCTACATTTATATTAGAAGCTGTGCGTGTTAGGAGTAGTAAAATAAAAATAAAAAATTCAAATAACAATAATACCGCCTCCGTAGTTTAGTGGCCAATCCGTTAGGTTCACATCAGGAGGTCGCGGGTTCGATTCACGGCGGGGTCCAACTTTGTAAAGCTTAGCCCGCCTGGCTAGCTACCACCATCTTATCTAAATCTTGCCGCCAAACATAAATGTTAAACAGCATCGATGTGTTCCGGCATGAAGATAATATAGCCAGTTCCCCATTGCGTTGGGGAATCTTGGTTAAGCCCGCTTCCGCCTTCGGCATCATCATCACTTACCATCAGGTGAGTATTGAGAGCTAACCAAATGAAGGTAAAAAAATACAATAAAATGAATAAAATATAACATAATACCTTAATCGTGAACAACACATATCCCTGCAGGAGCACGAGTCTCCTCTCATACCTCGGGAAGGTTAGGCCATGGCCATACTTCACACAGGGGAGCCAAGTCCAGATTGGTGGAGATTGTAGGAGTAGTGGCAAACTCCAGTGTCAAAAGTTTTCAACACAGTATAAGGAAATTATACAGTATGGACACTCCCTGCCGCTCTCTGAAGGCTACCTCACCCCCCCTGTGTGACCGATCTGTGACCATTTGTCAAGAGGTTGGCACAGTTCCAAAGCACAGTATTATAACTAAAGATAATTTTATTTTTTAACGAAAGAGCTAAGCCTTCTAAGGCTATACAGCCTTGTCTGGTGTATACAGCCTTTACTTTATTTGTGAAAGTCTAGCTAATAATAAAGAACAATGAGGGCTAATTGAATCTAGATTCAACCCTAGTACATCACGCACACATTTACATGTGTACAAATATGAATGTCTTTGTAGTAAACAATGGCGCGAAATTTGTATGAAGTGTCCGGGGTGTGGTTTTCAAGCCACCTTAAAAGCCTCTGACATGGCTTAACTGCTTAACATAATACCTATAATAACATTATACGGGTATTACATAAGCATAATAATAATTTTGAAGGAAAATTCTTATGTAAGTAGACATATACAAGGTGTGTTAAGCTTGGTAAGTATTATTTAATATTCAAAAGCAATGTTTAGGAAATTTGCATAGAATCAAGAAGGCTTGCGAGGCTTTCAAGTTAATATGGTGTAAGTTCGCGTGTAACTAACTGCTGATGAATTAGAATGGCTAATTTCGTGTGAACCTGCGGTCGAAATACGTGAAACGCTCAGGTTATTCACACTTGCTTTAAGAGAGTCAAATACTGAGTTTAAATAGTAACAAAAAATGGTTTTGTGAAATCGGCTTTGAAGAGATCCAAAAAAGTTTTTTTTAATCTACAGTTGGTTAGCCTTCGGCATCATCTCATCTTGGTACCTAGGACGGAAGTATTTTTGATCTTCTATTGTTTCTAGGCACAATAACACAATCTTTCCGCCAATGTCAATGTGGAAGTAGAGTCATCAAGATTCCCGAACGCAATGAGGGACTAGCCATCTTCATACCGGACCACAATACTGTCAAAATTGATGTTTGGCGGCAAGACTTAGATAAGACGGAGGCAGCTAGCCAGGTGTACAAAAAATGCTCTCCCACCAACCATACTGACTCTAAAACGGTTGGACCCTGCCGGGAATTGAACCCGTGACTGATGATGTGAAGGCCCAGACTACGGTGAAGATTCGTAGGTTTCACTTTAAAAAAAATACCGTGCCTTAGAAAGTGTAGAGGAGCACTAAAAATGTTTTCAAATATCAGTTATTAAGAGAATCAAATGGTACGTTAAAGTACAGAAATCAAACCACCCCGTGCTCAACTATTCATTACATTCCAAGTTTCGACTTGGTCCACTCAGGTGGACGATGTCGCGGGCCCTTCACTAGTCTTGGTATATGAATTATGTAAATGTATGTACCTAACGCATTTAAAAAGAAAGCTTTATCGTATTAAACGAACTGGGTGAACCTCACCCATTTTTTACTACCTTATAAATTATTTAGTCTACCTAACTTTTCAGAAAAATTATAATGTATCGACATAGATGTATAATCCGAATAAAAATACTTTAAAATCAGCCGGTGTTTTAAAAGAAATCAAAAAAATCACCTTGAAGCAAAATCTTCTATAGCGAATCTGCTACGCGCTACAGCAAGTGCGTAGCGGTTGCTACGACGTCACGTAGCACAGTGAAGTGAGAACCAACGGGTAAACAGCGGACGTGTTTTTTTTATTCAACAAAAAGCGTTTTTGCTTTGAGTTTTTAGGGACCAAAGGCACCCTTTTCGTGCTGGAGGGGTGAAAACTAAATTTAGGCCTTATTTAGACAAACAACAGTCAGTTGTCGGACAAGACGTAGATATGTATTGGGAATGTTCACACTGAACCGGCATGCCTTAGTTCAGGTTCATGCCAAAGACAATCATAAGCTAACTATAAATGACCACAACTGTAGCTTTAAATGACTACAGTATGGACAGCGACGCGGTAGACAGATACAAAGATGTCGACGACAATGTTTCTTTTATTATCCTGTGAAGGAGTATACGGATGACAGTCTCTTTTGAATCCTTTTTCTTTATTCTTCTTACTTTATTCTTATTTTTGTATATTTTATTTACAGACATGACATTGTATAATTCAATTATTGATCTAGCATTAAGATGTAATAGAATATAAGACTTTAAAAAACAATGTGTTGGAGGGAGTTTCTTTAGGGCCCGCCGTTTCTTCTCACTCCGCAAACACTTCCCGAAACGGTCGGTTCCGAGTTCCGAGTGGTAGGAACCTCGTATTAGGTAGATAAAAGAATGACGTTCGAAAAGTGTACACTGCTACCTACTTCGAATAAAATATTTTCATTTTTATTTTCCTTTTTATAGTCGTTCCATCTGAGAAGAGCCTTACATTTTCCAACTGTTTCTTATTCATCAAAATTAAATTAATTCCTCATGTTCACTGACCAATGACAACACAAAGCTATTCTACTAAGTGCAATGGGGATATCTAATTTAAAGCGCTGACTGTACACTTTAACGCACAATAATGTAAATCCTGTAAGTGCGAAGGGGAATGTACAAAACGGTTGCTGTCCGAGTGTACCTATGGAACGCGGCCCTAACTTAAATTTGACAAATTCTAGTTACACAATTGTGTACAAAATATAACTTCATTGTAGGAACATTCCACAAGAAATGATAATTTTGTTCCGTCGCTTACAATCCATAACGTCCCCACTGCAGGGGCACGAGTCTCTTCCCACAACTCGGGAAGGTTAGGCCATACTCCACACACGGGGGCCAAGTCCGGATTGGTGGAGGTTGTGGGGCTAGTGGCCAACCCCAGTGTCAGAAGTTTTCAAGCCGCCTGTAAGGCCTCCGACACGGCTTAACGATTGCCATCTTAAGATAGCAGCCGGCACCAACGGCTTAACGTGTCATGCGAAGCACGGAAACGGTCGAGATGAATGCCACCAACAGTAAACCCATCCAGGTGGTGACCGTGTCTGTAGTAATGTGACCTGCGTGATCGACGCGACCACGCAAGCCGCACTGAGCCACGACCGCCTACTATTTTGTTCCGTACAAACAAAGAAGTTTTAGTAAGCATTATAATTTTAAAAAAACTTAATAAACTGTTTATGTACCCTTTTCTCATATGTAGAGTGCTTCTGCAGTTTTCGCAGTTTTCAAAACGGGCAATATAGTTTTTTTTTTATTGGTTGATTTTTCATTTTACTAAAACAGCGAATTCGATTACTGCGCCTAATCTTTTTATGTTTCCTCAATTAGGTTGCATTAGTAATGTCACAATTTACCTAGGTGCGGTTGACTAAACTGAATGCTTCATGAGACAAATTAGCCTTTTTAGCGACAAATTAGAATTGGTTTTACTGCGGAAATCTGTAAGGTTTTACCTAACAATTAAAATAAGCTTATAAACTGTACTGTACAGCATTTCGAGCAGCTTATAACCAAAACAACGTAAAAAACAATGTCACACATATGTATCAGAACGTTTGTCGCTTTGATCGACTTTTTCAGCCTACTTTTAAACGGCACGAAATAGGACGGCGACCGATTAATCGCTCTGTTCTGAGAAAACGACCTTTGAATGTGGCACCAAAGTGGCTCCTATAACTTACTATAGGTAATACGGACTGTAAGCAAATCTAAATAAATGACTACATCTCCTTGGTTCTCCATTAATTTAGATTTTTGTTGTTTTATTTTTTAGAAGGAAGGAAATAAGTAATATATTTTATTGCCGTTTTTGTATTAATTTGCTTAATTAGTTTATTATGATTATGAATGAATTATGTAGATGAGAATGTCATTAATCAAAAGTATTTAAATTGAAGTTCAACATTACTTATTTGTTTCGGGAATTGTTAGCGTAGCGAGATGAAACTTCGAAACCTGGAAAATCGTAGGTATGTATTAAATAAATAGGTATGTATTAAATAGTACGTTGGTAAATACAGTGTATTAGAAACATGATTTCACCGATACTATCGTCAGTTGCTAGCTAGTTTAGAATAGCGGCCGAGAATAATAGAGCCTGTCTTTAAAAATACATTAACTAATCAATTATACTTACGAGTTCAAAAATACATGGTTATATTTGGACCCCCCCCCCCCTCCCACCAGAACTTCACAATGGCTTCTACTCATGAAACTGAACAACTTTCCCCAAATAACGAATGGTTATTTGGGGAAAGTTGTCAGTTTCATGAGTTACATGAGAATTCGAAAAATATTTGTGGACTTTTCATACTAATTTGATCATGTGATCGGTATGGAGATGCCCAATTTTTTTTTGTGAACTGACCATTGGTTATTTGGGGAAAGTTGCTCAGTTTCATGAGTAGAAGCCACTGTGAAGTTCTGGCGGGGGGGGGGGGTCCAAAAATAACCCTGTATTTTTAAACTCGTAAGTATAATTGATTAGTCAATGTAGTTTTAAAGACAGGCTCTATTATTCTCAACCGCTGTAATTCTAAACTAGCTAGCAACTGACGATAGTATCGGTGAAATTATGTTTCTAACACACTGTATTTACCAACGTACTATTTAATACATACCTATACACATAAAGTACTTTTACTAGAAACAAGCGACCTTGCTCAGCCAGCCATACTACCGTCGAGGCACAAAGTGTATTAATAATTAATACATTATTAGGCCTGTGCGGTATGCCAGCGACAAAGCCTTACTGCGGCTTAGCAAAAGCGACTGTTTGACATTGCCGTTACTGTTAAGTATACGTATCACATTACATTCTAAGGGTGTACGCGCTTATGGTAATAGTTTCGGAATATTTTCGGAAGTTATGCCGGTACTATCTATAAATTTAACATCAAGTGACGTATATTTAATAGATTGAGAATTATAAGTTAGTAAGTAATTAGTGTACGATCTGTCCAGTTTGAAAATGAGTTTGGATCTTTCTTACTTCATTGCCAGCTCTGAAAAGCCAAATAGTAAGATTTCACGTGAAAATATAAAAATAACTGCAAAATACCTATGACTTTATGTTTCTGATATGAATTGTTCATAATTAGACAATGCTTTTTGTTTGTTTATTAATCTATTAAAATTTTCTTTTAATGGTTTGTCGTTCTGAAAAAGTCTTATATGTTTTTTTTTTTTTTTTTTTTTTTTTTTTATGGCATAGGTGGCAAACGAGCAGACGGATCACCTGATGGTAAGCGATTACCGCCGCCCATAGACACCCGCAACACCAGAGGAGTCACAAGTGCGTTGCCGGCCTAAATTTGAATTTTGCCGGCGTTTGAATTCGTTTTATTAATAATGTCCAGCAGATGTCCGGTACAATGGACAGTCGCCGACGACGTTCTGGAGCAGCAAACAAGAGTCCTTGACTCTCAGCGCTGCTGTCTCGAGAGCGGTGAAGTGTCGTGACACCGGTGCGGTGTCCAGTTAACTGCCACGTTAGACCCAGAACTGCGCTAAAGGGAAAATATCTGTGAAGTCCTATTTCACAAATGGCAACGCTACTGTTAAAATGAAACCAAATAATAATAGCTCATAACTTTTGATGTTAATTCCTGTGGTCAAATCAAATCAAAATCTTATTCTAGAATAGACTATATCACCATTTTCCAACAGGTGAGATGTACGCACCCAAATAAATAAAAGATGCTCAAGTACATTCTGATGTGCTCATAAATAACAGCATATTGTTCTTACGTCAAACTTCATCTCTTTGATAACCAACTTTTTTTGGGTTATTCCTGTCAGACTGAACTTTTCGTTTAGTTTTTCCCCAAATGCTAAGCTTTTGGGGGCAAACAGGAATTTGTCCCCGATTTTTTTTTATCATCAAGAATTAATATTCTAAATAATATTAAAACTGCCATTAAATAATTATCATGAACATTTATTAGAATCATCCCCTCGATCCACTTGGCTCCCCTGACTGGATCCACCGGTTCATCACAGCTCTTCAGTCTTAATTAAACCTTAGTTATAAAGTAACAATATATATTGATTTAAAAAAATCGGGGACAAATTCCTGTTTGTCCCCAAATAAGCTTTTAAACGAAAAGGTCAATCTGCCCCCATTCGGGGACAGGCTCGTGGGGACAGACAGGAATAACCTCTTTTTTTATATTGTCATATCCAATTTTGTTATAGGTTTATGTCAACCCATCAGTATAATTATTACCTAAACAATGCTTACATAGTAAATAAGTAAACCTTGTATAATGAGAGCCACGATGGTCATACATCACACGAGACAGTTACAAGATTACACTGTTCTACTTGGCTGATTTAGAATTATTCAGTTATACGGTAGAGGTATTACAAGTCACTGAATATGAGAATAATTTGTCTTTTAATTAGATTTATAAAGATTATGTTGCGGGTTAATTTATATACAAGTGAGTTTCTTTAAATGGCGGACATGAACAACAGAACAGGACATGTGTCAACTTTTGTTCTACCACAAATTTAATAAACGTCATAAGTTTTTGCACTCCATACAAATGGATCATCAGATTGAGCATTTTCGTATGGAGAGTTATTGCTTGGCTTATAGTAAGCGACTATGACTCATTTTCACATGTCATTCAGGGCAGCAGTGAACAATTTCGGAGATAGAACTTCTCTCTGTCCGACCTCATACTCGTACTTACCTCATACAGCAACCGGAAAGGTTTCGAATTCTGATGCTGGAGACGGACCGACATGGTGGCGTTTCGTCCAAGCTCTTCAACACTTTGATACGCAGGGTGTCTCGATAATCCGAACACGCAAAATGTATACCCTGTTCGGATGTTCGAAGCGTTTGGATAATAATAGTGCATATATCGGTCAGATCGAATCAAAGGCTTTTCTCATAGTCCAAAAACGCCGTATCTCGAGAAATAGCTACTAAAAATCACCCCTATTTTTTTTATTTTTTTTATAGCCTTATAAGTAGTTATTTGTAAAATTATAAAAAATACGTAATGTAAAGCTAATAATAATTTTGAAGTTAGGGGTTGCAACCCCCATTTTCCAAAAACTAAACTTATTACTACTATTATTACTATTTTTATTTTATACTAAAATTATTTTCAACAACTAGCAATGATAATGAAGGTACCAATGTTAAAAAAGGCGCCAGTGCAGATTTCCCAAGGAAACTCGGCGAGACCCTTTGCTCATGGAATATTTACTTTTGGGACTAGCGAAACCTAATTTCACGAAATAACTGATCAATTGGTATTACTTTTGAAATTTACACAGTTAAATGGTTTTCATGTATTTTATAATTTGTTGTATAATATAATTTTCATGTAGTTGAGAAGCTCTTCATTGGTAGATTACACTCTCACAATGCATTTCCAAATCTATTTACTAAAAACCAATAAGATTATTCAGGTCAATCCTATACTATAAAATCCAGCAATCTAGGTACTTAAATATATGCATTAACTTCGCAATCGTCGCTTTCATTTTCTCTGGAAACTCTACAAATGCGAGTGTTAATAAACCTAGTTTTACACTTGCATACAAAACGTTGAGTAAACTACTTCTCCAGTCAGCTACTTTATAGAAATGCAAATTAAAACTGTTAAGTATATCTTCATTATGCGAGTTAGTCGGGCTTCGGTCCGAAACGACAACAAACAAGTTCTCGAACACAATGGCGTGAGGCAATTCGTGTAAAATAATTATAGCGCTACCAGCTCACTGCACGTACCACCTAGACACGCTCAGAACTCAAGTTTCGTGTTATTTTCCGTCGACATTATTCCGGAGGCATGTTTGGGGTAAAGCCCGAGTGAGAGAAGCTGTTATTTCATATATTGTTTTTAATTTACTTTCTGTGGTTACGGGCATAATAAAACTGATGTGGTTTTCAGTTTTACTTTACACATTAACCGTAATTAACTACGTGTCCGACCTACCGACCTCTTAGATACTATAAGGAGTGCTTTTAAAAAGATATTTTTAAGACAGAGTAACTGCTAATATTGTACTCCTTAGGTAGAAAAAAAATGACGATTTAAAAGCATGTGTAAAGCATCTACTTAAATATAAAACATTTTGATTTTGAGTTTATTAAGGATGAATTCTAAAGAAATTTTATTAATGTCACTAACTTTCGGCGTCTCAGCTGAATAAACAATATTAAATGTTTACATCTAGAATTCCTATCAGAAAAGAAATTTCGAATCTATTAGTTCAAAACTACTTATTCATGGCTCGCCAACTTCGGGGCCCCACAGCCACTTGGGCAGCACCACGAGTCACGCCCACCACTGCGCTTTATGTTCCCCAAAACGAAAACAGACAAGCGCGATTATCTTTATGAAGGTCTGTGTAGATAGTGTATTATTTCAGACAACAACAGATTGGGAACACCAGTAGCTTTCCAAGTTCGGCTCGGTTACGCAAAAGGTACATTTTGTAGTAGACGGAGATTCCAAGTGATATGACTTTCAAGCTTATAAAATGTAAACACATTGCGTATGTAATATTCTATGTAGTAGGTAGCTCCTTGGATAATACTTAGTTGACGACATTTCAGATTTAATACTCCTCATTTGTAGGTGTGTATTTTTAACATCCACTTTTTTTTTATAATTTATAGGATATTTTCCTAAGTTCGGATTTTTACGGCTACGACGCCTGCATGCACGTAAGATGCCTATGCCAACTGAGTAACAAATAATAAAAATGTGAACTCTATCTGATGGAAACTCCATACCCTATCCAGTCTTCAAACATTAACATAAAATAAGTAATTATCTCGAAAAACATCCAATTATAAAAAAATAATAAGTTGATGTGTTGTATTTTTCAGTATTGTACAAAATACAGACAAAATTGAAGGGAAAATCTACATCTGAAATGTCAATTAAAAACTATCCCTATTAAGTTGTTAATATTAATTTTGTATTTGTATATTTTTTGAATGTATTCTATTTTATATATTTCTATGGGCCTTGTGCCTAAATTAAATGGATAATAAATAAAAGAAAAGCGCTGCTAACAAGGCCACAAAATTCGCGAACTGAATTGAACATGCAAATCACTAAACTTATTTAGTCATCAAATTGACACCAATGTGATGAATAAACTAAGTAATAAAATTATTTGAAGAAGTACAAACTTTACCAAACGCGACGTGGAAAATAATTTACTGAATATCTCATCTAACATCGACTAGACTGGATTTTGAAACACGGTGATCATAAATTTCTTTTTTTTATACCGACGAGAAATTCCTTCTGGTATGCACTTAGGTATATCATTTATACTTTATAGTCAATCTGTCACGATTGATGTCACACACTGCACACAAACTGATGTTATACCAAAATAATTGATTCTCGAAGCTGCCAATCTCGAGCTATGGCTGTTGGGATCACACAGGAATAAAGTCAGCTTAGGATCGGGTAGGTCGGCTCGAAACTCGACCTCTGCGTGCCTAATCTGTGCAAACACACTAAGTTAACGTAAACAAGACATAGGGGAAAGTAATAAAACCTTTACGTGCCTAACCAGTTCTGGCAGCCACTATAGGCTCGGTGTTTTAACATTCGCCAATAACATACGCGTCAGTGATTTTATATAAGATATATTAACCCAGATTTTCCTAGCAGGTGCACAACACCGCTGAAACAGTTAAGCCCTTGGCATGTCACCTGATGGAGATAAATTAAGTCGAAAGATGAAAGTGAACTGGCTAACTTATACCGAAACATATTATGTATGTACCTATGATGTTAGAAAGCTAAACGTTTATTAATGCTTTTATTAATTTTGGCGGCGAGATAAGATAGATGGTGGTAGATAGGCAGGGGGGCTTAAAAAACGGCTTACCACCAACCAAGGGTAAAAAAGTTGAAACACAAACACAAACACTGGAATCGAACTCGCATACTCCTGATATGAAGCGAGGGGCCTAATTACTGCGTCATGGAGCTCTGAAGTGATCAAGGTGACGTATTATCTAACAGCACCAATGAAAAAATATATTAATCATCGGTTAGGTCGTTTTGGCGAAAACACATTTTAAATGGCAATTCTAAATGTGACCATATGTCTGAAACCTCGCTTGAATTTCTCATACTGTGATGAAAGGTTCTATGTGAAAACATTTTGCTTTCTGCTAAAGAAACTATGAATTAATTAAAATTGCAGTATCTTTTTTGGAATTTTACTAAGAGCATGCCTAGAATGCATTGAGCGCTTGTCAGAAAGTAATTATTGCTCAGACAAGAGTGTGAAAATAATATTTGAAAATAGTACAGCAACAAACAAAAATATAAACATCGCACTCACGAATCTTAGATAAATATTCAGGATCTCAGTGTAATAAGACACTTCAATCGACCTAGTTTGTGACCTGTTTATCATCACAAATAAACGCTAATAGTGATAATAAATGCTTAAACAAATGAGGGCCTGGCAACTACAGTTTGATTTTTAATTCGAGAAACTAGTTTGACATTTAGTGGGTTGCCAATTTCAGAAAATAAAAAATAGCCATGGGCTGCTAGTCTACTTTTCATATCGACAAAAATTCGATAAAATGTTGTGATAAAATAAAATAGCTCAATCATCACTTAACAACAGAAACTTGTTTTTTTTCTGTCACTTCATTATTTTTTAGTACCAAAACAAGTGTAGAACCTATTAACTGCGGCTTCTAGTCATAAATGGACGGGATTAGAAAAATACGTAAATTCACTAAAAAATCGAAGACATAATACAAAACAGTTTGTATTCGCTTACATAAAAGTAACACGAATATAGCTAAGTCATAACTAGAGTTGCCGCGAATATTCGCGATTATTCGCTATTCGTCATTATTCGCCATTTTTTTAATTAATAATTAACAGCCCATTAATTTGTATACAAAAACTAAAGTTTTTTTTTTAATTATCAAACAATATTTTTTATTTCTTACTATCGTAATTCAAACCTGTTTAAAAATATGCTACATTTATTTTCTTCTCAAAAATCATAAAATAGGTAATTGTTAGATTCTCGTAAAATAGAAAAGAATTAATTATTTATTTCATATGTCAAAACACATTTTTTCTGCAACCTGTAGACCCCCGCGAAGTAAACTTAATCATTAGGAACCTGAAAAACAAAACAAGCTACGGTATTGATGAAATTCCTCCAATACTTATTAAAAAATGTGCCGACACTCTTACACTTCCCTTCACTACACTTATAAATCAGTCATTTTCAGAGGGCACCTATCCAGATTCCCTAAAAACGGCTGTTGTAAAACCAATTCATAAAAAAGGCTGTTAAGTAGACCCAAATAACCATAGACCATTTCATTATTACCGACGGCAGCAAAAATATTTGAAACAGCAATGTGTAAAAGACTTTATTCATTCTATGAAAAATATAAAATATTTGATGAAAACCAAAACGGCTTCCGCAAAAAACATTCCACCGCACTTGCAGTTTACAAATATACCCAAAACATATTAGATATACTGAACAAAAGAAAGTACGCTGTAGGACTCTTGCTTGACATGAGTAAAGCCTATGACCGTGTCAAGTACGACATACTTCTTCGCAAACTCTACGGCACGGGCGTTAGAGGCGTAGCGCACACATGGTTATCCTCGTATCTTTCAAAACGCAACCAATATGTAGAAATAGAAAATATAGATTTTAACACCGGAAAAATTCAATACATAAGATCAGAAAAGACCGACATACATAATTCAATTCCACAAGGCACTGTACTTGGTTGTATTTTGTTTCTAATTTATATTAACGATCTGCCCAAAATTTTAAATGAACACTGTACTTTATTCGCAGACGACATTTCTGTTATATTCTCATGCAAAGACGCTCATGAAATGAAAATTAAATTAGACACGACTCTTGATAAGATTCAAAACTGGCTGGAAGTACACAACCTCCAGTTAAATCTTAAAAAGACCAAAATTATAGAATTTAGACCTTTCCAAAAACAATCACTAAACCTTCAGTATGCTTACAACAACATTAATATATCTACAGATAATACGGCTACCTTACTAGGACAATTGATATTGACACTAGCTTAAACTGGAAATCCCATATCCATAAACTTACAAAACAACTGTCCTCCCTCACTTATATGTTAATTCAACTAAAAAAAACAACCGATTTTAAGACTTCCCTCACAGCATATTATGCGTATATCCATTCCAGACTTACTTACGGGATTATATTATGGGGAAATTGTACAAATATCCAGGAGATCTTCGTTTTACAAAAGAAAGCCATCAGAATTCTGACTAATATAAAACAAACTGATTCATGTAAACCCTTTTTTATTAAACACAAAATATTAACATTAACGTCCATATACATACTAGAGTGTTGTAAATTCGTAAAACAAAATTATCATCTCTACTCTCCAATAAAAGCAATAAAAAGAAACAATAGATATTTAAATAAACTAAAACTTCCAGCAACTACTCTTTCTTTATATAGATCAGACCCACACTCAATGGCAATTCAAATCTACAATAGCATTCCAAACTGCATAAAAAACCATGAAAAATTACATATCTTTAACAGCCACCTAAAAAAGTATTTATTAAATAAAGCTTTTTATAATCTAGAAGAATTATTTAACGATAAGTCTGACTGAGTGCCATGTAGTAAGTATTATATAATTTTAGTATAAATGCCTCTTTGTGTTATATAATTATTAATTATCGTATAATACATAAAAAGTACTTAAAGTCCTATAATATGTTATCATGTTAGTTAAGAGTTTAATTTTGAATATAGTTTTCTACATATATCTTAAGTTTTGTACTTAGTTTAAGTTTAATAAGTAGTGCTCTCTCGTTTGCGGTGCCCCAACGGGGTGTCATATGTCATGTACCTTTGTAACATCTTTTATTTACCATGTGACATGCAAATAAAGAATATGAATATGAATAAATGTAAAGCTATTATAATACATACGTATAATAATAATTTATATTTTACAACCTAATATCATTAGATATTATTCTTTAATATTAATAATTTACATGGTAAGTATCGTTTTTGATGTCGAATAATTTTGGCGAATAAATCGACTATTTGCAATAGACAATGACGAATATTCGCTATTCGATTATTCGCCATAACTACTATTCGCGGCAACTCTAGTCATAACCTCCTTGCTTTGCTTTAAAGCGAGGTATACAATCTCATTGATGCAAACTGCCACCAAATAAAGATGTCGATAGAGTATACAACACTATTTTACATGGTCTCATTTTTGCGTTTGACATATTATTATCAACCTTATGTCAAACTAGTGTCTCGAATTAAAAATGATACTATAGCATGGCGCTCGCTGTTCAGACAGCCCCCACCAATAAAGCTAATAATAATAAAAAACTAGCATTTATGTCTGTAAATAATCTTCCGAGGTTCACCTTAAACGCGAGACTATAAAGATCAAATTCATGAGGCGTACAAAACTCGTGAAGATTGATAAAATATTCTAGGACAGAGATCCTAAAATGTCCTGAACAGGTAACGTTGGACGTGTAATGTGACTTATGGCTAATACATGCCTACGAACTCTACGAGTGAAAATTTTCAATTCCAGTTCTATTCGAACGTCGTGTGAGGACTTCTTACCGGAATACGAAACGCTTCATAAAGTGAGAAAATACAATTTCTCATCTCTATTGTTTGGAGAAAAAGCAGGTAAAATAAAATAAATGTTGTTATAATAAAATATGTATTTAAATTTATAAATTTAATATAAAAAAACATTAGAGATAAAAGCAAGCTCACCTGGTTTCAGACTTTAATTCATTGATATTTCAATTGTTCAATGAATTTGAATTATAGTTATTGAGTTGCGATTCTCAAATTTTATTCGACTACTAATTACGAAATTTTTTTCATCTTCCAATATTTCGTAGTCTTCATCTTAATTGACATAAAATATTCATATATTAATAACATTGATGTCGTTTCCCAAAAACCACCATACGGCATTTGCTGAGAGCTCGCTTACTAAATTCATCTTATTTATCAAATTTTCCAGTTTACTACGATTTAGTCGCTTTATGCCTGAAACAAAAATCAAATATAAGCGAAACTTTCCAAAAACACTATACAAATCGTCCGAATTATTTACCTACTACGACTTCCCTTTCTTAAAATATAAGACTGAACGAGATAGGTAATTGAGTGACGACTGTATGGACCGTCACAAGATCGTAACGGCAGGGGTCGCCTTGATAGCCATCCTGCGCAAACGGACGGCCTCCTTGCTTAGCAGGCTGCGAGCCAGCCCGAACAGCATTCTGAAGGTGGTAGCGGAGAGATACGACTCTCCGCTGCTTTCCCATTTCATCCGAGTACTGGTCCGGCAGGGACCTCATGCCTTCTGCAGCTGGTGTACGCATGGAGTGTGAAATCCTTTCATGTTTTCTGTGTATAGCTTTTAAATACTAACATTAGTTTCTAAGTAATTTTACTAACAAAAAAGGTTTAAAAATAGTCTAAATAAATAAATAAATTATTAAATTATAGAACCGCGGGAGTATGTTACTATTTTAACCGACTTCAAAAAGGAAGAGGTTCTCAATTCGGCTATATGTTGTTTTTTTTGGTATGTATGTTACGCGATTACTCTGCCAATTATGAATTGATTTTGATGAGTCTTTTTTTGTTTGGTAGGTCACACTTCAGAGGTAGTCCCATATAAATTTTATCGAAATCGATTCAGCGCTTTTTAAAAAAATCAACAAAAAAAATATAGTTACGATTGAGGTAGGTTGTTTTTAAATGCTCTTAACAAAACAAAAACCTATCTTGAGAGTTTTTATGGCTATGATTTTTTATTTAAGGAAAGAACGTAAAATATCGTGATCCGGAGACATCTGTTATGTATGAGAACTACAATTTGAAAATTTGCCACACATCAATGAAATCTGTCGATTCGTAGTATTGTCAAGTTAAATTATTTTTGGAATTTCCGTTATAATTCCCAACGAAATCAGATGTTTTCACAGAACAAAAGTAGCCTTTGTCACTTTCCAACCCTCAGACGATCTCTGTGCAAACTGTTGATCCGTTGCAAACAAACAAAACCTCACTTACGCATTTATTCGTTAACAACCCATATCGTCCCCACTGCAGGGGCACGGGTCTCTTCCTATACCTCGGAAAGGTTTGGGCATACTCTACACAAGTCCGGATTGGTGGAGGTAGTGGGGCTAGTGGCCAACATGGCTAAACGACTGTCATCAAGTGATAGCAGACGGCACCAACGGCTTAACGTGTCTTGCGAAGCACGGAAACGGTCGATATAAATGCCACTAACAGTCAAACCCATCCAGGTTATGACCGTGTCAGTTAACCTGCGTGATCGACGAGATCACTCACTTCACTGAGCCACGACCGCTAGTTTAATGATTATTAATCTCATCTCATCTCATCTCATCTCACTTCTCACTAATATTATAAATGCGAAAGTATGGATGTTTGTTTGTTTGTCAGTTTGTTTGTTCCGCTTTCACGCCGAAACTACTGAACGGATTTGGATGAAATTTGGTAGGTAGATAGATAAAGCACTCGGCTAACACATAGGATACTTTTTATCCCGGAAAACTTAAGGGTTCCCGTAGGAATGCTTAAAACTCAAAATTTCCACTTCGTCACTAGATGGCGCTATCTTAAAATTTTCTTTCTTTCTGGACACAATTCTGAAGTCCACGCGGACGAAGTCGCGGGCGGAAGCTAGTTTTATTATAATATTAGTAAGGATGATGGAAAATGAAGATACGTACGTTACGTAAGCGTCCTGAACGGTTTTGACGTTGAACTTCTCGGGCGGTTCCGGGTGGGGGTAAAGGTCGGGCAAGTAGCTCGGATACTTCAAGTCGTACATGTAACCCTTTACGAACTTAATGTAGTCCACCGGTTTAGGATAATTCGCAGCGTTATCTGTCATGATAAGCCATAATTACTTACAAATTATCATGAGGTTGAGAAGTCGTTCCGGAAAAAAGGTAAGTATTTCCCTATCACACTTACTTGACCGCTTTTTTTATTTTATGAGATGTGATTATATACAGTTAAGTCAAGTACAATACCTGAAAAAAATTTACCACGGCTTCTACTCATGAAACTGAACAACTTTCCCCAAGGAACCTAATTCGCAAAAACATTTTTGGACTCATCATACTAATTGGATCAATTATAAAATTGAACTGCCAATTTTGTATGAGAAGTCCAATTTTTTTTTTTGCAAATTGAGCATATGTTCCTCGGGAAAGGTTCTTCAGTTTCATGAGTAGAAGCCACTGTAAAAAAAATTTTTCAGTTATTTTAGAAGGACCCTATACATATAACCCAAAACTCACCATCCTCATAGCAGGCCCTAGCGACGTCCGCGGCTATCGCCATGGATATACTCTTCACTTCTGACAGCGGAGGATAAATACGTCCTACGTTCAAATCGTCTTCCTTCACTAGTTTTGCCAGCGTCTAAAGAGTAAATAACATCAATGATAATAGACTTTTTTACCCAAACGAACTTATCCCACGATAAAGTGCACAAACGAAAAGAGTGAAATAAGAACGAATTTTATCGACAAAAAAACTAAAAAAAAACTTCAATATAAAAAACCTAATAAAAATTTCTATTTCTTGTGTTTATTAACATATGGCTCCGGTAATCATTGTTTATGGTTTAATACTCAACGTATTTATTTCAATACAATACACCTAGAAGTTTAAAATATAGGTACATATTTAATTATTCATAAATCTAAAAAGAAAACAATAATTTAACCGGTAATTTTTAAATTTTTAAAATATTTTTTGTCCATAAAATTAGACTTTTCGTTTGTGCACTTTATCGTTTACAGGGTGTATTTGCTGTTGTAAATAGCTGTTGTAAATGCAGATTCTTCATTAGTCAGCTCACATCACACCTAACATCAACCAATAACATCTCACATTAGCGGAAAAACCTACTATAACTAACGCATAGAAGTGGATATATTTTTTAACCAACATAAATAATGTTGGTTGGATGATGGGTAAGTAAGTAAAAATTTATTCAGTACTTACCTTCTTTCTTTTAGCCAGTACTTATTACTTCGGCGTTAGGACTATTTCTGTACTCGCCCCTACACGGCTTCAGCGCTAGCCATCGCGAGGCGCTAGGCTCGCCGCGAGAAAAAGTATTTCATCTCTACATAGGCTTGACGTTAGAACGAGACGATTCTTCATCGTTTAAATTAGCTCAATATTTTAGAAACGTCGCGAAGCATTGCGCATACAAACCTTAGCCGCGGTTAAAAACAATTGATCCGGTATGGTGATGGCCTCAGCTGCAACGACACCCAGACCAATGCCGGGAAAGATGTATGCGTTGTTTCCTTGACCAGTCTTATATTGCTTTCCATTGTAAATCACCGGCGGGAAAGGGGAACCGGAGGCAAACACACAGCGTCCCTAGAAATACGTATAAAGTAAGCTAGATCTAGATTTCGCTTCAAATGATCTCTTCCAGATAGATAGATAGATACATACATACATAAACTCACGCCTTATAGATACAGATAGATACTCTATAGTTAAAGATACCGTGTGTGATTTGTCCCAGATATTATTATTATACCTCACACTCAAAAATCAATCAAGTTCTAAAGAACTTACCCTAAAGGCTACTACAGTTTAAGCTGCTACTAGGAGAGTACCACTACTCGTTGTACGCTTACCGCCAAGCAGCGAGCATTCTTTCAGCAGAAGGGGCGATAACGCTACCCGTTATTACTGGCATAAGAAGTATTTAGGATCGGCAAGGCACTAATAACCCATCTGGGGTTACAATTGGTGTTGGTAGCCTGATGAAGACAATGGTCATTGTATTCGTATTACGCTGACCACGTTACAGAGAGACTTCTAAAAAGTTTCGAAGCGCTAATTATTATTTTGGTCATTCTTTTTCGATAAGGTTTTATGAAAATCATCTGTGTTTGGGTTCCAGAAGAAGCCGATCGTTTTTAATAAAAAAAATATTATCTGTACTTTTATGATAATTTAATTAGCGTACTGTACAAAAACTACAAGTTTTTTTTAACGCAACTCCACATAACCCGAATGTTTTCTGTTTCATTTAAGCGATGTTATAGGCAAAAAATTTAATAACTCGGTCTATAGTGAATAGCCCTGTTGTTCCCCCAGAATGTTCTGAAGTTATAGAAAATTACAACTTTGTTTTCCTAATCTATACTTCATTATATAATCCAAGAACTTTAAGTAGACACCCTATTTATATATACCCGATATATAGGTACACGTAAATTAAATTCGGGACAATAAAAATAAAAAATAAAAAGCACGCTCATAAAAAGTGGCAATTTTAATACGAACCTCACCTTATTTAAGTAATAATTTATTTTTCATATTTATCCTTTGATATGATACCTGATTTTACTATTTACTCGGTGTAGTTTACGAATAGAAGACATTTCGAAAACCTACAACTTTTAAGTGTTAATCCCCGTATCGCAAAGCTAAAGTGAAAGACGCTCCACGTCAAAACTTACACCAGTATGGTCGTACGCTTGCTGCGCAGTGCATTCAGCTTGCGAGGTTGGGTTAGAGAGCGCAAATATAATAGGCCTCTCAGCGTTTTGCTCCATCTGCTTCAGAATTGTTGGAGTGAACGCACCTCCCACCGTCGAACAACCTATTGTGGACACAATGCATGAAAGGTTAAAATATAAAATTGAGGATGTGCTCTTAGTTATTAGTCCATCGCTGAAACATTGCCATATAGGTCAACCGAAAGATGTGTCTTATACTGCTTATACGTGCTTCTATGACCAGAGATGTAACATCTGACCCAAGGGTCATTAGGATTAAGTATTTCGTTCTATGACCCTAAAGACGCATGCTTTTGCTTCCATGCATATACAGCAAAAAATTGGTCGTCATAAATTACGAGAGAATACAATATAGACAACTCAATGCCTTCAACGGGAACTGAAGCAGTAACCTAATGCACCTAGTTAACATATAACAAGTGTCGTCGGTGGCTCCGACCTCCTAACAAGAGGTCTTGTGTTCAAATCCTGGCCAATGTACCAATGAGTTTTTCGATACGTTGAAGAAAAACATGGTGAGAAAACCTGCACATCTGATTGCCAGATGTGAATGATGGTCGCGTTGCACACGTCCGTAGGTGAAAATCTAAAAATGCCCTACACGTGACAGCGGGTGATGCTAAGTGCAACAACAGGCAACCACCGTCTATACCTTGTGGATAGCACGGTTAAATTGTGCCACACGATAAGAAGAAGAACATAATATATATAGTCCGACACGACATCAAACTATTACCATAGAAATAATACTACGTTGTTTATTTTGAGGCTTGAATTTAGTAAATAGGTGGAAACATAATTTTCATCATCTACCAAATTACTATACAAACGTCTCGCCCACCTAGAGATTCCGTAAAAACCTTGCCTTTAGATGACTAGGTAAAACTTTGCCATCAAAAAGATAACCTTACCAATAAGCACTGTAGGTTTCAATTTAGTGACGGCAGCCTCAAAGTTCTTTTCCGGTGGCAAATCCTTGCCGAAGTTCTTGGCATGTTCTGGAACGCCCCCTTCACGTTTCGAAGTCAACAGCCCATCAACATCGAACATGAAGATACGGTCTCTCGCTTCTTTTTGAGATGTACCGTCTTCTTGAATTGCTAGTACTGTTAGGTTCGCTATGCCGTTAGACGCCTAAATAAAATAAATTTAAAAAAAAAGAAAAAAAAAATTGGGCCACCAACAGTCAATAACATAATACATGTTACACAATAGTATGGTTACATGATAGACCAATAACAGATAAGCCAAAAAAAAATTTAACTGATTTTAATATTTTAAATCTGTATATATCTGGCTACTGGTTTATGTATATTGTATAGCTACTAAGCAGCCATCCATGGACAGTAATGAGCTCTACTGATCATCGGCGAATATTATAAAGTACAGTAGGTAGTTATTAACAACACATATCGCCCCAACAGCTGGGGCATAGGTCTCTTCCAATACCTAAGGAAGGTTAGGCCATACTTCACACACGGCGCAAGTCCGGATTGGTGGACTCTGGCATGGCGTAACGACTGCTATCTAGTGATGGCAAACGGCACCAACGACTAAACGTGCGTTGCGCAACACAGAAACGGTCGAGATAAATGTTTTACATTCTAGTACTAAAATTGATTAATAATAATCATTATTGATAACATTTGATTGTATCTGCAATAGCCTAATTTAGCCTAATATTGTACAACGCACCTGGTAACCTGTTTTTTTTTAAACAGTCGAAAACAACAGCGGCATTCTTAAACCGAGGTCTCTAATTCGGAACCTTCGTACACTTACATACCGATTGGTTTAAAAGTATATAGGTTAAAATAAAAATGCCCTTGCTGCTTGCAACTCCAGCAAATAGCCGTATACGATAATTACTATAAGAGATACGGCTCACTAAACTAACTCGTCAAAAAGAATTGGCCTTACCGATCCAGCACCAAGAAACATGTAAATATGATCGCTCATCTTCTTTTTAGTTATACGAGTGGCTGCTAGCAAGCCAGCCACAGCTACAGAGGCGGTTCCTTGAATGTCGTCGTTGAACGCACAGTATTGGTGGCGGTACTTTTCCAAGAGAGGCATCGCAGTTTGAAGGGCAAAGTCTTCGAACTGTAAGGAGAACACATTATTGTGTAAATTTTGTCTTGGCTCTCGCATCAGTTTAATAAGCCACCAAGAAAGGCACTAAAGTGAATCATCTTTGGCGGTCGTAAATCCTTGGGAAGTCAGATTACATATAGGGATAGGAAGGAAAGTTCTTGAGTGGAGCAAGGCTCAGAGTTGTTCCACCGACTTCCAGGTGGTGGTGACTTCCAACTGAAACTCATCTTCTTTATATAGGTGGGCAGTGTTAATAATACTGACCTCTCATAAGTAACATGGGTTTCGTGTGTAATTTATTGGCTTTTCTGTCTACAAATGATTTAAGATGTTACGTACACTTGTTTTAAGAATACAAAGGTGTCAGTCAATTCAATAAGGTTTTAAAAACTGTATGACGGAAAAATACATCTAGATCAAACGTAAATATTAGTATTTCGCGAGAATATAATACATATAGGTAGATAGTTCTCATTGTAGAAATAATATTTGTTTAGGGCTGAATGTTTGCTCTCCCATCTCAAAGCCAAGTAGATGTACCTACTCTTAATGGTTATAAAACCTAAACCTTAGTTTGCCAACGGCTATTTTCTTCCTTATTCACGGTCTGCAAAGCAATTTCCTTCAGGATAAATAGTGCCGTAAGAAAAGATACACACAGGTTTATTATTTACGTTGGTGATTCTTATCTTAAAAAGAAGTATATTCAACCCTCCGCACGATTGTCAATCAACCATTCTATGAGATCATTCAGTATGCCAAAAACTTTATAAAATGGATAAGAAACTATTCCTTACTTGCAGTAGTACTTTAGAAGAATATCTTTTTACACAAGCTTGCATGAATTCCTCCAGGAAATCAAAATATTCTTTCCCTCTCACCCGTTTCCTTCTGATACCGATGTACAACGGGTCCTCCAGGAGTGTCTGAAAAACTATTTCTTGTAATTGCACCTATGTTATATGAAAAATACTTTATGACTATTAAAATAAGCTAGTTCTCAAACGAAGAAACTTACATGAATGAATGAAATAATGAAGAAAAACGGTTGACAGTAGCGAGTTTATTGCATATAGACTACACAAATCACAAAGAGGTAGATAAAATACTAAAGCTTTGGTACAATGGACGGGATTCCCTTACCATATTGTCAGTTCCCACGTCTAGAGTGATGGGCAAGCATTGATGTGGTCTAACTCCAGCTAACGCGGTGTATAAAGCCAACTTGCCAATGGGGATGCCCATACCAAAAGCGCCCAAGTCTCCGAGACCCAAGATTCTCTCCCCGTCGGTGAAGCAGATGACTCGCACATCTTTCTCTGGCCTATAAAATGACTTAGTAGTACCTATTGATCAGCTGAACTGGTAGTCACTCAAAGACACATCACGCAAGGGGAATGGAAAATATAAGATGTCCAAGTGGTAACAGAAGACTATATAATATAGTTCATATCATATTGTACCTTTACATTCCTAATTATATTCGGTTGATCGTTTGGTTCGGAAACAATTTTGAACTGTTTAAACGATACCTTCAAAACTTACCAGTTTGCAATAAGCCTGTAGATATGACCCTTGTCGTTAATCGATATGAACAGTCCTCTAGCTCTTCTGTATGTGAAACCGAATCTCTGACACGCCAGGCCGACGGTAGGGGTGTACACAATTGGCAGATACTTTTCGATATTGGTGTCTAAAAGACTGTAGAACAATCTCTCATTTGTCTCCTGGAATGCAGTACATCTTTTAAAAACATAATTAACTACACTGTGCTCTTACAAACCACACAAAGCGAAAATATTTTTTACTATGCTGAACCCAACTCCTATGACGCTGAGAGTTATTTCGTACAGAAACTACATTACCATTTAAACTTTTATTTAGAATATAAATTGTTAACATTTCTGTTTTAAAAATTAAGTACACTTGTATGTGACGATTTATGTAATGGAGGAGCGAGATCTCCTAATACAGGTATTATAATACCTAAAAGGAGTTCTCAACCTAAAATTTGTAAAACTTGGTTGAACGAATAAATAAATTTTATTTTTTTAATTTTTTAATTGGATTTTTATAGTTGAGCAGGGTGCTTGGAATGAGTCACCATTATTGCCTGATATTGTGTAGTAAGATGTTACGTTGAAGGGCAGTTTTAGGCAAAAGTGCTAGTGGGCTAAGATAATACAAATAAAAGCATGTCTGTCTAAATTACTTTCACATCTCATTGCACAGTTGTAATAAAATTTGTGTTAAAGTTTCTGGACTGCCGCGCCTCAATATGCGGATTTGATTTATCATTAAACAAACATTTTAATTAAACTTTGTGTTTATGGGCAGTAGGAGAATCAGGACATGCATGTCCTTGTGCTCCTATCAGTAGAATTTAGTAGGAGCACAAAACCGGAGCGACGTTTTCTACTGTAAAGCTCGAACCAAACGTAAAAAAATGGGTTGCAATTTGTTATCGGTCGAATCGGAGGTCGAATAAAACCTAGGTAGGGCTGGCACAAGGCGTAGATAAAAAGACATTCATTTTCACTTCGAGTTTGTTACAGTTTAGTCGTTAATTACCCGCGTGGTACTATTGCTTGGTGCTACCGGTAGTGATAAAGGAAAGCTTTTTTCTCCCGTGGTAATACCGTTCGAAAATAATTTAATACAAAAAAAATACTAGACACGTAAATATTGATTTAATAAAGAATTCTTTATAATACTACAATAAAAGCTCAGCCTTGGAGTAGTATGTATACGTATATGATTTACTCCAAGACATGTACCTACTACGAAGCGATAAATGTATCGTTTAAGTGATCTTAAAAATTCCTAGAGGTAGGTATCGAAGTTTCGGATCAGCACGAATTTTTGTGTGGGAATGAGACAGTAATCGCAGTGAGACAGCGCGTCAGTAATCTGTTCTCAAGGGATGTGCTTACCGACAGATCCAAAAGGAATAAATATTTGTTCAATGCTTTCTTATAACGGTTGAAGGATATTCTCATTATCTGTATCTGCTCTTCTTGGGTTTTGAAACAAGGAGCGAGCAGGCCGTTCAACCCTAATACTTGACGTTCTTCCAGCGTGAACGCTAGACCCTACGCAAAAATAACACAATTTAAACGTTATTTAAAGAATAGAGTTCATATTCATCAACAATTATCATCAGCCAAAAGAAGTCCACTGCTTAACAAATTCCTCCCCAAGGATTTCCACACCGACAAGTCTAGAGCTGCCCACATCCAGCCATATGCATCTCCTTTTTACACAGTCTTTGTATCATTATGGAAGGAGTTTATTTCATGTGCGACGTGTCTTCTCTCTCCGCAAACACTTCCTGAAACGGCGGCGACAACTATCCGAGTTCAAATCATTAGCAACTTCATATTAAGCAGCCTAAAAAAAATTGCTTTAAAAATTTGTAGTGTTACCTACTTTAAATAAATATTTTTGATTTGGTCAGCGAACAAGGTTTTCCGATATTCTATCCTGCCCATGCTGCTTTCACTAGCTATCTTGCTTCATATCACATCAATACTCCACTAAAACGCTTCAATAGGGAGAGGCAGGCAGTCTCACGCTCGCCGTTTACCTATCCTTTCAGTTCCGATCTTATTTTGTTTAGATATTCATAGATGTGTCCAGCCCATTGCCACGGTACGTTTTTGTGAAATATGTAACTTGGCACTTATCTCTCTTAGCCTAGACGCAGCTTTCGGTCTTACCTTATATAATCGAGGGTCCCTCATATGATCAATGCCCCTCACCGTGTTTGGACAAATGATATGACCGATGACCTCATGGACTTCTCTTCTCTGATTATTTTGAGGACCATTTGGAACAACCGGACATTTTACAATGGCGAACCTAAAAAAGCTAAAATCAAAGGTAATTCTTTCATATACAACACGGTTTTTATAAGTATCAGTTCGGTAAATGAAATATTATTTATTGAAGTTGGTTACTGTACGTACGGTAAAGATTTTGGTAGCAAAGAAAACATTATTATTTTATAAAAAATACACTTAGTAAAATATTAAGAAAATATAAAATAATTTTAACAAAACCACTTGTCTATACAAAAAAATATATACGGAAAATCCCGTAAAATGTAAAATGTCACATAAAAATTGTCATGAAGGAAGATTTTTTTTACCTTTAGGAAAGATTGTTTGTAAGAAGATTTATTTTACTGGACTACAAACAAATGTGTTAGAGCAGTTTCAGATTGGCCGACCCGATATCGGTGTCGGCGCCGATAGGTACCAATATCTGCTGATTCATAGTACTCTATGATCTGCTGGCCGTACGCTATGATCGGCGGGATACCGGCGGCGGCGCGGGTCCACGCGACGAGTGAGCGTTGAGTTAGAATCCTCATGATCGAATTTTGATATTCTGATTATACCAATATTTAGTGCCTAATTAGTGCCAATTAGTGCCCAAAGGAAAAAACTGTGCTATCGTAGTTTCGGAGAAAATCGAGTTTTTCACTGAGGCTGTGAGCGGAACGTTCCGCTGGCAGCCTCATCTCTAAGACCAAAGAACTACTGCACCAATTGTTGTGTTATATGTCAAAAATTTGTGCTAAAATAGTGCCTCCCACATGCAAAATTTCGGAATGAATGCCTCAGTAACACCCAAGATATAACGGTAGGTTTGTGAGGCTGCTAAATGAACGCGTTCTTTTGGCAGCCTCATCATGGTTCCAGCAAACTACAGCGAATTTCGAGACCAAACTAATGTCAAAAATTAGTGTCTAAGTAGTGACTTCCGATACAAAACAATCCAGAACTCTAGAGCTCCTTATTTAGTCAGGTTCACAAGTTTAAAATCTACATACATAATGTATGACTAATTGGCATTGGCACTAATGAGGCACTAAATATTGGCATAATCAGAATATCAAAATTCGATCATGATGATTCTAACTGAACGCTCACCGCGACGACGAGCTCCCGCGGCGTTTTCACGGCAGGCGCGGAGTACAATACGCGCCGCGGGGCAAACGCAGCGCTTTGCCAGTACTGTTTTTATGTTGTGCGGGTACAGTCGTGTATCGCGATGAATTATTTGACCCGTTTGTTGAATCGAGATTTTTATGTAGAGAATTCTAAAAAATAAAGTTTTTATGAACAAAACAATCGATCGGCGCCGCGCGCCCGCACGATACGCGCAACGCAGGTGTCAAAACGGGAGAGCGCGTTCCCGCCGATTGTAATGCACGGCCTTAGAAACCTTACTCTGCCTTAGACTCTTACGAAAATACAAGTCACATTGTGTAATATCTACTCTGGAGTCACACAGTGATTATTTTTAAAAAACAACTTGTTTCAGTCGTATCATAGATATTGTAGCATTTTCTAGAAAATTGTTTATTTAAATCAGAGCACCGCATCATTTTCAAATGTACTATTAAATTCAGGGTTCGCATGATATATATCGGATATATATCATGATATATATCAATTTTTGATATATTTATTAAATAATATTGATATTGATAATTAATTGATATTTATGCTTGAAATATATCAATATTGATATTTATATTTTCCTAGCTTCTAAGAGCTGCTTCTTACGAATGAATGTGCCAAATGCAAAGAATAAAGATATGATTATCACAATAATAAATAAATGAGTTTAGTTTAATTAACTATCTTCTACATTTTAGATTCAGTTATTTCGAAAAAACATATCAGAGTATAAAATTTGAATGTTATTTTAATAAAAATCTTCAAATTATCAAACATATACCTACATTTTAAATTAAGCTATTTCGAAAATCATGTATTAAAGTAAGAAATTGAAATTAGTATGTAATTTTGATAAATATCAAAAATATCAAAGATATCGAAAATATCGGATATATATCAAAAATATCTGATATTTTGATATTTATTATAAATATCGGATATTTACGAACCCTGATTAAATTACGAAGACTACACATAAATATAACTTCATAGAAAAAAAGAGTCCAAAACAAAATAACAAAATAGTGAGAGAGTAATAAGAGTATGATTTCCTAAACTGCAGGTGGTAAAGTAATTACAAAATATTCTAAAATGAAACTCAAATATAATTTTAGAACTTTTTTAATTAGTAACATTCATAATTAGGTACCTATTTAACAACATTTTTAGAAGCATACACAATAAATTCTTTTGCATCGAAAAGCTGTCGAAAGGACCAACTGAAGTTAATTGACATAAAATTGCTACAAACAGACGTAATAAAAAAATATAATGTTGTCCACCACATAATTCCGCGTATGTGTAGTGGCCTTATAAAGTTTTCTTGATTCTATGATCTCATAGTAATATTTGACGACAAATGAAAACATTACGTATACATACATACACTTTAAACAATTATATTTTTGTACAACTAATTAAATTAGATTAAATTAGATCAAACCTATATAACAAAACATTTTATACAGAACGTTCACAGCAACATAAATCACATTGATATCCAATGATATTAAACACAAAACAATGTTAACTGAAATAATGAACTTATAAACTTAATATTTCGCTCAGCGAAAACTAATTTGTCTCACTATTAAAATACTGAAATCCAAAATGTAACTTCGCAAGTCAGATACATCATCATTACATTTAATATTTTAACAACTAACTTTGTAGTTAATCTATGAATATTTAGTTAATACTTATTGGATAGTTATAGTCAATTTTAGCCATGAATGCAGAAGTACAAGTAAGAAACACAACCAATTTTAGTAGACCCCGCAGAATAGTTTTTCAAAAATTATCTCAAATATTCAAAAATTATCTCAAATATGCTTCGACAAAATTGTATTTCATCTCAAACTGGTCTAATTATATATTTTATTTCAAAGGTGGCACTGGTGTTCAAACATTATAAAATCTAATTCTAATCTTAAAATGTCTTTCATTTAGTTTAGTTTATTTTTAAATACTTAAAATTATGTAAAAATGCACAAATAATTAGCTATTTACCTATGAAATTGAACTTGCAGCTTTTTCAATTTATTTCATATGTGTTGGTACATTATCTTTCTCATGTTCAATAAGTACAATTTGATGTCAAATTCATAGGCAAAGTTTCACAAGATGACCTGCACTCCTGTTTAATGCTGTGGTGACTAGATAATGTTACATCCCGTATTAGAATAAGTATAATGTTTTAAAATATATGTTTCTACCTTCATTGTCGACTTGTGTTTAGGAACAAAAAGCGCTGAGCTGATAAGAATCTAAAATTAAAAACGAAAATATCGAAGCAATTACCTATCTTAACCATTTCATGGACATATTTATAAAGCAAAGGTAGTATAGGTACATAATATTGTTTTACACATCTAAATGATTTTGGTGCGTCCACATTAATTACATACATAAAAAGGCCACCATAATCATTAGTCACATCGAAGAAATTTTAACATACATTGAACGTTGAATCTCGAAAAGCCTACCTCTACGATACAAATACAGCATGCAATCAATTATTATTAATTAAAATAAATTCAAATGCCGTAAAAGCATAACAAAACCTAGTGAAAGAACTAAATAAATAGAAGATAATATAAAACAGTGCATAATACTAAATGTAACAAAAAAACGTTTTACATTTTTTTGACCTTATAATTTTAAGTTCAATTAATGGTTTTAACCTTGTTGTAACGTTGAAGATGTTCATGATACAACAATGAATTGAATTTCTTCAACTATTTAACTATGACTGAGAAATGAATCTCTGCTACGCTACCATGCTCACTAATTTTCCAAATCGATTTTTACATATGATTGTTATTATTGAGATAAGTATTTCATTTTCACCTACACTCGCTCAATCAAGGCTGCTGTCGATATAGCACGAAAATGTGACGATGAGGTATCGAAATACGTAGGGAATTGCTTGTTTTACCCTCCAGAAACGTCATGACTTTTTCTTGTAATTCCTAAGTGACTACCTAGTGCAGACTACTAGAGGTGAGACAAAACCCTAAATTAAACCCTGTTCTTTAGTTTCGTATCATCAATTCGTCTAGCAATTTTATGAGGCACAGTGATAGTATAGTAGTCCCTTCATTATTAAATAAATACTGCCTAAACTAGAGCCAAGTTATAACCGGTTAACCACCTGCATACAAAGGGACACAACATGTCAAAACTATCCTTTTCACTCGCGCATTCCAGTGTCATCCGCGAAACAGAAAGAGACAAAGTTATCCCTATTACCTTTCGGATACAGGTACACTTTTATCTCCATGTGTCAGTCTGCGATAGGCATACTCGTATTTTCTCTCGTACCATATCAATAACGGCCTTCATTATACTTACTTAGAATAAAAAAATAATTAAATATTCTTGGCGACGGGCTGTATTTCCCTCACGTTGAATTTCTCTTCCGGCTTCCATTCCCACACGACGGGCATTGAGCTTTCGTAGTTGTAATTGTACATTTGATTCTTCACCAGTTTTTCGATGTCCTTTGGCTCGGGGTACACTGAGGCCAAACCTGGAAAATTCATATGAATTTTTTATGTGACAACTTTTACATTTAACAAAAATATAATGCAATCTAGTTATCCAGACTATTATTCAGGTTGGATGTGACTACTTTTGTTCTACCACTTTTAAAATAAACAAAAAATAACTTTTCACCTCTCCAGCACGAAAAAGGTGCCTTTCGTCCCTAAAAACTCAAAGCAAAAACGCTTTTTGCTGCGAGCGTGAGAAAAAGTGATTCGAATTTCAAGCACCACCTTTTGTGCGGCGCTGAAAAAAATATGGGCAATAGTTCGTTCAGAAACTCATTTTGGCCTAGGGATTTAACTCATAGGCACAAAATTCTTCGACGTTTCTTCTCGCTTCGCAAACACTTCCCGAAACGTTGAGTGTACAAGTCCCGCGTGGTAGGGACTTTGTACTAGGTAGAAAAAAAAAATTGACGATTTAAAAGCATGTGTAAAGCAAAAAAAAAATGTTGTCTGTTATTTAATGAAATTTAAGTTTATAAATTTTGCTATTGCATTTTTAAAGACGTAATATTTAAAATAAATATGTACTAGAAAACATGAATATCGCTTACTTAAAAATATCATGTTTGGGTTTCATCTTAGGTTTTCACAAAAATGACAAGCAGCGCAGTTTCCGAACGCAACCTCTAAATTAAAAACATTATAATAAAAAACTATATTGTCTCCAAAGAGAATTTAATCAACTACGTTTTAACTTTTCTCGTGAGCAAAGTTATTTTTTGCTGCGAGTACAGACTTTAAATCACGAACTAGAGAAGTAGTCAGAATAGAATCATGAGCGTAGCAAGTGATTCTAATATAGACTATTAAGCACCGTGAGTGATTTAAAGGCACGAGACGTAAAATAAATATTACTTTCGTGTGAAACATACAACTTTTCACCTCTGCCAACGAGAAAAGTTTTACAGATTACAGATATTAAGAATATAATTTTTTATTTAGATGTTGCGTTCGGAAACTGTGCTGCTTCGCATTTTTATGAAAACCAAACATATTTTTACTAGTATTTATTTTAAA
Source organism: Coleophora deauratella (assembly GCA_958295455.1). NCBI lineage: Eukaryota > Metazoa > Arthropoda > Insecta > Lepidoptera > Coleophoridae > Coleophora > Coleophora deauratella. Next base: position 6,131,083 of record OY282393.1, read on the forward strand.
TATTACGTCTTTAAAAAGGCAATAGCACAATTTTAAAACTTTTTCAATAAATAACATACAACATTTTGTGCGTATGAGTTAAATTCCTAGGCCAAAATTAGTTTCTGAACGAATCATCGCCCAATTTTTTAAACGCCGAGTAATAGGGTAGTTGACTGCATCAAAAGTAAATTATGAAATATTGTTCACCAAATAACACCGAATATTGATAAAAAGTAACTTAGATGAGTAACAGTCAACTACAGTATTCCAAAAGGCGGTGTTAAAAGAGGATATAAGAGGTGTTCGAAATTCGAATCACTTTTACTCACGCTTGCAGCAAAAAGCGATTTTGCTTCGAGTTTTTACGCACCAAAAGCACCCTTTTCGTGCTGAAGGTGAAAAAATATTTGACTCTCGATACAAAAAGAGTCACTCTGACAATCGATAATGGAGAGTTCAAAACGCTTTTCGTTAATATGAAAGTGATAAAACAAAAGTTATCGCAATCGACCCGAATAAACTTGTAAAATCATTTAAAAAATGACGTTTTGCGGATAATAATTCACTCGAGATGGGCCAGAAAATACGGTCTAGAGAAAGAAAATAACTGTTGATGTGATACCGGTGTGGTGGTCATTACAAGCATCGTACCACCACTTACTGTGTAACTATTATGCTATGCTATTATGTAATTTATTTTTTAAACTGTGACATTACTCCGAATTTAACCGTGTTTTGTGTCTTTGATGGTGGCGCAGCGGGATCCACTTTTCATAACGTGTACCACCATACATTTATGCCAATTTTTACAAAAAAAATACATTTAATTTTTTTACAGGAATAATACATTCTACAAATCTACGTATACTTATTTCAGTTGCTACGAAATTATGTACCAATTAACGATTAAACTATTAAACTAATAACAATATTTAATTTACCTTATTTTATTCATCGTTTACGCTGCTATGCTATTTTACTCTAATAAATACAGCAAATAAAAAACTTTAATACAAATTTCCACGATAGAAAGATAGTAGATTTTCAGTCACCTTATGAAAAGTTAATATTGCAAAAGTCTTCATAGTGTTTTTGGGCTAATCGCAAGGTAAAGGGTGTCCCTTATTGCGTTTGACGGAAACAGTGGCAGGTTCGGGGGGCCACGTGTAGAAATCAGGCAGCTGCGACTCGTAATCGCAATTGTATATACATGCTTTGACGTGTTTTTGAAAACATTCGGGCTTCGGATAAAACGACATGAGCCCTGGCGAAAATTAAGACTTGTAGTTTTAAACAGTGTTTAAAAGTCATAAACTAACAGTTATAAAAAGTTAGGTTGGTTATCATTCCCATTAAAAAATTACGAAGTGTCACTGGCCTAACGGTCTTTTCAACAGCAGCATTGCGAAAAAAAAAGTATGAACGTCTCAAAGAAAACAAAATAATTACTAGTACAATCAAACTAAAAAAACATAAAGTAACGTATAAAAACGAACTCAAATAAAAAGAAACACAATAAAAATACAAATACAGAACAAATCTCTAAACAAATAAATCACATTCTCAAACATAGACAAGCAAATTACGTAAACGGAGATTGACAGACATACCTTCCTCGTAGGCCAGCTTCGCGACTTCAATTGCAATAGCCACTGACACGTCTTTCACTTCGCTCAGCGAGGGATAGATGCGGCCGATGCTGAGATCCTTCTCGCTCACGTAGTTGGCTAAAGTCTGAATAAAAAAAGTTGCTTTTAAAAATTACCTAACAAGAGTCTTAGTGCGACGAAGAAGTATATTGACATTTATGTTTGATGTGAACTACTGTTCCGGAAAGCGCGGATTGCGATTGGACTATGCAAGGTCAAGAGTATTGGCTTACGTAGTTATCGCGTATCTTATCTAGGTATGGTTTTAGAGAAGTCTCTGCTATGTAGTCAGAACTAGAAGCCATCGTTGGTTCAGACTTTGTTTCGGCTCTGGGCCAGTTTCCTAGTGGTTACTTATTTTAAGTCTAGATATACCAAAACTTTGATTTACGAGCAAAAAACCATAGGTTTCATGGGGGGAAAGTGTAGCCTCCCACTGGTGAAGGTTGAGGAAAGTCACTTGATGCGGGCAGCATAGGACCGGTCCGTGTAAAAATTTGTGGGGTAGGCCTTTGTCCAGCAGTGGACGTGTTTTGACTGATGATGATGAATTGGAAACCACTGCGAAGTTTTGGGGGGGAGGTCCAAAACGAGCCCTCTAAAGTTACTGAAATAACTAAAATAACTCACTCTAGCCGCACAAAGGAACATAGCCTCCGGTATATGGTGCGTAGCTGTGGCGATCACACCCAGCGCTATTCCGGGGAAGATGTACGAGTTGTTTCCCTGTCCCGTGTGGTACTCCTTGCCGTTGTACTGGACTGGCGGGAACGGTGAGCCTGAGGCGAAGACGCAGCGACCCTGGAAAGTGAACGCAGTTTTTAAGAAAATATTAAAACTAGGTTCCATTTTCTAACCTTCAGGACGAAAACATAGGAGAGGAAGCTGTCTGTGGCTACACAGAAACCGAAGATCTTGCTCTCTATCAGTGTCTTAAATGAAACTGATATGCAAAACTAGTCTTTCTTCCTATATGATTGGAATGTCGTTTAATTATTCGAAGCATTGATCGAAGCAGTGGGTGGGGCACATAGCTCGTAGAACAGATGGCCGTTGGGGCATTGAAATTCACGAGTGGCGATCGCGCACCGGAAGACGTAGTGGACTCGGTGGACTGATGACCTGGTGAAGGTGGCAGGAAGCCATTGGATGGGGACAGCGCGGGACCGGTCATTGTAGAAATACTTGAGGAGGGTCTTTGTCCAGTTATCGAACGTCTTTTGGCTGATGATGATGATAGGTGAAACAACAATCACCTTATTATAGTGATGTGTATGACACAAGAGTTACTGAAGATTCCTGATATCATTTTAGAATCATATAGAACATAAAAGATCAATTTACGTAGGTTTCTCACCTCGGTGTAATTGTAAGCGTCTTGCGCAGTGCACTCAGCTTTGCTTGTGGGATTGGATAGCGCAAAGATGACTGGTCGGTGTGTATTGGCTGCCATTTGCTGAAGCACTTTAGGGGTGAAAGCTCCACCGACGGTTGAGCAACCTGAGAAAAGCAGACAGCGACAAAAATAAATAAAACGGTTGTTCTTGGAATTCATTACAGGCAATGAAATAGCGAACTGTTATTTTGAATAGAAGCTCACATTTTTTACGTGTACGTATCAACAATATTTTTAATGGCAAAAAACCTTGGAAGCATATAACAGCCTACACTGAGTACATATTTAAGTGAAAGAAACAAAACCACTCCTTTCCACATCATAATAAAATGGAACCTTTTTTGTTTGAAAATCATCACAAATTAATAACTCACCAATAAGACAACTAGGCTTGATCTTAGCGACGCATTGTTCAAAATCTGTCTCCGGTTCAATATCTTTTCCGAAGGCCTTAGCGTGCTCGGGAACGCCATTTTGCCGTCTCGTAGAAAGGAGACCGTCTACGTCGAACATGTAGACTCTTTCGCGGGCTTGCTTCTCACTGAGGCCTTCGCTCATCATGGCAGCTACTATGAGATTCGCGATGCCATTTGCAGCCTATGGAAATTAAACATTTTTATATTTTTTTAAAGAATTACAATATCATCACATCAGCCAGACAAGTATTTGAGCAGCTTCATGTGTGTGAAAGTAATATAATATTTATTGTGCTTACACGGCAACCCTAAATGGGATCTCTATGCTATCATACAGGCAGAGTTAACGGTGACGCAAGAGGCACCACTATCGCCAAACTGTTAAAATGACTCATTCGATGTGGTGGATGAGCGGTGAGAATAGCGAAAGAGATTTATGCCAATGATATACCTAGGACTCATTTATGCAGACAGAACCAAATCCCAGGGTGATCTCGGCTTGTCAGTAAAAAGTACGGAAGCCATGTTTTGCATGCTGCCATTATAACACACTGTTGTTTTATTTTGATTTTACACTTAAAAATGGGTATGTAACATTTTTTTTACTTACAGATCCAGCACCAAGGAAAAGGTAGATGTTTTCAGCTAGTTTTCGCTTGGTGAGCCTGACTGCCGCCATCATACCCGCCACAGCCACGGAAGCCGTGCCTTGAATGTCGTCGTTGAAAGTGCAGTACTTATTCCTGTACTTCGCTAGGAGGCGACCAGCGTTCGGTAGGGCAAAGTCTTCGAACTGTGGAGAAGATTGGCATAATTTAATTGAAATAGAGCACATTATCACTGATTTGGTAAATGATAAAAAGATTTCATCACAATAATTCTTTTCTCTTTGGGGCAACTCTATGGAACTAGACCTGGTTTATGTCTATGCATATGACCCTTTTACAGCGACCTTAAAAATATTTGTAACTAGAGGAGCTTTCGCGTTTTCTTATGCGTAGTCTTAGGATGCATCCTAGTTTGTTTGCAAACAACCCGTTGAACCCAACAGAAACTCAATTTCCCACTCCGCAACAATCCCTTTTTACCTACCTCTTTAAGAATGGAATTTCAAAAATTCTTCTTTAGTGGACCTCTAGTACTAAAAAAACTTTGATTCGAAACAAACTATTACTGTGATGTTACTTTATTTTGTCACATTACATGAAGTTATAATAACAATCAGATTGCACTAAATAAAACAATTAAAGAAGAATAATAAACTAATCATAATGTGGTCTCAGAGAAGTTAAACCTTGTTCGCTTTTGCGTTACATCAGCGAAGGTTAACCTATTTTCATAGCTAATTTAATGTTATGTCGACAAATTATTCATAACTGCATAAGTATCAATACAAAATAATAGTGAGATAAAGTTCAACTACCGCAGAATTGAATAATACTTATCTCAAAGTCAAGGTTCATAATGTTTATAAATAATTACTATGTATCTATTTATAACTATTGTATTGCCGCTATTTAAACATATTTGTAGATTATTGTTTTAGAGCTACATAAAGTTTTTAATATTTCTTTTGCCGCGATATATGCTTAAACACGTAAATAAATAATAATATAAATAACACATCAGCTGGCAATACAGGGGTATCATTAACGTCTAAATTATGTAAGTTCTGATAACACAGAGATGACAGTATCTTATCAATCGAGTCTAAAGCGATGGTCAGCGAGTGTATTATCGGTTGATTGTTCACTTATCTAAGCATTTGTGATAACAAGTTCGCAATGCACCATTTTTACCGTAATGTTTTTCGCGTGTATGTTTAGATTAAATACATTATTATTATTGTGTGTAAGCGTTTCGCGTGAGATACCAAAGTGTAGGGCACTGTTCTGTTCAATTTCATGTTCAATTGATAACATTTCAAACTTTTAACCCCCAATTATAACAGGCACTTTTTTTCATTTTTTGAATAATTAGAAATTACGTTTCTCAAGAAAATATTAGTTTTCTCCATTAGGGTTTTATAAGCTTTATGTAAGTATGTATATGTATATTGCATATACCGAAAGGATGACAACTAATATAAAAAAAACATGTGATACTTGACCTGACGGAAAGGCCTCAAACCCTAACAAAGAAAAAAGTAGTCATCCCAAAAAATATCTAACTATGCAACCATTCTTTAATTTCTATTTATTATTAGCATATTCTACATTAAACATTCACAAAAAAATTAGACGGTTAAAAATTTTAAACGTTTGACAATTACTTATCAAAATCCCTTCAGCCATTTCCGCCTCATATTTTTGGGATTACACTGGAATATATTTTTAACAAGGAAATCGCCACCCATCATGATAACAACTACTTACTGATCCGTTATGTGATATTAAAAACGTGATGCTATTATCTTTCTAGAATAGGATATATCAGCTGAGTTATCAATGTCAATCAACTATAGAAATCACAGTTTTAGGTGATAAAGTATCAAGTAACAATCTTTTTTACGATCTCGGTGATATTGACTTCATTTTACCACCAACAGGTATGGATTGCGTTTGTATGTAAGAATCACATATTGAATGTAACATCACGAACATAGACTTCCATATCGTCATTTACTTAGGTATATACATGTGGCAGAGGGATTGCAGAATCCGCTGTTTAAACATAACTTTTGGTCGACGATTCGTATGTTATCGCTGCGTCATTTACGACATACTTACTTTTAGATGGAAGGCCCGTGGACTTTTTTTTATGATTCTGTCGCGGCTTCCACACAAGTAGGGGGGGGGGGGGCTCACTTGTTGCTTCGGACCTACTTAACTTTTTACTACTAAGTTCACTTCAATAAATTGCAGTCGATTTTGAGTCGCGTATGGTTCTTTAAGGAAAGTTTATCAGTTTTATGATTCTACCCTTGACGCTTTATAGCGAAACAATACGTACTTCAAACCCGACAACAGAGGCTCCTTGTTGCTGTTATTGTTACGGAAATCACCTGTTCATTCAAAAATGAATTCCTCACACATACTCACTTGCAGCAAAGTGTTCTGCCCGTATCTCTGAACACAAGCCTCCATAAACTCGTCTATAAACTCATCGTACTCCTTGCCTCTCGCTCGTTTCTGCCTGAGCCCGATGTAGAGGGGGTCTTCTAGCAAATCCTGAAACGTTTCCAAAACGTATGATATCAGTTGGAAAACGTTTAATATTAAACAAAGACCTCCCGGAAAAGGCCTAAATGTTCATTGTTAAAGAAAACGGTTTTGCGCTGCCCGCATCCAGCGGCTTCCCGCGACCTTCACCAGGTCAATCGTTCCACCGAGGAGGATGCCAAAATGTTTATTACTAAATGAAGACTTAATGTAACTATCTATGAGATAAAAAAGAATTGAAATATTGGCTAGTGGTGGTATAACATCAATCAGTATGGTAACGCTAAGTCATGATAAGATTATTTATTGATTTTACTCTCTAGTCTGTTATCAGCATTATTTTCAATATCAAAAGTAATCCATTCAGTTCAGTGTGAATACAAGCAGATTATGTAGATAATTTATTCGTTTCTATTGTATTTGACAAATGGTGTTAAATATATTACCGATATCGTTAAACATAGATTTATAGTACGTCAATAAAATTTTGCTTGAATAAGAATTTCTTATTTTTATTGAGTTGAAACATTTGGCATTCGCACGTGTATCTACTCTCGAAATAATTGAATGACAATATAAATGCAACTAATATTTATTTACCTGATTATCAGTTCCCACGTCGAGAGTAATGGGCAGACATTGGTGCGGCTTTATGCCAGCCAGGGCAGTGTATAGAGACAGCTTTCCCACTGGTATGCCCATACCATAGGCGCCCAAATCACCCAAACCCAGAATTCTTTCCCCATCCGTGAAGCATATAGCGCGAACGTCCGGTTCGGGCCTAAAAATAAATGTAATCAACTTATAAATAGAAGACTTAGTGCTCGTTATAAAATTACGAGTTTTGGTTGGAACTAGCACTTAAAAATAGGGTAGAATTTCGAATTCACCAAATTGGATGGTAAAAGCTTGTTGTACACGTTGGGTACAATGGACGACGAAGTAGATACATACCTGCTAATATTTCTACAAAATGTTGGAAACGAACCAACAAAGAATATGTCAGCGAGAAAAAGTAATCTGTATTTTGACGTGTAAAGGGATTCGATAACAGTTTGTGCTATACATAATACGTATATAGGACGTATACCGTCATTGATGTGTAAATTGGAATCACGTGCGAGTTTTTGCTTACGTAAAGGTATTTATCGCATATGTAAACCGAAACTACTATCGGACCCAATCTTTTACCATTGATACTTGCATTGTCATTTGACGATTTTTTTAATAAAACCTCCTACGTATATTGCACATCTTTTATCATTATTTAAAGAAATAGCATACTTTAGAAACTACCTACTTATCTAAAGGCTACATAATACCTACGTAGGTTATATGAAACTTACCAATTCTTGAGAATATTGAACACGTGTCCTTTATCGTTAATGGTAATGAAGAGTCCTCTGGGTCTCCTGTAGATGAGGCCGAACCTCTGGCAGGCCAAACCTACGGTCGGGGTGTACACGATCGGCAAATACTTCTCAATGTTCTCCGAAAGCAGCCTGAAGAACAACTTCTCATTTCTGTCCTGCAATAATTCAATTCTACTGTAAGTAAAACCTTGTGAATGTGAAAGACATTACTTATGTGCTAGATAAAAGATGAATATAAGCAGCTGTAGCCACTTTCCATTAAGAGCACAGAAACTGTCGATTAGCCCACGAAATTTCTTTGAATTAAATGGACGATTCAAGCCCTACACTACACAAATGAAAATTCTTCAAATTAAATGGACAATCCAAGGGACCAAGACCATGGGAAAAGGCAAGTTTATGGGGCAGTGGCTAACCGAAATTTTCTTTGTGTTGACCCTGATAAATACCACTCACAGTCAAGATTTTAAATCATTTTTATGAGATTCTATTACCTACTTAAGATTTTAATATAACTGTATCGTTTTTCTCGAGATAACTGTTGCCAACAACATGTTCAATGCATATTTATAAGTTTAAACCTACAATAACAAATTATTTAACAACCCTTAACTAGATCCAATGTCGTGTTAAATGCCCAGTTTACATCACGTTTACATAAACAGTTACGGTGCGTAATTCCAGCAATTGGTTACACTCTAGATTAGCGTTAGTGTTAGTCACTTCTACAATTATTATTATAATGTGTAGGGTACAGTTTGTATGTACACATTCAGTTTATTTATAGACTGTAAGTACTATGTACTACAACAACATTTCACTCAAATTCACGGACGCGGACAAATCCAGTTAGCACTTTAATGAGCAGATAGTTAAACCATCTAAGACATAACGGAATAATTATTGAAATGACACATTTTAACAAAAAAATTAAAAAACAACAAGGTTGTCTTAATTTAAAACGAATCTAAAGTTACGTCACACTTTAAATCCATCAAGCCTTTTTAATTAAGAAACAGACAAATACACCAAAAAAACATTATCCACCCACGTAGTGAGCCGTCGGGTAATAAGTTGTTCAGTTTCGTGAGTAGATGAGCTTTTGAAGTTCCGAATTAATTTCAACTCAAAGGTAGATGCAATACACATCCGATTTTGTTCAACACGTGCAGAATATAACTGTTATTTTTAAAAAAGATCTCAAAACTGAAACTTTTATGTAAGACATCCACCCCCTTCAACAGTCTAAAGCTAGATCCGGTGTCAGTTGCAAGCCAGACTAAACACACATTACACGTTTACTAACGTAATTTTTTTTCATGCAGTAGTAACACTGTTAAAACGCGATAGTTCGCTGAAGTGTCCTAATCCTATGTGTGGTCCAAAACCCAAATATGTATAAAATTTCAATAAAATAAAAAACAGCAATACCTTTATTGTGTTTAATCACCTGTAACTCGACGAGGTAGAGATACTTGTTCAGGTTGTCGGTATACCGGTCCACGGAGATACGGCAGATGTCGAGCTGCTCCTCCTGAGACTTGAACTTGGCGGCCAGGAGGCCATGGATGCCGAGGGCTTGTCTCTCTTCGTGCGTGAACGCGAGACCCTGGGTAAAACCGTTTAGTTCAAACTATCTGCTATAAGTAAAGTCAGTGCTGAAAGAGAATTGTCGTACCTACCGTTTTTCAACCAACATCGGATAAACGCGTAATGGAGGAAATTCTTTTAGTTCACTACGCGACCTTACGAAATTCAAACCGATTTACGCGATGTTAAAATTTACGTAATCTCACTGTGGCATTCTGAATACGAACAGTTCATTGTATTGCAAAAAATTATATTTTATAAATAATTAAAATCCAATTGACTGATGAAAAAAATCAGTAAAAATCTCGAAATTAGTATGTAATACTTTTTATATTACTCAGTCTATATGATAAGTAGACAGATTCGGCAGATAACTGGTTTTTGTGAATTAAAAAGTTGAAAAACTTGATCGTACTTTGCTTCAATTTTTTTTTTTTATTAATCTGGCAGAATGGTGAAATCTGGAATTTCACATATATAGCAAAAAACAAGGTCAATTATTGGTGTAAGTTAGGCGATATTCTTCTAGCATTATCTAATATTTAGACTACAAACCTTGTTAAGGCGAGGGTCTCTCAAATGGTCGATGCCCCTGACTTGATTGGGACAGATGATGTTCCCGGTGACTTCGTGGTATTCTCGGCAAGACAGGGTCGATGTCTCCAGAAGACTCGGGCACTTAGTCAGCGCATACACGAGGGCCCTGTTCGGGCCTATTAGTGAACAGCATCTAAGAGACAAAAAATACTGTATGAGGCTGTACTACTAATTATACTATGGTAAGAAATACGAAATGAAACAATTACATCTTGGTTTAAGAAAATCAAGAGGATCGCAAAGAATAGGAAAGATATTAAGATAGCAATTTTGTTTTTAGATTTCTTCTTGCTTCTTTATTTAACATTTCCCGAAACATTGAGCGTACAAGTTCATAAGGTATAAAAAATAATTGAGTTAGCTAGTGAATTGTAACGATTTTCTTTCTTTGATAATTGAATCCAATTTACATTGCAGTTTTATTCTTCGACATGCTGATAATCAATGTATCTCTAGGTCTAGAATAATTCCAATTCAAACAAAGTCTGGACTTAATCGAAGGCTTTTTCATTTTACATAAATGCTAGACATAGTGGCATTTAGTTTTCTATAATATATTAATTTATTCTGTCGAATCTCATGAATGTGGTCTATGATGATAAAGCCTCTTCTTTAGTCTTGTTTACTTGCAGGTATTTATTTACCAATTAACAAGTTACTCCTACCAATGACGACCCTGGTTTTCACTGCTCGTGTTTAGGGGGAGCACATTTCCGCTGTTTTGATCTCGAGCTTGTACAGTTACCAAATATTATATATGCGACGCTTACTAAAACGTCTGTTATACATGGTAAAAGGTCAATGAATAAACAGCACGTTATAGTGGTAATTTATTTTAAAAAATGGCCTAATTCAGAGGACTTCACACTTCCTTATTTGCGGAATTCTGTATCTTGCAAAATGAATGTCAAAATAATTTATAATAAGAATCTTTTTTTTTCGATAATTCATGATGGTAGTGCAGGGTCACAAACTTAACTGACTATGTCGTAGAAGTTGAATTTACAGGAGAGATTAATTCACGTAAATCTTGAGAAATCTTTTACTCACATTCAACGTTTATCCAAATTATTTAATAATAAAAACATTTCTGATATTACAATGTTTTTTTTCATACTGGATACAGGCATTATTAGTTATACCAACTGCCTGCCTGTAACCTATAATAATAATAAAATTCGATACATTTCTCATGGTAATGATTTAACTAATACTACTAATAGCATAGAGGTACATAACATAATATACATAATATGTTAAAAAAGTGTGCTTGAAATTTTGAGGCATTACTCAGAATCAACTATAGAATAGTTATAGTTCGTTATTTGCATTCATACACTTACATTATTATAAATTTTTGGTGGAATACAGGAGTAATATATTGAAAAAATTCGATCAACAATTATTTTTTTCAGTTTCCCATACTAAATTTGGACAGTGAATCAAGAATTTATATAAGAAACTGAAAAAAATAATTGTAGATCGGATTTTTTCAATATTTCTCCTGTATTCTATACAAGTACAAAAAAAAGTGTGAAACAAACAAAGAACCAAGGTTCTGAGTAACCCCATATTAAACACACTTTTTTCAAAAGATAACAAAAATTATCTTCAGTTATTCTTTTTATCAAATATCACAACATAGGTATGATTATGATACAGGTGGTGGTATTTGTGTAATTCTATAATGTTTTACTACTCTCTGCAACGTTGCCAAACAAATCTGCTATGAATGTATAAGGTATCTATTTATATTCAGTCTCAGCTGAGTACTTGCATTTTTGCCAATTACCAGCAGTTTGACAAATGTTTTAAATAATGATCCAAAGTTGTAGTCAAAAGAACTATTTTGAGGTTTTATCTTTTCACTAAATTTGCATTATCTATATAAGTGTGTATTTAAATGTAAGTATATGTGTATGTATATCAGTCTGGTTCCCATAGTACAGGAAATCCTAGTTTGGGCCAGATGACCGTGTGTGATTTCTCTCAGATATTTTATTATTATTATTATATTAACAATTACGTCTATAAAACAGTACTGTAACTGATTGATTCATTCACTGACAAAATACAGTATAAGCTATTGAAGATAGAGGTTATATAAATTGTACATCTGAAGTCTATACATACAATATGCAGCCTCTGAAGGTGAACTCAAGTGAGTACTATCTGGTGAGAGTCCATACAGTCATCACTCAGTTATCTCCCTCGTTCCTACATATAGAGAGGAAGGTTGTATCTCTTGACTATTTGTATGGACTGCTTGGAGTGTAAAAATGTTGAGGTTTATGATTATTATTATTTATTTTAAATTAAAAATTACAACACTGAAACATCTAACAGATACATTTGTTTCAGTTATACCATGGATCTTACTCTTAATTATATTCTTAGTTAAACCTCAAACCTTAAGATGAATTATAATTATAAACATGTAATCTAATGATTTTGTACAGATCATAGAAGCCTTTTAGCGAACTGAAGTGTAGATACTTAAATAAGAAAAAAAATCGACACACTTATTTTTGTTAGAAGAATCGTTTTGTTAAGCATGCAACTTTTAGGGCTAAGCTTACTCCTTGACATTCCAAGACCAGATAATGCAGAACTGAAACATCTAACTGATATAACTACAAGATTAGCATGAGCCGATGTAGGTGTACCCTGCAAAACACAACACCAGGATAAAGCTGACTAGTGCTAAAATGTAATACCAAACAAAATACTTGTTTTGGGCTTTCAATACTCTGACTCAAATAATTTATTTTACTGTTTACTGGATGGTTAAATGATGAATGTAATAAAATTTAAGTAGGTACTTTATGGCCACATCACTGGACTGTTAAAAGAATTAAATAAAATGAAATAGTACATACCTACCAGGAAATTCTATAATCATTAGGTAAAAACTGCCAGCTAAACAGGAACAGCATAAAAACTAAATGAGATGAGCGCCTAGCCTTCAGGCGGACCTTGAAAACGGCCGCAATACCTAGTCAGTTACTAAGACACTTCCTGAAACAAACCCCATACGGACCGCACGGAAGCAATATGAAATCCGCTCAATAAATGTAACGAACGATAAAGCCGAAAAACGAACGAGGTCAACTAAAATGCAGCCATTTCAAATAGTTTCTAAATTATAATCAAAATCAGAAACATTCTTTCAGCAGAAACTGAAAATGTTTATAGATCCGAGTATCGAGTAAAACAAACCTTGGCAATGTTATGTAAACTCCAAAAATGAAACGGTACTCACGATAAAGATCTCGGGAGTGCTGAAAACATTTTGCTTAAATCCTTGTTATGTACAAAACTGGAAAACTGAACCAGATAAAATGAGCTTTCACTGCGTATTGGGTTGAATTCTTTTTTAGAATATTATTTCAATAACGCCCTCCATCCATGTGGCAGTGATAAACGACAGGCAAGCAGACGACCGAGCCAGGCAGACAGACTGACTCTCCGACTCATCTGTGATTGGTTGATTATCGAAAATAGAACGAGATAGAATGACTGATCGATTTTTGCTCTCTTTTGCTCGTGGGCTGCGGATAGTGCCGTACCCACGGCGCCGTACCAAACTCACCAGCTGGTTTTAAATCGATTTCACTAAAATCGATATTTTTTGCAAAAAAAGCTGCAAAAAAAACATTTTCACAAATGGCAAGAGTGATTTAAAATGTGACCATGTGTGATATATAGAAATATTTGAGACTTTTTGGCGGGAACTCGTAGCAAGGATTTGTCAGTTTAGTTTTATTATCCAAAAAAATAGATATCGTGGTTTTTAATGCATAATATTGATAGTGTATTGTTTAATCAAGTGCCATTTAAGTGTCTAATATGTAGGATAATGAAATAAAAGTGTGTAGATTGAGTTTCGAGTGCTCTCAAGAAGTTCATGAAATCTTCATCAAAAGTGCTATCATTTTGCTAAAGAATAGACTAACAAAGAGTAAGAATTTGAAAATAAAATGAAGATAAAATGAAGAAAATAATACTGAAGACGTAAACTTTTAAACTAAAAAGAAAAAACATAACTAAAGACGAGGCGGTATGGCCATGGAGCCTTAGCCTGCCCAACAAGGGCGAAAAAAAGAAATGTTTGACAGTGACATAAGTCGAGGAAAAACATGATTTATTTTGTGTACTATACGGTTTTTAGAATAATTGTAGACTTTTAGCGTGTATAGGAAAAGTAATTAGATGCCATGATTCGTGAAGATGACCCGCAGTTCCGGATCACTCCGTTCCAACAAATGGCATCGGCTTGCACCGGTGCACTTATAACCTCATTATTCAGTAAGTTGTTTTGGTCCTGTAATCCGTTTATTAACTATAATTTATATTCGAATTGTCATCACCGTGTTTTTCCTTTTATTGTGGTGTACCCATTTGTTTTAGAATCTATAAAATTTCTGAATCAATTACTGATATGGATAGTGAAACCATGTGAAACTAAGGAATCCTTGAATCTTTGTCAGCTTACGACCTTCATTCAGTTACAACCTACTTACTGGAACAAATTGAGAATATACATTAAAAAATGAATATTCATAGTTGTTTACCTTTACAGTGACTCCACTAGATGTGGTAAAAATCAGATTACAGGCTCAGCAGAAAGCATTACTCTCGAATAAATGTTATTTGTACTGCAATGGCTTGATGGAGCATTTATGCCCTTGTGGAGAGTCAGGGTGGATACCAAGACAACAACACTTCCAAGGCACATTGGTAAGACTATATTTCATTTCCTTTATAATTTTATTGTAAAGTAAATACATATTGACTTCTCGCCTCCTTGTTGACTCAATTTAGTGCTGCATTCTATCTGTTGCGAGACTCAATATGCAAAAATCCAGCCTCTAAGGTCATTCATACTTTTTTATTATGTTTCATAGGAATATAAGGTTTTTTTTAATGGTTGAACGAAGTTGTCACATTTGAACCAAATAGTAGACTGGATTTGTTCATATCTGCTATTAAAATTCTACTTGTATATTATAAGTTATATTGTAAATTCTAAATAAATAGGTTGTGTGGGTGTGAGGGGTCACACAGCATATATGTGTTGATAACAGTTGATAGAGCACAAATGATAATTATTATTATTGCTAATCAGCTAATATTAAGGGAACATGCATATGCTAAGAAAACATTGTTCTGACACAGTGGCTCAGGGGGTAGCCGCTCCTGACTAACTAATCAGGGGTGGATTTCATTCCCACCCAGGGTTAATATTTCTCTGTGTCTGGGTGTATTATATCTAGATATTTATTTTATTAAACATATGAGTATATCTTTGTATAGTATATCAATGTCAGGTTTCCATAATACAGGGAATATTAGTTTGAGTCCAGATCATTTTTATTTGTCCCTGGATATTGTATTGTTATTTGTAGTTTCTAATTGGTACCTAGTTACACTGGTAGTTAGAAATATGATGTATCGACAAGCAATAAATACTGTATATTGTAATATTGTTCAGGCTTCTATAAATCAGTCATGGGAATAAAACAATACCTTCATTACTTAATCAGTGAAATATTGTTTACAATATTTTCTCTTTAAACAAAAACTTTGTAAAAGTAAAATGTTCCAAACTAAAGTGTAAAGAATATGTTTAATTATTATTTTATGTTTTTATTCTTATTTGTTTAATAAACTTCTTTTCTATCTTTCTAATTAGAATAATTAATTCATTTCAGGATGCCTTCTATAAAATAGCAAAAATAGAGGGGGTCCCAGCCTTATGGTCAGGTTTGAGTCCAACTCTTGTCTTGGCACTTCCATGTACCGTAATATACTTCGTATCCTACGAGCAACTGAGGTATAAAATGAAGACTACCTATAACAGACTCACACACGATAGTATGTATTTCAAATTTTGTACTAATTTAATATTGATATTAACCTTGGAATGAGTCCCTACTAATTAAAATCAATGCACTGCAGTCAGTATTTCTATAAAGCATGAAAATAAGCTAACTATTTTTAACTTAAATTAACTAATTTTTAATCATCAACTAAAGACTGAAACAGGTAATTATGATATGGTGAAGCATATGTAGGTAGCAAATAATTTGGTATTCCAGCATTTTAAAAAATCCTTATCTAATTCCAGTGAGTCAACCAGTGTGGATACCACTAATAGCTGGTGCTACTGCTAGGATGACAGCAGTCACTATTGTTAGTCCTCTAGAACTAATAAGAACAAAAATGCAGTCCAAGCAATTATCGTATGCAGGTAAGACGTTTTTATTTCTTTTTTTAAATATTTAGCTGTACAGGCTAGTCTGATACATCTTTGTTATAAAACCTCAAAAATCTGTTGTAAAGAAATTAGTTCCATTTTTTCTTTTCCTCAGAAGACATTTCTCAGTTATATATAACTTTAGAGACTTAAGTATTATACACATTGTTTTTTTTTTTTTTTTCAGATATTTCTTTAGCATTGCGTCAAGTAGTAAAACATGAAGGATACAAAGGGCTGTTTCGAGGCTTAGGATCAACACTGCTAAGGGATGTACCATTTTCAGGTAATGATATAAAATTAAATTACAACTACGTACCATATAACTAAAAATATACATGACAAAGGTTATTTATTATGACAGTATACTTGCATGAATATTTTTCTGTTATAAAATGTTCATTTTTGTAATTTTCATCATAGGCCTCATACGTCTGTTACAGACGATTTAAGCAGTGTCTGCTGCTACGCCAGGCATATTTTTTTGTGACTGTATAAGCCAATTATACGTCATTATACCCCATATTTATTTGTACTATGTAGGCAACATCACTTTCTTTTCATTTTTAAAACTATTTGTATTATGCCTAAGGTATGTTATTTGCCTTTTTTCCTAAAGATCTTTGTACTTTTAAACCACTCATTACTAGAAGTGGTCATTTCCAGAAGTGCTCATTTACGTAGTGGTCATTTCCAGAAGTGGTCGTTTCTAGAAGTTGTCATTTTTATTTGCAGTTCAAATGCACCGAAGCACACATGACCACCACCAGAAATAAAATATTTGAATTTAAATGTTTATAACATTTAAACATTACACTTATTTATTCCAGGCATCTATTGGACTACATTTGAAACAACTAAGAAGTTAGCAAATAAACCTGACTCAGAAAAGAACACATTTCTTTTCAACTTCTTCTGTGGCTGTGTGGGTGGCAGTGTAAGTATTTATAGAGTAATTTCATAAAGATGGCGGTTGTCTGGTGTTTCAGCACCAGCCTCCACAATATGTATGTTGATGCATGCATGGCATTCTTGGAGGGCATTTTAGATTTAGTGAAGGAGGGAACTTTCAATTTACACGTTTTGAGATTACAGTATTGGGCTCCTAAGGGAATGTTACCTGAAGGTTTTTGCTAGAAGCCTGTGAATGTCTGAGGAGACTTCTGTGCTTCTGGAACGACCTGGGTTAGCTGGACTAGTCAACCACGCACGTATAATGAAGCAAAAAGAACCTAATAAAATATGGAAACAGAAATCCAGTTCAATACAATACAACCCTAGGGGAAAGATGTTCGATATGATGAGTAGAAGCCGGCATAAAAATTTTTGGGAGATGTATTTTTACATTATATATTGGACTGAATCGTTTGAACAGTTCTATGAGTTGTCGTGGATTCGATCCTCATTGACCAAATAGTAATAATAATTTTACATCTATTAAAATATAATTTAAATTCATGACACAAAATTCTTTGTTTCAGATTGCAGCATTCATAACATTGCCATTTGACGTATTAAAAACACATCAACAAATAGAACTAGGAGAAAAAGAGATATACTCAGGTGTGTCACATGTTCCCAAAGTAATAAAAGTAGTCATTTCAAATTCATAATATAAGTATTATACAGTAAGACTAAAATTGTGCTTAGTAAATGAGTGTAGTTCCAACTAACACCAGTGAACAACTTATCCCAAAATAAAAAAAGTTTACAAATGTTCAATTTTTTTTTTATTCCCATACAAATTGATAAACCATTTTTGTATGATAGCACAAGTGTTTTTATATGTTCCTATTGGAGAAAGTTAGTTAGCTTTGTAGGTATAAGCCACGCACGATAATTGTTTTTAGATTGATCAGGATCATTTATGTGGAAAGTATTTTCAGAATACTTTGTAATGTTTCAGATGGCCGAACAAAACAAAAAGCATCGGATATGCAAAGTATAGCCAAGAACATTTATCGCAATCATGGAGTGCGGGGTTTCTTCACTGGGTTACTGCCGAGGATATTCAAGGTCGCTCCGGCGTGTGCGATCATGATAGCCACATTCGAATATGGAAAACAGTTTTTCCAAAAGTACAATTCACAAAAATATAAGGAGAAAATGCAACGGTAATAAATTAAATAATACCTATTTATATGTCTTCTAGGATTCTTAATAATTCTTTTTGTGACATTTTTCTTATCAGCTTTGATTGTTAACGAAACAATGACTTTCTCATCTACTTGTTCAATGTAGTTTCGTATTTCCTATGACCTATACATATGTTTGATACTTATAACAGTCCTTATAAAATACCTATAAAAAAAATGTTACTTGAGCAACTTCAACCAAGAAACCTTTATACAATTGGCAAAAAAAAATTGCCTTCAGGTACCTAACGTTTTTTTTTCGAAACTACGGGTTGTTAAATATTGTTTAGTAGAGGCCTCGGTTATTTTTCATGTAACATATCAGCAGTGGTCGGAATAAGTAGACTGTATTTACCTACACTTTGCCAGATAACAGAGACGTCTTTCGGAGACTTCCTTACAACATTTTTTTCCAGGACAATTGTCCCGGGCTTTGGCAAAATCTACTGCGCGAAATTGTATGCGGTTTTTACAATGTATTGCTGTAAATATACTTAAAATCTGGTGCATTTTTCATCTTGTCACGTCGCCTAGAAACCGAGTTATTAAATCGAATACGATGCAGACGAAGTTGCAGGCGAAAAACTATTTTCAAATAACATTAACTCGTAGATGTCCGGAACCCGGGACAATTGACGCGGAAAAAAATGTTAGGAAGTCTCCGCTCTATTCCTCGAAGTTTAGGTAAATACAGTCTACCTATTCCGATCACTGCATCAGTCACGGAATTATTAAAATACCATACCGGAGGTCTAAATATTTCTTCCTCTTTGCATGATATAGACCTGACCTTAGAATGAAATATATACCTAATAAATTTTAATTTTATTTCAGTGAAGGAATTGAATTCACAATAATTAAAAGTGAATAATTGCATGTTTATTAAGTTATTTGTAAGTTTTTTTAAATTCTAATGGTAAAATATATAAAAATCCAGTATGGTTTGGAGCATTCCATGAAAAATTACATAGTAGGCATTACATTTTCCTAAAAAACAAAAATGTTCTTAATTAACAAATTGTAAGTTAGTATAATATAATACATTGGTGGACTAAAAAATGTACTCAAGATTTGTTGCTCAACTTTTGAAATAATAACTCAGTCTACAAAACTGCTAAACACTAAGAACAAAAAACTAGACAACCACCAAACTAAAATCATAAACAGTAAACAGACAGTTTTTGAACTTTTGGTTTAGTTTTTTTTGTGTCAGCGACCCCAGCAAGCACTTTTTTCCTGGGGCTCCTAGGAGAATCCTACCTATCTCAAATTTTAGAGCATAATTAGAGCAATCATCATGCCAAGGGAAAAAATTTCAGCAATCATACTTTTCGAGATACGAGCTCCTAAAGGTGTGCTTGCTGGATGGCATGCCATCCAGCAAGCACAACTGGTGCACAAAAACTACAAAGAGTTGGGAAAAAATTTTGATGCACAGATTTAGAGCATCATAAAGTGAGTCGTACTGCAAAGTTTCATGAATGTCATGTCTATAGTTTTCTCGCTAGAACGCAAAACCTGCTTCACGTTCTTTTCACGAATCTTTCTAGCAGTCACATCAGATCTCAGCAATTACAGCATCTTGGTTCAAAATTTTTATGCCATGATTTAGAGCATCACTAAAAACCTATGCTGAATTATTTTTGAATCCTAAAAATCAGTACTTTTTGTGCTACGAGCCAATGTTTTTTCATGACATGACAAAAGTGAAAAAGCTGTATAACTTTGAAACTAATACGAATACAAGACTGGTTCTTATGCTCAGATTTAGAGCAAAATTAGAGCATTCTGCTGAAAAAAAAACTAGAATCCCAAACGTTATAGTTATAGCGGTAGACGCTAAAAACTGATTTTTCCCGCCAACTTTTTCAATAATTACGGCGACTCGCGGCAGATTGCAACGTTGCCGCTCTTATTTTTTTCTAGTTCAAGCAATAACTGACTTTGTGCTGTGAGTATAAGGTACATTTGAGTTTCAAACTATCGATTGTCATTTACATTGATAGACAAGAAACAAGCGCGACAAATATAAATGGAAGTTGTTGGTGATCTTACAATACGTAAGGTTTTAATATGACAGGAATTGGTATTAAAATTGTATTGAGCCGGACGACGTACTGCCATTTTAGTTGACAGCATCTATTATATCTTTATATTTTATAGCTTAAAAGACATGTCACGACGTCACTGAGTGTTAATAAAAAAATAACTCTTGAAAAGCCTAAAAGTAAGAGGAAGGGTCTCATTGATGTCGGCTATCGTTGTTTAGACTTCAGGGATCAATGTCACAAATTAAACGCATTTAGGGCATTCACATTTTCTTTAATAATCTGTGTTACGCAGCAAAATATATGTTTTTTTTTTATGTGATAGGTGGCAAACGAGCAGACGGATCACCTGATGGTAAGCGATTACCGCCGCCCATGGACACCCGCAACACCGGAGGAGTCACAAGTGCGTTGCCGACCTTTGAAATGGGATGGGGGATGGGGGAATGGGGAGGGAGAGGGGGGGTTGGGCCTCCGGTACCCTCACTCACTCGGCGAAACACAACAAACGTTGCTTCACGCCGGTTTTCTGTGAGGCCGTGGTATCACTCCGGTCGAGCCGGCCCATTCGTGCCGAAGCATGGCTCTCCCACGTCTAATCATCCCACCTAATCTAATCCCACCATGTAGAATCTTTTTATTTACATAATAATTAAATTGTGTGTGAAAAAGTACCATGCCAAATCAACTCTATATTCAGTTAATATGTCATCAATTCTTTAACCTTTATACTAGTAAAAATATAGATATTAAAAAATATATACAGGGTGTAAGGGACAGGTTTCCGAAAACTTTAAGGGCTTGCTCAGTAGACGAAACTGAATAACTTTCCACAAGAATTTTTTTCAGGAAACGAAAACAAAAATCGGCTTCTCCATACAAAATTATAATCTTGATTGGACAGTTTGTATGGAGAAGCCGAATTTTTTTTTCGTTTCCTGAAAAAAATTCTTGTGGAAAGTTGTTCAGTTTCGTCTACTGAGCAAGCCCTTAAAGTTTTCGGAAACCTGTCCCTTACACCCTGTATTTTAGAACTAAGTTAAAAAACTTACACGGAACCCTACACTGCGCGTGGCCCGACACGCACTTGATCGCTTTTTATTCAGTCGAATTTATATGATTTAGTACGGTATATGAATATAATATGTTATATGACTAATGTGTTGGTCGAATGTGTGGATGTAGGGCGTTTTGCGTTTTGTTTTTTGTACTGTGCTATATACAAATATTGGAGCATGGCTGAAATCGGAACGATGCCGCCGACGCCACCACCAGCAAAACGCAATGATGAATCACAAGCGTTCCGTATTATAGGTATTCCGCTATCGTATGATTTACATGTATTTATTTATTTTGACTGACTCTGACCTCTGATCCGAGAGTCGTGGATTCGATCCCCACACAGGGCAAACTTTTCTGTGATGAGCAGAATTGTTTGCTCTGAGTCTGGGTGTATTATATCCATATATATGTATGTATTTAAAAGTATATGTGTATAATAATAATAATTCTTTATTTGTTTCTTAAAATTAGATACATATTTTGTGCCACTCTAGTTCTCCCACTAGGATTCCCTGTGTCGGGAGAACTAGTGTCTTCCATCGGATACAGAAAAAAGAAATGAAAACATTCTATAAATAAGTTTACAGAAACACAATAAGAAATGATAGCAAAAAGAAAGAAAAGGACAATAGACATGTATATCAGTCTCTGGTTCCCAAGATACAGGGAATCCTAGTTTGGGGCTAGATGACCGTGTGTGATTTGTCCCAGTTATTATTATCTATCAGTTTATTTCAGGCACAAGGCCCATAGAAATATATAAAATCGCCCTCGTTTCTAGTCTATATCAATGTAAGTGACAATCGATAGATTGAAACTGAAATGTACCTTATATTCACAACACAGAGTCAGTTATTGCTTGAACTAAAAAAAATAAGAGCGGCAACATCGCAATCTGCCGCGACTCGCCGTAATTATTCAAAAAATTTGCGGGAAAAATCAGTTTTTAGCGTCTACCGCTGTAACTATAATGTTTGGGATTCTAGTTTTTTTTTAGCAGAATGCTCTAATTTCGCTCTAAATCTGAGCATAAGAACCAGTCTTGTATTCGTATTCGTTTCAAAGCTATACAGCTTTTTCACTTTTGTCATGTCCACCCAGCAAGGAAAAAACATTGGCTTGAAGCACAAAAAGTACTGATTTTTGGGATTCAAAAATAATTCAGCATAGGTTTTTACTGTTGCTCTAAATCCTGGCATAAAAATTTTGAACCAAGATGCTGTAATTGCTGAGATCTGATGTGACTGCTAGAAAGATTCGTGAAAAGAACGTGAAGCAGGTTTTGCGTTCTAGCGAGAAAACTATAGACATGACATTCATGAAACTTTGCAGTCCGACTCACTTTATGATGCTCTAAATCTGTGCATCAAAATTTTTTCCCAACTCTTTGTAGTTTTTGTGCACCAGTTGTGCTTGCTGGATGGCATGCCACACCTTTAGGAGCTCGTATCTCGAAAAGTATGATTGCTGAAATTTTTTCCCTTGGCATGATGATTGCTCTAATTATGCTCTAAAATTTGAGATAGGAAGGATTCTCCTAGGAGCCCCAGGAAAAAAGTGCTTGCTGGGGTCGCTGACACGTTTTTTTTTTGCTAGATTGAGTTAATTTTCCAAAAGTCGTGCAACAAACCTTGAGTCGATTTTTATAGATTCTTTTCATTTATTTATTATTACCATCAAAAAACGGTGTCCTATATGTGGAATGCTCTGTTTACAAAATTAAATAGCAGTTTGTGTAGTGAAATATGTATTGATTTGATTCCTAATAATTCTAAATATGACCTGTAAGTTAGATACATGTTTTAACTAGACTCATATATTGTTAAAAGTCCATAAGTATTTTGATGCGGTATGGTGTTTCTGTCTTCTATACCTTCCAAAATAGTATTTTATTAATGTTGATGCATCTTCTTTTTAACCGACTTTATGTTCACTGATTACTCGAAGACGCCTGAACCGATTTGGAAAATTCTTTTTTTGTTTAAAAGGGTATACTTCACGGGTGGTCCCATATAAATTTTATCGATATCGATTCAGCGGTTTTTGAGAAAATCAACAAAAACAGCAAAATTGGAGTTGTTGCGATTGAAGTCGGTTGTTTTTAACGTATTCAGCGTGGTCATTTTTGTAGTCTGTTGATAAAATATTATTTTATTTACAGACATCAAGAAATAGTGGTTGTGAGCAAGTCGACACACAGTAACGAATATGAAATATGGTGACGGTGACTAAGTAGTTGATGAACAAATATTATTTGCAAGTTTACACACAGAAGGACAACATGTGAAAGCTTACCTACCGCTTGTAGTGATTAATTTTTGATGGCTGTTTATTTAGTAGAATTATTGTATTACATCTTTTATTAATTGTATGAAATAAAAAACAATGTGACTGCTAATTTTAGTAAATCAGTTGAAATATATTTCAATTAGCAATATTATCTGAAATAATTCTTATTCTTATTTAGGCTCAATTCACATAGGCGGTGAGTTGCCGCAAATATAAACTATAGTATTGTATATTTAATTCTATCTTCATTAAATAATGACTAAGAAGTGCGGGGTTCAAGCAAAGAGGGTGCTTTTGTGCAGTCTCCCAGCTTAGTTTTTATTTAAAGGAGATAAGTCCAATATTACTATTTGCAGCGACTTGCTGAATGTATTTCTGATAAAACCTATACGCTTGGTATTATGCCAGGTAATGTTTGTATGGATTTCATACAAACAATAATACAAAAAGTTTAATGTAAATATTTAAAATTAGAAAGCGTTCCAAATTAGTTTCGTTAGAGTAATTTTCACTCTGACAGCAGGATAGCATATTATATTTTTTTGAAGTGTGAAAGGGACAAACTCTTGTCAGGTGAATCTTAACTTGGTTATGGAACGACTTCTTAAACTGTAAATACACCATTTTTGCATAGTTAGAAATAATAAAAAAAAAACAGACAAAATTTGGCATTTGATTACTCCCATTTTCTGTTGTGTGCTTTTGGGCATCCAGTAGAAAAATAAAAGATATTACCCATGGTACTGCTAGTAAAAATATTTTTAGTTAAGTAGAATTAATGCAGAGAACATCACTAACCCCTATTGTTTACCCTGTAAATCCATTTATTCACACAATCCACATGACAATAAAAGTCCTAAACGCTTAGTTAATGGCCCCGCAGAGATCTGTGTTTTGTCATCTGACAATGTTCAAAGATGAATATGTTTGTAGGTAGCGCCTCACAAAAATAGGTTACTTTATTAAAAGAAAATGTATATTTAAAAAGGTATACTTATTTATTAATAAAACAATTCTTACATTATTAAAACTAATGAACTATTGGTCCTAGAGGTTCAGCTTTTATGTTTCCTAGATCTAGTCTGCTATCTATTGTTTCGTCTATTTGTCCGACGACTGCAATGTTGTCTCCTCTGATGATGTGAAGACCCAAGACCACCTGGGCCACGCCAGTTGATGAGGAGAAAACTCTTTCGTGGGATTCGTCCAATATAATGTTTATTGTCTGGTCAAATCCTTTTAGAGTTCCGATGAAGTTTCGACCGTCGGCAGTTATCACGGAGACTGTTTGGTTTACATAATTCTCGAGTCCTGACGCCATTGCTTGGTATTATAATGATCCCTTTCTAATTGTAGATTTTAAATTGAACTTAAAAAGCAGAAATATTTCACAAATAAAACGATGTGTTTATCACAACAATCCAATCACAGAGTACTATATAATACGTGAATCCAATACGTCCGACCGTTCCTTGGTCCGTCCGATGGTCCGACCAGTCTGCTGCCTGCCAATTGCCAATGCCAACAGTGTTGCCAGATAAATTCTAGTTCAAGTCGCCAAAAAATAGGGAATTTTCCAGGGGTTTCTCTAAACTCAATTAGATGGCGCTGATCAACATTGGAAATAAGAAAATCTCTTAAAAATCGTCAAAACTGACTGATATTACAGTCTAATATCATAGTAATGATGAATAGCTTTCGAAGATTACTTTTCATTGAATATTTTTTTTGCATTTTGATCCAAAAAATACTTTTCATATTTTTTTATACACAAAGCTTATCAGTATTGTATTTGTATTTCTTCAAAGAATTCTAACATGACACCGAGTTATAAATTGCATTTTAATCATAATAATGTATTAAAATTAATTTATTTTTGGTTCGGAAGAAGAAATTACATATAACAGAGAAACCAAAACGCACCCAGGTTATCCATACTTGACCAAGTTGTAAATTTATCGTTTCTGTTAATTCAATTAATAAGAATCTATGTTCAGGTGGCTTTTTATATATTTTTAACAATATCAAATCTATTTTGCTACCGTAAATTCTACGCTGTTTTTAAAAATACATTGCCAAAGCTTAGAAACGCCATTTATTGAGACACTTTTGAACGGTGTGACATACGACATCTGAAAACTCCCCATTGGCGCCTAGTAGCCTAAAGTCGCCAAATAATCCTAAATTCGCCCATATATGTGCTACCTACCATAAAGGTTATTCGTATAAACTTCCATAAAAACCGGCATTTTCCTTTTAGAAATTGAACCCTGTATAATGACACATTCACTGACTTTTGACAACAGGCATGAACATAAAATGACAGACTTAGTCTTTAAAACTCTTTGTTTGCAATCAACATTGACATTGACTGCATCAGACAAACCTGTTTGGCCAGAGAAGCCTTTGCATTTTTCTTGCCATAGTTCCTTGCATATTAAAAATAAAATTGATCAGCTGTTGTTGTTTTGATGTAAAACATTTACAAATCTGTTTCTTACAATATTTCCGCTGATATATATATGATATATGTTAGCAAAACCCTGAAATATGTCGAATTCTGTAGTACAATACGTTTTACTTCGAAGTGATTTACTAAAGGAGTTGGGGTGGTCAATCGGTGCCCTGGTCGCTCAGGCATGCCATGCATCCACAGCCGTTCTCCATTTATACAGAGAAGACGAGCTCACCATACAATATTTAAATGATTTGGACAACATGCACAAAGTAGTTTTGGAGGTAAATGTGGTTACTTGTGATGTTTTTATAAGGACTTGAGGTTGGGAGATCTGCCTATTGGACTATTTTCGATAATTTGATTTACTTGTGAGAGGATATCCGTAGGGTAGGATGATGATGATGAGCTATCCTGTGACCAGGCAGCTCTAGTTGGGGTGCACATAAGACTTATAGGACTTAGCATTCACAAAAAGCCCTTTTAAATACACTCTTAACACGTTCACTGTGCATGACCCATATGTGGGGCATTTAGAGGTTTAAATTATATGTGAGTGCATCACATATGGGCCACACTACCTTTTGAACAAATAGGCTTGTTAAATCTCGCATGTGTGAGTTGAAGCATTCCAATTGGCTTACATGTATGGCCTATGAAATTGTGCAAAATAACCTGTGAATACTGGAAGATCATTTTGAATAGTGTGTTGCCAGGAAGTCATAATAAGTAGTAGTCAAAGTAAAACAATGAATGTATGTGCGCATGTGAGGGGTCAACTTCTGATTTTCAACTGCACAGTGAACATGTTAAATAGCATAGGATGGGAGTTTAACCCATGGCATAGAAGTTAGGTGCAACCACTACTGTCCATCCAGTCTGTGTCCAGTTAGATAATAGATAGATGTTAACATCCCATATAGTCCTCACTGCAGAGGCACGGGTCTCTTTCCATACCTTGGGCATTTTAGGCCATACGCCACACACATGGTCCAATAGATGTATTTTAAACTTGTAATTTTTACCATAGAATGTTAACGAGACCCTGTCACTGCTAAGCATTAGCTATGTCTGTCTAGCATAGCAGTATGATTCTGACTCTTTGAAAAAGATTTTACATTTTTTATATAAATACTGGAGGCTCAAGGTAGATCTTATTTACACTTCTTAGTTTCCTTACATAAATATTTATTTGCATGTTGTGTTTTACCACTAATATTTTGTTATAATTTAGACAGTCTTTATAACATTTTGTTTAAGTAAATAAAGATACATACTATCTGTTCATCCATAAGCAGTTAAAGTTTTTAAATAATAATGTTTCAATACAATTTACAGCCGGTATTTATGATTATAAAGAAAATAGATCTCATATTAAAATATGATAAAATGTTGGGTGTAACGTAACCACCGGTAATCGTAGTAATTAAAAAAATATCGCTAAATGTATTTTTTCATTTGTTTTAGGTTCCTGATGAAGAATCGTTAAAAAAGGTAGCGACAAAATTAAAAGAAAACTCAGTTGCTCATAAACTTTGGATAGAACAGCCAGAGAACATTCCAACCTGTTTAGCTATCAAACCGTACCCAAAGGACCAAGTAAAAAAATATGTTGGAAAATTCAAATTGTATAAGACTACTATAGATACTGATAAGAATAAAGAATAAGACTATGTATGTAAGTTGTAAGTAATTCTGTTACGTTTTATAATAATAAACTAGCGGCCTGTCCCGGCTTTGCACGGGTGGACATTTATTTTTTTATCATTTTGGGATAAACGTAAACATATCCCTACTGTTTTTTAGTTTTATGTACTTAAGTTTTTATTTTTTTTGAACATATGCCATTTTTCATGCACGGTGAAGTCAAATTTTTTTCCCCACATGGCCCTTGTACCATATTTTTTGTGACTATTTCAAAAAATACTGGGTCTTCGTCTTTATTAGGTAGGTCGGCAACTATTATTTCAGCAACTTCATCGGGCTGTATTTTCGAGTCCAGCCAAAATAACATTTGCCAATGCGGCAATCCTCTTTTTTGCCACTCAACAGTAAGCATATAACATTTAACCGGACCAAAAATAGCGTCTTTTGTGAATATTTTTATCATTTTTATTTGTAAGTGAAACACTCGTGCGATGATGTGATGCCGTTCGAAAGACAACTGACCGGGAAAAAGTTCCTGTGCTTTATTTCTTAACATTCCGGATTACAGGTGAACGTTCCATTTTTCATGCACGGTGAAGTCAATTTTTTTTCCCCACATGGCCCTTGTACCATATTTTTTGTGACTATTTCAAAAAATACTGGGTCTTCGTCTTTATTAGGTAGGTCGGCAACTATTATTTCAGCAACTTCATCGGGCTGTATTTTCGAGTCCAGCCAAAATAACATTTGCCAATGCGGCAATCCTCTTTTTTGCCACTCAACAGTAAGCATATAACATTTAACCGGACCAAAAATAGCGTCTTTTGTGAATATTTTTATCATTTTTATTTGTAAGTGAAACACTCGTGTGATGATGTGATGCCGTTCGAAAGACAACTGACCGGGAAAAAGTTCCTGTGCTTTATTTCTTAACATTCCGGATTACAGGTGAACGTTCCAAAAAGATCTGACATATGTCATAGCATCGTGTGTCTTTTCGTAGAGATACCTCGAGAGACAATATAATAAATGATGACGGCAAGATGACGTGCTGTACGATATTGGTATAGATGTGCACGTCGCCGCGTTGCCAGCGGCGCCACACCGGCCGGCCACGGCCCACGGCGCGGCGGCGTATAGGTACAGCGTGAAATTGAAATCGCAGACCAAATTTTAACTGTGGTTTCTGCTCATGGAACTGAACAACTTTCTCTAAGAAACCCATTCAATCGGAACAAAAAAATTTGGACTCTTCATACAAATCAATGACCTTGAAGCCATCTTTGTGTGGAGAGTCCAATTTTTGTTTTGGTCCGATTGAATTGGTTTCTTAGAGAAAGTTGTCAGACTGAAAGCCACAGAAGCCAGAGAAGCCACAGTTGAAATTTGGTCCGCGATTTCAATTTCACCTGTATTTTTATTAGACTGAAATTTTTAAATTCGTAATACCTTTTGAACGGAATGTCCGATTTGAATAATTCAAGCAGCGCTATGGTTTTGCTGTTTCTTATTGTTTTATCAATCAATGCAGGGAAAAGTAAATAACGATATCATTTCGTCTGTGGTAGGACATTTTATGAGCCTGCCTGGCTAGTTACCACCATCTTATCTAAGTCTAGCCACCAAACATCAATTTTAATAGCATTGATGTATTCCGGCACAGAGATAAGATAGCCACTTCCCCATTGCCTCGTCGTCGGAATCTTGGTAATCCGGCTTCCATCTTCGGCATTGTCATCGTCATTATTTGTCATCAGGTAAAATAATGTGAAGGGCTTCCCAATTGTGGATTAAAAAAACTGTATTAAGGTTACCTTACCCTTAAGGTTAGAAGAAAAACGGGTTCACAGAGCAAGCGTGTTGGATTGGAGCCCGTCGCCCGTACCGTAGTTTATCAGCACTCGCGCTTGACCCCCCGCGCCGCTAGATATGGAACCCTCGTCTTTTATATCGCATTCTGTTACGGGGATCTTTGAGATGGATTGATGGATACACCTGACGGCATAAATATTATCGCATTTTTTTATGTCGGGACTTTTCAACACTTTTTGGATGAATTCAACAAAGGGCCATGCTCGATATGCCTTTCTTTTACAAATTTGAATAAAATAATGACCCATTTCCAAACTGAATGCAAGGTTTCCACTTTCTGGAAAAGTCAGGAAAGTCAGGGAAGCTTTTGGTGGTCAGGGAAAGTCAGGGAACTGACCTGCTAACCTGGAAAAGTCAGGGATATTTGAGTTTTTCCCAATGATCGTTAGTGAGAGAAACATCCATGAACTTTGAACCGTTTTTAGGGTTCCGTACCTCAAAAGGAAAAAAAGAACCCTTATAGGATCACTTCGTTGTCCGTCCGTCTCTTTGTATGTCAAGACCCTTTTTCTCACGAACGCGTAGACGTATCAAGTTGAAATTTATATCATATACTCAGGCCTGCAATCTCTTACCCATGCGATTGTCCAAAAATATGCGGCCTAAACGGCCTTACTTATCGCTTTATTGCGTTGGCATAGAAGTTAGATTTTTTTCTCAGCTTCAAGGAATTACAGACCTGAGAATTTGATACAGAGTTCAAGACGTGTGTGAATATGAATTTATCCATTCGGACATTTGTTCCACAGTGTCTTCGACTTCAGACACAATCCTGGTACGACTCTCCTCCATGTCGGCCCGTGGGATGTTTGCTCGGCCTGTGTACTGCGCATCACTCGTACTGTCATCCGCATATCAAATCAAATCAAATTTATTTCAGAATAACTTCCATTCCGTAATAGCAGTGAATACCGCGTATTTGCAGATTCTTAATATGCAGGAGGAATAGAGTTGGCGAGAGTACAGAACCTTGCAGGTCACCAGCATTAATCTGATCAGAGGATCAGTTGTCAAGAGATTTAATGAAAATCCCTTTGTAAAAGCACGTTTATCTGCTGTGAAGTCAGTTATGGCAGATTGCAAACCATTTTTGAGCCGTCACCACATGGAAATCGTTAAAAATTTTGAGTGGACACCCTGTGTCCAGTCTTTGTCATTTACCCGAATTAGGTACCCGTGAAACCTGTATTGCCTGTATCACTTAGGACCACTTTCTCAAAACATTGCGTAACAAAAATATTAAAACGAACTTAATAAAAAATATATGCCTACGAGCTGACCTTTACAAAACCAGTTTTTCCAAATGTAATTGTGAATGAATGGAATGGAAATAAGGAGCTTTCTCCATCAGGCCTATCTAAAGTTACGTTTATTATGCTCTGTTTTAACATGCCTTTGGTTTTAACCTTATTATTTATTAACCTTACCTGAGTAAGGTAAATATTTAGTTTTAAAGTTACATTATTTATTATAATATTAATCACATTATTTGGTTAATTTTTTTTTAGAATCTGTGTTACTCCTACCAATAAATTGAAAATACTTCTATTACAAACTGAGTCAGTTTATAAGAAGTCTTTGATTAATTGGCATTGGCTATTTGCCATCTCGTTATGCCACTGAAGACTATACCTAGCACTTCCAGAACACTTTCGTGAGAGTTTTTACCCTCACAGCATGATAACCCAATGTATTTGTTCAAGTGTGAAAGCGCGGCAGACTGTGTTATTCATGGTCCTTCCAATGAGCGTTTTTCCACTGACCGCCATCGGCACCAGCACGGTGCCCCAGTACGAGGCCTGGTGAACTGGGAGGCATAAAACTACGAAAATATTAATTAATTCTCAAAAAAAATAAAGAATTTCTCATACTCCATCTGATTTGCCAACTCTGTATGGGAAGTTCAAAAATTCTTTTGCGAATAGTGTGTAGGTTCTTTGGGGAAACTTGTTCATTTTCGTTAGAAGCCATGGTTAAATTTTAGAAGCATATATGATTCGTTTTTGAAAAACTCTCATCAGATATTCTGCCCTCATAAGAAAAAAGGCAGAAAAGTATACGGAAACTCCATAAAGGTACTTTGCGGCCTTCTTTCTTATTAGGGCAGTATTCCGAATTTGAATTTTGCATGGGTGCTATTAGAATTCGTGTCACATTGAATTAGAATTGTGGCCTGCGGTATTTCCGGACCGATACGACGTTCAAACCTACAAGAAAAGAGCGTACTCCCATATCAAAGGCCGGCAACGCACTTGTGATTCCTCTGGTGTTGCGGATGTCTATGGGCGGCGGAAATCGCTTACCATCAGGTGATCCGTTTGATCGTTTGCCACCTCTGCTATAAAAAAAAACATGATTTGAAGAAGGTATAATAATATATAATATAACATAATAATTTCTTTATTTCAGGCCAGATACCCATAATTACAATAAGTCATTATAAAGATAATTATTAGGTATAGGTAATATAAAAGGTGTAACAAAATCGGCTGAAAATATTGTATTATAACTGGCACTTCTACCACTTCTATCTATGAACCTTTCCCTAACGAACCCATTGTGAGTTTGCGTTTTTTTTATAAATCAATCATCTCGATGGTCATTAATCGGGCAGCTTCGCACGGGAAGTTTATATTTTTTTCGCGATTTGGCTACATAAGGGTTCCTGTTTAGTTACATAAGCAGAAGCGCCAGTTTATAAAGTTTTAGATGATTTTGTTGGACCTTATAATAATTATTACAATAGAGGGACTTACGAGGAACCAATGACGCTCATAGCTGAGTTTGATAACCTGCTATCTTAATTATGCATATCTATTACCTAAGTATATTATTATTATTATTATCATATCATATTAAGTATCCTTGGCTCTTTCGATTATAATATCGAAAGAGCTCAAAGGGCGTAAACGCTAAGTAGACCTTAGGCGTATACGCCCTTTGAACCCAGAAGTTTCAATATATTCTATGAGCGTGCCTTCCAACAGTACCTACAGAAGGTCTTTGCCGACAACTTATGCGACCTTAGCTTACGTATCCATGTTGCAGTAAGTAAATTTTGGATCCAATTTAATTATCGATATAAATTTTTTCGACTTTTAAATTTTTAAAACCGTTTTAATCGCAGAACAATTTAAAAAAACAGCATGTTTAAAAAAATATATGTCGCCCAGTTGACAAACGTATCTTTCTTTAATTATTTACTGTAAATAGTCAAAGGTATCTTTATTTTATATAGCCTAATACAGGTCTTAGAAATTTTAGAATAATGAACCAAAAAATCCTATCTCGAAAAAGACCTACCTATTCATAATAAAGCTGGGTGTCTTGTTTAAATATTGTCTAGCTTTTGCCCGCGGCTTTGCCCGCGTGTATATTGTTTTTATACATATAACTGACGTTAAGGGTGCGAATTTTCCGCTCCGGCCTTGTGCAATTCAAGTTCTGCCAAGTTATAGTTAATAGCGTTGCTTTATAAAGTTGCATTATGTTGGGGTTCCCGAGGGAATTCAATATTTTACAGGATATTAAATGTACCCAATGTCACTTCCCCCCGTCAACTACCTCTGTGCAGAAATCGTGTTGATCTGTTGACTCGTCGTAAAAAAGACAAACAAACAAACTGGATATATTAGTAGATAAGGACGAAAGAACTATACATAAAATACTCGTAAAAATGTTTACCTATATCTTTTTTCCCTTCCCTTATGTACCAATACATAATATACATATGTTTCATTCTTCAAATCTTCTCTGAGGCAACTGCCATGAAATTAATAAATAACATACTTAATAAATACAATGACAGATTCATACACACGACATTACCTGGTCTTTTAATAAATTGTAACGTTTTCTACATTTTTCCACGACATCGACATACCGTTCGTTGGTCCTCACTCACGCGCACCACACGATCGGATTTAACCGTGAAGCCGTGAACCAATAAGGTTGTTTTCATTTAATAGCAGTTATTTTAAATCAGTTATATTTTTGTGTGATGGAGAAAAGAGTAGATATAATAGTTTTGGGTGCCACGGGGTTTACAGGCAGTTATGTTGTGAAAAAATTAGCATCGCTGAGCAAAGAGACTGAATATTCTGAGTTGAGATGGGGTATTGCTGGACGTTCACAGAAGAAACTTAATCAATTATTGAGTGAAATTCAGGAAATTGGTCAGTATTAACGGAATTGTCGCTACAGCTTTTTCTATTCTATCCTATCATTTTTCTGGCGTTGTGAACAGATAGTACAGACTATTTTGAAAGTAAATAAGTACCTACATTACTTAGGTATAAATACTTGTAACGATTAATTAACTGACTCGGTGGCTAAGTAAGTGGTTAGCGATCCTGACCTCTGATCCGAGAGTCGTGGGTTCGATCACCACACAGGGCAAACTTTTCTGTGATGAGCAGAATTGTTTGCTTTGAATCTGGGTGTATTATATCTATATTTGTATGTATTTAAAAGTATATGTATATCAGTCTCTGGTTCCTAAGATACAGGGAATCCTAGTTTGGGGCCAGATGACCGTGTGTGATTTGTCCCAGATATTATTATTATTATTATTGAATTTTAAAAATTACCAATGGGTCGGAAAGGGAGCTTTTTGTTGCAATTGTAATTCATTTTTATACACATGTCGTTTATTGCACCTGAAATGCAGGTAATGACGAAATCGCAATGAGGAACTGGCTCCCTATTTCCATACCGGAACACATCAATGCTGTCAACATTGATATTTAGCGGCAAGATTTAGATATGATGGTGGTAGGGTAGGTAACTAAACAGATATACCAAATCAGACCCTGGAAATCAAAATCTGCAACTTCTAGACTGAAATAAACTTTAACCACTATGTTACAAATTCAAAAGCTATTCTCTTCTTCTTTTATTCCCAAACCCAGGCGTCGACATCACCCAGATCCCCGTGTTAAAGTGCGACATAAATCAGGAGGATACTATTAGGAATGTAACCGGGCAAGCGCAAGTTCTGATGAATTCCACTGGCCCCAACATACTACTAAGTGAGCCTGTAATCAAGGCTTGTGTAGCTACAAGGACGCATTATGTTGACATCTCTGCCGAATTTTACGTAAGTTTTTATTTGTAAATGAATATAGACAGGGTGACTTTTAAGTTCTATTCATAGGGATTTTAATCGTCAAATCGAAGTAATTAAAATGACTGGGACATATTTTTTTTTGTCATTTACTCTTGAATCTTGACTCTTAGACAGGGTGACTTCTAAAAACTCTGTGCTTCTAAGTTATAATCATAGGGATTTTAATAATGGATCTAATAGTTCGTATCAGTAGTTTTTAATCGTCAAATTGAAGTAATTTAAATGACTGGGACATCATTATGTGTTCTATGGGTCAAATATCTACATTAGACAGGGTGACTTCTAAGTTCTAATCATAGAGATTTTAATAATGGTTCTTGTAGTTCGTACCTATCAGTAGTTTTTAATCGTCAAATTAAAGTAATTAAAATGACTGGGACATAATTCTGTGTTCTATGGGTCAAATATCCATAATATTTGAGAAAAATCGAAGCGAATGTTTAGAATCAGATATGTGTTTAAGGAGTCGATAGGCGGCCGGGTTTTTATTTTTAATTTAAATTGTCTAGGCTGTGACTGAAATCATCATCTGTTTCATCTCTTGTCAGATAATAGTTCTCTAGCGTCGTCCCCACTGCAGGGGCACGGGTCTTCGGGACTCTCGATTCTCTCTAAGATGTATGATGAATATTATAGAAGCAAATCACAAACAAGGTATCGTGTACATTGTACAATAATTAATAATTATTGTAATAACTTTTTAGACGTACATATATAAAGTAGGTAGTATACCTTCGGTACCTAAAGACGTGTTTAAAGTTCATATAAAGTTATAGCAACTAGGGGATCTGTAAATACTTACTTATACAAGGCCATATAGATGACATTGTACTTACACAAAGGTACCTATCTACATCAATATCTGTTTTTTATGTAGGTACACAATGGGTTAACCCTTGGCATTAATGTTTTTCGTAATTTTGGCAAATATTTTTTTGAATACATATGAAATCAGCATTTAAGCAATTAAATGGATTTTTTTTAAATAGACTAAAAATTAAAAAAATCGAACCCTTTTTTTCAGTTTCCCATACTAAATCTGAATAGTGAATTAAGATTTTTTATGGGAAACTGAAAAAAAAATGTTCGGATTTTATCAATATTTTTCCTGTATTCTATACCTATGTACTTACTTGATTCTGAGTAACCTCTTAAAATTTCTAACATCCTTTTTTAACAGCTCACAAAAAAAGCTTCGGGTGTATGATTACGGTTATCTTTTGTCCGTGACTCCGCCTGGGTCCGAACCTTGCATTTTTCGGGATTAACTCTCCAGCCATTTTCATTTCAGCAATTTCTACGAATGTACCAGACGTATAACAAACAAGCCGAGATTTCGGAAGTCCTTATTGTCCCCGCATGTGGATTTGCCACTATACCCGTTATTAGTGGTTTAATGCATTTGGAAAAACATTTCTCAGGTAGGTAAAGATAAGATTCAATAAATTGTCCATCGGGTTAACCTGATACATAACTAGAATCCTTTATCTGATACTGAACGTCATCGGAAACACTTTGATGGAGACGATGTACCCTGAAAATCAAATCTTTACTCAAAAGAATATGTTCTTTTTTTATCTATCTCAGGTACACTGTATTCTGTGGAAACCTATTTAGAACTTGGGATTCCCAAGCGGGCTTACATTCCTGGCTGCAATAAATGCTTGGTGCACTACGGAACCTACGAGTCTTTGGTAATGGAGTTGTTCAACCGCCATAAAATGAACATGACGAAAAGTCAGCTGTTCCCCGACATTTATCCGTTAGCTGATGATGCCAAAAGGTAAAATATGAAACGGGTTTTCTGCGGCCTGACGATTAATGAGGCAGTTTTGTACCTAAGGAAAAAGTTTTACTACCAGTATTGTTAGCCTATACCTTTACCTAAATAGTTAGTACTTGCCTATCTGTACTTTTTTAGCTATGAATATTTTACTTTGGTTTTCAATCAATCACCTACGATATCTCCTCTTTTATTGTTACCTTAACTGCTTCCATGATCTAACTAGAAGCTATATGGCACTCAGTAACTTAGTTCTTTTAATTTCAGGAGTTTCTTCCACAGAAATTATGGAAAATGGTGGTTTCCTTATCCATTCTTAGATCAAGATATTGCAGAGGTTACTCAAGTTCAACTACGTGATAGTAAAGGAAAGAAACCTTACCATTTCAAAATGTATACTACAATGCCTCTCTTGATCCATTTCTTCATTATAATACCTGTATTTTTCCTAGCTTTTTATGTGCTGTGTTACTTCAAGTGTTTTCAACGTTTGATGTTGAAGTATCCCAGATTTTTCTCACTTGGCTACTTTTCACATAAAGGCCCAACTGAAAAAATGATGAATGAAATGAGTTTCTCCCATACATTGAAGGGAAAAGGATGGAAAAGCGACAGTGTCACAGGCTTGACTCCAAATGAGCAATTAACCGTGAAGGTGGGCTTGTATTTATTTATTTCTATTCGTGTCTTTTTTTGTGACCTATTAACTTGAAAATGATATTCATCAAAGAACTTGTATATCTATACATATAAATTCCTTGATTTTCATACTCTCAAAAGTCAAAAGTGAATGCAAATTACATAACTAACTTTTAAAGACTGTTAAAACCCTTTACACCTTTACAAAAAAGTCGTAGCCAAACAAACTACGCTCCAGCCTCTGGAAATGAAACCTAGTGATAACATACATACTCTTTGCTTCGCTCTTTCAGGTTTCTGGTATTGATCCTGGCTACAAGACAACCGCAACAGCATTTGTTTTTTCGGCTATCACTATTCTAAAAGAGCGTCATAAAATGGCCAGGTTAGTATCACAACAAAAATAACTATAAATAAATCTAAAGAAAAAAAATGATAATAAAAATATATTTTTTTTCATTTATTCAGGAGTTGACTGCCTGAAAAATAAACTATGAAAATTTTTTCATCATTCGCATTCGCAATTTTAACGTTATTGACATTTGATAAAAAGTAACTCAAATGACTAGCAGTCTTCTACCGGATTACAAATAAGATTAAACTTGCGTTTTTAAACATAAACTCTGTAACGCCGCCTGAAACACCGTTTATGGCAGTTTTTACGTAGGTTTATAGTATTATTCTTTACATTCTTGAGGCATAACATTCCCGAGCGCAGGCGTGCCCCTGCAGTGCGGACAATATGGGTTGTTAACATACACATAATATTCTTTATTTTCTTTCAGAGGTGGAGTTCTGTCTACTGGAGCAGTTTTTCATGGTACAGAGCTGGTGGATAGACTTAGTCAACATGGGTTTAAATATGAGATATTGCCATAGTGCTAACTGGTGCTAGTGTGTACTTTGTATTGATTGATTTATGCTTAATAAATAACTTAGATATTACTTATTATTTTTTACTACATTTGGTAATTACCTCACTTGATGATGATGCAGAAAGATGAAAGTAGTCTGATGGAAGATGGTGTTAGAGTTTAACAAATGAAAGCGTAACATGGCCTTTTATTTAAAGTTTTTACATGGCAACAAAAATAAGCTGTCAGAGGCTGTCACTGTTGAATGTTAGTATGACTGCCAATTATTGATACTTGTTGGCTGAATATTCATGTTTATTATTTATTGTATTGTTGAGCGTAAGAAATGATATAATGATATTATTTGTAATGGCCATTCGTAAATGATAGATTTTATGGTAATTTCAGATTTTTCAGAGCAGAAATAAACTGCAGATTATCAAAATCAGTTTATGAAGTACCTAGACTGTTTTTATGTTTATATTTATAAACAAGATGTACAAGGAGTCAATAAAAT
The DNA here is from genome assembly GCA_958295455.1 of Coleophora deauratella. Taxonomy (NCBI): domain Eukaryota; kingdom Metazoa; phylum Arthropoda; class Insecta; order Lepidoptera; family Coleophoridae; genus Coleophora; species Coleophora deauratella. Next base: position 6,169,935 of record OY282393.1, read on the forward strand.
TATAAAAAGCGAATTGTAAATTGTAATTTCAACTAGTATAAATACAGGGTGACTTTAAATTAGTTCTTGATACGAAAGGCTATGCATGTGCTCATGATAACGAACAATTTTCGCTAAGGCACCCATAGTCAAATCGCAAAAAAAAAATGGAGTCTTCATACTAACTTGGCCGGTCAGTTCATCGATTTGTACGGAGAGTCAAACATTTTTTTGCGATTTGACTATGGGTTTCTCAGGCAAAGTTGTTTGTTATCATGAGCACATTCATAGTCTTTCGTATCAAGAACTAATTTAAAGTCACCCTATATATTTTAATAAAGATTTATCACACAAGTATTAAATATATATTTCCTGCTGTAGGTTGGTGATACCACATGAAGATTTTTTGAATTTGCCGCGCTTTCTCAGGTTACGCTTTCATTTGTTAGACTCTAGTTAGCTAGCCGGGCAGGGTCAGAATCAATAAAAAAAGTTAAAATTAATATCAGTGGTTTGTTTGTTACAAAAGGTACGGTTTACTTTTTTATGTCACTAAAATAAAGTAAGTACTTAGGTACTTACATAACGTACATTAGTGACGGCGCCAAAAATATTGATGTATCTATTGTTGATTGGGGATCGTGACCACCATGAGTTAAAGTCAGTGAAAACTGTAGATTGGTGCCGAGTTAAGTACTTTTATTTCCATTTCCTCCACGAAACGCTATGAGAAATCGTGCGACAAAAATGTATGAAAATCTCAAACCCTGGCGTGTGTGGCACAAAAACCGTTGTTGGCTCTAGCCGACTATGGCGGCCAAAGGGTTAATAGTTTTCATACACTGTATCTACTCGGCTTGCGCTATCACCTTGGACTATCCTATCACTAGAGTCTAACAAATGAAAGCGTAACAGCTATCAGCTACTGAAAAATCTGAAATTACCATAAAATCTATCATTTACGAATGTCCATTACAAATAATATTATTATATCATTTCTTACGCTCAACAATACAATAAATAATAAATATGAATATTCAGCCAACAAGTATCAATAATTGGCAGTCATACTAACATTCAACGTAAAGTAAAAACTTTAAATAAAAGGCCAGGTTACGCTTTAATTTGTTAAACTCTATCAGCTATTAGCGCGCCTGACTTTGACGTGCTTCACCCTAGCCACACCCTGGATACTCCACCCAAATCGTCTGAGTTATTTATCTACTACGACGGCCAATCAGTCATTTTCGCAAGGAGTCCAAGAATTCAGTATACTTAACCTTTAACCACCGTCATATTTTTTTTGTCACGTGGTCGCCGACGTGCGGTCACAGAGACCGCAATATGTTTTTGATCATAAATTTTAAATCATCGTATTTTTAACAACTTTTTTGAACTATTTATAAAGTAATACGTGTATTTGAATAAATAAAATACAATTTTATGTGTAGTAAGTAACACCTATTTATATTTTTTTGCTATAATCAACTTTTTAGAGTCGTACATTGCAAAAAAATACACTTAAGATCAAAAATAATTCACTTTAATATTAAACTCACTAAAAATCAACAAAAAAACAGTTTTTTTCTATCATTGATGGATAAATTAACGTAACAAAAAATACAGTTTACGTATTTTTATAAAAAAATAAAAATCTGACAATGGGTAATTATTACACACAATTAGCGCAGACTTTTTAAATACATTCCAAATATAGGTATGTACTTTGACAGTCATGGGGTGATTTTCTTTTTAGTTTTGAAGGACCATAGGTACACTTGTTTCTTTGGTTTAGTTTAGGAACACCAAATTCATTCGGGTTTTAGGCATATCAGAGCCAAGAATCCGTGTCAAAGTCATTTTCAGCTCGCGAGGTACTTTCATATATCCTAATACAAGTTTTCGCGAAAAATTCTTCAGGAAAGCTCCTCTGTCCACTTTCGCGTGATGAATTTAGTGAACAATGTACTTATTGACCAAGCTGATGTGTAAAACTCGTCAGAAAAGAGGCACTGACCAAAAAGTTCCACTCAAAAAAGTTACGTAATCTCCGACGTGACCCAAATAACTCACGAAAACTGCATGTTGCATTACAACTATTGGATAACTAGCGGATAACCGCTACGATTACTATTTAATTCCGTCATGCTCGAGGGACGAACGCCTACAGCATGGCACAGGAGTGTGGTGGTGCTCTTCTTCAAGAAGGGTGATAAGTCTCTGCTGAAGAATTACAGACCCATCTCACTCCTGAGCCATGTCTACAAGCTGTTTTCGAGAGTCATTACGAATCGTCTCGCACGCAGGTTTGACGACTTCCAGCCTCCCGAACAAGCCGGTTTCCGAAAAGGCTTCAGTACCATAGACCACATACATACGCTGCGGCAGATTATACAGAAGACCGAAGAGTATAATCGGCCACTATGCTTGGCGTTTGTGGACTATGAGAAAGCCTTTGATTCGATCGAGACCTGGGCTGTGTTGCAGTCTCTCCAACGGTGCCAAATTGATTATCGATACATCAAAGTGTTGAAGTGTTTGTATGAAAACGCCACCATGTCGGTCCACCTCCAGGATCAGAATTCGAAACCTATCCGGCTGCAGCGTGGGGTGAGACAGGGAGACGTTATATCTCCGAAACTGTTCACCGCTGCACTGGAAGACGTTTTCAAGCTTCTGGACTGGAGAGGACTCGGCATTAACATCAATGGCGAGTACATCACTCACCTTCGATTTGCTGACGATATCGTGATCATGGCTGAGACCTTGGAAGACCTAGGCGCAATGCTCGAAGGACTTAGTAGAGTCTCCCAACAAGTGGGTCTTAAAATGAACATGGATAAGACGAAAATCATGTCAAACGTCCGTGTTACACCCACTCCTCTGAAGGTTGGAGACTCTACACTCGAAGTTGTTGACGAATATGTATACCTGGGACAAACAGTCCAGTTAGGTAGGTCCAACTTCGAGAAAGAGATCAATCGTCGAATCCAACTCGGCTCGGCACAAAGAGGTTTATATACAAGAGCCGCAATCACCTATAACGCTTCCATGACAACGTGGAGTAAAGTAACAAAAACTAGGACGTAGCTTTGAAACATGAACTTATGTGAAAGTGACACTATATTTGTCTCACTCTTACTAAGCGAATCTATACAACTAAAGGTCAAGTAAGAAAAAGAGGGCGATATGTTTTCAATGACACTTGAACAATGTTGCCAGTAGTAGTATCATATTCCCCCAATGAATGAATGATAGATCGATATTTTTGTAACTGTAATGTAACACCGAGTGGATGATATCGTATTATCTAATTTCTAGTAATAATTTAAAAGCAAAAGTGAATAGGCGTAATGAAGCTTACAAAGGTTTTTAAATTAATAGAAACTTTTTATTCAGTTTTCTGTTTATTCAGTCAGAGTGTAATAAAATGTTAGTGATGAAACAATAACAATTAGTTGTAATTGGCAATTATCGGCATTTTAACAATTAATTGTAATGAGAGGTTTTTAAGAAAAAAAAGTTGCCGAATCTCTTCAATAGGTGGCGTTGAGGGAAAGTTAGGTATTAAATTAGTATTAAATTAAACAGCTGGCAACCCGTACTCGGCCTATATTTCCATGGGAACTTTGTATGGAGTACCCAATTTTTTACAAAGATGTGGGACAAAAGTTTTTCAGTTTGATAAATATTATAGAACCTCTAAATCGCCCCTCAAAAAGTACCTAGTTCTAATTTTCTTAATACTCTGTATAAGGCTGCCGACCATTTTAATGGTGTGAATATGTGTGTGTTGTATTTAATAATCTTCTTTAAATGTCCAATAAAGAATTGTAATTACCTATAAAAAGAATTACGTACAAACATGAAATCTCATAATTATTTATGACATTAACGCTCGACTTCGGTGCAGCGCCATCTATTGTCACTGTTGAAAATCACTAAATTGCTTGAAAATGAAAACTCCTTATTGTTACGTTTACTGAAATGATTTAACAATTACTATTTCAACTTTTTAGTCAAATACTTGTTAGTAAAACATTCAGATGTGACTTCCGAAAGACTTTTCTCAATAGCAGGATTAATAAAAACTGAAAAATGAAAGAAAACCTCAAGAGCTGTTTTTTTAATTTTTAATGTTAAACGACATAAATCATATAACTTTTAGGTTTGACGGGTCATTTTGTGTCGTGTTTGAGAACTCGTACTTTAATTTTTAATTGATAGTCTTTTAAAAATCCAGGAACTTTTATTAAAATTATCAGAACTCACTCGTAAATATTATCAGAACCAATTTTAAATTCAATTATTAGGTTGTTCCAAAATAAAACACTGAATATGGCTATTTCACAAAAAAGGACTCTCTTACATTTGAATTTACTGCATACGATGTCACCTTAGCGGAGATTTATTTTTCGATAGCTTGTGAAAGAATCAGGCTTCTGAGCTACCGAAAAAAGGCAATAAAGTATTTTGAAAGTTTTAAGGCTAAGGATTTTCTTTCAAATTTTGCTAATATAAAATTATCGAAATGGCGTATTCAATATTTTATTTTGGAATAGCCGAATTGTAATTGTAATCGGCATTTACTTCAAGCAATAACTGTAATTAATATAAAATACGAGAATTTAGTTTTATCAACTATTGTATTTATTGTCACGAGCTTTCGCCCGCGACTTTTATTATTTATTACTATTTTTTTCTCCTCACGGGATCTTTGCGAATCCTAGTTAACGTTTTAAATTAATATAAAATACAAATAAAGGGCAACATTTTTATTTATTGTTTCTTCTCTCTCTCTCTCTCTCTTATCGTTTATTTATAGTAGGTGTTAAAAAAGTGCGTTTTGGGGTTACTCAGAATCAAGTACAGAATACAGGCAAAAATATTGAATAAGTCCGCAATATATGTTTTTCAGTTTCTAATACTGAATCTGAATAATTAATTAAGAATTTGTGTGGAAAACTACAAAAAAGTTGTATATTGGATTTTTTAAATATTTTTTCCTGTATTCTATACTTGATTCTGAATAACCCTTTAAAATTTCATGCGCGCTTTTTTAACACCCTGTATATATTTTATACAAAAAATATACAGTTACAGTAATTTTACAATTGAAACAGTTATCGATAGACACACGTAATACGTCCTCATCATTCATTCATTAAAATCCCCCAAATTAGGGTATTTAGTATTTTTATTGCTAAGCAACACTGAACGATGGAAAATGGCGGCAATTTGTGATGAATTTTTACGAAGTTATTTTTATTCAAAATCTTAACAAAATACTTATTGACCTGTGAAATGTGATACCGGTGTTCTTGTTATCTCTGGCGGAATGAGATTTACACGATTTTACTACGCAATTCGGCATGTTTTTGTGTAACAAGGAGTGAGTACGGAGGACACGTTGTCGTGACCGTAGCTTGATACAGACTGAGTAACTCATAAGACTTTTAGCCATATATGCCGTTGGGGCATGTTTGCGATATAGAATAGTGTTCTGGAGATATGACATTTCACTGGCTGGGCAGCGTTCGGGAAGCTTCGCAATATCTTTACGTCCAAAATACCGCAGTCCCTCAAGACTAAAGTCTTTGACCAGTGTGTGTTGCCAGTGATGACATATGGATCCGAGACATGGTCGCTTACTATGGGCCTTATAAGAAGGCTCAAAGTTACCCAAAGGGCGATGGAGCGTGCTATGCTTGGTGTTTCCCTACGTGATCGAATCAGAAATGAGGAGATACGTAGGAGAACTAAAGTTACCGACATAGCTCTCAGAATCGCTAGACTTAAGTGGCAGTGGGCAGGGCACATAGCTCGTAGAACAGATGGCCGTTGGGGCAGTAAAGTTCTCGAATGGCGACCGCGCACCGGAAGGCGCAGTGTGGGCAGGCCTCCGACTCGGTGGACCGACGACCTGGTAGAGGAGGTTGTAGGAAGCCGCTGGATGCGAGCCGCACAGGACCGGTCGGTGTGGAAATCCTTGGGGGAGGCCTTTGTCCAGCAGTGGACGTCTTTCGGCTGATAGATAGATAGATAGATAACCGCTACGACGCCAGTGCGACAGAATTCGAAGGAACTGAGACGCTCAGGACGGGGGGATGCGTGGAACAGTGCAATCTAGCAGTTTCGCAAACCGTAGCAGTCTGTGAGACCACACGACGATGGTTAAAGGCTAAGTTCCTAGAAAAATGTTATCCAGTTTCATGAGTAGAATCCACCATTTGGTTTCCGGGAGTAGTCTTTTCACACCCCGTATACTTTTTAATTACCTACCTATCTAATCTACAAAATTTTGCTCAGAGCAAGGACATCCCTGAACATCCGCCTGTGAGCGTTCAGTTAGAAGTCTCATGGGCAGTATTTACTGAAATAAACAGAATATTGCCAATTAGTGCCAAAAGAAAAAAATATAGCTATCCTAGTTTCAGAGAAAATCGAGTTTTTCACCTGAGGCCTCATCTCTGGAACCAAGGAACTACTGCACCAATTGTTGTGTTATCCTCAGTGAAAAACTCGATTTTCTCTGAAACTACGATGGCACATTTTTTTCCTTTTGGCCCTAATTATCACTATTTGGGCAATATTTATTGGAATAATCAGAATATCAAAATTCGAGCATGAGACTTCTAACTGAACGCTCACACCCGCATTGAGTCGTTTTCGTCTGAATGAACCTTAGCTTGAATAAGTACAATATCGATTATTTATAGTAACCGATTGAATCGATTCTTTTGGAATATTTTTTGATTATATGTACAGCACTATCTACAGTTTTTCACCCTGGCGACATTGAAGAATTATGTCATCTTCCGTGACAACGAGTGTCGATTTTCTGAAATTAATTCCATCACAAAAATAGGTAATACTTCTAGTTATTTGCAAAATTTTGGTGTTCAGTCCAATTTATATGATTAAGTTTTATGGTAAGTGGTAACTTTAGTATGCTACACGCTAGTTACTAGACGCTAAAGTGATTTGGTTTTAGTTGACTGGGCGGATGATCTGTCATCCATTTATGTCCTCAAATCGTAATCAACAACGAGAAATAAACTTGTTTGGAGTCTTCAGCTTACTCGCAATACTTAATATATACATTCGCTGTAATAGTAATCTTCACTTCACTGATACAATGTTTACAAGTTCAGACGTATTTTGTGGCCTTAGTTGGAAGGCATCTTGTTTGTGTGACTCATTTTCCTCTTCATAGTTACCATTACTATCACTCTATCAGATAGTAGTATCCTTGAGAGACAATGAGAGAGACAATGTGTCCCTATAGAATGTTATTGAAATCTTCCAGGTAAAACAGGATGACTACCTCAAACACCCTGCAGAAAGCTATTGACCTTGTGACCAAAGCCACTGAAGAGGACAAGAACAAAAACTATGAGGAAGCACTAAGACTTTACGAGCATGGAGTGGAGTATTTTCTCCACGCAGTAAAGTATGAAGCTCAGGGTGAACGAGCAAAGGAAAGTATCAGAGCTAAGTGTTTGCAGTACTTAGACAGAGCCGAGAAACTGAAAGAGTATCTCAAGAAAGACCAGAAGGGTAAGAAGAAACCTGTAAAAGATGGAGAGTCCAATTCTAAAAGTGATGAGAAGAAAAGTGACAGTGACAGTGATTCTGATGACCCAGAGAAAAAGAAGCTTCAAGGGAAGCTAGAGGGAGCTATCGTTGTTGAGAAGCCTCATGTGAAGTGGAGTGACGTGGCTGGTTTGGAAGCAGCAAAAGAAGCCCTGAAAGAAGCAGTTATTCTGCCTATTAAGTTCCCACATTTGTTTACAGGAAAAAGAATACCTTGGAAGGGAATCCTCCTGTTTGGACCTCCTGGTACTGGTAAATCTTATCTAGCAAAAGCTGTAGCTACTGAAGCAAATAATTCCACCTTCTTCTCAGTTTCTTCATCTGATCTTGTTTCTAAATGGCTTGGTGAATCTGAGAAGTTGGTAAAGAACTTGTTTGATCTAGCTCGACAGCACAAGCCAAGTATCATATTCATTGATGAAATAGATTCCCTATGCTCGTCTCGTTCTGACAATGAATCTGAGTCTGCCCGACGAATTAAAACTGAATTTCTCGTTCAAATGCAAGGTGTAGGTAATGATATGGATGGAATTTTGGTACTTGGTGCAACAAACATACCATGGGTGTTGGATGCTGCTATCAGGAGGAGGTTTGAGAAACGTATCTACATAGCCTTGCCTGAAGAGCATGCTAGATTGGACATGTTTAAGCTGCATTTGGGGAACACAAGACATATGCTCACAGAGCAAGACTTAAAAGTACTGGCTGCTAAGACAGATGGCTATTCTGGAGCTGACATAAGCATTGTTGTCCGAGATGCTCTCATGCAACCAGTGCGTAAAGTCCAGTCTGCTACACATTTCAAAAAGATTTCTGGACCAAGTCCAACAGATCCTGATGTCATTGTCAATGATTTACTTACCCCTTGCTCACCTGGTGATCCTGGAGCTATGGAGATGACATGGATGGATGTTCCGAGTGACAAGTTAGGAGAACCGCCAGTAACTATGTCTGATATGCTGCGATCATTGGCAACATCTAAACCAACAGTTAATGATGAGGATATGGTCAAATTGAAGAAGTTTATGGAAGACTTTGGCCAAGAGGGGTAATGGAAGTGATTTTTAATGAAATTGAGTTTGTTAAATTATTACCTTTTCTATTCTTTTGATTCACAACTGTTTTAGATTTATTTAACTGTTTTAGTGTTATGTATTGCGTGATGTACATTTTTAGGGTTCCGTAGCCAAATGGCAAAAAACGGAACCCTTATGGATTCGTCATGTCTGTCTGTCTGTCTGTCTGTCCGTATGTCACAGCCACTTTTTTTCCGAAACTATAAGAACTATACTGTTGAAACTTGGTAAGTAGATGTATTTTGTGAACCGCATTAAGATTTTCACACAAAAATAGAAAAAAAAAATTTTGGGGGGTCCCCATACTTAGAAACTGAACTGAAACTCAAAAAATTTTTTTTCATCAAACCCATACGTGTGGGGTACGTATCTATGGATAGGTCTTCAAAAATGATATTGAGGTTTCTAATATCATTTTCTTCTAAACTGAATAGTTTGCGCGAGAGACACTTCCAAAGTTGTAAAATGTGTGTCCCCCCCCCGTAACTTCTAAAATAAGAGAATGATAAAGCTAAAAAAAATATATGATGTACATTACCATGCAAACTTCCACCGAAAATTGGTTTGAACGATATCTAGTAAGTAGTTTTTTTTAATACGTCATAAATCGTAAACCGCAATTTACCTTTCATTCAAGTTACAACGAACTACCAAAACTTTTATATTATGTTACTTGCTGCTACGGAACCCTTCATGGGCGAGTCCGACTCGCACTTGGCCGCTTTTTTTATTTTTGTATACTTGAAAAACATTTAATTGCCTTCATGTTTTGTGAGGAGATCACCATTTTGCCTTTACAGTGACATTAGAATTTGTAAAACTTGCAAAATTTTAAGTAACTTTCTAGAAAATGTTTCGAGTGAATTTGAAGCTTAGTCACTTTTGCATAACACGCTACTGATAATTGTACAGGTATAAAAAATCTAATAATAACAGTTTCTCCACTATGGAATCCTTATGGAGCAAACTATAGCTTTTCTGTTTAGCAAATGTATATGTCTAATGAAATTTTTACTGTCTTTTTCACTATGTACACTATGTGTTGCTGTTATCAAAGATAATCTTCATGCTCAGCTCACTTATTGGGTGCAGACTTAGCCGGGTTAGAAGACTGTTGAATAGAATCCGTGTAGCAGGGAAGAGATGTGTGTACAACTGGTTTTGAAGGATTATACATAGATTAATGATAATCTCTATATTTATTAGAATTATCTAATGTTTGCACCAATAAAAATGATTTTTGCTCTTTCTATAAAAATATTTTCATTTAGTAAAATGCTTTATATATGTAGGATATAGCGGAATAGGTTTAGGACACGTTAACTGTGGCTTGTACACATAAAACTCAATAAATTTCATATACGACTTTACAGTTTTTTTTTATAGATGCATGCAGAGTAAATTTTTTGGAAGTTTAGTATGATGTGAAACTCCAGTAAGCGGGTCCTATCTATATTGTTACATACTGTATATATTACTTTGTTGGTCCAAATTAAACGAATCTTGTAAAATTACTTAGTCATTGGGTGTTTAAACTATAGTGAATTTATTGTGATAATAATATTTGGCATTTGATTTCTTCGTACATACACTTTAGCTATTAGGATACAATTTATTATTAACTTAATTTTAAAATACCTATCTAATATTATAATATTGTATTATCTGCCTATGTTTCTGTAAAAATAATAGATTAGTGTATGTTAATTACGTAAAAATAAAATTTATTTTTTAAATAGATGTGTTGTTTTGGACCTGCATGCAAACATAATAAATAATTGTAAGTAGGCCAGCAAAGTTTTAGAGCAATTTATTTACATTAACATTTTTACATTTTGTGAACAATAGTTGCACTATGAGACTATAGTTGTTTTTATTATGTTGGTAAGTAATTACTTTATTGTATACGTATTTCACATTTCAATAAATTTTAATGAAAACCTATTTTAACTTAACATTTATAATGTTCAGTAGCGCCACTGTCAAAAGTAATGAACTTTGTTTCAACTGTGTCGACAAGTTGGTTTCTGTAACAAAAAATATATATTATTATGATATAATTATTGGTTACCGTAAGATCGCATGATAAGCTTTTTTATGTAACAGAATCTTTAATGCTTCGATCCATGCGCTTGGATATGCTCGATTTCTACAAAGTGCATCTTGTGATCTTATGAATTGCAACCATTCTGCATATAAATACGGTTTGAATTCTGATCAACCGTTTTTCCTTGTAGAATGACCTGAAAAATAAACGGACTGCGCGATCTTACGGTATATCCATTACCATCAATTGCTGTTTCACTTAATAAGCTCGTCATCGGACCTTATCAGAGATAATTTTCATAGGCAAATGCATAACGTTTTCCTCCGGAGACGTTAATAATCAGTATGTAATCTCTCTGATGATGTTGCGACCAAGAGAAATGATAGGAATGATATATTTGAAGACTAATCAAGGATCTGAAAAGTTCCAGCATCCAACCGATCGATGCTATCATTATGAATTAAATGGTCTTAAAATTCATTAACATCAATTTACCCACCAATTACGACACTTCGTTCTCTCCTAAATGTGCCTATGGTTGTGACACAACGCAGTCGCATCCTCCTCTTGACTGGGGCTCGTAAGCCAAGCGTGGACACCAGGAGGCCTTGAGGAGCTGGTCTTGCGTCATACAAGATCAGCCAACTGTGTTCTGTTACCTGAAATAATCCCTTGATTCAATTTCGTTCAATTTCCGCCGGGCTTCGATTCTACTTTTAGGGTTCAGTAGTCAATAAGGAACCCTTATAGTTTCGCCACGTCCGTCTGTCTGTTTGTTTTTTCCAGGATACCTCCCCTACATGTGAAGTGGGGATTAATTTGTTTTTCTCGATTATCCCATGGTGTGGGGTGTCGTTGGATAGGTCTTTCAAAAATATTGTGGGTTTGCGAAAATCATTTTTCGACCAAGGGATCCGTTTTCGAAATGTTAAGCTTTAAAGTGCAAATTTTTGTTCAAGTCTATCCCCCCCCCCCCCCACCGCCAGCTAAACGGTAGTTTCTAGAAATGTGAAAAAATTCACGGCAGTAGTATATCTGATATTATCAGATAGCTTCTAGATAGTATTATCTGATAGTAAAACTATCACAGCTAGTAGTAGTTAATTTTGTAAGACGGCAGGTTTTCACCTTGAAGCAGTGTCTGTCGAAGTACTACGGAACCCTACATTGCGCGTGGCCCGACACTTGACCGCTTTTTATTTTGATTTGTTTGTGGAGGTATCCGCCTAGCGATGTCTGTTTTGATGACAAACATTAGTGACTTCATACGATACGGCATTGTGATCGTCGATTACCGTCAGATTATTTGAAGATGGTTTACCAGTTAGGTGAGTTAGGAGTGACAAACATAAAATAAACCTTGAAATCATACAAAATATAGTTTAATGTCGAATCAAATTAAAAATGTTATTGGAAGTCGGTAGCACTGTACACTTTCGGTTAGGTTCCTATAATGTTAATGAAAGGCCAAGGGTCCTACTGATCCACATAATTTAGCTACCTTATGCTTCAGACTCACTGAGGTGCTCAAACACGCGTGGTTACTCGCTCGCTAATTAATTAATTTGAAGCGTCTGCGGTTCTATTTTATACAAGGTGATTATTTAATGGTAAAAAAAAATGATAATATAAACTATTATAAATAAACGGCATTTTTTTACGCCCATACCGATCGATGGATCGCACATCCGTCATTAAAAAATCTCTTTGTATACGAGTAAGGCCATGCGTCTTATTTAAGCGGGTGCTACACGGTGGCCAACAAGCACCCCAACCAAGGTGACATTCGTTGTTTCCAACCGTGTAGACAACAAAATTTGGTCACCAACCACGGTCTACACGGTTGGAAACAACGAATGTCACCTTGGTTGGGGTGCTTGTTGGCCACCGTGTAGCACTAGCCTTAGATGCCACGTTTATAAACTACCTACATTATTATCGCAAATACATACCTTATACACTCAGACACATAGCAAACCAATCAGCTCATTACAAAATTCTAGAAATGTTTTCCCTGGGTGGGAATCGAATCCAAAACCCCTTGAATCAGCAGTGAGAAGTACTAAACACCGAGCAACCGATTCAGTCTATATACTTATACAGGATGTAACAAAAGTGTGTGACAATACTTCAAGATAGGCTTTTACCCATCAAACTGAACAACTTTTGTTCTACAACTTTGTTGAAATCGCAAAATTTTTTTTGGACTTCATACAAATCGATCAGCTGGCGAACCAAGTTTGTATGAAAAGTCCAAAAAATTTTTTGCGATTTCAACAAAGTTGTAGAACAAAAGTTGTTCAGTTTGATGGGTAAATGCCAACCTTGAAGTATTGTCACACACTTCTGTTACACCCTGTATATACCTATCTACCTATAGGAATTAAGCATTGACAATTGACTACCTATCAATTGCTAAGGTTACCTCTTGCCCATCGATGTACCAATGAAGATTTGGAGCTGGAAACGCCCTGGAGGACGAACAATTAACGTGGAGAGGTTCAGCTACTTTGTAACGCCTCTCGTGCCCGGTGATGTGCGGGCCCTCACGGGGAAAGTCTGGAAATGGAAGAAAACAGAAGGTTGGAACTTAGTAGTTTTATAGTAATTTTACATAAGACAAGTGATTTTTAGCAAATGAATATTATTTTTATGTTAAATACAAGAATCGTGGCAATCACATCAAGATCATCGTCTACCAGTGAATAGACAAATACATACTGTCTTATAAATTCATTAATAAATGTAAGTTGACAAAACACCCAGAATCCATCAATAATAAATACATTTGATGGATCCTACTGTAAGAACACAGACTACTCAGCAGATATTGAATGTATAAATATTTAGTCTGGCCCTTCCTTTTGTTAAACCTCTTTGGTTTCACTAGAAACACCCTGGCCATTTATATTGTTATTTGATACTATATTTGAATATGACTTTACTACGTCATAGTTACTCGACAAGAATAAATATCTCCAAAGTTCCTCTGCGTTTAACTCTACCTAAATAAGTGGTTATGGGCCACTAAAGCCACTAAAGCAGTGGAATGGAGAATTCTTCGATGACTACGGCGGGAAGCGGTGTCAGCATTACAAAGCTGAACGGCCGCAACTACAACACTTGGGTATTTGCCGTGGAGTGTTGGCTTACCGACCTCGACCTATGGGACGTGGTTAGGGTAGAAGTTGACCCCACAGACCCTATCGCTTTGCGAAAGGATGCAAAAGCTCGTGCAAAGATTTGTCTCGCCTGCCACGAGTCGATCTACCCCGTCATCAGGTCAGCGACTACAGCGTATGAAACATTTAACTGTTTGAAGAAAGCCTACGCTGATAGCGGCCTTACGAGAAGACTAGGTCTAATGAAGAAACTTCTAGAAATAACATTTTCTGGTAAGATGCAAGACTATGTTAATAAAACTCTGTCAGTACAGCAAGAGCTACAAGGCATCGGAGCCGCGGTGGATGACGAGTTCCTGGCAATAATCATGCTTGCCGGCCTGCCAGAACGCTACCGTCCCCTCGTAATGGCCTTGGAGCACTCCCGTACCAACATAACATCGGACAATGTGGTCGCAGCATTACTGAAGGAAGATGCACATGCGCCATCAACATCAAGTACTACCTCTGAACCGCTGAGTACTGCGTTACAGGTCAAAAACGAGAAGAAGAAATTGTTCTGCACGTATTGTAAGAAACCTGGTCACGTGATATCTCAATGCAGAAAAATTGAAAATAAAAACAAGGTTTCAGTTTCGGCAAAACATACAAATTATAGTTCCGAATTTACACTTTCATCTTGTTTTTCTACTACTCCTACAGGTTCCCTAAACTGGATAATAGATTCAGGTGCAAGTTCGCATATGAGCAACAGGAGAGATTGGTTCGACACCATGTCGTTGCCAACAGTGAACAAATGCTTAGCCGAGGTAAAGGTACTGTAAATATTAATGTGTCCGATAGTGTAAATAAAATTAGCGGAGTTTTATATGTCCCTGGCCTTACTACAAACCTTTTATCTGTAAGTAAGTTAGTAAAGAAAGGTTATGATGTTTTATTTACATCCAAAGGCGCTAGTATTATAGCAGGTGGCACTTGTCAAACGACAGGTTCTGTCATCGCTACAGGCTCAATCCATAAAGGTATGTTTGTACTAGATTTACAAAATAGTCCGGTTGTTTTGCAAACTACTACGAAAGAGCCTGCAATGCTCTGGCATAGACGTTTTTTTTTTTTTGTTTGGTTCTTTCCTGCTTTTGCAAGGAAAAGGCAAAGGCTTCTCTGGCCATACAGCCTATTCTTACGTAGTTTGCTCTTCTCTAAATATTTTTCTATTTCATTTGAGTTCTCATTTATTATCAATTTCTGTCGTCTTTAACTTTTTCTCTATTCTTCAACAAAATGATAGCACTTTTGATGAAGATTTCATGGACTTCTTGAGAGCACTCGAAACACAGTCTACACACTTTTATTTAATTATCCTACATATTAGACACTTAAATGGCACTTTATTGAACAATACACTATCAATATTATGCATTAAAAACCACGATATCTATTTTTTCGGATAATAAAACAAAAATGACAAACTCTTGCCGCGAGTTCCCGCCAAAAAGTCCTCTGGCATAGACGTCTTGGTCATCTCAATGCACAGAGTATGTATATATTAAAAAATAGATGCGTTGGTGTAAATTATAGCGGGAAACACGATAAAAAGTGTATTCCTTGCTTGCAGGGTAAATTATCTAAAAGACCTTTTAAAAGTTCTAATAGTAAATCGAGTAAAGTCCTTCAACTGATCCATTCAGATCTATGTGGACCAATGAGTACACATTCTTGGGGCGGAGCTCTTTATTTACTAACGTTTACTGACGATTTTAGTCGTAAAACTTTTGGATATCTTTTAAAATCGAAATCAGAAGTATTTTCAAAGTTTGTTGAGTTTAAGTATTTAGTGGAGAACCAAACTGGCGAAAAAATAAAAGTTCTGCGTTCTGACAATGGTCGCGAATATGTCAATAGTGCTATGTCCAATTTTTTGAAGGAGAACGGGATTGTGCATCAAACCACAGTTCCGTACACTCCTCAACAGAATGGAGTTTCCGAACGCGCCAATAGAACAATTATAGAAAAAGCTAGATCCATGTTACAGGACTCAAAGCTACCTTTAGCTTATTGGGGAGAAGCAGTCAATACGGCGATATATATTAAAAATCGAGTTCCAACGCAAAGCTTGAGAAACAAGATTCCGGAGGAACTGTGGACTGGAAATAAAGTTGATCTATCTCATTTGAGAGTCTTTGGCTGCCAGGCACACGTTCTAGTTCCGAAAGAAAAGCGTTTAAAACTAGATTCAAAAACTCAAACTTGCATCTTTGTTGGCTATGCAACAGAAAGCAAGGGCTATCGCCTTATAGACCCCCAAAATCCTCGGACGATCATTATCGCCAGAGATGTTGTCTTCATTGAGGACAAAGTGCTAAAAGAGTCTCATCAAGATTCCTCTTACTGTCCAAACCCAATTCTTCCTCCAATGTCTGAAGTCTTTATACCCATCGATGACGACGGAGAACCATCAAATCCTGCACCACAACTTCAACCTCAGCCAGAGATGCCATCCTCAGAACAGCTGACATCACCGGATGAACATGTAACTTCCACAGTTCCTCAAATAGTTTCAGACGTGCCTGCAGAGCCACACCCAGAGCCGGAGGCGGAAAGGAGATACCCTCTTAGAGACAGGCGTCCTCCTGATAGGTTTCAGCAGGAACTCTACATCACGTCAGACCTGGAACCAGAAACTTACCGAGAAGTTACAGAACATCCACAAAAAGAAAAATGGCTCGAAGCGATGAAAGCAGAATATAATTCCCTAATAAAACATGGGACATGGATTCTCGTCGATAGACCATCTGGTAGAAAGACCACCAAATGCAAATGGGTCTTCAAAATTAAAAAGGACACCTCTGGAAACGTTACAAAGTACAAAGCCAGACTTGTAGCCAAAGGTTTCACCCAAGTTGCAGGAGTGGACTATGGTGAAACGTTCTCACCGGTTGCAAGACTGTCTTCTGTACGACTCATGATAGCGTTTGCAGTTCAGCATGGTCTTCAAATTGACCACCTTGACGTGGAAACGGCTTTTTTAAATGGAGATTTGGAAGAGGAAATCTTCATGGAACAACCTGAAGACTTCTCCACTAACCCCAAAGAAAAGGTTTGCTTACTTAAAAAGGCTCTATATGGTCTTAAACAAGCTCCACGCCAGTGGAACATAAAAGTAACTCAAGCCATGTCAGATTTATCTTTGACTCAGGCATCAACGGAACACTGCCTGTACTATAAAAGAAGTGGTACCGATTTTTTAGTCGTAGCTATTTTTGTCGATGACTTCTTTATACTTAGCAACAACGATCTTCTTAAATCAAACTTCAAAAAAGATTTGATGCAAAAGTTTACTGTGAAAGATCTCGGTACTTTGAAAGACTGTTTAGGTATGAGAGTCACACAAAACAAAGACTGTATAACTCTCGATCAGACCAAATACATCGAGAAACTTTTAGAAAAGTTTTGTATGCGTGATGCTATATGTGTTACCACACCTTTGGAACCTGGCCTTAAATTAACACTTCCGGATAAGGAACAAGAACAATTCGAAGCTCCTTATCAAGAGCTTATCGGTTCGTTAATGTACCTTGCAATCTGTACTCGACCTGATATTGCTCACACGGTCTCGTATCTCTCTCAGTTCAATGCACATTACGGGGGGGTACACTGGAAGGCCGCTAAGCGAGTCCTTAGGTATCTTAAAGGTACTATGGATCTAAGGCTTCAGTTTAAAGCCAGTGATCAGGCGTACCTCACAGGGTATGCAGATGCCGACTATGGCAATAATCTGATCGACCGTCGTTCCTTTACTGGCTTTGTGTTTGTGATGAGCGGAGCACCTGTATCTTGGGAAGCACGTAAACAACGTACTGTTGCGTTGTCCACTACCGAAGCCGAATACATGGCTCTAGGCGAAGCCTGCAAGGAGGCGATTTACCTAAAAACACTCGTCACAGAAGTCTTTGGTGTCACACATAACATAGTCATACATACAGATAATCAAAGTTCTATTAAACTGGCACACAATAACACGTACCACTCACGTACTAAACATATTGACATCAGACATCATTTTATACGAAACTCACTTTCACTACACAATCTACAAATTAAACACATATCCACAAATGACATGATTGCAGACATTTTCACCAAACCTTTGCCGAAACTGAAACACTATAAGTGTACAAATAATTTAGGTTTAGGTTAGGTAATATATTCTGTATATTTTCTTTGTCATTTTTAGTAGGGTGTGTAGATATAGGATGTGTTATATGTGATTAGTGATAAGTAGGTTTATGTAAATTGTTTTTTTTTTGTGTCAATATGATGTGTTAAGTGTACAGTTAACTTTGATATGTCTTTATACCTGTATTTTTTTTTGTATATACAGGGTGTTCCTATTGCGGGGGGGTGTTAAACCTCTTTGGTTTCACTAGAAACACCCTGGCCATTTATATTGTTATTTGATACTATATTTGAATATGACTTTACTACGTCATAGTTACTCGACAAGAATAAATATCTCCAAAGTTCCTCTGCGTTTAACTCTACCTAAATAAGTCCTTTGATATGAGTGGTATGACGAACGGAACTTCTTTTGAATTCTCGCAACAAAATGTCCTTTTTGGTCCATCAGGTACTCATATCGAATTAACAGAAACCTGTGAACTCAAACTATTCGAAAATTGAAAATTAGGGACTTACAGAAAATCTCCATGACCGCTTCAGCCTGCGCGGAGTGGAATGATGGTCCCTCTTCTGACACTTCGCATCTGTAGAGACCTTTGGATTTAAGGTTCAGATCCCGTAGGTGGACTCGACGAGCACTCGATTTGTCCAACTGAAAAAGGTCAGTGACAAATTAATTTGTTAAGAGGTGTGAACTTTCACACCTACATCGGTTGTAACATTATGTCATCAGAGGCTTCAGACCATTTCTTATACGTACATAGAACCGCCTCCCGATTTGGAAAGTGGTCCTCGTGCTTGTTTTAGTGTCGTATAACACAGATACTATCACAAGTAACGAGCCCTCACCTGGTAGTAAGTAAGTGCTGATGACAATATCGAAGATGGAGGCGGGCTTACAAGATTTCTTAGCGCAATGGGGAACTGACTATTCTATAATATCTACATGGAATACATCAACTTTAACTGCATTGACAGTAATACTCAGACAAGGTGATGATAGCTAGCCAGCTAGGCCTAAAATATTTTCTAACTAGCACCGATCTGTAAAACGAGTCCTGCAAAGTTGGAAGCCGCTGGGAATCAAACCCACTCACGACCACCTGATGTGGAGCGTTTGGTGTACGGTCCGTGGAGGATTTTATTAGAGAAAAAAGTTGAAGCTTACTATAAGCCTTATGAAAAAAATAGCTACGGTAAGGAACACAGTGTAAGTTACTAAATAATTTATATCTAACATCAGCCTATGCCTACTGTCATCTGAGTATAGAACAACGTTGTATCAAGTATGCAGATTCCATCCGGGAATGTAGATGATGCCTATTTATTATTACAGACAGAATGAATAACAGATCTGTCTGCTGTGTCCGTAAGTTAGGTGCCTACACATAATATTAGAGACTCTTAAAAATATTGTTTGAATGATGTTACTTACAATATGAATTGGTATTGCGAATGTGACAAAATATTAACACCGGCGAGATATTTTCTTTAAACAGGGGAACGTAACACCATAATAAATCAAACCTTTGTACTGTACTGCTACTTTGTACTGTACCTGTGCACTTTGTAGGGCTCTAAGACTTAACACGTTAGACAGATTCCAAGTAGATAAACCTGCATAAGAAATCTACATTCTAGGTTAACTAGTGGTGTATAGAGATGCTTTTGTAGTATAATAAATGATCATGACACACACGATCATCAGAAGCCAAATTGGGATTCCCTGTATTATGGAAACCAGACACGGCTTAACATTATTTAAGTACGTTTAAATATAAAACATCGAGACACAAAGAAAACATATAATCTGCTCATAACACAAATATTTGCCCTTAGAACCCACGATCCTTGGCTTAGAAGCACAAATATGTATGTTGCATGGCTTGCGTTAGGCCAGTGTTTTTCAACCTGTGGGTCGCGACCCCCAGGGGGGTCGCGAAGCCTTTCTCAGGGGGGTCGCGGGTGTATAAGAAAAAGGCAAAAATACGATTTCACTGAGAAAGCTGAACCTGTTAATTTTTTAACAATTTGTAAAAATGTGGTTCTATTTTAGATACCTTAAAATTAAATCATTTTTTGATTGAAAAAAATTATAAACATAGTCTTTCAAATCACTAATATTTTGTATGTTTATGGCCGTAGGGGGTCGCAAGATTTTTTTTACTTGTAAAGGGGTCGGGTATTAAAAAAGGTTGAAAAACACTGCGTTAGGCAACCGTCACCAGATCTTACCCGCAAATGGAGTGAGGTCACCTTTAAGTGCGTCACACACTAGAGCGATACTGTGCTATAAAATCCGCTACACTCATGGACGGATGTTCAAGCATGAGGCTTATAACTTCACGGTCATCTCACTCCATCCATGAGTGTGGCGGATTTTATAGCACAGTATCGCTCTAGTGTGTGACGTCCTTTAGAGAAGGGCAGAGAATGGCCGTACTGTTTGATACCTAATGTATATTTTGTAGTAGAAGTCAGGAGCACTAGCCACAAGTCAGAAACACTTACGTCAACCTTAACGCCTTCCAATTTATGAGCATGCTGTGGAGGCTTCAAGCGCGGCATGTATCGGTAGAACTCTTCGTTGTCGCGATACCACTTGACGGAGTACAGCCTGCCTCCTTCCAGGTCATAATCGCAGGTCAGGGACGCGGATTCTCCTCGTTGCTTCAGCTTAGGAACTGACACGCCTATGACACGGAGGCAGGTTGAGACTGCGGAAAAAGTGGATCTAATACATCCCTTTGAATCAGACGAAGCAAACGGATTTGACTGTTTTAGTTTTATACCTTTCCTTTTGTCTTAAACTGAACAACTGTTTTGAAATAGTGTTACAAAAATGGATTTCCCATACAGCGTTACAAGGCTCATTATAAACCAAAACGTTTTGTACAAATTCGCCAAAGTCGCAGAAAAAAAGTTGTTCAGTTCCATAAGTAGAAGCCCACCTCAAAATATAGCTACACTCTGAATTGTTTTATGACTGTTCGCTTTGTGGACAATGTTAAAATGTAAATTAAATGTTTCTAATAAAATAAAGTCGAAGTATTTACGATTTTGTATGGGCAGGCTATAAAAAAGTTTTGAAACGGGCAAGAAGCGTCTAACATTTTGCATAAACGGCGAAACTTGTTTAATATTGGCTCTACGCTACGTGCATTACATACAATGTTTACAGAGAATAACCGTAGAAAAAGTTTTCCAATTCAATTTAATTCAATATTTGTTAACAACCCATTACGTCCCCACTGCAGGGGCACGGGTCTCTTCCCATACATCGGGAAGGTTAGGCCATACTCCACACACGGGGGCCAAGTCCGGATTAGTGGAGGCTGTGGGGATAGTGGCCAACCCCAGTGTCAGAAGTTTTCAAGCCGCCTATAAGGCCTCCGACATGGCTTAACGACTGCCATCTTACGCAAGGAGAATATAACCACTACGTGATCTTACGATAGCCAACGTGCTTAACGTGCCTTGTGAAGCACGAAAACGGTCTAGATAAATGCTACTAACAGTCAAACCCATCCAGGTTATGACCGTGTCTGTAGTCAGTTAACCTGCGTGATCGCAAATTCAATATACTTTATGGTAATAAATAAAACATAACTTATACAAAAGTGAGGTTACAGATGGAAAAAGAGATAGAGGTTTTATTAGGTACCTGTATTTTAAATTACTTAAACAATAACAAAATTAAATGAATCAGCATCCATTTGGTCACAAATTAATTTTAAGATTTAAGAATAAATAAGGAATAAGGTCTGATAAAAATACCGTAGTAACGTAAACTTAAATAGTTCAAATATTTTCAAAAAAAGTTTGAGTTTAGAACACGTAAACTGGAACTTGCAACCACCATACTGAACAACTTTTGTCCTAATATCAACAAATTTGCTGATAATACAAAAAAGGTATTCAAATTTTCTAAGGTTTCAAAGGGGTATTTCGGAGAAGTGTTCACTATCTATACAAATTTGTTATACCCCTAATACTTTACAGCGGGCTTGTCCTCATGAAACTACTTTAACGACTCTGTTTATGTTTTTCGGACTTTGCATACTCTCAGTTCAACTCCAAATATTTTTTTAAGATTTCAGAAGTCTTAGAAAAAAAAAATTACCAGTTTAATGAGTAAACAATCTTGAAGTTTTACTTTTGTACACTCTGCACTTATGAAAAATACGTTATGAAAAATACAGTATTAGGAATTCATCTGCTTTTGCACTCGACGAGTAACTATTGTATTTCAGTACACTGATGGATGTATTATAACTAAGTGAGTCAGTAAAAAAATAACCTACATATAATTTTACTTGAAATAATCAACTAATTATAAAAATTACACTAACCTTTAATTAAGGAAAATGTGAAATAACAAATTATCACAGCACGCAACATGTTTCCCTTCAATTAACTCGATCACAACAACATTGTTTAACTTTAACCATCGTTAATTAACTGTTCCAGTTGATTTTGCAAATCACAATTCGTAAATCAAAACCTAAATCAACAGCAAATTGTTTTTGTTTACTTTTAATTTAACCATCACTCAATTAAAGTATAAGGAAATATCATGAAATTGTATTTTTTTACTGGCGATATTTTAGGGAAAGCGACCCAAGTAAGTTGGGCACGCGCGCGACGCTCAGAGATTCAAATGCAACTGTTGCTATGGATTACTACGGCGAAACCGCTACGAGATTAGGTTGCTATGTCTACGCTTAGGTTAAATTTATCTGTGGCGGATAGGGCTACAGATAATACGAAACCGGCCAAGCTCGAGTAGGGCCTTAATTTTATTAATTTATTGTTTATCTAATATAATGCCAAAATTTCTGTAAATAATTCAAAAAATATAGTAAAGCAATTCAAAGGTAGAACAGGTAAACAGGTAGACGGTGAAGTTATAAATGTCGTAATTGATTACGTGAAAAATGTGCAGAGCAGATTCATAAGTAGAATACCCAGTTTTAATAATCCGTAGTGCAGCTGATTATGTCAAACCTTCTATATTTTTAGTCAATAGAACTATTTTGATTCAGATTCAGATTTATTTCATAATTGTTCAATTACATGTCAAATATATGTATATAAAATATTAAGTGAATTGTAAAAACAAAAAATTATATAATTATAATGTTAGGTCTTATGAATTACAATAAATGATAATAATGTATACATAATGTATAATCAGTCATCAAGTGGATGGTGTCTGGGCCTGCGGTTTCCGCACACCTTTGTAGAAGTCATCAATGTTGTAACATTCGCTGGATTCGCTGGTATGTTAGAATCCCTCAGTCAAAAGTCAAGAATTGGGTCAGGAAGTGGGTTCGTTGTCCACTCATGACAAAAATTTTCATGATGAGCAAATATGTTTGCTGTAAGTCTGGTTGTTCAATAATAATACAGCTCTTTTTAGTTGTAACTCACCGAAACCTCACCGGTAACTCATGATACTGAACAACTTTGCCAAAATCGGCAAAACAGAAAATGAACCGTTAGTGAGTTACGTCTTTTATTAAAGGTCTAAAACAAAACTTTCTGATTTCAGCATACTTATAGATTATAAGTTGTTCAGTGATAAGTTATAATAACTCATGATAAATTATAACTTATGAAACTGTTTACTAAAATCGGAAAAACATAAATTAAACAGTTGATGAGTTACGTCTTTTATCAAAGGTCTAAAACAAATTTTCCTGATTTCAGCATACTTATAATATGTTGTTCAGAAAAGCCACCAAAGAGGTTTCAACCCGAATCAAATAAATTTAAATCATTACTTATACCATGCTCCATGCGTACACCGTTTCTCAAAGCATGGGTAAGTCACCTAAGGACGGCCCGCCCAAAGGACTTTACTGTACATTGCGCGATAAACACCCTGATTGCATTATAAATTCATCGAGAGTCTAAATGCAGCGAGATTTGCGTAAACAGCTTATTACCAATGCGGCGTCAATCTGGCTTCCGCGGCATTTGCAATTGTAATGCCGATAGCGGTTCAACGTTTAATTCCATATTTTCCATTCGAATCTTAACGATCAGTATTGTAAATAACCTTGCCAATTTGTGACTGAAATTTAAAAACCTGCTCGATATCCAAGTTCAATATCCAAGCTATCGATCGTCGGATTTACTATTTTTGCATGAGGATTATTTTTGTTCTTATTATATTTTGGAGTGAGATCAGATAATGACGAAGACGAACGTTAGATGAAGTGTTTTTTTTACTACTTTAAAAAAAAACAATTCAATTCATTTATTGATAAAAATAAAATTTACAAGTCAGTCTTATCACCTAAACATAAAAATTGTATAGTAGGTATCTTATGATACTTATATGTATATTTTACTAATTAGTATTAAAATGTCAGTTATAAATTAATTCAAATTAAATTAGACAGATTTAAATTTAAATTAAATACATTAAAACATTTAAATTAAAGTAAAGTCATTGATTCAAAAAATAATCCATTAATTTTATAGAGCGTCTGCTGTACAAGGCAGCGTTTCAGCCTTCGGAGCAGACTTCATATGTTTAGGAAGTCTGTTATAGATTTTGGGACCTAGGACATGCGATAACTTTTCTGACTTCGGCAGTCCATGCGACACCGGCCTCAACTCATCAGCACCCGTAGTGTTCAGTACATGGACATCCTTATACCTCGGGTACTTACTGAGATAGAAAACACTATTTTGCTTTCTCATACTGAGTCATTGCTGCTGTAGACCTGAGTAAATGTTTTCATATTTGACGTTGCTGCTGACGAAATTTCAAATAAACATCAACAAACTTCCTCCAATCACAATTAATTACTGTTTTACTGTTCCCGCGTGTTTATTTCAAGTAACTTCTAGTATAACCCTGAAGTTGCGTGCGTGAGGGTAGGCTCTTCAGGTCCCTCAATTAAACTTGGGCCATTTAACAGGTGTGGCGCGTCCAGCGCGGGTTATGGGACTTAACAACTCAACTAGTTGATGAAACTAGCAGACATGGGTAGAAGTAGTTAACGTTAATATTATACTTATATCATACTATAAAAAAACAGGAGCTTTGAAAACACGTTGTTATAAAAAAGTTTAGCAATACTTAAAGGTGCGTTGCTACCTGTTGCTATGAAAGTAGGTACCCTAAATAGTAGTTCTTCGAGTCTCCTGAAATTGGAGAAAAATCATGGATTTTTCTAACAATTCGATAAGCTGTTTGTTTTTTTTTTTTTTATAAAGAGTAAATTTCTTTTTCGCATTCATTAAAATCGTAGAACTAAAGCTATTCAGATTCAAAGGTGGAAATCAATTTCAAAATATTGCTACTCCTTACCTATAGAAAAAGAGTACTGTTCGTTCTAAATCTGGTAATTATTTGATCAAATGATTGACCGATTAAATTTGTTTAGCACATAATGCAAAGCCAATGCCAAATTAAATGACACTGACAATAAAACAAGTACCACACATGGTACTTACAAGGAAAGGAAGATGATGAGGTAATTGAATGGTTATTAAACATGGTCTAGTTTTATTATTTTCTTTAATCTGACCTCTGTACAGAAACAACTAGTCTATTTTGGATTGCGAACAAACTCACCACATATCAGAACCGAGAACAACATCGCAGATAGGAAACATTCGACGAGCAACAGTTAACTTAACTGTCGGCAATTTGGTACTACAGCACTACTTGTATTGTACACGGGATACAATAAATTGACCTCACATACCGATTTTAGAAAACAAACCATTTTCGGACGTGTCTACATAAGGAAAGGCTTGAAATCCTTTGCTATAAATCTGTCTTTTACCACGTTTTGTTATTGAAACTTTTGATCTGCCCAAAAATTTGGGTATTCAATTTTGTGCTTTACAAGTTTCAGTTACAGTTGACATTTGATTTTGGATGGGACACGGAGTGCGAACTATACGGTGTGTATGGCCGACGAACGCATACAGCTAATGACGCAAGTGTTATTGGAGTCAGATAGTGGGTACTGCCGTAGTGACTGAATCTGCAGCACCAACCGCAATATTTGAATGTGCTTCCAATATTACGTAGCTGTTAATGAGATTTCAAACTTTTTACCCCAATTTTTTTTAATGTAAGTAATAGGTTCTTTTTGCTATCTTCAAAATCCCTATCATGTATAACGTTATTTATAATCCTTCTAAAACACCTGAAAATGTAGTTACGGTTAGTTAGTTACTCTAAAACGGAAAATGTTTCGACAGGTATACTTCTTCTACAATAGACAATTCCCATACAAAATTGGGGTATCAGTTGATCAATATTTAAGTATTTATTATTTTTAAAAAGAAAACCACATTTGGCGACTTGATTATAGCAGAGCTGACAGCAGGATAGCCTGTTGCTACTCTTTGAAGTGTAAAAGGGACAGACTCTTGTCAGGTAAATCTTACTTTGATTCTGAAACAGTACCTTGGTGAGAAGAAACGTCTCAAATGCAAAACTCATAATGTTTTTTAATGTTTTATACTTGGATGTTTTATTTACACGTTGCCAAGCCTAAAATGTCAAAACTAGCCTGAAAATGTAGGTAATGGTAAGGTAGTAGGTATGTGTTTGTAAGAAACAGGCTTTATTCCGTGCCAAGTAACGAGTGAAGAACTTAATAGCCACTTATGGCACTTGACCTGCACAATGCCAAGTCGCGATAATGAGAGGAAATAATTTTCGCAACCGCCTTTTTGAGGTTAATTGCGGCCATTCTGTAACTTGACGGTTTCTCTATTTGGAACTCTGCTTTTCTTTAGCTAGATGGCTGGAATTAAATACATTAATTTAGTTGTATTACTTTACTTACCTATTTATTTAAAATAATAAACTTAATTTACGAAATTATTAACATAATAAGCACCAGCCTGCAGCATAATCTTAGGCGTTTATGTATTTATGAATGTACAAGGTAACTTTATTAGTACTTACAAAGAGTTAAGATTGCCTAAAACATAGATTACATAATTCAGAGAGCGCGTGCTCTCTATCAGCCAAGGGCTCGAGACAGCCCATATTAGCACCTGTCTTAGAGTGTACAGCAAGCTACCGCATAATGTAAGCGCCCATCAAACTTGCGATGTGTATAGCCTGCACTTGAGTAAGCTTTTAGAAGTTCCAAACACCATACCCTCGTCCAGTAACAACGGCTTGTCTTTGAATTTCGGCGAAATTTACTCTATTTTTGAGGCCTTTGCCAGCTGTGGACGTCTTTCGGCCGATGATAACCCCTACTCTTTTTTAGCATTTTAAATTAATATATTTTCATCTGGAACTTCTTCGATGTTTTGAAAAGAATATATAATTAAATAACTAATTCACAAAAAAAAAAAACATTTACATGAATTTCAGCGAACTTTACTAAATTTTGAGGCCTTTGCCAGCTGTGGACGTCTTTCGGCCGATGATAACCCCTACTCTTTTTTAGCAATTTAAATTAATACTAGCCGGGAGACCGAGCGTCGCTCGTTCAATCGGAGTTTTTATAAACTAAGATAACTTGTTTAGTAGGACATATAAGATATATTTTCTATGAAACATTTTGCAGGGTGTTGTTTTAGTCGGTAGTGGCCTTCTAAGGGACGAAAGGACAAGCAATATTTGTTCTGAAAATATCTATAATATTTTTTTATAATTTGATTCAATTGAAAAAAATACATGCAAATTATCCTTTTTTTTATAAAAAAGCAGAAATTCAATGATACGTAATATTAGAAAGTTGTTCATCATTTTTTATGATTTTACTCAGTAATATCAATCAGTATGGCGACTTTTTAGATATTTTCTTATTGCAAATATTATCAGCGCCATCTAGTTGAGCTTAGAGAAAGCCGTGGAAAATTTCTTATTGTCAAACACGAGGCAGGGCGGCACAATCATCAGGTATGTAATTCATTTATATGGCGAAAGATGGCGCTATTTGTCTCTAAAATATAGAGGTTAAAATATTTTTATATCACTCTTAAGGCTTTTTATTTATTTATATAATATTTACATAAGTTCACACAAAATAAAAAAAACAAAAAAACTATAAAATCTCGGGTGGGATTCGAATCCCGACCTAAAAGCAGCAAAAGGTAAGTAGCTCGCATCGAAACCGCTAGTCTACGAAAGTACTTATAAGCAGTGGTTAAAATTAGCAACATATGCGTTTTTGGTTATGTAATTTCGCTCATATCTCTCTAAAATGAATTTTTTCGAAAATAATTCCCTCATAAATCGATTTCTGGTGATTTTTAACCCCTAATCCTAGATTTTCGTTAAAAGGTTTCAAGCCGTTTTCGAAATCGTCGAGACACTTAACTCGTTTAATAGTATAGGATTTTTTCATCTGGAACTTCTTCGATGATTTGAAAAGAATATGTAATTAAATAACTAATTCACAAAAAAAAAAACATTTACTCGTAGATCTATTCGTGTGGTGTAGATTTTACCTGCGTCCTCTATGGAACGTTGTTTGAACGTTGTTTAATACTTTTTTATTTCCTTTGTTTTCAATATTTTTTGTACGTCTTTGAGAGCAATTCAAAAAACTACTCGTATGATCCAATTTTCAAGTTTTAATCTTCAATGGCTGTGCGTTTTCTATAAGTCAATCAGTATCATTTATGTAAGCTATCTCCATGCGTTTGACTAAACTTAACATAAGAATTACCTACTATTTAATACATTTTAATTATCATCATCAGTCAAAAACGTCCACTGGTGAACAAAGGCCTAACCCGAAGATAAATAAAAAAAATAAAACTTTATTACACATTTTCTTATATGCACATTTAGCAGGAAGTAACACGAGCAATCCTCCATTATGAAAAAAAAAAAAAACAAAATCGTGAGGATGATGGATGCGTGGCTGTAATTACAAAGAGTCCTGCTATTGCCCCCCTTCTAATGGCGCTTGCCATTTTTCACTGGTCTCGCTTCCAGTTCAGTTTTGATTGATGCTGTATTTTTATTAAGATTTTCATGATATTTGTTGTTATTACTATACTTTATGCATGTATAAATGGGTATATTGCGTAATTCGTAAGCAACCTATATCGTCCCCACTGCTAGGCATTTTTCCTCCCATACCTGAGGAAATCAGCAGAGATGCTTGTTGAGGACCATAGAATGGAGAATAGACGAGGCCGAATGATAGGACATACTTGTTTAGATACGACTCCATTAGGAACATAATGGAAGGAAATATAAAAGGAGCGGGAGGGAGGGGAAAACCAAGACGGAGCTCCAAACAGTTTAAGGATAAAGTTAAGGTCGTATCCTACCAGGATATAAAAACTTTGGCCGAGGACAGAACACTTTGGCGTTTCCTTCACCGACAAGAGCAAGATTCCTAAATTCAGACAGGCCTCGGAAAAGTTAGGCCATATTCCACACAAGTGGGCCAAGTCCGGTTTAGTGAAGGTTAGGGGCTAGCGGCCAACCCCAGTGTCAGAAGTTTTTAAGCCGCCTACACAGCCTAATATTTTTGTATTTTATTTTTAACGACTGCCATCTAGTGATAGTGACCAGCACCAACGGCTTAACGTGTCTTGCAAAGCACGGAAACAGTCAAGATAAAATGCTTTCACAGAGCCACGAACAATTCTTCTTTGTAAAAATCATGAATACTTGCACAAACTTAGGAAGCACTACCTCTGTATATCTTCATGAGGTTAATAATGTAAAGTATTCATAAAAGCCATGTAAAATGATTGATATTTATTTATCAATCAACTATGTGTTTTTGTACATACTGATCTGCCATCTCATAATCAGTTACAATTCTCCTTAACGCGGGTCTGCTGGATGAAATTTCTATTGGAAATAAGCTATACTCTCTGTGTTTATTTTATGTTATGGATTTATACCTGTTTTGTACACAATCAGTTATGAATAAATAAATGAATACTCACAGTTAATTATGGTTTTAATAAGGGAAAATCAATGTTACAGACATTAATACACTCGATACATGGCAAATAGATACTTTATTCTCATAAAGAGAACAGTCACTTACATGAAAAAAGAAAACTAGTTAATTATACAAATCAGTACAATATGGTATAATACATATTTGTATTCGTATTGGTTCGTAGTAGTAATGAAACAATTACAATTAATTGTAATTGGCAATTATTGGCATTTTAACAATTAATTGTAATTGCCGCCATTATGACAATAATTTTAACAATTATGATTAGCACTTTTTAGTTAAAATATCTAGAAGATAAAACTTTATCGCGACCGTTTCGCTAGAAGCCTCACTATAGAACTTCGAGATTCTGATTATGGACATAAATAGTACCTAAATAGTATTTTTTTTAAAGTTTAATGACATAAAACTTATAGCTTTTAGGTTTTAGGTCGTGTTTTAGGTATTGTACTTTGGTTTTCTAATACATATTATTTTAACGATACAGGCGCTTTTATTAAAACACTATCACTCCTAAATATGATAAAACCCAATTTAAATTTCAATAATTGGAATTGTAATTAGCAATTATCATGTCATTCCGTTCAAACGTGCGCGTACTTATTCTTTTCATGTCGTGAAATGTTGAGTGCGTGGTCAATTACTGTGGTACCTAATTGTTTGGTATACTGTAGCGCGTTTAGTCGTTGACAATGTTTTTCGCTATGTTTAAAAAATAATCGAAACGATCTCATAAATTCAGTCAGTGAATTTGGCCAACGCAATTTTATAAAGTTTGGCATTCTTTTGGAAAAACCTGCACCCGAAATTAATAAAGACCTTATGAAAGCATAAGGTGGCTCTGCGTACTCTTTGCGGACAGTGGAGTTTTGGGTGAAAGCTTTGCACGATAGCAGAATTTCGACTGAAGAGGGTCGAGGCGGGCCTCACAATCTGGTACCAGAACAAGAGGAGCGGGTCGCCGCTGTGAAGGCCAAGCTAGACCAGAGAAAAGATTGTTCTGTGGAGGATATTTTTGAACTTCAAATTCCAGAGACAGGCGTACACCGCAAATTGACAAAATGTTTGAACATATACAAGTTGCTTGGCAAATGGATACCTCATATTCCTACAGAAAAGATTATTGAAGAGCGATGTAACGTAGCTCCTCGAAATCTACTCCTGCTGAGACAACAGACAACATACTATCTGCGGGCCACATTGGCGGTTGATGTAAGTTGGGTGTCTCTTTACCGGCACCTGAACAAGACCAATATCGATTTTGGGTTTTATTCTGTGAGGAACCCCCAAAGGTGACACGTCAACAAAAAGCTGAACATAAGCGCATGCTGATAGTAACCATGGATTGCAATGGTATTGCATTTTGACATTTCTACGAAAAAGAGTAGGCGGTGAAAGCAGACCGTTATATCACCTTTCTAGCAAATGCGGTAAAGGAGTTCAGGGAAGAAAACAATACAAAGAATGTTGTAATATTGTACGATAATGCAAGACCCCATAAAACATACATACATACTAACCACCATACTCTCCAGATCTAATGCCTCTAGATTATGATTGTTTCCATAGTTTAAAGCGTTCCTGAAGCAACCGTCACTTCAGCAAGTGGTTAGACAAGTATGGGGCACGAGAAGTAGAAATTTATGAGGGTTACCAAAAAGGTAAATTTCAAGATGTTAAGTTCAGAAGAGAGGTGGATTGCTGTCATTCAAAACCATGGACTATACTTATAATTATTAATGTCTAATATCATAAATTAGGCAATGCTAAGAAATAAAACTTAATAAAATGCACGCGCAAGTTTGAATGGAATGACCTAATATTTCAAGAAATAATTGTAATTGTTAACCTATAATTGTTTCATCACTAGTTCGTAGTCACTAAACAATAGAAAATATTGTAATAACAGTTGCTAAAAGTACAAAAATGTATGGCAATATATATGGCTAACCTAATTTAAAAAAAAAAAACAAATACAAAGACAACCTTTCAGTTTGAAACTACCTACTTACCAATGTTGTTCATACACAACGATTTTTAATTATCTCTTATACATAAGTATATAAAATACTGTACGGTGACTTTATATTACCAAAACTTACAAAAATAATTGTTTGATAGAAAGCGTACAACGTAAATCGTTAAAAATAGAAACTAGAAAATTTTAACTTACAGAGGAGTACTAAGAAATGTTTTTTTTAAATATCGTAAGCGAAGTGTTGAGTTTATTTTATTCCAAATTTGTAGGAAAATTGAATTTCCAAGGGCTTCGGCGGGTTTTTACATCCTAGTTCACCAGTAGTTGGAATAACTAAAAATATACTTTCTTCCATTGTTCCGTCCCGACCCAGACTGAATTGACCGTAAGCCTTTCTGCCAGTTTAAACACTGAACTTAAATTGCTCAGTTAGTGTAAAACTTTTGCAGCGTTACAAAGTTGCTTTGCCCACTACACATAGTGTCGTATTTAGGCTGTTTTATGCCTATAAAATACGATATATAATTAAGGTAAAAAGGAACCAGCTGAAAGTATTTAAACCGCGACTTCTATCTTCTCAAGAAACTAAAAAGTTTACCCGAGTATCCCATTCAGTCCATATTTTTTTTACTTTTCTGACAAATCGACCAGCTAAATGGGCTTGGAAAATCTGAAATTGTACTATATTCTGGATTCATAACATTGCTGAAAAAAAAATTGGAGTTTTCATACAAACTTGGCCTACAAGGAGATTGTCTGCCCAGCCAGCCTGTATAATAGAGTCCTGCAAAAAGTCGAAAATACCTGTAAAAAAAAGAAACCTTGTAAATAAAGACATAGAAAGTTTATAAATCCGGCCCTGGCCACACAACGCAACGGCGCGAATTCAACTATTTGCTTTAGTCTGAATGGAACTACGGCAATTTATTGTTGCAGTCATTTGAAAAAAAAAGGAAAGTTTGTGAACAATTTCCACGACTTTAGTGGTTTTTTTATTCAGATCGATTTTTATTAGCTCTGTGGGGATTTTCAATCCACCGTTTCATGAATGAACACGTACATTGTTAGATCCATCAAGTTGCTTTATTGCTTCACATTACACTTAGTTCATCCAATAAAATATTATAAAATAATGAGTAGAATTGATTAAGCTGACAATTACTTATTTGAATGTACTAAGTATGCTTGTTTCGTTGCTCAATCAAGAAGGCTTGATTGAGCAACGAAACAAGCATCCCAAAGCTTTATGCGCTCGTATATAAACAAGTGACTTGATAATATTAAACATTTTTTTAATGTATATTAACAATTATTTTTTTCAGTGCAGCGGCCGGTTTCCTAGTGGTGGTTCTTAGCTATGTTTGATGAGAATCGTTTCATTGGTTTTCGAGTTACTGACATTTTCTGACGGGGTAGATTTTTAAAGTTAATAATTTCTGTTAACCTTTAGCACCAAACTAAATATTGAGTAAGCTAGATTTTCCAGGAAGATTTTTTTTATCTGCAATTAGTAAGTGATAAATGATGGTGATAAATGATGCTGATGCCGAAGACGGAAGCTAAGAATTACTAAGATTCCCCAACGCAATGGGAAACTGGCTATCTTATCTCTTATTTTATAACCAGGTATTTGATACAAAAAAGATTGTATATCTTTCTATTATACCATGTTATGGTCTAAGATGTGTATCATCGTGAATTCATATTTTGAACTTGGCAGAGCGGTTTTTATTGACACTGTGTGTTTCACAGTTTTCTAAAGCGACGACGTATGATTTGACAGTGTGAATGAAAAGAATAAAAAGGAAACCAAACGCAAAAGGCTTTCGGGTCGAGAATGCTGAATCATGACGACGTAGAGTGTCAGCTCGCTACCAGTAGATGACGTGCAATAATGAACTAGTGATGGGACGTTGTCTCGAAAGTTAAACACTTTTATCTTCATTTACTATTGGAACCGTCATTCCAATATAAACTGGATAAACCAGAACGCTTTTGGTCAACCTATATTACACTCTCTTTCTCTCTTATCGTATGACACAATTTAACCGTGCTTTCGACAAGGTACAGATGGCGGTAGTTTTATATTACACTAAACAAGTCTTAATGAATGGACACCATGTTTCCTGTACGCTTTCATATGTTGGAGAGTTATGTAAGTAATACTACCTCAGTGTAAATAATACAGGGTGTAAAAAAGATCACACCTTAAGGAATAAGGAATCTTAAACGGTAGGTTTCATCCATGAAACTGAATAACTTATCCCAAAGAACCCATACAGATTTTTTAATAAAACCTCTCCATACAAAATGGCTAACAAGTTAATTTTTTTTTAAGCATTCAGTACACGTTCTATAAGAGAAGTTGTTCAGTTTTATGTGTAAGTAGAACACGCTAATTATGTTTACTCCCGGCATACTACGTACTACTCTGAGGGTCTGAGATACAACAGTGTTATGACAGAAAGTATGGTTCGCATTTATGTTAGGAGTTTAAGTTATTATCCTATTCTTATGTTGTTGTTTTTGTTGGCTAAAGTGCAGGAAACCGATTCAATGGGTAAGCGTTGCAGTGAAAATGGGAATACTGCCAAAATGCTTAAAGTCTAAAACTGTATGGTTGCCAGACTGTGCAATCATGCATGGTAATAGACTTACGACTTCCTCTTTAAAGTTATTTCATCATTCCACCTCTATGATACCATATAGCATACCCTCTATGGTGGAGAACTTCTACAAAAAAAAATATTCTAAGAACAAAAAATATGGAATTAACAAATCCTAGGTGGTTCCGGTTCAAGAAAAACGATTATTCAAGAAATCCTGAAGATCGTGTATCAGACAAAACTATACGTGTATTAAAAAAAATAAAAATAAAATATCAAAAAACAAAATGCTTTTTTACAGTAACATAATTACGTGTAGGTAAAAGATGATTTTTAACCGACTTCAAAAAAAGGAGGAGGTTCTCAATTCGTCGGAATCTTTTTTTTTTATGTATGTTCACCGATTACTCGAAGACGCCTCAACCGATTTGGAAAATTTCTTTTTTCGTTTAAAAGGGTATACTTCACAGCTGGTCCCATATAAATTTTATCGAAATCGATTCAGCGGTTTTTGAGAAAATCAACAAAAACATAGCATTTGTATTTTCCTGTCTTGTTGTGTAATAAAGTGTTTTCATTCATCATTCATTCATTCAAAATGTGAGTTGTTGCGATTGAAGTCGGTTGTTTTTAACGTATTCAGCGTGGTCCTTATTTAATAGCGGGTGTCCATTATTAAAGTCAAAATATGGCAACTTTTGTTATACAAGTAATCTTGTTTTACTAGATTTAATTTCTAGCATAACTTTCGCCCAAAACCAATACTTACATCGTCCCGTCCCTACTACACCAGATGAAATAGTGCCTAATCTTGCGCGGGATCTCAAAAGCAGGGTTTGAAAAGCAAGGGCGGGTTCACTCACGTAGGCTGATGAAAAACCCTGTCAAGTGTCGCCGCGCCCTTACTATTCACCCTTCCTTTTGTTTCGGGCGATTGACGAAAATATTACGAATACGCTTTGGAAGCATTTGGGGGCTATGTGGTTTTCAGAATATAAATGTAAGTATTTATTCATAAACTTTAGGTTCGCGGGTTACTGCGGATTTCAGGCATAAGGTTAAGGTTTCTTAAGGTTCTTGATATGTCAGAACATATATTTTAACGATGGAATTGTTTTACTTGCATTGCTGCTATTTGAATGTTACATAAGTATTCGAAAACAAAAAAAATAGAATATTGTTGATAATTTTTATTACAGTTTGTAACAAAATAGGCGTAGGATAAGTTAACTGGAGCTCATACTCATACTAAACAAGTTTTGATTTTGGACTTTGCTGAAATCGCGTAAAATTTATTGGCCGCTCCATAGAAATTTGGACAATTAGCGGATCAGTAAGTGTGAAAAGTAATTCACTTTTTTTATACGAATTTACCTGTCATAGGACAAAAACAGTTCAGTATGATGAGAAGAGGCTCCAGTTAACTGGTCCTACGCCTATTTTTTACACCTTCAGTACTGTAAGTATTAAAAAGTTAATTTTTCACTATTTACGTACTACTTCTGTACCCACACTTCGCACACCTTCTTTGTGAAAATATTCTACTAACTTAATGCAATCAATGGTCTGAATGCTAACGAGAATTACACAAATGACTTTTTGCGAATGTCCCGAGAGAGCTATGTATTCTACTCCAGGCTCGAGGGTGACTTAGTACTTTATACGGAGTATAACAAAAATACTGCGCTCGCGAAATGAGGAGATCCGTAGAGAACTAAACCTTCTTAGTCTTCGGTACAGAACTGTTAACATGAGAATTGATGGGAAGAAAAGTTTTTGAATGGCGACCGCGGGCCGACAGAGACCGCCTCCTATCAGGAAGGTTGATAATCTGGTGAGATTTGAGTAAGCCATTAGATAATGTAGTTCAAGATCGCACTCGTACAGTACTCTATCCTGTTTTCAACGAAACATGATGATGCTACTTGGCTCGCGTCATCGTAGCTTGAAGGTAGGTATTTTTATTTTTCCCACACTGTTGCCCGCTTCAGGGTAAAACCTTTGCGAGCATCACCAGAGACATCTATTGCCACGTTGCAATACTAGTGATAAAGGTATCTTGGTTTCCTACTTTCCGAGAAAATGCTACATAGCGCCCTCTATGTGGGGGTTACTGAATTTAAATAAAAATGGTTCTCTGTTAGTTCTAGCGGGCGAAGTTTCTGCTTTTTATCTTGTGTTTAGTTTCATGTAATTCGGGTAGATGTCTCAATAAAAAAAAACTACACCAGGATCAAAAGAATAATAATGAGCAATTTTTGTATGGATAGAATCATAAAGTAGATATGATAAAAAACCGTGTTTTTAATCTGTGTATTATATTTATATTTGATTTACCATTGGGTTTCAAGTATGTAGGTATATTAATTTGGTGCAAGGCAGTTGCCCCGGTAAATACTTCATGATATTATGCCGTATCTCCGATAAACCTCAAGGTATGTAATTAATACTTAATTAACTAATTAATTTGCTTTAAAGTTCACTGACATCTGGTAGCGAGGTATTTACGATATTTACCTAAAAAATTCCCACCACTAGTTAGATCATTACTTATTTGAATTATTTTAGCATAATCAATAGGTACCTCGTTAAATATAATTAAAAGTTACGAAATTCAATAACCATTTCCACTTTTGCGTTCCACCCCCGTCTTTCAACGGAATCATTATTACAAGCAAGGTCGTAATAATTATTTTAAATTAAAGCAAAAAAGAATTCTTTTTTGTCTCTGGCAAAAATAAAAGCGTGTTAAATGAGGGCTAAAAATTACTGGAGCAATTATTTTACGGGTCGAATATTTTTTATAAGGAGCTTTATCCTGAGAGGTCTGAAACAAAGGAAAAAATAATAATAAAAAAATACATTCGTGGAATTCACAAAGGGACTCTTAACGCCTTTTATGGCTGAGTGGCTATGAAAACACCAGCTGAGGAGCATTATTTTCTTTTCATCATTTTGTACCATCATCATACCTGTTTGTAAGCGTTTCGACCTTACAAACACAGGGGTAAATAATATTTAATATAACTTTTTTCCATATTACGACGAGATACGGTTACGAGATAACTGAGTTAGGTTCGGATATACAGGGTGGACTTTCGGCTGATGATGATGATAATATACAGGTTGCAACAAAGTATGTGTTAGACCCGTGTTAACTGGGGGTTTTGCTCATCATACTACTGAAATCGCAATAAAATACTAGACTATTCATATAAATTAATCAGCTATTGGCTAATTTTAAAGGAAAGCCCAAAAATTGGTTTGCGATTTCATGTTTTTATACGAAAAAGTTATTCAGTATGATAAAACGACAGATAACGTTCTTTTATATATTTTTTACACACCCTAAAGCGTTTTTCTATTGACTTTTATTGTTTTTATTCGGTATACTCTATGCAACATATATGCATGTGTATTGTGCAGAAGCACATATAAGTGCACAAAAGAGGAAATAAAAAAAATTGTCGGTTTCTTTTGCTTATTAAAAATCATCGTACCATATCGTATCGTATCGTATCATAGAAATGAGTTCAACTTCGATTCGGAATGGAAAACGAATAAAATGTATAACGCAGCACCCACGTCAACTTTTAGCTGCGATCAGCGCCTACGTCTAAATCCAGAAACTATCTTGAGGCGATTTTCCTTAGCCCAAATTTCGTACCAAAGTATTGGATACGTGACTTATTTCATGACCGGTACGTTTATCATTCAAGAAGACATTTTGTAGGCACTTTTAATACTACCACAGGTACTACTCTTAGTATTCTCACTCAAACAACTTCGAAAGATGATTTCAAAACGGAGAGGTTTTCAAAAAAGCATTCCTGGTTTTATCCATTCTGGTCGTGAGCCCTACATCTACATTCAAGACACGTGTATCCATTTTCCATCCGTGGAACATAGGTATGCATAATTTAAGAAGGCCGAGAATACTGCCTAGCCTAAGATGACAAGATAAACTTCGGCAAATCAATGAGATTTTTTTCTTTATCAGAAGAGGAGTGATCTTTCGAGAAGAGGTTTTCTAACTTTATTTTTTATTATTTATTATATTTTCAGAATCAACCTCCAACCCACCATCGTAATTTAAGGTTGCCTTGTTATATGAGAGCAATTTTTTTTTCAACGACGACCGCAAAGAGTATTGTATATTATTGTATGTAAAGTGTATTAACAAATAATAATGCAGTCATCCTTATACTTTAATATCATATCTGAATCAGTTATTTACTCGATGTAGTTTAATCGTGTATTAAGTACAAAAAACAAAAACGTAATAATATTGGTATATCAATTCAAGCGTGATTTTACCGCGTAACGAACAAAGAAAAGTCTATTGCTTTTGCATCCTTCATTTATTAACTGCAGTATTTCATGTATTTACCTAAAGATTTACTAACTGACTAAGCTATTATCAACTTCATACAGTATTCAATATATGTCCGCTAGCTTTGTTTATCCATTCTGAGCCATTCCTTTGTCGGGAAAGCCATCAAGCTGCCCAATCAAGTAAGAAATTGGTGATCCCGAGTAAGGCCAGGTCGGTCCCTACCCAGCTGTTGCTGAAGATAAGCTTCTTAGGATGTGATGGAAATACTCCTCGAGGCGGAAAATTTACGAAACAGGCTTATTAACGTTTAGCGAGTAAATGGCGGAATAAGAGGTAAATAAAACTTTTGTAAAGAGGGCATTATAGGGTTCTGTATCGAAGCTGATAAGTATTTGTTTGCTTTTTGTTTTAAAGTTAAAAAAAAGAAGAGATAAGAGAACGGAGATATAACGAATGAAAAGTTCATGGTCCCTAGAAGAAGGCGTAAACTAATAATCCAAATTCCTTGACAATGAACAGGCATAACAGGCATATTCCATTGATAGTAAGCAATACTTTTAAAATCTAGTGAGTGTATGATTTACTTTTCAAAATAAGTACCTACATTGTACTTTTCAACATTTTACTTCTCAAAATAAGTATAGGAAACCATCTTCTTTTATTGACCCTTAACAGTGCCATGTACAAGTTAAATAAAACTAAGTTACAAAAGGTGAAAAAATCTCGACAAATTTTACAACATAAACTCAAGAATATTATAAAGAACATTTACAGTAAGGTTTGCGCGTAAAGACGAATTAGTAGTTTTGCGATACATATTTTTAAACGTACAAGCAATTTCAAATTTTGTTTCTCTTATTGAGAAATCGATACAACAAGGTTTTTTTCGAAGCGATATTTATCACGAAGAAACGAACTCGGTGAACATGATTATTTAATAAGTAAAATACTGAAAATTTATTTCTAATATAAAGTGTTTAATATAAAAAAAATCAAAGACTAGGTTTTTATGAAATTCAGGACACTAAACTTTTGTGGAAACTTAAGAGTTCATTTATATAGAGACGGAATCCTATGAACGTGTTAAGTCAAATACTCAATCTGTTTTTCATGTAGCGCCATTGTTTATTCGCCTGTTAAATTAAATTCCTGTTATTTTACGAACGAAGCAGAAAAAGTGTGGAAATTTTTCTTTTTTTTAACTTTGTTGTTCGCGTTCATGCAACTGTGATTTTCTTTTGTATTTAGCAAAACATTATGATTCATTAGCCGCTTGATAAAAAAGATTTTTAATCTTTTAATGACCTATATCGGTGCTACCTGTGATCTCCAAAATAATTGAAAAATTACTCAATACTAGACTCTTAAAATATCTAAATAAATACGAAATACTATCACATTTCCAATTTGGTTTCAGACAAGGGAGATCTACAGAAGACGCAGTGCAAGAGCTTAGTTCTCTTGTAATTGAACAAGTAGATAATAAAAAAAAAATGTTTGTCCGTATTACTAGACTTAAAAAAAGCATTCGATACTGTCTCTATCCCCACCGTTACGCACAAATTACAAAAGATTGGCTTAAGGGAAACCCCACTTGCCCTTTTCAGAGACTACTTGTCAGGTAGAAAACAACAAGTCAAACTGGGAGACTTCATTAGTGAGGAGGCCGAGGTGTCATATGGCGTACCCCAAGGAAGTGTCCTTGGTCCAACGCTTTTCCTCATTTATATCAATGAACTTTGCAATATGCAGATCAAGAATGCAAAAATTTTTTCGTACGCTGATGACACCGCGGTAGTATTCTCTGGTGAATCCTGGGATGAGGTTAAGTCAAGCGCTGAACAGGGGTTGAAAAAGATCGACAAATGGCTTCGGAATAATATTCTTACACTGAACACCTCTAAGTCTAACTATATCTGCTTTAGCATGTACAATGACTCGCAACCCTCTAATGAATTTAACATAAAAATACACAACTGTAGCTTGAACTCAGGGAATTGTAGCTGCCCGAATATACAGAAGGTGGCAAAAACAAAATATTTAGGAGTTCTGGTGGATCAGCGACTATCATGGTATCAGCATCTTGAGTATGTCATCAACAGAATCAGAAAACTGACATGGATTTTTAAAACTCTCAGACACGTAGTACCAAGAGCAGTCGCTGGGCCACGAGGTTCGGTTAGAGATCTGCTTAAGGAAATCTATGTGTCACTGGTATAGTCCGTTTTGATATACTGCATACCTGTCTGGGGAGGAGCTGCAAAAACTCGTTTCCTCGATGTAGAACGAGCACAACGTAATCTCATTAAAGTCATATATTTTAAGAAAATGACATTCTCTACTGAACATCTATATCATATGTCTGACCTACTAACAGTTAGGCAATTATACATCACACAAACGGTCCTAAAGAAACATACCACCTTACCATACGATCCTAGCATAATGAATAGAAGAAGAAAAGATATCGTCGCTAAAGTGCCAAGAACATACTCTGTATTTTCTAGTAGACAGTATAATAAACGTGCGGCTCATCTGTATAATGTACTAAATAGAGAACTTGAAATTTATAGCAAACTGTATTATGAATGCAAGAAATCTATAACAAAATGGCTACAACCTAAGAATTATGAAGAGACTGAAGAATTGTTAGAACACCTATCTTAATAAAAACCTTCACTAAATGTAATATAATTATTTATTTACACACATAAATGTAATAAAATAATATACACTGTTTATAATATTCAGGAGTACACACGCACACACACACACACACACACACACACACACACACACGCGCGCGCGCGCGCTCGCCATTTCGAACTGTTTAGATTACTCTGTTTTTGTTGTTGTTATTTTTGGATTTTTGTTTTATGTTATATATAGACACCTTAGGTACTATTACTTAATTACGAATAGTTAAGGAAGAGCGGTGCCTCCTGACACAGGCTTTTTCAAGCTTAAAAGGAGGCTCCAGCCAAATTGCAATCAAATGTTTAACCTATTTGGAGCAAATAAAGAACTTTTATTTTATTTTATTTTATTTATTAACTTATTAACATTATTGGAGAGATATAATATTATAAAGCTTCATTCGGAAACATTTATATTAGTTATGTGAACGAGTTCTGTCTATAGGTACATAATACAAAAAATGTGTAAGTGTAAAATTCCTGTTATTTTGAGTGAGTTTCCCCTTCGGTAATAGCTAAGTGATTCATTGCAATGAGGTTATTGTGGAAATTTCCCATGAATCATGGTAAAATTGCATTATAATACTATTGTGTTTTGAGGCTTCATTCCATACAATGATTACGTTCATTTAGTAAATTCTGCATAAACCAAATGGATTTTTAGAATTTCCTTATTATTCTTTACTTAGTATTCCTCCACTATAGAGACCCAAAAATAGACGTTACAAGTTTGAAGACTTTCTTTTTAATTTCCTAATATAATGTATTTTTTTCGAAAAGGTCTCACCATCAGATTTTTAACTAGCCGAATTTAGTATTACATACTTTTATAATTTCTTTGGTTTTTATGGTCCCGTATCCAACGGATGGCAACGAGACACTCTATCATTGAACTTCCGCCGTTTGTGTTTGACTGTCTGTCTGTACTAGTTTTAAATGACTGTAACTTTTGTTCTCTTTCATTATAATTTTCACAGAATATTGTTATTATTGACGGATATACGATACTAAGTAATAAAATTAACCATTAATTTAGTATCCTATAGGTTTTGATTCCCATGCGAGTGTACAAATATGCGGCATAAACGGCCGTATCTCTTGATTGCATTGGCATAGAAGTTTGATTTTTTCACAGCTT
This sequence comes from Coleophora deauratella, assembly GCA_958295455.1. Taxonomy (NCBI): domain Eukaryota; kingdom Metazoa; phylum Arthropoda; class Insecta; order Lepidoptera; family Coleophoridae; genus Coleophora; species Coleophora deauratella. Next base: position 6,212,621 of record OY282393.1, read on the forward strand.
CAAGGGATTGCAGGCTTGAGTATTTGATACGTATACTAGTTCCTGAAAAAAGGGTCTTGACAGACGGACAGACGGACAGATGGACAGACGGACAGACGGACAGACGGACAGATGGACAGACGGACAGACTGCGCCTAATTGAATCTTCATAGCAAAAACTTAATTAAAATATTGCTAGTCAAAACGGTCAGTCAACTTAACATATTAACGAGTATCTCCGATATCCCACGGTATTAACAGTTGCGTTTTTTGTGACGATGCACAACTTAATTCTCTACATTGTGAGTAGATTTCTGGATGCTACTAACATCAAATATTATTATTTTTTAAAATAAAACCGTTAATAGGAAAAAAAAATCTTTTTTCACGTTACGCTTGCGTTTTCGACTAGCGGTACATATCAATAAATGTTGTTTTAAACGCTCTATAATTTGACGTAAATAGCTTCACGGACGCATAGTTTATTCCGGGTTTTTTTTTCTTCTAAATAGAACATATCGACCGACTTTGATTTTTTTTCTCAAAAACTAGAAATAATTGACACTCGGGAGTCTTTGTCTGGTATTTAGAATATCGAAACGCATCGATCTCTAAGCTTAGCTCAAAATGTCCGATCCGAAGGGTTCTTGGCATACAGTGAGACGGTCAGACGGACAGACGGACAGACGGACGGGCAGCGAAGTGATCCTATAAGGGTTCTTTTCTTCCTTTTGAGGTACGGAACCCTAAAAATGGCATTCCGTTTACCCAGTGCAGGAAGGCTATTCACTGAAAAATCCGCATCATTTTCAGCGCTGGAAAAGCGATGAGATCGAAGTATCACCTTCATTTCAACATTTTCGTATTCAGTATTTTGACACTATAGAGTTGAATATTTGATAGCGTCATATAATTATAGACCAAGAGTTGAATGACAGTTTGTAAGACTGTTAAGGTAAACAAATAGTGCACAAAGCATTAAATATATACTTTTAGTATCAATTACTTTGTTGCACAATATTATTACAATACAGTATTATTTATAAGCTATGGGCAATGGATTCTTCTCATTTTTAGTGTCAGAAGAATACCTATACCCAATCATTTTAAATTTAAATAATTTGTCTTATTTTTTTCCATGATATTCTTTGTAATGTTAATATCATTTGCTTCATTCGCTGTTATATAAAAGAGCTACAAAACTCAAGTAGCTCGGTAAAGAGTTCAGTGGCTTTAGCTTCGCTTCGCTCGAGCGTGCTGTTTCAGAGAAAATCTTATTTCTTTTTGCTTTTTAAAACTAACTCATGCATAAAATTGGAAGTGTTTGATTTGAGATAGGATTTTTGTGCTACAAATCGTATGACTAAAATCTTTTTCCATTTAAACATAGGACTGATAGACTATGTAGGCTTAGTGTAGGGTCTGGCCACTTTTTGGTTATAAAAGCAAAAGCCAGAAGCTTTATTGGTTTAAAATAGAAATATCTTAATATTTTTTACTTGAACTTTTTCTCGATTAGATCATCAGTCATGCCTGAATGACTTTTACGTACTATTTTTATTTTTACATGCATAGGTAAGAAACGGTCACAATTCCCAATATAACGCTGCCTCTTTTGCAGTATTCTTAAGAAAATGTTAACTAAGTATAATTTAAGTAGTCTATCTACTTAAGTAGTTAAAATAATTACATAGTTTTCAACAATCCTCTGAATCTGTGTAAGTATTTCAATTTCCCTTTTGATCGAAACTACAAAACGGATACTAACAAGCGAGACACTAGACCCGAGTTTGAAGCTTCTTCAAACTTCTCACGCTGCTGACTGGACACGCTTTGTGCTAGTTCTATGGCCCTAGTAGAGCAAGTGCCCCTTCTGACTTGGCACACCAAGTGTTACTACAGACAGCGGGAAGATTTTGAACTAATACCTATAGAAAAAATATCTTTGCCTCTGCTATTAGTAATCGTATAGAGTAAACGCTTAAAGATTAGACTAGCTAAATATAAGGTGTTTTAGCATCGATATTGACATTAAAAAAATAATGCGATTTCCTTTCGATGCCATCCTTCATTTAATTAACATCGTCAATTTATTACATAATACAACAACAGATTAGCAGTTTAGTATACTACCATAGAGTTGACGTAGATTTAAGTATAAGCGATACTTAAGTGTTTAAACAACAGTTCAACTTAACATTTTGATTGTTTTGAAGTGTATCTTTTTCTTTTTGAAACGTCCTTATCAATGTTATAAATGTGAATGTGAGTTTGTTTGTCATTCTTCCACGTCGCAAAAGAGCAACGGATGTACATGATTTATTGCACATAGACCTACTGAGACAATTGTGATGCGCAAATCTACGATCTATTTAATTTATTTGGCGTTATACGTAAAGTGAGCTATTGTTTGACAATAAACGTTTACCTTAAAATAGCAAAGTTGACCTCTCCATTTCATCATAGGGACGTCAGATAAAGACAGTTGCTTTAGTTATAAATAGCACGTGACATATGATGGATAATCTGGAAAGACGCCGAAGTGAACCACAACCAAGCCCTTTGCAAAGCTTTAAAGCTCGTAACGTTCGCAATGCACCCTGTTATGTATATCAGCAATGTGATTTAAAACTAAAAATCGCTAATTTAGCTCCAAAATTCCATGGTTTTATCGTTTATCATAGTTTTGTATGGCGGGCACATAGTTTCCGGTAAAGCGGGCACCGGACGGCTGGAGAGGCTGGCCTGGTGCCAGGTACAACGCTAAACTGCTACAGTCACCAAATAAAATGTGTAATGTGTTTCCCTTGTCGTCGAAATTGCAAAATTACAACCTACTTTCTCTACTTATCTTAGTTTGGCAGCGTTTTAGTTCAAGACTCGAAGCTAGGTAAACCTGTGAAAGTTGTATCCAAAAAAGTGATAAAAATTTTTACTTATGCAAATATTAATGAAATACTTATATTTTTATCGATTTACTGACTATATTTTCGTATTTTTTATTATTATCATAGCAGGATAACTACTAAAATAAAAGGTATCAGTCAAGGAAATGCGGCTTCTCAGGAATAAACAAAAAAAATATCTTCGTTACCTCATCATGTAATCATCCAGAGTGAAGATTAATCCTGCTTGAAATCTCGAAAACGTTCATGCGTGTATTTATATCCATATAAAAGATTTACCTACCAAAACAACATAGGCTGTAGTGGCTCTCCAATAGCACCACCCCATCTATTCCATTGTATTAAGAGGCGAACTGGTTGATGGCCAGCACTTCCGTGAATACTGTAGGTACCACCATGGTACCACCATAATGAGATCGCCAATTCGCCTGCCTAGTGTGGAGATTACGGCAAAACCCAACATTTGGGGGAGGCCCATGTCCAGTCGTGGACGTCTTGTAGCTGTTGACAACAAAACGAACTTTGTAGTCCAAAGAAGATTTCCAACAAACTCCTTGCCGCTTTAATAAAAATTTATACAATTTACAGAAAATTGTTTTGCCGACAGTACCCTGACTTGCAACCGACTCAGCTGAACCACCATCATGGCATATAACTTGTACTAGTTAACGCTAGCTCGGTTAGTATTGTAAGCATTAGCTACATGATTAAGGCGTAGACGACATTTTATTGAAAATTTATTCTACCACTAATTTAGCGATAAAATTAAATTTTCAATTCAGTTACGCGTAAAATGTTACTTTACCACAGTATTTCAGTATATAGGGTGACTTTAAATTAGTTCTTGATACGAAAGGCTATGCATGTGCTTATGATAACAAACAACTTTAGATTTTTTTAAATATAAAAAATAATTCTGGAAAAGTCAGTGTCGTTAATAAATGTTATATAAAAAGCTGGTAGTTGCTTTATCATTTTCCCGGAATTTGTAATTATGTCTCACGTGGGAATAAAAAATATTAAAAATGAAGTGTAGCGCCTTATTCTAGGTGGTTTGGGTTCTATTTAAGCAATTTCAAAAGGTTTTGAGCATGCGTGTCTCTGCGATTGTTTACCTACTGGATGGATTGGAGATAAACTTTTTTAAAGACATGCAAGAATTTTAGCTAGGATTGTATGGTTCTCGAAGTTTAATATTTTAAAAATAGCACTCCAATACTCGTTGATGTCTTTTGTATGGCCTTCAATTAACCATTGCATTTCAATTAATCTACGGTAATATTCTTTTGCTAGTACAATAAAGCAATCATAAAAGAGTGTGGCCTGCAACGAAATTGTTTTTTTTTTTTATGTGATATGTTTTGAGATTTGTATAATTTTAGTAATTAAAAATGTTTTTGGACTCTTCATACAAGGTTGGTTAATCAACGTGATCAATCTGTATGAGAATTTCTCTAAGAATCTATTACAATCATATATATATTTTTTTAAATTCTAAAAAAAATATATATGATTGTAATAGATTCTTAGAGAAAGTTGTTCAGTTTCACGAGTAGAAGACACAATCGACGTAAACGAAAAAAAAACTGCGTCTATTTTTTTGTTATTAATGTTACACTATGTATCTCAGGCTCATATATTATAATATTTAAAATTGTCTTATGGAACTTCAGGTCTATTATACAATAATTAATAGGAATTTGTATGTTAACATAAATATGACAGTATGTTCCTTAAATAAATGAAATTAAATAAAAATGTCAGATTTGCTCCGTAGTGGAGATAGTGATTTCATTATATCTTCAGCCACAGAATAGCCATCCCAATAGTATAAGTCTTAAGCTGAAAAACATTCCCGAAGGACCACTTACTATAAGTAGGCCCCACACTAAGTAGGGGTAATCAGATAGTCCTGATCGGTTTTTGGACAAATCTAAAAGAAAATTGATTGACCAGAAATTCCACTGGGAATGTAATTTGGTTTCCTTTGTTAAGAGGAAACAGAAGTTACTTATACAGGGTGAAACAAAAAGGTGTGGTAATACTTCAAGGTGGGCTTATATTCAACAACTTTTGTTCTACAACTTTGTTGAAACTTTTCAAACAAAGCGATCAGCTGGCGAGCCAAGTTTGTATGAAAAGTCCAAATTTTTTTTGCGACTTAAACGAAGTTGTAGAACAAAAGTTGTTCAGTTTGATGAGAAGAAGCCCACCTGAAGTATTACCACACCTTTTTGTTACACCTGTATAATATAAGGCGAATTTGAAATCCCTCTGATGTAACTATTATAGTAAACAAGTATTCCCAATTAAAGAGGTTTAAGAAAAAAAAAATTTTTTTAGCCCCGGAATTTATAGAGGGTTGATTCCTACAAACACCTTTTTTTAGATTTCTAATGATTACCGCCCAAGGTTCCACCAATAGGACTTTTAGTTAATAGCGGAATATGGCCTAGAACTAGAACTGCCCTCATTAGGAGGCTAAGTATATGGAGTTTCCATGTATTTTGCGGCCTTCTTTCTTATGAGAGCAGAGAAGAACCCCGGGCCGTAGATAACATAGAAAAACTAAATTAAAAAAACCGGCCAAGTGCGAGTCGGACTCGCGCACCGAGGCTTCCGTATAAATTCATAATCACACAGGTCTTGAACTCTATATCAAATACCATTTAGTTACATCACAAAAAAAAAATTGATGTAAATACAAGTTTATAGTTTTCGGACTTTTCCCTTTACTTGTGCTATAAGACATTGCTGTTAGCCAAACATGATTCTAGGTCAACGGAAAGTACCCTATAGGTTTTGATTCCCATGCGAGTGTCCAAATATGCGGCATAAACGGCTGTATCTCTTGATTGCGTAGGCATAGAAGTTTGTTATTTTTACAGCTTCAAGGGATTGCAGGCCTCAGTATTTGATATAAATTTCAACTTTCTACCTCCACGCGTTCCTGAGAAAAAGGGTCTTGACAGACAGACAGACGGACAGACGGACAACGAAGTGATCCTATAAGGGTTCCTTTTGAGGTATGGAACCTTGAAAACGACCTTGGGTCTGAATGACTATACTGACATCTGGTACTTCGAGAAGGCCTTAGGAGGACACCGTAGCTCTCGAAAGGGTGGATCAATTCGAATGCGGTTTGTTTTAAAAAAAGTTTTTATTGCGGTAGTTCTTGGCTGTGTGATGAATATATTGAGTTATTTAAGTTTAACTTTTAGGAATTACACAATTTTTAGTTTTGTTAGACAGAAACGAATTTGGCTCCATTTTGAGTTTAAAATTAATCCGCAGTTTGCAAATTTCTGTTAAATTATTATTTAGTTAGATGATTTAGAAATGACGATTTAACAAACGATAACATCGTCACACGTTAAGGGGCAGGGAGGAGGTCAACGCTCTTCGTTGTAACAATGGATAGGGGGGAGTCATAAACGTTGTGACGTCACATAATAAATAATAAAAAATATATGATTTTGGAATTTCTGTTTTCATTTATTCAATTTTGGGCGAAAAATGGCAAAATATGTGACGTCACACCAGGGAGGGGGTGGTCCCACAATTGTAACTATCTGTGGGTCCTCGGGACTCTCGGGGGGTCCAAAAATCATGAAATTCGTGTGACGTAATTTATGGATGGCTGAAAAAAAAGAATTTTAATTTATATGAATAATCAAAATGTTTCAAATCATAGCTCAGAGAATCTGAATTTGGGACTAGATGACTGCCCCAATGATTCTCCTCGGATATTCATTTATGCTCCTGAACAATCAATAAATATGATTAGTTGTAACGTTCACCCCTGTTTGACAAAGGGAAAATATGCAAAATAAAATAAATAAATAAACACCTAAAAATCGTTTGGCCAGATCGTCTAGTAAGGAACCCACGCTGTGTTAAAGTAACTCAGAATCTTTTAGAGTGTCAATGGTAACTTAAATAGGTAAGATTTGGTAGTAAAAATGGTATAAAAAATTTCCTTTTTTTTTAAACCTAAAAATATTTAAGATTATTAGTTAATTAATTTTAGAGCAGTCTTATGGAACCGTAGCTTAAATTAGGGCGTTATTTTACTATCATGAAGCTTTGAAATTATGAAATGTAAGTATTTAAACTACTGCGAGCAATGTATAAGCCATAGACCTATACACCACTAAAGTCCGCAATCCTAAAAGGATTGCGGGAGGATACACCATTACCTCCCCTCATCCTCTGCCATACTAATACCATCCAACGCGGACAACAACAATGAAATTAAATAAACTTCATGAAAGTTGAACGCCTGAAGAGTCAAAATGAAGTAAAACAATACCTAAAGATTGTTTTACTTCTAGTTTAAGAAATTCAGTTAAATGAATTCCCATTATGTTAGAAATTAGTTCAAAACCATACACACTATAAATACAATACACTAATATGTCTTTGTGATTCAAGCAGCTAGGATTAAATATAAATTATAAGTTTTGGGAGTAAATAATATTACTCATACTATATGTTTCAGATAGTCAGGCTAAATAGTAAATCATAAACCAAAGTTCAGATATAAGGACATGAATGCAGAATCGATACCCTACTTGGTACCAAATATTGTCTACTCTCTGGAAGTATTAAATCTGTACTACGACAGAATTATTTGTTAAAATTAGAAACAGATACAAGTTGCACTTCATAAGTTTACAACACCATAACGATTAATCACCCAAGTGATATAACTAGTAGTCTGCTGTAACTCATAGTGATCCAACAGCGTACTCTCTTTCGCAGCACCACTAATGACCACAGGGAAGACTACAGCCATCACAGCATGATCAACATTTAGTTAAGTACAAAAGGTTAAAGTTGCAAACCACAAAGTAAATCAGCACAAGATTAATTCGTAATAATTTCAAAGATAAGGTAATATCCATCTTTAGTTAATAGCAATCCAACAGCGCATTCTCTTCGCAGCATCACTAATAACCACAGTGACTCACTTAAGAGTAGTCGTAGACCAAAGCCATTACAGCATTATAATAATTTAAATTGAAACTACTTCTTGAGTAGATTTGTTTAATATGTATTAGGATTCCTGTATGTATTAAGAGTTCAATGGTTCTTGGTAACCAAGCAGAATAAGGACATTGCAAAAATTTCCATAACTTCAGCCACTTTGCATTGTTATATAAAATATAGTTATCAAAAAAACCCTCTGGTTGCTATAAATATCCACAGTTTAGTCAGAAGTTTAAAGACATAGGCCTATTAAAATAAGTTAATAAATAGTTTTATTTTACTCCTGATAAACCAAATTAAGCCTCTGCTTATCTCAACAATTAAGTTGAAATGATTTGCTTTACCATCAACCTTTCATTAGCAATTTAGCCATTAGGCTTACCATTAGATGTATTAGGACATAAACCACTTCTTTTGATCAGCATAATCAACATCATCTAAACTCAATGGTGTATAACACCTACCACTTAACACAGAATGTTGGTATATTAGGTAGACTCGCACAACCCCCATAGTATTAACACACAAATATCACATTAAATACAGTCAACACAATCACAGTTAACGTAAAGAAAACATACCTGTGTATCTTCAAACCTCTGAAGCTTCTAGGCTCAACTCGTGGTTGTCGCTACTGCTCCTCTCGAAGGACCGCCTGAGCCACCCCTAACCAGGGGAAGGCACCAACCCTCGTAGGCACCGACACCAAGTAGACTACCTCGCACTCATGTACTGACTAACACCTTTTGCAAATAATCACCTACTGATCACTCCCGACTTGAGGTTACTTCCCTCACTTATTAATCGAACACCATTACTGGCGTATTACCGAACACTGCCTAACAACTTTCACTCGCGTACTGGAGAACTTCCCTCTCCGAGATCCGAACACTGACTAATCTCTCGAACATGCATCGTCCTCTTTTATACAAAACCTCTGTCTTAAATAAGTTGGACATTTTGTCCAACTAACCTGGGACATGTCCAAACAGTTTCAGACAAATGTCCAAAACTTCTTGGACATGAGAATTCTAGTATGATTTACTACTTACATTACTCTTAAACTTTTATTAACTTTATTAACCAATATGGTAACAGTGGCTGAGCGATTAATGCTCATAACCGACCCCAGGGTCATGTGTTCAACTCCCACCCATGGTAAATATCCCCATGACAAGCAGATTCATTCGCTCAGTGTCTCATTGCATTCATCCTTAGTTTTGTCTGCATTTTAACAGTCATATGTTTATTATCAATCAGTCTCCAGCTTCCACAACTCAGGGAATTCCAACCTAGGGCCAGAAATCCATGCACAGCTTAACTCACATATTTATTAGCTATTATTATAAGAAAATCTATTTTGTGACGATCAGGATTGATTCGTTACATAGTCCACAAATAATTTACTGAAGGAACACCTTTGAGAAACTCTTAAGCTTGTTTAGAATTTAAGGCACAGTCTAAGCGCGGTCTTAAGTTCCTAAGTCAGCTGAATACCAGCACTAAATGCTAGTATTTACGTAGGTGAGTAAGCGCTCCGAAGCTCTGAACTTACACTTACACGTCTTATAAACTAGCACACCCAAGTTTATTTACTTGGTAAAATACTTAAGAAGTTAAACTGAATTGGATTGAATAGTTATAAATATTCAAATACGAGTGGGTTTACATAAGACATTTTGATCATTATCTTTCCCAACTTACTAAAAAAAACTGAAGCTTGTTTTAAATATTTTCAAGATATTTTAAGCACATTAACATTTTATTTTGTATTTGAATAGAGTATCATGTAGGTAGATTTCTTAAATTAGCGCATTTACTAGAAGAAAATAAAACACGCTTCTGTTAAGTAGTTATTAGACTTTCCTGAATTTAAGAAGCTTAACTAGATTTACGTCAGGATGGCCTAATATCGTATATGATTTTGTTTAGGACAGAGGTGTAACTATTTTTAAAAATTTCCGAGTATATAAAGAGGTATATACAATTTTATAAAAGGTACAGTAAGGTACAATGTAGGTACATGTATTCTAGAAAAAAAACCATTCGAATCGCCGAGGTACACCCGCCATCCTGACGCACATCTAGTTAGGCTTCCTAAATTCAGGAAAGTGTAATAACTACTTTAGAAATTCTTTCTTTATTAAAATTTAGCGAACCTGAAAGTAAACAAGTTGTTTTCGAAGAATCTTTTGATTTAAAATGTAAAAGGATTTTGTATCGAGAAAAGTTTATCCATTACGAGATTAGGGGCTTATTCAATTAGCGACGGATGATTAATTAAATTAAGGGGCGAGATGGTTGCCAACACAAACAAATAGATAATACTGTACAGTTTTGCATTTGTTAAATGTAGGTCACGAGACAATATAATACACAAGTACATATGTATACAAGGTCTAACAAAATCAGCTGAAACTATTTAACTTTCATGAAACTGAAAAACTTTCCCTAAGGAACCAATAGTCAATATGCGCAAAGAATTTTGGTCTTCCAATACTAAGTTGGCCGATCAGGTAACCGACTTGTTAGAAAAAACCTTTTTTATGACGAATTGACTATGGGTTCCTTGGGGAAAGTTGTTCAGTTTCATGAGTAGAAGCCTCAGTTTAAATATTGTAGTTACAGCTGATTTTAATAGACCTTTTATGTCGTCTATTGTTTATCTAACCGACGACGTATCTGTTAAAGTTCTCACAAAACGCCTATCTGTTATGGTTAGGTATTATATTTCAGTAAATAATTTATTTCTGGAAAGTATACGCCAATGAAAAGTTTTTCATTTTCTGATGAACTCCTCGATCAGACCCTTACCAATTCAAATGAGACCACGACGTAATTATCCTCTTTCACAGGAAAATGAATAAATTTCGAAAAGGATTAATATTTAACTTCATTTTGCGTGGACAATGGACATATAAAACAAATCGAGTTTCATTTATTTTACGACAAATATCCAGTAAAATAATATGCGACGACATAACGTCTGAAAAGGGCAATACAGAACTGCATTTTGACCAGGAATACATTGTTACCAGTGTGGTTCATAAACATAGAAACATCCAGCTGATGTCTGTCGCTTTCTTATAAGTAAGCAAGATAAAATAAAAACGTTGTGTGCACCGTAGAAGAATTATATTATTATATTTCTGGCATCACTTAGTTAGTGGTAAACTGAGATTGTTAATAAGAATATTTAGTATTATATTAAGTTCGAATTAAGATTCAAAATACCAACACAGGAATAATTTATACCATATATCAGACTTCTCTGTTAAATTATTATTTTATTTTATTTACCAAACAAAACTTGTTTTTTCTGCTTCGTGATTCCAAAAATATGAAAAAATATACATCTGAAGAATTCTTTGGAATATTATTAAAGGCAGAGGAGTTGTGAACTCACGTAGGTAAGTAAAGTAATACATTTATCTTAGTAATTCAATCACACCATCACGTAACTCGGCAAGATTAAATTTGGAAATAAAATATCGAGTCGACAGGTCCCTGATTAGCTGCTGCGAGGCGGAAAATAAAGTCAGAGGAGCCTGAAAGATAAAGATACCTTGCACAGATACGGTGGCTTGCTGAACTTGTATTCGGCACTGTACGCTGTTTCGAAGTGGAGTTTTACTTTGTTGATTGTGTTAGCTCTGGATAGAAATAGTTTTATTGAGGTTAGGTCGGGATTTAATCCGTGTTATCATCATTGTTCTTTTTTGATTCAATACAACGCCTTTACAACGACTCTTGGTGTTATTTTCACGCAGCGAAGCTGACATTGTTAAAGTGGCTTTTCCACATACACTGTAGAAAGATTCTACTTGGTAGAAAAAAATGAAATTTAAAAGAATGAATGCAGCATCTATCCAAATAAAACTATTACTTTATACTCTACGTAATTTTTTCGGCCTTGATGTGTATGTAAAACTTTTAAAATAATTAACCAATTTTGTATGATGTATAGCTCGATATAGATTACTAAGTGTGTTTCTGCTTGAAAGTACACGCCACGTTAACACCTTATACCTATTGTCTCCATTTCTGGAGAATGGGTCATTCTTCTTCTTCTTTATATCATGTGGCACATTTAACCGTTCTATCCACAAGGCATAGACGGCGGTTGCCTGGCGATTCTTATACCTCGGGAAGGTTAGGCCATACTCCGCATACGCCAACACTAGATTGGTAGAGTTTGTGGGGCTAGTGCCCAACTCCAGTGTCAGAAGCTTTAAAAAGCCGTCCGTGTGCATGATATGGCTAAGCGACTATCATCTGTGATAGCAACCTAGGCTGAATGTTCCTTGCGAATCATGAAAAGTTTATTTTTAACCAAATTACATTTAAAAAAATTAAAGCGATTTAAAAGGAGTTATAACTGTTTTGGCCTTTGAAGTCGCTTTTAAGGATATATAGGTTGGCTTTAAATTCGTTCTTAATACGAAAGGCTATGCATGTACCCATGATAACAAACAACTTTCCCTAAGGAACCCATAATAAAATCGCAAAAATAATGTTTTACTCTCCATACAAATCGATCAACTGACCGGTTAAATTAGTATGAAGTGTCAATCTTGAATTTGAATTGAAAACAATTTATTTTTCATCGCATAGAACTAGTCAAATATCGGGGTTACACAGACGATTTAAACGAGATATGTAAGTATTTAGAATGTTTTTAAGTATCTAGTACCGAGAATACTGAAAACCACTGTTAGCTAAAAATCTATGCTTTCATCATAAGTTGTATTCAAAAAAAAAACATAGCTTTTCTTAGTAAGGAACCTTGATTAACTCGACAGATAAAATATCGTATTACTACTGCGTTGCGTGACTGTCTCTGACGAGTGCTCGTAATCAATGTACATTCCGAAGTAAACTTTAATTAGAAAGGCTCTGGCTCTGTCAAACATATAAACTTTCAACCGAAAAGCATCACTCTCCTTCTGAGATAGTAGGGTAATAATAACCTAATCTAACTAATTCGTTGGGGAAGCTTGGTAAGCCCGCTTCCATCTTTCGATATTATCCCGAAAAACTCGAGGGTTCCCACAGGAATGCTTAAAAACTTAAAATTTCCGCGCCACCTTAACATTTTCGTTCTCTCTGGACCCAATTCTGAAGTCCACGCAGACGAAGTCACGGACGGAAGCTAGTGGATAAAAAAAATCTAAGCAATTAACAAAAAATATTCCTATCCTATATTAATCCGGGAATCAAGACTAATCTAAATCCGTCGGGCAGTTTTGGCTACAAACAGGGGCGGTAACAATGTAACGGACATACATAAATACAGCCGGAAGACATTACCCTTCGCTGGGGCAGTCGGGTAAATACATTAGAATGCTTAAGAGGCGTAGTCAGTTATCTATTGTCAATTAAAGCTACCCTTATCAATAAGAGGACGGCTTGAGGAAGGTACTTCCATTACAAGTCCAAGCTTTTCTCAGCGAAGAGTGACAGAAAACTTTGACGTTTCGGGTCTCATTTGCTTTCTCCTGTGGATTTACCGCGTGAACACTCACAAAATTACGATTTAAACTTACATATTCTAAGTTTGACCTTCCTGATTTACTGTTTGATTGGTAACAATATTTAACTACATAGAATCAAGCATTATGAATTATGATTATACAGGTGTTAAAAAAGTGCGTTTGAGATCTTAAGTGGTGGTTACTCAGAATCAAATATTGAATACAGGATAAATATTTAAAAAATACGTTCTACAACTTTAAAGAGAAAACGGATAAGTGCAAGTCTAAATTCCACACTGAAGGTTACATACAAACAAATTATGAAAGCACCGAACATTGTTCTAACGAAAAGATAAATCCTCCAACTGCAAATGTAACTTTGTACTCACAATATTTAGAGATTTACCATGTTATTTTAAGACCAGTTTTATAGGTTTTCCTGTAAATTGTCAGCAAAAAAAAAAATTTTTTTTGAAAACTTTACGTTCAGTGATTTTGGATCAATTTTCATCAATTTTCTTAAATAACATTAAAACAACAAGCCCTTATATTGATATGTCACACGGTACAGTTCGGTATGGTACAGTACAATATTTCTAAGGTAATCATTTTCTGAGGTTTATGTTACACGTCCGTGTTTGGGGCACAAAAGTGCCACATTTCAATTTCAGCTTCAGCCTATAGATTCCAAGCATATATTGACCGTGACAGATGGACAGAGAGATAGACAGGCACTCGTCTTTATATTGACGTGGAGGTTGGACGAAAGTTTTCTTATTGAAAGTAAAACAAAACAATAAGAAAAACAACACAAATTAAATAAAACAAAGAAAAAAATATACCTAACAATATTTTTAGCTAGCATAAGTTTGAACTGTACTTTGATGTTTGTATGCATTTATTAATATAAACATTAATATTTTTTTTACCTTGGTAGGTAAAGAATTAGAGCCACACAGTGTAGTCTGTAGAAAATTTCTCATTTTTAAACGTTTTGCTAGCTCATTTTGTCATATCATAAGTCAAAATGAGGCAGTTTTATTAGATAAGCACCAATTTATTTCAGTTACGATCTCACTATATTCTGAACAAAAAATATGACTATTATATTTTTTCCTTAACAGAAAAATGAATTGAGAAACTCCAAATATTGTATAAGCTATAATATTCCTTCATAATAATAATTGTTGTGGAGAATATAGGTCAGACAGCAGGAAGCTGTTTATTAATATTTTGGTGAAAAATTCCGCCGTAAACGAGACAATATTGCAAGCTATTTATAACGGAAGATACAGGGGTTCAATAAAGATATTGTTATTTACTAAGCAACTTTAATAACATAATTATTTAATAAATAATAAAAAACACCGAGTATATAACACTTAGTATTTCGTCAATATAATTATATCAAAATAGGTAAATCCTTGCACACAAAAATCCATACAATCGGTTACAGACAGTTATAAATAAAATAATATAAATACTGGTAGGTTTCTGTAAATATTAAATACAATACACACATTCAAAAAAACATAACCTTCCGATTGGGCTCTCGGGATAAAAATTTGTTCGTTTTTTTTTTAATTTCGAAAGTGATATCAACGAGAAGCAAACAAAGAAATCATAATGAAATCTGTGACGAGAACCTACCTATTATGGCTACAGTTAAGACGATTTTCCTATGGAAATAATTGACAACGCTAAACACGTTAAAAAACAGCTGACTTTAATTGTAACAACAGCAATTTGCTGTTGTTTTCGTTTTTGTTAATTTCCTAAAAATGATTATCATAGAAACAAAGATACGTTGCTTCCATACTAAAATTATACGCATTTCATCTCTATTGTGGTTAACAACTCATATTGTCCCGACTGACTGCAGGGGCACGGGTCACTTCCCAAACCTCGAGAAGGTTCGGCCATACTCCACACACGGGGGGGGCAAGTCCGGATTGGTGGAGGTTGTGAGGCTAGTAGCAAACCCCAGTGTCAGAAGTTTTTAAGCCGCCTATAAGGCCTCTGACATGGCTTAACGACTGCCATCTAGTGATAGAAGCCGGCACCAACGGCTTAACGTCACGGAAACGGTTGAGAAAAATGCCACTAATAGCCAAACCCATCCAGGTTTTGGCCATGTCTGCAGTCAGTTAATCTGCGTGATCGACATAACCAAGCAAGCCGCACTGAGCCACGACCGCTTCTATTACGCCTATCGGATTAGAGAGAGATAGATAGTGCATATTTCGTATCTATATCTTCTACTATTTTTCCGGCTTGACTCAGGCGAACGATCGAAGTGTACAAGATGGACCAAGATCCGTCTTCTTCAAGCCGACCTTCGACCTCCTAAGTGAACCACACCCAAGTCTTATCTTCATCATCTAATGGACTTACAGCCAAATCTTGGACGTTCGACGATCAGCATGTGTAACACGGCGTACGGCCTACAGCCTACAGCTTATAATCACGGCGTACGGAAGTGCACAACTACAAAAATATTCCACGCACAAACTACATATGCGACATGCGTTCTTAGTATAATTTTTCAGAGTTGCTTCTTAGTCATATTCACATTTTTATAACGAAGCTGCTCGATAAGCTGATGGCTTATTCAGTTTCCCGCTTTTGCTTATTGTAAAACAGATAAAAAGGCTAGAAATTTCATATTACAAACCACACTCAAAACCTCAAAAACATTGCACCAAAATATATTCGCAGTTTCACGTTACATTTTAAAAAGCTATTTCCAGAATTTAAATTCAAAGGCAACTTTTCACAATTTAAAATCCGCGTAAAAGTAAAGGAAAAAAATTAGAGAATCCTACATCTCTGAATATTTCCGTAAATTGTAAACAAAATGGGCGTAGAGAAAGCAACAAAGGAAGAAGAATTTAATATCACCGCGCAGCGTGCTCGTAACAATTTGTTTTTCTTCCCACAAGCGCTCTTTATGCAGGAGCCACATACTTTCCAACTTTTTCAACGTTTGTTTATCTGTCACGCCTTGGGGACAGGCGGGCTCAAAATTTCATGACAGAGTTTCCCACTTAAGAGGTCCTTATACAAAGGGAATTACTGGGAATTACTTTTTGTCTCTCTAGTTTTGCGTTCTGATTTAATTTTTCTATTCATTTCGGGCAATATTTTTTTCCCGTGAAAACTTTTAAGAGTCCATATGTTTCAGCCGTTTAATATAAAAGCCTTAAGTCGTTATTGTCTATGGTTTACATGATAATAATTATAGTCAAAAACTCTGTGCTGATTCCATTTCTACTTATACCACAGAGTACTGAAATATACTCGAAATAATATAACATCACACCCTGATACAGATAAAATAAATCAGTTCAACATACGAAATTTAGTCCTGCCTCGGTGGAAATAGAGTCCACGACCCTGGAATCAAAACACGAAAAGTGATAAAAAATACTCATGACATTCGAGTTAATATAATGCATTCATCTCATTTGTCTCAATTTAGGCACTACATTGGCTTAAAAAGCACACATTGTGAAAAATATTATAATGTAATTTAAAATAAACTTGTGGTGGTTTCATCGCAATCGTTTCCATTAGGAAGGTACCTATTTCAAAGTGTGTCGATTGAGAGTCCAATATCGTGTGTCAGTTAAGCGTCATGTGAATGAATGAGATTATCCTGGATGTGGCATATCAAAAATTTCAATGCGATATTTGAGAAGTTCTGTTAGACGACTGCGAGTATCCACATTTATTTTTGTGAGGTACTGGACACATAAAATTTATAGAGATTTTGATCCTATTGATAGCAATAATATATACATTTCCGCAAGGTTTTTGAATTAATTCAAAATTAAAAAAAACGTAAAATTACTATATTTATGTTTGTGTGTCCTTTTTTGTGTCAAATAATATTGTTACCTTTCAATACTGAGCTTTATCTTTTTGGTTAATGTTTATCTGCATGCAAAAGGGTCAGTAAATAACAAACAATAATAAGCCTCACGTTATGACCTGACTTTTTATGCACTTTTAAAAATATTAATGATTTTTTAAGAAAATAATTAATTTTATTTAAATCTTATTTGTTTTGACGTATTCTACATTTCTGGGTCATTTAACTTCTTAGAATTAGTCGTGGGCGAAAACCTTTTTTCGAATATTTATAAAAAATATACTAAGTTAATGTTATATTTCTCAGGATAACCTCTTCAACCATAAATTATTCTATCATGTTTATTAACAAAAGAATTTGAAAAAGCCATTAAAGCATTTAGGCTATACTGTTATGCTTAATAAAGTTATACAGGTTGGAAGAAGAAGAAGAAGAAGAAGAAGAAGAAGAAGAAGAAGAAGAAGAAAGTAGGGTAGTCTATTAATTTTATGCACAGTTTATTGCACATAAGTCAATCTGAGGAAATTGATGCTTGATAAAATAATATCGACCGTAACGCTACTCATTTTAAGTTCAGATCAGTGTGGGTACCATCGCGGCGGTTACGTCGAAGCCGAACGCAAAATTCTCGATATTTCGATGTTTTTAATACTTTTCAAAAATGATAAATAAAACGTGTAAGTTAAAATGAAGGTACTAAAATTACCGATTTTTGTGTGTTGGTTTCAACATAAACAAATGTTTTGTTTCCGAGAGAATTTGCAATTAATACAAAATACACCCTCCCAAAAAAAGGCGCCCGGTGCACTAGGACCTGTTCCTACAAACTTAACTTTGGCGTTGGAAAACTGTTGTCCCCATACATCGACATAGGTCGCTATCAATTTAGCAACCGCAAAAAATAAAATAGTTTGTGATTTATCTACAAATTTACGGTTTTCGGATTTCTTACTTTACTTGTGCTATAAGACCTTCCTTCTTGCCAAATTTCATGATTCTAGGTCAACGGGAAGTACTCCATAGTTTTTGATTCCCTTGTGAGCGTCAAAATATGCGGCATAAACACCGTATCTTTTGATTGCGTCGACTTAGATGTTTGATTTTTTCACAGATCCAAGGGATTGCAGATCTGAGTATTTGATATTAATTTTAAGTAGATTAGTCTACGCGTTCCTGAGAAAAAGGGTCTTGACAGACAGACAGACGGACAGACGAGATGGAAGGACAACGAAGTGATCCTATAAGGGTTCCTCTTATCCTTTTGAGGTACGAAACCCTAAAAACGTATTGCTACGAATACATACAAACATACGAAGGTTCAAAGGAAAGAAGAAGTTCTAAGAACCAAAGATTCACCTCTTTAGACGTAACTGCAGAGACCTACACGAGTTATTCTGTGCTATTATAGATCACAGTGGCTTCTACTCATGAAACTGAGCAACTTTCCCCGATAACCAATGGTCAATTCGCAAAACAATTTTGGACATCTCCATACAAAGTAGGCCGATCAGTACGAAAGGTTAAACAAATTTTTGCGGATTGACCATTCGTCATGAATAGAAGCCACTATAAAGTTTTGGTGGAGGACTCAAAAAAAACCCTGTATGTGACATCTCCAGGGAGCATGTGAATATGTAGATAGATAGCTCGGAACAGATCCGAATGGAAAAAGTAGTCTCGGCCCTATGCAGCCCTAATACATAGGTGTTACAGGACCTAAAGATTTATCGCACTTATTGGTAACTACCCATATCATTCCGACTGCCGGGACACGGGTGTTTTCCTTCTTATATCTCGAGAATGAAAGCTATTATAGTTCATTCCAATAAAAAAAAAGCAAAAGGCAAACAAGGCATCTGACGTTGACATGAGTCAGTTTCATAGTAAGTTTGTTTACCTTTTGCTTTTTTTTGATTGGAATGAACTATAGATTCTGACTGAAAAAAAATATTGAGTAAATATTTATTCTTTACGAATTAAACAAATTCCCACAGTATACAATAAAAAACAAACGCCTGCTCTCACTCTGTCGTTGACTTGAAGCGCTCGTCTCCAGAGTAACTGACGTGTATACAAATTGTGAATACGTGTTTTTTTCCTTTTCAAAAGAAAAAAATCTAATCTCGTGGCTATTTATTTACGTACAGATATTTATTTTTCTTGTAAAATGTTTTTGATACGAAATACGGGTTTCATTTGTGGCCGCGACTGGTGATAGACAGTTCGCGTAAATCGAATTGAGGACTCAAATACCTACAACTTGAATATCGAGAAGATTATTGGTACAGCTGAAAGGTTTTTGATTGAATACCTACTTATTACAGAGTCTGTTATAATACTCATGAAAATAGATAGGTATTATAGGTTATTTATTTTCTACCTCATCAAACACTTTGGCTCAATTTAACGTTACCAAAATAGCTATATGTACCGGTACATTATACAGAATGTTACAAAAGTGCGTTTGATAAGGGGTTACTCAGAATCAAGTACAGAATACAGGAAAAATATTGAAAAAATCCTGTTTACATTTTTTTTAAATTTTCCCATACAAATTCTGAATTCACTATTCCGATTTAGTACGGGAAACTGAAAAAAAATTAAAACATATTTTTTCTAATGATTTGTGTTCCTAATTTTAAATTTAAATAATAAAATATCTAAATAAGCAATTAGTATACATACCCTTTGATTCTAACTCTACACAAGTAAGCTGCCTCGTCGATAACAGGTAATTTGTGAAATATCCTAGTCCTAGGTAAAGTGAATTTTAGTCTCTTACTTTGATACCACTCGACCTTAATCCTTCGATTGGCAGCTACCGGCTGCAGCTCCTCAAAGTCCTGCACCTCCCTCCTCAAAAACCATGCAAATCAAGAAATTCCCATATACAGATACAGGCTTTACAGGTAGGTACCGGTTTATACAATATGAAGCAGTAAAGTTTTATTTGCAAGATTTATTGTTGACCCGCTTCCCTCTTGTAATCTAACGTTAATTCAACTACTTGTCACTTTACGACTTTTTCGGGAAATTGAACGGAGTTATTACAGTTATTCTGTGACATTCCTACGTTTTCGGATATGGGTACGTACCTGACCGAGTTTTATATATATCAGGTTTTAGTTGCTTGTCAGTGAGTATACTTAGTTACTCTGATTGTTCTTCATGGAATGGGTTTGTTCGTTTTTTTTTTGTAAGTATTACTTTATGCTCATGCGTAATGTTTGTCGTTGTACTACATGGAAGCAAGAAAATTAAACGCGGGGTCATGAACTTGACATTAAATTTAGATAAGACAAAAATAATAGAATTTAGAAATTATAAAAAAGTGGCAAAAGACATTAAAATTAAAATGTGTAATAAAGACATAGAATTGGTAAATGACACAAAATTTTTAGGAGTAACGATTGACACACATTTAAATTGGAAAATTCACATTGATTTTATTAATAAACAGATATCTAGCAAATGTTACGCTCTGTCAATATTAAGAAATGTAACCTCAACAGATGTTTGTAGAAATGCCTATTATGGTTACGTGTATCCACTGTTAACTTATGGTATCATATTCTGGGGAAATTCTGTAAATGTAAACTCGACTTTCATTTTGCAAAAAAGATGTATCAGAATTATCTACAAAATGATAAGTACCGAAACATTAAGACCTATATTTAAAGAAAAGAAATAGTTAACTTCCATCTATATACTTGAGTTGTGTGTTTTTGTTAAAAATAATAGAGAATATTTCACCCAAAAAAATGAAATTTATCGCAGAAATGCTCTTCGTAGTGGATACCAAAATAATATGTGTTCTGTTTTAGCTAAAAGTTACATATTCAGTAAAAGCGCTATAGTAGTGGGTGTTAACATTTTTAATCACTTGCCCGATTCAATTAAAGCACTAAATGGTGCTCAGTTTAAATGTGCATTAAAAGAGTTGTTAATTCAAAATGTATTTAGAAGAGTACTTTTTAACTAAATTTAATGATTAATATATACCTATGTAAACCTATTGTATGCCCGGAATGGGTAAACTGATGAAACCCTTAACCTGTAACAACTTTATGTACTCAGTTTTTGACAATAAAGAATATCTTATCTTATCTTATCTAACATGTCTCACTGTATCACGTCACACAACATCAAAAAAAAAAGCTGGATAATACAATATCCGCTCCAGTTTTAGTCAAGCCAAAGTTGCACGTTATGGCAACCCAAGTTAACATCATGAATGACACTCGAGCCTACACCGAGGTCCTTTATGAAATTTTTGTTACGTTCCTTGGGACAGATTAAGTGTGGGAAAATAATATTAGTTACCTTCTCGGGCGCAGTTCACAGAAATTACATGGCGCTTCGGATGGCCCACAGATAAAATATTTTGTAATATTCTAAAATGATTTTCATAACAAGGTTTTTGTGATTAAAGAGATTTATATTTAAAGAAAACTTGTGACGAGTTACCGGATTTTACCTGCAGTGAGTTTAGAAATGGGAATATGAGTGTCGATACTGTATAGGTATATTACTAATAATAATAATGTGTCAATAGTCATTAGTGCAGGTATTCGCTGCGAGCGCTACGATGATGAATTGATGATATAGCAATAAATCAGAAGCAAACAAGGGAGGTGGAAAGTAATAAACATGAATTCAAATCAGACACGTGTTCAACCTTCGAGATACCACCCACGTACGCATACTACAGATACGCGTGCTAGCGTTATGGTTGAACATAATACGTCTCAGCTATTTCTGTATCGCAATAACTGGTATTTTCATTTGCTCCCATTCCGAGAGACGAGACATCACTCTCGCGGAGCAAGCCTCCATCAACGTAACTTTCTCGATTTCCTGTTTGTCGTATTTCCAAGTATTTTCCGCCATCGTTCGTTGCTTAGCAGTGAAAGTGAAACACGAAGAATATGTGTAAGTAAACAAGATATCGAGTGAAAATGTGGCTGTATGTACGGCTGGAGGCGATACGTCTATGGTTGACTCAATATAAGCTGTCGAAGATACAATAAACAGAGATGAGGTCTGAGTTCACCATGTCGGAAGTGCCAAAATGATTTTTTGTAGAGGCTGAGAAATAAACTTTGAATAAATAGATAATATTTTTAAGTAAGAATTAAAATATGCATGCAAAATCAAAAAACGCGGAAATAAATAGAGATAACAAAGCATGTATACAGGCGAGTCCCAAAAAGATCACAGCAGGTGGTTCCGTTCATTAATGAGACAAGAGACCACCACTGAGATGATCTTTATTTAGGCAAGACTTCGCAGGTACACAAATCCATCAACACTATAATGCACAAATGGAAACTATCAATAACGAGTTGCATTTTCTAATAGTGCCATCTATATATAAATAAATACTTATATATAATATTAACTCACAGTATATTTCTTACAAACATGACTTTGAATATCTAAAAAAAAACAAACTTGAAAAAGTCCAGCTTTTGTGAACTTGGTCTTTCTTAAATACTTATGATCAGAATTTACGAGTATTTTGTTTTCATGTAAGCATCCCCTCTTTCCTATTTTCGGATAAGGTACACTGACTCCGGCAATAAAATAAATAATCAATGTAAATGTAGTGTAACTTCGACGGTGAAGGTAAATATTTTATCTATTTTATATCATAAGTTTGTTATTTACGAAAATTCTGTAGACTGCAAATTTCCATTTTTTCTGTCATAAAATTCTATTGGTATACTGAGCCTTTCTTAACAGATAAATACAGAATGACAAAAAATGTGTGCCAATATTTTAACAGTGGCTTCTACTCATCAAACTGAACAACTTTCCCCATGAAACTCAAACTCAAAAAGCAAAAAAAATAAAATTGGATTCTTCATACAAATCCGTCATCTGGTTGATGAAATTTGTATGGGAAGTCCAAAAATGTTTTTTCTCTTTGACCATGAGTTTCTTGGGAAAAGTTGTTCAGTTTGATGAGTAGAAGCCAGTGTTAAAATATTGCCAGACATTTTTTTATCACCTGTATAAAACTATTATAATTAATTTGTTCCATTTGTTCTGGATTGCCAATCGTGTTTTTATCTGTCAACTCACAGTCCTTAAATTACGAAATATTTTTGACATGTAGCGTATTTCTATTAGACTTTTTGGTACATAGCTAATATCACGCTCAAATCAATTTTCAGATTTTAGTTATTCATTGAAATCGCTTCCGTTATTTATAATTTGCTTCTATGTCATCATCAGATTCCATCACCCATCATCTACTTGTTGACTCAATCTTCACAGTTTGATTCTTCGAGAAAAGGTGAATGGTTTCCGTAAAACCTAGCGGTGTATGTATTTATAGGTAGTTCAGTTTATCTCTTCCTTCTACGAGTACTGCTCCACAGAATACAGAAGAGCTACTTAATGTTACCAATCTAAAGTCGTCACAGACGGTAATACGGGATAAGTGGTTTACCTACCCACCCAGATGGATCCTGTAACGGAGGTTAAGTGGCTTACCTACCCATTCTGAACCCGCATAATTAGGTATCTGATCCTTACATTTTAGTATTACCTGAGTTTTTTACGTCTACGTATAAGAAAATATGACTGTTTCGCTTTAAATATGTATTAAAGTACTTATTATTATAAGTAAGTAGTAACAGACATATTATTTGATTTTAAAAGCTTGATATTCTAAGGGATATATTTTTTTTATCCGAGGTGATGAAAAACGACGATATATGTATGTAAACTTTTTTCTAGAGATTTCGGAAGGTCATAATGCATACAACCGTTATTTTAAACTCCATGTGACCGTCGCGCTATACTCATACAAAAAAGAAGGAAGAACTCTTATTTTTTCTCATAACTATTTCCCTAGCCAAAGACTGCTTCTAGCTATGCAACTAAGCCAATTTTAGTATTAAATTATTTGATCTGTCATACACTTGCGTGTTCAAAAACTCGTAGCAAACTTTGTAGACACTCGAGTTGCGCGCACGGAGCCACTGAGCGGTCTTGCAAAAGTTCCTCCGATTCAAACTAAGTGAGTTATGTACGAGCGTTTGGGAGACATAACAAGTATGGAATCTAGGATAGAGGCACGCCGGTCACGCATGAAACTTTACTTGGACATGCCGAGGCTATGTTCAGGGCCGCTTCGAGGAGAGATGAATGAGAGGCATAAGTGGTGCACAAAACTTCAGCGTTTCAATAGAGACAAATTATAGGTAAAGTTTGCTGTCTTCAAACGGTTTTGGTTTTGGTCGGTGAAAACACAATTATGGCGATAGCATGTTTGCCAGTCATTTTTTTGGAACGCTCGTAGTTCAGTGCGGCTTGTTTAATCGCGTGGTTTATGTAGGTTAAGAGACTACAGACATGGTCATAACCTAGATGGGTTTACTTACTGTAAGCGGTATTTTTATCTACCGTTTGCGTACTTCTTATGCTACGATAAGTATTGGTGCCAGTTGCTATTACTAGATGACAGTCGTTAAGCTATGTCGAGATTGAAAATGTGTGATCAAAAAACTCCACTTACATAACACTCAATTAAGTAAATAAAGTGTATCTTGAAACTTTTTTTATTTTTTAAAGAAAATATAATAACATGCCACCTTCCTGCCCTTACAAGACGTTTTTCACGAATTGTCAACCTGAAATTGCTGTAGTCGTCTCGTAGACTCACCTTCACCAACTGTTCACAAATCTGGAATTAGCCCCTGCCTGTAAAGTTATGACGTATTTTCGCCAACCGGATTAGCTTTGATTTGGAATTCTGAAAGAAATATTATTATTATACATAAAATAATCAAGGCAAATGGCAAAAAGTTCAATGTATATTGTACAAACAACAAAAACCAGGCAAGAGCGTATCGGACTACACATCAGTTCCTTACTTATACAATTTTCAATACCATGTTTATCGAATAAGTCTGAGAACATACTTTTTGGTAGACTGAGTGTATAAAAAAGTTTAAACTTTAAACTAACATGGGTATAAGAGTTCAATTACTCATGCCGACCAACAGCGCCTAACCAAATAAACTTTACAAAAACAGTAAATTTATTCGTGGACATTGTGTGAATAAATAATGCAGTGGTTGGTGCTCGGAACCCGGGACCGTATTAAACTTGGCCCGATAGAGCGCAAAACAGAATAAATGCATATACGAGTATGTATATATTGTGTCCCTTTGATTTAGCTAAATTCCACTTTAATTTATTGGTAGGAGATATTTTGGTTCTTTATCTTTGTGAATGTAGGTTAGTTACTAACAATATCATATAAACTAAACCTAACTAAAATCTTGAAGGAGTTGCCGTCGCTGGATAAGACGTGGAAGACAAAGACATGATAATTTTTTTATTTATTTATTCGGGAAACAAACAGGATCAAAATCAATTTATAGACTTTAACTTATAACTATATACTTAACCAACAGAGATTCCGCAGATAAGCTAATCTTACAAAATTAGTTATTTGTGTGTTTACACAGAGCCAGAGGGGAAGTATTAGAGCTTATATTAGGATTATGTAATTAATATTAATTTCACTGAGAAATCACATGAACTATATGAAAATAAATACATGAAGTATTAGAGTTACAAAGTGCTAAACCTATTGTTTTAGACAGTGTTAAAAGAATGATTGAGAAGATATATAAATTTACTGAGACTGAGATGAAATAAGTCAAGTTCACAGAATTTCTTAGTATAAAGATCAAATGCACGTCTTAAGAAAACAATTTTTAGAGTAATTTGTACATTAGAAAGGAATAGTAAAGAGTGTTTTAGATCTGCTTTGCTTTGAAGGACACCATAAAGAGCATGCTAGAAAGAAGTTAAGGAGAATCCATGTAAGATCGTAATATTTTAAAAAGAAGGACAATTGTCTCTCTTTTCACGCCTATTAGTAAGGGCACGTAAGGGTATCAAAATCATTGTTAAAGTTTTTTGATCTAAAGGACACGTATTTGATAAATTTATTTTGAATACGCTCAATCTCATTAATATGAATAAAGTAAGGTGGGTTCCAAACAGTGCTCGCGTACTCCAAAATACTCCGGACATAGGAGTTATACAAAGTCTTAAAAGTTAATATATTGTTAAAGACACAGCAGTTCCTTATAATGAAGCCAAGCATTCTGTAGGCTTTCCAGTCATATAGTCAATTTTCTTGTCGAACAAAAGTTTATGATCTAAGATAACTCCAAGGTCCTTGATTTGTGTCACTCTCTTGATGGAATAGTTATTAAATTTGTAGTTAAATTTAATAAGAAGTGACTTCCTAGAGTAAGTTATAACGTTACATTTTTCAACATTGAGAAATAGGGCATTCTTTTGGCAATAAGAGCAAAAACAATTTAGATTATTTTGCAGAGCTATACAATCGTTAGTGGTCTTTACTAATTTAAAAATTTTCTTGTCATCAGCATAGATAAGTAGATTTGACGAGTTAAAGATTTTTATACCATCGTTAACGAATACATCGAACAGAAAAGGACTCAAATGGGACTATTATGGCACCCCAGAAGTCATGGGAACAAAAGAAGAGACGTATAAAATATATTATCATCATCAGCCGAAAGACGTCCACTGCTCATACAACATACAACGTACGGCGTACAAAGGCCTCCCCCAAGAATTTCGACGCCAACTGGTCCTGTACGAATATAGATATTATACGAACGTACAAATTACGCATAAAAAATAATTCTTATCGGGGTGGGTAGAGTCAAAAGTCATTACAAGACTTGAAGCCACATTTAGTTCGGAAGTTCCAAGATGTTTATGAGGAATTGTTTGATAACAGGTTACCAACCCCTTAATCCACCGTGTTGGAGCTAGTATAACTGACTCGGTGGCTAAGTGGTTATCGATCCTGACCTCTGATCCGAGAGTCGTGGGTTCGATCCCCACACAGGGCAAACTTTTCTGTGATGAGCAGAATTGTTTGCTCTAAGTCTGGGTGTATTATATCTATATATGTATGTGTTTAAAAGTATTTGTGTATGTATATCAGTCTCTGGTTCCCAAGATACAGGGAATCCTAGTTTGGGACCAGGTGACCGTGTGTGATTTGTCCCAGATATTATTATTATTATTATTATGAATTCTTTAGCAGATTTATAGCCATACCTATGAAGATAAGTAGCTGAAGTTATCGTTAAAAAACCCACTGCTGCTGGAGCATGTGTCTCTTATCATAGCCAATGAAGGTTAGACCATAGTTCAACAGCGGGGCCATGTCTGGATTTGTGAAGGTTGTGACGCTAATGGTCAGCCCTAGTGTCAGTAGTTTTGGCCTATAAGGTCTATGGCTTGGTTTAACGACTGCCATATAGTGATAGCAACAGGTATCAAACGGCTTAACGTGTCTTGCGAAAGTTGCGAAGCATGGAAACGTGTCGAGATAAAGGCTACTAACAGTTAAACCTATACAACTGAAGTCATTAAATAAATAATAATAATAATATTCATTTATTTTCTCACCACAAAATAGAATTTAACAAAGAAATTAACAAAAATAATGGAAACATTTCAAAACTATGTTTGTGGGAGACCGGTGCCTAAGCTAAGATATAAATATCTTGTGTTATAGGTCACCAGGCCCTCACTCGGAGCAACAGGTGTAGCAATAAAAAAACATAGAGATGAACATTGAACAAACAAAACTTTAGAACAAGTGAGAACAAATTATTATACATCTATTAGATCATACCTAAGTATGTACGTGGGAGCGTATCTTTATGTGTGTGTGTGTGTGTGTGTGTGTGTGTGTGTGTGTGTGTGTGTGTGTGTGTGTGTGTGTGTGTGTGTGTGTGTGTGTGTGTGTGTGTGTGTGTGTGTGTGTGTGTGTGTGTGTGTGTGTGTGTGTGTGTGTGTGTGTGTGTGTGTGTGTGTGTGTGTGTGTGTGTGTGTGTGTGTGTGTGTGTGTGTGTGTGTGTGTGTGTGTAGTGTGAGTGAGTGTGTATGAACGTGTGTTTTTGTGTGTGAATTTGTAAAAAAACATTTATGATTCTAAACAAAGAGATGAAGCGTTACGTAAACAAAAACATCTTATGTTTGATGATGGGCTCATAAATTGTAAACCATATTTCTAGGTCACTTCTTCATCTCGTTTACAACTAATTTCATTACGTATAAAATGAATCGTATACGAGCTGCGAACAAAGAAATTAACTAAGTACATGTATTTTAGAAAAGTGACTCTGTATTAGCAATGGCTATTGGAATTAGACCTGAGGTTGGATTTAAAATTTATTTATCGTCGAAGCTTTTATTTGATATTTAACTAACATAAAAGCAGAGAAATTAGTAGAAAGCTGTTACATGAAAATAAAATGATGCTTTTGTGACATTATCTGACCACCCTTAAAAATATTTTATTACATACATTTGCTCAATTATAAGTTCTTGCATAATTCTACCACTCTGAATCAGTATAAACATCATTGAAAATAAATAAACTGATATTAAACGTAATAAAAGTGTCTTTTTGAGTTTGTTTTGTAATTTTTATTTAACTCTTTATTTTTTTTTATTATTTTTATTTTACCAGATAACAAGATCCATTCTTATTAGTAGTAAGACTTAAGACTATGTTAGTAGATTGAATAATAATTATAATTTAATTAATTAATTAATAAAATAAAAAAACAAAATTGACAAAAAATGTCACATGATATACTCCCAAACACCCTTTAGTAGCCCTATCCAGTGCTTCATTACCGGCGAGTCAAAACTCGCTGCAATGGCAGCCAGGTTGCTGTTGCTATTCCCCCGCACTCTGCCACGCATGGACGCCACACGTTTACGCATTACTGCTTGAAAGCAGTCTACTCGCGCCTCTGCGAACATCTTAGAAGCGCTGCAGTGACGTGGTCGCCTCAACAGCATCCTGAGAGCGTTATTATATTGTACGCGTAGGGCGTTGTAGGCCTTTCGAGTATATGATACCCACAGGCTACTCGTGTAAAAAGTCAGTACGCCTTAAAGAGGGTTAACTTTACCTGCACTGAACAACGAGCAAACCTGCGGGCAATCATATTACTTCTGACCGACAACCCCCTACGCTCTCTTTCCATGTCTGTATCATCTTTCAGATCTTCGGTAACAATATGCCCTAAGTATTTAAATTGTGTGACGCGTTTTAGCAAATTGCCATTCAGCGTTATTGGTGGCACTAGTTTAGGTGTTTATGGGTTTCACCATATTTAAAAATATTGAAAATCACTGTGCAAATTGGGATCCCTAAACCTACATAAGATTTTTTCTCTGACAACCAGCTTCCTACATAAAGAAATGACCTCAATCCATCCAAAACTTTCCGATAAAATCACTTATAAGGTGACTGTTTACTGAATGATAACGACAAAACTAAATGACTTTTCCGTAGGAATACTACTTCTTTTTCTTCTTCTGATTGTTTTTGTTCTTCTTCAGGTTCATAAGTAGTTTAGTTTGTCGCTTGTCAAGTAAACAGTGTGTCCGCAAACAAACAATTTTTTGAAGTCTCTGAATAAACAGAAACACAATTATACGTATGAAAAGATTTGCTACAAGACTTTGAGAAATGGTGCTTAAAGCCCCAAGGGACCAAAGGACTCAAAGAATCCAAACCCCAATGGGTGCGGCCGCGGAGTTCAATCAAATTTCAATTTACTGGACAATCCATTTAATTAAAATTTAATGAAATAGGCTGTTTATTTGAGTTTGCGATCCAATCGTTTTTGACTATCTGCGCCGGGTATTGCTTTGGTGTTCGTTTTCAATTATAATATTTTTTTGTCAGAGTTTTTTTACAACGTTGCTTGCATTTTTTAAAAATCAATATACAAGATGGTTTTTTTTAATAGCGGGTATGAACATGCTTGCTAACAACACATATCGTCCCCACTGCATGGGGCATGGGTCTCTTCCCATAGTTCGGGAAAGTTAGATCATACTCCATACACGGGGCCAAGTCCGGATTGGTAGAGATTGTGGGGCTTGTGGCCAACCCCGTGTCAGAAGTTTTTCAAGCCACCTTTAGCCACCACCTCCACCTGCATGGCTTAACGATTGCCATCTAGTGATAGCAGCCGGCACCAATGGCTTAACGTGTTTTATTATAACTGTTCTATCTTATTACTTATTCTGAAGTCCATGCAGACGAAGTCGCGGGCAGAAGCTAGGGTAAGTCCCGGATAGATGCCGCGGTGGGGTAGATGCCGCGATTTTAAAAACTCCAGTATGCGAAATTATCTATAACTCTAATTGCATGTTATAAGCTAGCGCTAACCCCGCCCCGCTCCGGTGTGCCGCTTGACGTCCCGTGGGAAAGCTGTGTTCGTCTATATGCAATGATAAAAAAAAACGTGCGAAAAGATTCGTGATTTCAAAAGGTGATAACAGTTTTTCTGATAAATGTATTGTATTTATTTTTTATAACCATAAAGTAAAACATCTAAAATTGTTTTTATTTGTGTTTTTTATTATCTTAGTTCGTTTCATTTTATTTATTTTTGAAGGCATGCATCCTTCACTAATCAGATAGACGCCTCGTTTTTCATAGGGATAGAGGCCTTTAGGGGCGTCTATCCTTCGACAAAAGCATCTATCCTTACTTATAAATAATATATACTTATATGATAATATCTTTGTTTCAGTGTCAAAATGCCCAGGAAATATAAAAGAAAACCAGGAGTCAAGCCGAGTTTTGTTTAGATTAGTTATGTTTAGTGGGAGTTCGTTGTTTTGTTCTATATTTCTTACTCAATTTCAGAAGATAATTTAGTTTTGTTTTGGATAAATTGATTACCAGATTGTATTTTTTTATTATTATTTCATAATAAATATGTTCGTTAGACTTCCATCTTTCTCTTTGCCATTTTACTTTTTAGGGGCACCTATCCTCTTACCATAGTATTTTTCAACCTGTGGGTCGCGACCCCCAGGGGGTCGCGAAGCCTTTCTCAAGGGGTAGCGGGCAAAAGGAAAATAAGTGTTTGTAGGTCCTACACTGTAATAAGCCCGCGTGGTAGGGACTTTGTACTAGGTAGAAAAAAATATTGACGATTTAAAAGCATGTGTAAAGCATGTACTTAAATAAAAAACATTTTGAGTTTTGAGTTTTTGATAAAAAATACGATTTCAGTGAGAAGTCTGAGTGTGTTTATTTTTTAATAATTTGTCAAAACGCGGTTCTATTTTGAAGACGTTAATAACTTAATCATTTTCTAATTTAAGAAAAAGTCTTTCAAATCACTAACATTTTGTATGTTTATGGTCCTAGGGGGATCGCAAGAATTACTTATTAATTATTAATTTACTTGCAAGGGGGTCGGGTATTAAAAAAGGTTGAAAAACATAGCTCTATCATAATACACAGTAAATGACCCTTCCACAATTATTTTTAAGTATTTTAGGTATACTACAAAAACATTACAGATCATATTTATGTATCATTAATCTTGATTATGAATGTATTTCTCATAGTGGCATCTATCCCCCGGTGCAATTTGACAGGGAGGGCGACTATCCGGGGTGGGGCATGTATCCGTGATATTTTAGAAGTCTGCCAAATGTGTATAGTTCTGACCTACTATAGCAAACTGTAGTCTAAGGACAGTACTTTGTGAATTTTTGAAAAGTTCTTTAATCTTGGAATTATCTAGAAATCTGTAAAGCGATTTCAAAAAGTGCGGCATCTATCCGGGAGTTACCCTAAGTACTTAATATTACTACGTGCGAATCGATTAATTCCTATGTCAGACACACTTAATAGCTTAGACATAGTACATCTTCCTATAGAACTAGTCTAACGGTCGTAGCTCAATGCGGCTTGCGTGGTCGCATCGATCACACAGGTTAACAGACTACAGACATGGTCACAACCTGGATGGATTTGACTGTTCGTGGCATTTATCTCGACCGTTTCGTGCTTCATAAGGCACGCTAAGCCGTTGGTCGGCTTGGCTACTACACCCACCACAACCTCCACCAATCCGGACTTGGTCACCGTGTGTGGAGAATGGCCTTTCCGAATTAAGGGAAGAGACACGTGCGCGCGACCAGGGGTATGATCTTAGTAAAGAAGATTAACTACGTCTTAAGGTCTTCGCTTCTTAAAAACCTTTCCTCAACATCGGTTAGCTCCGAGCTATAAATAGCCTGCCCATTAACATTTAGACTTGTACCTACATATTTATCCTCTACTCTACCGTAAATTCAGAACGTCTACATGGGTAGTTGTTTATTTACTCTTCTCCTTTGTCCTCTTTATCTCTTCTTTCTTTGTGAATCATGCGCTCCGCTCTTTTTGCTCTTTGACTATATAAATCGTGGTACAGACAGATTAAATAGTCA
Organism: Coleophora deauratella; assembly: GCA_958295455.1. Lineage (NCBI taxonomy): Eukaryota > Metazoa > Arthropoda > Insecta > Lepidoptera > Coleophoridae > Coleophora > Coleophora deauratella. The sequence continues at coordinate 6,245,185 of OY282393.1, forward strand.
CAGTGTAAATCTAGATAACCTATTACTAAAAACCTATTTAAATACTTATATAATAGCTAAAGATTCATTCCACGTCCGTACTCATCGTTCGGATACAGAGAGGCGCGCATGTAAAAAGGAAATTTTACGAACCAACGATCACTAATGTTTTTATTGGGAAAGGATCGGGACCGTTCATTTTTATGCGCCCTGTATATAGATACTGATTTTTTACAGTTCCGCTATGATATGAGGAGAACAGGGTGGGTGGATGTGAAGTAAAAATGAAAATAAATTGCTTTGGAAAATGCTACTGATGGTGTGTGAAGAAATTTTCGGGTTATTAAGGTTTCTACGAACAATATATAAAAGCATAAAACTTAATATATTTTTGCAAGGAACATATACACATTTTGTTTTTGAGGAGTTTGCTGGAAGCTTAGGTAAAATTTCTAATTACACAAAAGAAAAGAGATTTGAAAATAAATATAAATGTAGTGTGTTTTTAATACTGCCTTTTATGTTTATTTTATTTTTAAATTTTATTCCCACCTACTCAATAATTTTGTGTGGTCAAAAATATTATATATTATTATTTGAGTAGTATATTTTCAATTAATGAGTAATAAATAATGCTCAAGTATCAAGTAAGTTTTTTCCTACTTTACCTAGTGATTCCACATAAGGATTTTTTGAATTTGCCGCGTTTCCTCCTTTGGATGGAACCGAGCTAGAGTCAGCTCTGTAAGAACCAGAAAAAATGCCTTCCTTTTAACTCTAAAAAATAATATACATAACAAACCCCTTCAGCCGCCTACAGTTACAGTTGGCCTACAGTAAACAAAATTCTTCTTTACACGAAACTGGATTCGATCAGAGTTTTCCTTATTCGTAACCGTGGTTTCGTTGGAGGGAAACCGTGGTTCATATGTAACGGTCCCCCCCTTCGCCAAAGCAAAGTAAAAGAGACGTAAATAAAAATATATACATAAATACAAATAAATTTAAAACTAACTATTAAATGAAACGTTTGGCCAGATCGACTAGTGAGTACCTCACGTCGATATTCAAGTAACCCTGAATCTTTTAGAGTGTTGATAGTGACTGAATTACGAAAGGCTTAGGGAACTATTTAATTAGACAATTATTTGCAACGAAAGAGGCCCTACTTCTTTGTTCTAACTAATCTAATGAGCAGAAATTATTAAGTATAACTCAAGCATAAAATTACAAGAAATCGTAGAGACAGGACATAATTTAGGGCGTTATGAAACTCTCATGAAGCTTTAAGTCTATAAATTCATTTGTAAATTTATTAAATTATGCGAGCAATGTATAGGCTATAGATCTACACATCACTATGAAGCCGCAACCCTACAGGGTTGCGGGAGGATCCACCATAACCTCCCCTCATCCTCGGCCAGTCTAATACCATCCATCACGAAAAGTTTAAAAATATAAGCTTCATGAAAGTTGATGCGGGAAGCATCCAAAACGAAGCTAGCAATACGGATTGCAACGCGTTTGTGTATATATACTTAAATATAAATAATATGGTATAGGGAACCCCAGAAATATTGTAATTTCAAAAGATTAAATAAACCACCATTTCGATAGTCAATGCTCATAAATGAATATTTTAGGCTTTTAAAATTTGGAATAATATAAGAAACACCATCATCAGCCCACCTCCAGGACAAAAGGTTCCAGGTCAAACAGGGACTCTGTCCTACCTACCCTATAAGACTTAATGCGCCCTACCGCATTTTATCGATTTGTTGCTTCGTTCAGTTAGACAAAACCTTTTTATTCGCAGTAAGTGCATTACGTACTTATGCCCTAATATCACAACCGAACGTAATGCCTAGTAACTACTTGTCACGTCAAACAATACGATACCCTAATTAAACTTGACTCGACATAATATACCCTTAAGCTAATTAATATTACACAAACTAATCGCTCCGTTTTAATAAGAAACAAATCCTACCAAATTCAAATAAAGCAAATAAATCACACACAAAAATATGAAAATCACTCACACAGAAAATAAAATGAAATAAAACACAGGAGGTCCACAACCAGGTCTATCTTTCTCAGTTATAATTTAGGTAACATACAAAATATTATACTAAATATTGAAGTAAAATTATAGCTTAGAATTTATGGGAAAAGTGATGAATGTTAAGTGGAGTATAAGTGTGTAAGTGGTACGTCGAAGGATATTGTCCTTCAATAATCCACGTAAGTCTGTAAGGAAGCTGCGTCTTGGTGTCCTCGGAGAGGTTAATCGCACAAAACCACAACTTCCCTGTGAAGGTTGCCAGAGGCTCCCCGTATAGTGTAATTGAATGTAAATGTATTGTAGTGTGTTGTAAAGAGTAGTGTAAGAGTACTGTTTAGTCGTGAGTGATGTAGGAGTTATAGAGAAATGCAATCTAGACCCAGTGTGGATATACAGTAAAGAAGAAATAATCAACCTTCAAATAATATAAACTCCATATTTGAAAGTTATTCGAATTTAAGAGTGCAGACCATTAAAATCTTATTTACATCTAAAGGTTTCCAAACAAAACTAAACGTTTAAAATCTACAATAAACTGAACAAGATTTGCATACCTCAATTGAATCCAATGGTCTCACTTTAGTAAAGAAAACTCTCATACCCATGCGCCAATCTCTGTACCTCGCCCGCATACGCTCCTCCTCTTCGTAATCTCCAAGGCTGCTTACTCCACTCCAACATCCCATGGAACGGACCATAGGACGCTCCTTCAGCATTTCCTCATGCTTTGACCGACCGACGTTGACTAAACTCGACTATCCTAATTCAATCCCTTATATACCCCCCGATTCAAGTAGTAAACACATGGCATCTTTCCGCCTATGACTGCCTACCCTTGCATTCATGGATGCACTGCTCCGCACTCACGGATGCATAACCTCATATCCATGACTGCCTACCTCTGCATCCATGGATGCACTGCTCTGCACTCATCATGCAGAAGACGACCGCCACGTGAATATCCAACCCTGATCTGCTGTAGAGATTTTCAACACTAATGGTTCAAACAGTCATTTTAAACAAATTAATTCTAATAAATAAGAAAAATAATAGTAATAATCATATTAATATTTTCTACTGTTTCTTTTTGAAAATTGACCGATAAACACTTAGCTAACGAAGGTGGTTCGTTACATTCAACCCCCTGAAAATTTGCAGATACCAAAACTGAAAATTTTCATAACCCAATAAATTTTTCCTGTTGGCATATTCCTCCAGAAAGCACTTTCCACTATTTTAGTAAATTAAAAGTTACAAAGTCTAAGTTTGTGAGACCATTAACTATGCAACTTAAAATTCATAAAACATAAAACAAAATTAGATTTGACTAGGTGGAAAATACTTGTGGCCCTACATGTGTGTGTGTTTAAACCTGGCATATCCTATTCCATGCGTTGCTAGGAGTGCGCAATGCGGGCCCAGTCAGAATATAAAAGCACCAATGTCCGCCAGCATCAGGAATCCAGAGATAGGGACCGTGGTTGTGAGTCACAGCTACGTACTTGGATTTCATAATAGTATTAACGACTAGATGTCCAAATCCTGTCGCGCCAGAACTCTTCTGACCCAGCGTAATTAGTAATTTGGCCATTCTAGCTGCCCCTGTAGGAAACCCTCCGCTGTTCTACATAGTAGGCAAGAATTATGTTACTCTGAGAATTAACCGAGCCCGCCAAACGGCACTCCCCACAAGTCACGAAATAATCAAACCAGGAGCATGTATAGTGTATTCAGTCATAGTCGCAGCTTCTTGTGGAGTATTAGCCATAACACAACAGGTATTTAATGTTTAAAATCGTATTATATTCAAATGTTGTCGCTAGGCTAGTGTATAAATAGACTAGAGGCGTACACCAAAAGGCTGACCAGGTAACACATTTGCCAACCCTCCTTCACTCACATTCAGGAGGCCTAAAGGAGATTTAGAACCCCGGGATCTTGTAATTTTACACTTCACAAACCTTCACTCTACATTCTGGATTCTCACATACCTGGATGGTCAACAAATATAAACCTATGGCCAGTTCCACATTAACTATTACCAGTTCCCAGAGTTCAAACCACACTTCATTCGCCACTACATATCGATCCGTTTCTACATCAGCTAAGACTTACAACAGTCAAGATTTATTTTGACAGATTCCGTCTCCTTCTAGCTCAATGATCTAAAATAAACCATTCCAATGCTTGCGTAAAGTGGACCAGACACCACCAATAATATCGACAACATCTCCAAGTATTGACGGAATATTGACATCACATTGATAGTGCAGTAATTGGAATGATCGGCTGACGGTAAGTAGATGATGGATTGTCAATATATTGATGTTAAAATATTGTCAACACCACCGATAGTGTCCGGTCCATTCAACAATCAACATGGTTTAGAGTGAATCCAAAATTCCAAAGTGGGGAATATAATGTTTAGTTCATTTATTTTTATTATGTATTATATATATTTTGAGAAAGATTAAATGTATTTTGAGAAAGATTCTAGAGCTAACCATGGCTCGTTGCATTTACGCTATAACTGACTTCCTCCTTACCTAAAGTCAGTTCACAACTAACCAAGTCAATGCATAATCCAATAGTACCTCGCTTTAGCAATTAAAAAATACTTTTGAACTACATTACCTTCAGTAAACGTTACCTTCCATTATACATTACCTCCAAATTATATTACCTCAAACCAATGATCAAACCGATTACCAAAATTACATTACCTCCAATAACCGTTACCTCAAACATTACCTTCAATACCTTTGTTTTATTTTTTTAACATTACCTCAAAGTTATATACTGATATACATATACGCTTAAATACATACATATACCTATAGAAACAACACCAGGCACAGAGCAAACAAATCTGCTCATCACAGAAATATCCGCCCCGAGCGGGGACAGAAACCACGACTCCCGGATCAGCAGTCAGGACCATGAACCACTGAACCATCGAGTCAGTAAAACTACAATTACAGGATTTAAACTTTAATTTCCGAAAATAATGATAATATCTAATACTTTCTGTGAGCTCTTTAATGATTAGTAAGTAAAAGAAAGAAAGAAAGGTTTATTTGCAATACAACATCACAGAGTTATAGATCTTAAAAATAGTGGTGCCAGTAGTAGTATTCAAACTTTTCAACACTGGGGTTTGTCCGGGTAATTTTGATGCCCTTAAAGTTACTCTGCTTTTAGCCCCTGTCACGTTATTAGTTGCTTATGTTGTCTGAATTCCTCAAAAACTCCGCAGTCCTCAAAACTGTATTTACTTTTGCTAAAGACCGAAGCCTCTGAATATTCCTGGGAAAACGTCTCATAACATCTATAATTAACTGAAATTATGGAATTTGAACTTTAGAATACGCACTTGTCCTATTATTTGTAAAAAATGGCATAACATTGACGGTTGCTTTAGTTTATCCCAAGTGTTACGAAGTACACTTCGTTGTATAGCACTTTGCTCGGCTTCTCTCCAATATTTTAAATAAACGTAAATATTGTTAAAATTTATGGGATTATGTATTCAACTGAACGAAGCAACAAACAACTGATGAAACACAAAAATACCTTTCAAAAATTTTACCCTAACGTGACGAAGAGATTTTATTAAACAGGGAATTGAATCTTAAATGAATTAAAACCGAACATAGACAACTAGGTTCCAACCAAACTCCTAACTGCTCATTTTTGTATATTAATCTGCGCACAACAGCTAACTAAAAATAAAACTTAAATTAATTTCATCATGACTCGACCATAGAAAAATCAGATAAGTACCGAATCATTGAAATTAAATCGTAAACATCTTTTATCTACTCATTTATGAACGCTAATCTCCACAGGCTGAACAGATTTAAATTAAATTCCTTATTACGCCATCCGACTTCTCTCAATTCAACATCCCTAAAAATTGAGAACACCTGATCTAACGCCCTACACGCACTAAGTCATAATTTCCTACTAGAAATCTATTAATAATTATGCAATTTGGATTTAGATTATATCTTAAACGCGTCAATTTTAAGATTTACTTGACTCAAGACTCAATTATCTTTCAGTCATAAACAGTTAAAACAGGCAAGAAGATCACATAAGATGCTGAGATATTGCCCAGCGCACAATTTTTTTTAAATAAAAATAAACGGTACGAGAAAACACTTTTCTTAGCTATTGCGAACGTACTTACTTTAATCAGGTTAAATATTTATAACCAACAGATAACGTGTATTAATCTGAAGATATACGCATGCACAACAGTCTCATGGAGAACAAATCTATTGAATTATACTATATCGCTTATTTAAATTAATTGCTCCCAACTGAATCTTAGTGCCTAGAAAACTAATTAAATAACTTATATACAACTCGGTAGAAAACCGCCCACGAAACTATAAATCACAATAATTCTACTATGCTTCTTCAAAATAATTTTACGAGTACTACTTCCGCTTTTGTTCGTATCCCTGTCTATTAAACCAGTCTTAATAAACACAGTCTACCTGTTATTTGATGCCTTTTTTTTCTAACACAGACCACAGAACCTTTATGTAACTTTCAAATTCAACTGCACTAATTTATTAAACGAAACATATTTACAATGTTCAAAATCAATAACGAGCAAGTACTGTCATATGATTGTAAACTTCCTATTTCATGATTCTAAATCGCATCAGCCTAACTTAAATGTGTGAAGCTTATACTGCTGCTGTAATAAGCTAATTGTGAAATATGTCAAATCGAACCTACTGCATATAATAATAACTTCAGTACATTGAGGAAACACGTTATTTGCCTAAAAAAATAATAATTTGGAAAATAATTCCAATACTTCAATTCTAATCCGATCCAGTCAGCGCCACCTAGTTCTACCGTGAATTCTAACACATGTAATATCAACTTCTTAACTATACATGAACGTAGTGTGAGCCTCAACCAAAGATTTTCTTTAACGAACGATAACCTACATATGCTTACAACGCCATCTTACGTCCTACAGCACTACTCCTAACCGATCAACCGAACATTTAAAACATTTACGTAAATGCCTATATACTTTTGAACCAGTATTATCCATTTATAAACAGAATAATCTTCACTTGTATTTCTCAACACTGAACTAAAAGACACGCACAAACCAGCAAGTGATCATAAAAAACAATAAGCAGAGGCAGCTTCATAACCGAGGCAAGACGATACCTTCAAATCTGCATTAATACAACAATAATATAATTATTCGACCACTTAGGTATACTCCTATCAACCCCCCGTACATGAGACTATTAATTCGTTTATATACCTTCTTTAAATACCACAGCAAAAATACAAACTTTAAAGAAAAAAATAAAATTTAATATTATATCAGTGGCATAACTAAACAACTATTAAAAAGCCCTAAATCCTTTGAACAATGTTTCTTTTTCTTCACAACCCCCAATCTATAAAACTCTTGACGTGTACAAGAAACGTTAAACCGTTATACCTGATTCAAAATATTAAATGGCTGCATGAACCTATCACAACGGAAAACGTATTTTATACCCATATTTGAACCAATAAAACAAATTAACTATAAAAAAAAACATAAAAATGGTACCAACATAGATGTTAAAAACATATTCTCAAAACCCTGTTGTTCAACTGAGACGGAAAAACATTCGTTTATGTTTAATGAAACTAATACACAAAAATTGACAAACTTTAATACTTTTGATTCCTCTTGCACAATTTTTTTTTTTATATTTAAGCCAAGAAAAGTAATAAAACTTGTAAAATCTATAAAACAAAATAAACTGCGTAAAGCGAGCGTATGAAAATATTTGGTCGCCTTTACTACAAAAGCTTTTACTTTGTAAACCTTAATATACTATCAGTTTCATTATAGAAACCCTCAAGTTTCGAATTGTTATGCTGTGCATTAATGTCAGGATACTACTTATTTTACCCATACATACTTGATTACATGCGTATTACTAAATGACTTTTAAAGGTTTTTTTTTTTAAACCTTTATGATTTGATAGTAAAAAGAAAATCATTACAGTATTAGTGATAAGCGTATCAGGATTTCTTACGTAGAAAAGACATCAACGAGAGACGCATTAGTAATTTAGAACGTTTATAAAATTACAGCTACTATACATAAACATGTACATAGTATGATAAGAATTTTAGTATCGTATCTAATAAATGAAATAATAAGCAACGCTTGCAAATGGAAAACACTTTTTATCTAGTATTTAATACCTTTCAAGTTTCTTATAAATTCTCTTAGTAGGTAGACCCAATGTTTTAGGAGGTAGACCCACAAAGTTAAAATTACGTTTCAATGCACGTTCCTAATAAAATAATACGTTTATGTTTATGTTATAAAAAGAAAAATAATTGTGAAATTGCTAAACTCAACCGAAAATATTTAATGATATTCATGGAATATCTTTATAAGGAAAAGAAAATAAGTTTTCTTTTTTCACATCAATCGTCTACCCTAGACTTGTTTCTGATCAAATTGTTAGCAACTGTTCAACCGACACGACGACTTAAACGGACCAGACTGTTTTGTCTGAGCGTCTTACTCAACAGACGATTGTAATCTATGGTAGCAGTTTATCTATAGAAAAGGGCAAGAACTCGCGGCAAGAGTCTGTCATTCCAGTCCTACGATCCGAAAAAAACAGACATCGCGGCTACTAACGCACAATACTGACAGTGCATTGCCAATATGTAGGACAAATATGAAATAAAAGTATGTAGACTGCGCCTCGAGCGCTCCCAAGAAGTCCACGAAATCCTCATCAAAGTGCCATCACTTTGTCGAAGATTAGGAAACTCAAACACGAAAGAAATGGCCTCGGCCTTAATTGAACCCTCCTATAAAGACGAAGAAATACGGAAAAAATGGCTTCTGGCCCCCAAATACGACAGAAGACTTACAACAGACTAGGCTGCACAGCTCCGGGTGCCTTCCCCGTCTCGGGGTAAAATAAAACAAAAATATCTATGGAAAACATCATATCACTTTCTCGCCTCGGGCGGGAATCAACCAAGAAATAAACGGGAAACAGCAAATATGAAAGACAGCGAGAAAGTAATAAAAAACCTTGTCAGAGAAGCATCCCTGTGTAAATATCGACAGTAATGAGGTAAGATTGACCAAAACTCTTCTACAGAATACATCTATCACGTTACTCTTGTGTGTTCTAGTCTATAAAACATCAAAATGCATTTATATCGTATCCTACACACATACCAATTCTAATCACGCATTTTTTTTTTCCACAACCAGGTTTCTATACGACTGCTGCAATGTCTACACCTACCCTGCCCTGCCACGTACTCACGCCATAACCTACACTCACTCACAAACCGGTCTACCTACATTGGAAATAAAACTGGACAACGAAGGGAAATACGAATATCTGATCACATTATACGACAACCTATGGATTTGAACAACTCGTACCTAATGTGATGAATGCACTATATTAATAAAATAGTGAAGCTGATACCATTTTGAACAATGATTTACCTAGTGAACGAATGCAGACTGAACCCGAATTTCCAGTGCGTGGTATCTAAAATCAATTTTAAACAGTGGTAAACTACTTATGTATTTCTTACAGCGAGCGATTAAAAATTTAACTCAAATTATCGTTTTTATTTTATACCAGAGGTTGAAAAACTAACGGTTTCTAATAAATAGGACACTTAAACTGCATAAAATAAACTTAAAAATTAATTATAAAACGTGAAGCTAATTGGAAATTCGAAAAATATTCTTTTAACTCCTTGATACCCCTTATTGAGTAATTCTACCTAATACCTAGAAGGCAATTTCCTAAAAAGGTAAGCGTAAAGTAATGATATTTTCAACCCCCCGTTAAATAAACTATAGTTCCATTAAAAACCTTTCGACAAGTCACCATCAAACACTCTTTCCATTTCACGGACACCAAATTGTGGCTAAAATAGCCACCGCGCCTACATTATAATAACCTATTCAATATACGTAGTATGACTTAAATCCTGGTCCTACGGCACCAAATTGTAACGGTCCCCCCCTTCGCCAAAGCAAAGTAAAAGAGACGTAAATAAAAATATATACATAAATACAAATAAATTTAAAACTAACTATTAAATGAAACGTTTGGCCAGATCGACTAGTGAGTACCTCACGTCGATATTCAAGTAACCCTGAATCTTTTAGAGTGTTGATAATGACTGAATTACGAAAGGCTTAGGGAACTATTTAATTAGACAATTATTTGCAACGAAAGAGGCCCTACTTCTTTGTTCTAACTAATCTAATGAGCAGAAATTATTAAGTATAACTCAAGCATAAAATTACAAGAAATCGTAGAGACAGGACATAATTTAGGGCGTTATGAAACTCTCATGAAGCTTTAAGTCTATAAATTCATTTGTAAATTTATTAAATTATGCGAGCAATGTATAGGCTATAGATCTACACATCACTATGAAGCCGCAACCCTACAGGGTTGCGGGAGGATCCACCATAACCTCCCCTCATCCTCGGCCAGTCTAATACCATCCATCACGAAAAGTTTAAAAATATAAGCTTCATGAAAGTTGATGCGGGAAGCATCCAAAACGAAGCTAGCAATACGGATTGCAACGCGTTTGTGTATATATACTTAAATATAAATAATATGGTATAGGGAACCCCAGAAATATTGTAATTTCAAAAGATTAAATAAACCACCATTTCGATAGTCAATGCTCATAAATGAATATTTTAGGCTTTTAAAATTTGGAATAATATAAGAAACACCATCATCAGCCCACCTCCAGGACAAAAGGTTCCAGGTCAAACAGGGACTCTGTCCTACCTACCCTATAAGACTTAATGCGCCCTACCGCATTTTATCGATTTGTTGCTTCGTTCAGTTAGACAAAACCTTTTTATTCGCAGTAAGTGCATTACGTACTTATGCCCTAATATCACAACCGAACGTAATGCCTAGTAACTACTTGTCACGTCAAACAATACGATACCCTAATTAAACTTGACTCGACATAATATACCCTTAAGCTAATTAATATTACACAAACTAATCGCTCCGTTTTAATAAGAAACAAATCCTACCAAATTCAAATAAAGCAAATAAATCACACACAAAAATATGAAAATCACTCACACAGAAAATAAAATGAAATAAAACACAGGAGGTCCACAACCAGGTCTATCTTTCTCAGTTATAATTTAGGTAACATACAAAATATTATACTAAATATTGAAGTAAAATTATAGCTTAGAATTTATGGGAAAAGTGATGAATGTTAAGTGGAGTATAAGTGTGTAAGTGGTACGTCGAAGGATATTGTCCTTCAATAATCCACGTAAGTCTGTAAGGAAGCTGCGTCTTGGTGTCCTCGGAGAGGTTAATCGCACAAAACCACAACTTCCCTGTGAAGGTTGCCAGAGGCTCCCCGTATAGTGTAATTGAATGTAAATGTATTGTAGTGTGTTGTAAAGAGTAGTGTAAGAGTACTGTTTAGTCGTGAGTGATGTAGGAGTTATAGAGAAATGCAATCTAGACCCAGTGTGGATATACAGTAAAGAAGAAATAATCAACCTTCAAATAATATAAACTCCATATTTGAAAGTTATTCGAATTTAAGAGTGCAGACCATTAAAATCTTATTTACATCTAAAGGTTTCCAAACAAAACTAAACGTTTAAAATCTACAATAAACTGAACAAGATTTGCATACCTCAATTGAATCCAATGGTCTCACTTTAGTAAAGAAAACTCTCATACCCATGCGCCAATCTCTGTACCTCGCCCGCATACGCTCCTCCTCTTCGTAATCTCCAAGGCTGCTTACTCCACTCCAACATCCCATGGAACGGACCATAGGACGCTCCTTCAGCATTTCCTCATGCTTTGACCGACCGACGTTGACTAAACTCGACTATCCTAATTCAATCCCTTATATACCCCCCGATTCAAGTAGTAAACACATGGCATCTTTCCGCCTATGACTGCCTACCCTTGCATTCATGGATGCACTGCTCCGCACTCACGGATGCATAACCTCATATCCATGACTGCCTACCTCTGCATCCATGGATGCACTGCTCTGCACTCATCATGCAGAAGACGACCGCCACGTGAATATCCAACCCTGATCTGCTGTAGAGATTTTCAACACTAATGGTTCAAACAGTCATTTTAAACAAATTAATTCTAATAAATAAGAAAAATAATAGTAATAATCATATTAATATTTTCTACTGTTTCTTTTTGAAAATTGACCGATAAACACTTAGCTAACGAAGGTGGTTCGTTACATGATGATGGTACAATACCTTCAAATCTTTAGAAAGGACATTAACAGATTGTATTTTGTATTTCCCAAACGACCCCAACAAAGAAAAAGAAAGTAAGAATAACGACTTTTAATTATCGTAGTAATAACATGGAAATCAGCATTTCCATAAAGCAATGCCATTTACAAATGAGGTTATCAAAAGTATAATCAGCGTTGAAACAGCCTTAAAATTCCGTCTTTTCTGAGGTTATTTTTTCGAATAGGAGCTTTTCATTTTTCTTAGTACTTAGTAGGAATATTTAGGTAACTAAAGTTTAAACTGACAGCACTGTGTTTTTCTATATCACTACGTACAGGGCTCAGACTAAAACTAGTATTAATTTGATAAGTATAGGGTAACTAACTGTGCCTGGTGATTTTTCGTATGAAACTGAAAACGTATGAAATATTAACTAAAATCGGAAAAAAATTTACTTTTGACACAAATAAGTTGTGTGTTTAAAAGTTTATATTAAATCATTTGAAGTTTAAGTTAAAGAACAAAAGTTGTTCATTTGTTAAGGTTTACAGGTATGTGGCAGTTATCCTGAACCAGATTTCACCTGGTTGTTGTCACAAAAGGAGGGTATCTTTTTGAAGTAAGAAAGATAAATAGTTTGTTATGCCACCTGGCAAAAAAACTAAAAAACCGATACAGAAAACTTAGGTAGTTTTCATACTTAAAATCTAAGTATTTCTGTCTGTTTCACTACGAGTAGCTAATTTGTAGATTAAACGTTTGGATTTCAAATGGCGAGGAACGTTTATACTGAGACACTAATGAACCTAACCATCGCTTAAATTGTTTTATTTCCCCTTCAACCTTTGGTATTATTACTGGATTGTAATTTTTGCCTTCCTTGATATCTGTCTCATTTCCACTATCGATCAGTCTATCGGCATTCGCTAATGGTTAGTGGATCCCTACACCTTAAGATAAATCATAATTTGTCATATGTTCTTCTTCTTCTTATCGTGTGGCACATTTAACCGTTCTATCCACAAGGTATAGACGGCGGTTGCCTAGTCATATGTTTATTCTTGGCAAGATAGTTTTTTCTTCGAAATCATCTTCACCTACCATCGGTATGATGATTCCAAAAGTATGTACATAAAACCAGTACCATTACACAAAAAAAGTACCAGTACCGTGTACCAGTTACATTAAAAAAAAATTATGACGTTTTTATATTTTTTATAATGACAATGTCAAAAGTGTTAAATTTTGGTAGTGTGATTGCATATTGGATTTTTTCAATATTTTTCTTGTATTCTATACTTGATTCTGAGTAACTCCTTAAAACGAAACGCACTTTTTTAACACCCTGTATTTATTCGTGTTTGTATGAATGACTAATGTGATGAAGAAACAAATGTTAAAATGACGAAATGTCAATATTAACTGTTGATTTCACATAAAATCGACTCCCTTTCTTGTATCAGACCAATCCATTACTCGTTCATGAATAATAAAAGCAGTAAGTACGTGAAAGCAAAAGTTAACAAGGAAAGAAACTTAGTAGTGGGAAGTAATGAATCTTAAATTACCTGCCTGCTTTTTCATCAAAGGCCCAATCTTGAGTTTCAGAAAGACCTTAATGAGATGCACGGGGCTAAGTGTTAGGTTCCAAGGGCTAAGTACTTGCCTTCTTGTACGTGCTCGTTTTGCTTAATTAGGAACACTTTAAACTCTTTCAAAGGATTCTTAGTTTTAGTTTTTCTCTTTTAATGTTCATTGTTTAATTAGGCGCATTCTTGTGTTTCAGATAGACGAAGATCATTTGGTTTTTAGGTTAGAAAATATTCGGTTGATTTAAGAATATTTTTTATAGAAGCATCAACTTCGGTACTCTATTATTTTTAAATCGATTAATAAATGCCCTACACGTGACCGCGGGCGATGCTAAGTGCGAGACTAGGCCACCCGCCTCTATACCTTGGGTTAAATGTGCCACAAAATAAGAAGAAGAAGATTAATAGGTTAAAATAGATAAATTCCCAATATTCAATTCATATGATAAAGCTAGTTTCGTAAAAATTTCCGTTTAGTGCCGACATCCGTTATATTTAGGTCTATTTTTAGAAATAAAGAAAACGAGGAAAGATTTTCAGGGAAATATGCCGTTTGTGTTTTAATTATGATCTTATTGGTATTAAGAAACCTTCACATCTGATTACTCGATGTTGTTTAATATTCGCTTCTCCCAGTTATCTCCCATATCACGTGACGGCGGGTAATGAAGTTTAATACCAGACAACCGCCCGCCGTCAGAAAGAAACACCTATTTGTTTGATAAAACGTCATGGCTTTGCCCTAGTCGCGTACCTACCTAGAAGTCTTATAAACATTTGACGAGGAGCAGTGTTTTGGCAAGCAATAAATTTCGTTATTTACTCCGCTCGGCTTGTGATGAATGGGGACCCTAATAAGGGTCAAATTAAACATGTGGTTAGTAGAGAAGCGGCCGCAATCAAGTTGTGGGTATGGCGCGGGGTTACAAGGACTGGACGTCAAAAGTAACTTTTCCACTATAAATAAAACTAAGCTACAAAGAAGTCTTCTTTCAAAGTGAGACCAAGTTATACTGGTTGTTAGCATTGGCGTGTGGTGGTTGAGTGTACATGAAACGCAAAGAGAATGAGACCCGAATGTCTTGTGATTAAATCTGCCTTCGCTCGCATTTCTATGCCATTGCGCTGTTTAATTGAGTGGAAATACTGAACGTTTCGAGTCGGAACTATTTCATTATGACATGTTTATTGAGCCTCGGGAAACATACGTTGGGTCTTTGGGTTAAAATAAAGGAATGAAAATTATATTTTGCAGGGACTAATTTCCTCGTGTGACAAGGATTAGACAAGCAATAATAATAAGGGAAATATTTATTCTCCAAGTGAATTAGAAGTACTTAGATATTATAATATTATGCATAGGAGAAGGATTACTAATTACGGATATTATGTGTTTTTTTAATTTGAGTTCACTTAACATTATGGTCAATGAAGATACTGTCAATGACGTAGGTATTACGCAAGCTCAAATAATGTTTATATCAATTTCATTCCGAGAACACCTCATTACGAAAAGTATCAGATAAAGGTACTTATTTGTTATAATAGGTACATATTTACTTTGTACCATGTTATACATATACGTACAGCTACAGACAGATTTGACCCTGGAGATAGTAAGTCGATCAAATAACTTTTATCGTTTCTCAAGAACAACCAATTCTTGGTTGCTGAAAGAACGGTTCGGGTAAAGAAGTTATACAGTATTTTACGGGGGTTTTACAATCTATTTGTGAAATATGGGTCAATTCATACAATATAATGGAAGAAATAAGGAGATTTTAATTATGTCATACATAAATAAATTCCAGGCCAACACCGTTGCGATAAGTGCCATCATTTACTACATTGTATATAACAAAGTCGCTTCCCGCTGTCTGTCTGTCCCTATGTATGCTTAGCTCTTTAAAACTACGCAACGAATTTTGATGCGGTTTTTTTATAGATAGAGTGATTCAAGAGGAAGGTTTATATGTATATAATACATTGCCCCCGTGCGAAGCCGGGGTAGGTCGCTAGTTCTGTATTAAAGAATTTACGTATACATACTGTCAAAGCAGAGTGTAACAAAAGTAGTAAAAAACTGTCTTTATACAAATCTACGATTTGGTTTACTAGAAACCTCTTACGTAAGTGACAATTAAATAAACAGATACACAGTACGAAAATACTTTTCGCCGATCTCTTATTTGTGCAAACGTGCGTAATGCCGCGATAGTACGGGTTCTTTTAAGTGGTCTTATTTGTGAAAGCGATCGTCTGAAACGTTTGTTCGGGTTACTGCCCATTCCTTGGAAAGATTAGGGCCTAACCATATAGTCTAGTACGGATTGGTGGAGGTTGTAGGCCTAGTGGCCTACCCCAGTGCCAGCTTGCAAGCCACCTACTCGTACATCGACGTAGAAACAAACGATGTACTCGTATAAAGCCTCTGACATTAACGACTGCCATCTAATGATAGCAGTCGGTACTAATGGGCGAAAGTTTTGTGAAGCATGAAAATGGTCGACATACCTACTGTAATATAGGTCAAACTCCTCCAGGTCATGTGATTAACCAGAATTAAACCACCAATTTTCCGAAAAGGTATTTAAATTATTTAATAAGATGACCATTGACATAATCATCTCAACATCATTATTAAAATACGATATGAGAGAACCATTTCGAAATGAAAATGAAAATAAACTAAATTTAACCTTATTCCTCTGACAAGTGTGTTTTTATATCGATTGCCTTATTCCTATGCGCAAAGACATTGCAGTGAATCGTCTATAACAGATGCAGAATATTGCAGAAGCCATTGATTAATTCTTACGCAGTATTATTTTTTCAATAGATGTCGCTATTTGCAAAGAAATTAACATATATATTTATTTTAAGAGTGACATTTCATTTAATATAGGTACCCGTCCCTCTTGATATATTTCACTGGCTTCGGAAAGCGGTCACGGCGCTTTTGTATGACAAACTTTATTATCTTTTTACTTTATGTACTTATCCGTTTACTACTTATACAGGACGTAAAAACCTCTCTCAGAAACTTAAACGAGTTCTACGTTGATTTACTCATCGTAATAAACAAGTTTTCCAAGGAACATCTACTGAATTCATTGACATCTCATACATTGTTTGAATAGCGAATCAGACGACAGATTTTAGGGAAAAGTTGTTGTTGTTTAAAATATGTAAACACCTATTGATTAAAATTCTGCAAGGAACGTCCTTGGGAAAAAATGTTTTATAAGGTAAATAAAGGCTCAATTTAAGTTTCCATGACAGATTTTTTTACATCTTGTATTATTTTACTGAAAATATCCTCAAATGAAATACATATTTAGAAATATGTACCCACCTGTAAACATCAGTGACTCCCTTAGGTGAAACCCACCCTCAGGTGACACAAGAGTGACACAAGCGAGCTAATTATCTTCTCGCGAATGTTACTGTATTCTCCTGTATTCTGTAGGTGTAGTCTGATAATGACAGTGACAGACGTTTACGTGATTTCTTACACCCAGAAAATAATTCTAGGTAGCATCTTTTATTCTGCGATAATAGGAACGCTTTTATATTTTTACTTTGTTCAAGATTATTCTGGATTGCTTTTTCTGTTATCTCCGAGATAACAAATATATAATAATTAATTCTATAAATTAAATGATTTCGCTCTTCACTCGATCTGTTTATCGCAGTACCGTTTTTAGTTTCTTCTTGAAAAAAATATACACGAAACTAAAGGGTAGCAAACTACCTATTGAAGATATAAAAATTACAGAGATACGCAGAGTTTTTTTTATATTTTAGTTTTTTTACTTTAATTATGAGTGTATCCCGTCTATTTTTTTGTACTATGACAATATTTCTGTCTGTGTAAGCTGATGTAGCCGTTAGTGCTGGCTGCTATCACTGGATGGCAGTCGTAAACAATGTCAAAAGCCTTATAGGTGGCTTGAAAACTTCTAGCACTTTTAGCACACTAACTCCAAAAACTTTGTATGGCCTAACCTTATTGAGGTTTGGGAAGAGATTCGTGCCCATGCAGTGAGGATGATATTGGATACGATACAGGACCGACAGTGTCCAAAAAGAGTGATTGTTTATTCTGCTCTCTATTTTAAGACTTCATTTACAATACAGCTCATCTAAAAGACCCTTTACAGTCCTGAAATAAAGTTTCTGAAATGCCTTATTTTATATCTTCGTTGTATAAAGCAGCAGCCAACATACTCAAGACAACAATGCCTTAAAGAAAATAGATGTGTTTAAAGTAAAAGGCTTGTTGTTTAAACTGTTGACAAACCACTCGCCCTAAATCGATGTTTATTCTTTCTCTGTACAAAATGTTCAGTTTCTATTGTTACTTTTGATGGAACATGTTGTGACATTCAAGCACTGAAAGCTTTGAAAACTTTTAAACTTTCGTATTGGTAGTTGTTGAACAAATGTGATGGAGATGACTGGTAAAAATCTTACCAATTTAAATAAACTAGGGAGTATGAACAAAGGGTCGGTTACAATAAATTCACAAAATTACCGAAGAATCTTGAAATATTACAATGAATTTAATTTCGCAAAAACAAGGTTTTTTTTAATAACAGAAAAAACATAATACTCAAAGTTTTTTTTATGGCAGAGGTGGCAAACGAGCCTTGAGGCCTGTAGGAGTTTCATAACTGAACCTTTATCTTTGCTAACCAGTGAACACGGCTATTCAAAATATTCAAAACATTATTTTACTTAGTTCCTTTTGCTATGTATGCTATAGTTACGTTATTTGTCTGCTCAATTATCGTTAATAATTATTGACTTTATAATTTCAAACTTTTCTAAAATGGTTATTTGTATAATAAAATCTTGATTTAAAAAAAAAAAACTGTACTTTTTGTTTACAAATTAATAAGCTGTTAATTATTCATCGAATAGTGAATAATAGACAAAATTATTCGCTATGCGACGAATAATAAAAAAATAATAACGAATAGCGAATATTCGCGGCAACTCTTGCAGAGAGTAGATTAATATCTTATTACTCCCTGCGAGTAATTCTTATAATTGGTTTTGCGGAAACCGATAGTCCTTCACGTGCTTATTAGGTATAATAAACGATTTTTCTCAGACATTTTTTGCATATCATCATATTTTCTTGCAATTGGGAGACCAAGACAAACCGTCAAGAAAAAATTATCTAACCATATTCTGTGATAATGTCTTTTATTTTTCGCTCGTTTTTATCTCACAAGAATTATTTATATAACAAAAGTAAAAGGTAACATTTTTTTTGTATATTGCTTATTTTAATAAGAACAAAAAGGTTTATAGACTATTTGCATATAATAATTCTATAAAACAATGAACACAATATAATTATTGTTAGATAAAAATAATACAAGGTGTTAAAAAAAACTTTTAAAATTTTAAGAGGTTATTCAGAATCAAGAACAGAATACAGGAAAAATATTGAAGAAATTCGATCTACATTTTTTTGTTTGCCATACAAATTCTTGATTCACTATTCAGATTTAGTATGAGAAACAAAAAAAAATCCTCTTCCTGTATTCTATACTAGATTCAGACTAACCTCTATGTTGACAGCATTGATATGTTCCGGCGTGAAAATAAGATAGCCAGTTCCTCATTGCGTTAGGGAATCTTGGTAAGCCCGCTTCCATCTTCGGCATCATCGTCGCTTACCACCAACTGAGGTGATGCCAAGGGCTTACCAATTGAGGGTAAAAAAACCTCATATTTCAAACGCACTTTTTTAACACCCTTATAAAACTGTAAAGGTGTTGTGACTACTACTAGTACACTAATCTCATAATTCTATCTACTTTACTTTTTAAAATTAAAATTGCGTCAAAGTGAGATAAAATATAAAATGTATAAAATAATATCTGACCGACAGATGACGCACAGCCTAACAAAAATGAAAAAGTTAAAATTACAACATATTTTCTTTAAAATCCTTAGAGGCTGAAAAGGAGCACTAGGAAGGATTATTAAATATCGACCCTAAGTGCGTAAAATGGGGTATTAATATTTGCATGGAAAATTTAATTTTCAACGAATTTGATGGACTGTTTTCGTGCGGACGAAGTTCAGTACGTTGTATTATTTAAAATATATATTTTTTTAGTTTATGTTATTTTTAATGTACTTCTACTAGTGGTAGCTTATCAATTACAAAAAGGACCTTATTACAAAGGGTACTGGGTAGGAACCACTGCTCGATTCTTTACCTACTGTCAAGAAGTAATGCTTACTCTCTACTTGCCGTCAAAGCAAGCAGCGTACCCTTACAACCTTACCAACAGGCTAATCTATCCATAACCGGCTACCAAGCCGGTGGAGTAATTATGGGTATAAATGCCATTCCGTTTTCACCCTTAAGGATAGGAAAAGCACTGTTAAACCTTCTGGGATTACAGATGCTCATAGGCAGTTTGAATTAGACGGGCTGTCCATCATCCTTTTGCCACCTCACAAAACAACAAAGAAAATAATCGCCGGTATGAAATAAAATGTTCAATGAAGTCTACAGATAGGCCCCGGTATTAAGTTCTGACCCAAGCGGCGGCCCTGGGTACTCACAGGGTATTACACAACGATCTCTTAAGACCCTCGTGCTCCCGTCGGTTTATTCGGCACAGATTTAAGAATTCCTCCCAGACCTCATACGGCCTCTAAAGGTATTGAGTTTCTCTGGCGTAAAATAGCGACATTTTTATACTTGTTGTTGTTATACTAGAACCTGAAAATAACCCACAAATAATTTTTTTGACATTAATTTCAACCCTTTGGATTGCCTATCCGATTTGGATAGTCGGGTGCAAATATGTACTCTATCCCAGGCCACTTCTCAAGCAGAGGATAATGTGTTTTCGAGTTTATGTAGGAATGTTTGTACGTGTGTTTTATTTTTACGCGGATAACACACTGCTCCGGAATCCGCTCCGGTGTGCGGTTTTACGTCACAATTTATATAGTAAAAAAAACCGCCGCACCGCACACTGGAACGGATTCTGGAGCAGTGTGTTATCCGCCTTACCATTATTCTGGACGGCCTATCTGTACGGCCTAACCTAATGGATTTTGAACTGCGAGGTGACATTATATTTGTCTTGACCAGAGATAAAGATACACTGTTTTTCAGTCCAGTATAATTTTCTTCTGAAATTAGTAAGGACGTAAATAGTAAAATTACAATTTTACTGATATTTATTACTAAACGGTTAACAGTGAAATAAGCTCTACCGTTTGTGGAGTTGAGTTTACGTCTCATTTGAGAGTTGAAATAATTTGTCAAAAGTATTCACAAAGTACCTTACTGTTAACAAACTTTTCGGAGAAACGATAATTAATACGATACCTTTCAAGTGATACTTAAGACAGAAGTCCTTAGGTATTTTTGGTTCGTAAACAACATAATATTTACCTTCAGTTTACTATATTGGTTGACGGTCTGGCGTAATAATCTTACCTATCAAATTTCATGTTTTTTTCATGGTTACTTACGTTGTACTAGATTTTGCCCGCGGCTTCACCCATGTTATCATTTTTATGATTGACACAATGCGTGAGCATTACTTGAGCACGGAAATGAGTCTTCGGAATAATCCTTTGTTTTATTCCACCCTCATTCTAAGTTCTTTCAAATTAATTGACTAGTTATAGCAATCAATGGCGTTGATTTGTCAAGATGCAATATTTTTAGTTTCCTGATGTGATTCCCGAAGGATTTCGATATTTTAACAGGATAAAATGTAGCCTATGTCACTGCCCACCGTGTTAACTATCTCTGTGCAAAAATTATGTTGATCAGTTACTCCATTACGACGTGAAAGAAGGACCAACAAAAAAGGAATAACAACAATCTTATTTCACATTAAGGATAGGTCAGTACTTCAACGTGGGTTTTTAAAACTGAAACACTTTAACTAATGTCACAGTTCCAAACTAACAACTTTCCTCGCGGAAGCCATTACTATAGATTTTCATAACTCACTGATTATCTTTAATAATGTTTTCAATATGTGAATAATGAGATTCTAACGTGACTTATATCCATAAACAGATGAAGCACGGTAAATGTTTGTAAAAAGGCCGTAATGTGGTTTTTGTGAACGACGTAGTTTTCCAGTAAATGGGAATTTGAACGTTTTTGTTCGTCTGCATGCAATTGCAATGATTACGATGCTAAGAGCCTTTGCTGGTTTTCGTTTTAGTTTTTACTGAATTTCTTAGTTCTGGAAACCTCAAATTATAGCAGATGTATATTATTTAAACTATGTCACACGTAAGGCAAATCCTCATACTCATATTTCGAATTTTGTTATACCAAATGGCTTGCTAAGCGAGTCTACAGCCGACAACATGTGACTGTTCGAGTGTATCTGCTATTAGATTATATCACTCTCTAAGTAAGTTGAAAAGAGATCAGAACGAATATCGATGTGTTATGTTTGTCGATGCGCTACAGGGATGTATCAATTTAATAAATATCAAGGACAGAAATAATTTTACTTATATTATCTTCCAGGTGCGAAGAAGCATATAATTGTAATTTGTGAGCATCGTATGTTCGTATGCCCATAATCGTTTGATTTTAGTTTAAAACGACCAATAAAAGTGTGACATAGTTTTGTCATGTAACAAAACGTCAACAGTCAGTACATAATAATCTAAAATTCAAATATGTTAATATAAGGCTTCACGGTAATTTGTGGTTTGTTTTGTATTTCACCTATAAAAGAAAATCAGCAATGATCACTATCGTAATGATTCTCATAAAATTCCTTTTCGCGGAAAGTCTCCTTATCATCCAATGGTAATCTCGCTCATATTAGTGGTATGAGAATGTTTCACGCGCGATACTGGAGAAATCTGTTACTTGTCTCCTTTTATCACCAAGCTTATGAAAGAGACAGCGAGAGAGTGTGTCACATAAAGTCGTCAAAAAGAGATTTCTTCGTGTTCCTGCTACTTCATCTGAAACTCTTCCCGGTCACGTCGCCATCACAAACAAAGGGAATAAACGGTTGGGTCGGCCGATTTTATTGCCCAAAGGAACCCATCTTTTCTTATTCGGAAAACTGTAATTTTTCCGTAAGAATATATCAGATCTATATCTAATGACTACGACTGTAGGTACATACCATAATAGCTGTTTGAATTGCTAATAGACCAATAAAACTACTATTATATGGCTGTTCGCAGGACTATTAATTACTATCAGAAAACATAGAGACGTATGATCGTATATTTATTATTAGCATTAACACTACCATTTTTTTATGGATCTTATGGATCACTTTTGATATGACACGTTACAGGTAAAAAAGAAATATCCGGGACAAATCACACGCGGTCATCTGGCCCCAAACTGGGATTCCCTGGATTATGGGAACCAGAAACTGTTGTATATACAAAGATATAATACACCCAGACATAGAGAAAACAAATCTCATCACAGAAATACTTGCCCGTGGTGGGAATCGAACCCACAACCCTTGGATCAGTAGTCAGGAGTGCTAACCAGAGCCACCGAGTCAGTCAGTCAAACTATTAAAATATTGATTTTGCATAGCCATTACAAGTATAAATTAAAAATTAATTGAGAGCTAATAAGCCTTGGGCAATGTTACCTTTAACGAAGAGATTATAATAGGGAAGGTCAATGGCGCCCATTTGATCCGTGGAAAATATATAAGTACCTAAACTGTAACAAAAGGAAAATGTTGAAATACTTAAATAGACGTTAATGACGAGAAATGAATCATTTTGGTAAGGCTTTTTCCACATAAATTTAAAATAAAACTTAATAAGTAAAAGTAGCGACCGCTTTCGGACATCATCTTCAGGCAGAACGAAACCGGTCGCTAAACAAGTAAAAGTGCAGTTTTATTTTAAACTTATGTGGAATTCGTGAAAAACATTACCAAAATGAGTGATATAATGTTCCACTACGAACCTACAATCAAAAGTATCAACGACGAGAAATGATTTAGTTGATTTCAGGAAAGACATCAACGCCGTAACCACGCTACGATAACATTATCTCACAAACCAGAAAAATAATACAGACATTTATGTGAGCACCATATACATTGCCTATAATCGCTTCAGCGTGCCATAAAATATATTTGTCTCAGATTTAAGTTTCCACAAATAGTAATATTTTGCTGGCTGCGATCCTCATATTTTTAGGGTTCCGTTGCCAAATGGCAAAAAACGGAACCCTTATGGATTCGTCATGTCTGTCTGTCTGTCTGTCTGTCTGTCCGTCCGTATGTCACAGCCACTTTTTTCCGAAACTATAAGAACTATACTGTTGAAACTTGGTAAGTAGATGTATTATGTCAGCGCACATAGGCAGAATTGGCGAGAGACTAGAGCGTCTTCCTTCGGGAACTCGTGCGTTCTGGTCTCTGGCCAAAGCTGTCCAAGGGAATTTCTGCACGCCATCATTTCCACCACTGCACATGGGAAATGATTCATTGGCCCACGACGCAAAGGAGAAAGCCGATCTTCTAGGCAAACTCTTTGCGTCCAACTCAACGTTGGATGACGGGGGAAACGAGCCGCCGACCATACCGCGGTGCACGAGCTGTATGCCGAATATCCGGTTCCACCAACGCTCAGTGCGTAAAGCACTTTTTTCCCTCGACATTCATCACATTCGACATTCAGTCGAGTGGGCCCGACGGAATCCCTCCTATCGTGTTGAAGGTGTGTGCTCCAGAGTTGGCTCCAGTTTTAACGCGCCTTTTTCGGCTCTGATACTCCACTGGCGTAGTCCCGAAGTCATGGAAGACAGCTTTGGTGCACCCGATCCCTAAAAAAGGTGACCGCTCGAATCCGTCCAACTACCGGCCGATAGCCATAACCTCCTTATTCTCAAAGATAATGGAGTCCATTATCAACAGCCAGCTCCTTCGGTACCTAGAGGACCGCCAGCTGCTTAGTGACCGACAGTACGGTTTCCGTAAGGGCCGGTCCGCTGGTGATCTTCTTGTCTACCTGACACATCGTTGGGCACAGGCCATCGAGACTAAGGGGGAAGCTTTGGCCGTTAGTTTGGACATAGCGAAGGCCTTCGATCGAGTCTGGCACAAAGCACTTCTTGCGAAGCTTCCTTCTTATGGGCTTCCCGAGGAATTATGCAAATGGGTCACTAGTTTTCTTGCAGACAGAAGCATAAAGGTCGTAGTCGACGGTGCATGCTCAGATTCTATGTCTGTGAATGCTGGTGTCCCTCAAGGCTGTGTGCTTTCGCCTACACTGTTCCTTCTGCATATCAATGATATGCTGCAAATCAGCAGCACTCATTGTTATGCGGATGACAGCACAAGTGATGCCTTCTATACCGGCCGTGCCAACATTTCTCGGGAAAACGTCATCGAGAGCCGAAACAAACTTGTGTCGGAAATTGAGGCCTCTTTAAAGAAAGTCTCAGAATGGGGTCGACTTAATTTGGTCCAATTTAACCCCACTAAGACACAAGTTTGCGCGTTCACTGCCAAGAAAATGCCATTTGTCGTATCACCTCGTTTTAAGGACACTCCCCTAAATGCCTCAGCTAGTATCGGAATTCTTGGTGTCGACATATCGAGTGAGGTCCAGTTCCGTGGCCATCTAGAGGGTAAGGCTAAATTAGCCTCGAAGAAGCTTGGTGTGCTCAATAGATCGAGACGGTATTTCACTGCGGCGCATCGCCTGCAACTTTATAAGGCGCAGGTTCGGCCTCATATGGAATACTGTTCTCATCTCTGGGCAGGGGCACCCCAGTACCAGCTTCTCCCTCTGGACCGCATTCAACGAAGAGCAACTCGAATCGTCGACTGCCAGGATATTTCAGATCGGCTTGACTCCCTGGCGCTGCGTAGAGATGTAGCCTCGCTCTGCATTCTCTATCGCATGTACAATGGGGAGTGCTCCGAGGAATTGTTCGGATTGATCCCTGCCGCCTCTTTCCGCCATCGTTCTACGCGACAACATATTCATCCCCATCACATAGATGGTTGGCAGTCCACAACTGTGCGTTTCACTAGAAACTTTCTGCCTCGCACAACCAAACTATGGAATGAATTGTCGCCTGCGGTATTTCCGGACCGATACGACATTCAAACCTTCAAGAAAAGAGCGTACTCCCAAATCAAAGGCCGGCAACGCACTTGTGACTCCTCTGGTGTTGCGGGTGTTTATGGGCGGCGGTAATCGCTTACCATCAGGTGATCCGTCTGCTCGTTTGCCACCTCTGCCATAAAAAAAAAAAATGTAAACCGCATTAAGATTTTCACACAAAAATAGAAAAAAATTTTGGGGGTTCCCCATACTTAGAACTGAAACTGAAAAATTTTTTTTTCATCAAACTCATACGTGTGGAGTATTTATGGATAGGTCTTCAAAAATGATATTCAGGTTTCTAATATAATTTTTTTCTAAACTAAATAGTTTGCGCGAGAGACACTTCCAAAGTGGTAAAATGTGTGTCCCCCTCTGTAACTTCTAAAATAAGAGAATCATAAAACAAAAAAAATATATGATGTACATTACCATGCAAACTTCCACCGAAAATTGGTTTGAACGAGATCTAGTAAGTAGTTTTTTTAATATGTCATAAATCGTAAACCGCAATTTACCTACAACGAACTACAAGAACTTTTATATTATGTTACTTGCTGCTACGGAACCCTTCATGGGCGAGCCCGACTCGCACTTGGCCACTTTTTTTGTTAATATTTAAACTTTATTGCCAAGTACAAAATTAGAACTAGAAAGATGGATGTAGACTGACTAAGGCATTCCATTCCGCAGTGCCATAAAACAGTGGGGTAGTAGAACCTCTTTTTACGCTAAATTGAACTAAAAGGCTTTCAGTGGCAGACGCAGTCGCCGGATGCGGCCGCTGCCGGACTTCCGGCTCGAGACCGACTTTACATAGACCATTTTTTTATTTATGTTTTTGTCCCGTTCACTCTATTCGTAGACTGAGTTTTATTGAGCGAATAATGGCGGGTACTACACAAATTGTCGAATTTATGAATAAGTTAAATAGACGATGAGGCAATTAAACAACGAGGGAACCGTTGTAACAATTAATATAATTTTAGGATAGACTAAAAAGGCGTTTATTTTCTATGGCAAACTTTAGACTGGTCTCTTGATGTTACCAGTGACTGATAAATACTTGCAAACCTCTTTAGTGGACCAGACACTATCAGTAATACTCTGACATTATAAAGACAATATACTGACAGTATAGTGGTTGGAATGAAGGTATAACGCATACTAAACTATGGAATGACAATAAACTGATGTATTGTAAAATATTGTCAGTATTATTGAGTGTCTGGTCCGCTTTAGCTGGTGAATCTACTGACGAAAATAAACAAAAATTTTCTACAACGCTGGTGAAATCGCAATAAAATGGATTTTGGAGCCAAGTTTGCTGAGAATCAGGTTTCATGAGTAGAGTAGTGAGTGCAAACCAGTGGGTGTGTAACAATCACTCTGTACATTTATGTCTGAATGGCAACAAAGGCAACTTTAGCCACTAAGGTAAACAAGCAAAACAAAAGTTCAACTACCATAATTGATTTATCGCATTGTCGCTATCCCAATTAAAGTTTAAAAAAGTTTGGTCTGCCATTGCCACTTCTAAATCAAAGCTGTGAGTGTTACGTAGATCGCGTTTGCTGACAATTAGTATTCTGTTTCTGTGCCTGGGGATAATTGGATTGCCAGTCAAATTGGCAGACAAACAAGTTTCCAATGACTTTTACACATTGGTTCATGAAATTGTTCCATTTACTGGCTACCAATAACATCTATGTGATTTATGCCAAAACAATAGGATATTTGAAATAAACTTTGCAAACAAACATTATTTGGGACATATTCGAGACAAATCACACACAGTCATCTGGCCTCAAACTAGGATTTCCTGTACTATGGGAACCAGAGACTGGTATACATACACATATACATTTTACTATACTACGTCCGATGTTGCTGTATTTATATTGAAAAAACTCTTTTTAAAGTATGCCATAACATGACATTTGAAATAAACTTTTCAAAATATATTTACACAAAATACAGTTTGATATCAGTGCCCTATTCATCTAGGATCGTAGTAGAATAGTTTTAACAACCACTATGTTCTGTGGTTTTGGCCCATACTTCATTATTAATGTACATTGCAGTGGCTGCCAAAATTGGCTAGAAAGTCGAAACGTCAATCACTTCAGTAAAAGCAACAAACAAATCGAAACAAAAATAAATGTTTTAGGTACTTAGGAAGTTATAGTTTGTGAAACTTTCAGAACGATGTCTATTGTTAATTTTATTTATTTAAAATACTATCGGTAAATGGTGCGTCTTCACGTAAGCCAATATCAATAATAAAAAAAAAGGCTTAAAATTGTTTCGTTTCTAAGATTTATTTTGAAAACACCTATAAAATCGTAAATAATTTATTTTCAATGTCCATAAAAACTTAAAAATGTACCTACTGTGTGAAAATATGTAGGTGTAAATGCATAGGCGTTTGTTAAATTCCAACGAATATTAATGAGACAAAAACGATAGATTCGCTATACTGCGCCACTATTGCATCTCTGTAATAATATAATTGCTTGAAAGCCTTTGATTTCAATGATAAATGTGCACTGCAAGTGACAAGATTACCTGACAAAGGTTCGCCAAGAGGGAAAAGCGTTACATGCGCAGCATCAGTACATTCTGCCATTAACTTTTCCTAGATTTCCTGTCAGGCCTGCGGGCGAGTCTGTCGCACTCGCATCGTTCTGATAAATCATCAAAAGCATTACGCCAAGACGCTGCAGTTAATCATCTGTAATAGACGCAGAGGCCATTGATTGATTAATAATAACATTAATAATAACTGAATTAATTTCGTTCGTTATCTTTATAAAATATCAAAAATTGCTATAAAAGAGGCAACTCCACAAACCAACGAGCGAACGTGTATACCACACGAGTAATGTAAGTGGTAAAGCGAAAAAAAACCATTAAAAAGTTTAGCTAATTACTGCAGTTAGTGGCAAAATGAAAGTTGGCACACCTAAAACGCTGCATTCGTGGTAACAAGGTTTTAATAAAAAAACATTCCAAAGACATTCCCTTTAAGGGATAAGCCCGCCTTTGTGCATAAATTTTATGTGATATATTGTACGATAAAGATTTAACAAATAAACAGACATTTGTTGCACATAATTATGTATTATAAAATTAAGAAAACAAGCCATTCAGTGGATAATAGGATTTAAAAATAAGATGTATTTATTTTATTTAGTAAGAAGTTAAAATTTTAAAGGCCATAGTAAATATTTGGGATTGCGTTGCGGAACTTTGATTTTTCTTGGAGTTAAAAAGCCTTTCAAGTTAGCCATAAAATAAACAAAGATTAAAAAAAATCATTGCACAGCAAAAACCCACCGATGTTTTTGTTTTCGTCAAACCACAAAAATAGAAACCGCAGCAAAAATTCTAGTTTAGTTTACAGTCGCTATGCTGGGATTGCCAAAAACGTTATAAAGGGTGTATACTACCAACAAAAAAAAAACTCTATATTTTATACTTGTGCTTGATACTATTTGTACTTAACTGAAAATCTTTATTATTGGATATCATTCTAGGCACTTTACATTCCATTTACAGCAGCAAAGAATTCTATTCATACAGCAATTATGGATACAATTTTATGTAATATCAATCAATAAGGTAAAAAAACTTTTGTTTTTGAGAATAGAATTTACCTCAATTCATTGAGTTTGAAAAAAAATACAATTTATAGAGAATAAAAACAACAAAAAAAAATACGAGTACGATACATGGTCTTCTTCAATTTACGTGTGGTACGCAAGTATGTAGTAGGAATCTTCATAAGATTTTCTAAGACTTAAACTAATTTTGTAACACACTGTACACGAGTATTGCAGCATCCATTTGAGGTAGCTATCGCGGTTCACAGCCCATAAAGCAAACGTGAACTCGTATGCAGAACACGAGTCTGATAAACCTATAAACTATTTATATGGACGAGAGTAATGCGCTGAACGGATCCTGTATTACCAACTAAACTACTAAATCAAGGCTGTAAATGAACTATTTGTAACGTTGTTGCTTGAAATTTAATGCGCAGGGATAAGCGAATATTTAAGTCTATAGTAAAGAAACGAGGAAATTTGTAGGTAAATGGAATACAGAATGATACATAAATATGAACATAGATGAATAATCAAGTTAAATTGGCATTGGACCTACCGGCCTTATAGCTCGGAGAACAAATAACTGTTGGGGAAGCAATGCTCTCGCTCGAGTGGTGAACGCGGGCAGGATGACTTACTGTTTAGACCTTACCTCACTAAATATACCGATAATTTCGTCAGAATTGCTGAAAGCCCCTGGCTATATGTGGCCATATGTCTGACTCAGAACTGTGCTGATTGGAAGGCTACGGCGGAGGCCCAACAGTTGACATCTTCCGGTTGTTTTCACGATGATAAATATTGAAATGGTAGTCGTACTTTGCAGCAATTTGGCACTTCGCATCATTGAAGTTTGGAGCGTCTCTCGAAACTTTGAACCCGGGAGAATAGAATTAATCAAGTACGTTTCAAAAGTGGGAATTTTCGTAAATATCTGTACTCTGTAATAATTCCTTGTAAGGACTATACTCTATAGCAATAGCGCATGTAATAAAATATATCAAATATTTACATAAAGTTACATAAATTAAGTTACAAACTTTGCTTGAAATTTTAACCCAAAAGCCCTGTTCTCTCCTGGCATCATACTGGCAACGATTACACATGAAATAAGAAATGTCCATAAATAATAAATGCCTTAAAATCTAATTTATTACATCTTATGGTAGCATTATATCTATGAAGTCTCCTAAAATTCTAAAATATGAACCTATTTTATGCAGCCTCCTCAAATTCTAAAGAAGCGTAGAATACTGTTACAACAATAGAAGTCGAACCGCTCGCCCTCTATCAAAAGATAACTGAAAACAGTTTAAAGGTTGGAAACTTCACTAATAATATAAAGCTAGACTATCGCCAACAATAGAGAAGAAATCGAGCGCAAATCGCAGTATTGTGCTCCTATTAAATGAAGAATAGAAGACGCATTCGCGGCTCAGAAAGGCTAGAGCACTGTTTGTGGCACACCAATAAACAGGATGTTAAACAGAATAGAGAGGACTGTTAGGAGGGTTAATTTTTTATAAAACTTTTTACTGCAGTGTCTTAGCGCAACGCTTTTGATGAGATATAATTGAGAGAGTCAGGTGGTTGTAAATCAACTCCTTATAAAAGTATCCCTAAAATATGAAAAAGTTCGACAGTTTCAGTCAAGACTTTTGGATTGGGGCATAAGCAATGGGTGAAAAGTGGATTAGGCCAGATAATAGAAAAATCAGATAAAAAGAAACTTGTTTTCTTTATATTTCTTTACCATCAAGGTGCCCCTAGGATTTGATGCCTGGACCGGCTCCTTTATTCACCCTGTGGTAGGGGTCGACCCTGGTTTTTGGTGCTCAAGTTTTATTGACAATAGAAGTTAAACCAAGCGCGAGACACACTACTGTGATAATAATAAGTGGAGCACTATAGGACTTCGCTGGAGCACCTATAAAGCTATGGACAACGGTCCATTATCGGTTTAACCTGGCAGATGTGATGTTTTCATTCACTGAGTTACTTTTATTCATCTATCCAGTATTTATGTTTTTCTCCAATATTGAAATGTTTTTCGAAGAAAGCGCAAAGCATTGTTAACGATAGTAGTGTTGTTTTTGCACTTTCCGTCAGGGGCTATTTAACTTTTTCGACACTTTGTACTGCGGTGTTGCCAAAAAGATTTAATTTCATAAAAATAAAGTACATGATAAAAGTTTAAAGTACAGTTACGACTTATATAATAAACCTTGGAAACCATATCACTATCGTAGATTTAAATCGAATGCTCTAACTAAATAACCTTTAGATAGGTAATTCGATCTTCTATGACGAGAAAAATTTAACAGTTGCACAGAAAATCTATTTCAAAATTAAACCCTTTAACTACCTATCTATCTATCTATCAGCCGAAAGACGTCCACTGCTGGACAAAGGCCTCCCCCAAGGATTTCCACACCGACCGGTCCTGTGCGGCTCGCATCCAGCGGCTTCCTGCAACCTTTACCAGGTCGTCGGTCCACCGAGTCGGGGGCCTGCCCACACTGCGCCTTCCGG
Source organism: Coleophora deauratella (assembly GCA_958295455.1). Lineage (NCBI taxonomy): Eukaryota > Metazoa > Arthropoda > Insecta > Lepidoptera > Coleophoridae > Coleophora > Coleophora deauratella. The sequence goes on from OY282393.1 coordinate 6,277,406, forward strand.
TGCGCGGTCGCCATTCGAGAACTTTACTGCCCCAACGGCCATCTGTTCTACGAGCTATGTGCCCTGCCCACTGCCTACCTACCTAACTACCTATAGATACCTACAAGTATACCAAAGTAATATTAAATGCAAAATCAGTTAAACTACGTCGATACAATTGTCTATAGAGGCAGTGGCATGCAAAGCCCGAGAGGATTTCCGCTAAAGCACCAAGTACCCGTTCGCATCGTCGTCGCTGGCTGAATGCCGGTACACGACGACAAAATAGTCCTTCAGTCCTTTAGTCCTTCGCTAGTCCCTTAAACTACCCTACAGCTTTAGGCTCAATTTACACTGACACTGAATAAAAAACGTGCAACGGTCAATTTGGAAACGCATTCTCGAGAGTCAATTAAAAATTATCATTGTATTCCACAGAATTTAATCAAAGTTTAAAAAATAAGTTTGGTATAGATTGGATCGGAATTCAACTTTGAGTGTACAATTTCCGCGAGGAAGGAACTTTGCACTAGGTAAAAAAAAAAACGATTTAAAATAATGTAAAAAGCATCTACCATATTGAGTTTTTTACTTCGTAAAAAGAAAATTTGAAACTGTAGAACCTGGCGTTTTTAATCACAGGTTGCATTAACAGTTTAGTCTGATTTGTTCCTTAGGCCCAAGTACCTCGGTCGGTGGAGTCTGTATGCGCTGAGCACTTTAATCTATGGATGGGAATTTCCGACTGCTGTCGGTGCTGTGTGATGGACTGAAAACAGTGGCTTGCGACAAAATCTATAAACCGCCAAGTGCACAAAAGATGGATTGTGTGCTGAAAATAAACTTAACCAATGAAATAAAAACCATACTTCAGATTTTATTTGATTAATTATTATAAAACTTAATTAAACCAGTCTATTCAGTGTAAAGTTTTCAGGACAGAAAAGATTCACATTAGTTTTAGGCGCATTTAGGCCTCGTTGGGATTCGTGATTTGAATTACAAATTCTAATCGAATTCGAAACTACGAGGTACTCTTATAATTCGACCGAAACATGTCGGGTTAGAACGTGACCCAGGACCATTATTTCAAAACAATTTGCGGTATTTAGACGACGCGGGCGACGACGATGGATGATAGATGGTGCATTTATGCGATGCAGATGCCAGCGTCAGAACGGAATTTGAAACGAGCCAAGTTTTGGGTTACACGCGATTGTTGTTGCGGAGGCAAAGAGCACGATTGTAAAACGGATTACTACAGAGGAACCAAACCCACACAAATTCAAGGTGAAATTGAAGTCGTGGAACAAACGTTTCTGCTCATGAAACTAAACACTTTCTCTAAGGAACCAATTCAATCGGAGCAAAAAAAAATTGCACTTTCCATGCAAATAGATGAGCTGAGTGAGCTTTGTATGGAAAGTTAAATTTTTTTTTTTTGCTTCAATTGAATTGGTTCCTTAGAGAAAGTTGTTCAGGTTTATAACTAGAAGCCACAGTTGAAATTTGGTCCGCAATTTCAATTTCACCCTGATTATATTAACAATTTCTCATACAAAAGGAAAAATATACGTGTACATAAAATAATATCGAAATTACTAATATTGGTAATATGTACTGGCCATATACCTTTGTTTGACACCTATTTTGTTTGTATAATTTTTTACTTTGATTTTTGTCTTTTGATTTTTTATGTTATTTTTTATGATTTTACATATGTATTTTTAAAATTTATTGAATTCACACATTTAATAGTTTTGCGATTAAGATCCAGATTCAAATATTTTTATTGTGTCCTTTGCCCTGCGTCCTCAACAGTTATTAAAAAATATACAGGTGTTAAAAAAAGTCCGTTGAAATTTTAAGGGGTTAATCAGAATTAAATACAGAATACAGGAAAAATATTGAAAAAATCCGCTCTTCAAATTTTATTTCCAGATTTCCTTACTAAATCTGAAAAGTGAATCAAGAATTTGTATGGAAAACTGAAAAATAATTGGAGAGCAGATTTTTTGAATATTTTTCCTGTATTTATTTATATTTAATTGAATCTGAGTAAACCCTTAAAATTTCAAACGCACTTTTTAACTCTCTGTATAAAATTAACTCTACTAACTCATAAAACATGTTGTGAGCTCTTTTAATAGGTACCTAAAGTAAACGGATCTTGTTTCAAAAAATAAACCTGTTTAAAACAAGTTCATAATAAAACAATCATTATAAAAGCCTAGGCGTTTTAAATTAAAAAAAAGCATTTTAGCGTACTCTCATGGTTTGCAAGTTTGCATCAGATAAAATGCACAATGAGTTTTAAAACGGGGGCCACGACCTAACAGCCTAGATGCACTTGTAATAACTTGACTGGAAGGGACATGCCTCGTATTTTATTCAAATTATCCACAGTTGTCTTTCAACTAAAGGCTAGCTTAACTAATAAACTGTTGGAAAGAAATGTTCTCGAGGGAATCTAGACCGAAAGACGTAGCCTTATGGAGAGATCTAGTGAGGCTTGCAAAGGAAGTCAGCCAAGACGTGAATACTGAAAATTTGGGAAATTCAGTTGCATTTACGATATCTAAGGATAAAATACACATAAAAATTGCGATATCCACCGAAGACGCTCGGTAAACGCATTCGTTTTCGTAACCGCATTTTATATGCTTGCTTCTAAGGATATACAAAACCATTATGTGCGTTGGTCGCTAAAACTACCAGAGCTACCATCAAAAATATTATCGTACGCAAAACCGTGACACCCCCCTCCCCCGTAAATATACCTATCAACGTTTTTAACGAAGTGGTACATGAAATGCCACTGCCATGCACTCGTTAGGTACTTGGTTATCCTACCCACTCCTACATTTAAGAAAGAGATACCCATAGGAGGTATCTTCTTTATACCTACTACGTTCCGGTGTGTTACGCAGCGAATACACTGAAAGGTACCTGAAATGACCAAAGGAACTAAAGTCCTCTGAATAATTTATCTATTCAGATGTAGATGAATCCTTTGTTAAAATTCCTTTAGATATTCACATTAAATGGGGGCTTTTCTAGTGAAATATTTACATGACTAGGGTAAAACCCCGGTGGTGCAGGCCATTAGCAGATTAAAACAGCGACACACCTGCAAAGTTAGGAACCGCATATACCGCTCTTACTACTGCTTACACGCGGTTTCGTTTTTTGTGACTTGTTTCATACTATAAGATGCTTTTTTTATGTTGGAAAAAGGAGATTATTTTATGTAACAAACGATCATGTTGGAAATTAAGGTTTTTGATCTAAGTTTTTTAAACATCACTGTTGTCTGGATTTAAACAAAGGATTTTCCGATATTTGAAGTTGAAACGAAGATAAAGTAGTTCCAGATGGAGCAAAATCGACATACAAGATGTAATTTATGGTAGCAGCGAAGAAAAATTGACGTGGATTGATGGATGTTCATTCAGGCGCTACTTCCAGCTCTCCACTACAACGTGGTGACAGACTTTCATAACACTATCCTCTCAAGTAAATCTTCTTTTACATGTCGTAGTCAAATTATGAAAATAACTATTTTAGAAACTGTTTATGCCGCTTTAGAAACTAAGTACTGAGTAAAAAAAAAACAAATAAAACCGGATTGGACGGCTTCACTTTTGGCAACACTAGACTACGACGAACTTAAACTCTATAATACTCGTTTCTATAATATTTACCAAAAAACTAGATGTTTGGAAAACTGTTATATTTGCAATTTAGGTTATGATATAAACATGACATGTGACACAACGTGACACACGTCATAGAATATGGAGAGGGCAATAATAAATATGAACCAAAAATAATGTAATTATTTATAGATACGGTATAATTATACTCGTAAAAGTACTATCACGCAGTATGGCTACTCCCTACCATATTTAAAGGGAACCCTGTGAGTAACATCAGATGTTAGTTGCTTAGCCGCATTTCATACTACACACACAGTATGTCTTAGTAACATTAACCTTCCCGAGGCCGAGGTATGGGATAAGACTCGTGCATCTGCAGCGGGGACGATATGGGTGTTAACATATCGTGAAAATTTATTTGAGTGTTATAGGAGTAGGCTTAGTATGAAGAAAACTATAAATATTTAGGTTATGTATTGTCACATTTTATCGTAACAAGCACAAAAAATCATCAATTTAATGTCGGCCAATAAAAACGTTACGACCATATCATCAAAGCTTGACAATCTAAATCTGGGTTATCAAACCCCATATACGCATACTGTATTTTGTAGTAACATTATTTTTTATAGCCCATAAACATGATAACGGTGATCAAAACATGTTATCTAAGGTGCGTAAAGCTGCCTCTACCTGCCAGCGAGGAAAACAAAGTAAATCGCGTTTTAATAATGGGGAGATATAACGGCTTACTGGGATACTCCACGAGAGGATTATCTTTTATTGCTAACAAAATATTTGTCATGAAGAGAATTTTTGGCAAAATAATTATAAAAGAGGATGCTATCTAAGTGTGGGCAAAAAAGGTAACGAAAGGAACAATACAAATGCCATTAAAACTGTGGTTTCTAATCTATTCATGAAACTGACCAAGTTATTGTAAGGAACCCATACTACATATCATAATAAAATTGTTGTTCTCATATAAATTGAGCAGCTTGATTAGTGTTTAACTACGTTGTATGGAAATATTTTTTTGTTGTTCTTGGGGATAGTTTTTCATTTTGGAGAATAAAATCTGACTAATAAAAAAGTAAGGACAGTAGTTACGCTACATTGAATCAAAATGAGAGAGAGAGAACTCATGGTACTGAACAACTTTTGTTCTACGACTTTGATCAAATCACAAAAAAAATTTTTGGACTCTCCATACAAAAATGGCAAAACAGATTGACCAATTTGTATGAAATGTCCAAAATTTTTTTTGTGATTTGAGCAAAGTCGTAGAACAAAAGCTGTTCAAAACGATGAGTAGAATCCCCAGTTAACGGGTCCTACACCAATTTTGTTACATTCTGTATAATATTTTCATTGGTGAATAAGCGTGTTAACTTTGACTATGAACCAAACATATTATTCGAATTAGAAGTTTGAATAAAACCTCTTTCCCTTAAATCCTTCCTTAATTGCGTCTATGGCTTCAATCAATGTTATCTCAAATAACGAGTATTGTCAATCAATCTATGTCAAAGCAAACTCGGTACTCTTTGTGGGGTTTCGTCGAGATTCAAAGTGACGTTAATTAGTGTTCTGGAACAGGGCTATCCAAAGCGGACGAGTCGTAGAACAAGTTAAATTATACCATATCTGTGTGTCCTATCTCATAATCCTAACGTTTTGGCTGTTTACGTACATGGTTTAAAAAAATAGGTAAGCACTCGTTAACTGGGGTTTCTTCTCATCGTATGTACAGAATTTTTTTTTCCTGTGGCTTTGTTGAAATCGCAAAAAATTTTTGGACTCTCAATACAAATTGATCAGTTTATTTGCCAATTTGGCATGGTAATTACAATCTAAAACATAACAACATTTTCTTTCTTTCTTCTCTATATCAAGAAAACCAAATTGACTGAAAATTGTGGTCGAGCAAATACCTACCTAAGCTCGAAAACTCGTGAAAAAGGTGTGTGAGTAATGTGAGATAGAAATATATTTCTTGCCATATAGGTATAAGTATAATTTAAAGTAAGTAAGTACCTAACTGTGATCGGAGCCCATATTCTAAAAAGCCTAAGATATTTCGGTTCGTCTAAAAGGTGGGCGTGACGAAACGGCTTTCTGCATGAGACAGCCCTATTTGGGACCAAGAAAGCCTCTTGTTTGTTTATAAGAGTCAGCCTCGAATCAGCCTCTTGATCTGCAAATAATTAGCCAAGAATACAGATAACGAGGATTTATTGCTCCAAATCAAGACACTTTTGGTAAATATTAAGCTTCTATTGTTATTTTTACTTTCTTTGTTAGCCATTGGCCCAAGTATAGGTATCAAAGCGACAATAAACTTTTGGTGTTATGTTTTGTGTGAACCCCAATAAGAATCCTTTTATATATTCAAACAAAACAGAATAATAATTTTCCTTTAACATGTAAGATTGAAACGAAAGAAAAAACAAAATTCAGAGCCTGCTTTCATTTGTCCATTATGAGTGAATCATAATTTATTTGCTGTGAAAACAAAAATGATGGATATACCGAAGGGAATCTTTTATAATAACGTTATGTTATAAAGGGAAAGAATGAAAATAAACAAGCCAGAGTGGAGTGCACACGGTTTACTCCCGGATATTAAAGGGCCCGGGCATACCGGATGGGACCGGTACTGGTTGACGGGTGAATTTAGTCACCGTGGAAGAAATAACATATATCCGACAGGGTATGGTGCGACGACTGATGTATTGTGACGTTCTGGCGTTGGAAATAGGTATAACTGACTCTGAAGTCAAGCGTTACGCTGCGGACGTTTCAAATTGAACGGGGTTGAGCGGAGGGGAATGTAGCGAGGAAAATTGCAAAATAAGCTTCGGTGCATCTTGGCTCTTAGTTATAACATCTGCAGGTACCGATATTACTGTTGGTAGAATTTCGTAGCTTCAGTCAGGTTACATTTTTGTTTACTACTCGTAAGTTCACACTTATCATCGTCATCATCAGCAGAAAGACGATAAGAATTAAAAGAAGAAAAAGTAAAAACCCCAAAGAAGTTAACACTTCTAGGCATGCGAAAAAAGTACCAACAGAAAACTAGACTGATCAAGACTAATTTAACGACCCATGACACTACAAAATCTATCAAGTTGTATTGATTACAGACGAAGAAGGTAACAATTAAATAGATATACATAAACTCATATAATGTACATACATGCTTTACAGAATATAACTAGAATCTTCTAGTTATATTCAGCAGCAGGAGTAATACTTAAATGTGAACTTCTACTCATAAAAAAACTGAACACTTGCAAATAGGCATAAGCTTGATAATAGGGGTTCCGTCGACAACATTATGGATAAGTTATCCATCAACATTCAACCATTCAGCGATCGTATTTTTCATATCGATACTTCTGGGCTCAAAGGGCGTATCGGTCGATATTAATTCTCTTCATTTTGTAATAACGAGTAAAAACGAGGAGGGAAAAATTTAAAAATAACATCACGTTGTTATTTTGTGAAGGTATCTCATCTCGTATGATCGAGCTGGTCGGTTAATTGAATAATGTAATTGTGTTCAGAGGGCACGTGTTTGTTTAGGTAGTGAGCGGCCGATTCGGTCCAATATGGCTACTACGGAGGCAACCTTCTCAAAACATTATGCCGAACTAGTTAGGAAGCTGTTATTGTATAATAAGGTTGTTTTGTTGTTCTTTCGGAAAAATAAACTCGAATTGAGATCAAGTTTTTGGAAAAAAAATATTAAGTATTCTTTGGGAAAACTTATCAGATCGAATATCAGGGTTTTGTATAAATATTTGAAAACATATTTTAATATTACTGGTCTAAAAAACCTTGAGCTCTTCCTTGCATCGTTTTCCTCATGACTGAGGATCGTGACTATTCCGAAGAAACTCTCTTATGATGTTGCGCCATCTGTTCCTATCTTCGGTTGTTGCATAGCATCATGGATATTGAATTGTAGTGCGATGCGGATCTGGTTGGACCAACGCACACCGCGTAGGCTTTCGGCCACGAGATCTCTTTCCTTCTTTTTATCAGGACACATCGTGGCCATATCACAGGAATTGGCCAGATCATAATTAATAACGCTGAACACGTTAAAAACAACCGACTTCAATCGTAACAACTACAATTTTGCTGTTATTTTAGTTTTTGTTGATTTTTTCAAAAAGCACTGAATCAATTAAGATGAAATTTATATGGGACCACCTTTGGATTATTACCTATCAAATAAAAAGAGAATCATCAAAATCGATTCATAATTGGCAGAGTAATCACGTAACATACATAAAAAAAAACAACATACAGTCGAACTGAAAACCTCCTCCTTTTTTGAAGTCGGTTAAAAATGACTGGCCATATCGTCGAGGAGCTTCGACGAAACAGAGTCAACGGAACCCTTCGCGGGGCTCCTTTATACGGTAACACCAGTAACCTTTTTTTTAACGTTGGGAAATCCATCATGGATACCCAGTCGCTGCGGGGGCAGCAACCGGGTTATGCCGGACTCCTACCGGCTTAAACCCAACGGCGTTCCCGCTTCGCCGTATGGCAGGGGTCTGGGAAACTGGCAGAGCCATTACATCCAGTCCCCCACCGGCGACTGTCACCCGAAGGCGGGCCGGCTGTGTGGAGGGCAGAAAAAATCCGCCTACCCGCTTTGGCAGGGCGCACTCGGACGCTGAGCGCACCCTCCAACTGCTTCCTCACAGTGGACAGCAGACCCCCCGGTCACACCAGTAACCTAACCTAACCTAGAGTTTTTCGGAGCTCTTCAACGATATGGCCAATTCAATTTCTCTTTGGAGAAACTTCTTTCTTTATTTCTTTTACTAGCAATGTGACCGAAGTACTCTAGATCTTTCTTAAGGCAAATGATGGAGAACCTTATTGTGATTTCGACGAGACCCTTTAAAATTACATAAACTGACACTGGCATTTTCAGCGATAGCAGTTTGAACTTTATATTATAACGCTGACGGTAAGCATTTGCTAGTTTTTTTCTGAATTCTGGTGCATTTTATATCAAGTCCTTTTTGGACCAAACCAGTGTTGTTACTCTCTATCATGTCATTCTCAATTTGTGCCCCTGACATGTTCCGAACGCAAGCCAGTGAACACAGGAATTATTTATCTCTCACACAAACATGGTCCAGACTGACAACAGCCGCAGATTAGCATTTAAAATGAGAGATTTTACATTCGGCCCCAAAGCTTGAAAGGCCCATTCAGTCAGCTCGTTACATTTCATTTTTAGAAAGTGAGAAGTATATAATATTGTATTGTCTATGGATGTATGCTTTTTTAACTTTTCTTTTAAATGAACCATTATAAAATAAATTAGGTTCTCTTAAATTGTTTCAGATGAAAAATAACTCTAATTTTCGGATAATGTTTCAAGTAAGAAAGCATAATAAGAAATGAATGACTGGAAATCGATTTACTCATTTGAGAGATATACGACGCTACTGACAGACATACAGAAACACATAGGGTTTTAAAATATGAACACTCCTTTTTTAACGATGGGGGTTAAGACAAACCTTGCCTCTCTGAGGCATGTGGATACCATTGTATTCAAGATATTAGTAGTCAATACTGTATATTAAATTCATGTGGCAACAGCCACTTACTCGATACTGAAATACAAGCTTTGAAAATTATCAAAACTATCTCGTTCTCATTTTCGCATGTACGTATGAAATAGTGCTGAAAACTCAGTGAGGGTAGTGATAACTCATGCAATCCGGCTGGCTGTTTGGGAGGGTCGCGCTGATCCCACGGCTGAAATAACTGTCGCATAATGTTGATATAGCGGCGCTGCTCTGCCGTTGATGGCCTGGACACAATCTGGATAGTAATCTGGGGGCTAGTTTAGTTAACAAATTGTATTTGGGTTTGAGGATTTCTGGATTCTAGAGAATTCTGTGTCATGAGATGTTGATTTCAAACAGTGGTGTTTTAGCAACCAATCCAAAATGTTGTTTTTTCGTTCTTTCGTCAACCACTTATAACTTATGAATTAGGTTCCTGAGTACTGAGCCGGTCTCTTTCTTCCACGAAATGGTTATGGCATAAATCATAATCCACACGTATACGCCAAGTCAGAACTGGTAGAGGTTACTATACGTAGTCGGTCCCATAATGAATTGGCCTAACTATGAAATAAAAAAGAAAATTAAATGCAATCATTTTTATTTTTCAATATAGTCTCCATCAATATTGACACACTTCTGACATCGGTGAAATAACATTTCTAATCCTTTATAAAAATAATCGCAATCTTTGTCTTCAAAATGACTGAAGACGGCCGCCTGCAACTCTTCATCGCTTGAAAATTTTCTTCCCCTTAAGTCCCGCTTTAAATTTGGGAATAAGTAATAGTCGGACGGAGCCATGTCTGGACTATGAGGTGGATGGTCCAGCTTCGTGAACCCGCATTGACGCACTGCATCCTTCGAAACACCGGCGGTGTGCACGGGGCCGTTGTCGTGAAGCAACAGGACGCCTTTACTCAGTTTGCCTCTGCGCTTCTCCTTTATAATATCTCGCAGTTTATATATTAATGAATTATAATATTCGCCGTTTACGACTGTATTGCGCTCTTTAAAATCAACCATCAAAATACCTTGAAAATCCCAATAGATTGTGCACATGATTTTTTTGGTAGATTGTTGCACCTTTGCCTTTCTAGGCGGCTTTTCACCCTTATAACGCCATTCCATTGACTCGCGCTTGCTTTCTGGATCATAATATAACACCATAGTTTCATCACCAGTCACTAGTCTCTCGATCACGTTCTTTAGGTTTTCTCCACAAAGATCTAAAAACTCGGCAGCACAGCGAACTCGCTCCCGTCTCTGCACAGAAGTTTCAGGACCCATCTTGCACTGACTTTTTTCATATGAAGATGTTCATCGATTGCACGATGGACGGTACTTTTAGAGAGCCCAAGTCTAGCTGCAATTTCTCTAATCTTCAAACGGCGGTCACCTAAAACCTCTTCTTCGATTTGAGCAATAGTATCGGGAGTGAGCACTTCTACCGGTCGACCGTCATGGCCGATATCTTCGATTCTTCGATATCTTCGATATCTTCGGTTTCTCGCCCGAGGCGAAACTCTTTCATCCATTTTTTTACTGTGCTATAAGAGGGAGAACACTCCTTATACACACCATCTAATCGTTCTTTAATTTGGGCGGGGGATAAGCCTTCTTTAAATAGAAACTTTATGACGCTTCGATACTCGGTTTTCGACATTTTGAAAAAATACGCGACACTTGTTGTTCAAACAAACTGCTAAACTGAACTACGCTCGTCAAGTCCATGCGTGTTCGTTTATAAAGTGTCTGAGAACCGTACTATTCAATGCAACATAACTTGTATCGAAATGTCGCGTAGAACTATATCAGGCCAATTCATTATGGGACCGACTACGTAAGTGAAGCTCCCGTAAAATGTAACTTCCACTCATTATTTAAACATAAAGTTGTCAAAATAAATTTACAAAAATGCACTTTCTATGGAAATTCAACACAGTAACTTTTTATATTTTTATTATTGATTTTAACCCGTTGTTATTTAAAACCTGCTGCTTTCAACAGATTTCACTATTGTCATCGTTTCAGTATTAAAAGTAAACTAAAATATGAAAAAAAAAGTGGCAGGAGGTTTTTTCTGCACCATAATGTTTACGAAATGGTACATTACATACATTCAAAATAGATGACTAGAAATTATGAGATATTATGTATGCTTCACATGCACAGAACTAGCTCACTATTACCCTCCGGGAATAACTTCTGACGGGATAGTTTAAAACTGCTATACACATAGTTTCAGTTCGGGTAGAACTTGTCAGATACCTAGATGTACAATTTGAAATGCTAAAACAGTTCACCTGTAGCGGTTACAGAGTTGTTTCTGACTTTCAGTTATCAGAAATTCGTGCAACTATTTCTAGGTATTATAAGTTTATGTACACAAATTGTTCATACAAAGTAAGTAACGATACCAAAAAAGAGTTACGTTTTGTCATATAAAAAAATGAGTTTGCCTTTTGGCGGGGGCTGAAAAAGATAATGTGGGAGCTTTATTTGGTGAAACGTTATTGCACGTTCATTTCTGTATACAGAGTGTTAAAAAAGTGCGTTTGAGATTTTAAAGGGTTACTCAGAATCAAGTATAGAACACAGGAAAAATACTGAAAAAATCCGATCTGCAATTTTTTTTCTGTTTTCCATACAAATTCTTGATTCACTATTCAGATTTAGTATGGGAACCTGAAATAAAAATGTAGATCGGATGTTTTCAATATTTTTCCTGTATTCTATACTTGATTCTGAGTAAACCCTTAAAATTTCAAACGCATTCTTTTAACACCCTGTATATCTTCAATGAGGTTCAGTAACTACGAGGTAATTAAGATTATCCGAGCATGATAAGCAAATTAGTTCCGCTTCATAAGTCCTTTATAATCTAGTTATGCAACGAGCATTTAGATAGGTATATAATAAAACATTTACGTTAGGTATTGTAATTGATATTTATTAATATAATAAATATTTAATTAAAATCGTATTTGTATGGAACGACGATATAAGGTTCGTATTCAAATTTTATACTGGTACTGAAATTGTTTATTTTCGTACAAACTTATTAATTCTATATTCAGAAGATTTATCACTTTCAAGGAATAAACCTTATGAACCTACGTTTATATCCCCTCTTGTGTGCTTTAGTTTTATTTGCCAAGATATATGAAATGGGAACCGAATAGCTTGTTATTAAAAAAGTTTCTACCATCAGAATGTTTGTATGGAAAACATGAAACAGTCTCGTGGTTTATTAAAAAACTTCGGATATGTCGCATCAATTACCATAAGATTATCCACGTAAGCTATTTTGTTATGCCATATATTTTAAAGATTAGACCATCAGTATATGCAGATGCCTTAATAATTACAAAAGCTACAATATCTTTAATTTAGAAAATAGTTTTTCAGGATAGTGCACACAAATGCGCTTCCAGAAAAAAATTAAACTAAAATAATTTGGTTGATATTTTTTCCCTTCAATTTAAATCAGGAAAATATAGGCTTCAAGACTTTAAAGAAGTAATGATAAGTCCAAAAATGTTCGTCCTAGTTGCTGAAATCGTTTTTTAAAGGTGGCAACTGGGAAGATTTCTAGTATTGCCTAAAGCCTAAAATATTTTAGTCCCTTGCCGTGTTTAGACGTTATTGAACTCGATCGTACTTATTTACTTGTATCTTTGTAAAATATGTAAAAACCCGTTAAGTGCGGTTCGGAGGCGCGCACCGAGTATTCCGTAAAACCAGACAATAAAGGGTGTTTTAAAAGTGTTGACACTATGTTTAAACTAAGGCTTCTGCTTATGAACAACAATTTTTCCGAAGAAAATTACAGACAAGTCGCTAAATAATATTAAGACTTCCCAAATAAAGTTAGCCGATCTAGACTGACTTAACGATTTGACAATCGAAAAGTTTTTTTTTCGGGAATTGTAGTCAACCATAGTTGGTTTGTTAGGCTATTGTTCGATTTCATGAGTGCTCTTATTTAAACATTGTCAGATTATTATTATTTTATTATTTATGAGTCTATACGCTATAACAAAAAAAAACACATAGGTACAATATTTGCAAATTATTTCGGATAAAAAGTTATAGCCAAAAGATGGATAAACAGAGGGTGGAAGGACGGAAAACGTTAGGTACATTCACAGAATTACAAAATAAATAGGCACTTTATTTAGATATCTGTAGGTACCTTTTTAGATGATAGCAGTGGACGTTTTTCTTATTATTATGAGTAGAAACCCCCACCTTTGCTTAGACTTTTTGTTACCACGAACTGTGAAAAGAGATAGCATTACTGAAATAAATGCATACTAAAGGCAGAGAGATTAGACGAGAGAATATGTTCGCACACACTAAAATTCTAAAAACAGTCATAGTAGAAAATAAAGAGGAAAGAAAAAGAGGAATGCCAAGATGCAATTCCATAAACAAATACAGGATGACGTCACTGTCGTGACATATCAAGGTATAAAGATGCTGTGCCTGTGAATAAAAGATGAAAAAGGTATGACTCCACTGATTCTTATCGGTGTAATCTCCAACTGTACTTACATTACTCTTAAATCTAACAAAAAACGGAGGTAGTTATGTTCGTACCTAAATGTATAGCCATAAATAAAAGTATGCATTAAAATTAATAATAAACATGAAGTTAACGTGGATTTACAGTGCTATTACGGTTTTTATTACTTTCAAACTTAGCCGATTTAGAAAAAATAATGGCTTAAGTTCTTCTACTTGGGCAATGGATCATATCTACTTATGTCGTTTGGAGTATCGTACTCACGAGGAACTTACGTATGATTTATTGGTGTGTAGAGAAGCTTATTTCAGCACAACAATATGCTTATTTCGTACTCTACGCCAACCACAGGCGAAATTATCACATTTTAAAATTATGCAGGTATTAATGATTTTTGTTTGGTTCACTAATACCAGCTTTTTATATCACTTTATCAATTACATTTGAATATTTTTTTAGATACCTTTGCGTATCTTTTTCACCTATTTCGGAATGGACTCAATCTCTGTTACAGATAATACCAATATGACTTGTTATAACCACTCCATGTTCATGAACTAGTAGATAGGTACTTTTAGTCGAAACAGAAACTATCTATGAATTTTGTATGGGGTTTTCCACCCTTAGGTTTACGTCGATCATGAAAAAAGCATATTATGGAAGTATTACAAAAAGTCACCTACACACCCATACCCACTGCGTTTTTTTTTATGTGATAGGTGGCAAACGAGCAGACGGATCACCTGATGGTAAGCGATTACCGCCGCCCATGGACACCCGCAACACCAGAGGAGTCACAAGCGCGTTGCCGACCTTTGAAATGGGACATCCAATTGTATCTAGTAAAAAAAATAGAACTAAAGACTTTAGAGACATCAGAATGAAAGGGGCCCAAAATATTGCCTTGCCACTACTTGGTACCATGTCAAAACCACTTCTGTACCCTGAAAATTAAAAGTCATGAATGAGCCTATGAAATATAATTACTCAACAATTTTGTCAAGAAAATAAAGAGATTACACATTTTGAGAGCTTTGATGTCATGCTTTGTCTTTTAATACAACATAATTGAATTTTAAAGACGTCTTTCTTCAAGTTTAAATGTAATAAGATTTGTATAGCAATTAAGAACTTCTTTATTAAAATTAATCCTTTAGTAGAGTCTTAAGATTTAGCCTAAGATTACGCAGATAGTCGTTTGTGGAGAGATAATTTGATGATATTTAAAAAACAAAAAACATTAATCAAAGCCTTTAATTGAATTCTTGACTGTGTGAGAGCCATGCTTGCGTTGTGTTTCGCCAAGTGAGTGAGGGTACCGGAGGCCCAACCTCCCCCCCCCATTCCCCCATCCTCCCATCCCATTTCAAAGGTCAGCAACGCACTTGTGACTCCTCTGGTGTTGCGGGTGTCTATGGGCGGCGGTAATCGCTTACCATCGGTGATCCGTCTGCTCGTTTGTCGCCTATCACATTAAAAAAAAATCTGCTCAGATTCTGTCATGGTGGCGTATAGCACCAGATTTACCGGAATTCAGTATATTTTTTATTTGAAGGGTTACGGTATATTTGATTTGACCTAATTTTACTAACCATTCGACTGAATTCCGATAACGTTTTTGATCTGAATTTCCTTTTTAGGGTTCTGTAGCCAAATGGCAAAAAACGGAACCCTTATGGATTCGTCATGTCTGTCTGTCTGTCTGTCTGTCTGTCTGTCTGTCTGTCTGTCTGTCTGTCTGTCTGTCCGTATGTCACAGCCACTTTTTTTCCGAAACTATAAGAACTATACTGTTGAAACTTGGTAAGTAGATGTATTTTGTGAACCGCATTAAGATTTTCACACAAAAATAGAAAAAAAACAATAAATTTTGGGGGCTCCCCATACTTAGAACTGAAACTCAAAAAATTTTTTTTCATCAAACCCATACGTGTGGGGTATCTATGGATAGGGTCTTCAAAAATGATATTGAGGTTTCTTATATCATTTTCTTCTAAACTGAATAGTTTGCGCGAGAGACACTTCCAAAGTTGTAAAATGTGTCCCCCCCCCCGTAACTTCTAAAATAAGAGAATGATAAAACTAAAAAAAATATATGATGTACATTACCATGCAAACTTCCACCGAAAATTGGTTTGAACGATATCTAGTAAGTAGTTTTTTTTAATACGTCATAAATCGTAAACCGCAATTTACCTTTCATTCAAGTTACAACGAACTACAAAAACTTTTATATTATGTTACTTGCTGCTACGGAACCCTTCATGGGCGAGTCCGACTCGCACTTGGCCGCTTTTTTACATAACATCTCAGTCAATAACCATTATAGAGTTTTTTAATCATTAAATTCATTGTATTTAAAATTAACCTGTGAATTAGATAAGTAACGTGTACTAATTTATATATACATATACGTAAGTATTTTTTTCTTGTATTTTTCAGTGTTCTGGAAGGCCCGGAACATCAATATGTTTCCTGTAATTAACGGAAGTAAACTAGAGTCTATACGGAAATAAAATCGTCATAGGACTCTAAATTATAACTTTTGCTGTCACTTTTAAAAATCTAGATTAGTTATACATCAACTTTTAAAATCTTGATTATCAATATGAAAAATCACAACTAATAAAAATGTTTCTGATTAGATGGAATGACGAGTAGAAATCGTTAATTTATTATTAGTTTCTATATTTATTAGTTCCCATTTACGGTGCGATAGTTCTCTATTTGCGTTAACTCTTAGTACGAAAACAATGATATATACAAATGAGTTTTCCCAAGTGCTTTGAGTAAAACCTTCATAAAGCAGGCAACATGCAACGCCTTTTAAAGTAAGGGATATTTCGCTGTAGCGAAGTAAGAAATCTCGACCGTAATAAGAGAATCCGCCCTAACATCTGAACCCAAAAACGGCAGATTCGTATGCAGACCGCGGCATATTTATGGAAATTTATCTTCCCGACCTCGCTCTTAAACTTTGTGAAGACTGAAATTGTATTTAGAGCGGGCTGAGGAGAGCGTAATAGTTTCACCGCTTATGATTATTCCTCTGAATTACTCATTTTTACCTAAAACATGTTGGATCGAAACTGAGAAATGGAAAGGAATATCAAGATAAACGCAGAAAAACTCCTATGCTTTGGTTTTTCATTACATTTTTACCATTTTTAATTTATACAAAACTCACTATCACAAACAATTTTACAACTAAATTAGTTTTTCATATTTTTTGAAAAGTTACTCAGTAGATATCATTTACTCTGAGCTAGTAGTCACGAAACCTATTATGAAGGACTTTAATATAAGTCTGCTTATCGTTAATATACTACATTAAGAACTCTCGCTATTATTACTACACTCGCTATTATTTATTTTATTGCACTATTAGAACTTAATGTGTCACATTAAATGAACCATAATTCCAGTTCCAAATTAGAGCAGTGTCTATCGAGCTTCGTTACTCGCAAGACATTAGACATTATAATATTCCTGCTAGACTCGGTAGTTTTAGGGTAGTTTTAACTGTACCCAAAGAGAGCAAAAGGTTCATCAGCCGAAAAAGACTGAAAGAGAAAAAACGCGTAGGAATGATTTAGTCCATGTAATCCAGCTTCTCCCTCTGGACCGCATTCAACGAAGGGCAACTCGAATCGTCGACTGCCAGGATATTTCAGATCGGCTTGACTCCCTGGCGCTGCGTAGAGATGTAGCCTCGCTCTGCATTCTCTATCGCATGTACAATGGGGAGTGCTCCGAGGAATTGTTCGGATTGATCCCTGCCGCCTCTTTCCGCCATCGTTCTACGCGACAACATATTCATCCCCATCACATAGATGGTTGGCAGTCCACAACTGTGCGTTTCACTAGAAACTTTCTGCCTCGCACAACCAAACTGTGGAATGAATTGTCGCCTGCGGTATTTCCGGTCCGATACGACATTCAAACCTTCAAGAAAAGAGCGTACTCCCAAATCAAAGGCCGGCAACGCACTTGTGACTCCTCTGGTGTTGCGGGTGTCTATGGGCGGCGGTAATCGCTTACCATCAGGTGATCCGTCTGCTCGTTTGCCACCTCTGCCATAATAATAAAAAAAAAAAAAAAAAAAAAAATGTAATAGCTCCAAAAATAAACGTAGTAGCTCATAGTGTAAGATATCAAGCAGTTCGGCTTTTTAATTGTCTGCCAAATAAATTTGAAGTTATTCAAGATCACAAACGTTTTATAATACAGCTTAAGGCTTTTTTCTTGGAGAAATGTTTTTATAGTATAGACGAGTTTGTTACCTGTAGGGACAAATAGACATAATCAATGCTCAATTTCACAATAACGACAAATTTAATTTAATAAGTAAGTGAATTCAATTAATTTAAATAATAATGAATTTTATTTTATTTAATTTGATAATTTTAATATTATACACTGTACTGAATGAAATGAATTTGTAATATTTTGGCTATTTTATAATTCATTTTATTATTATGTTATTTGTCTTTAAATTTTAATAATAATGCATTTAATTTTATTTAATTTGATTATTTTAATAATATTAATGAAATGAATTAATAATATTTTGGCTATTTTTAAATTTTTGTTATTATGTTGTTTGTCTTTAGTTTTTTAATAATAATGAATTTTATTTTATTTAATTTGATTATTTTAATAATATACACTGTAATTAATGAAATGAATTTAAAATATCTAGGCTATTTTGTTATAATGTTATTTGTCTTTTTAGTTAAAATTTTGTATCCTTAAATTTCCGACACAGTTGTAAAATATTATATGGAATTAATAAATAATGTAAGTCTGAAGATATTTTGTTAAATAAAGACACGCTATGGGAAGTAACCAACATAATTACAATAAAATTATTGAAATATAATTTTAAATTGAAACTGCTTGAATGGTTATGACTTACATATTACTTTAATACCCGTATTAATAACAGTATTAATTATATATATGTAAGTATAGAATTATTGCAAGTCGTTGATGGAAGGATACAACTAAGAATACTTTTATATCACTATGTTCGGTCAAATTAATGCTTTGTGACTTTGACTTTTATTGCGATCTCAGCAACAAACGTAGAACAAAGGTTCTTCAGGTTTATAAGTGCCCACCTTTATGTATTGCTTCACTTTTTTGTTACAAGTTACACCCCATAAAAGAAATAGTAATCACAAAATAACTGTAACACAATCTACGCATATTGTAGGTCAGTTTCTTAGCGAAGTACAATATTGAGGATATATCCCAAAACGATGAAATAACCATTTAGAAGCCTATAAGCAGTAAAATTAGGCTAATGCTATTGCTTCGAACTTTCTAAATCTTCTTTTGGTCGAAAATATTGTCACACTTAAAGTTAACGACGCCCGATATTGGACCAAGGAAATTCTAATAAAAAAGTTGGATCAGTAAACGCTGGTCCATAATAAAGAGGCGATCTCTTGGGGTCACGACACGTTGATCGACGGCGACTGCACTCTATACATTGCTATATAAGAATGAGAATTTGTAACTTGCGCTTGAGTTCATCTTCTGCTGTTCTTATTCTTCTTTTGTCGAGTCTAGTGCCTGAGTTCCAAATGGTAGGAACTTCGCATTAGGTAGATAAAATAAACTACGAAAAGTATACAACTACTTCAAACAAATAATTTTGATTTGATTAGATTTTTAAGTCGATGGTAGTAAGTTTCTTCTATTTAAGGCTTTCCACTATTGAAAATAATTATGCTTTCCTTTTTGCTTTCGACTTAGCGCTATTTTGTGTCACCAGATAACCAAGAAACGCTATTATATTATAGAATAACCTAAATACAAAAACTGGACAACTGATTACAATTTGATTATATCGTATTTGTATTAAAATTATATGTACGACATCATGGTGATCATGTAATGTTCTTAAAATATATAATATATATATATATATATATATATATATATATATATTTATTTATTTATTTAAAATAATCAGTGGAGTGGTCATAAATGGACACTGTTTGTTATTCCTCTTTATCTCTTCCGTTTCCAAATTCAATTAAATCGCTTGTCCTAATCCCTACAGACAAATTCGATCAACCAAACGTTTGAATTAATTCCAATCCATTCGCCGACATAACAAAGGGGACTTTTCTATTAAGGAAAGCAAACCACTGTAATGGTGTTTGGATTGTCTTTAATATTTATCAGAGTTTTACTTTATTTGCGCTCTTATAGAATTTTTAAGCAAATTTTCTGTTTAATCGATTCAATAAAGCTGCTTGTTTAAATAAATAGTGTTGTTTCAGCCATCTGCTTGCAAAAGGAAAGGAATTTTATGAAAGGTAAGTGGATTTTCTTATTACGGTAATGTATTAAAAGTCGAATATTTGGAACCTTTTTCTGGAACTTTTGCATATAAATTCACATAAGGAACTTAACTGCCTATGCGATATTTTAATAGTCGTAGTTAAGGTCCAAAAATTCTTAACACAAGACTCGACAAAAGATCAATAAGTTGAATTAGATTTGTCTTTAGTGGATTAATGTGTGGCTTAGGTGAATAATATGAACTGTAGTTAATTATCACGTATATAAAAATTACACATACTTGCGAATAAACTATTACACAAACTAATGATGTAATTTGTTATAAGAATTTTGATATGTTCTAATAACTGGATTTCGGGATGTACGTATAAAATCAAAATGAAAACATATCGAATTAAATAAAAAAATCTCTCAAAATATATAAGCGCAATATCAAAGAAATCATTTCAAAGCGTTGATATTTATTTGCTCTAATGTTTTTTATAAAGGAAAATAGCAAACGATAAAGGTAAAACGTCTTGGGAACGCTTCAAAGCCTCATAATTGGCGCTAGAGAATCACGTTTCTATCCTCATTAGGAACTACACTCTGCGCGGTATTTGCGAGTTCCAAGGAATTTGAAATTGAACTGTGCCAATTATATCTTCTTGGTAGTATTATTTGTTATTGAGTCGAAGAACTTTGTCAGCAGTGTTCTAAATTCCACTTGTATATTGATTGTTTAATAACACATTGCTTATTTACTTGTTATATAAGAATTTTAATAAAATTGGATATTAAATAAAGTACGTTTTTTGATCGCTGAGAAAGCGCAAATGGTAGATGTCAATAGTCAAAGTGTGTAGCGAGGTGCTATTTCCTCGCTACAATATTCTTCCATTCCTGGATCTCAAACACCTTTGGCCTATCATTTAAATTCAAAATTCCCGCCATTTCATTCATTTCTTCTATTTTTTGTCCGATCCTACGACGCCACATTTTGCCCTGATATTTCTTCATATCTTATTGTTAATAAAATATGAAACATTTTTGACTGACTCGGTGGCTAAGTGGTTAGCAATCCTGACCTCTGATCCAAGAGTCGCGGGTTCGATCCCCACACAGGGCAAACTTTTCTGTGATGAGCAGAATTGTTTGCTCTGAGTCTAGGTGTATTATATCATTATATGTATGTATTTACAAGTATATGTGTATGTATATCAGTCTCTGGTTCCCAAGATACAGGGAATCCTAGTTTGGGGCCAGATCACCCTGTGTGATTTGTCCCAAATATAAAAAAATATATATTATTAAATTAATACTTGGTTTTTATACTCCGTATTTTATTCTGTGTACTCCTTTATCCCGTATTCAATAGTAAAAGAATTAAACAAAGTTCGCGCAATGTTTATCATTTTTCCATTCTAAATTCACCCCACACGACTACGGCTCAAGCGCTAGAGGCTCTAGAGGCAGTTCCGCAGTGGAGTTGCACCAGCCGCAGCAGTTCCTCACACTCCTTCCCTCTTCTCTTTGTATTTACCGCCTACGGCTCTCCTGGCCTTGAGAGTACCAGGGTAGAGCCGAAGCGAGACAACTGTATACATTTGTTTGTAGACTGCAAGACATTTTTTGCGATTTCAGCAAAGTCGTTAAACAAAAGATGTTCACATAATGAGCAGAAGCCCCGTCACATAATTAACAGGTCTCCAAGGAACCCATTCAATTCGCGATTTTTTTTACTTTCTGACATACTGGGCAGTTTAACGGCCATCTTAGTATGGGAAGTCGATCATTTTTTCGCGAACTGAATATGAGTTTCTGCATAAAAGTCAATCAGTTTCATAAGTAGAAGCTGTAGAAGCCCCAGTTTGTCAGCCGATTCTATTATACCTTATATGTATGCCCAGATGTAACAAAATTGGTGTAGGACCCGTTAACTGGGGATTCTACTCATCGTACTGAACAACTTTTTTTCTACGACATTGCTCAAATCACAAAAAAATATATTTGGACATTTCATACAAATTGATTATGTTTTGCCATTTTCGTATGAAGAGTCCAAAAATTTTAGAATGAGTAGAATCCCCAGTTAATGGGTCCTACACCAATTTTGCTACATCCTGTACAAACCGACTTATTGCCTACCTGTCCACACAGTAAAGGGCAATGTTTTGTGAATCAATTTTTCTTTAAGCTTTACCTAAACATAATATTAACCCTTGAGCCCGGAATACGCGCGGTACTTTTTCTATAAGTAGACTCGCGGCGCGGCGGCGGAATCATGGTGGTTGACGAAAATATTGCCCCGTGTTTACAAAAATGATGATTATTCAAAAACTACAACATGTATCAATGCGAAATAAAAAGTAATTTACTCTGTATTAATTGACTATTTTATTTATCCCTAATTCAAGTGTTATTTCTGAAACAATATAATTATAATTTCATGCTAAAACCGTACTTTGGAAAAATTTCCGACAGCAAAGTAAATCACAATTTTTAGAAGATTTTGGTATATTTGTAAGAGTAAATTATGGTTTCGGTAAAGTTAAATGTATGATTGATCAACCTACATAATTAGTTTTATCATATTTGATAGAAAAAATATGATAAACTACGATAAACACCACTGAATCACGCACGCGCGCATACCTTGACAGCACACCTATGAAGTTTGCATTGATTTCGAACTGACATTCAAAATTCATAGACAAGTATTATACATCAAATTAAAGAGGATTTTACCCTCTCTTTTCTTCTTATACACATCTAATACGGTTAAAATAAGATGGCAATACAAGGAAGCACTTTTTAAATGAGTCATCTACGCGGGTACCCATATACGCATTCCGAGTCTCGGGTTGCAAATTATTTGGCGGGTACCCATATACGCATTCCGAATAGGGTGATATTTAATTAATAGGTTAATATTACAACTTAATTTTCAGGTCTGATTTGGAGGGAGAATAATCCTCTCTGATTGAATTTTAACCACGTTTAGATTCAGATACGTTTAGATAACAAACAACTCAGAACGTCCTAGGTCCCCACTTTTGAAGGACATTTAACATACCTATAAGTAAAATTTACCAAAACCAAAGTAGTTGACATGTACTACGGAAGCAACTTGGTCTACCTACGTTTTGCGGTGCTGCAGACATTTGATAAATGCGTACCCGGAATTCGAGTTGACGTTGACAGGTGGGGGACTCGTTTGAATAGGCATACCTATAGTAGGTATAGAGGTATCTAAGTACTGTCGATAAAATTAACAATATTATTTTAGTTTAAGTACAACGGCACCGTTGCCTTTTCAATAAATTTCTTACAATACGTCTTACAGACATAAGTTAGTTAAGAGATGTAGTAACAATGACAGTGTTCATACTTTATGTATAATACATTATATTTGTCATTTGATATATGCGATGTTGCTAATTTAAAGTGAAAAGCGACACCTAATAATGGCATTTTGGTGTTGAAATATCAATGTCAAGTGAAGTTCGCGGCTCTAAGGTTGACTTTGTATGGTGGTTTCCTGCAAGAATTCTAAAAACGGCGCTGTCTCCTGAGTCAAATCTCTTCCTACAACTACTTATCGCTAAATCTAAATCACAGCTATTCTCTCATCACCAAAAACAATATTTAAATCCTTCTAAAAGGCATATAATCGTAAAATTAATTCTACAAAGAACATTTGTGTTCGGATCAGAGACCCGGCATAGTTGCCCATGGAATAACATCGTTGTCATTCAGGCGTTGCCTTTCATGTAATCCGTCGGCAGTTGGTATCGTCCTGGGAAATCACACGTGAAAGGCTTCGCCGCTGGACCGCGCAAAGTTATGAGCGACAGGAGAGTCGATCGGACTGTCAGCCCGAATAGACATTACCATCATTAATGTCTGAGTGAATAAGTAATTGTTAATTTCAATGAGTGGGAAAAGGAAAAAAATATGTATTCTGCTTCTCACGTAAACTGCTTTTACGAGTATAATCATATGGAGGTATATTTAGTTTTTTAATAAATATCTCTTTCTTTCAGATATTTTGAGACTTTTTCTCTGGTATCTTACTTGACCAACTTGTAAATAGTTTCCCATCTCTCTTTCCCAGTTTTACGGTATTCCGATAATGTTTGACGAGATTCCAATCCTAGCTTGGGGGCAGATAATGGTGAGTTAATTGTCCCTGCATGTTTCTTTTCTTCCATACCATCATAACATTACATTTTCAAAGAACAAATAGTGTTCTGTTAAAAAGCAATAGATAAAAAAAACATATTTACGATGACTTTATCTTACATATTTTTTACTATTACTGATTGTTCTACAAATATGTAGCATTATTTAAATTCATGCAACTGAACAAGTTGTATCTTGCGACTTTACCTATAAAACAATCAACTGAGTGGTCGACTTTCTGTACTCTTTCAAGAGAAAAATGCCCACTTTAAAACTCTTTTTTGCAGAGTTCTCTTAATGACCGAGTTTTTACTCTGTGTCTTGAGTCTAGTTTTTAGGGTTCCGTAGCCAAATGGCAAAAAACGGAACCCTTATGGAATCGTCATGTCTGTCTGTCTGTCTGTCCGTCCGTATGTCACAGGCACTTTTTTCCGAAACTATAAGAACTATACTGTTGAAACTTGGTAAGTAGATGTATTCTGTGAACTGCATTAAGATTTTCACACAAAAATAGAAAAAAAAAACAATAAATTTTGGGGGTTCCCCAAACTTAGAACTGAAATTCAAAAATTTTTTTTCATCAAACCTATACGTGTGGATAGGTCTTCAAAAATGATATTGAGGTTTCTAATATCATTTTTTTCTAAACCGAATAGTTTGCGCGAGAGAAACTTCCAAAGTGGTAAAATGTGTATGTCCCCCCCCCCCTGTAACTTCTAAAATAAGAGAATGATAAAACTAGAAAAAATATATTATGTACATTATCATGCAAACTTCCACCGAAAATTTGTTTGAACGAGATCTAGTAAGTAGTTTTTTTTTAATACGTCATAAATCGCAAATTACCTTTCATTCAATCAACTCAATGATTGAATTAGTGATTATGAATTTATACGGAACCCTCGGTGCGCGAGTCCGACTCACACTTGGACGGTTATATTTTTAAATATATTATTGTATAAAAAAATGGGTAAGAAAGAAGGAATTTAAGATGAACACGATATTGATAATTAGGACGCTAGGTATACGACCCATTAACTGGTAAACAACTAAGGATTACATTTTTCATACAAAGTGATCATCTGTTTAACCAAGTACAATTTTTTTAAGATTTCACGAGTTAACATCATGTTGAATAAATACTGTATTACACTTTGTATAATAATTTTTACAAGTATTTTTGTTCACTCTAATTTGTTTCTAATTTCGTATTCATTACATCATTGATCACTGTTGTCGGATAAATGAATTGATTCACCATAAGGCCTAAGCCTAACTGATTTTAAATTGGCAGCAATACCAAGTCAGCGTCAAAAGGAGCATTGGAGTTATCGATAATTTGAAAGCAAGAGCATTCTAAAGATCTCAGTTGAAGGATCCATACCTCAATACACTCTTGACCCATTCACTGGCGAAGAGAGGTAAGTGGGTACCTATACTGTCGACGACCGCATTTGTATGTGAGGAAGATAAATTGACTCGTCGTCGTCGTCGTGAAATTGTATGGGGCGCTCTTGAGATCTGAACTCGAAGATTTCAGTTCAACCCGTGAAAATTTAAATCACTTAACGATATGAGCGGTCGTGGTTCAGTGTGGCTTGCGTGGTCGCGCCGATCACGCAGGTTAACTGACTACAGACACGGTCATAATATGGATGTGTTTGACTTTAGTGGTATTTATTTCGACCGCTTCTGTCCTTCGCAAGCCATGTTAAGCCGTTGGTGCCGGTTGCTTTTGCTAGATGGCAGTCGTTAAGCCATGTCGGAGGCCTTATAGGCGGTTTGAAAAGTTCTGACACTGGGATTGGCCACTAACCTTCTCGATGTATGAGAAGGGACCCGTGCCCGAGTGACATGGGGACGATTTGGATATGGTAGAGTTTGGATCGTTGCGATTTAGCTTTTTTTTTTTTTTTTTTTTTTTTTTTATGGCATAGGTGGCAAACGAGCAGACGGATCACCTGATGGTAAGCGATTACCGCCGCCCATAGACACCCGCAACACCAGAGGAGTCACAAGTGCGTTGCCGGCCTTTGATATGGGAGTACGCTCTTTTCTTGAAGGTTTGAATGTCGTATCGGTCCGGAAATACCGCAGGCGACAATTCATTCCATAGTTTGGTTGTGCGAGGCAGAAAGTTTCTAGTGAAACGCACAGTTGTGGACTGCCAACCATCTATGTGATGGGGATGAATATATTGTCGCGTAGAACGATGGCGAAAAGAGGCGGCAGGGATCAATCCGAACAATTCTTCGGAGCACTCCCCATTGTACATGCGATAGAGAATGCAGAGCGAGGCTACATCTCTACGCAGCGCCAAGGAATCAAGCCGATCTGAGATATCCTGGCAGCCGACGATTCGAGTTGCTCTCCGTTGAATACGGTCCAGAGGGAGAAGCTGGTACTGGGGTGCCCCTGCC
The DNA here is from genome assembly GCA_958295455.1 of Coleophora deauratella. Classification (NCBI taxonomy): domain Eukaryota; kingdom Metazoa; phylum Arthropoda; class Insecta; order Lepidoptera; family Coleophoridae; genus Coleophora; species Coleophora deauratella. The sequence goes on from OY282393.1 coordinate 6,304,086, forward strand.
CAGAGATGAGAACAGTATTCCATGTGAGGCCGAACCTGCGCCTTATAAAGTTGCAGGCGATGGGCCGCAGTGAAATACCGTCTCGATCTATTGAGCACACCAAGCTTCTTCGAGGCTAATTTAGCCTTACCCTCTAGATGACCACGGAACTGGACTTCACTCGATATGTCGACACCAAGGATTCCGATACTAGCTGAGGCATTAAGGGGAGTGTCCTCAAAACAAGGTGATACGACAAATGGCATTTTCTTGGCAGTGAACGCGCAAACCTGTGTCTTAGTGGGGTTAAATTGGACCAAGTTAATCCGACCCCATTCTGAGACTTTCTTTAAAGAGTCCTCAATTTCTGACACAAGTTTGTTTCGGCTCTCGATGACGTTTTCCCGAGAAATGTTAGCACGGCCGGTATAAAAGGCATCACCTGTGCTGTCATCCGCATAACAATGAGTGCTGCTGATTTGCAGCATATCATTGATATGCAGAAGGAACAGTGTAGGCGAAAGCACACAGCCTTGAGGGACACCAGCATTCACAGACATAGAATCTGAGCATGCACCGTCGACTACGACCTTTATGCTTCTGTCTGCAAGAAAACTAGTGACCCATTTGCATAATTCCTCGGGAAGCCCATAAGAAGGAAGCTTCGCAAGAAGTGCTTTGTGCCAAACCCGATCGAAGGCCTTCGCTATGTCCAAACTAACCGCCAATGCTTCCCCCTTAGTCTCGATCGCCTGTGCCCAACGGTGTGTCAGGTAGACAAGAAGATCACCAGCGGACCGGCCCTTACGGAAACCGTACTGTCGGTCGCTAAGCAGCTGGCGGTCCTCTAGATACCGAAGGAGCTGGCTATTGATAATGGACTCCATTATCTTTGAGAATAAGGGGGTTATGGCTATCGGCCTGTAGTTGGACGGATTCGAGCGGTCACCTTTTTTAGGGATCGGGTGCACCAAAGCTGTTTTCCATGACTTCGGGACTACGCCAGAAGAGTAGGAAAGCCGAAAAAGGCGCGTTAATACTGGAGCCAACTCTGGAGCACACACCTTCAACACGATGGGAGGGATTCCATCGGGCCCACTCGACTTATGAATGTCGAGGGAAAAAAGTGCTTTACGCACTGAGCGTTGGTGGAACCGGATATCCGGCATACAGCTCTTGCACCGCGGTATGGTCGGCGGCTCGTTTCCCCCGTCATCCAATGTCGAATTGGACGCAAAGAGTTTGCCTAGAAGATCGGCTTTCTCCTTTGCGTCGTGGGCCAATGAATCATTTCCCATGTGCAGTGGTGGAAATGATGGCGTGCAGAAATTCCCCTGGACAGCTTTGGCCAGAGACCAGAACGCACGAGTTCCCGAAGGAAGACGCTCTAGTCTCTCGCCAATTCTGCCTATGTGCGCCGACTTCTCCCTGGCAATGTCTCTTTTGAAGGACCTGGAGGCAAAGTTAAACTCCTTTTTCAATGCGCTGGTCTTTTCATCCCGTACCTTCGCTGCATTTGCCCAGGCTTGGTAACATTCCTGCTTCCGGCGAGAAGCCTTTTTGCAGGACCGACCAAACCAAGGCTGTGATTTGCCGCCAATGGGGACCACCGAGGATGGGATAAAAAGCTCCATACCCTGCAGCACCACATCAGCGACAGAATCAGCAGCGAAGTTAGGATCATCCGGCGTGAAGCAAATCTGCCCCCAAGGGTAGGACGCAAAGAAAGACCGCATCCCATCCCAATCTGCTGACTTGTAGTGCCACACACGACGGCGACAAGCAACTCGCGGTCGCGGCGGGCACGTGAGTGGCACCGTACTCCGGATCAGGCAGTGATCCGAAGAGCCGAGTGAAGCGTCAACGGATACTTGGTAGCCGTCCGGATGAGAAGTCAGCAGAAGGTCCAACAGTGAAGGTTCATGGTTCTCCACATCTGGGATTCGCGTGGGCGTAGTAACCAGTTGTGTCAAACCATATGCCAGGGCGAAGTCGTGAACAGATCTCCCCGCATGATCGGTTTTGCTAGAACCGAGCCATTCGGCGTGGTGGGCGTTAAAATCGCCGAGTACCACGATCTCAGCGGATGGGATCTGCTGCTGCACAGTATCTGCAGCCATTTGGACGTGCTCAATGAGTCGGTCAGTTTCGCCATCGCCGGTATGGGACCTATATAGGCACGAATAGACGCGGGGATGGTCATCGCCGTCTACACGTAGCCATATGGTGGAGAGGTCCCTACCTTCAAGGTTGCTGAGGCGGCGAGAACTGATATCGTCTCTGACGTACACGCACACTCCAGCCCTAGGCACAAAGGAGTGTTCCAGACCGTACCCAGGGTAGGAGAGGTACGATGTGTCCGCTGGAGACGATATCTGTGTCTCGGTCAAAAAAAGCAAGGCCGGCTTTGCTGTCTCAAGGTGGTGGTGTACAGCATTTAGGTTGGAATGTAAGCCCCTGATGTTGCAGAAGTCCACAGTCAGCGTGGCAGGGGGTGCCACAGTGTCTTTGCCCTTGCCTCGTGCAGTTGAAAGCGCGGTTTTGCCCCCCCCAGAGTACGACGAGGGGCGGCCTGGACATCCAGGCTCAGGGACGTTATGTTCTGAGCCTGGACGTCCAGGGAGGGATTCTCCAGCGCTCGCGCAGCTGGTACCCTCCTGGGGTAGCGAATTTGGGAACTGCGCTATCATTGGGGGGGGGGGGGAAGGGGTTGGGCCTCCGGTATCCTCACTAACTCGGCGAAACACAACGCAAGCGTTGCTTCACGCCGGTTTCCTGTGAGGCCGTGGTATCACTCCGGTCGAGCCGGCCCATACGTGCCGAAGCATGGCTCTCCCACGGTCAAGTTAAACATTCCGGCCAATCCCAGTGTCAGAACTTTTCAAACCGCCTATAAGGCCTCCGACATGGCTTAACGACTGCCATCTAGCAAAAGCAACCGGCACCAACGGCTTAACATGGCTTGCGAAGGACAGAAGCGGTCGAAATAAATACCACTAAAGTCAAACACATCCATATTATGACCGTGTCTGTAGTCAGTTAACCTGCGTGATCGGCGCGACCACGCAAGCCACACTGAACCACGACCGCTCATATCGTTAAGTGATTTAAATTTTCACGGGTTGAACTGAAATCTTCGAGTTCAGATCTCAAGAGCGCCCCATACAATTTCACGACGACGACGACGAGTCAATTTATCTTCCTCACATACAAATGCGGTCGTCGACAGTATAGGTATCCACTTACCTCTCTTCGCCAGTGAATGGGTCAAGAGTGTATTGAGGTATGGATCCTTCAACTGAGATCTTTAGAATGCTCTTGCTTTCAAATTATCGATAACTCCAATGCTCCTTTTGACGCTGACTTGGTATTGCTGCCAATTTAAAATCAGTTAGGCTTAGGCCTTATGGTGAATCAATTCATTTATCCGACAACAGTGATCAATGATGTAATGAATACGAAATTAGAAACAAATTAGAGTGAACAAAAATACTTGTAAAAATTATTATACAAAGTGTAATACAGTATTTATTCAACATGATGTTAACTCGTGAAATCTTAAAAAAATTGTACTTGGTTAAACAGATGATCACTTTGTATGAAAAATGTAATCCTTAGTTGTTTACCAGTTAATGGGTCGTATACCTAGCGTCCTAATTATCAATATCGTGTTCATCTTAAATTCCTTCTTTCTTACCCATTTTTTTATACAATAATATATTTAAAAATATAACCGTCCAAGTGTGAGTCGGACTCGCGCACCGAGGGTTCCGTATAAATTCATATACGGAATACGTGTTCGCAGTATTTGAACTCCGATGGAGATATTTGTGCGCAAAACTTTCCCGGGTACGACATACTCTACCTCATACTAAATGTATTTTTTTTCTGCAAACCATTTTTATGCTTTTATTTAATTTTAGTTATGTTTATTTTCAATTTATAGTAAAAAAAATATTATTAAAGTACAGACAAACCGGTTTAGAAGAATGCTAGAATAGGTGGCAACTGATTCTTCAGATGAATCCAATTCAGAAGAGAAAACCGATAACTGTAGTGAGCATAATGTGAATCCTTTTACGCTAAAGTCACCCAAATAAACAAACACAAATTATTCGCAATAGACATTTCGTTTTAATACTATCGGTTACATACACAAACCACCACCGATGCAATTAGGGTTATTGCACAATTAATGTTTGTTGACGGAATACGTATTGCAAATTAATAAACCATGATTTGATGACATGTGTAATAATGACAGTGATATTTGCAAATTAAAGGGATTGCAAATCTAACCCGGCGAGAATGAGGTGAGAAAATGTATCACCTAGAATGAGGCAGGGTATGACATACCCTAAAATTATTGTACCATTTTATTTTTTTATAAAAGATTTCGTTGTTTTTTTGGTTGTACTTAATATGTAACTAACATCTCATTTTATGAAATCAAATTAAACAAAGTGTTTTTGTAGCGAAATATTAATTATTTATTTAAATCTTTTTAAATCCTGTAATTATAGGAACAAAATCAAAAAGGCTTTCAAAAATCAACAAAAGTTACAAAAATATTATTCTTAATTATGTAACTTGACTTTGTACTTAAACTCAATGAGATTCTGTAATGAAATAACGTGAAAAATATATATATTTTTTTCATTATAAATATAATGTGGCATTTCAGTTGCATTCAGCACAATTTTGCGCACAAATATTTCGCGTGGTCCATGCAACTTTGTGCAGGTGTATCAACAATATTTAGTTTAGCAATCTTATTATTTGGACATTTCTGGCATAACACATATCACTCAGAAACATTTGCAGATGGTCCTGGAGTTGGATCGGAACCGATACCGGAATTCACATTATGCTCACTACAGTTATCGGTTTTCTCTTCTGAATTAGATTCATCTGAAGAATCAGTTGCCACCTATTCTAGCATTCTTCTAAACCGGTTTGTCTGTACTTTAATAATATTTTTTTTACTATAAATTGAAAATAAACATAACTAAAATTAAATAAAAGCATAAAAATGCTTTGCAGAAAAAAAATACATTTAGTATGAGGTAGTAGTATGTCGTACCCGGGAAAGTTTTGCGCACAAATATCTCCATCGGAGTTCAAATACTGCGAACACGTCACTATCCTCTCCTGCACTCCCCTGACTTCAGCTACTCAGAGCGCCAGTGTCGCCAGAAAAATATTATAAGATACAAGATACAAATTTATTTAGTAACACAGGTTACAAGTCAGATAACAAAAAAAAATTATAAAAAAAAAAATAGATAACTTTTAACGATACCCTGGGTATGAGATACCCCGCCTCATACTCGCCGGGTTAATACACTCCGGAAGGATATCAAAATAAAAGCCATTCAGCATTCTATATCTATTAATATTTATTTATTTATTTAGGGCTATTAATATTTATTTTATCTAATAATTAGGGCAAATATTTTCTCGCCGTTGCAGGTGTTATACCGCGAAAGGTACAATAATTTACCCATATCAATGACACTGTGTTTGCAGACTTGTATTTTATATCTGTATTTTCATGAAGCCTATTTACCATGGAAAGGCACTAAAAGTCTCTAGTAACTTTTTAAGAGTGATTGCATCTTAAAACTTTGTAGTTTGGTACTTCGGATCACATAAAGAAATTACTTACACTTCTTTATACGAGTAAGTTGATATAGTGTAGTAACTTTGAGTGGGTTTCTAGTAATATAGTTCGCGTCACGTAAAAAGAGCGCTGGTTGGCGTTCCGAGGGTGCACTCTGACAGCAACTGTTTAGTACCCTCTCTTTCACACTTAGGCGATTTATATTATGCTGTCCTGTTGTCAGAGTGAACTGTTGTGCCCTCGGAACGCCCGCCAGCGCTCTTTTTATGGGACGCGAGCTGTGCAGCTATTTACCAAAATACTCTTTTCGTCATTAAAATAATTGCCTTTTGTGGAATTCGTCCTAAAAGTCATTTGGTGGACACAGTGACAGATAAGCTATAATAGGTAAAGCTAATAATATGTTTGTCGACAACTTGTTAGAGCTTTGTGTTTAAGACGTTTATAAAAAAAATGAATTGCATTTTATATCTGTATTTTCATGAAGCCTATTTACCATGGAAAGGCACTAAAAGTCTCTAGTAACTTTTTAAGAGTGATTGCATCTTAAAACTTTGTAGTTTGGTACTTCGGATCACATAAAGAAATTACTTACACTTCTTTATACGAGTAAGTTGATATAGTGTAGTAACTTTGAGTGGGTTTCTAGTAATATAGTTCGCGTCACGTAAAAAGAGCGCTGGTTGGCGTTCCGAGGGTGCACTCTGACAGCAACTGTTTAGTACCCTCTCTTTCACACTTAGGCGATTTATATTATGCTGTCCTGTTGTCAGAGTGAACTGTTGTGCCCTCGGAACGCCCGCCAGCGCTCTTTTTATGGGACGCGAGCTGTGCAGCTATTTACCAAAATACTCTTTTCGTCATTAAAATAATTGCCTTTTGTGGAATTCGTCCTAAAAGTCATTTGGTGGACACAGTGACAGATAAGCTATAATAGGTAAAGCTAATAATATGTTTGTCGACAACTTGTTAGAGCTTTGTGTTTAAGACGTTTATAAAAAAAATGAATTGCATTTAAATATAAGATATTTTTATATTCGCTAAGTTTGTATTGGAAGTCCAATATGTATTGCCAATTGAGTATAATTTCCTTGGAGAAAGTCACTTAGCTTCTAAAACAGTAACCTTTTACAGGGTGCATTAAAGAAGGTGTAGCAAAAGACAAGATAGTATATAGTTTTGTTCAGGGAGCTTTCAGGAGCCAGAGACAAAAACTTTGGCAAACAAACGTACGAACACTAAGCAAGTAGGTATACATTGAATTAGATTCTTGGTAAAAGGGTCCAAGATTTATATCTACTTTCTTAGATTGGCTGCCTTTATACGGAAGATTAGATTTTCTTACGGCGATTAATCTGAATTGAAGTGTAAATGGAAAATGGTTGCTTCGTTTTACTTTTTAATAAAATTACGTATGTTGCAAACGCTGAACATTGGACTTGATTGCGTACAATTCAATTATAACTTGATATCATTCTGTGTAAATAGATTCTTCAATTTGACAATGATTTGAATTAACGTTTCTTTGCTCTTTATCTGCTGGGTAATGTGAAATAAAGGTTCCTTACCTTTTTATTTTCTGAAAAACAAAACATAATAAATAAAACTGAAATGAAATATATTATGGTTTCTGATGTACTACATCGTGAAAGTAGTTATACACCCAGGATTACCGACGAATTGGCCGGGCTTCTTATGTTACTTTCCTCAATCAACTCGTCATCATAAATATTTTATTTCTCCTCAATATTATTATATCTTCTTAGTCCGGAAATAAGATGGAAAAGGTTTCACTATGTTACATATATGTTAAATATACACTAGTATTCTTGATCTGAGGAATGTATGTATATAGGGTCCTTCTAAAATACCTGAAAAAAAATCTAACGGGGGCTTCTACTCATGAAAATGAACAACTTTCCCCAAAAACCTATACTCACTCCCATACAATTATATTGGCGGTTTGGTTGATCAATTAGTATGAGGAGTCCAAAAATTTTTTTGCGTATTGATTGGTTCATTGGGGAAAGTTGTTTAGTTTTATGAGTAGAAGGCACAGTTGAATTTTTTTCAGCTATTTCATAAGGAATGAATATATGCGCGTACGTGCGTGCGTTGATGTGAGCGTGTTTGCGTGAGTGTGTGTCGTGTACGTATATCGGATCTTGTGAAATAGTCATATTTTTTTACTACTGACCAATGAAATCAAACTTTCTTCTGGATAAGATCGTCCTTGGACGGTCGAACCCATTGGAATACATACATGGCCATTTCATCGATTTAGGAATTTTTGAAAATTTTGAAATATGTTTTCTCAGTATTCCTCGATAACCTCCAAGTAACGTATGTTATGATTTTCAAGTTTCTGTCTTCAGTAATTTAGATTGTAGGTTTTCTTAGTCAGTAAGTCACTCACTCACTTACGGTACTCTTTTACAGAACAGTAATAAATTAAGTTTGACCGAAACAAGTCCGAAACGCTTGAACGTATTGCGTTACATCTTCGGCTGCTTGCGCTACCAAAAAGTTCACACTAATCCAGCGGTTCGCAATGTTTTCTTGCTGTGGAACCCTAATTAATCCAAAATTTTTTGGTGGAACCTTACCTTGCCAAATGAATATTTATCTTTAAGTCCCATCCAAAGCTCATTCAAGTTTAAAATGTGAATTTAATGATTGGAAATTTGTGCGCGCTATGTTATTACCGTATGCGCGAAAGAGTGAGAATAATATGTGTTGCAGAGATCGGTACCAAAATATAACGAACTGACCGATAAAAGGCAGCGTGTTTCCTATGTAGCTACGACAATTAGGCCTAACTATCGGAACCCCAGTGACCATCCCACGGAACCCTAGGGTTCCGCGGAACACCTTTTGGGAACCGCTGCACTAATCTACCTAATATGTAACTTTATTATGGTTCTGGGACAACGTCTCTAATCAAATTTGTATCCGAAAAGTTAAACGTTCAATTACGTTCACACCAAAATGTTTTAGTGTCTTTTGTTGTTGAAAGCTCTCAACAAATGCAACTTTACGAAGTTCCCTTTATTCTCAAGGACTTATCTCAACAATATCTTAGCAATTTTATACGCAAAGTTACTGGTATTTATGTATGTATTTTGTTTAAAAAATATCTATAAATATCAAACCGAAGCTTCTGAGCGTTATAATTTTACTGTGGAAAATTACGTATTCGAGTTTTTAATTCTCTTTATAACTTCCTAAGTTAGACATTGATCTGCTCTGTAGGGTATATTAGAATTAGACATACGTATATATAATCATAAACCATAGTATCTACTACACTACTTTATTTCTAGGTATTTAGTTTATACTACAACGTAAATTAAATTAAAAAAATCGAGGTAGCTTTGCTTAAAAAGGTACTTAAGTAAGGGTTATGAATGTCGGATAAGAAGCGGCATCAATATTTACAGAATCTTTTAATCCGAGGATAATAGGGATTTTTGATTCTATTGTCATTTCACTGACTCGGTGGCTAAGTGGCCTCTGATCCGAGAGTCGTGGGTTCGATCCCTATACAGGGCAAACTTTACTGTGATGAGCAGAATTGTTTGCTCTGAGTCTGGGTGTATTATCCTATCTATATGTATGTATTTAAAAGTATATGTATATGTGTAGTCTCTGGTTGCGAAGATACAGTTACGTTTGTTGTGTTTCGCCGAGTGAGTGAGGGTACCGGAGGCCCAACCCCCCCTCCCCCTCCCCATTCCCCCATCCCCCATCCCATTTCAAAGGTCGGCAACGCACTTGTGACTCCTCCGGTGTTGCGGGTGTCCATGGGCGGCGGTAATCGCTTACCATCAGGTGATCCGTCTGCTCGTTTGCCACCTATCACATAAAAAAAAAAAAAAATACAGGGAATCCTAGTTTGGGGCCAGATGACCGTGTGTGATTTGTCCCGGATATTATATATATTATATATATTTATATAAAAACGAAGACTCAAGTCAAACATGATCAAATAACAGATAATTAGTCAATCAATGACATCTGCGTATCTATGTTACAGCTAATTCCCTGCAGTATCTAATGTAAAGTATTCGTTAAATATTTTGACGTTGTGCCTTTATACAACGTGTCTGGTTCTGTTGACATATTATTTATACAGGATGTAACAAAATTGGTGTAGGACCCTTTAACTCAGGATTCTACTCATCGAACTGAACAACTTTTTTTCTACGACTTTGCGCAAATCGCAAAAACGTTTTTCGACTCTCCATACAAAAATGGAAAAACAGATGATCAATTTGTATGGAGAGTCCGACATTTTTTTTGCAATTTGAGCAACATCGTAAAAAAAAAGTTGTTCAGTACGATGAGTAGAATCCCCAGTTAAAGGGTCCTAAAAATAACAAAAACATGGTAAAACAGATGATCAATTTGTATGGAGAGCCCAAATTTTTTTTTGCGATTTGAGCAAAGTCGTAGAACAAAAGTTGTTCAGTACGATGAGTAGAGTCCTTAGTTAACGGGTCCTAGACCAATTTTTTACACCCTTTAATACGTTAATACCTATTAGCAAAAGTCAAAGTTTTAAACAAACTCGATCAGATTCGACCGTTTCGTCGTGGCTTCGAACTCGAATTTCCCTAACATTAGATACATCTTCAATTACAACTGTCTGACTTCATTAGCTGAGTGGGTGATCAACTTTGCGTTCATTCGGCGTGTTTTGCAGTGTCCGAAATTCAGGGCACAGACAAAACAAAAACCACGTATGGAGCGTCTGAGCTGAATAATAGGCCTGGGAGTTAGTTCTAATTAAATGCTGCAGTTTAGCTGTTTACGCGTTGTCTAGGGAACGCTACGTAATACTGTATACGTCGTTTATAGTATTTAACAGATAATTATAGTATGTATTTTTTGGTAGTCACGGCCAAATCACCATCAACCGAAAGACGTCCACTGCTGGACAAAGGCCTCCTCCAAGAATTTCCACACCAACCGGTCCCTCGCTGCACGTATCCATCGGCTTCCCGCTACCTTCACCAGATCATCGATTCACCGAGTGGGAGGCCTGCCTACAATGCGTCTTCCGGTGCGCGGTCGCCACTCGAGAACTTTAATGCCCCAACGCCATGTGTTCTATGAGCTATATGCCCCTCCCACTGCCACTTCAGTTTAACGATGTCAGTTACTTTGGTTTTTAACCGACTTCAAAAAAAAGGAGGAGGTTCTCAATTCGTCGGAATCTTTTTTTTTTATGTATGTTCACCGATTACTCGAAGACGCCTGAACCGATTTGGAAAATTATTTTTTTGTTTAAAAGGGTATACTTCACAGGTGGTCCCATATAAATTTTATCGAAATCCATTTAGCGGTTTTTGAGAAAATCAACAAAAACATTCAAAAAAAGGAGGAGGTTCTCAATTCGTTGGATTCTTTTTTTTTATGTATGTTCACCGATTACTCGAAGACGCCTGAACCGATTTGGAAAATTTTTATTTTGTTTAAAAGGGTATACTTCACAGGTGGTCCCATATAAATTTTATCGAAATCGATTCAGCGGTTTTTGAGAAAATCAACAAAAACATATCAAAATTGGAGTTGTTGCGATTGAAGTCGGTTGTTTTTAACGTATTCAGCGTGGTCAATTATCCTACATATCTTCTTATTTCTGATTCGATCATCTAGCTAGGGAAACTCCAAGCATAGCACGCTCCATCGCCCTTTGGGTGACCTCGAGCCTTCTTATGAGGCCGATAGTAAGCAACCATGTCTCAGTTCCGTATATTATCACTGGCAGCACACACTGGTCAAAGACCTCAGTCTTGAGTCACTGCGGTATTTTGGACGCGAAGATATTGCGGAACTTCCCGAATGCTGCCCTGCCGAGTTGGATTCGACGATTGATCTCTTTCTCGAAGTTGGACCTGCCACTAAATGTCATCGAGTGCAATAAACATACTATCACAGATAATAGCATTTTGTGCTTTCGATATTCACGTCGGTCGATAAGATAAACTTTCAAAGATTACTTCGACTGTTAATCAAATTTAACTCTAACGTTTCTGTGCTTCACATGTATTGCTATTAAAAGATGATAACCAAACCCATGTCCCAGAATTTTTAAGTGGCTTGAAAACTTCAGATTATGGGATTCGTCACTAGCCCTCTAACCTCTACTAATCAATACACAGATTGTGGCCTAACTTTACTGGGATAATTATGTGAACACACCCGTGTCCAAGCATTAGTGATGCTATAGTTTGTCAAAAAATACATTTTAGTTTATTTTGATTTTTGCTTTTATTTTACTCCCTCAATTTTGAAATTACTAATGTTTCAGTTTAAACTTAATATTACCAAAGTAAATGTTATATTACCATTTCTTAATAAAATATAGTTTAATTTCGAATATTATTATTACAGCTATCGTAAGCTTTGATGTTTAATAAAGGTGATTAATCTAGTTATTAAGTAAATTATATTTTACTTATCCGACAAAGAGGCAGTGTATTTTATTAATCTACGAAGTACTTACGCAGTAATTAGAACAGAAATATTAAGGTTTGATCTGCTCTGTGCTATTTACAATTTCTAACATATCGAACATGTGTTTGAAATGAACACAGACTTAACAATACTTCATTATAAATTTTGATTGTTTAGTAGTCAATAATATTCGATAGTTTATATTTTTATTTGTCAATAGAATATAAATAAATCGCAATAATAAGAAGAAAAATTGTGATGTGATTTGTATATGATGTGCAATTTCAGTCTTTCTTTCAGTCAACATTATGTAGATTGGTAAGGTATTTCAACATATTTCATTAAAGACCATTGACAACCCCAGCACCTCTGCTGTGCAAATTAGGAACACAGAAAGTAACAGATTTGATGCGATTGATTTTGAACCTTACTCCAAACGTTATACGGTTTACTTCATTTCCCGCCAAATCTGTCACTTACCGTGTTCTTAATTTAACTATTTTTCTAAATATAAAATAAGCTATAAAAACAAATCTAATGACTTCTTCCGGGGAAGCTTAAACACGTTCTGCATTCAGTTTTTTTTGCGCTAACTGGTATACTGGACTGCCTTTTGAGGCTACCGACACCTGTAACCTCACACAATTTGTAACTATGTGTTTTATGCGACACTTAACATTCGTGTAACTCGCGATGTAATAAGACATAAATGGCTCCATCCTTGAAACACTTCGCGTGTAAGTCAGGGCTAATTAACTCTTGAGAGGTTCCACCAAGTCTTGGGTTAGAAAGTGGCAATTATCATTGTACAGTTTCATTAAAATTCGTCCTTTCTCTGCAGATGGCTCATTACGTACCGCTCCCTGTTGCGTACTTATTGTGTGAGCTTCTTTAATTAATAAATTTTCACGTAAGAAGCATCTTCTTTAACATCGTCATGCTTCTGCGTCGTTTCACTTTCTGCTTGCGTCACATTACTCAAATACGATTTTGTTGTTGTTTTGTTAATAAGGTACACAAAATACAAAAGCATGCTTCAAAATATGAAATAAGTACGATTTTCTTTAAGACTCTTTCGACAAGATCCTTTCTCCTCCTTCCGGTATCAGATCCTAAGATCTGTTCAAATTTCATAACATCGATTTTACTCAATTATAAATGAACGATTTGTCATTACTCATTAGATATTTGTACCTAATTGCGTTTTTTTAACGAAGCTCTAAATTTAACGACAGATGGAAAAGGTATTTTTTATAATATTTTTTAAGTTATCGATTTTAGTTCAATATATTTTTAACGAATACTTATACTTTTTATAAGTAGCAATACTCTAATGTATATTCCTCCATCTAAAAAAAAATATATAAGACATTTTGATCTTTTCTTATAACGTTGGCCAATGAATGGATCTTGATCAATTTGTTTTGTACCCCATTTTGTTTGCGATTTCAACAATGTGGAAGAACAAAAGATATTCAACTTGATGAGTAGAAGCCACCTCAGAGTATTATCATACATTCCTGTTACATTTAGCAGCAGTTGAAGTTTAAAATTTGATATATCAAAGACAACAAATAAATAATGCTATATGTCTTTAACGACTTTATTGCTTGGCTAAGAGTTTATGAGTATATTACATGAAACCTACGTTATATTATATCTTGATAATCTGTTTTATATCTTTATAAAAATTAAGTCTAATAAATGAAGTTAAATAAAATAAGTAGGTACTCTAATAAGTAGGAACATAGTAGCTATTATTGTGTGACAATAAGCGAAGTTCACATGTACCAGAAAATGACCAGAAACTAACTTAACTCGCTCAAAGCTTCAGTTATTTTGGGACAAAAAGCTGTAAAGATGAAAGCTGTCTTTTTGCTGCTCTGCGCTTGACATCCGTTGTCCTCATCACGAAGCTTCCGGTCCTTGTTACGAGAAATTGTTGGCATTCTCTAATTGTTGTTTGATGACCCATTGTCGCTTGAAATAAATAAGTAATGAAAAAGGTTTTGTTTTATATGTACAACTTTGGAACTTCTGAAAAATCTGAAGAAAATACTATAGTATTTAGTTATGTTGTCTGTAGGGACTATAATTATCGATCAGTTGATTCTCGAAACTCAAGCAAACACGGCAAGTGTCATGGGCACCTTTGGGCGACGGGCACTACGTGGAGGATTGTTCATATTGTAATATTGATCAATTAGTGGATTCTCGAAACTCAAACAGAAAGTTCATGAAATGTCTTTAGTTGAGTGGTTTTCGAGTTAATCGATTTTGTTGGTTAGAGATATATTTTTTAATACTTTTATTGTTTCAGATTTCGTAGAGGAATGTTCTCCGCTTGCATGTAGCACGTAGGCAGCGTTTCTATACCTTTAATGTTTTCCATCAAGTTCAATTTAAAAGGGGTCCAATGCGGCATTTACGTTGAAAGCGATTGCATGATTCTGCGTATTCACGTATTACTTATTCACTTTCAAATAAGTTCTAAAAAGCCTTCCAGTTAAGAATGCGATTTAAATTGTGTTTCAGCATAAATGAATGTTCTGTATACGAGAAAATTTTCAAGTTACATAAAAAAGTCATTTTATTCAGTTAAGTCTGCTTTGTATGTTTTTATATTTTTCCATAGTGATTTATATGTATTTTCATTTCAACAAATCATTAGAACGAATAATAAATATTCAGGGCTAACCCATCTCGTCGTCATGCTATTGGCATCAGTCGGAATCAAAGTTATCTGTGTTACAAGTGGATGGTCTTATTATGTAACGAATCTCTTATAGACCGATTTAAGTAATTATAGTAGAATTTAATGTTACTGATGAATAAAGTCCAAACACGTCTTGTGAATTAATTACAAATAAATTTTCATAACGTGACCCATATAAAAATTACACCTCCAACCAAAAATAACCAGCTAAAGTAACACCCTATGTAACCTAACTAGATTAATTGTATGAAAGACACGTTTCTCTTTCAAAAATACACACTCGTTAAACCCCACGAGGCAAAGTTGAGTGGCCATTCTCTAATCATGGTTATAAACCGGTCATGTGCAAGCGTCGGCCTTTCGAACCGAGTTGTAAGTGCATCGTCATAACCGTAAAATGGTCGGGTAATACCCTGGGCGGCGCTTATACAGGATGTGACAAAAAGTTGAACCAAAACTTCCTGGTGGCCTTCTACACATGAAACTGAATAACTTTTGCTCACCAACTTCGCTGAAATCGCAAAAGCATTTTTGGACTTTTCATATGATCGATGGAGCAAGTTAGCCTATTTTGTATGGTATGTTTTTCTTTTTGTATGTATTTATTTTGCGATAACAGAAAAGCCTGTTGGATGAGTAGTGGTAGGGACTTTGTAGTAGGTAGAAAAGAAAAACTATTTAAAGTATGCTTTAAAATAATGATTAAAAAGTGAGACTCTAGTTAAATGTAAAACATTTTGAGTTAAGTTCAGTCAAGTTTTGCTTCATCTTTTTGTTACATCCTTTATAACCATGGCATAAGTAAAGATGGTATTCTGATGCGGACGATCTTTGTCAGGTGAAACAATTAAGAGCCTACATCTCCGTAACTCCTGTTGCCTTTGTTTTTAAGCTTACAAATTAGCACTAACATTGTTTTCTATATTTCAATTTATCCCTCATTTCGTGAAAATTTTTGTTTTACTAGTTTCTCTTGAAGTTTTATTTAGTTCGATATTTTATTGTCTTTGACATGTCTTAACATTATCATTAGATCTTATTTTGGTTGGCAAAGTACAATCGTTCTTTTACCATGTTAATACCAAATATGCAATGGCCAAAGAGTCTGCAGTCTGAAGCCATCTGCGGTGAGAATTCTCGGCCAAGCAACTGATGTGCTGGCTTTATACAATACAAGTTGAATCATAGATTTGCTAAGTTTGGATGTGGTTTTCTTGAGAAAGTTGGAATGTTTCAGTTTCAGTTTCAGGACACAAGTGGGTGAAGAAAGTTGTTCAGTTTTTTAAAACCATTTTAAAAACTGAACAACTTTCTTCACCCACTTGTGTCCACGACTGCACAGGTGCTTATTACATGGCGTAAAAATAAAAAAGGCTTGAAGTTGTCGCGTCATCACTTACACTGGATTCTGACAGAAATAGTCGTAATCTCAGGAATAACAATAAGCTTCAGCTTGTATCTACTAGGCTCAGTAAGGTTAGTAAGTCGTTTGTGGGACAATGCATACGAATGTATAATAAAATACCAGAAGATATTGTAAACCTAACAGAGAATAAATTCAAAAGTTATGTAAAAAAGACACTATGTAATAAAGCTTACTATAAGACATGTGAGTACTTAGTACTTAGAGTTTTTTTTTCTTTTTTTTTTTTTTCTATTCACATGTGGAACATGTTGTTGGGTTGTACTCATCTTATCTTAGTTATAGTAATAATAATAATATAATAATAATAATAAGCTTGGATGGTACTCGTAAGTGTTTCTCCAACCAACACAGCAACATTTTCATGACATATTGTGAGACAATGAAGATGCAAACTCTATTGTGAAAGAACTGAAGGGATTCTGCACGCCATCATTTCCACCACTGCACATGGGAAATGATTCATTGGCCCACGACGCAAAGGAGAAAGCCGATCTTCTAGGCAAACTCTTTGCGTCCAACTCAACGTTGGATGACGGGGGAAACGAGCCGCCGACCATACCGCGGTGCACGAGCTGTATGCCGGATATCCGGTTCCATCAACGCTCAGTGCGTAAAACACTTTTTTCCCTCGACATTCATAAGTCGAGTGGGCCCGACGGAATCCCTCCTATCGTGTTGAAGGTGTGTGCTCCAGAGTTGGCTCCAGTTTTAACGCGCCTTTTTCGGCTCTCATACTCCACTGGCGTAGTCCCGAAGTCATGGAAGACAGCTTTGGTGCACCCGATCCCTAAAAAAGGTGACCGCTCGAATCCGTCCAACTACCGGCCGATAGCCATAACCTCCTTATTCTCAAAGATAATGGACTCCATTATCAACAGCCAGCTCCTTCGGTACCTAGAGGACCGCCAGCTGCTTAGTGACTGACAGTACGGTTTCCGTAAGGGCCGGTCCGCTGGTGATCTTCTTGTCTACCTGACACATCGTTGGGCACAGGCGATCGAGACTAAGGGGGAAGCTTTGGCCGTTAGTTTGGACATAGCGAAGGCCTTCGATCGGGTCTGGCACAAAGCACTTCTTGCGAAGCTTCCTTCTTATGGGTTTCCCGAGGAATTATGCAAATGGGTCACTAGTTTTCTTGCAGACAGAAGCATAAAGGTCGTAGTCGACGGTGCATGCTCAGATTCTATGTCTGTGAATGCTGGTGTCCCTCAAGGCTGTGTGCTTTCGCCTACACTGTTCCTTCTGCATATCAATGATATGCTGCAAATCAGCAGCACTCATTGTTATGCGGATGACAGCACAGGTGATGCCTTCTATACCGGCCGTGCCATCATTTCTCGGGAAAACGTCATCGAGAGCCGAAACAAACTTGTGTCGGAAATTGAGGCCTCTTTAAAGAAAGTCTCAGAATGGGGTCGACTTAATTTGGTCCAATTTAACCCCACTAAGACACAAGTTTGCGCGTTCACTGCCAAGAAAATGCCATTTGTCGTATCACCTCGTTTTGAGGACACTCCCCTAAATGCCTCAGCTAGTATTGGAATTCTTGGTGTCGACATATCGAGTGAAGTCCAGTTCCGTGGCCATCTAGAGGGTAAGGCTAAATTAGCCTCGAAGAAGCTTGGTGTGCTCAATAGATCGAGACGGTATTTCACTGCGGCGCATCGCCTGCAACTTTATAAGGCGCAGGTTAGGCCTCATATGGAATACTGTTCTCATCTCTGGGCAGGGGCACCCCAGTACCAGCTTCTCCCTCTGGACCGCATTCAACGAAGGGCAGCTCGAATCGTCGACTGCCAGGATATTTCAGATCGGCTTGACTCCCTGGCGCTGCGTAGAGATGTAGCCTCGCTCTGCATTCTCTATCGCATGTACAATGGGGAGTGCTCCGAGGAATTGTTCGGATTGATCCCTGCCGCCTCTTTCCGCCATCGTTCTACGCGACAACATATTCATCCCCATCACATAGATGGTTGGCAGTCCACAACTGTGCGTTTCACTAGAAACTTTCTGCCTCGCACAACCAAACTGTGGAATGAATTGTCGCCTGCGGTATTTCCGGACCGATACGACATTCAAACCTTCAAGAAAAGAGCGTACTCCCAAATCAAAGGCCGGCAACGCACTTGTGACTCCTCTGGTGTTGCGGGTGTCTATGGGCGCCGGTAATCGCTTACCATCAGGTGATCCGTCTGCTCGTTTGCCACCTCTGCCATAAAAAAAAAATAAAAAAATTCGGTAAGACTTTCCTTCTCCTTTTACTTTGTCCATTGATCGGAGTGGTGCATGCTCGTTTAAATGTTCGTGCGGATGGTGGCGTATCGGGAGCCGGGTTGTTCCCTTCCCTCAAATATGGTGAGGGGAGTGATGGCTGACTCTCGCGTTTATACTTGTGATCGGGTGCTGTCCGTGTGAACTGGCCTGCTCTTGTCATTGGTTTTTGGATTGTTAGTCATTACCTACAAATAATTTTTACTTTTATCTCTTTTGAATCCTTTCTTTCTTTATTCTTATTTTTGTATATTTTATTTACAGAATGACATTGTATAATTCATTTATTGATCTAGCATTAAGATGTAATAGAATATAAGACTTTTTTTATGTGTTGGAGGGAGTTTCTTTAGGGCCCGCCGTTTCTTCTCACTCCGCAAACACTACCCGACACGGTGGGCATACGAGTTCCGAGTAGTAGGAACCTCGTATTAGGTAGATAAAAGAATGACGTTCGAAAAGTGTACACTGCTACCTACTTCGAATAAAAATATTTTCATTCATTCATTTAACTGTTCCTCGTTTCCTGTATACTCTTGGAGAACTGCCGTTATTATTATACCTTTAAGACAATTTATATAATCTCTCTTTTCTATATTTTAAATTTTGTTCGTTAACAACCCATATTGCTCCCAGAGTGCTAGGGCACAGTAGGTCTCTTCCCATACCTAGGGAAGGTTGTATTTAAGACTTATAAGAAAACCGTCGAGATAAATGCCACTCACATACGAACCCAGTTAGGACCGGGTCTGTAGTTGTTAACCTGCATAATCGACGCGATGAGATGACACAAGCCTTTAAGGCGACGTAGCACAGAGCTACTGCGCATTCATCTGCGCAGTACTAAACGCAAGTCCGACGCGCCACGCGAATTATTTACATTTTTGGTTATTTTGTAATTTTTTCTGAATGAAAGTGTTCAAAATAATGGCGTAGTTTTCTTCACATCGTGGAAACCAATATTGTCATATAATAATAATACTTTATTTAACTCAGACCAAAGATCCATAATATTTGTTAGTAACAGAGAAACTTAAAAACTATGTTAGTGGAATACATGGTGATTATTATTGAGTAAAAGGACTCATGTATCTGCGTAAAGAAAGTTAATTTTACTTTTTTTTAAGTTAACTATATAATTTTCAATTTTTTTCTTTTGATATACCGGGAACTGTTTTAAGTAACGATAGACCCATATTCGGATTTTTTTTCTATGGAGCCAAAATTGTTGTATCGTGTTTCGGATGGCGTATAATCTTAGGAAATATAGTCAAAAATAAGCATTATTTTTTCAAACTTGAAACTTCTATAGCTTTACGTTAAAACTGTTCAAAAAACGTCATTAAGGTATAAGAGCGCCTTAATTCAAATTTCACTTTGATGCTTTTTTGATACGACTACAATATGTATGTACTTGTACGAATGGGATCTCGTTGGAAGTTGCTTATAATATCAAATATCATTGGCTTCCCGGCGTAAGTGCTTGTTATTCCGGTAGAAGTAACAAAAATGCGGTACGACGAACTCGATCCATCACGAACTTTAGGCGAACCGCTATGATGTATGGCTACCTCGTCCATAAGCTGAGCGATAAGTTTCTATACAGGTTTATTAAGGCCTGTTGTTAGATGATGTATATTTACGAAAGAACCGCTTTTTATCGTTATTGATATAAAATTATTATCCAAGGCATCACTGTCACGACAGATAAGAAGAATTCGCTGTGACTCCGAGGTAGACTGATTGAATTTGAAACCGTCAGGGATGATACTGAAAATTTTCAATTTCTATTTTTATTAGCCGTTTAGGAGAAATGATGACATAGGCATATCTTTTATTGTAATTAACATTGACAATCGAAAAAACTTATCTCGATCCCAAAAACGATTATCCCACAAACCACTTATTTATAATGAATCTCAAATCCAAAATGTAGACGTTATGAATGAACATCTGCTAATCTGTTTCTGCTAAGTCACCGCACGGCTATTAGCTTAATGGACCAGTCGCCATCAACAACCGATATTTTCCATCCACCGCTCATATCTCACGTCACTGTGAAAACAAAGGTAATTTTTCACATTTCAATTTTCAGCTTGTATTCAGCTATCCAGGGTTGGGAGAGCTTTGCTTTTTGAATTATTTTAAACGAAATAATTTTAGTTTATAATTTGTTTATACCTAAGTGAATATTGTGATATTTATCATAGAATGTCAAGATTGGTTATGGATATATTTACAACAGACCTATAAATTAATGTAACAGGATCTTAAGAATATTCTGCCGTTTTCCAAGTTTTTTAATTCTCCGTACTTTTCAATTTTCTCTCAGTAACTTCGGCGTCTTGATTTCACCTACGTTTGCCAAACTCTGTAAGTAAGCCGAGACCGATCGCAATATCTCTCGGTAAGATATTGTTACCGGGCCCAGATATCGGCTATTTGTATAATAAGTCGATAGGGTCCGTCGTTTGGCCCCACTAAAGAAGTCACATCAGAATTTGTTTGGGTCTACAAGATATTACTTTACTTGCTTTTGCGGTAATAGTAGTGCTTAACTATTTATTACTTCCGGTGAATTCACTTCTTGGTTAACGTAGATTTAGAACGTTTCTTCTTCCGTCTATAATTTGCTAGCCCAGTATTTGGTGGAGGTAGACGTTACGAATGAGTGGTATTCATCACAATTGGGAGTTGAGGTTGCAATTTTAGAGGCATCAACATAAGTTGGTTAAAAAAATTAAAAATTACCACCACTGGCAATAGTTCTAGTTGGAATGGTTGCGAATAATAGAGCAGAATCTGAGTTTTTTAACTGCAAAGGTGACAGTTATAGCGAAATTATTAAATCTGTTTTAATGAATAAAATATTGTATTTTATTATGAAGTAACTTCAAATAGTAGTAATATTAATTGTATCCCCTAAGTAATCATGATCTTCGAGAAGAGTTGAAAAGTGGCTATAGATTATAAAATCCCTTAAGAGTATTCAAAAGCATAAAACGTGACTTGACCTAAAATACTATTCTTTCGCAACGACGACGGCGTCTTCAACATTTGTTACGACATAAATTTATTACAAATTGGAAACCGTTCAATGTATCCCAGGGGAGTGACCGGGTGTTTCCATCTTTGATTCTGTTTTCACATTCAAATGTACCCAGTATACGACCTGGGTCGTAAGTTTTTACTGCCTCCAAATGATCTTATAGTGAGGTCATCAGGAAAATGGCAAAAGTTATTTTGGGCCTGTGTAAATCAATTTCTAACTATGTTCCTTCATGGAAAATTTTATTACTTTCATCAAAGCAATTCTGAACTAAAGATAATTTAAGATATTAGATTTGGCAAAATCAGACCATTCTCTCAGACAGAATGTTTTTTTCCTACTAATCAAAAAGTAAATAATTTTGACGAATTGAGTTGCAAATGTAGTCAGTTTATGCAATAGTTGTACTCATTTTCATTTTACATAATGTATATATTATGTTTTATTCAATAATCTAACCATATAATAAAAACGACTGCATTAAAATGTATCCCATGTTAATCTGGGGATCAAGACGAATCTTACGACACCTGTTAAGTTAAATCCTTTAAGCCGTTTAGGCTACAGAGCGTGCCAAAGAAATATACATACATACATACACTCAAAGAACATAACCCTTCTTCTGGCGCAATCGGGTAAAAACACATGTTAATGGTAAGCTGTTCTCATACCAAATGGTTCTATTTTTCTCGTCTCACAGATTAGACTAGGGACCGCGCCAACAGATTTGTTACCGGCGAAGCCTTCATGAAACTTGCAGATATAATACAAACAATGGTCTCGCTTGTTTTCCAGAGATGAAAAGAAGATAGGTATAGCATAGTATATGGAATACAAGTTATAACTTTTATCATTGTGTCAGTCAGTAATATTTTCTTTAGTACTGCATTAATCACATACATGAAATGAAAGAAATATTGAAATCGGTCTTCTAAAACTTTATTAAGCATGTCATGTAGGTAATAACCTATCTATATTTGTTTTAAATTACCCGACTGCATTAAAATATATCCTATGTCGTTCTCGGGATCAAGACGAATCTAACGACACCTCTCAAGCTAAAATAAATCCTGCAAGCCGTTTAGGCTATAGAGCGTGCCTAAGAAATATACATACATACATACATACACTCGAAAAACATCACCCAAGGAGGGTTATGTTGTTGGCGCAGACGTGTAAAAATCAGACGTTATTTTTGTTAGGAAAGTATTTATTTTATTCTTGTATGTATTTTATCTGGGTAGGTGTTCGTAGCAAATCTTTTTGTAAAAAGCCTTTGACCGTTTTAATAATATCTAAATAATACTGTCATCTAATGTTATTCTTAAAATTGAATCTTACTTGAAAAACAAGATCTCGCGACTTTCACCAAACAACAACTGAAAATTATCTCTAAGTAGACTCTTTTGAAACTTTCAGAATATTTCAGTAGTTCCACATCCACACTACCCTCTTTTGGATGCAAATAATTTTCGGGGAGCCCAAACTTTGCTCTAGAATCCTTTTGTGAATAATAAAATGTTTCCTCAGCGCCATTACTAGTGAGATTACGTGAAGGAATAAAGCTTTTCCTTTCGCATTTGCTTACAATGGTGAATTTTATTTGAATGTTGACTTTAGTCTTCAGTGGAAACTGATTTAACAAGTATTATTCATATTCGTTAGACATTCTTAAAGGAGAAGAGAATTTTGTTGCTTCTTTATAAGAATGTAGGTAATGAGGTAGATTTAGAAAGAGGTAAGGTTTTCAATGGCGAACATTGTTTGACCACCCGTTAAGTTACGGCAGATTCTTAGAAACCATTACAGAAGGAAAGATAGTGAGAAGAAAAGGAAGGTGGAATCCAGAACAAACTTCATTGAACAAATAAAAGAGAGGGCTTAGAGAAGATATATATTTCGTAGAATACACGCAGAAGTTAAACAAACTCATTCCTAGACCAGTTTCATCTTCCACGAACAAGATGCCTGTCAGGCTTCTATCCTTGTGTTAACAACTCTATCGTCTAAAGTACTGGGGCATGGATATCTCTTTGTTCTTCGGGAAGTTAAGGCTACATATACTCCACATACGGGGACCAAGTCTGGATCTAGTATTCTGAATCGGTAGAAATTCCACTTTCATATACTAAGCGTTATTATGATTCCACAATTATTATGTGAAGTGCAAAGAAATTTAGTAACATTAAAGAGTTCTTTGCGTCTGTGTGTCCCGAATCTTTCAATGAGAAGATCTTAAAGATGACGTGAATAGGCATTACGTATTTGGAATGGCGTATTCCATCTTCGACTCCATCGTTACTTAACATCAAATGAGATTAAAGTACATGAAAATTGTGGGTAGAAATTTTGAAATGTTGTCAATTACCAACCCCTTTAGGGTTTCAACGATGACGGTCGTTTACATTATTTATTTGGAAAATTCTTTTTCACGCCCCAAAAATGTACTCAAATATTATCAAATAAGTTATTTAAAAGAGTCTCAAGACTCAACGAACTGGAAAGCCAACAGCCCACCGCCCGCAGGCCATAACCGAAAATATTTCGGCGTATCCAGCGGTAACCAACCCGGGCTATTGTCATTACCATAACAAGGATGGCGTGGCAGTAATAAAATTACTAATGTGGCCATCGGATGTCATTATGTATTCGCTCTCACGTCCGGTGGCCGTGCGACGCGGGCCGCTCGAATTGCGCCCATTGTTGACCACCACTGCTTTCTCTATACCGAGTATTAAGCCCGCATTCATATTCACTACCCACTACCGACTGGTCGTGTCGACGGAATTTATATCAGGGTACAAGTAATTAACGAGTTCAGCGCTATTAATTGAACGAGGTAAATAGTGCATTGAATAAATATGTAAATATAGGTATAATAGTTCCTTTTAGACGTGGAATAAATTATTTTATTTAACACATACATATGTCAAAGTTTTAGGAAAATGTAACATTATTTTCCTTGTGGAGCTAATAACTTACTCTTATGTGGATTTGAGTTTATATGAACCCTGTAGAGCATAAAAACCGGAGGTGTTATCAGATTAGGCCCAAAAAAAATACAACATTCTAAGCCGGATAAATATTAAGAAACTGTAATAAAGTCGTGGTATAAATTACGCGTAGGCAATTTATGACCTAATAAAACGTTGTTACTATAAAAGTAGGGAATTTCGAATGAGTTATGAAAGTTAACCAATAAAAAGCGGATCAAAATAAAGTATTCTGTCCACGGACGGGGAATAAAGCCTGAAGCCAAACATGGACATGCTGCGGGTACACGTCGACATTATTTGACCGCACAGCTGTGTATCCAAAGCCAGGGTTGAATGTACAGCGACTTGTTTGCATTAGGCGAAGTCAAACTTGTCTAGGTATCGCTTTTCCATAATATCCATAGCTGCTCCAGCAGTGGGGACGATCTGGGTTGCTAATGAACATAGCTATCAGGCAACCAGAAAACATTTTTGCTCTATCAATAATTACATCTGATTATAATGAAACACAAATACACATTCGAATTTATACTTTTAAAGTCGTATATTCATACAAATAAAATTATTCTTTTAACCCCATAAAATTTCAAACGTACTTTTTTAACAGCCAGTACAAAGAGAAATTCGAATCATATTGGAGTCGGAACTACTCGATTTAATGAGTTTAATGAAACAAAATAAACGCCGTCACAGGTCGTTCCAATTTTTTGTTTACTTGACTATTGAGCATAGTTTCTCAATAAAGTATTTCTACTCAGCCACATGATATAAAAAAGCGAAAAAAAATAAAGGTATATAAAGCGAAGTAGTTGTCCTGCGAATTAGGTACACCTCGCGAAAAGTATACTTGTTAGGTAACTGAGCCCGATTCCGTTCTACTTTTTCATAGAAAACATAAAAATTTAAATAAAGATTAGTTAGGTTAAGGTAACTATAAAAAAAATCACTAAATACGAGTAGCTTTTTTTACTGAAATAGTCATCTACGACTAACTCGGTGGCTAAGTGGTTAGCGATCCTGACCTCTGATCCGAGAGTCGTGGGTTCGATCCCCACACAGGGCAAACTTTTCTGTGATGAGCAGAATTGTTTGCTCTGAGTCTGGGTGTATGATCTATATATGTATGTATTTAAATGTATATGTGTATGTATATAAGTCTCTGGTTCCCAAGATACAGGGAATCCTAGTTCGGGGCCAGATGACCGTGTGTGATTTGTCCCGGATATTATTATTATTATTTTTAAATATAGATTTGGGCTACTCTGACCACTTCGCGCTAGGCGAAGTGGTAGGAGCTACTCCAGCAGAAGCACCATCGGCTGGAGGTCAGTGCGACGAGGAGAGAAAGCGTCGGACAATCCGGACATTGTCGAGGAGGACCGCCTTTTGCATAGCCGCTATTATCGGTCTGCTTCGAAGTCCCAGCTGCCTAAGGTTACGATCGTTATTCTTATTATACTATTATGTGGAAAAACAGGAAACAGTAGACAAATTAAAATTCATTACAAATCTAAAATATATTATATTTATAAAAAAATCGTAATGAGTATGAAAACGACTATACTCAATTACGACGTCATAGGTACCTACTATGTACAAACATTATAGAAACAATTGTCGTTTTTGACATTTGATAAAAAGTAACTCAAAAAGTCAATTACTTTTTTCTTGAAGTAAATCAAGTAACCAATAAAACTATTACAAATCGCACTCGGTTGGTGTTGAAAAAAAAACAAATGTTACCGAAAATACATTCAACAACCTATTATGCCAGCATACTTATCTCACAGGTAAATTACTGCCATTACACACGCTAGTGAAAAAGTAGGTAACTCTGGAAATTAGGTTGATCTCTAGCACACCCTCCTGACAAATGATGACCGAATCTCTCGATTCTTAGTCCGAATGCCGAATCTGTCCCCAAAATAAAGGGCGTCAGTCCAACTAACATTTCGTGTTCAGGAACTAAGGCTGGTGTAATTTGTTCGCTCCGAAGTTAACTTTGCCGAAATTAATGGCGGGAGAGCGTTCGGGGTTCCCTAATTCAACATTTTTAGTGCTCCGTGATAAAGTGTGGAATAAAAAAACGTCTAAACAAGAATTTTTTTAAGGTAATTTTTTTTTTAATTTTTAGGTAAGTAGACAAGAAAACAAATAAAGTTCTGAGTTTATCCTAAGTTCTACAAACAAAGGACACTTTGAATTCACGGGCACTCACTAGTAAAACATAAAACTTAGGGATATCTTAAATAAAGAATGAATGATAACATTTTACCCCAATTTTTACGTTACATGCCAGCTAGCTAAAACATTGGTCACTGGTAATGGTCATAAATAATTAATGCTCACCTAAATAATTATTAAAACATTACGGAACACCCTTCAGTCCGACGCCACTTGATCCGTTTTCGGCGTTTGAAAGGTGAAGTCAGAACTCGGAAGTATGTCTATTAAGGGGGCGAAGTTTGGGGATTGAAGCATAATTGCGACTAATGAGGATCTCAAAGCAACATCAGCTTGTAACAGATGTTTACGAAAATCTAAAGCCTCTATTAAATCAAAATTTATTTGAAGCCCCCAGCGATGTTTTGATAGCTAAGATATTTTTGGGTAAACTTTGGATTTTTCAGTGTAAGTATATTTTAATGGGAAATGTGAAAAAAAATTGTATTTCATAAATGGAAGCTTTCTTTCATGTATAAAAGAGAAGTGTGTGTATATTAACACTTACTTTTCTCCACAATACTGCTCTCGGTCTGTTATTGATTTTAGAGTTTGGAAGCAGTATAATATGTGATCAGGCGGTGATCATTCCTTCTTAACACTTTTGGTCTCTAAATCAAAATGTTTTATATTTATGTAATTAGATGCTTTTCACTACACATTCTTCATTTTTTTCTTCTAACTAGTACAAAGTTTCGTAGCACTCGGAACTTGCATACTTAACGAATAGTTAACTAATTAAGAAGCGATGAATATCGATAGGTACATGTATACAACATAACAGAATGTTCTAGAAAGATTTGGAACCTTCGAAAAAAATATAGAATAATCTAGAATTTTCCAACTGCCATGCGGGCAAAGTCCTATTTGAAAGAGTAACATGACTGACTTATCGACAAACAAAGCAATTTGGAATATGTTTCCCTTTGAGACGTATCGTACAGGAGCACTATTCAGAAACGGATATAAGATCGAATTCCCTACGAATTCAGTATTAAAATCCACACCAATGATTAATAAGATAAATAAGAATCTTATTTATTTTATTTTATTTTTCAAATTTATTGCACACTTAAAAAAGATACACACACATGATTTTACATTTTATGTACAATTGGTATGAATAACTCTGTAAGAGTTTTCTTCCTACATACCATAGATGATTTAGAAACAAGATGAGAAGGCTGTGTTGGCGTGCACGCGAAATATTTATACAATATATATCTTACTAGTTTTTACTAGTTTTTTATGTATGTAAACAGCAAGAATATAAATATTTAATTTTTTTTCAATTTCAGTTTATTTATTGTATGAATCAAAGTTACATTTGTACGTTAAAATACCTCTAATTCTTTTTTACCTTTCCGTTACGTTTACCGAAAAACAAATTAAATAATTCACATGGCACAGGGAAAATACGATAAAATAATATACCCTGTCGATCAGAAATACGACTGGTACAATATTTGCTTTTTATTACATAGTTCAATACTATTTGTGTCCGTACGGATGGTATTTGGATGGCATGCAATATTATTTTAAAGGCTTTCAAAACGGTATATTTTCATAGCACGGCGAGCGCAGCTTCGCAAAAACACAATAGTTGTTGATAATTTATCATAACTAGGTACAGACGTCATGTCGCATACATTAATCACGATCGGATAACAATAGAATATGTACCTTTATAGTACAGAGAATAATTGATAAATTATTTTAAGGCAGGATAATAAATGAATATCGTTGAATCGATAGATGGGTCGGAGCTGTGGCATAGAGCAAATATGGATGCTTCGCTCGCGGCTAATCGAACGGCTTAGTAATAGCAGAAACATTAAGAGTCTTGGATAGATTTTTGGAGAAATTTTTGAAATAAATTCTTCAGTATCTGTTGTTGACTCGCATAAATAAAGCTGTGATTTTCGCACATTTCTAGTGATACATCAGGTCAGATAATATTGTATTTTATGGTTTACTTTAAAAGGTGCCACGTCCAAAAAATATTATTCGAAAGCACATTAAAAGGATATGTCACATTGGATGTGTTTTGCAGTCTGCGGTCAGGTCAAAGCGATCGCAGCCCGCATGAGATATGAACAACATCGTCGATCAGGGTAACCAGTTAGCGGACCGGTCAGGGCAACCGGTCTGCGGTCCGGTAGGGGCAGATCGCATCTATACAGAAAATATAGAGACCGACGATGTTGTTCATATTTTAATGCGGGCTGCAATCGCTTTGACCTGACCGCAGACCGCAGAACGCATATTCATCATCATCATCATCAGCTTGTATTAGTGCACTGTTGGGCAGAGGCCTCCAGAATCCTTCGGTCATGCGCATCCAGCTGTCACCAGCAACCCTGCGCAAATCTTCGCTCCACCTAGCCGGGGGGCGTCCTATGATACGTTTGCCCAAACACGGTCTCTACTGTAGAATTATCTTAGTCCAGCGGTTATCAGTACTTCGACAGATATTTCCGGCCCATTGCCACTTTAGTGTGCTAATTCTCTGAGCAATGACGATTACTTTGGTTCTCTACCTTGTTTTGGATTCGATCGTAGTGTAACACCCTCCGGCATATATCAAAATGCCAATAAAATTTTTCGCTTTAAAATTCCAATTGTGAATTATATTAAAGACTGTCACGATGGTCTAAAGCTTGTAGAAAAGATGAAGGGCTCGCAGATATTGGATTGGTGGAAAGAATAGTGAAATGGATGGAAAATCATGTTTGGTTCAAGTAGGAAAAATCCATAAACACTTTTGGAAAAATTAAGTAAAATTGTTGCAAATGATCGAAAATTAAATGTTCGGAAAAGTTATAAAAACTTGTTAAATTTTTTTGAAAAATGTTGAAAAATTTCGGAAAATAAAAGTTAGGAAAAAGTTGGAAAAACTTGTAAAATTTTTCGAAAAATGTTAGAAAATTTCGAAAAATAAAAGTTAGGAAAAGTCATAAAAACTTGTAAAAAATTTTCTAAAATAAATGTCAAAGTACGAAAATTCTAAGATAGATAAAATTAGGAAAATTTATGGAAAAACGACTATGTCCATGGTTCAGTTCGTGTATTAAACGCGCAGCCAATGTCGTCGGTCTGTTCGCGGCAGGCTGCGGGGCGCGCGTCGTCTGAGAGTCGCAGGTCGATGCGCGGCGGGCTGCAGGCAGCCAGGCGCCGGACGGTCGCGGTCCGTAAATCAGTTCGTGTATTAAAATATTTTCTTTAATAACTAGGTCAAATTGGGGAATATTCGATTTTAAATTAGATAGGGATGCTTAGGATTGTGCCCTGCACAGTTATGGGTAGTTTAAAGAAAATCGGAGAAAGTCGCGCGACCACCCTAGCGGGCTTGCAAAAGACGTCGCGCGTATACATGGGACCAGTATAGAAGCGATGGGTGAAATACAGCTGTAAGGGGATTGTAGGGCCGTCGTATAGACTATGTTAGGACAACCCCGGGGGACGACTAGAAAGTCGATAGCGATGTTGTGACATTGCTGGAGCGCCGGTATCAGGCGGAGAACGGTGATACGTAAGGTGGCAAAATGATATGATCTAATTAGGATCAGACGAGGCTGTGGGCGATGTAGCTTGGAAGCTAAAAAGCCCTAGCCAGGTTTTTGAGATCATAATGGTGGATGATCGACATGACCAAGGAGCAGGCCTTGGATCATGGGCATATGATGTTTGAGCGGACACATATTGCAGAGCACTCGGTAATCGAAGCCGGTTAACACTGAGTTGCTGACAGTCAACATGTGGGTGGTTGACTATAAACAAGATCATGTTGACACGGTGCTGCAAGGCATGCGGTGCGCAACGGTAGATGATCAGTATGACCAAGATGCAGACCTTGGATCATATGCATATGATGTTTGAGAGGACACATATCGCAGAGCACTTAGTAATCGAAGCCGGTTAACACTAAGCTGCTGATAAACCGTTTGATGTGCAATCTGTGAATATACAGATGGAAGAAGCACGGTTAACCAAACTATCTATTCTCTGAAGTGAGAACATAATGCCAAGGGCATAAACCGTTTGATGTGCAATCTGTGAATATACAGATGGAAGAAGCACGGTTAACCAAACTATCTATTCTCTGAAGTGAGAACATAATGCCAAGGGCATAAACCGTTTGATGTGCAATCTGTGAATATACAGATGGAAGAAGCACGGTTAACCAAACTATCTATTCTCTGAGTGAGAACGTAATGCCTGCGTTTGAGATGCAATCTGTGAATATACAGGTGGAAGAAGCATCTAGATCAAACGACCGAAATCACTTAGGTGTTAAAATTATACAATGCAGTCTACGAAGCCGTAGATGCATTGTATAATTTTACCCAATTCAAAGAAAGCATTGAATTGGGTAAAAGGCTAATCGACAAAGTACGACATCGGTGGGTGGTAATAAGAGTGATGGCAACGTTCATAGGAATTGTCTGCTTCATTGAGCCTTCCTCGGCATTGCGACTTGAGGCGGGAGTGCGTGAATGTCATGATATTCAACTTGGACACAGCGGACATTCGGTTTACTGCGTACCGATGATCTAAATCTGTATAGCGAGATACAGTTATTGAC
Source organism: Coleophora deauratella (assembly GCA_958295455.1). Taxonomy (NCBI): domain Eukaryota; kingdom Metazoa; phylum Arthropoda; class Insecta; order Lepidoptera; family Coleophoridae; genus Coleophora; species Coleophora deauratella. The sequence continues at coordinate 6,335,416 of OY282393.1, forward strand.
GAGTGGAGGTGTAAGCGATCCTTATCAAGGAAGCTACACGATACCCGACCATGGCCCCATGGATCGAGGTATAGAATGTGTTTTAATCAAACACAAAGCGATAGCACGGATCAAGAATCCATGAGTAACAACGAAAACTGCCGACGTTGATTACAAAGTAATGATGTTATGCTTCTTCTGTTCGCAGAAAGAAGAAGGCGGAGCAGGTCGATGATGTGAAGATACTTCTGATGGCAAAACAATGCGATAGCATGGATCAAGAATCCATGAGTAACAACGTAAACTGCCGACGTTGATTACAAAGTAATGATGTTATGCTTCTTCTGTTCGCAGAAAGAAGAAGGCGGAGCAGGTCGATGATGTGAAGATACTTCTGATGGCAAAACAATGCGATAGCATGGATCAAGAATCCATGAGTAACAACGTAAACTGCCGACGTTGATTACAAAGCGATAGTGTAACAGTTACAATCTGTTGACAGGAAGAAGAAGGCGAACGGTGGACGACGAGCACGTCGAATACCGATCAAGAGTGAAGTGGAGCACCTTCTGAAGGCGAAGTGTGGAAGACTTGGACCAAGGACCAAGAAAGAAGAAGTCGCAATAGCGATGAGCCGAGCGACGGCAACAAGCGTCTAGATGATTCACAACCATCTATTCGCTCCTTACCGTCTCACTGAATCTTGTATTCTGAGACGAGGCGACATGTTGGGCTTGCTCATCTGTTGCATTCGAACGCACTACGTCTCTGCGGAGTCATACGATTCGAGATCTTCAATGATCAGAATCACCGCGTCTAGATGATTCACAACCATCTATTCGCACCTCACCGTCTCACTGAATTGTGTATTCTGAGACGAGGCGACATGTTGGGCTTGCCCATCTGTTGCATTCGAACGCAATACGTCTCTGCGGAGTCATACGATTCGAGATCTTGAATGATCAGAATCACCGCGTCTAGATGATTCACAACCATCTATTCGCTCCTTACCGTCTCACTGAATTGTGTATTCTGAGACGTGGCAACATGTTGGGCTTGCCCATCTGTTGTAATTGAACGAACACATCGTTGGTTTACTATAACGGCGCGATTGACGCCTCGTCGCGCTGTGAGGTAGAGCAATGATAAGTACACTGTCTAGTGTAGGTTGTTGGGGTAAGCCTACCTCCTCACTTGAAACAGGTACTTGGACGTTCATCGCAAGTCTGTTTGTTAGGCCATGCAAATGGTAAACGAACTAACTTGTTTTTTTTATTCGTTAAACTTTATCAAACCCTAAAACTTAGTCATTCCGTAGAGGGATCGGTGACTAGTGGACGCGTGTCTGAATCCTATCTAGGTTCAGCTGTCAACAACTTCACAGTAGACTTTGGTCCAACCGGGGTGAGACGGCGTTCATAGTTATGGAGATGTAGACGACGTGTCCATGAAAGATTGTATTGCTCTGCCATGATGGCTGCTATGTTTGACTGCTTGAGTCGGCCCTCGTGCCTAATGTCGAGCGGTAAACTAGTAATCGCGGTGTTAGAGGAAAGGGCGCTGCTGCCAAATATCGTGGACCCCCCATCCATGTACATCGTTGTGTGCGCTTTGATGTGTCACGACGCTGCAGCCAATATCGTGGAACACCTTCCATGTACGTCGGCGTAAGCGCTTTGTTGTGTCAGGGCGCTGCAGCAGATGTCTTGGATTGTCACACCATGTATCAGCGCGTAGTCGTACTGGTTTGTTGGAGTTGATAGCGTGGCTTTCCCAACTTTCGATTCCGTTACAACATACTAAGGCGCTGCAGCCGCTTGACGTGGACGTGCCGTTAACATTCGGTGATGTAGTCGCTTTTGGTGTCGTTGCTTGCAACTCACTAGGGCGCTATAAGCTGGTTGTTTCGGTGACTGTTATCTGCCAATGGCGTAGTCGTACTTGTTTACTGCAGTTGATAGCGTGGCTAACACCACCAACTTTCGACGCCATTGGCAGCAGAGCAGACGCTACTGTTCGTGGAGATCGCGGTTAACACCACCAATTTTTGGTGCCATTGCAGCAAGCACTTGCCTCGGAACACTACGTCTTAGTCGGGAGCTCATTGAAAGATGAAAGACCTCGTCTGGAGAGAGCTGACTAAGGAGGCATGCCAGAGAGTAAACGGTTTAAGTACTGTGACCCCCCGTGTTTGGATAACGGATGCGGCATGAACACTGCGCAAGCAGGGTTCTAGATGGCTCGAGTGACATCTGCTAACCTTCCGAAAGCCTGTAACCGATTGTGTACGAGCTTGGGCTCTAATATGCATTGCGGGGCTAGATGAGCAATCCATCAGAAGGTCGGCGGAGCAGCTCGACGATGTGGTATTGTGTAGCAAATGGGCAAAGTCCTGGCCTACAGTATTGCACTTTATAGCATCGATAAATAAATATGCAGGTAAAAGGAATAACTTCATGGTTCCCAAGAGCTATGTGTATTTCGACCATCTAACTTAGGTTATGTGGATTACACCGAATATGTTTCATTGCTGGAGACTCTGACAAAATACTGTTGCGGAAACTGGATCATTGAACGTGATGTACGAGTGCGATGGATATATCGTTGCGCTGTGAAACAGCTCAAAAGTATCCGGGACTAAGCATTATGTGTTTTAGTCTGTCGATGAATTGGCATTGGAACAGTGCTGGTTCGAATGGATAAATCTCAGAGAGGTTTTGATTTGGAAACAACTCTATCCACATCAACGTATCTGTGTGATACAACGAATACTTATACTGCGGCATATTTGGCATTGCGCACTCGCTATTTACGTCATATTCGCAGTGGGGACTCACAATCCTTTCACGTAGAATTGGCATAGCAGGGCTTGGGTCCTGAGTGTTGCGTGACCATTATGCTGCTTATTTTATTCAGTCTGACAAGTATCGATTCAATGGATGTGGCCATATTCTTTCGAATGTTGGTTCTATCATGAGGTTCTGTTGAGGCCTTCTTTCAACGGTATTGAGAGTTCCACTCGCCGAATGGGGACGTAGTCCTGAAGTCAGCTGGCTTCCTTTCATAGAGTCTGAATTATCTCCTACCTGCGAATGTTGATTTAACCATGGGGCATGCAAATGTCCTCTTTCAAGAATCCTGCGGCCATGTTTCAAATAAGAGTCATGATGCTATGGAAGACTGAATATTCTTCGACGATGGTGATGTTTCCGCAATCAAAATAGTATTAGGGATTTATCCCTGGGCTTATGCCTAATACAACCGATTGCGGGGGCCTGGGTAAAACGCTAGGCTGCCAGGATCAAGGCGGCGAAGGCCGGAGCCGTCCTTCTCCTCATATCTCTTATAAAACTTATGAAAGTTTGAGAGGTGTGAGGTGCGCAATGCGACGTACTCTCCCAGAGGGATTGAGGACGACGCGAAAATCGGTTTTAAAGAGTTCATATTGTTGCGAGAGTAAATAATTTGGACTGAAGTATGAAGAGTCACCCACAGTAAAAGAATCAGGTTGCTATGGTTCACAATTTTACAAAGGGTTCTACACTAAACGATCATTGGCCTAATTAAATGCACAAAGATGCAAGTTCAAAAATGAACAGAGAAAGCGATTTAACGATTGAATAAGGGGAAATTCAATAATGTCCGAGGAGGGAGCCTTCCGCTACCTTCCTCTTATTTTATGCAAAATTTCTTGGACAAGTACAATTTAATTTATTGGGAAGGGTCTGCGACTGCTTCCCAGCTCTGAGTCTTTTAGACGAATGAGTTAGTTACAGTAGCTTGAGCATAGCTTTTCTTATGGTACGCTGTGTAACTTAGAGCTTGTGAACTAATTGTACTGTTTCGGCGCCATATATCATCACAGACCACGTCAGGACGCACTGATTGAAAACTTTCATCTTCAGGCATTGTGGCATTAGCACAAAAATTGGTTAAACTATATAAATTGAGATATCATTAATATTTCGCACAAGCAGAAGTGGAATTTATGGATTCTCTAGACACCACATTAGGACTCCTCGTGCTGTACATAGTTGTGGTAGGCTAGTTTGGTTCCCCCCCCTCCCCCCGTCGTGCTGCCACCTTGTCGTTGGTGGGGGGGCTTGCGTGTCCTTGTGACCTTCAAGGCTATGCTGGACAGGGATACCCATACCGGACAGGCTAGAAGCGAGGGACCAGACGAAGCACAGCACAGGGAGGGGCGCTTGAGGCTATCCTTAGCGATGTGCCTCGCGCCACCTCTAGAGGAGCTCTCTTGGACCCTTGCTGAAGGGTCCATTTAAGGGACGCTCAGGGGCGTCGATATTTATCGCGAGAGATATCATCTCTGCGTGGCGGTTGGTTGTCGGCGGAGCCCAACATCTTATCCGCCGCAGGGGGTTGGGTTTCCTGGCCCCCATCGCTTCCAGACAGTAGACTGGGGAAGTCTGCTGTCCACTGTAGGGAAGCAGTTGGAGGGTACACTCAGCGTCCGAGTGCACCTTACAAAAGCGGGTGGGCAGATTTTCTGCCCTTCACGCAACCGGGTCGCCTTAGGGTGGCAGGTTTCCCATACCAATGGCGAAGTGGAAACGCCGTGGGGTTTTAGCCGGTAGGAGTCCGGCATAACCCAGATGCTGCCCCAGCAGTGTCTGCGTATCGATGATAGATTTCCCCACGTTAAAAAAAAGGCTAGTTTGATCCCATATCAAAATATTATTGAAGTCAGACTATTTTTTCATTCTTTTATGCATATACACTATCATAGACACCTATGCTAAAATGTAAACCTTCCATAAAGCTCCATAACTGTGTTTCTATTAGAACTGCTTGCTAGTGAACATTCAGTTGCCACTAAATCTATCGAATATTCAACTTTTAATCCACAAATCGACATAGATATCCACGAAATATGAGCGTTGGAAAACTGCAGCGGAAACATTTTCGGGACTACCTATCTCTCTCCTCTATTCGATTCGTGGCTTTTATCTTCAGTCTAAAACATTTTTTCGCTAACAGCGGCAGCGTTCCGAAATAACCAATGCATACAAAATGATTCATGTTCTCAACGTGCATCGCGACGGTAGTGGATCCTCGTTTCGTTTAACAAAAACCATTAATTACAGCACCTGACATTCATATAAATCTGAATTTTGTATTTGTAATTGCGCTGTACGATCAATTACAAATAGGTACATTTCATTTCGCTCTTCGCACGGCAAGTCTGATTTATTTATTGGAGAATTATTGTACACTCAGTGATCTGAAATATTAAATCTCATTGTTTTATTAAAAGTAATGTTAACGTAATTCATCCAACTTTATTGCAGTTATCTTCCTACAAAAAGAAAATGGCACGTAATAAAATTGGACCCATTAAATTCAAAAGAGATTAAACAGGTAAAAGAATAAATTTTAATAAAGCAGCTAAATGTCTTTTAAAGGGACTGAGGGCTTCAGAATCGCACGGCTAATTCTCTAATTACATTATGAAGGTATAAATTCCACTCCGACTGAGTGCTTTTGTGTATTCTTTAGTCTAAAAAAAGCAGCTGTAATATTTTTTTCATTACGGCGAAGACAGGGGCACTTCAGGAATCTAGTATCAAAGGAAGTTTGCTCTCGTCACTGCATGCACAATGACTAGTAATGTCGCGGTACTAATTCCATTTTCAGCATTTGATAAAAATACCGAAAACATATTCAGGTTACTTTGAATCTTATGTGTATAAAACTAGTTTAGTCCCATATGCAGTACTCGATGTAATACTAGATTGTACGTCTTTTGAAACATACCGTAAATTAAGGGTCATTCTTACCTACGTGCTTGTACATGCATATTTGTGAAATTCGTGAATCATTAAATGTATCATACATTATAGTGCTCCTTGGCAGTAATTTTACTTATTTTAATGGAAGGTAAGGACTATTTTACGACGTTAGGATCTATAAGAACACATTTAATTAAAAACCATAGAGTAAGGAATTAATAGTTAGAGAGAGCAGTCCATGCAAGGCGATACATAACCCTACTCAGATTCGACTTTATATACAAGCCGAACGCGTTAAGTCTCAACCCCTATATATCTACAACTACGTTAGATATAAGGCTGTGAATTCTACAAATAGGATGGTGCAGTCTGCAGCGCGACACAATTTAAAAAAGGTATATCGCACCCTTACAATTAATTTGTCGCATTTAACTTTAAAAAAATTACGTACGTATAACTCACATAACTGATAACCAATGGCCAAGAAGAATACTGGAATGGTAATCGCGAGGCTGGAAAACGCAGTGTAGTACAGACCCGCTACTGGCGAGGCTTGCATGCAGCAGCTGGAGCTGAATATGTGTGGCCAAAGATAATCTAGAATGAATAGATTGCTAACTTTCATACTGAAAATGGTATCTCAAACTGACTTAATATTAAATGGCGTTAGATAGTTTCCGGTCGATCAAAACTAGATGGCACTACTAAACAGTAAGTTTTTTGCTTTAGAGATAGGTAGGTTCTTCCAGCTGTGTTTATGATAAGGAAAATAACTTACTTAAATAAATAAATGAAACTTAAAAAATATATATATATTGTTTGTCTTAATTGATTATAAACAAAGCACTAGAGGCATGCCGTAAAAAATATCCAATTTTAAAACGTTACTGCTACATTAGTCATTGTATTAGCATTGCTTGAACATTATACCCTGCCTAACCCGCTGGCTCTCTAAACCGAATAGATTCTCGGGATCTAAGGGTTAACTTACTCCAGTCAGGGGTCAAGTTAAGATGGTTTCCTGGGCTAGTTGTTCGTTAGCAAGGATGAGCTTCCGGTTTCCCTATCAAGACGCATCCGGTCCCCCACTTTGTTTCTTTGTGAAAGCATGAGCATTTGAAACTTGAATCTTCGGATGAATGTTCCTCATGTGAGTGAGAGGCTGCCGTTTGTAAAGGCTGTAATGATGTGTACATTATGTATAGATTTTCTTCCATAAATTGGTAAGCAATTAACATTACTATATCTGATTGTAAAGTGATTATGATGCCGAAGGATGGAAGTGGGCTTACCAAGATTCCCAAGCGTAAGCATAAAAGTGGAATACTCAAATATAACATCAAACAAATGTCTTTGAAGTTTAAACGAAAGCTACATTGACTGGTTATCTCTATACGGATTTTAAGGTATTTGTGATAATATGAATCTTTACTTTGTTTGTTTTTATAATCGTAAGTTTGAAAACTGGCAGGTTTGTGTCAGGACATGATTGCAAATTTTCTAAGATTTATCTCTTAGCATAGTGAAGGTTTGGTTTTATCTTATCACATCACATCGATTTCCAGGTAGTATATGTGTAGCAACTATAGTAAGCAGCAATTTCAGTCGTGATTTCCTAAAACAACTATCTACAATGATCAGAACACATCCGCGAAGTTGATGCACACACCACCAGACAATAAATATCCGCTTGTAAATCGCCGCAATCTCCTTGTCAGACAGCAGACAGATGGTATATCTCCACAATACTCTTTTGTCTCGTCTCTGACAGAACCTATGCAACCTCCTTGGAGTCCCAGTATGGTACGAATGCAATCTGTGTGTGCACGCTGCATTCAAAAGTTGCTGTTTTGTTGAGGCTATAGTAAAAGTTTGTGATACGAGTCGCGGGGCAAGCTCGGGGCAGGTTGTGAAAAAAGTATTTGTATGCCAGTATCCCAATGATAACTTTTTTTTCTTTGCTTTTAAAGGACTTGGAATATTTTAGTATGAAAGTCTACAGTCCGACATCTTTTTTTTGCAAAATAGTGACCACCCAGGAAAGTTTCATAAATCGATAGCTGGTAGTAAAACAAATAATTTTCTTTTCGACGGAAACTTGACTGAATTTTTTTTGCTTGTTCATTATATGTTCCTTAAGAAACGTCGCGTATTTACTCGTATATATCTATCGTATCGTATTTCTTTGTATCTTTTATTATTAAATAATCTAAAAGCTGTTTCCACTTTAAACTTACAAAAATTTACAATAAGATACAAAGAAAGTTGACGAAAAAGCGAAAGAAAAGTAGCAATTGAAAATGTACGCGTATATATCTATGAAAATTTACGCGTATATATGATTGCGTATTTACGCGTATATATCTATCGTATTGTATTGATTTGTATCTTACCGTATATTTTTGTAAGTTTAACAAAGAAAGTTGACGAAAAAGCGAAAGAAAAGTAGCAATTGAAAAATCGGTGCAGAGAAAATGAACCAGTGCTCACAGTGCTAGTAAGCATTTCCCGATAGCGAAAGGAAACGGCTTCGTAGTGTGATGTTAAAATTGGTGTTCGCGAGTTCTTCCTAATGTCCTAAACAAAAGCTATCAGAGCAGAGAACTGTGGAAGCAATGGTGGCGGTGGTGAGTGTGCACGACATTTGAGGTCTTTAAAGTATACGATAGATTACGAGTACGAAAAGATACAACTCAAAAAACAGTCAGACATCAAATATGAAGCATAATTCTTCATGACTTACGTGGAACAATGATTCAGAGTGACGAGTGAATGATTTGATTTAGTCGACATATTCGAAGTGGGATTACAAAACTGCTTTTTATTATATACAGAACTACAATTTGGAAACTTGAAATAAGCGTTTATTTTGTAATATTGTGAACTATTCTTGTGGCTTTAATTTGGGGAAAAAATATCACTTACATACGATTTTTTGATTCATTAAATCACTCATGCGTGTGTTGCGTGAGGTGACATTGTTATCATTTTAATATTTATATAATAAAATAAAATAAAACATTTATTTGATGTAACGAAAAGTTTCTGGATATTTGTTTGACAGGACCCGATCGCATGACCGTTAAATCGATTTTATACTTATTAAAGTTTGAGAGGTGTTTCAACATTATTTCTGTGATAAAGAAATAACTATGAACCAGATTGTGTGAAGCTGTCATAAGAAGAAGCTTAATTTGGGAGACAGCTAAGTTTTTTAACAGAAAACCACTACGTCCAGCATCTTTAAGTGCCTATCATTCTTGGAGCCGTGACCCACTTGATATTGGCACTTCGCCATTTTTATTGAAATTTCTCCCATACTTGCTTATCTCTTTTCACTTGTTATCGCCACAATCACTCATCATAAATGCGGAGTACCAAATAAAAAAAAAGAAGTTTCTAGGTATTAAGAAAGTACTTATATTCGAAGGGAAATTATCGTATCGTGTGATGAGAACGTCCCTTTTCACAACCAGCAGCGGCCTTATCGAAAAAGTTGTAATGTGAACAATAATTGTGCGAAAACTTTCTATATCGATATCACATACGGGTTCCGTGAACGTTGTATGTACAGTATAAATACAGCCATACAAACTTTATATTAAGTAACAATTTGAAATACACATTTTCAAATTAAGTAATACCATTTTCAAATTCCATTTTGGAACTAGCGTAGCGAATGTAACTTGAGCACGCTACGCGATACGAAGCCACCAAGCTTTATAAAGAACAGTCCTACTTCAATAAAGCATGGCACAAGTTTATTGCAAGTTTTCCTACATAAAACATTTTTATGGAAAGAATTTTAAATCTTGTAACACTTACGGAGGAATTTTTGAGCTTTGCGCTGAACTTCTTTATATCAAGAGCAACTGCAGTTCGAAAAACGTAGTACAAGACATTTGAATTTTTCGAGGTATATAACAGGCTGATTTCAAAATAGTTTTATGAATGAGTCTTGTATGACTATAACTTTTTTTGTTAACTGTAATTAAATCGGTAAATCTTTCATGCGATAAAGCTTGTTACGAAAAGTCCTTGCGCTACTTGCATCGTTTATTTGAACTGTTTTCAATAGAACAAAAAGAAAGTTTTTTTTAGTGCATAGCAAGTCTATGAATCATATTATAACATGCATAGTGCTCTTAAGTCACTAAAGTTACAGAACTTTACCAACTTAGCTTTTATGCTTTTAGCTTATGCGTTGTAGGGACCAGCAGCAAAAAAATCAACTTATATTCGGTTATATTATAATTTTCTTTCAACTATATTTATTATGTTCTTTTTCATATTGTGGTACTTATAAATGGTTCTATTTTGTAAATAACCAGTTCTCCCCAGGCCTGAGGGTTTGGCTTCCCATCAATTTCGCTGATTAGCTGCTCTGCTGAGCTTTACTAGAGGGACGGCTGAACTAAGTGATTCGATATGAAAGTGGACAATATTAAATAAAAAAACACAAAATATATTATGGAGTTTAAAACTGTATAATAAAGTGAAAGACTATTGATATTGTAAGCGATAAAAATAGTCAAAATCATAATTAACGGCAACATTAATTAAATATGAATCCTAAGCATCTTAAGATATTTTTTTCCTATACAGAATGTAACAAAATATATGTATACTAGCTTCCGCCTGCGACTTCGTCCCCGTGGACTTCAGAATTGGGTCCAAGAGAAATAAAGATTAATGCAGCGCCATCTAGTGACAAAGTAAAAAATTCAGTTTTTAGCAATTCCTCGGGAACCCTCAAGTTTTCCGGGATAAAAAGTATCCTATGTGTTAGCCCAGTGCTTTATCTATCTACCCACCAAACATCCAAATCCGTTCATAGTTTCCATGTTAAAGTGGAACAAGCAACCGGCGTGAAGCAACGCTTGCGTTGTGTTTCGCCGAGTGAGTGAGGGTACCGGAGGCCCAACCTCCCCTCCCCCCCCCAATTCCACCATCACCCCATCCTATTTTAAAGGTCGGAAACGCACTTGTGACTCCTCTGGTGTTGCGGGTGTATCTACCTTCCAAATTTCATCCAAATCCGATCAGTAGTTTCGGCGTGAAAGTGGAACAAACAAACAAATAAACAAACAAACAAACATCCATACTTTCGCATTTATAATATTAGTGAGATGAGATAAGGCCCATTTACTGGAGCTTTTCTCTCATTATTCTGTTCAACTTTTTTTCAATGACTTGGCTGGAATGTGAAAGAAATATTTAGGAATATCCATATAAAATTGGTTATGAGACCACAATTTGTTAGAATTGATGAATTGATGATGACACACACACACACACACACATACACACACAAAAACATACATGAATGTATTCGTGTCTAAATCTTGTTAGTAACCAAATTTTTGTACTATAGGGTATTCTGTGCTAAAATGAATACTCTTCTTTGTTAACTAAAATCATAGAACTATGTACTAAGCTGAGTTAATAAAAATACAGGATGTGTTTAGTAAAATTATTTTATTGTAATCGCCCCTCAGGCTTGTCATTGATTATTCGGAGCAGTAGGTATGTCTTGAAACACAAGATATTACGATAATATGTTATATTTTTCAACATCATGCTTACAGAGATGTGCATTTAGCCTTCATGTACCTATCTCATTATATTAATTAAATATCTTAAGTTAATCTTAAGCTAAGATAAAGCTGTAACTAGGCTTAAGCAACTTAAAAAATAAACTTTATTATTATTATACATATCAGCAAAATTTTATATACAATATATTATACTTTAAAATCAAAATACAAGTAGGGAACATGACAAAACGATACGTAACCTCCCTGTCCCCATCTCAAGTATCCGGAACATTCGACACACCTTCTTTTCGTCTATTCCGAATATTAAAAGCCCGTATTCTTCCTCCAGTGCAAGCGCATGTCTCCACGGACTGAGCAGAGCTAATGTTTGTACTCTGAACCTGACAACCGCTTAGACTCCGAATGGCAGGAAGTCTATAAAAGCGATGCAGTGAGTTTTCTGAATTACATTTCTTGTTTGCTGAAGTCAACATTTTTATGGAAGTGCTTTTAGCTTAAAGGCACAGTATACAGGATGTAACAAAATTGGTGTAACAGCCGTTGACTGGGGATTCTATTCATCGTACTGAACAACTTTTGTTCTGCGACTATGCTCAAATCACAAAAAAATTAGGACTTTTCATACAAATTGGTCAGTCTGTTTTGCTATTTTTGTATGGAGAATCCAAATATTTTTTTGCGATTTGAGCAAAGTCATAGAACAAAAGTTGTTCAGTACGATGAGTAGAATCGCCAGTTAACGGGCCCTACACCAATTTTGTTACACCCTGTATATGTTAGAACTGTTGTACAGTACGACCTATGATTTGCTCACTACTTACTTGCCTCTCTCTAAAACCGACCTAGCGCAAGCAAGCCACATGACATGCACATGTACGCATGTATCTACTAAGATCATTAAACATCATTGTAATTACGTTCTAGTAGCCAATAATAACGCAATAGTTTGTTAGAGTATCCGGAATGTGTTAAAGGCGAGCAAGTTGCCAAAAATTGCATGAAGTGGTTTATGTGGTGACCTTTATGATAAAATCTCTGAAAATTCAGATAAATGACATATTTTACATTGTTGTGTAGTATAATAGTATTTGTATATTTTTAAATGTATTGTATTTTATATACTTATTTCTATGCGCCTTGTGTCTGAAATAAACGGATAAATAAAATAATAATAAGTTCTTAATATATGTATAGTGCAGAATTTAATACAGAGTTTTTAAAGAAATCCAATACTGGAATCAATGTATTATAAAGCACTGAGTCCTGAGTCCTGACAACATATTTGAGTAACTAACGTATAAAATAAACTGTACCTTTTAAATTTTAATAGAACCCGTAGAATATTTCTCTTACTCGCTTATTTGATAGCTGTTTCCCTTCAACAATTACTCAGAACTCCATCCGTAATATATTTAAAGCAATAACTTTCCTTGAATAATGGGTGTCTCCAGTTTAGACTAAGTCAATATTTGGATGATATATAGCCCTGTCTTCTATAAGATTGATGACGACCCCACTAATTTCGGAGTTCATTAACGATCGTAATTAATGGCCTAACAACATTGATTTCCTTAAAGCCTGCTTATTTTTAAGGTCAGGAAATGATTTAGAAGCTTCTAGGATAAAAAGATAAAAGTTTACAATTTATCTATTTCTGTAGTCGTACTCTTGCCAGTGTGGTTGTGTTATTATGTTTGTTATGCGTTTCCATCTAATATAGTCGATCAATCACACAACAATTTTTATTTTTAAGCCCTTTGCTATCATCTCAACTGATGTTAAGTTAGGTGATGAGGCCAAAGTTGGACGCAGAGTTACCAATATTCCCCAACGTAATGGCAACATTGATGTTTGGCAACGAGACTTAGATAATATAGTGATAGCTTGCTAGGCAGACTTAAAAAAGGGCCTACCACTAACTAAACCGAGTCCTTAGTTTTAAAGTTAGATCCCGCCGGTCAAACCCACGATCTCCTGATGTGATGCTAGTGTATTAGCCACTATGCCACAGAGGCGATTAGAATTTCTGTGAATCCAAAAACAAAAGTGATCTCCATTAAAGCATATTTTAAGGTTATTTTTTCTCTAGTCTTACCCCCTTTACCAAACAAAGTCTTCTACAGCGTAACGTAATCTTGTCGAAACTCCTTCTTCTTTTCCACGTCAAGTTAGAAGCGTAATTGTATCAGTCGTCTTGGTGTGCCGCGAAGCTGCCTCCATTGAATTAATTACCTACTCTACGCTTTGTGTACTTCCTTAGGACTTTATAAGCATTTTTACTTGAACTCCAGGGAACTTTATCTTTTAATGAGGATTGATAGGATCTGAATTGAGTTAGCTTTGTAGATGTATAGGTTTTCTAGTTTTTGTCTTATATTTTCAATGTATTGTACATCTCCGCAGTAGTAGTTTAAAAGTATCAAGTTTATTTATTCCGTTAACAAAATACATTGTGTAGGAATTACATATATCGACAAAGAATTACAAAATATCACAATTAAAATAAGGTAATTTAGATAATTACTAAAAAACACATAAAAAACTACTTGCAAAACTCATCAATACAGTAGTAACATCTCTCCAACAAGAAGCGCTTTAAACGTTTTTGGAATTCGTTAAAATTATTTATCGTTTTAAGTCGGATAAGTGATTTTTAATGGCCGATGTCAACGAAACTTATCACATTTGACCCGATTTATGTGTATTGTATACATGGATATTCCATTAAAAATACTTAAAGATAGTTGGCCCATAATTAGAGTGATACGACGAAATGCTAAATAAATCATAATTCAGATTCTTAGGGGAAAGTAATTCAGGATGATTAGTTTTCAAATACAGAGTTTCTCTGAGAGGCAGTTTACAACCTGTAATTACTGTTACTAAACATACAATCTAAATTATACTTTAAATACACGGTGTACTTCTCTCGGAAGCAAACGACAGCTTCTTACTGAAGATTTTTCCATGATGAACACGACACATTCTCAATTTTTTTTTCATTCAACGAAATAAGTTAGGTGATCGGCTAACTTTGAATAGGAAGATGTTATTTTTTTGAGAATACAGTATAACCCTACTTTAGGAAAATTGCAGAGGATTTAAGTTTTAGAGTAAGGTCTTTTTATATACTGCATATCCAAAATTGCGATGGTACATTCACAACGCCATTACATTCCACATTCAAAGATTATATGTATTTATCTGTACCTACAGACAGATACACTGAGTGCTGTACATGAATGAGTGCTGATACAAAGCTCTTCCACAAAGCTACGCGCTCAAACTACTGGAAGAGACATATGTTCGTAAAACAAAAACGATTAGTAAAACTTAACAGCATGGACATATGAATATGTCCGCTGTAGGTAGTTATCTACCTTCAGCATTATGCTGAGTCGGGACCGGTTCGGAAAGCAGCACATTTGTAATTAGGATATTTAAGTGAGTTTTCTTTTTCTTGTTATTCTCCTATTTTATTTTATTTCTTGTTTATCTTTTTTTCCTTTGTCATGTTTGTTTGTGTGTACTCAACTTTGTAATGTGTTGTTTTTTTGAATAAATGTATTGTATTGTATTGTATTGTAATATTATTGGACACCTGTAACCACGATATATATACTTTTGTAATTTGAAAGCGGTTTAGAAGAAAATGTTTCTCAAATTAATTGTTAATGTTTTTCAGTTTCTTGAGCAGCACCTAATGTTTCGACTTTCCATTGTTTAGACAACATTGTTTGATATTTAGGTATCAAACCGTTTGCGTTAAAGATATTAGACTTCCTGCATTTACCACAGTAAGTACTAACGTATAAAAATTGTTTTTATTTGAAGTTAAAACAAGTTATTAAAACGGATCAAATTAAGCTAAGCATCCTGGTATCCATCAAGCTATTTAGACCAACCAAACAAACATACTTAGAGCAAAAAATGCGAACCTTTTTTTTGGGACAGGCAAGTTAACCCGGCGTCGTCTAGGTGGAAAATTGTTACACCAAGATCCACGTTGGGTCAAAATTACCCACATATAGATCAAGGTTTATTTTGAAAACTAGCTCAAAATATGAATTACTATTTTAGTTTTTAATTTGATTTGTAAAATAAAATAACAAAAATACGGAACTAACAATTTCTATTCTCTTTTTCCAAATCACTCCAAAAACTTAACAAAAATAATAGTTCATTCCACTTATGCCCCTAAAACTTAAAAATACTTGAGATTTTTATTAAAATATAATTATTAAACAATAAAAATACTATGACCTCAGAAATACATATGAAAAAGTAACATTTATGACGTCAGAATAAACGTAGACAAGCTCTTTTCTCCTTGTTTTGACGAATACTTGTATTCATAAAGCTCAAGTTTCATAACATAAAAACATCAGAATCAACCTCCTCTAATATTGAAGTTATTCGCTGTCGTTCTCTTATCTCGCGACCCATAATAAAAGCCTAAAAAAAACAAATAATTAAAAAAATAAGTCACACTAATGAATGGTACGAAATTATCACATCGAATGCCACGTTGGGTCAAACTTTACAGGCGTCCATATCTCGTAACTGTCCCATGAGGATTGCGCTGCGGTGCATAACGGATAAAACGAAGTGTTATCTCCAGCTACTAAGAAAATCAATCATCAGCTGAGCAAAAAATATTCGGGTCATTATGACCTAACCTGGATGGCGTCGGGTTAAAATTGATAAGAAGTTAGAAAATATATATCAGCTTGTTTATTTACGATACATTCCTTTTTACCATGCTAACTTGTAATTATGTATTCTGACATCCAATTAGTCCATGTATGCAGACAATTTTATTTTGTCTCACTGAGACCAAAGAGCGTTTGAACTTTATATGTTTGTTTAGGTACTGCAGGTTTTGTGTCTGAAGGGTACAAGTTAGGTAATACAGGGCAAAAGGTCGACCGTCCTTTGTTAGTAGTTTTATTGACTAAGAATTTTGCTTGAAGGAGAAGAGAACACTTCGTGATTAGTTTTTTGGCTTCTTTAATATACTGGCTGTTTGATGAAAGCTCATTAAACTAGATCTATAGCTTATTGGAATTTGATCAGTTCATTAGTTGACTGGTAAATAAATGTAAAGTTGCGTAAACTTTTATGTGAAAATAATGCATTCAAATGGGTCCATCCGCTAGAGAGCTACGATATTAGACACATTATTTGTAGTTGACACGTTGTTTGTATTCGCATGCACGAAGCGCTATTCTTCCTCATCCAATATGCAAACTGCGAAGGAATGGAACTCCTTACCTACGTCTGTATTTTCCGATTCCTATAATCTGGGGATCTTTAAAGGTGAGAGTGAATAGGCATTAAATGATTTTGCATGTACCGTCCTCGACTATATCATAACCAGTGATCGGAAATTCGGGGGCAACTATTCCTAAAGTTGGGGAGCTAGCATAATATGGACATGCCGTTTTGAATTAACAGAACATTGAATTCAAGGCATATCCATAGTATTCTTTCTTGGGAAAAAATGTAATTGCCCCCGAATTTCCGATCACTAATCATAACTTTTCAACAGGTGAATTAAATGTAGTAAAAGCGTACAAAGTTATCATTAAAAAAAGAAAAACATAGACATTATACAGTAACAATATACACAATAACGTACCTCTCATTTGCATTGGGATTAAAAGAGTTTATTCAGTTCAGGAGTAGACTTCTCTTTAAAAAAATTGTCATCGATCCTTGTTATCTATCAATGCTTTTGCATTATGTTACATCATCAATTCATCATCTTTTGCTCGGCATGGGTATGCACTAAAAATTCAGCTTCAAATTCAGTGCTGACAAAGCGATGAAATGGAAGTATCGTGTTCATTGCAATATTGACTTCGACACTACATATCTGATTATTCTTCCAATAATTTGAGGTCGGGGAAATTTGTCTTCTTCCATTTATCTCTACTAACTATTATCTCAGTGGTCACTTCTTTCATACTACAAAAGTTTTATCGTTCAAACGATTCAGTTATCTCTTCTTTACGCGGTAAAAACGTTTCCTTTATTCAAGAACATATAGTTTCATATAGGCATCATGAACATTTTTTTTCAATGGAGAGTAGGTTAGACCGAGGCGATTCGGATCACAGGGCTAATCGGATCATAATTAAAAACAAATAAATATTTAAAATACCGCGCTAGACTGACCGTTGTCATAGCAACACATCACTTCGTCCCTGTCCCCCGCATCTGTTGTTATATTAAGTATTTAATACCTCTCGTATTTTAGTGACTACAAATCTCGCCCTTGATGCAAAAGTGACGCTACGGTAGTTTTTGGGCCTGTTGTAAAATACGTAATAATGATTACTTGTTATTTTGTACCAAGACTTTGTTTTATAGTTAAAATCATTAAATAATTTGATTAAATATGGACTTTATTTTGAAAATAAAACAGCTTTTTAATAACTATGTGAATGGTATTCTGATAAAATATTTTTTTAACGACTTAATATATGGGGCGAATAGGATCATGTCCTGCGGGGAGAATTGGACCTGTATTTAAAATTTATATATCTTATTTTTATTCAATTTTTATGGTTTTAGATAATTCTGATATTTGTTAAAAGTTAACCAAGGTCAATATTTTCAATAAGATGTAAGAAAAATAGAAAATCAAGCCCTCAGTAAACAACAGATTGAGGACATGCAGAAATTGTAGCAACTGACTTATTGGAAAACGTTGGATAATGATTCACTTGACAATAACTTCATAAGTTATTTTTTCTTCATTTGGGTTTAACTATAACTGTGATAATACAAATATTGTATTTGGCATCATCAAAAAGTAAGAACAATAATTCCCAACTCTTTTTTTTTCAGTGTATCCTTCTTCTACATGAATATGTGTGGAGGGATGTCCACATGCATTGCGTTACATTATGCACTGATATAGAGATAGCATTTGTAGCATTTAACCTTCCTGAAACAAATTATGACAGTACCATTTGTAATATTTAACATTCATTTTTTGCACTGATATTAAAGAGCACTTTATAATTGTCATTTGTTTATACATTTTCTTCTGCCTTACCGAGTCATGGTAAGAGACCCCCTGTAGTGGGGACGTTATGGGTTGGTTGTTAATAATAAGTGTAGTCGTTTATATTAATTTTATCAAAAACGAAATCACATACTTTTCAAAACAAAGTCATTTCCAGTATTCCTAGATACCTGTGTAGTCGTATTGTAGGGGGCTTATGTATGGAGTAATCATGGTTTCATCAAAAGAACGGCTCATACGGGCGTCGTCCTCAGCATTCACTGCTGATGGTGCCTGCAATTACGTCGTTTCGAATGTACTTCTATCTCTCTCTGTCTGTTCTATAGAGCTGCAGTCTACACTTCACCTGATGTCACAGATGAATATTGTGGTACAGATAATACATATGTTTGGAAGGTTTAAAATGTTTTTTCTTTTTCAAAAGTGTAGATAATTCTATGATACAGTATCATGGACGGGCTATTATTTCGATGATAAGTTATTAAGAAAACAACCTGTACCTGTGTTTGATGACTTATTTATATTTTAAATAATTTTACTAATAAAACAAGTGAAGCTTTATAGATAAATAGCTTAAGTGTTATTTGTATTTTTAAGTACTATTAAGTTATAAAAAATAAGCAAATTTTCTTTTATTAATTTTACAAATTAGTAAGACTGATTAATTTTGGTATGTAACTATATACAATACGTATTATAACCTGTTTTTACGTGAATGATTCCACAGCCTATATTAAAAAAAGCGGCCAAGTGCGAGTCGGACTCGCCCATGAAGGGTTCCGTAACAGCAAGTAACATAATATAAAAGTTCTTGTAGTTCGTTGTAGGTAAATTGCGGTTTACGATTTATGACGTATTAAAAAAACTACTTACAAACCAATTTTCGGTGGAAGTTTGCATGGTAATATACATCATATATTTTTTTTAGTTTTATCATTCTCTTATTTTAGAAGTTACAGGGGGGGACACACATTTTACAACTTTGAAAGTGTCTCTCGCGCAAACTATTCAGTTTAGAAAAAAATGATATTAAAAAATTCAATATCATTTTTGAAGACCTATCCATAGATACCCCACACGTATGGGTTTGATGAAAAAAAAATTTTTGAGTTTCAGTTTTAAGCAGGGTTCGGAAACCGGTTTTTTGAAAATACCGGTTTCGGTCATTGACCCCTATATCGAAATAATTTCGGTTAAGGTTTCGTTCAGGTTTCGGTTACCGGTATATTTAACCGGTTTAACCAAAACCGATATTTTTTCGTTCGAACGGAATTAACCGGTTAATTTGAAGAATATGCGACTTTGTAGGCATGTTTCGGCAAACATGCCTACAAAGTCGCATATTCTGTGCAATCAATTGAAAGCGTGCGAGAAAGTGAGCAGAAGACTCGGGCAGTGGCACCCGCGCGACGCGCCTGTACTTGACTAAGTTTGGTTTTAACCGGTTAATTTAGTTCTTATTTCGGTTAGTAAACCGCTTCCTGATTAACCGATATTTTATTCAAATTTACCGGTTAAGCTGGAAACCGGGTTTAACCTGAACGGAATCGTTAACCGAATTCGAACGAAATTAACCGGTATTTGTTAACCGGTTCAGAACCTTGGTTTTAAGTATGGGGAACCCCCAAAATTTATTGTTTTTCTTCTATTTTTATGTGAAAATCTTAATGCGGTTCACAGAATACATCTACTTACCAAGTTTCAACAGTATAGTTCTTATAGTTTCGGAAAAAAGTGGCTGTGACATACGGACGGACAGACAGACACACAGACATGACGAATCCATAAGGGTTCCGTTTTTTTTCCATTTGGCTACGGAACCCTAAAATTGTTAGTTAAATATTCTAATAAAACTCTTTATTTTAAATATCGTTAAATATCCATAACGATATTTAAAATAAAGAGTTTCATATGGATTATTCATAATTCTACGTAAGTAGATAAGGTTCTATCTATCTTAAGGAAAAAATATGCTCTATATCATTGGCTCAATCTATTCTAGTACACACGGCTAATGCACGAGTCCGTAGCTTCAGCTACAGCCTCATTTTCTTTGTACACAGCCTCGTTACCAGTAAGGAGATGAAAGTGCTGCTAATCAGATTTATCTTTTGACTTTGCAGCATATTTGCTTGGGCTTGGGATCTTGTAAAAAAGGCAGTAATTACCACCCGTGGAGCGTTGTTAATGGAGTTTACTATCTGTATAATAATTTCAGGGTCTATCGTAGGCACTTAACAAGGCTGTTGACGTAGTAGTTGTATACGTTTACTTAAGATTACGTTATCTCTTTATTTTTTGTTTTAAGTGCCTATAAATTAATTTCATGAATAAACATGGTTTTACGAATTTCTGTTAAAGAAATACGAGTAGCGTAATCGATGCTCATGTTTTAGGTGTTACGTATTTCAGAAAGAGTAGAAAGTTATTTGGTTTCATGAGAGTCGCCCTAATACTGTGGGTGCGTTCTTTAAGACGTACTTCTTAGGTAAAAAAACCCGTGAAAACTGGAATTTAGAGACTGTATTCCATTTCAGAATAAAAGCTAGTCTAAACAGATATTAAAATAATTGGACAAAGCCATTGTCAGCCTCTAGGCTTAAATACGAGACCACGTAGCAGGGGAGATATGTAATTTTTTAACCGCCTCCTTGGCATAGTGGATATAGTTTACTCGCTATTATATCAGGACGTCGCTGATTCATTTCAATGCGGAGAATGTGGGTTCAAACTTTGTAGTACTCAGTTTGGTTGGCAGTAACGCATTATCTGAGCCCACCTCCGCTTTCATCTTTGATATCATCATCACTTATATCTGAAACTAAGGCCTTATTAACTGACACCATATATCATGGATTTTCGGGTATAAAATTACACTGTCTACTGCTATCATCAGTCATGTATAAAATATACTCGCAGCTATCTAAACCGCCCAAGAAAAGGCAACATCGCCCCTTAAAACTTGAAGAAACGATCGCTTAGATAGAAACAAATATAAAGTACTTAAATCTACACGCACAGTAATAAAACTCCTAACATTTTCAGCCGGAGTTCGCAAAACGCGTTGCTTAATCTTTCAAAAGTTTTAATTATTTCGTTGAGCGCTCACACGTTGGCAGTAATTTCCTAGGGCCGGCGTACACGGCAGTAATTTCTAGGGCCGGGCCGAGCGCACTGTGGGCCGATTTAGACAATACGTTATTAGACTTCAAACCATAATTAATGAAATAAGTAATAAAAATGTATACCTGACTTTGAAATTTACATAATACACTCTTCCCAGTGTTTCTAATTGAAGTTGTTACTTATCTAATTTGCGATGATTAGTATTATTAGTGGTGCCGAATCGGTATTTAAGATTAAACTTATTTGACAGGACTAAACTTAATTTAAGCGTTCTGTTCTTGTCTTTTCAGTGCAGAAAGAAAAGACAGAATACTTAAAGTAAGTTTAGTGCTGTCAAATAAGTTAAATCGTGAAAACCAAATCGACAACAGTATTTTGTATTTTCTACAATATTTGATTAATATATTTCATTTTCTTTGTATAATTTATTTCTGGTGCAAGCCTATTACTCGGTAAACCGATGACCTAATGATAGTTGCGAGAAAATACTGGATTCAGGCAGCGCAGGACCGGTTGGGGTTGAAAATCCTTAAGTGAGGCTTTGTCTAGCAGTGGACCTCTTTTGGCAGAATGATGATGATTATTATTATTTAAGTAAGTATAATTTTATTGTACCTAGAGGCACCTTGAAACTAAAGTTCTATTTATGTAGGTACTATTAATATTCTCCTACTACTGATATAATTACAAACCCAAGAAACTCCGTCGGGGCTGCCTTTCTGTCCATCTCCTTTCCATCGTGGGTAAACATGTCACCCTGTTAACAAATGTTATATTAAAAAAAAATTGTACCGTAAAATAATTATCTCGAGAAACATTGTGGTGTTTTTGTTGCCCACTCTAAATTTAATAAAATTCTTATAAAAATAGAGTATTTTTTTTTCCTTCCGTCTTTAATCGCACAGTGTAAATAAAATGCACAGTGGCGTGAGTCGTAAATGTAATTAACATTGCTTCTCGACACCACAGCATGCCAACCCGTGACGTCGTAATTACGAACACAATTTGCTCATATCGACTATGTGTACACTGTGCAGTAAACGCTGATTGTTTCTTGGATAATATCGCAATTTATGTGAGGTTACTTTGTAAATATGTTATAATTCATACTCACTACGAATAGGTAGTTACGTCTTAATTTGAAGTAGAGTGAAACTTTGTTAGTGTGAGTTAACCCTTATTGCCTTCAAGTTCGTTAATGCACATATGCGTCAGTATGCTAATTTGAAGTGAGAAAACTCATTATTAAGTCTTATGAATCGTAGTGCGCTAGCCTAGTTTTAAAAGCTGCCTCGAAAAAAAAAACTTCACTTCTCCAGACATTATTTCTATTGTTATTCTAGTCTAGACTAAAGCAACAGAATAACAAAAACAAATCTTGTTTGTGATAGCACTCACATCGCCGGCTTCTTATTTATATTATGGAACAACAATCGTTGAATAAATATGAGTGAAAATGAAAGTAGAGTTGCAATAATTCTATCCTGAGCCTTTTACGAGTGTGGCACGTGCGGAAAGGCCGGGGACTGTTGCGAAAGTTTTGCGCTTCTGACCAAGTGCCTACTGCCTACTTGCTGAAAAATCGATTTAAACCACGAAAATATTATAAAGGGTCCTTCTGAAATACCTGAAAAAAATTACTGTTACTTTTAATCCTGTAACTGAATTACATACCCTAAATAACCTCAGTCCCAAAACCTCGATACCAATCATATATAATTAACCACGCTGAATACGTTAAAAACAACCGACTTCAATCGCAACAACTCCAATTTTGCTATTTTTTTGTTGATTTTCTCAAAAACCGCTAAATCGATTTCGATAAAATTTATATGGGACCACCTGTGAAGTATAGCCTTTTAAACAAAAAAAGAATTTTCCAAATCGGTTCAGGCGTCTTCGAGTAATCGGTAAACATACATAAAAAAAATATAATAAAAAATAAGATTCCGACGAATTGAGAACCTCCTCCTTTTTTTGAAGTCGGTTGAAAAGTACTCTCATAGGCTAATATTACAATTATACACCTACGGCAAGACCGTTGTCAGGAAACGTTCACTATTATCTGGTTTTAGCACTTAAATGAACGGAAATAGATGCCACCAGTGACAGAAGTTAGAACTAATTGTCAACTTTTGGTGAAATTTCTACTGACTGTCTCCAGCATATCCAAGATAGCAATGATTATTGTTACAATACTCTGTAGTTCGAAAAACTACGACATATTCCTTTTCAGTTTTATAAGATTTTGTGTTTTTTTATTATTATTGTATGGTAACTTTAGATACAGAACCTTACTTTATAAAACACCTCTATGCATACACGATAAAGGGTCTAAACATATAAGTACATAATATCCATATTATTTTATTATATTTTGTGGATCTAACACAGTACTTGTAGTGGTAGACACTCTTAACGGATCATAGCAGCAACCGAGGTAACACACATCATATTGAACAGCTTTTGTTATATGCCTTTGATGAAAATGCAAAAATAATTTCCCTTTCAAAGGGCAATGTGTAAGAGCGTACCCAAATACAAAGTGAATTGTAGTATTATGAGCTATGTCAGTATGAGTTGCCCTAATGGAATAATTTAATTTATCTTAAGAGCGCTTGTCTAAATTCACTTGGAGAAAAAACCTAGTTTCTCGTTCATTACTGGAACAAATATTTAATTATTACGAAAATCAGTTAATTTTTCAATAAACATATTTTGTTTTTCCAAGTATGGCATATTACATATCTTAGGATAAATTAAACTACTCCATGTGTACCCTAACTAATGAATGAGTGAAAAATACTAAGTTCATAATGCTACAGTGCATTGGGTACGGTGCCATACAAATCTATCCATTATCCTTTATTTTGGAAGTACTTTTGCGTCACTTTTGCGGGTCCTACATCTGTTTTGTCCTACAACCTGCATAAACTTGTGTCTATAGGTAAACGTTTTAGGTAAGAAATATATGTTTTACTACGAATAAATGAATTATGAGTTATTTATGTTCACGGTCCCTCAAAATTGCTATTGAATCTGAGTTCTCGAGATGTGCCTGCTAAAGTAGTTCACCCAACCCATTCCCATATCGCATTTCTACCTCGCTTTCCCATCAGTGGCCATAAAATTGTCCAGCAGGGCGAATATAATGGAATACAATTTATTTTTCCACCTGAACCAGCGGTAGGCAGTTAGAGGCTTTGTATGTGCTTTTATTTCCTTTGCTCGTAATGTTTCAACTGTCGTTTGTAAATTACTTTGGGATTTTTTTCTTCTCAAAACACAACTCGTACACATTACGACGTAATCACCTGAAAAAGTAGGAAAGAATATTTTTCTATACAGTTTACTATTATTTAAAGTTTTTAATTATGTTTTCGTTTAAGAATGTTTTTGAAGTGGTATATTTTAAATTCTGTCACTAAAGTCTTTTGTCGTTGTTGAATAATTTAGAATTAATTTTTATTACTAACGAAATATTACGTCGCTAAATGAGCCAACTTCCAATAAACAGGATGAAATAAACTCCAGAAACTTTACGGAGAAAATTTTAAAATTCTACTGATAATACTCAGCGAATCCATATTAAAAAAAAAGGGAATTTTCATATTAGTCAGTTGATCGACTGTATCCCAATGAGCAAACTAGTCATATAAGATTAAGCTTATTCAGCAAAGTAGTCATATAAGATTAAGCTAATACGTTCTAAAAAAGCCATATAAACGCGAATTATACAGAACTTGTCATATAAAATCATCTTATTCAGCACTTTAGTTACTCAGCATTACAGTCATATTAAGACTTCGTAATAAACATTCATTCGACGTCCATATATGACTTTAAAGTCATATAGGATTATGCTGCATAAGTCACCTCTATACGACACATGTGTGACTGTTTCATCGGGTAAAGGCATCTTACATATCTTTATTACGTTACGACTTGTCCGACGCAGTCGAGTAAAAGCAACGTCGTTGCTACTATTCTGCAATTATGTGTTGTAAGTTTCATTTATGCGATAATTATAACACTAAAATATCATATAACGATGTCCGAAACCACTTCTAACCAAAGAACTGCTACTTCATGCGGCGAAGGGGAAAACAGCATTTCAGCAAGTGGTTCCGTAGATAAAATCTTAGTTATATAGTATTTTAATATTTTTGTCTGATATAACAAGATACATGTGTCGAAATGTATAATAATATGCGATGTTAGGTATCCACATCGAATACAAATCTGAGCTAAAATAAAATTAGTCTATTTCCGAGGCTACTGTAAATCACCACACCACAACGGATCTTCTTTTTTTAAGAAAGTGTCAACTTCAGCTACAACAACCATATTTCAGGCTTATCTAGAAAAATAGATAAAAACTGGATTATATAATTATTTTTCGGAAAGCCCAAAGAACCCTAAAATGTAATCGACAAGTATCATGGCGCTCAAGGCCGCTAAACATGCTAAATAAGAATCTATTATAAGACACTGTAGTCGTAAAAATGGCGTATAAACTTATTTTGATAAGTTTACATTAAAAATGCATGTTATTATGTTTAAATGAACAAGAATTAAATAGGCACCTTGAAAATTTATGATAAACCCTAGAATATTTCATTAGTAAACTGCTCTTACCTATACCTGATTTTACGAACCTGAATTTAGTTTAAGATTTAAACAGATTATTTAAAGACATTTATTAGAAGACGCATTGTCACAATTCCTTTGCTTTTCACTTTAAGTGTTTTCATTCATTCATTCATTTAAAGTTTTTAGCTGTTTTGTATCCTTTGTCGCTGTTAAATTACAAACATGTCATATAAAAGCCATATAAGTTGCAATTTTAGAGCAAATTAGTCAATTAGTAGAGTTTTTTTGTTACCTGGGTATATTTCAACCTGGGTATGAACCCTGATGAATGGAGTTTTTTTAGATTCTGTTGGATTCCTTTGGAAAAGTTTAAAATGATATGTAGAAACCGGCGTTTAAGCTTCTCGGAAAGGTTATTTACACCCTGTATTATGCTGAACAACTCAAAGTTATTTCACGTTCATTAGGTTCAACCAAATATTCCCTTTTCCACGAATACTAAGTATGCTAAAGGTACCTTAGCTTATAAAGGTAAAGTTATTCAACATCGTATGGTAACAATGTTGTTTCATTTGAACAATGTTTCGATAGAGGGTAGCACGCCGAAAGTTTTCCACCCGTCGCGGTTTTGCTCCCTCAATTTGTATTACTTACGTGAACGAAATAATCGATACAACAATGTTTTAGTTAAACTCCTTCTTGTAGGAGTTGTTTACAATTTAATACAAACGTGTTTTCTCTAGTAATTGGTTCTTTTTTATTTTGTTTAACTTACGAACATGTTTTGTTTGCCAATAAAGTGAGATAGATGAAGCAGAATATAAAAGTTTGGAAACTCTGTTAAAGTTCACGACTGTTTATTATGTTATTTTAATTAGGTTTTTTTTAATATTCTTAGTTTTTTCCCAATTTACTTGTTTTTAATAGCAATTTTTGTCATCGTCATCATATCAGTCCACTGCTGGACATGGGTTCCTTACGCCATTCATCCCTCATTGCACACTACTCAAACATGCAAATCTAGTTGTAGTCGCTGCCAGAAATGAACTAGCTATTTTGGCTACAGATGGTAGTAACGAAACGGACGGATACAAAAACCTTAATTTTACCGTCATACACAAATACACTCAAAAAATACCTCTGTTTGAGTAAGGGCTTTACCGCGTTGTGGCTAGTCTGCTAGCTTCACATCAGGGAGGGAGGTCGCGGGTTCGATGCCTTGGTTTGGTTGGTGGTAGGGCATTTACGAAGCCCACCTGGCTAGCTACCACCAACTTATGTAAGTCTTGCCGCCAAACATCAATGTTCCGGCATGGAAATATGATAGCTAGTTCCCCATTGCGTTGGGGAATCTTGTTAAGCCTGCTTCCATCTTCGGTATCATCTTCACTTACCACCAGCTGAGATGATGCCAAGCGCTTACCAATTTTAGGTAAAAAGGGGGATGGGGGGTAAATAATTTATTATATGTTTTTTCAGAAATGTAGATAACCAAAAACAATTTTAATTCACACAACCTTCCTAAACTGTATTTTATCGTTGCGCTTCCAAACAGTGAATCTGATAGGTGCCTTGTCTCAGCCGGCCATTTTTCTTGTGACATTATTTCCAGTGAATTTCCGGATTATTTATGTCCGGTCCGACCGCTCGGCTCACTTGAACTGGCAATGCTTGGCTTGGAATTGGATTTACGTTCTAAGATCCGCCATTGGGGTCCAATTATGTACTGAGACTGTTTCTCTGTTCTCTAACTATACTAAGTTTGTACCTACTCAGTATTTGTAAGGAGAGACGTATATTTTTACAAGGTAAGTCTTGAAATTGTATTTCTTAACGTAAAATGGTCCTTTTTCTATATATTTATTAGAGTTTATATAGTTTATAGAAAATATATAGATATTCAAGACAGTATAAGATAAATGTATCTTATGTTTGGAACTCCAAACATAACATAACGTAAGCTTCTCAAAGAATTGGCGGTTTCACAGTAGTGACTAATTGAAGGTCCGAGTTCGAACCCTGGCCTATTTACCGCTAGTTTATTAAAACTTAGGCACTTATGTTCATAATTTACATACAGATTTA
The DNA here is from genome assembly GCA_958295455.1 of Coleophora deauratella. Lineage (NCBI taxonomy): Eukaryota > Metazoa > Arthropoda > Insecta > Lepidoptera > Coleophoridae > Coleophora > Coleophora deauratella. Next base: position 6,363,543 of record OY282393.1, read on the forward strand.
TTTAACGATGAAGAAAAACATCGTAAGGAAACCTACAAATCCGATTATAAAATGTGTATGAAGATCGCGTTGCACACGTCTGTTGTAGTAAGTATATCTTGATGCACTACTCACGACCTAGGCTAATGCTAAGTGCCACACTAGGCAACCGGCGTCTTAATAGTTAATTACGTTACGATAAAGGAGAGACTGTAGGGTTTGCAATCCGGATATCCGGATATCCGTTTTATCCGGATATCCGTCTATTTTACTATCCGGATTATTTGTAACAAATTTTCCGAATATCCGGATAATATAAAACTTGTTTAGAATGCGATTACAGAAACATATTTTTACGCGAATTACGTCTACTAACGCTCGTTCGGGGGTCTTGATAGAAGATACTTTCGAATTTTAGTGAAAATGTTATACTCTTAGCTAAATTCTAGGCCAGCACGATTTAGTGAGGATTGTTATCGACTCGATAAGAAGAAGATGACTTTTAGTAAAAAAGATTTTTAATTATATGTATAGAGAAACATAATATTGTTTACCTATGAATAAACCACTAATCAATTCTGTGTATAGCAAGTACAAAATACACCAACGAAAAAAACGCATAAAGAAAAACGTATCCGTGATTTTCTTCAGTACACAGAAAACAACACAGATTAACTCCCAATTTCATCATTATTTTTATTTATTTCTTCTGAGTGATTGAAATAATTTAAGAAGTTCTTAGGACAGTCATAGGCGACCATAAATAAGTCTCTCCGTCAGAAATGAGGCTACTTGTAAAAGTTGTAATCTCGTAAAGCCCCAAGAGCCAGATTGACCCGAAACTGCACTGTACCGAAGCCGTCTTTCCCGGGCGTCAAATTGTAAGAGATTAAAGTGGCTCTTAAACAGCTGAAGAACAACAATGCGCCAGCTGATGATGGATCACGGCTGAGCTTTTGAAAGCAGGTAGAAAACCGGTACTAATGGTGATGAGCTTCTTTAATAAAATGCAATAAGAACCTGCTGGCAAACTATAACACCAGCATATTTCTAGAGTCATATCAACATGAGTAAACGTTACTCTATCAATTCTTGCTATGCATGCAGGAGATGCATCCATCGAGCATTTGGTATGGTAGGGCAAAGTCGAAGCCACCAGCACACAGCTGGTCTCCCATGCAATGGACAGAGCAGTTGAAGACTGCGTTGGGAATTCTCCTTAATAAATGTCCCAGGACATCTGATGCAGTGCGAGAGGAGTGGCGACGTGTTTTTTGACGACGAACACTCTGTCAAGAGTGAACTGATCAAGATAGAAGATCTGTTTTTTTATAAGCTGTCTTGGAGAGTCATTGCGAATCCTTTCGCAAGTACGTTCTGTTTTTTATAAGCTGGCTTGAAGAGTCATTGCAAATCCTTTCGCAAGTACGTATGACGATTTCCAACCACCCAAAAAAGCCGATTTCCAAAAAGGTTTCAGTATCGTATATCACATATACAGGGAAAAAAGTTCAATACTTGAGTCTGAGTAACCCCTTGAAATGCACTTTTTTTAACAGCCTGTATATGCTGTGGCAGATATCATAAAAGATGACTGAAGAGTATCAGTCACGATGCTTGACATTTAGACCTATTAAAAAAAAATGATTTGATCGAGACCTGTGCCGTTTTGCAGTATTTCCGACGGCACCAAAATGCCACCATGTCTGTCAGCCTCCAGGATCAGAATCAAAATCCACCAATTTCTTCACGTTCAAAATACCGCAGTTTCTCAAATTTATGGTCTTAGAACAGTGTGTGTTGTCAGTAACAAGGTTCGGAACCGGTTAACAAATACCGGTTAATTTCGTTTGAATTTCGGTTAACGATTCCGTTCAGGTTAAACCCGGTTTCCAGCTTAACCGGTAAATTTGAATAAAATATCGGTTAATCAGGGAGCGGTTTTGTAACCGAAATAAGAACGAAATTAACCGGTTAAAATTTAAACCAAACTTAGTCAAGTTCAGGCGCGTCGCTCAGGTGCCACTGCCCGAGATTTCTGCTCACTTTCTCGCACGCTTTCAACTGATCGCACGCGGCAAACATACCTACAACGTCGCATATTCTTCAAATTAACCGGTTAATTCCGTTCAAACGAAAAAATATCGGTTCTGGTTAAACCGGTTATATATACCGGTAACCAAAACCTGAACGAAACCTTAACCACAATTATTTCGATATCGGGGTCAATGACCGAAACCGGTTTTTTCAAAAGGTTTTCCGGTTTCCGAATGCTGGTCAGTAATACGGACGAAATTAAGACATGATATGGGCATCATCAGAGAGCTCAAAGCTCAAGGTCAAAATTTATCGATTTAAAATACTAGTCACTTGAAAAAATCTATTGAATTATGTAGTGCTCATAGTCACTCAGGTGTATCTTGATGAAGAATTCTAGAACAGAACCTCATGTATGCATACGCTCTAAATCACGAATTGCGATATAAATAAATAAATTGAAATAATTCATTATTTTAATTTTGGGCGGTGTTAAGTAGAAATAGTATAAGCTGGGTAGCAGTGTGTTTGTTCATTTTAATCACATTTTTACATAAACACCTTATATAAAAATACATTTAACGAAGAAAACTAGAGCATTTACAAAATTATCCGAATTATCCGTTTTATCCGGATAGTAAATTTGAACGGATAATGCAAACCCTAGGAGAGAGCGATAGCCTTGTAATTTTTTTTCGTTATCACTCTAAGTTTCTTTGTTTTAAAATTTTACTTGGTATTTCAAATTGAAAAAAGCTAGTGCCAGTCACCGTTCGCTCCAGTGTTGTTCGTGAAACGAGTGATTAAGGAGTTGACTCGGCAGCAGCTAACTTTGTTTCGTGTACTGGTCGTATTTTCTACTTTAAGAGTCAAAGAACCGAAGGAAAAGCAAAAGATTTTACATTCCTTTATTACGTTCACGGTTCTTTTAGGGCAATAATTTTAAGCGAATTGTAAGATACAATACCAGATTAGTGGAAATATTGCATGTTAATTGTCGTATGTATTTTGTATTAATTTTATTTTAATTAAAATTATATTTTTGTGCATGTTTTCATTTTTGTTTTTATTTATGGTTTTTTCCTTAAATAAACAATTATTTTATTATAAAGTCAGTCAGGGCAAGGGCAAATTATTCACTTATGTAGAAGACGATAAACTTAAATGTTATCTTTCAAAAATTAAATAAATCAATTGGGATGATGCTAATTTACGTCTTTGATGTCACTCTTAAGTCGTGTCTGAGATATTATAAAGTAAGATTCCAGGCGTATGATCTCAGCTATGGCTACTTGCGAAGCAATTAATTACATTTGCAAGTCAAAAGAAAATATGGATGTGAACTAAAAAGCTAATGGAGCGTTGGTAGGCTTCCCAATAATTAATATTAAAATGAACCTCCTACAAGAGTAACATATGAAAAACAAGGTGACTTTACATTAGCGGAAAAGCAGAAAATTTCCCTATTTTTAACTTCTTTAGCAGACAAGAAGGAATTACTTTCCAGTGAAAACAAATCGGCTGATCGTCGTTAACACTTTCACGGACAGTACGTACCTTCGTTAAGTTCCCGTTGTGACTCTTTATTTTCAATACAAAACAGAACCTCGCATATCGACGTTCTGTCACATAGTTAAATATGCTTTATTATAAATATGGCAGTATGCCTATGTACGTAGGCGTAGTGCCGTGTAGCCGCGCAAAAGCGCTTATTTACGTGGAATCAAAAATTGACCTGAATACGTCACCTGAGTGCTTATTTGTCCAATCGACCATATTAACGAAAATTACTTTTAAATGTAGTTATTATAAGGTTTAAATTTCCCGTCGATTGGTTATGATTCTAAAAATTTAGACCTTAAGAACATTAAAAATATAATTACCTGTTGAAAACGCAATCTGTAAGAAATCCTTTAATTTGCGAGAAATAATCAGTAAAAACTTAGTTGTATCAAGTGTTGGTTAAGGAGATTGAACAAATAAGCACTCAGGTGACGAATAGGCGTACTGTCACAATACAATTTCATCGAATCGCGTATATAGAAGTACTATTCGTCAAAGTGTTAACAACCCATATCGTTCCCACTCAGTGGCACGGGTCTCTTTCCATATCTCGGGAAGCTTAGGCCATACTCAACACATGGGGGCTGTTAATTAGTATACACGATGTTAAAAAAAGTGCGTTTGAAATTTTAAGGGGTTACTCAGAATCAAGTATAGAATCCAGGAAAAAATATTGAAAAAATTCGCTCTTCAATTTTTTTTTGCAGTTTTTCATACAAATTCTCGATTCACTATTTAGATTTAGTATGAGAATCTGAAAAAATTATTGAAGAGCGGATTTTTTCAATATTTTTCCTGGGTTCTGTACTTGATTCTGAGTAACCCCTTAAAATTTCAAACGCAATTTTTTTAACACCCTGTATAGGAAGCCAAATTCCATTTTGTATCTAGAATAAGTGCATTAGAGAAAGTTGTTAAGTTTCATGAGAAGAATCTGTGCTGTCTTGCCGTTTGCCTCTTTGGAAGTGAGACAATCAAATAATAAAAACTCGCATCGACAACGACGATGCGAGTTTTTATTAAGTATTTTTAAGTAACGATTAAGTGAATTTTAAAAAAAACTATAAATTGTCCACTAGAACACAGTAGGGTCAATACACAAAAAATATTATTGACTTCTCATAGAAAGTAAGCCAACTGTTTGATCCATTCAAGAGAAGCTTTTAGTTTCTCGCAATTGACCAAATTGGAAATGGACCTCTTGGAAAATTTTGTTTCCCTATTTTTAACTTCTTTTGTATAGGTACTTACGTGAGTCGTTAAATTTAGAACACAATAATTATTGTAACGTCACCTATAAAAGAACGTTGCTGATATTATTTCATATAAATTATCAAAGGCTCGAGAAACGAGAGAAACCCTCAAAGTAGAAAGACTTTCAATTTGTAATTAGCCTTACCCACTTGAATTCAATTTGTGAAGGAGAAGATATGTAAGAAAATTCCCTTTTAAAGGTTTGGCTTATAAAGAGCAGGCAAATTCAGTATATTTTGGAGTTAGTGAAAGGGACCTTAAATGTTTAGCAAAAAGACGTACTTAATTCTTAGACTTGTACTATATGTAGATGTCAATAAGGTATAAAGACTTAACTTTCTACTCACTCTTGTAATCGAATGAATTCGCTAAATACGTAACAAACCTGTTGACTATTGTCATATAAATCAGTCCACTATTTGGCCAATTATATGTAAGAAGACCAAAACTTTTTTTTGCGAATTCATAAAGTCGCACGTTGCATATTTAAATGATAAGAATTTCGCCATTCAGTATTGCTGCACATATTTGTAATATTCTGTAATAATATACGTTTATATCTTGAGAACTATAAATTTATTACCTATACAAGTAACAAGAACAAACCGCACATCACAAGGTCTGACAGAGACAAAGGCAATCTGTTTCGGTAATATAATTCAAAGCGTATGCAACTTGGCTGAGATACATATGAGGCGCTGAGAGCAAGAGTGGTATAAGCCACATTTTATGAAAATCTTTCTCTGGTCCACTTTTTAGCACTTTAGATGATGTCTACCTAAATCATAATGAAAGTGCCTTTTTATTAATACATCTTGACATAGTGACTAACATGGATAAACGAATCGTTTTTCTTAAAAATTAATGATTAATGAAATAAATGATTTCAAAGTAAAATATATGCATTTGAGCGAAAATGGGGTTACACCACTCTTGCTCTCAGCGCGTCATATAATATATGCATACGTATGTTTTGTTCATCCTTGGCGTACAGTATATTGCTCTGCTTACAGTTCCGTTGCGGTTTGAATATTACTATGCAAAATCAGCTGACACTGCATAAAATTTTAAGTATTTTGTATTGTAACTTTCATGATATTGAGTTGGGATAATACTTTTGAGACAATTATTATTAATTAGTGTTAGTTAATAATAGAAATATTAATATTTACAGATAAAAGAGCTCTATATACTAGAGGAAATAAGGTACTGGAAATCATATTTGCAAAAGGATAAAAAAAAACAGTAGAAGAGGTGACCTTACCGTGACAGAATGACTTACTTACTGACTGTTTACATACAGCCGAAAACATAGACTTACACTTCGCTTTACCTCAAATGAGCGACAAAATTAAAATTCTTTGAACGAGTTATATATACTTGACAGAAAACATTCATAATATGAAAATGGTAACATGCGTTCTTTAAAGGGTATAGACGAGATTTGATTTTAAATATCGATCCCTAAATCGGTGAATTAGGGTTTTATGTATAGAAAGTTGAATTTCCAACGAATTTGACGGGTTGTTTAACTTAATCCTGCTTCTAAACCAAGACATGTGTACCCTTGAGTATGATAATGATCTATTTCCATGTTAATTTCACAGTTGACGGCCATGGCAATTGGCTTCAATTCAATATGCGCTTAATGTGGATTGACTAGTACATGGCTATGACCATTATCTAGGATATTGAGCTGCGCATTTACGCAAATGTAATCTCAGACAGCCGTGCATAAAGTGATTTGTGGTTCTATCGTTTACATAAGCCATCATGTTTCCTAATGTATACACAATGGTTAGCTTGAGAATTATGTTCATTCATGGTCAATTCATTTTAATACTTCCTGCCTAAAATGTTTAACTAAATAAAATCTTAGCAATATAGATACATAATAAAATGTGAGTCCCTACATCCTAACAACGTTCCGCGAATGAAGCACAAGTATGACAGCGGAACGCACAATTCGGAAACATTAAAAAAAATACAAATACTTATTAAAAATATATTAACTAAATAGTTCAGTGCAGAGAAATATTCTAACATTACAGTGCTAAACATACAGCATTATGATATAATATAAATGTAGTCTTAACGTCACATACAAATAAATCGGTAATAAAACCTAATATTTTCTCTTTTTAGTAACTTGCACTTGCTCTAAGTAACAGAAAATGCACCCCAACTGTAACCGCGGAATCGCAGGCACAAAAGCTAGTTTTCTTTATTTTTTATAATAATATATATATTCCTCTCTTAATCTGACCATTAAAAATTAACTCGACAGTAGAAGACATAATAAAACATTTTAATTAAAGTTTCGTTGCTTTCGCGTCCAGTGAAAATGTTGAAACACTTCACGGAACAAATCGAAATTTGGCAAGGTAGCGAAGTGAGAATTCGCCCCCGGGCGCGAGATTACAATCTGGAGGTGCAAAAATTGCAACGGCAATTACAGATACAGAATCTCATGCATTTTACATGAGGCTGGATGAAATACGTTCCCGAAGTATTAAAAATGCTTTCACAATGCATTCTTGGCTACTGTAAAGTAGAATTTTAGCTACAATATAGAAGGCGTCATTCAATCTTTTGATAAAAATTTCAAAGTAACATATTCTAAATAAAGCTTTTGAATAAATGCTTAAAAGAGAAAGTAAGAAATATATTTTTTTGTAGATTTGAAGCGTTCGACATCAATCACGACCCGACGCAATGGTCTATAAAAGAAACACATACAAAAGAAGTTCTAAAGTCGTATTCGATCATAAATCGTGAATAGCTAGACTGGTTTAGCTTTTACTCTGTATCAAAAACCAAGTCCCTTTAAGGTCACATTCGGAGGGTCACATCTTTGTTTTGAATACACTGAAATAGTTAAAGTCTAATAAAATTCAGAAATAAATATGATGTAAGTCAAAGTAAAAAGGACGTAGATAGGTAACATTTTGATCACTTTTGAAATACACAGCCCACAACAGCTAGACTGGCTACCATTGTAGCCATGCCATTGCACCACATGTTCGCGATGACATTACAAGTTTCCTTCGTAGCGATCTGTCTGGCGATAGCTTCCGACTCCCAGCTGCGGAGGCGATTGAATGCAGGCCTTCCATGCATGATTCATGAGCTCACGGTGTCGTAACATATGCCCTGGTCGGCTACAACTGTACCAGATCCAGCTTCAGGATAAAATCCTTTTTGTTAGTTTTCTTCGTCAGAATAAACGGAAAGTGGTAAAGTCAAAGAGAATAATGAAAATAATAGGTGTGATGTGTAAAGAATTTTTTTTTTATATCTTTTATCTTCTTTCACATGCCGTTAATAAGTTTTATGTTTTATGGTCGTTTTGATTTGTCTCATATCTAGATATTCTAACAACAAACATAAAATCATCTCAACTAACAAATATAAATAATCACAAAACCACAGATAAAGGGACAAACAAAAGCTCGATAGAGCTATTTTTTTGGTAAACCTGATTTAGTAATCACGCAACTATCACACAGTTACCATGTTAACGTATTTCAGTACCATAGCTGATAATGATTGCATTTATTTTGCTCGAGGTTTCAATAGAATCTAATAAAACAGTTTCGTACAAAATCGATCGATAGGTTCAGTCTGTTGCGTTTAATTTAATACACAAACAATATCTGACAAGTGACGTGTTACGTATCCCATTGGAATTTTAATTAAAGCAACTGAAACTAGGCATAATAATAATAATAATATTCGGGACAAATCACAAACGGTCATCTGGTCCCAAACTAGGATTCCCTGTGCTATGGGAACCAGAGACTGATATACATACACATATACATTTAAATACATACATTTATAGATATAATACACCCATATTCATATATGCATATTCTAACAGTATTCCTTATCCGATATCCTATCGAAGCGGTCGTGGCTCAGTGAGGCTTGCGTGGTCGCATTAATCACGCAAGTTAACTGACTACAGACACAGTCATAACCTGGAGGGGATTGACTGATAGTGGAAATTGTCTTGAGCATTTTCGTGCCTCGCCAAGCATTCAAAATTCAAAGGGAATTTGTTTGTGATTATGAGTTTACAAAAAATGGTCTTAAAGCTTAATAACATGTCCTTTATCATAATCTGTCATTTGACGTACAAATTTACTCAATTCTGTTAAATAAAAATTAAAAAATAGCTGCACATAAAATATAATGGATGAGTAAATTAACAAATATCAAAACTCTACGACAAAACAGCACAAATACAAACAATGTCAAATAAAATGTTATGTAAGTATTAGAATTAAAAATTAAAACAAATGCATGTAAAATTATTCCAAATAGTATGATAAAAATAAATTAAATGTCAAAATTTATAACCCATGTAAATAAGCATTAAGTTAAAAGTAAAATAAAAATTCATGTAAAATAATTCCAAATTGTAAATAAAATGTCAAAAATATAAAACATATTAAATATAAATTGGTTGTTTAAAAATTCATTAATTGAATAATACGATTTTTCTATTAAAAACATTTTTAATTTTCTTGTAAATTCAGTAGAGTCACGTATTACTTTAGGTATTTTATTATATACTACAGGAGCCATTGCGAATATACTACTGTGATAGAGTGATGTTTTACATTGCACCGGGCATAGGCGGTCACAGCGTCGCGCTCGTTTTACAGTCTGGAAATAAGCATGTTAAGCCTTTAGTGCCGGTTGCTATTATTAGATGGTATAGCAGACATTAAGCCATTTTAGAGGCCTAATAGGCGGCTTGAAAACTTCTGACTATGGAGATGGCCATTAACCTCAAAAATTCCAGCAATCCAGACATGGCTCCTTAACGTACCTTTTGAAAATAAGCGAAGACGCTTGAGCAGTCGGATAAAGCCTACCATCTTTCTAGAATATTTGCTTAATTTTACTTGGCTACACTTTGAAGACTTAGATACTCCTTGAAATTCATATGAACTTTCGACCTAACTGTACTCCAGTTACTGGTTCGAGTAGATTCTCAAATTAACTAAAATACAATACTGATAAATTATTACAAACATTACAAAAGTCTGTGTTAACAACCCATTACGTCCCCACTGCAGGGGCACGGGTCTCTTCCCATAACTCGGGAAGGTTTAGGCCATACTCCACACACGGGGGCCAAGTTCGGATTGGTGGAGGTTGTGGGGCTAGTGGCCAACCCCAGTGTCAGAAGTTTTCAAGCCGCCTATAAGGCCTCTGACATGGCTTCACGACTGCTAGCGATAGCAGCAACAAAAGTCTAAACATAATTAATTAATTAATAATAATACCTAATGCTTAATTACTGATAGTTTCATGTGCTATATTCATGATTCACTAGTTTCAGGTTTCTTTGAATAGAATAAAGCTACCAAGAAGCAATAAACGGCATGAAATTGCAACGCTGAAATTCAATTAAAACGGAGCCCAGTATTACTGGAAGCACAGGAAAACAGTTTCGGTCCCACTTGCTATGAGAACTTAAACACAATGAACCATTACTTTTGGTATCGACTCGTTTATGTGTCTGTTACCGGAGTACAATTTGCATAAGCAACACCGAAGTACAGTCCGTTGGACGCGCCTTAAAATGTTCTTTACCACAAAAAATCAAAAAATTATAAAATATGTAAAGAAAGTAAACAGAGCTGTAGAAAATCAAATTGTAATCAGCTTGTAATGAATCGCAGGTACTGTGCTGTAGGAAAAAAAACGACAGGTCGCAGTAAATCGTACCAAGTGGTAGGAAACAAAAGAGGCACTTCACGATACTCTTACGTATTTTATTTCCATTTTCATGACGCTCTATGACGTACAACGATGTGCAGATTTTACGGATATAAATAAGTGACCAATTTAAAAAAACTTGGTGTGCTTATAACTATTGTGAAAACTTTATTATGGAAACATTTAATCTGTTTTAAGCACGATTCAGCGCAGGTATAGGCGATTCCGACTAGAGGCGAGTAGGTATACCCGATTCAGCGTCACTGACGCGAGCGTGACCGTTCAGTTTCGTTTACTGTAGCGCGATTCTGTAATCTACTAAATCGATCGATTACTAATTACGTATAAAATAAAATATGATCATCTCTATGAAACTCGAGAGAAAACTCGCAACATCACCTGTCACATCTTGCGTTCGTTAATACCAAAATAATTAAAGCTATGTTAGTAAGTGAAATGAGATGTCATCAAACACGATCTATCGAACTTGATAATAGTATAAGAACCAAGAATATTTTTTATTACTCACCATTTTAATTTGTATTATGACGAAACATTCTATAAATCAGAAGAATCCATTGCCCATAGCTTATAAATGATACCATATTGCGAGAACATTGTGAAACAAAGTGATTGACACTAAAATTATATCTTTAATATTTTGTGTACTATTTGTTTACCTTTACAGTCTTACAAACTGTCATTGAACTCTTGGTCTATAATATATGACGCTGTGAAATATTCAGCTCCATAGTGTCAAAATTACTGAACACGAAAATGTTGAAATGACGGTGAAACTTCGATCTCATGTGAGGAAATTGACGCGGATTTTTAGTGAATAGCCTTCCAGCTCAGCAAAGAGCGCCTAAAAAAGGTTTCACTTCAAAAAATACCCTAATGTCTATAATATTATATCCTATGTCAATCTGGGTATCAAGAAAAATCTTACAATACATCACACCTCGAAATCCATCAACGATTACAAATACATTCGAAAACAGTACCCTCTATATGCTTAGGTTGAGTAAAAAGGATTTTTTGATTTCTTTCTCCAATTCGGTTTATTCTGACTATACTACCAGCAGTAGCGTAATAGTAATAAAATTTTGTGTGCATTCAAACGCAAATTCCGCCCATAATCGTTGTTTGAGTCGTCTAAAAATCCGTAAAAGTTTCATGCTTTCGTTGTTTGCGCCATTTTTTACTTTTATGATAAAAGCGCTCTTTCTAACTCGAATATGTGGTAATGCTAAGTTTTCAGCCTTAGATTGGGTTGTATAGCGTTTGCTTGGCGTCTTTCCAAGGTTTTTCCAGTTGGAACCTCTTCTTTCGTTTTAACATCATCGAAAATTCCTTTGGAGCAAGAGCTTAAAAGAAAAACATGTTTTTATGTTGAACTGTACAGGGTTAATGAGGATATTTTTAGAAAGCGACGAACATATGAAAATTTTATACCAGTAGGTTCTTAGAGCAAATAAATACGTACCTATCTATTTCCCTTATGAACCTATACAATCGAAGCAAAATTTTCTCTTTCTTATTACCAGTAACTGAATTGATTAGTCGATTTGCAAATGGAAAAACAAACATTTTTGTTCCATAACAACCAAAAAAAAATTACAAAAAAAGTGACTGTACAAAGTGTATCCTAGTTAGTTTTGGAAACCAAGACTTATCTGTCGACACTTCACAATCTAAAATCCATCAAGCTTTTCGGCTACAGCGAGTAAAAAATCGTCCTGTATATTTTACGTTTTCAAGAACGGAAATATGTATATTGTGATAACAAATGCAAATGGGTTCTCTATCCAGGATATTATAAAGTATCCTCAGGCTGACGTGGAAGCTGTTCTCCGTCAGTGTAACACAAACATACGAGACAGTTAATGTCAAGAATATTGTAAACTATGCTTCAAAGCTTTTATCACCGCTAATGGCCGTAGGTTGGCGGATACAATGGATAAAATAAAATGATAATATAAAATCTAACTTATTTGACTACTTACATGAAAAACTAAAATGGACATGAAATACAAAAATGGATGGAGGTTAAATTTCAAATTCAATAATAGTGTAGATTCTTGGTTCGTTCGAAAATAAAGCAAATTCTGTGTTCAACTCGAAATTCCACTAATAACATATTGAAACATAATTCCGAACAATGACAACTAGTTTGGTTTTGCTCAAAGTTATTCGATGAAATAACGCATTTTACTACGATTTTTACATGGAGATTTTACGCGATAAATAAAAAACAAAATAATTCTTGCGACAAAACCGGGGACCTCTATCTATGTACGTATTTAAATGTGTAATGAAATATTTTGTATAAACATAAGTCAATTTGTGACGTTTTAACACTGTTAAAAAAATATATAGCATAGTCTTTCTTGTAATGTGATTTTTTTAATAAATTGACAAAAATGCTTTGGACATAAATTAGGATGACTTATATTTATATTTTGTTTAATATTTGTTTTTTTGTCAACAAATAAAAGTGAATCATTAATTTCTTATTCACATCAATATACTTTTTGTATTAGAATGCGTTTTGGGAATAAAAGTAAAAATAATAGGTCCAATTGGTCATGTTACCTACGCCAAACAAGGCTACTAGGTCTCGTCGTATGAGTAGACTTTATTTGATAGTCTGCATAAATTGGACACTGTCCGAGCCAGGACCTTCGGTGCAGTATGGCCAGTTAATAACGGACTTATTTCCAGAGAGTTTCGTACTTTCTCCGTATTATATTCCAGGCTGCCTGTTTCAAAACCCGTTTGATCCCTAACTTTAGCAGCTTAGTTCTTAATGGCTTCCTAAAATTTCTTGGAATAAGAAATTATTTCACATGTTAATAATATGTACACAGAACGAAAATAGTTCTTCAATCAAAGAAACTTATTTCAGTCAAGAGATTTCCAGTTTCCTATATAAGGAAAAAATAAATTACTCGGATTAAGACATAAAATGTTTCAAAGTTTATCATTTAAACGAACCAACTAAATACTCGAAACAATAGCATGTGGACTCTTTTTTAAAAAAAGTATATTTCTCATTCCAAGAGCGTAACGATTTTACATCACACAATTATCAATCAGGTGTAATTTGATACGTTCTTCGATTAAAATATATTATTTTTAGTTTCAACTTTTGTTAGTACTTAGATGGAGAAGCAGACGTTCTTGAATCAAGAGGTTTTGATTCTAAATTTGAAAAATGATATTTGTTGAATTGAAATTTAAGGCTTTTTCTAAGATTACGATGATTTTCCGTCCAAATATTTATCTACATGACACCAATAACTTTATTTCTTGGATTTAATATGTTTCTATTTCATGGTAAGATTGACTATTACTCTCAGATAATTATCTGTTATTTAAGCTAAGATCTTTTAATATTTTGTATTAAAGTGAAAATTACTTGATATGAAAGATTCGTATATTTCAATTAAATTTTATAATTATTTAAAGAAAATTTTATTTTATACAGGGTGTCAATTTGGTCGCAGATTTCCGATCTAGAGATTAAATTATTCAAAAACTGAAGAACTTCGCAAAAAATACTTTTAACACAAACTTTGACGGCTAGTACAACTAGTTTATGTTAAAAGTATTTTTTGCGAAGTTCTTCAGTTTTTTGAATAATTTAATCCCTAGATCGGAAGTCTGCGACCAAATTAACACCCTGTATAAAATAACATTTTCTCTAAATAACTATAAACTATAAAATTAGTGTGTTGATTATTGTGCAGAGTGTTGAGTGAGAAGAAGAAGTTGTTCTATTTTTTGGACAATATTACTACTAAATAGGAAGTCTGTAACAAAATTAACACTCTGTCTTAAAATATACAATTATTTTTCACAACAATTATCGTGTTTATATGATCAGCACTTTCAACTTGGCAAATACAGAATCTTTCACTTATATTTTTTCGAGGACTTGATAATTTAATAGTTAAAAGTACTTAAAAAAGTTCCAGTTTTTTATTTATTTATCAAAAATAATAAAACTTACACCTATAAACATAACAAAGTAAGTATATACGAAAGTATACAATTCAAAGACTACCAAATCCACAGGCAGCAGTAAGCTTAAAATTAAAAACATAAATTGTTGTTCCGTCAACTGAGCTAAGTGACATAGGCAACTGGTTACAACAATTACATAGAGATACCAACTTTACTTCATCACTAATTTCGACGTGATATGTTTTGAAATGGTTATTATAGCCACAGATTCGTAACTTGTAGCATGAAAATGATATCGACTTTAAATTTTTGGTTTTGATGAAAAAAAAATATTACAAAAAACTTTTAGAAAGATGGTTTCTCTACTTATTTTTCAACCTTATTATTGCCTTGTTCTGTTACAGTTCTCAGTAGGACATTGTAATACATAGTTATTAATTTTATAAGCTAAATCAAGATTCTAGATGTAACGCGTATTTTTAACATTTTTATTTTCTTTTGACACTCAGGATAATGCATTTCGATAGCTGCTTTGTGTTAAAGTAAATGTCCCAAACAAAATTGCGATTAAGATTAAAACAAATATAAATATACGCTAACTTAATGAGGGAAGCGTGCATACAACAGTGACTTAACAATAAAAATGACTGCCTACAGATTTAGGATTTATATAACATGAGCTGGCATAATGTCATAGCAAGTCGTAATACCGTAAATTTTATACGATAAGGTACAAGAGTGACGTTGCTTTGGGTAATTTACATGAAAGACACGGTAAATTTAAAAGAAGGTCGAATCCCTTTGTGGTGGCGCTCTGAAGCTCATATTTGCCAGATTTCTCCTTTTGTTTTTGGATGACATTGTCGATCTCCAGCGTTCTGAAAACGATTAATTTATTAGCCATGATATGATAAATTATCTAAATTCAATCAAATCGTAAAATAGAAGAGCATAGTATGTATGAATTTATAATAGATTTTTAAATATTCAGGTAAAAATTGCTTACATGTTTTTGAACAATGAGTCCTATAGATTCTGAACTTGAAAATTTTATTTTTCCTGACAGTCGCGGTGGAACTAAGTAGTCCAGTTGTACAGGGTAATTTGAAGAGTGATTTTTATCTGAAATCAATAAAATTAAATATAATAAAAAAATACCCTGAGACAAGGAGCCCTTGGCAATACCGTAAGTGGCACTGTCAAGGGCTTCCATGTTCCCTCATCTATATAATTATCTACCAAGTAGGTAGGTACATGATATTAAAAAATAAAAACAAAACAAAAAGCGACAAAAAGGAAATGACAAAAGTACGAAAAGACAAAAGAGAATCAAAAAGTTTAAAATATGTTAGATTCTTACCATGGTCTTCAATGTTTCCAATATTTGTAATACATTTTCATTTGTAAGTTGACTTTGCTTCAACTTTAGGAGCATGACAAACAAGGGTTCCCAATATTTGTAAAAAAACAAAACCTGTTCTTTGTACAAAGATAAATCTGAAATAACATTATTAAACATACATGGGTTTGATCATAGTTCAAAAGAAAATCAAAATTTAAAACTCTTCATACATAATCAGTCCTGATGGATGTATAAATCTTTGGTCATCACATGGTGCATGCAAACTGGGTAGGTATACTAACCCCTTCACTACAGTAGTGGTTTAAGAATATCCTGTATTCTGTATATTCAGACACACTTTTTGTAGCAACGCCTGTATAGTGTTTATTACCAACATAAATGACCTTTCACATTTTTATTCGTGAACTGTTGAAAGTTTTGAATTGGTATTTCAGCATTTTTTTTTTCATTTAGTTACCACCTCTTCCCAAGGCTCGTTATTTGTATTCAGCCATAATACATATTCTGATGTATCTGAAATTACATAAGTTGCATTAATAAAGTCAAAGAGTTGATAGACTGTTTACATTGAGCTGTGTTTAACTGTACTAATATAATTTAGTTGATTAAATTCTCACAAGTTAAAAGGTTTCATCACTTTTAGCTTTTTTTTTTGATAATTTAAAAGTCAAATATTGTGCAGCAGCTGATGGCTTATGATTATGATTGACCGTCATACACTATACAGCAGTCAGGTTTGACTACAGCCTGGCTTCATCCAGGGGGAGTGATGCACTAACAACTAGCTACATAACGATGGAACGGTTTCTTCGAAGTCATTGGTTCAGCTCAGGATGTATGACCAGGAATTTACTTGAGTATAAAACTGCAGTCCAGACACTGCAACACAGTCCGTGCAGTATGATGCTCTTGCTCCACCTGGGTCTTATTGTGCTAATACTGTATTCGTCCTGCTCGTGGTTCTGCCTTGATAGCATGGTTCTATCTCCATTGGAGCAAGACAAATACACCATAAGCAGGACAATTTACTCGCTAGGACGCAGGTGGAGCAGAAGCATGACTGCATAACTTCCACTGCAAGTGGATGGACAGCTGTCTCAAAGCTCAGGAGGCCACATCCCCGCAGATACGACAGCTTGGTTAGGGTGTAGAGTAAAAAAGGGGCCCAATGATGAAAATCTAAAATATTAAGCATACCAGTAACCAGCGGAGTAGGTAGCTTTTTAATCAGTAACTGGACTTACCGCGAAATCCTTCAATTACATCTTGGGGAGTATCCCACGACGCAAACAGTGTATTTAGAAGTCTCATCCATTTTCTTCAGTGAGGGTTCTTCAATTCACAGTTCACTTCAATCTATCAATTATTAAACTAAAAACAAACTATTACATGACAAATCAAGTTTACCGCCTTGGACGGACGAAAAGCGCGGGATGCAGAGTAAAGGGTTACCAGTTATTTTATCTTTATTTTACCCATTTTTTATTTTAACTTCAAAACTCTATTTTTTACCAGCATAGGGCATAGCCAAAAGGATGGGTTATTATACGTTATCTCATACCCTATGTACGTATGAATGAGGAAAAAATCGTTCATTGCCCGCGGCAGCTGAATCTACTGAACAAATTTTGGCAAATGAGATGTCGAGATCGAAAGTGTCCTAGCTAGGCTTTAAACATACAGGATGTTTAAAAAGTGCATTTGAAATTTGGTAATAATAGTGACTCATGAAACTAAACAACTTTCTCCAAGGAACCTATACTCAGTTCGCAAAAAATTTTTGGACTTCTCATACAAAATTGGCGGATTGGTCGATCAATTAGTACGACGAGCCAAAAATATTTTTTGCGAATTGAATATAGGTTCCTTGAGGTAAGTTGTTCAGTTTCAAGATTCGAAGCCGTGGTCAAAATTTTTTCACGTATCTCATAAGGACCCTATATATCATCACTGTGAGTGAATTTCAGAATGGTGGAAGGTAAGCGTCATAATGTAAAACCATGAACCCAAAATTTACTCAACTAAATCCTGATAAAAGCGAAGATGGCTTGATGAGTGGGACAGATTTGACGATCAATGGAAGGAGGTGGCTCGGGATAGAGATGCGTGGTGAAATCGAGGGGAGGCCTTTGCTCAGCAGTGGGATAGTGTAGGCTAGTGAAAAAAAAATGAAAAATGATATGAACAGAGCTCGGCTCATTCTTGATATTATCCGGTAGATCTATTTTCACTTTTAACATTTTGCTCTTTTATCATATTTTTGAAGACTTAATCATTTTGCGCTTTTAATTACTATTTAAAAACAGGCGCAGCGAAAATATGTTTTTATATGTAGTTAAAATTTTTACCTCTGTCAATATTCAGGTATTGTTTAATAAATAAAAAAATTAACCTTTAATAATTTAGTTATTATGAGAATTAAAAGGAAAAATATATAATTAATTTTCATTTGTTTAATCAAAAATCCCGAACAACGTGGAGGTAACGGGGACAGTACAGAACACCTACGGAAAACTGCTGTCATCGACACAGAACTATCCAGACTGAACATCGCCTGTTGCGCTTTTTAAGAGACCAGACTCCTCGATGAAGGATTTTTGCGACAGGCTTCTTACATATTTTTTATTTATTTTTTATGTCATAGGTGGCAAACGTGCATGCGGATCACAAGCGATTTTTCTGGAAGGGCAAAGATCCCGCTACCGTGCGTGAGCACAGAGTTGGCTTCGCTGTCAGAAACGACTTACTGAAGTCCATCGAACACCCTCGTGGAATCGGAACGTGTAATGGTGTTGGGTTTAAAAAGCAGTTGCAGTTTTGTCACGACAATATCCTCCTATGCTCCAATACTTACATCAACCGATAAAACTAAAAAGCAGTTCTTTGACCAACTGGCCGACGTGATACCGGGCGTGAATTCCAGTGATCACCTGTTGATTTTGACCGATTTCAATGCCCGATAACTCAGCAAGATAACTCAGCATGGCCTGAATATATTGGTGACCACGGCGTTGGCAAACTAAACGATAACGGCCAACGCGACGTTTACTGGAATTTCGCTCTAAACATCTGCTGTGCATAACCAATACCTACTTTAAAGGCAAATTATCACGAAAAGTTTACTGGAAGCACCCGCGTTCAGGACACTGGCATCAACTGGATCTAGCCCTTACCAGCAAAAGGGACTTCCGCGAGATTCTCCATACGCGATACTTTCACGGTGCCGATTGCGACACCGATCACTCTTTGGTGGTGACGAGCGTCAGTTTCACTCACAATAATATCCATTCGTACGAACCACCCGGCAGGAAGAAATTTAACTTTAAACATGCAGGTTCAAAAGTTTGAGGAAATGGTAAGAAGTAAAACAGAGTAGTGGAACAAAGTTAGAAAACTCCTAACAGACACAGCAGGTATGGCTTTCGGATACCAGGAGAACAGAAATCAGAACTGGTTTGCCGAAAACCTTGAGCATTTATGTATAACCTTTGCTCGACATAAAATGTAAAGCTGCTCTGAATCACCGCATGAACCCCGGTCTCGATACGCAGCAAGAGCTTCGAGAGGCCAAAGCAGCTCTTCAGTGAAGCATACGTTACTATGCTAACGCGTATTGGACTGGGCTATATCGTAGGATACAGTCGTGTGCAGATACCGGGAATCTCAGAGTTTCTGCGGTTTGTATTCAGGCATAAAGCAGGCTATAGAGCCTATTTCCAAATAAACAGCCCCTCTAAAGGAAGTGGATGGCACGGTTATCAGTGACAACCGTCGCAAAATGGAACGCTGGATAGAGCACTATACCAGTCTCTACTGTCGGAGGCTGTCGAAAGTATGCCCAAATTGGCTACCTGGATCGAGCTAGGTGACTAACCTACCGTTGAGGAACTATACCAGGCTGTTGAGCAGCTGAAACGCGGCAAGAGTCCTGGCAGTGTCGGCACCCAAGCCGATATAGTAAATCTCAAGTGCTTATTGCCAGTCCTGCACAATCTGCTGTGCAAGTGCTGGGAAACAGGGCAAGGTGGAAAGGTGACCGCGGCGATTGTAACTGTCACCGTGGAATTTCTGTTCTAAGCATAGTCGGAGAGTTATTTGGACGTCCTATCTTAGTATGGCTCCAAAAGCTTGCTGGACACGTTTATCCTGAGGTTCAGTGCGGTTTCCACCCCCAGCGCTCCACAGTAGACATGATTTTCACACTTCGTCAGTTCCAGGAGAAGTATAGAGAGCAGAAAACCCCGCTGTTCATGGCGTTCGTGGACCTCAACAAGGCCTTCGACGCCGTGAGCAGAGAGGGCTTGTATACTGCCATTGAACGCATTGGGTGTCCACCGAAATTCTTGAGCCTTGTGAAATCGCTTCACGAGGAAATGAAAGGCATTGATGTCTTTGATGGTGAAATATCTGAGCCGTTCGACATGCGTAGGTGTTCGTCAAGGCTGCGTATTAGCTCCTACCCTGTTTGGTATTTTATTTTCGATGCTTAAAGATAAAGAAACATTTATTTAACAAACAACACACAAAAAAAGAGAAAAATGACTTAATAAAAACAAGCACAGTCAAAAGAATAACACAAACAAACAATGTTTCTGAAAACTGCTTTCGGCGAAGACCAGCAGGCTATTCACCTATATCCGAGGGCCGGCGGAAAGCTTTTTAATATCTCCCTACTCAAATTTTAGAGGAACCGTGAACATCTTTTCGTCGACAGCCTTTTGTTTGCTGACGATGCAGCCTTCACTGCGAGTACAGCGAGCGAGCTCCAGTGTATCATGGACAAATTTTCCCAAGCCGTTGCTTTGTTCTCCATGTCCATTAACGCCAAAGGACGGTAGTGCGTTTTCAAGGTTGTGAAAATCCGCAAGCTATTTTGCTGACAAGTCTTGTTACCTTGGATCGACCGTGTCAAACAATCTCCCGCTCGATGTGGAGATCGACATTCGTATTGGCAAAGCAGCGACCACGTTTGGGTAGCTGAGTGCAAGAGTATGGGACAACAAACATCTTACAGTAAGACCAAGATGGGTGTTTATCAGTCTTGCGTACTCAGCATACTCTTGTAGTTATGCAGTTGCGCACGCGCAAAGAAACGTTGGGAGACCGCTATTGCGCTTCGAGGACTGTGTGAAGTGTGACATGATAGCGTTTAATATTGATCACCAAGGCTGGGAAAATCTTGCTGAGGACAGAGATAAATGGCGCAAACGCGTGGACAACTTGTGCGACGAAGCCTGTTTTGAGGTTTTGACCGACAAGAGAAATCGCAGACATCAAACCGCTGCTAATCCGTCGACTTCCACTAACTCCCCCTACCATAGCTGTGGTAGACTTTGCGGATCTCATATCGGGCTGTATAGTCGCCAAAAGCAGTACATCCGCAACACTGACTAAATCGTCTGCCATAGACGACCAAATATTAATTTAAATATTCGGAAAATCAAAGTTTTTAAATGAATTTTTCAGAAGTAAGTCTTTTTTACAATTAAGGATAAAAAAGTATTCTAAATATTTACGAAGATTTGCAACCGTATATGCTCAATTTACCAGGTACTCAGGGAGAGTTTTTATAATGGCAACACTTACATACTGGTAAGAAAGATTTGAATGTAATTGTTTCGTTTAAGAGTGTCTGTTTCTTGACCGGAAAACGAATACATGATACAGTTTTAATTTAAAATCTACACATAAATGTAATATTGAGACAAGAAAGTTTAAGTTCTTGATGCAATACACATAGGTATTTTTGATTCTAGTTTCAAAAATCTTGAATGAAGCCAAACTCGATGATATTATAAAAATTATGTTTTCATCTGACAATGCCAGCATTCTCCAAGAAAGATTACCGTAGTTCTTAATTTATATAGATTGCGATAGTTTCATTCAAATTATAATTCTTGGATCAAGTGGGGATTACCAAGACTTTTCACTTTTACGCTAAAAATGAGTAACATTTTTATGTAAGCAATTCTTTTTTACTTCAATACTGTATTTTGTACTAACAATTTTTCAAAATCTATGAAAAAAATTATAATTCTTTAAGGATGTCTTAGTATCAATTTAAGTCAAGTAAATTATTTTCGATTAAGATATTTATAATTTGATTTGAAAAAAATGGTGCAAGACATATTTGCGTCTTAAAGTAAGATATATTTTCTATCTGTGTACATGAATATGTTCAGGGATATACTAAAACAATTATTTACACATTTAAAGTAAAGCACGTTTCACGTAATATTTACTTGGTTACCATGTTCATGAAATTCCAATACTCATTCCAAATTCTAATAGCCTTAAAATAATAGCCGATCAGAATGACATAAATAACGATCTAATGACACTATTTGTTAGAGTAACAGCCAATAGCTAGCTTCGACGCCAGAGTTCTTGGCTTAGTGGCTTATGGTACCCTTTGTTATTTTGTGGCATCTCATACTCTTTTTTATTGTACTAATTGCAACAACTAACTGTTTATTTAGGATTCACAAACAAAGAAGTAGTAAATAAAATAATGACTGAGCTTATGTAAGGGAATAATTTAACAAATATTAAATAAAATAAATATGAGTAAAGTTACACAATTACTGATAATTGTATATCGAAAGAAAAACATTATTTTATTTACATTATGCCCCCGGCTCTCAAAGTAAAGAAAGCCCAGGCTTTGCTCCCAGAGGACAGCCCCTGGGGTAAAACAGAGATTTGATAAACATGTATTTGGTAATACGCTCGACAAATATATGGTGTCGTTACAAAAAAATTTAAAAATATTAAAAATTCAGGTATGTGCTGGAAACGACCATGGCTCAGTGCGGCTTGTGTGGTCGCATCGATCACGCAGGTTAACTGACTACAGACACGGCCATAACCTGGATGAATTTTATCGTTAGCGGCATTTACGAGTATCTCGACTGTTTCCGTGCAAAGATTGCTAAGCCGTTGGTGCCGGTTGCTGTCACTAGAGGGCATTCGTTAAGTTATGTTAGAGGCTTATAAGCGGTTTGAAAACTTCTGACACTGGGGTTGGCTACTAGCCCCACAGCGTCCACTAATCTGGACGTGGTCCCCACGTGTGGAGTATTGTTTAACCTTCCCAAGAGAACCCGTGAAAGATACGAGAAGAGATCCGTGCTCCTGCAGTGGGGACGACATGGGTTTTTTACGGATAGGTAGGTGCAGTAATGAAAGATTGGATAGCTTACCAAAACTAGTTGTAGTAAGATACAAGTGGATTTATTAAAGCTTAAACTATTCGGTAAATCAATCAAGAATAACTTCATTTGTATCTTTACTTACATTCAGAGTATTTCCACAGGTGCCATAATCCAACTATTATTTTAATATTTATAATTTACACTACATCATAAACCCTTCTCGAGTTATGGGAAGAGACCCATGCCCCTGCAGTGGGGATATATCGTCGGGTTGTTAACCAACTGCATCATAAAAAGGTAAAGAATGTAAGGAGCCAGTTTATGTTTGAATCATAATCCACCGTAGTAAGTATTACGAGTGTTCGTTAGTTTCCAATAGCCACGAATCCAGTTAAATTTGCATTCTGCCCTAGCCGATAACAGTGCCAATGTCGCTAGCGTAGACTGACTGTATTTAGAAGCAATAGTGTGCAATGTTAGGCCATAGACAAGATACTTGGTGATGGCAGTCTAAAATATGTTTGTCTTTATTTAAATTTAAACTGTCAATCGATCGCGTTATCCGCTGTAGCTCTTGTAATAAAGTTTCCTTTATTTTTGTACATTCCTTTGATTTTGTACAGTCTTTTAAACTTGGAACTTTATAGCGGTGTATTGTCATAGACGTACTTAGCTCGGTAAATTCGAGTGTTGAATGCAAGGATAGAAAAGAAGAAGGCCGAAGGTATCCCTAGGGATAGTACAGTTGATTGTGCATACTAAAGGAGAGACAGAGAGACAGAGAGAGAGAGAGAGAGACTTTGTCCTAGTTGTAATTTTTAATATATCTAGTTGAGGGGAGAAAGAGGAGAGTCAGGGGGTGGTGACTTTTTTTTCTTCTTCATAATATTTCAAACCGGGTTGTAATTTTTGAGATAGCTCAATGAGGTGGTAAAAGAAAGAGTGGAACAGGAAGGGGGTTAGGTAACGCTTTAAACATGACAGAAATGAAAACGCCATATGTACGTTAACTCGTATAGTGTTGTATTGGAGCAACAGTATTGTATTGTATTATAGAGAGCTGCTGTTTAGCGGGCACCCATACCGAATACCAGTTAAGATAAGCAAATGATACTGTCACAAAAACTGTCTGATCCAATTTTGTTGCGAGTACTTTATTTTATCAGTGAAACTCAGTTTGCAAGACTTTATCTCACTAATATTATAAATGCGAAAGTATGGATATAATTTGTTTGTGAGTTTATTTGTTTGTTCCGCTTTCACGCCGAAACAACTAAACGGATTTGTATGAAATTTGGTAGGTAGATAGGTAAAGCACTCGGCTATAACATTCTTTTTAACCCGAAAAACTTAAGGGTTCCCGGAGGAATGCTTAATAACTCAAAGGTTCCACTTCGTCAGTAGATGGCGTCAACTTAACATTTTATTTATCTCTGAACCCAATTTATAAGTCCACCCAGACGAAGTCGCGGGCGGAAGCTAGTAATAAAATATCAGAAAATCAGGAAATTGCAACATTTGCCTGGGGACGAAATCAAATCCCATGTCAAAGATTCCCTGTGCTCTAGGGGTTATTAAAAAATACTAGATTATATAATTGCAGAGATATGTAGACATGAATAAATCCTTCAGCTCATAAATGTATTAATGACTTCAATTGTAATAGAAATTAAGAAATTTTTTGAAGAAAAAATATGTGTTCTTTTAGGCTCGACGTTTTTAGGGTTCCGTAGCCTAATGGCAAAAAACGGAACCCTTATAGATTCGTCATGTCTGTCTGTCTGTCTGTCTGTCTGTCTGTCCGGCTGTATGTCACAGCCACTTTTTTCCGAAACTATAAGAACTATACTGTTGAAACTTGATAAGTAGATGTAGTCTGTGAACCGCATTAAGATTTTCATACAAAAATAGAAAAAAAAACAATAAATTTTTGGGGTTCCCCATACTTAGAACTGAAACTCAAAAAAAAATTTTTCATCAAACCCATACGTGTGGGGTATCTATGGATAGGTCTTCAAAAATGATATTGAGGTTTCTAATATCATTTTTTTCTAAACTGAATAGTTTGCGCGAGAGACACTTCCAAAGTGGTAAAATGTGTGTCCCCCCCCTGTAACTTCTAAAATAAGAGAATGATAAAACTAAAAAAAATATATGATGTAAATTACCATGCAAACTTCCACCGAAAATTGGTTTGAACGAGATCTAGTAAGTAGTTTTTTTTTAATACGTCATAAATCGTAAACCGCAATTTACCTACAACGAACTACAAGAATCCTATAGTTAAGTGTCCCGACGATTTTGAAAACGGCTTGAAACCTTTCGACGAAAATCTAGAATTTAGATTAGATTAGATTAGATAATTTATTTCATGTCACCAAATTCATATTTACATTACAATAAATATAATAATAAAATGTCAAAGTGTGACACGATTGTCAGAAAGTAAATTAGATTCAAATAATAAAAATGTTACATATCAGAATTCATAATATAAATTGTCAAAGTAAAATATTAAATTAATAATATAATGTAAAATGTCAAAGTAAAATATTAAAATTAAGTTAATAATAAAAATTACAAATATTGTCAACAAAAAATTACAAATAAATGGAGTCATCATAATGATGAAATAAAAATTCAATATACAGAATTAGAATTTCTTTTGTAGGAATTCGTCAACACTGTAAAATTCATTTTCCAACAAAAGGTTCTTTAGTCGGAGATAAAATGATTCGTCATTTGTGATTTCTCGTAAATCTGTGGGCAAGTGTTCGTAATACGTGGGCCCGATGACGCGAGGGTTTTTCGTGGCGAGCTGGGTGCGCCGCGGCACGGCCTCGAGCCGGCCCGCGCCGCGCAGCGCGCGCCCGCCGCCCGTCCGCCGCTCAAATGTGGACAGGTTGCGCCGTACATAAGATATGGTTTCATATAAATACAGCGAGTACATTGTCATTATCTTATGTTGACTAAAAACGGTACGGCACGTTTCCCTGGGCTTTATTCCGGATATAATTCGGAGGGCTCGTTTTTGTAATACGAACACTCGACCCGATTCCGTAGAATTTCCCCAAAGCATAATACCGTAGGAAATCAGTGACTGAAAATGTGCATAGTAGGTCTGCCTCAGAACATCACTGGATACTAACGGTCGCAGCTTTCGTAAGGCATACGCAGCGCTGCCGAGTTTCTCACACAGTGAGTGCACATGTTGTTTCCAGTTTATATTCGAGTCTAGTATGAAACCTAGAAACCGACATTGGTCTTTTATAGGAACTGGGCAGCAGATACTAACGTGCCGTGGTATGGGGCGTGCAGAAAAAACCATCAAGTTTGATTTGGTTGCATTTAGTATAAGACCATTTGATGAGAACCAATCTCTTAACTGAGTATATGTATTGTTGATTTTTGTATTTAGTTGTTCATACGAATTAGGGGTTAAAACTCGCCAGAAATCGATCTATGGTGGAATTATCTTCGAAAAACTCATTTAAGGGAGATATGAGCGAAATTACATAATATGATTACACAAATGATCTTTATTTTTAACACCACCTTCAAGCGCGAACTGGCCTAAAGGTTCGGTGCTGGCTTTTTTTTATGTAGGTTCGGATTCGAATCCCGCGAGACTTTATTGTTTTTTGTCTTTTTATTTGTGTTATTATTATTATTCCTATACTATTAAACGAGTTAGGTGTCCCGAGGATTTCGAAAACGGCATGAAACTTTTTGAAGAAAATTTAGGATTAATAATAATAATAATATAATAATATCTGGGACAAATCACACACGGTCATCTGGCCCCAAACTAGGATTCCCTGTATCTTGGGAACCAGAGACTGATATACATACACATATACTTTTAAATACATACATATATAGATATAATACACCCAGACTCAGAGCAAACGATTCTGCTCATCACAGAAAAGTTTGCCCTGTGTGGGGATCGAACCCACGACTCTCGGATCAGAGGTCAAGATCGCTAACCACTTAGCCACCGGGTCAATTAGGGGTTAAAAATCACCAAAAATGGATTTGGAACATTTCAAATCGGGTGCTGCAGCGTGAATGATGTAGGTACATTTTTTACCTATTTTATCGAAGATAGTATTTTTTTAAAAAATCGACGTGCGCTGATTTATCAAGTTTTATATAAAAGACATCAACGACTGCTACAATGTTTATGTTTCGAATTTACTGTGCATTAAATTTTGTTTTTATTTTTGTCGAAAACGATTCTAACAAAAATAATTCTATCGATCTATGGTTAGTTGTTTCGGATCTACAATGGATCTATGAGGGTCTAAACCTAAACATATCCTTACAAATAAGGAATTTATTTTGATAGTTGGTTTTTTGTTTTGTAAATATATTTCACTAATGGCGCCATTTTTTGTCGAGTAGGTGAATTACCAGTGAATTACATTACTTGGGAGGCCTTGGAGCCCTTTGTTGCTAACATTGACCGAGCTACTCGACAACAGATGGCGTGCAGTTCTGAAGGAATGAACAGAGGAATGACAACATGCACTGATATGTTCGAGTATTTTTCTGCCATTTTTGGCGTGGTTCATCTGGATATGTCGTTTTCAGTTTTTTTTACAAACGCTCCGATTGAACGTGCGAAGCTCGGTCACCCAGTTAGTTTTTATATTATGTTACTTGCTGCTACGGAACCCTTTATGGGCGAGTCCGACTCGCACTTGGCCGCTTTTTTTCTCGCTTCATTTACTTAAAATTTTCGAAACTTTGACTATCAGATCCGCATGATAGGAGTAGCGAAGATTTCGATTTAACGTGTAAACACCTGCTGGAACAAAAAAAACGACGATTGAAAAGTATGTGCAAAACATCTACCTACTAAAATAAAAAATATCTTGATTTGTGATTTTCTTGTTTGAAAACATTTTAAATGAAATTTGAATTGTACTCATTATATTGTTTTAAATGCAAAGAGGAAATAATATTATTGTATACGTGAAAACGTATTTGCTTAAATAAACTACTTACACTCTTAATCAGTTTCAATAGCCGAAGTTAACCTTAAATTACGTTGTTGTAAGCTATTTACTTAAACAACTTAACAGCAGTCTGTACCCAGCAATTATCGACATCGATAAAACCGAATGACGTCAGCCAGATTTAATTCACCCATGGATGGTTTAACGAGAGAGTCGCCAGTTTAATAAAAACGCAAACGAATCCAGGGTTAATTGCTCGTTGAAAATGAGCTTTAAATGTTTATAGGTGCACTAGGATACCTAGGAACAAAATTAAAAGTTTGTATGAGTAGTAGTTGTATGAGTTTTTTATATTGCATGCAAAATTATAGCCTATGTCAATATCGTCTCGGAATCAAAATGAATATAATATCACTTTACATCCCAAAATATTTCAAGCCGTTTGGCTCTTAGTAAGCAGCAACAATGAAATCGACACACATACATAAATGAACCCGTGCCCACACTAAGTCTTATCGTATACATACATACCTACATTTGAAAAACATTGGTCGTTTCAGTAGTCGGGTAAAACCAGTGAGTATTCCGATGCGTTACCGATTCTCACTTAGTTAAGAAATCCCCCAAGCTGCTAAGGTCATTGCACTTTGAAAAAGTAAAGCCTAAAAAACAAGACGCGACACAATTGTTGCCTACGCATTCGGCTACGATATTATGGACCCGTAGTAAGCGACTCGTATGTATGCGTAGGCGACATTTTGTATGCGTGGGCGAATGCATACTTAGATTAAAGAAAACGATGTACGTATTAACGATTTTACTTACTCGCTGCGCAGAAATAAATTAAAAGTACATTGTGCATCAAAATAAAAAAGATATAGGTTTTTTATTGAGTACTGTTATTTGATCTACCTGCTCCAAAGGAAGGTAAAGGGTAATGGTTTAGGGCATATACAATTATACATATGTTTTTTATTCACAATTAGCAAGCCCTTGGATCATCTCACCTGGTGTTATTATAAGTGACGAGACGAAGTATACTTCGTGTGTCTGTTTTCTTAGCCTTTCTTCTACCTTAGCAGTTTGATGGATTTTGGTGTTAGAGATTCATTTTCTTAGATTCATCTGAACCCTTAGCGTTAAAGGATATATTTTAAGCAGTTAAGCCTACGAGAGGTTCTCGTCCATACAAACTTTTTTATAGTCGTCACTATAGTAATTCAATAAACTCGAAACCAATGGTTTTCATTTAGATTTTAAAATATGAGAGGTATCTTCATCGGCACTGATAAGTTTTATTTCAATTTATCTTATCTACTGTAGGAGACACTAGCTCTGATTTGCAGTCTGCACGCCTCTGAGTCCTATTGTACCTATTATGTGATAAAACGAAATGTCTACAGTGGCACTAAGCACTTCTACCGTTTTATGGTGCCCATTATAAATAACGCCTTTGATGGCCCGACTTTTTGCTCTTAGTGTTGTCTGTAATTTATTTTTAGTTGACATGTAATTACATTCAATTACAGAACTACGTCTGACGCTGCTTGCGAGATTTCAATACTTGATTTAAATGCTCATGGAGCAACGCTATCAACGGGCTGACAGCATGCAGTTCAGATCTCAATACTTCAGCACCTGAAAATTTTCTTGGCCAGCTTGTCTAAATTAAATAATTTATTTACGAAACTAAAAAAAATACAAAAAATATGTAATACCGAAAACTATCAATTTCTGTATTACCTTCTTAATTATTTGTAATTGCTGGAGCGGCAGTATTTTCTATTTCAATTACGTACGATGTTCTCATTTTAATGGGGTCATTCTGAAGCGTAGTATATATTGGTTTAATTTAGATAGATGTGGTCACAAATTATACAGTATATAAAAAGACCTATATCGAAAACGGGAGCTTCTACTTATCATACTGAACGACTTTATCCAAGGAATCCTTACTTCAAGATTCATCAAAGATCATTCTCAGTTTTGTTAGGCGTTTCATACAAATCAGAGAGCAATCGGTTGTCTTGGTTTATGTAGTCTATCTATTTTTTTAGAATTCAGTATAGAATCGTCAGGTAAAATCAGTAAGATGAGTAGAAGCCTTCGTTTAGGTTTTTGAGTGAGATCTTTTACACCCTGTAAAATAGACGCAGTTAATTATTACAGAATTGTGATACACACAGCTTTATTTAGAACATCAAAGTGAATTAATTACACTAAAGGTGGTCAAACTCGTAAATTACATTTTCACTTAAATCAAAATCCTGTGGCATGTAGTTCAAAACATACAGTGAGGTTTTTGACTCGATTTTTCGCTAAGATGAAGTTTAATGAGGTCGACCTTTTGGTGCTTGAAATCAGCGAAGTAAAATTTAATCTTATATATAATTTAAAGGTACCTACTTTCGTTTTAAACTTACAAAGTTACAAATAAGATAAACAAAGATAAAACATTTTGCGTTAATCCTAATTCTACTAATACAAGATCGAGTAAGACAGGCATTTCTACTCTACAGCGGTACGTGATTGACATTTTCATTTCTATGGAGTCAGCGAGAGATTTTTATAACTTTACTGAGTAATTTTATGAATAAATTTATTTTGTCAAATGTCCATAATTGACACTATAATTAATTCACATTATTGAACAATTTAAACTGATTCAAAACTACACCAATCCAAGACAACTTGAAACACAGGTATATCTAAAATGGTTCATGTTTCGCATTTCCATCCCTGGGGAGTTAGCGAGATGATTCCAGTCGGTGTTGGGGGAAATCTGCTGGAGAGATCTTATGTTTTTTAAAGTTTTCATTTCTCTTAAAGAGATATTGGAGAATAATTTCTATGCAGAGTTGGGAAACTTACACAGGTAATCCCTTAAATATGACAAGATTAAGGACTTCAAGCAGCAAGATACAGATGCTGCGAGCGAGATAATAATGCTAAAAAACAACGCAAAATTATTTTCTTCATCTTGCGAACAAAAATGAAGGGGATAATGATAAGAATAATATGAAATAAGCTGTACCCTTTGTGTATTATTCCTTTTAAGCCTGTTTTTTATATTGTTCTATACACAAGATATTAAAAAATAAATAAATAAGAGATCGGTTACAAAAACTACTATATATTTTCAACTAGGTACATAAGATAGGTTCTACGTATAAAACTACGAGTAAAGTAATAAAAAACTAATATTGATACTTTCAGTAAAGTTGTAGTTGTGTATGAGTTATTTCGATTTTTATAATCGTTCCTTTATTTTTGCTCTGCACTGTATTCCGAGATTTTTTATCACTGTGGATGGTACAAATATTCTGAACGGATATTAACAACCTTAATTAATTACCTTTGGTAAATAATCTACAAATAAAAAATACAATAAAAAAAATTCTAAATTGCATGTTAAAAATGTGCTTGTAAATGTAATTGTAAAGTGAAATTAAAGAGCCCTCATCATGTAGCAATCACTGCATAGCATCAATTTTGATTTTAGTACGTTTTTTTTACCCTCAATTGGTAAGCCCTTGGCATCATCTCACCTGATGGTAAGTGATGATGATGCCGAAGATGGAAGCGGGCTTACCAAGAATTCCCAACGCAATGGGGAACTGGTTATCTTATCTTCATGTCGGAACACATCAATGCTTTTAACAATGATGTTTGGCGGCAAAACTTACATAAGATGGTGGTAGCTAGCCAAGCGGGCTCAGAAAATGCCCTACCACCAACCAAACCGAGTCCTACAAAGTTGGACCCCGCCGAGAATCGAACCCGCGACCTCCTGATGTGAAGCGAACGGAAAAGCCACTAGGCTACGGAGGCGGTTAAGTATAGATTAATTCTAGTAAATTGGTAGACAAAACTTCTCTAAAACATTTAATCATTACACGAACAAAGAATCCCAATTCTCGCATTGTCCGCACTCCCCAGGTACCAGGCTATCAGGAATGCAACGGAGCCATGCCTACCCGACGACGACGACGACGGCAATTCGGCCTCCGTCCGCGCGACGTGACTTGTATCGCAACTCGCCACAAACTTATATTAGAAGCAACCTTGTTTATATCCAATTTGGAAATGCAGATGACATGCATTAATTTAGATGGAACTGGTGAATTATGCAAATAAAGTGTTAGGAAGTCTACATCTGAATAGCAGACATATTATTATATGCTACGAGTATTGCACTGAGGGGAATGAAATGAGTCAAAGACCTTTAAGATATATGTTTTTTTTAGTCAAAAAATGTTTGTTACGAAATGTACAATAAAAACCTACGGATACCATAAATGTTTCGTAGTAAGTTAATTCGGTTTTGTGTAGGTCGCAGTCGCGTAATCCAGTCATGTATATATACGTATGTTTAACTTAAAATACAAGTTACTGAAATTATTAAATGTCCTTAAAGATATGAAGTAATAGTGATGGTGCACTCATCTGAAAAAAAAAAAAACTGTTTGCTGTTAATGTTTGCTGTTATTGCGTACAATACTTAATTTAGCGAATGTGGTGACTGACATACAGTAAACCAAATAAATGGAAAGAAATAACGTATAACGTTTCCATACATAAAATGTAATTTCTACAAAGGTTTGCTTTAAAAACAGCACTCACTGGTATATAACTAAGATCAACGAATTCTTGCTTCTAATACAATATAAATAAAATACAAAGGTTCAGAGTATTTGCAACGTGACTTTTTATTCGATGAAAAGCAACAAATGGCTACTGGTCATAAAAATAAACAACATATAAACCTGTTATAAGCAAAGCAATATTTTTTGACTTATAATACAAGTTTTATTATGGAAAGATCATTATGTATAAATGATATGAAAAGTCTAAAAAAATCTTGTTCCGGTTGTATTGATTCCTTATGGAAAGTGGTTCAGTAACATGACTAGTAGCTTCCATAAGCCGCTTTTCTGCGAAAAAAAGTCTCCCCTGTATATTTTGCTTTCTTTATTCCATCAATGTAATATGTATTACTTTGAACGACACAAAACAGCGATACGCTTTCAAATAAGACGCAAATGTGCAGAGATTTGTTACGTAACCAAAATTGTTTTTCAATACTGCAATCCTTAGAACAAAGAACGGTAAGTAATGGCCGACGCAAACGTAACCCTTTTATGTGCGGCTCAACAGCCGTAAAAGTATTGACTGTCGTAAAATTGATCCCGCTAATAAAATTACAGACCTTCAGGGGTGAAAATGAAATATCGTGTCGCTATAACGAAGAAGAAAAGATGCGAAATTTAATGGCAAAGCGCGGAATTGATGTTTTTATGTTTTTCCTTATTTCAGCTCCGGTTTTTTTTTCGTGGAGAGAAAAGCTCCGTTTCAATGTTTTGTGTTATTGCGTTCCCACTTGACGTCTTGATGGAAAACTTAAGTTATTAAGAGTGAAACACGTCGAGATTCGTTATTTCGTATTTTCTCGTTTTTTGTTTTTGTGCCAAGTCATATAAGGGTTTTGTTTTTCTCAAGGAGAAAAATACTCTTTAAGATTATACAAACTATGTTTGTAAGAAGACAAGATTATTATTAACTAGCATTTGCCCGCGGCTCCGCCCGCGTAGGTGTCGCTTTTTGACTGTCTCTAAGGTATCCTACGGGAACCATGCATTTTCCCGGATCAAAAAGTAGTCTGTGTGTTAATCCAGTATTTGATCTACCTACCTACCGAATTTCATCCAAATCCGTTCAGTGGTTTCGACGTGAAAGCAGAACAAACAAACATCTATACTTTCGCATTTATAATATTAGTGTGATTAGTGAGTTCCCGGATCAAAAACTAGCCTATGTGTTAATCCAGTATTTGATCTTTCTACCTACCGAATTTCATCCAAATCCGTTCAGTGGTTTCAACGTGAAAGCGGAACAAACAAATAAACAAACAAACATCCATACTTTCGCATTTATAATATTAGTGAGATTATACATGGGTTGAAATTCAAATTCTCTGGAGCTCTTAAAATAATCCAGTTATTTTGAATAAAATTGGTCGATTTTATTAGAATGTTTCGGACTATTCAACAAATGTTCAAAATCGCTGGTTTTTATTTACTTGCATAATAACAAAACAAGAATGCGATATTTCAAATGGATTACACTCCACTTTATGGATAACACTGTGTAACTTGGGCAATCTACTACAAAGTACATTTACGATGTCCTTCATATGTTTATATTTTATTTAACAAAGTCCCTTTGAAAAACAAAGTGTAAGTACTTTGATTACTTTTCCGAATAGATTTTAATATTAGTCTGCCAAAAAATATATTAGAAAAATAACAAACTGCGACAGATCATTATATTTATTTAATTGCTTTAGATTAAGACAACAATAACGTTACCCACTAAACCAATACGAGTATGTTAAGTTGACATCTGCTCTCGGGCTGTGTTCCTAGTACTGCAGAGTGTGGCCACCCAATTAGGAGACGTGTTTGCTACACAAAGATCGATAACCGCTAGTTAGTGCTGCCTAGCGCTGCGGTCTTGGTAGATCAGGTTGGAATCTGGTTATTTGTACTGTGTAGGATTATTTTAATTAACCTAAAACGATTAAAGCGGTTAAACTAATAATGATATTTCGAAAGACAAATTTGGCTGGAGAACTTATGAACTTTTGAATTTTTTATTTTACTCGTATTTTATGAAACAGCTGGTGATTTCTATAATATGTAAATAATAAATAAATTAATAAATATAACACTCCAACTTCCACGCCTACGAAGTCGCGAGCATAGGCAAATTTTAAAATACTAAGTATTTAAAAGACTAATGTGGTTAAACCACATATGAAAGCGAACTACTTTTGATCTACTTTCGCGAAATCACACAAAAATAATTAGGCTTATACAACTGGATATGTTTATAATAATATTTTTAATTGACCTAAACGAAGAGGCAATATTCAATTGTAGTTTCTTTAAGGGTGCTTTTATTGTCATGCGAATTTGTGCCCGCATGCGTGCCGCCCGCAACCTATCGTTTAATTATATGTTTTTAAGGCCCTTTTATTGTCATGGTCGGCACACGCATGCGGGACGCTTTAGAAACGCAGCACGCATGCGGGCCTGGCCAAACAAATCCGCATGACAATAAAAGCGCCCTAAATAAATAACTAAGTCATTTTCATAAAGATCGCGAGACATTGTCGCTCTTAATAATAAATTCTTAAGAGTCTTGAAACCTTAAATACCACATTATTTTTCATTTCATCCCTTAACTATTACGGCGACTTTTTATCCTTGAGACAACAAGTTTATAGCGACTCGTGGCCTGGAATGAAACCGGATATTCGGATTTAAGAGCCAACGAAACATTGCCGGAAGTGAAGAGCCCCTACTTAAACTGTATTTTTATTATGCTTTCCTTCTCTTCAAGTGGCATTCGTTTAAAGAAAATGTTCGCTAAATGTTTTGCGGAATATAGGAATAAAAATTTTTGTTAACAATAAATAATTTCCTCTCCAAAATATTATTGTATATGTTATGCAGAGTGAAAAAGTAAAATGACAAAATAAACAGGTACGTATTGTTAAAATGTTTTTGTATTTTTGTAACCCAACCGGCTTAATCCAAATTCAGATGGATAAAAAGAAGGAGGGCTAATGGATTTTTCAGTACTTGAAAATATTCCAATTGTACAAAGTCCCTAGATCCAAGTTTCAATTTGTGAAAGTTCTCCGAAGGCAATGTACGCCTTATACACAGTATGCCTTATATACATATAGTATTATGCACAGTGTTTCGAATTTAAATAAAATTGCGGCTATTAGGTAAGGAAAAGTTTTCACATCCTTTTACGAATTATATAAGATATTAAGCAACTCAGTTTCAGGTTTCTCTTTCACTATCACCGGTCAAATCTTGTAGTATGTATCGATGTATGGATATTATGTAAATTGATTCTGTTCTTCATCTTTCTGTATGTAGTTTCTTTATAGAATAATCCTTTCAACAACTGATGACTTTTTTGTCATAACTACATCTTACAAAAAAAGTACCTACACTTTATTAACCACACTAAAATATATTTTTAAAAAAGCTGTAAAAAGTTTTTTGACTAGAATTGCTCATATCGTAACCATTGTGCTAAGCGCAGCTTTGGGATGAAATTCGCGGCGAACACATAAACCCCATTGAAATGTGACGGAGTTCGCGACACACCAGCTGCGCGGATAATGTCTCCCACTCTTTATGCCGAGAGGTTATCTGCGGGCCTTCTGAGCGTTTGGAGTTGTGTTTGTGATTCCAGAATTCTAGTATTCGAAAGAACTTAAATATTTTAGATAGTGTTGTTTTGTGTGTAAAATTAACAAGTTGTAGTACAAGGATTGTGAAATGCAGTTACTGTTATAATTTATTTGCTTACAACAGTTTTTTAAGTTAGTTCATCAGTAAATTAGGATGTTATTCTAGTATTTTTGGCAATATTTTATTTACACCATTCAATATACGAACAATATATCTTTTTTCGATCATCACATTATACATTTTTCTCCAACCAAGAGCCTCTAGCTAGGCCATATTATCTAGATTACGTATCTGGAGAAAATAAAGATTTTATTAAATCAGTTTATAATTTACAATTTTTGACAAATTTTGTTGAACATATCATCAATCCCTGTTCTTACTTTAATATATTAATACTACTTATCACTTTAATATATTGAATATTCTAATACTAGCCAAGATTTCTGTACCTTTAAAATTAATTTTTGCTAATTGTCGAAAGGAAAAAGCCAAATCCAGTTTGATATTTTCCATGTCCATCTTAACTTCGTTCAACTTTCTTGATTCATTCACTCCATAATAGAAAGTGTTATATTGCGACTTATAAAACGCATTTTGATTCTACTGTCCTTAGGTTTAAAATTTAAATCTTCTTGCCCAGATTTATACATGAAAAGTCGTAACATATTGGATGCCCAGTTCCGTTAGTTAATAGCTTGGGATAGTTTGAGGTTACCCGCGTCGCAAATATAATGAGTAGGGACAAAGCGACCAAAATGTCGGTGTGCGGCTTTAGTTTTAGAATTTATTTGTTGTTCGTGTTAAACTGTTTTGGGACTCATTTTAAATTTGATACCCAAATTAGATAAAATGAAGATGTTAATGGAACTTAATAGAAACTACTGTAAAGAGTTTAAGTACTACTTACTATCGTATACGAGACTGATTTACCTTGTGCGGAAAATGAATAACAACCAACGTCTTTTCATTCCATCGTAGCTTTTTTTAACCGAAATTTAAAAAAATGAAAGAGAAATGGCCGTAGTTATGTCATAACGATCCAACTGATTTAAAATAAGCGAGAGATAATGTACTTTATGTCAGTTGGATCGTTATGGCATATCTATGGCCAAATATAAATGATTGATTGATTGATTGATTTTGTTCGTTCCTTTTGGTAATGAAATAAATGTAAACCATCTTCTATGACTTTTTATTGATATCTTCATGTTAAAATTCTCAAACGCATAGAATTTATTGCGTATTTAATAGAATTGCAAAAGAAACTTAGTGCCTGCGTTCGCAAGAAACATCTGAACTTTAACATGCACATTTCAATAGAAGACATGTCAAGATTGTAAAGATGTCAACCTAAAGAAATGCAGTATAGTTTTTTTTTTGATGAATTAGTTTAAGCTAAACAGCGGTAAACGGGAAATGTTATAAAAGAAACTCAACTTTTCCCCAAGGAAACTTACCCCATTATTATGAAAGTGTAAAGTTATTCATTCTGTTAATTTAGTTTTAATTCTAACTTCTTATATTATTATTACCTAATACCGATCAAGTTTGCCTGTGGAAGCTATTAATTATATCAGAAACGACTTGTTTTAGGTAAATACAGCAGTTAATTCGGTGTAAAAAGCGGTCAAGTGCATGTCACTACGCGCAGTGGTAGGGTTCCGTAGTACTTCGACAAACATGTACTGCTTTAACTTCATCAAAGTAATTTTCAATGGAATTATGATGTAGGTACGAAATTTGCCTTTGATAAGTTGATCGATCGACTAGTACCTACTCGTTAACTTGTACAGCCTACTACTTAGCCGTGATAGTTTTCCTTTTAACTTCGTTATATACTCGTATACTACTGCCGTGAATTTTTAACGTTTCTAGAAACAACCGTTTAGCTGGCAGGGGGATACATGACTTAAGCAAAAATTTGCACTTTAAAGCCTAATATTTCGAAAATGGATCTCTGGCTCGAGAAATGGTTTACACAAACCTACAATATTTTTGAAAGACCTATTCACGACAACCCACACCATGGGATAGTCGAGAAAAAAACTTCATTCCCACTTCATATGTAGGTATTTTAGGTACCCTGAAAAAATAAATTGTTCAAGATTTTATTTTATCACCTTGTTGGCGTGATTAATATGTATATCCGCGTCAAATTACAGCTCTCTAGTAATTATCCTTCCTTGTCTTCTAGATTTAATTGGTTAACATGTAGTAGTCCTCGTCTACGTTTGACCCACTCGCACGTAGTTTAGCGCCATAAGAGAAAAAGAGACAGCTAGGTAGTCTCCCACCTCGGCGCCATTGCACGGTCCAAGCCTCATTCGTTTTCGTGCGCGCACGGCTACCGCACGTAGTGAAAAATATTTCTTAAAAAGTTCGTTAATTATTTGAATTTAACAAGTGTGCAAAAATGTGCCTAGAAGAAAATAAATCCTTACGTTACTTTTAAATAAGGAGGTTATGTGGAAATGAAATATGAAAATCATTTAAAAAAAAACAAAAATAACAAGTGCAGTGAAAATTATCTTTATTTTAACATGATGGGAGAATTAGCTTCGAGTCAACGCGAGACGTTGACCAATAGCCATTTTTGCTTCGAGTCAATGCGGGACATTGACCAATAGCCATTTTTGCTTCGAGTCAATGCGGGACATTGACCAATAGCCATTTTTGCTTCGAGTCAATGCGAGACATTGACCAATAGCTACTATTAGAGTTAATGCGAGACATTAACCACACTATAATATTCCTGTTTCGTATGAACTGGAATCATCAGCTTTCTAATGCTTATGCGGCTGCTCCATCAACCCTCGCTCACCGCCACAGGTGAAGCGTTAGCAGCATCGTGGCTCATATCACTGCACTGCCACCACAGCCACCGCTGCTTATGCAGCCGACAACGATGCAGAAAAAGCGGCAATGACGACGGATGGATTGCCTCCCGAAACCTCCTGAAACAGCGCTGCTATAACCGCCGCGCCGTCCGCCAAAACCGCCGCCGGCGCCGCCACCACCAACTGCCACCGCCTACAGGTGATATATTGTATCACAACAATTATACTGTTGCTTCGTCCTCGATATTAGGTAGACATTGTAGTAGTAACGCGTATCGTCTCGCCATTCATCCACTTTAGTTGAAATAAGAAAGAAAATATGAAAACAAATCATTTTTTCTCGTTTTACGCAGGTAGATTAACATTAGCCCGGTCCGAGACCGATACAGCAGCGACAAGTATCATTCGCGTTCTAGTGCTCCGCCGTTCACCACACACATTTTATTTTATTTTATACAATAGTTTGCTGTGCTGCGCGTTTAGTGTTCAGTTAAATACTTTGTTCGGAAATATGCCTAAAAGGCAAAGTGAAGAAGATAGTGATGAATATATCAATAGGAAAGTGCGGAAAATAGAAAAAGGGTTGAGAAGACGCAGAAAACGTTCGCGTCGAGAGCGAAGGGTTTCGTCGAGTAGCAGCGGGAGCGCGGGCCCGGCCGGGGCTCCGCCGCCGCCGCCGCCGTCGCGCGGGGCGACTCACTCGCCTGAGCCGTCGATACATGATGGTACTTATTACTTATATAGTGGACTACGGAAACAAGTACTGTAGTGTCTTTGTTTCTTTTTGTGTCGTGTATACCTGTAAGGGGTATTACCTTCACTGCTAGCGCTAGCGTTGTGTGTACCTAAAAGGGGTATTGCCTTCACTGCTAGTAGGTACTTTGTGTTGTGTATACCTACAAGGGGTATTACCTTCACTGCAGTACTTTCTTATTCCACTACCAAATGTATGATAGCATCTTCAAATTACCTATGTTCTGGTGTTGTGTACATCTCTTGGGGATGTTTCCTTCACTACCTTATAAAGTGGATAGTTTAAGGGGACTATCTCGTACCTAAATAGTAATAAAATTCATTTTTTACTTTTGTCTAGTTTCGGGCATTCTTAAAATATAAATACATATATTTATATTACTTTCTGACACTACTAAACCATTTTTCAGACGTGTCAGATATCGTTATATTACCTGAGATGATTGAGGATAGCCAGATAGTGGTCGAGCCCACAGCAGGCCCTCACGTTAGCAGCCAGTCCGCGGCCGCGCCTGGCGCCGCTACGGGCTCAGACAAACCCGATGAAGATGTTTTAGAACTGGATGAGGAGATTTTAAAATTACTCGGTGAGACCCCATGTAAAGATAAAAAACATTTCATTCCTGAAAATTGCAAAAAAAATTGATGCTCCTCTCCTTAATGCAGAAATAAAGGCGGCTTTGTCTGAAACCCTAGTAAATAGGGACAAGGCAATTGAGGCTAAACAAAAGCAACTAGCAACGGCTATCTCCTGTCTAGGCGAGGCCCTGACAAAAATGTTTTCGTTAGAAAATAAAGATCAATCGACCATCAAATTAATTATTGAAGCGGGTCAACTTTTATGCGATGCTCAACATAGAGAATCAATGACAAGGCGTAGTTTCATATGTTCCACCGTCAAAAAGGAAATAAAGGACCAGTTGTATGAAACAGAAATAGACAAATACATTTTTGGAGAAAAACTGTCTGACACGCTAAAAGCTGCAAAAGTTATAAATAAGTCTGGATCGGAGATAAAGAACAATCAAGCTGCGAAGAGTACATATGGCAGGGGCAAGACATCTCGCCCTTTAAACTTGAAGCCTCCACTGACGAACAGCAGGCCAGCGGCAGTGGGCAGGCGCACGGAGCCTGCGCCCCAGGCGCCCACACCAGCAGCGGCGCGCCGCCGCGCGGCGCCCCCGCATCAACTGCCGCCGCCGCTGCCGCCGCCGCCACTGCCACCGCGGCAGCGCTCGCAGTATCGAGCACCGCTACGCAGATAGACTCGGTATGTCCATCCGGCAGACTATCTTTGTTTTATAACCAGTGGCATTTAATAACAAATGATCCCGTCATTTTGTCATGGATTGAAGGTTATAAAATACCATTTTATAAATCTGTAACACAGACACACATTCCGACTCCCTTATCTTGTTCGGAGCCAGAAATTGCTCAATACAAAGAAGCCATAAGTGACCTTATCCAATCCGGTGCGATATCTGAATGCGAACCTACTACGGGACAGTATTTGTCTAGTTATTTCCTTATAAAAAAGATAAAACGGGAAAAGTAGGTTCATACTTAATTTAAAATCTTTAAATAAGTACATTAAAACACAACATTTTAAATTAGAGGATTTACGTACGACGGTGAAATTAATATCTAAGGGAGACTATATGGCTTCTTTGGATTTAAAAGATGCATATTTTCTTGTATCTATCGATAAAGAATACAGAAAGTATTTACGGTTCACGTGGCAAAATAAATTATTTGAATTTAATGTGCTCCCATTTGGATTAAATACGGCGCCCTTTGTTTTCACAAAAATGCTTAAACCTGTGATGTGTTTACTGCGTTCTTTAGGTTATTTGTCTACAATATACTAGGACGACATCTGCTGTATAGCTAACTCATATAACAGTTGTGTACAAAATGTTTCCCAAACAAGAGCAATATTAGAATCTCTAGGGTTCATTATTAATGAAGAAAAGAGTTGCCTAACTCCAAACACTTCATGTAAATATCTTGGCTTTATCTTAGACTCCAAAAATTTCCATATTAGTCTTACATCAGAAAAAAGACAGATTATAGAAGAGGAGTTAATTAAATTCAGTAAACTTAACCGATGCACGATCCGAAGCTTCGCGCGCCTGGCGGGCCTGCTCACCTCCGCCTGCCCCGCCGTCCCTTACGGTTGGCTTTACACTAAACTATTTGAAAGGTGCAAATATCTCGCTTTACTCAATAATAGTAATTACGACTCACTCATCAACCTACCATCTTACCTACAAGAAGACTTTCAGTGGTGGTTAAATTCAATCCAGCATGTTGTCAATCCCATTAGAGATGACAACTATTGTATGGAATTTTTTTCCGATGCAAGTAAAACAGGGTGGGGGGTAGCATGTGGCGAGGAGACCGCCAGTGGCCAGTGGAATAGCGAGGAAAGTGCTTTACACATAAATTATTTGGAACTGCTGGCAGCTTTTTTCGGGTTAAAGATTTTTGCAAAAAATAGCCATAACTGTCAAATTTTATTAAGGACAGACAATACAACTGCTATTTCGTATGTGAATCGCATGGGTGGAGTGAGATATCCGCATCTCAATAAAATTACTAAGGATCTATGGCAATTTTGTAAAGAGCGTAACATATTTGTGTTCGCATCTTACATCAGCTCTCAAGACAACGAAATAGCAGATGCTGAGTCTAGAAGATCTCACCCTGATACAGAGTGGGAACTAAGCCACCGTGCCTTCACAGCTATTGTTGAACAGCTTGGTACGCCAGAAATTGATTTGTTTGCCACTAGATTGAATACAAAATGCCCACGATACGTGTCCTGGCATAAAGACCCAGGTGCGTGTGCTATTAATGCATTTACCATAAACTGGAAAAGCCTCTTCTTTTATGCTTTTCCTCCTTTTGCTGTAATTTTAAAAGTCTTAAAAAAAAAAACTTATTACACATAATGCTGAAGGTATAGTTGTTGTTCCGAATTGGCCGACCCAACCTTGGTTCCCTCTCTTTCATAACCTTCTATGTTCAGATCAGATCTTGTAATCCTCGATCCATCTGACATTCTTTTATTTTCTGCTTTCAACAGCCCAATTCAACCCAAGCTCAGTCTTATGGCCGGGAGGTTATCCGCAAGGCGTACTTAAGAAGATCTGTACCGCCCGCATCATTAAATATAATGTGCTCATCGCTAAAAGATAACTCCATAAAACAATACGAAGGAGCGTTTAAGCGTTGGCAAATATTTTGCCAGCAAAATAATGTTGATTTCTTTGAGGCGTCAATTCCAAACGTAATGTTTTTCCTAACAGAGATATTCAATACTGGTGCTCAATATGCAACGTTGAACTGTTATCGTTCTGCCCTTTCTCTCATACTGGGATCTAAAATAAGCGCAGATGATGATGATGAATAGAAAGGTTATTCAAAGGATTTTATAATTTACGCCCACCTCTGCCTAAATATAGTGCCACCTGGGATCCATCAAGTGTTCTCG
The DNA here is from genome assembly GCA_958295455.1 of Coleophora deauratella. Classification (NCBI taxonomy): domain Eukaryota; kingdom Metazoa; phylum Arthropoda; class Insecta; order Lepidoptera; family Coleophoridae; genus Coleophora; species Coleophora deauratella. The sequence continues at coordinate 6,406,924 of OY282393.1, forward strand.
AACACTTGTCTTCTTTATACCCTAATAATAACCTAAACTTATCAACATTATCAAAAAAGACTGTGACTCTTCTAGCGTTAGTTACAGCACATAGAGTACAAAGTCTCTCAAAAATAAATATAAATAATATTATCAAAGGCACAGAAAGCATTGACATTAAAATACCCGATTTGATAAAAACTTCACGCCCAGGTGCACTTCAGCCAAACCTTCATCTTCCTTTCTTTAGGCATCGGCCATCTATTTGCCCTGCTGAAACACTAGTTCAGTATGTAGAAAGGACGCAAGGTTTGAGAGCCAGTGTTGAATCTTTGTTCATAAGTCCAAAAAGACCTTATCATGCGGTCACATCTCACACTTAGCAGATGGATAAAGGATACACTTGCCGAGAGTGGAATTGATACCTCTGTGTTCACCGCGCACTCGACGCGGCACGCTGCCACGTCCAGCGCGCGGCGGCTCGGTGTCTCCGTAGACACCATCAGAAACACCGCTGGGTGGAGCGGCACCTCTACGGTGTTTGCTAGATTTTATCAACGAAATATTACAGATGACAGAAGCATTTTTGCTATGTCAATTTTGAATTCACTTAATTAAAACAAATAACAATATTTCAATTATTGTATTTCATTACAAGAGGTGTAATATGATTGCTTTTGTGTTTGGTCTGCCTTAATTTTCTTATTTGAAAATATATCTTACTTTATTATGCATAATTATTTAGAATCAATTATTCTTTTCCTAAACAATATTCCTATCAAGCTTTCAAAATCTACAATGTCTACCTAATATCGAGGACGAAGCAACAGTATAATTAATGATTAAACGAACTTACCTGAAGTGACGTTCTATCATAATTATACGAAGGCTTCGTCCGAAGATATTAGGTCCCTCCCTCCCTCAGAGACTGACCCAATGTCAGGAATATAGTTTAGGTGCTAAAGCGTCCCTGAAATGCTCTGAACTTAATGATACTTGTCGCTGCTGTATCGGTCTCGGACCGGGCTAATGTTAATCTACCTGCGTAAAACGAGAAAAAATGATTTGTTTTCATATTTTCTTTCTTATTTCAACTAAAGTGGATGAATGGCGAGACGATACGCGTTACTACTACAATGTCTACCTAATATCTTCGGACGAAGCCTTCGTATAATTATGATAGAACGTCACTTCAGGTAAGTTCGTTTAATCATTAATTATAAGCATTTGACGTCTGATTAATTTTCCGGCACATATCCACCGCCATCGTGCGCTGATGCCTACTATCCGCAGTGAAGGTTCCTTCTAGTGTTTCCAAATGCGTGTGTTATTATTTCAAAACCATTCTCGAGAAGGACGGTCTATTTAAAAATAAAAACAATTTTCTTGAGTTTGTCATCTGACAATAACTCCAGAAGTTGTGGCGATGCTAACAATGAATCTAAGATGGAGACAAAAACACAGATTTTGTTGTGTATTAGCTATTTTGCTTACGTTACGGTTATGTCCAATACCGCTAACCGGATTTATTGAAACTACGGACATCCCGTCATTTCAGTTTAATTGATTTAATGAATGAAAGAACTATCCGACCGATTTCGGTCATGTCGACCACTTCGATTCCTAGTCGACTTGTTGGCTGCGGGGCGCCCGAAAATAGCTAATATACTCAATGCAAACCTGTGCACAGTGCAGTTTAATTAAGTAATATATCAGCCTTTTATTTATTTCTTCATCATAAAATAAAATACTTATACACTGGAATCAAAAGGGAGACACTCATTTATTACGTGTTGTGTTTGATTGTTTTATGAAGATGTCATAGGGCATGCAGAAAGCTAACGAGTCGAGTTGCATCGGATAGCGAGCAGGGACATATCTATGTATGTATGTGCAACTGCCGCTTAGCCAGCCCAAGCGCAACCCGTCGCATCGCCGCGCCGCGCCGCGCCGGCCTATTACTGCGAAGCGCACCCGCCGCCGCGCAGCCGCATTTTAAGGTAGCGGGTAGATGGAAAATTTTTATGGAAATATTTTATGGATGCATTAAAAAGGTTTTTTGGTATAACTAGACCATTATACAAAAGATATAGAAATAAAGAATCTCAGTCTCCCAAATGACACATTAACCTTCTTGGCCCCTGGCCAAGTCCTTGCCAAAATATGGTATATTTTTTGTCAAAATTGTAAAAGTTAATGCAGCATCCCTTTGAAAAACTCTTTGCTTCGAGTATTATTTTTATAATCCGTAAAAGTGAAGAGAAGGATAATTTATACTGGAACTAAAATGTTCATCAAATATTGTTGTACATTTTGAATATTGATAACTTTAAATCTATTTTATCGTAGTTGCCCAGGGCAGTTACATGGTAAAAATAATAAAATCGGCCGATTTCCTCGTGCTCATGCATGATTGTATCATACTTAAAACACTTTTTCTATATACTTGTGTTTAACCTTTCAGCCTGTGCTCAACCTTTATAGGACTCTAGTGCTATGAACACTATAGTGCTCATTAGCTTAATAAACAGATACAGGAGTATTTTCAATCGGTTTTTACTATACTATTCTATGTTATTCTTCTTTTCGTGTCGATAACAAGCCTAGATGGCCTTAGTCCGGGATTCAGCCACACGAATCCCACTGCCCGTGGTGGCACTCGTTGGATCTTCCTGCGTGCAGTTGTTTGGGCACGCAGGGCACGACCTACACTCCAATTTGAAACCGTCTGAGAATGTTACCACCATTATGAAATAAGGTTTTTTGTACCTTATATTTTAAATTGTCTTTTTTTATGCCTTGCTTCTACTACTTACACGAAACTTGCAATGACAGCGTTTCGGGAAGTATTAATTATAACAAATACATATACCCACGTTACAGGTATACGTTTTCTTATGAAGCTATGCCTGTTTTTTAAGTTTAATGCAAGTTAAGTCTAGAAGCTACCGCAATCACCAGATAAGAATAAACAATAATGATTTATCGGCGAAATCTGTGAATATTTATATGGTGCACAATCAAAATGTTGACCTTTGCATAAGCAAAATTTTCGTTAATGCCTGCCTCCACAGTACACTGGAGATGTCCTTGTGAGGGTAATAATGAGGATGGTTAAAATTATTTATTGATACTGTTTAAGATTGCCTATAATCAAAATACACATTAAAAATATTTATATGATGAATTAAAAATGAAACATGTGAACATCAGCGAATTTCGCGAAAACAAAATTATTATAAGCCATACCTTACGTGAAACTTCTGGTATATTTGGAACATACATTATTTACAATTAAGCGACATCATTTCGTGGGTATATAAAATTACAGCAACTTTTTGTCTGTATTAACCGAAACACACAACGAAAGAGCGAGAAAATAAAGTGTTTAAAAGTTGGGACAATAGAATACTATTGCTGATGTGCTGAATAATAAATATATTTATATTTGCATCACACATATACTTTTAAAACTTTCTAAAGTTACTGTTATCAATACAGTCTAGATAAATCTACTAAACATTTATAAAACAAGAATGTTTCCTAGTGCATTCCAAAACTTATTAATAAGCTTATCCAGCCTAAAATAATAATTTTAACTAAAAGTATAAATACAAAATGTAATTAATACCAAAATGCATTTTACTGAACAGACCTCAAAACTCTTTTTCGGTTAATTATCTGTGTAACTCTATTCAACGGTTCCCACCTTTTCCAATTATTATGAACTTCAAATTATTATTTTGAAATTATGACTTATTATGTACTAAGCAATAACTAATAAGTTAAAAAAAAAAAAAACACCTGATCAAGATACCAAAGATCCGTTTTCATCTCTGTTATGAAATCATAATTCATGTATTTCTTATAAGTGAATCTGAAACTTAATATTCAAATATTTTCTCAAATATTTACTTATTCAATTCGTATAGGGAACGAACAAATGCATATCGTCAGCACTGTGCTGGACATGAAATCCCTATCACTGGTCGATAACACCAAGTTTCAGTTCACGTCTGGCTTTAAACAGTGGGGGAATATTATCAATCGAGAGTATAGATTCGTTGGTTTGTTCACGGCTCATCCCCATTGCGGATATATTATATAGTTATTCGGGTTTATTTTGTGTTATTATTTTTTTGCCAATTTGCCTAAAAATGAATTTCTGATGTTCAAGGTGAATTATTCAAGCAGTACATGAAAGATGTACAGGTTAAAACCATATTTGTTAAAATACGATACATAGTGTAATTAAGGTACCCGAATATCGTATTAGTTTACCATTTTAGCAGTTCTTTCTTTATCTTTTCCAAATAGCTAAAAGGATGGAAATGTCAAACAAGTTCCCGTATGAAATTTTCAAGTATATGTCAATAGATTATTCATTTATTACTAAAGTAATTCATATCCGGTTATGTAAGACGTCTAGAAAAAGCATACTTAAACGACGCTGCATATACCTTTCATAAAACACTATCGTCTATCGCTACACTTATGCTAAGTGTAACCTCCTCACTCAGAACCTAACGTCAAGTTCAACTAACAATCAGACTAACAACCACATTCATAAAATTGAACAACATTTAATTTTATTTTCATATTGTTTATTTGATAACCTTCTAGGAAGTGTTATTTTTAATAATTTATTGTGTACACAAAATGGGCATAATATAAAAGCTTACCATCAGATATACGCAAGGGGTGCAACTTGTTTCTAAAAGAAATTTCTTCCAGAAATAAATTTCTGTTAATTGAATTGCAGTTTTATAAATTCTCTCAGATTATATTTTATTGCAATAATTCTCATACCTATTACCTACAACATTGTTAGTCTCTCTAAACATCTACATGTTAACCAATTAAATCTAGAAGACAAGGAAGGATAATTAGATGATCAAACGAACTTACCTCAAGTGAAGTTCGATCTTAATTATCCTTCCTTGTCGGAGAGATTTAAGGTCCCTCCCTGCCCTAGAGTAGACAATACTAGGATGCTAGTATTAAAACCCCTAATACCAATGTTGTAGGATGTAGGTTGCCTTTTTTTATTCTCTAAAATGAATGAGGCTTGGACCGTGCAATGGCGCCGAGGTGGGAGACTACCTAGCTGTCTCTTTTTCTCTTATGGCGCTAAACTACGTGCGAGTGGGTCAAACGTAGACGAGGACTACTACATGTTAACCAATTAAATCTCTCCGACAAGGAAGGATAATTAAGATCGAACTTCACTTGAGGTAAGTTCGTTTGATCATCTAATTATAGTCTATGAGCTAAGCCGCGGACAGACAGACAGACAAACAGATGGACATGGCGAAACTATAAGGGTTCCTTGTTGACTACGGAACCCTAAAAAGGTGGACCTACCTACATATCAGAGAGAAATTTTCAATTTTCTCCGCGGTTCTGACTTGTGATCCGACTTGGAAGAAATGAAATATTGGAGGCCCGACTCTGGGTCCTGACCCATGTCAAATCAGCATTCGCAGGATCGCAGGTATGCCTCGATTATTTACGACGATAGCAGTTATGTGAATTTTTATCGGCTCAATAAATCTTTATTAGTGAAGTTAAATAAATTTTCTGGTGACATATAGTAAAGTCTGGATGTTTTATGAAGTGACAAGAATTTTTTTGATTTCCCTTAATAGCGGGATACAGTTCACACTAATCTTTGTCCGCGTCAAGGAACAAATACAAGGAAATGAAGTGATCTTTGATTAGTTGTTACTAGTTGATCGGTATGAATTTATCTATCTAGCCGTCTTTTTGGCAGTTCCGTAGTTAGAAACGCATCCCCATTCCTGTAGCAAGCTCTCTTCCTGTACTTCAGAAAAGAAAAGTCATACTCCACCCACATACTGGACCCGAGTCCGGATTGATGGAGGTTGTGGGGTTAGCGCCTATTTAGTTTCTGAAGTTTTCAAGCCTCCTTTGAGACTTCTGACATGGCTTTACGAATGTCCTCTATAATATCAATGAAACGGTCCTCTATGAAACGGTCGGGATAAAAGTCAGTAATGGTCCAACCCATCCAAATTATGACCATGTCTGTATATAGGTAGTGCAATAACGACGCGACCATTTTATGCAAAAAAAATATCCGTGTGTCAGGATCGGACGCGACTTGCATGGGTAAAAGTCCTCTTCGCCCCAATAATTAAGTCACTCTATCTATCGTAGATAGGGATAGTTCATTAAAAAGCAAAAATGCGGATTTAGCTAAAAGCGTGAAATAAATAATTGAACTCGAAGGAATGTGAAAATGAATTGTTTTTAGTTTTTAATTTATTTGAACGGTTAAATAAAATCGTGTTATTGGATATCACCCGAATTCAGATCTCCACAAATGGAAAAGAGGTTAGGATTAAACTTTTTGAAATGGATTACAAAATACCAATTCACTAGCACGTCTAATCGGACCGTATAATTCTTATCTTTATTATTAATGACTTACTCGATTTACTACTAACATAGGTTTAATAGGTTTAATAATGTGAACGCTAGGTTATTATACCTTAATATAATAGCACTTGAAGATTTTGTCTTGATGTTGATCGATTGAGGTATCGAATTCATGGAATAGACACCGAAATCATTTTCTTGATTTTATAATTAATATACTCCGTATAATGTCAGTGAAGAAATGAGTACCTAGATTCCTTTATCAAAGATCTTATCTGTGGTACTCTCTTGTTATCTTCTGTAGATTTCTGTAATGCTCCTAGACACCAAAACTAAGGGTTTGTAAGACAGTAAGGTTATAAGCGTAACTCCGGTACAGTCAGCTATTTGACGGAATAGACTGCATTATGGCGGTAATACACTACATCTGGCAAATAGCCGCATTCTCCTGTCATGAATATTACATGAACCATCCATAGGATGGGACCACTTCATCACGACAGAGCGTTGCGAGATGGTATGCGAGCTACGGGATATTAAAATGTTATAAAATTGGTCCTTTTATGAATGGCATTAGAAATATTGTATAATATAGTACTTTCACTGATTAAAAAAACTGGATAATCCGAGTTAAAAATTAAATCACGTTTAAAAAAGCATATGTATTTCATAAGTCCGCTTTTATATTTAAAACCAATAGAGCTGCAGTCTCGGATCCATATGTCATCACTGGCAACACACACTGGTCAAAGACTTTAGTCTTGAGGGACTGCGGTATTTTGGACGTAAAGATATTGCGAAGCTTCCCGAACGCTGCCCAGCCGAGTTGGATTCGACGATTGATCTCTTTCTCGAAGTTGGACCTACCTAACTGGACTGTTTGTCCCAGGTATACATATTCGTCAACAACTTCGAGTGTAGAGTCTCCAACCTTCAGAGGAGTGGGTGTAACACGGACGTTTGACATGATTTTCGTCTTATCCATGTTCATTTTAAGACCCACTTGTTGGGAGACTACTAAGTCCTTCGAGCATTGCGCCTAGGTCTTCCAAGGTCTCAGCCATGATCACGATATCGTCAGCAAATCGAAGGTGAGTGATGTACTCGCCATTGATGTTAATGCCGAGTCCTCTCCAGTCCAGAAGCTTGAAAACGTCTTCCAGTGTAGCGGTGAACAGTTTCGGAGATATAACGTCTCCCTGTCTCACCCCACGCTGCAGCCGGATAGGTTTCGAATTCTGATCCTGGAGGTGGACCGACATAGTGGCGTTTTCATACAAGCACTTTAACACTTCGATGTATCGATAATCAATTTGGCACCGTTGGAGAGACTGCAACACAGCCCAGGTCTCGATCGAATCAAAGGCTTTCTCATAGTCCACAAACGCCAAGCATAGTGGCCGATTATACTCTTCGGTCTTCTGTATAATCTGCCGCAGCGTATGTATGTGGTCTATGGTACTGAAGCCTTTTCGGAAACCGGCTTGTTCGGGAGGCTGGAAGTCGTCAAACCTGCGTGCGAGACGATTCGTAATGACTCTCGAAAACAGCTTGTAGACATGGCTCAGTAGTGAGATGGGTCTGTAATTCTTCAGCAGAGACTTATCACCCTTCTTGAAGAAGAGCACCACCACACTCCTGTGCCATGCTGTAGGCGTTCGTCCCTCGAGCATGACGGAATTAAATAGCTTCTGAAGAGCTATAAGTACCGGTTCTCCACCTGCTTAAGTGGCTCGCTAGACTTAAGTGGCAGTGGGCAGGGCACATAGCTCGTAGAACAGATGGCCGTTGGGGCAGTAAAGTTCTCGAATGGCGACCGCGCACCGGAAGGCGCAGTGTGGGCAGGCCCCCGACTCGGTGGACCGACGACCTGGTAAAGGTTGCAGGAAGCCGCTGGATGCGAGCCGCACAGGACCGGTCGGTGTGGAAATCCTTGGGGGAGGCCTTTGTCCAGCAGTGGACGTCTTTCGGCTGATAGATAGATAGAGCTGCAGTATATTAAATGTGAATTTAATTTAATTAAGAGTTATATAATCCGATAAGGTAAAAATGGTAGATAATTGAAAGTCTCTGCTTATAAATAAATAATCATCAACATCATCAGCCGAAATATGTCCACTGTTGGACAAAGGTTTCCCCCAAGGATTTCCAAATTAATGATATTACCATGGAATAAGAACAGCTAATTCCACAGAAGTATTATTTGTGTTATGGTTTAACTTTCTTATTGTAACCAAGGGTACTTTGTTAGTTTGTATAGGGCGCCTTATTGACTCTCTGAATATGCATGTTACATACTAGGCCTTGTCAGCTTTACATAAGCTTAGCAGCTTCCTTGCTGCTACATTTCCTACATTTTGGATAGAACCTCGGCTTAGTTTAATCCACTTTGAAGCTTAGGACAATGATAACAAGTTTTACAAATCTGGGGTGCGGTGGCGCTGGGCTTTATGTAAAATTATTGAAATTTAACGAAAACATCGAATAACAAGGTACTTGGTAAAAAGCTTAGGTTCTTCAACATTGGCTATGTACCAATGCAAAGTACGATCATTTGAATTTTGAAAAATGTTGCAAAAAACATAAGAAAGTATTATACAAAAAATGGAGTGGTTAAAATTTGTTTGGTAGTTACTTACGTTTTAAAGCACAGTATAATCAGCTCTCTTTAAAAATTCAGTACAGTAAGCAGGAAATGAAATCTTTCATGCATATGACCAAGCCCAGGCGGGCAGGTGAGTATTAAAAAAAGGTAATTTTTCGCCGCAACCTCATAAATAACACGACATTCATCTTCTTGACACTTGAATAACACGGCCGCGGCGGGTGGCCATTAGCCTTTGAACGAAACAAAGAACGCAGTGGACTTGATACACTTGATACTAGGACCAAATGGGGTAAAGGCCACAACGGAATTTGTATGTCGTATCCCTGTGATAAATACTGGATTAGTAATTATGAATTCTAAAAGGGTCACAGGAAATTAACAGCCCTTGTTGAAATGAGGAATTTTAATTGATTCAGTTTGATTTGTGGAGTTTTTGGGCTCGTTGTTTATTCTCACCTTCGTTAACAGTGTCAGTTTTTTTTTGAGAAATAGTCGTGAAACTCTAAATGTTGATAAGATGGCTGGAGCAGTAACGCACACAAGTTCCTCATATAAGGTGACAAAATAATCCTATGTTCAATAAGAAGCAAAAAGTATTTTAGTTAAAAACTGTATTATTTAATCAGTATTTTTGTAAACCACAAACAAAAATCAGGGATTCGTTTCGCTTCGAAGCAAGGGATTTTCTTTCTTGATGAGAGTCATGATTTTTGTGTTATGCAGACAATTCAGTATTTTCTTATCACGCACGCTTTTTGCAGCCTCCCTATTTAATGGTGTGGAAACAGTGATAAATTGCAGGCTAATGTTCTTTTTTACCCAAACAGGCCTATTCTGAAGAAAAGACAGTATTTTATTTTTCAGTTTAGGACGTTGAAGTACTATATTGAAAATACCCTTTTAACCTTATAGGTTCTAAGTATGTATTTTTAAAATAATTTAACAATTTTTGAAATATCAAAAATTATCAGGTCGATTGTTCACACTGAATGTACAGGATTTCCAAATTACAATTATTTTGCTGGCTTCAGTGAACCAAGAATCTTAGCATCTGATACCAATGATGCTTGTTTCTCCTGTCTTACACCGCTTGATGAGAACTGCCTCTCTGAAGGCCGTTCATCCTACTTCATTTCGTTATTTCCTGGTCATCAGAATTCATGCAAAAATAATTTGATACCTTACTAGTTATCGTTTGTCACCGAAGCAAACACTTTGTCACTGCTAAAATGAACAAAAGGCGCGGTACAGTAATCTCAGTAAAATACACCCACCGTGGCGTTTATAAATTAAACATAACCGCTAAATCGTGTGACGGCGGCCATCTTTGGTTCCATAACATTGGATTTACGGCGCACGCACACTGCAGATATCTCAGACTGTAGAGGGCTGTAGAACTAGTAGCTACTATATAAAAATCTATGTATATTTTTTGTTTTTGGGATTTCATGTTTGAAGTCCGTATTTTCAATTCATCCATCTATGCCAAGCCATAAAGTCAAAGATTTATATTTATTTATAAAAAATACTACGATTTGTACTATTTTTACAACAAGAATCTAGAAGAAACTTCCTTTTTAGTAAAAAATACCTATTCACAATGGAATATTTACAGGGCGAGTATCTATTACGTAATATAGTTTTTTTACAGCATGTACTACTATAAACTTAAACATTTGAATCATAAAATATACACATAAGCGTCGTTTTGCGTCGTAACAGTGACAAAACAATTGTCGCTTCAGGTCGTAGTCTGCCTTTTATACGTATATTCCAAAGGCGCTGTGTAGCTATCATAAAAATCTATATTCAAATACGTCGACTCTAAACACTCATACGCTCCTGGTTTTTATGGCAGGGGTATTTTTCAACGCTCGCTCCAATATTAAAACGGGAATCCCGCGCGGACGTGGTACCAATTGTGCCATATTTTCACAAGCCCACTTTTGAATATTCTATTCATGTTGAAAGGCTTCTGGTTGATAGCTTGTCATTTTAAATCAAATAAAAAATTGGGAGATAGTGTTCTTGGTCCTTGCATTACGAAAATGGGGCAGAAAAACTGGGTACATGGTCCTAGTATTTGGTACTAGCAATTAGCGGGCGCTTAAAGAGAGCTTCCCGTGCTTTTATCATTTGGGTTCGGTGTTTTACGCATCACTAAAGACATAAGAATAAAACTGATGGTGTTTTTTGTTTATTGTCGGACGTGTCATGTTGTACGACAGTTTCGTATCTTTTCCCTTTTGATTTGATCTAACGCTGTCGTCGAACATACGTGGAGACGTGTTGAGAAGTCTTGTAAGAGTGAAAAGCTCCAATCATGTCATTGTTTAGTATATTATTTCTTCTTGCGTATTCTTCTTCTACATACCTGTACTACCGATATGAGAACACGTATAGTGATTCCTTAACTAAAGAGGTCGATAAGAAGAGAGTGAATAGCCATTATTTAGGTTTATATGTTCCATTTATCATTTACTCAAACACGCAAAAAACTTCTATGTATTAATTAACTAAAATATAGTTGATTTGTGTTAAAGTATTAATAATAATTTGAGCGGCTTCATCAAAGCAGCCGCTTTCGTTACAAAATTATCCATTTAAATGGGTACCTAGGTAGTTACTATTAGGCCCTTTCAGGCCTAATCCCAAGTGGCATACTGGCATCTGCTAAGGTAAATATACCTTCCCCAATGAATCTATTTTGCCCAGTATTGAATACCACATAATGCCGGCTCATTCCATCTAATTAGCACACTGAGTAATTGCGACGCGTCTCAGATTATTCCTGACTAAGATTAAATTGTTGACGGGTCTCGGTAATTTATTTCAATTAATCCGAAGACGGTGGGGCTCCGACAGATTCACTGAATCATTTTTCTTGAGCCAGCATAGAGGAGACGTTGACAAATTAGCTTATTATTCGTCCAGTTCGCTGTATGACACTGAAAATGGACCTTTAATAAAAGGAAAAGTAAAAGTGCTACTGAAAAAATCTTTAGCGCTGCCCAAAAACGTTTTAAGTACGTGTCAAGTTCACGTTTTCTCGAAATAGTTGCTATCCATCGTAATCTTGTGAAAATTTCACAAAATATGTCTTATTTACTAACGGATATACTTGAACTTCGAAATGATAAAAAATAAGATCCATATGATAAACGTGTTTTTGTTAGTTTTTCGCAAAATGGCCACAAATGTTCGTATTTTTTTTTAATAATAATAGTCCAAATTCTAAAGTGAAACGGCAACTTTTTTAAAGTCGGTCAAGTTTCAGGCAGTGGTTAGCCATTAACCTTACGATCACTTCTATCTGGATATGGCACCCATGTGTGGAGTATGGCCTATCTCACCTGAAGGATGGGAAGAAACCCGTGCCCCTGCAATGGTGACGATATGGGTTGCTAACGTAAATTTTTCCAGGGTTTTCAAGTGGAGAAAAATGAGATCGTTATGTCCGGCGCAGGGATATGGTAGAAGAGGCCGTTAATTTATTTCACTGATGTAAAAAAATATTTATTTTTGTGCTGAAAAAATGGACTTGCCTGTTATATTTTTTTATTGCTGTAAGATTAGTTTTATTCTATATAATTCAAAGTTTTTAATATTTGGAACTTATAAGCCTGCCTATTTGTTAAGTGTTTTCGATACGAGAAGCAACAGATTTTACACAATCTCTTTTGCACTTCAATACTCTTTTTTACTAGTTTAATTGAAAGTGATTGGTTCATAGCGGAAAGATAGGGATGGAGGGTGTTTAGGTTCACACCTACGTTTATAATTCGTCGACTTTTCGATTTCCTTAGACTATCAATGGTTATGTCATAAATAAAACTGCTAGAAAATTTATTTAGTTTTCTTTTCAAATTTTCAGTTATCCACTCCTTTTCTGTATTATAAGTGGACGCTTCTAACTTTATGAGACAGTTTGTTTTCATGACTGTATGGAATTAAATTGTAGAAAGGCCCATAAGTTCGAAACTGAAACTCTATGCAGACGAGGTTCAAGGCAATTGGTAATTTATAATATAAATAAATAAAAAAAACTTGTGAATGTAAATAAAGAAACAGGTAGCCTGAAACCTTTTTTTCTACTGAAAACTAACCTAGTCCCTCATTTACGTAGTGTACCGCATTAGTTCAGTGATGGTATTTAAATCAACAAAATATTTTTTTTATTTAAAGTATCATTATCATCCAAATAGTCTTATTACAGGAGCACACTTATTAAAATTGTTTTGCATAGATTAGACGGAACAAAAATGCTTAAATATCTACCTACATCTAGTACAACGCTGTGAGGATAAAACAAAAATATGTCTTGACAAAGCATTCACAATCCTCTTTCGCATGCTAGGACACCAATAAACGAGCTTTTATAGGCTTCACGTGACGCTGAATTCGATAGCTGATATTTTTGCTGTCAGGGAAATATACGGATTGCTCTCTATCAATCAGTCTATATTGGGCAATACTCGGTTGTGTTGTTTTTTTATTCTTTTTTTCAAACAAATCAATACGTGGGATGATAAAGTTGTCGTACGCAAAGGATTAAGCAAAGCGCACATACACACCTGTTTTGTCATACAGAGTAACATTTCCTAAGAGAATGTATTCCAAGTAGACATCATATTCAGAGAAACTTACGATAATTTAATCGATTTCTAAAGATCAAAACCTTTTTTCAGATCAGGTTCAGCACCCTTGTTTTCTCGCCTGTAGTTGGCCGTATCAGCGTCGTCGCCAGTTATGCATTAGGGGACAGGATTGTGCTAAAAGCCCAGGTAAACACGGTTTATTCTTGGGCACAGGTTATGAATTTCGTGTCGCCCCATGGTCAGGTCAGACAAGGGTAAAGGGTAAATGTTTCAGGCTGTGTGCTCGTCGTGACGATGCATAATGCATGAGCTACCCCTGGTCACCTGTCGTTGCAAACGTCGGTAGCCCAGAATAATACAGACCAGTGATTTTACAAATTTCTTTCTTTAAAATTTTTGCGAGGTAACATAAATTTTAAATACATCTATACACCTATACTTTTTGTAACATTTTTATAGCTATGCAAAAAGTTGCAGCACTTTAAAACATAATATGCTGTGATGTGACAATAAAATATAACAAAAGCTTAAATCATAATATAAACAACACTAAATTGTTATTATGATGCAACACAATTTTAATACCTTACTGTATAAATAAACGTAACCATATGTCATATTTAATATACCTAAAGTACATTTATTAGTAAACATAAATATTATGTAATATATACCATGCAAATACCATAAATACGTACATATAATATACCTACATATTTGGTCGTTGTGGTCTCCATGTCATTCCACCAAGACTGTCCCCTGATCACCGACCGTTTGTAAGCAAGTACCTTCTTCGGAACCTTTATTCTGAAACGCACAGACTGAGACCGCTCAATCTCGCAGGTGCTATACTGCTGTCTCGGCTGAAAACGGTTTTCGCTTCTACCTGCGGCTTGACGAAGGTTAGAACTAGGAAGCCTACTCTGAAACGGTCGATACACCAAAGTAACACGACTGTCTTTAGATTTCTATAAAATTGATAGTTGAATTGATGATAATTATAGTGACAGTGTTTTGTGGAATAGGTCCTAATAATGGTAGCAACCAATTAGCGGCTATCGAAATCAATATACAGGCTGACTCATATATGCAAGCAAACCTCTTAGCTAGTTATACAATATTACATTGAAACTGCAATAGCAAAAATAAATATTTGTTTATTTATACAAATCGATCAGATTGTGAGACAAGTTCGGATTATGAGAAGTTTTTTTTAAACTTTTACAAAGCTGTGGAACAAAAATTTTCAGTTACCTATAAATTCGGTCTTAAGAATAATAATCATAAATAAATATAATAATATTGCGGGACAAATCACACACGGTCATCTAGCTCCAAACTAGTATTCCCTGTATCTTGGGAACCAGAGACTGATATACATACACATATACATTTAAATACATACATATATAGATATGATACACCCAGGTACAGAGCAAACAAATCTGCTCGCCACAGAAATGTTTGCTCTGGGTGGAGATCGAACCCACGATTCTCGGATCAGTAGATTCAGTAGTCAGGATCACTAACCACTGTGCCACCGAGTCAGTCATAATCGCGGGTTCAAATCCTAGCCAAAGTATCTGAGTTTTAAGAAACTTACAATCAACCATGTGAGGAAAATACAGCCCGATTTTTAAAATAAACCTAAATCGAATCCTTACTATGTATTTGTTTCCTCGTCATATTAATCACTACTAATTCTAACATAGATTTTCAGTTAGCAGGTGTACTAAGCAGTTTCCTGTAAACTTCATACTATACATATTTGGTCATCAAGCCCTTATTTCCGCCAGGGAGCTAATTAACTATATTCACACGTTCACACGTTTCTGCAGTAATTATATGATGCAGGTATGTTCATTAAACATTGTACTGTAAATAACCTAAATGTCAGTGCTTTGTGCAGTAAATCGCATTGAAAGCGGAAATGTCTAATTACATTACGAGTCTTATATGTGCGAGAAGAGGTTAAGTAGCTTTTAGTAAGTAGTGGCGTTTTACCCTACTCTACCACCTAATTCTGCTGTTTGAGTTTCACCCTCTTGAAGACTGAAATCTATTTCCCGATAAAAAAAGCTGAGATGAGACATTAAAAGTGCGAGCTTTGTCTCTATTTGAAATAGTGCTTGCTAACATAATATTGTACAGTTGTATACAGGGTTACAGGAAAAGTCGTACGGAATATTAAAGGACGTTATTATTCAGGTCATTTCTGATGGATTTTGTCATGTAACATGGTGTCCGAAAATTAACCGTTATGGAGTTATTGAACTTTGAAGATTTTTATAAAAATCCTTTAGTTTTTTGCTTTTTTATCGTTTTTTGTGGGATTAGAGCTCCTAGGGTCCTTTTTTTTATGTATCTAGTTAGAAGACATCTCATTTAATAAAAATGATTAACAAAAACTGAACCTACTACTAACAGCTTAAAAAGACTGCTTAACAACGGTTAGACTTAAAGATTTTTCATAAAGTGTTTCTAACTTTGAAATGCTTTTTCAAAAAAAAATTGTATGGATCTTATTCTAGAAATAATTTTAAAAACTTTTTCGTCTCTTAAGCTATTCAAAAAGGTATAACACTTGCTATTAAATAGGCAAAATTTTGACCAAATACCAGTTAAGGTAGCAGAGGGTATATTTCAGTTTGAGGTTAAAATACGTAAATACGGAAGAATGGCCCTATCAAGTTGTTTGATTTTATGTCCATCCACACATTTAAACTGAATCTCCTTTATGACCCTTTTATTCTTTTTTTGGGGTAGCAAATCTGACGTTTATTTAATACAAATTGTGTGATTTTTCGAGTTGGCGGCGTTAGTTCTGGCTTTTCACTGTTTATTTTCTGTAAAAACGCAACTTGGCTTGGATTTTTTGGACTGTTTTATCTTCTACCTGTGTAACGTGGCTTGTGACTGAACTTTGATTTGTATTGTGAACATGGCAACATTTTCCAATGAGGAATATGCTGACATCCTAATGTGTTATGGATTTTGCGAAGGAGTGTCGTCTCGTGCACGCAATGAATACATTCTTCGGTATCCTACTCGCCGAGTACCTGATACTGGCGTATTTGACAGAGTTGACGACACTCCTTCGCAAAATCCATAACACATTAGGATGTCAGCATATTCCTCATTGGAAAATCTTGTCATGTTCACATTACAAATCAAAGTCCAGTCACAAGCCACGTCACACAGTTAAAAGATGAAACATCCAAGCCGAGTCGCATTTTTACAGAAAATAAAAATGAAAAGCCAGAACTAACGCCGCCAACTCGAAAAGTCACACAATTTGAAACAAAAAGAACATAAGGGTCAAAATGGAGATTCAGTCTAAATGTATGGATGGACATAATATCAAACAACTTGATAGGGCCATTCTTCCGTATTTACGTATTTTAACCTCAAACTGAAATATACCCTCTGCTACCTTAACTGGTATTTGGTCAAAATTTTGCCTATTTAATAGCAAGTGTCATACCTTTTTGAATAGCTTAAGATACATAGAAGTTTTTAAAATTATTTGCAGAATAAGTTCCATACTTTTTTTTTTGAAAAAGCGTTTCAAAGTTAGAATCACTTTATGAAAAATATTTGAAGTCTAACCGTTGTTAAGCAGTATTTTTAAGCTGTTAGTATCACAGTGTATTAAAAACCCTAATTTTGTAACATGCCGTTTTTATTGCAAAAATCAATAGTTTGGATCATTTTAAGCTCTACAGTAAAACTCCGGCATTGATACGACACGTAGTTAATTTTTTAAAAAATCTCAAAGTTGAGGTATATCCGGGTCACAAAAAAAATTAAAAAAAATATATATTAAAAAAGAACTAAGCTGCTTAGTTAAGTTTTGATTATTATATGTTATTACATATATAATACCAGATTTTTAAACAAAATTTTGTCTTCATACTTTAAAAAACTAATGAAATATAAATATTTTTGTCATTTTTCTTATTTACTTATTTTTTCCACAATAACACCGTATTAGATGATCATTTATAGACTAAAATATAGGCAAAATCTGCCTATATATATACTATTAAAAACATAATCTAATTCCGCGTTATATAGAAGTTATGCGGTATTTCTCAATTTTAGTCAGGGTTGCCACTTTCTTAAATCCGGATATCATTTAATATTACCCGGATCTTAAAAAATATTTATAAAAATATAATTAACTGACATCCTCGTGTTAATTCTCAAGGACCAAATTTTCATCATACTCATGATCCTGGGACGACGCATAGTCACTTATCATATTGTTTTCCTCGATAGGTTTCAGCAGACATACTGCGGCTGGTGGTAATGGCATCTTTTTTCTTTGGCTCTATGAAATAAATCAAACATCGCTGCTTCACGACTGAATTTTCTAGCATTGTGTTCCCTATCAAATCGCCAGTATTTGTTACGCAATTTCGCCGCTTGTTCAGATAACTGAATTTATCAGTGACAACATCATTTTAAAACATTTTAATCTGCTTTCGTATTTATTCTACACATTTGCAATTAGTAATTTCATCTAATTATGTACAAATTAAAAAAGCATAGGTGTATATGAGTCTCATAATTAGTGATCGGCGTAGGTAGTTATCTTTACATGGATATGCCTCATGTTTAATTAAAGTGGTTTTTTATTAGGAATTATTTTAGGAATTTATATTCCTCAGCTTTATGCACATATTGTATTGGTCACTAAAGCCATACCTTTCCCTCGCGGGTGAGGTGAGGACTGAGTAAGTGGTAAATGATAGTGATGGCTATTAGCAGTTAAGCGAATATAGGCTTAAAATAATTGATGTCTTAATAAAATACACCCTGACACTGCAAATATTTTTTAATAACTGAATAAAAATGATCAATTCTAATAAATAATCGACAACGCTGAACACGCTAAAAACAACCGTTTTCAACCATAACAACTACGATTTTGCTGTTTTTGTTTTTATGTTTGTACTAATTGTTGATTTTTTCAAAAAGTGCTGAATCAATTTAGATAAAATTTATATGGGACCACCTACGAAATATACCTACTAAACAAAAAAGAATCGTCAAAATCGATTCATGATTGGCGGACTAATTGCGTAACATACGTACAAAAAAACAACATACCGACGAATCGAGAACCTGCTCCTTTTTTGAAGTCGGTTAAATAAAAAAATGGCGAAGTAACATCTGAAAAAGCAAGTCTTACACGTTTTTGCTTATTATTTTTTGATAAATCTCGACCTGCGATATTTTTTTTGCAAAAATTGCAAATATCTCGGAAACGGTAAAAGATATCGAAAATCTAACAGAAATTTTGAAAAGCTTAACTTAAAACATATAATACATGAGACGCATATTGACTATGAAAAAAATGGCGAAACTCATCATTTTTTCAGTTTCCCATACAAATTCTTCATTACTATTGAGATTTAGTTAAATCTCGACCTCCGTTTATTTTAGAAAAGATTGCAAATATCTCGGCAGCGGTAAAATTTGTGTAGTACAATATGATGCATAAATTCAACTATAAATAAACTCCTATAAGTGTACAAAGGACCCAAAACTAACCATTTAACAACAAACATGTTTCAGTAATGATATTTGTCGCTATATCCTATAATGGTGTATACATAAAGTAGTATTGTATCAATAATATAATTACGTAACGATTAATATCAAATATAGAACAAATAAAAAAATCAAAACATTTAACTACTATTACCGGTTGAAGTGACAACCCTAGACCAAAAAAATCCGGATATAACTGTATTAGCTGATAACTTCTAGATAACGCGGAATTAGATTGTGTTTTTAATAGTGTACATAAAGGCAAATTTTGCCAATATTTTAGTCTATAAATAATCATCTAATACGGTGTTATTGTGGAAAAAATAAATAAATAAGAAAAATGACAAAAATATTTATATTTCATTAGTTTTCAAAGTATGAAGACAAAATTTTGTTTAAAAATCTGTTATTATATATGTAATTACATATAATAATCAAAACTCAAATAAGCAGCTTAGTTCTTTTTTAATATATTTTTTTATTATTTTTGTGACCGGGATATACGTCAACTTTGAGATTTTTTTTAAAATTAACTACATGTCGTATCAATGCCGGAGTTTTACTGTAGAGCTTAAAATGATCCAAACTATTGATTTTTGCAATAAAAACAGAATGTTACAAAATTAGGGTTTTTAACACACTGTGTAGTAGTAGGTTTAGTTTTTGTTAATCATTTTTATTAAATGTTTTCTAACTAGATACATAAAAAAAGGACCCTAGGAGCTCTAATCCCACAAAAAACGATAAAAATGCAAAAAACTAAAGGATTTTTATAAAAATCTTCAAAGTTCAATAACTCCATAACGGTTAATTTTCGGACACCATGTTACATGACAAAATCCATCAGAAATGACCTGAATAATAACATCCTTTAATATTCCGTACGACTTTTCCAGTAACCCTGTATATGCATTTCGCTACGATCAGTATATCACTTTATTAGGATTCTCATCTATAATGTATTATTATTATACTTAACTACGACGAAAAATCCACAAAATAACACGTTGAACGGATATCCCGACCTCAGTACTTCAAAATTATCAAAGCATTAAACACTGGAATTTAAAGTAAACAATGGTACATAATACCAGTAGGTACTAAATGCCACAGCAACACGGACACAGACAGATATTAATAATTCAGTTCGGACCTCGGCCCTAGCACCAACGCCAGCTTTTTGTGAAGCTTTGCATAACTCGGTTCCACTTCAAATTGTATGCTTTTGCTACATAAATCTGTGAAATCTGCTCGTCTGAGAATACCAGATAAGTATACAATGCATGGTCATTACGTCCGTAGTTTTTTGCATTGCAAAATAAGATCAAATTACATCAAATTTGTATTTGAGGATGTTATCAATGCAAGTAACT
The DNA here is from genome assembly GCA_958295455.1 of Coleophora deauratella. Taxonomy (NCBI): domain Eukaryota; kingdom Metazoa; phylum Arthropoda; class Insecta; order Lepidoptera; family Coleophoridae; genus Coleophora; species Coleophora deauratella. The sequence goes on from OY282393.1 coordinate 6,427,443, forward strand.
TATTAATATGTATGAGGTACAATTATATATCGTTCCGGTTAACGAGGAATTCTAAACAGATGGAAAATAACAATAATTACACTACAGGATTTTTTTTGCCGTACACTCGCATCACAGCATATCGGTTCCGGCATAAAATTTAAATGTAATCTTTCCATATTCAATTTTTCATACATACCACAGTAACGTACAAACTCTAAAACCAGATTTATATTCCATAATGAATGTTTAAACAAAATGACATATTGTATTTTTTTGAAGAGTAACTTTACAACAAATGTTTGTCATACAAACTTAATAGGTATATCTCTAAATCGATCTAAGAAACGTATGCTTCAGTTTTATAGTGTAAAGTTTCTCAATTAAAACGTTTAGGCTTATACGTCATCTATAAATCAGCCACGATACTATATTAATCGGTATAGATTTTTAGGTAAAATTGGCTACATCACTCACATAAAAGCACTATAATGAGGCTTTAATCCATAATTGCAGTTGCAAAGGTCGAGATTGGTCTTGTTTTGGTTCTGCAAAAATGACATGTTACAAAGGTATAGAATTTCCAAGTGATAGGAATTTCGCATTACATACGAGTAGACAAAAGGTACAGGTAAGGTAGATAAAAAGAGTGTTAGTACTAATCAGTAATGAACGACTCATCATTACGTCCAAAAAGTCATTAACACAAAGAAAGTGTACGATGTTACCTATTTCAAGTAAATACCTATTTTTGATTTGATTTTATTTAAAATAGAAGAATAAAGTCATTCGATGCCACGTCTTCAAATATCTAATAAGTACCGATCAGTAATGATGAGGTGGGAACGGAAAACACTTTTGATCTTTCTAATTATAGACAAGCCGAGTGAATTCAGCACAAATCCTATTCAGTCCGGTAATCCTTACGTTCCCTACTGTAGCCGTCATGGCCAGGGTGCGATGACCCCTCACCCTGCGAACCCTGTGGCACATGTGTCCCATTAGATATCACAGTTACTGTCGTATTTCCCACGGTCCATCTATTCGGTATTTTCACAAGTACAATAAAACACGGAACTAACCGGCACTTGTATGTAGGTAGAAGCTGCTTTAGACCACTTGTTTAGTTACTGCACATTCTCAAATAATAATTTTGTAATTCATAGGTCTTATTTGTTTAGTCATAAGGCGATACTTTTGCAAAATTTGTGCAGCCATTCCATGGCTTCGTATTTGTTGCTTCAATAAAATAGCTTCATACTATGATTTTCCAGCATCTCGCTGTGATTGTAGATATCCTATTAAAAGTATATACTATACTTTTAATAGGAGGAACACTGAAATTTGTTTTTGATTGCAGTCACAGTATCGAAGATTGATCTAGATCGACTGCTTAATTAAACCCAAACACAATAGCGGTGTCAAAAATGCCACTCACATATAGTTACGTAAATTTTTCGAAATAATCCGTAAAACTTGTTTCTTGTTGTACCGCGCCAGGTGCTCTATTTCTCATTTATTACAAAAAGAAATTTTATTGAATTTCCCCTTACCCCATTTGTTTCATTGTCATAGTATCGATATTTCCAGAAACTTATAATTTTAATTTAAAGAGCAAGAAAACAAAATTGGTAGTTGTATGTTTTATTAAGCTGCAATTTACAACTCTTAACAGTACAGTTATTAAATACAGTTTCTCTGAAACTTATTCTTTCATTCTACAAATATACATTTAAAATAACTGCGACAAATGCTAACGTTTCTTTATACTGTGACTTAGAACGTTTACAAATATGCTTGCACTTCTTTGAAGCACGTAATTACAATAAAACAATGAATACAACATGGGTTTACCAATAGAGTTATTATACGATATATATATATCAACAAAATCACTAATAATTTAGTAAAATATATCTGTAAAAATTTACTTACATGTACATGAATATTAAAAAGATCTTATTATAAGTACTTACAATTTTTACAATACAAGGTTGCATTATTTATCGTTTTGTGACATGTATGTATGTATGACCTGAAATCATGTGACTGACATTTTCATCAGCAGAGCAATCAGTCTTTACCTCACCGAAATCAGTAGAAGGATCAACTAAACCTGCATATGAGTAAAATCATTGAACAAAACACTGTCAGGACATTCAGGGGGCCTCAGAAAAGACCTGTTCGTCGTAGATTTAGATTTGAAAACTTTTTTTATACGTCCATTAGTTTCTTTGCGATCCCCTTTCGACATTTTCTTAAGAAATTTGCTCCAAAATTTTTGGTCATTCCACAATATTGTCGTCCTGGGATCACGTTGTTCCTTTAGGAAAGCGTATATGGAATTTTCTGGGCCGATGTCGACGAACACGTAAATTGTATTTCTCGCTTTTAACATTTCGCTCCGAATCTCCTTTATATTGACGTGACTGTAATGGGTCGTCAGGTAGTTCGGGGAAAATATGACGAGCGTTGTAAATATTTCGTCTTTAGGGGAGACCAGAACGTGGTTCTCCCTAATATTTGAATTGCTCAAGGAATTTGTACGTATTTCATCCTTCAAATGATGCCTTATTTCAGGTAATATTTCTTTTAAAATAAATTCTTCATCATTCTCTGTGTATTCCACTACAATGCTTCGCCTTTTATTGCCATTTGAATGCGAGAAATAGTACAAAATTTTCTTTACGTTTGAGAATATTTCTTTTCTTAAATCCTTATCAATGTAAACAATCAACAATATTATGAATATTATTGTGAATAATACCAAAATTATTACTGCCACTGCAGACCCTGTGGAACATAGTCCATTTATCCACAAAGGACAGTGTAAAATATCCAAATCTCGTATCTGCAACAAGAGACAAAACGTGTTCAAGTAGAAATTTTTCATCGTACGTAGAACATGTTGTTATAACAATATACATATGCTAAAATGTATGTATGCTAAAATAAACTAACCTTGGTTTTTAAAGAAATCTGAACGAAGTTGATTATATCGTTATCAGTGCAGCTACACTCAAATGCGTTGTGAGACATCCATACTTCTTGCAAAGGTTTCTTGATGAAATTTTGGATTTTAGTCACATCCATTACCTTTTCAAAGACCTTAAAAATAATATTAATAAATAAATTAGTATTGAGTACACAGAATATAGTTGAAGGGTTTCAATTGTTTAACTTGATTATAGTTATTACTTTGAATAGGTAACAATTCTGTAAAAAATTCGGCATGAATAATTTGCGCATAATTTTGTTTTGTTTTGTTAATTATCAGCATAATGTTTACTGGAATAATTCCAATTAAAAAGTTGCATGACGTTAAATTTACTTATAATTAAACTTCATTGGTTAACAATTTTTTAGTTCTATAATTTTGCAGCATCACGCTTTGGAGGGTAAATGTTTCTGCACAATAAGGTGTGTTTATTGTTTGTTATGACTTAGGTAAATAAATAACATATTTTTTATGTGATAAAATGAAACCCAAAAATAATTTAATCAAAAGTAACATATACCTACCCATGGATTTTTTATGGAATTATAACTAATGTCCAGGATATCATGTCCATTCATCCACCAATCTTCAAAGGAATGTCTAAATTTGTTGTGGCTCAAATTCAACAATCTCAAATTGTAAGTGTGTGCAAACGGAGAAATACTTTCAACTGTCATCGAATTATTCTCCAAGACATCATTTTGGAAACTGAGTTGATTGTACGCCAAAGATACAGACATTTTCTGTCTGTTGTTACTAAACATGTAAGAAGTTATCGTTTCCAGGTTATTGTGTTCCATATTTAAATGCAATAGACTTAACAATGGTGAAAATGTTGAGCTGTAAATAAATAAATTGTTTATTGTTACTTAAAAAAACGATACTTATAAAATTTTGATTATGCTAAAGATTTCAGAAAAAGCCTTACCCGGATACTTCTATTAGATAATTGTGATGCAAATCAAGTCGTTCCAGTCTTACTAACGATGAAAATATCTTCGGTTTCAAATTATTCAAATTGTTGTAACTCAAATCTAGCTCAAGTAAATTGATTTGATCATTGAATATTGTTTCTGGCAAACTAATGATGCTATTATAAGCTAGAGATATGTTTGTGATTTGTGGTGAATTCGCAAAAACATCGTACGGAATATTTTGCAGTCCGCATCGCTGAATGTAAATTTGTTTCAAGTTTGCTAAACCACCAAACAAACTTTTGGGAAGCTCTTTCAACTCAACGTTATTGTTTAGTATAATGACTGTTTGCAAGTCATCATTATTATTGAACAGACTTTGTGGCAGCGAAGAAAATTTGTTAGAAAAAAGTGTAAGTCTCTTCAATTTCTTAAGCGGTTTGAATATTGATGCGGGCAGTTCATTTAGCCCATTCGAACTAAGATCTAGCTCTTCTAATACGTCAACCCCGTTGAAAAAATCTTTAGAGAACCAAGTCACGTTACTTTGCCAAAGAGATAGTTTCCTCAAGTACGATAAATGGGCGAATAAATTTGCGGATATATTAGTCATGTGATTGTGACTTATTTCTAAAGTCTCTAGTCTTTCTAGTGGTTTAAATAGCTCCTCAGATAAGTATATACTATTAGAGCGTATGTTTAACCACGTCAGTGTATTTATATCCATAAAAAGATTATTCGGTAAATGAGTCATTCCATTCACTGACAGTAGTAACTTTGTCAAATTCTGCAATCCAGTAAAATGTTTCCTATCGAAATATCCAGATAAGTTCTTGGTATTCTGGAATGTCAGCGCTGTAGTTTTTGATACTCCTAATTTATCTAAAACTTCTTTGAAAGAAGTTGCTGGTAGTGGACAGTTTTTAAAACTGACCGAGTTGAATATATTTTTGTTGGCACATCTCGGCAACTTATTATAGTCGAGACTTGTTGAATTCAAGCACTGTATTATTATGTATGTGCTTGGCAATAAATTAATTTCAACGATGTGACCTGAAACAAAAAAAGTTTATTTGAATTCAACGTAGTTTGACTCGTGACATTGTCGAGATCTATGTCGATTGTATGACCCGAGGCTTTTGAGAGTAGCATCAAAATGCACTTACCGCCGATATTGCAATTGAGTTCCACTGCGGGCGCGCCTCCGCAAACGCAGTTAGGGTCGTCCGGACACGTGGGCCGGGCGGCGCCAATTACATGCAACGCAAGCGTTGCGGTCAGCACGCACATGAACCGCCGACCCATCGTCAGCTTCACATCCGTCTCCCCTCTCGCTAATACTATTCACTTCATAATCTCCCTCCTTTTTACTTTCGGTGGAGTCCCCATTACATTGTGCTGCTCGAGTGTCTCTATTGTCATCGTCTTATTACCTGCGAACAAAGAAATTTTCGGTTGATGTATGTTTACAAAGGGCCCGTGTATTTTCTTTCACACGTTCTATTGTATCATGAAAATGTGGATAAATACAAGGGCTTATTTGTAGGTGCCTGCATAGAAACTGACAATAAAATTTCGTGAGAAATTAATGTGTACGTAAACGTTAAAATTAGAAGAAGACAATTATCTGATAACTTTTTTATTACTTAATCTAGTAAGCTTGCTTTTTATCTTTATTAGTTATAGTATCATATTTAAATTTTTTACTTTATTAGTCGTAGTATTACAGTTTAAAATTTAATGAATTTTTAAATGCACCAATATTTCAATTAAGTTGAAACAAGAGTACAACAGATTAATTCGCTTTGTCTTTCTCTCATTGTAATCAGTGAACTGCATACGAGATTCCAGCGGACAATGCCAGAGACGGAATCAATTTCTACGTAAATAGGGTGTTAACAATAAAACCGCATTTTTCAATTCACAATTGGAAGTTTCTTGGCATTATTTCACGTGATGTTAATTTATGATGATGCCAAAAGATTAAAGCGGGCTTACAAAGATTAAGAATTTGATTTCACGCTGAAGTAAAACTCAGTTTTCAAATAATGTCAAAGTAAAATTATAAAGCTTGGACTCGATCTGTATACATTGCACCTTAAATACAATATAACTAGAACTACGATACTACTAGAACGTAACATTTTGTAACTAAAATTTGTTTGATTGATCCATGTTTTCTCTCACCAAAGACACTGTCAGTTAAAAAATTAAAAAATATATATGTTTATTTTATTTAAGTAGAAGCTTTACACATTCTTTTAAATCTTTTTTTACACTGAAGACAGTAACTTGTAAATTCAAGTCAACATTATCACCAACACAATAATACGTATGTTAAAATCACATCATATAGACCCGTGCCTCAGTAGTGGGGACGATATGGATTAACGTAATATGATCAAATGACATTGATCAAGCATCATTCACGTTATTATTGGCGCTTAACTAACAATTACAGTGGTACATTTTGTTGTAAAATAGTGTTTATTGGTACATAGTTTGTGATTTGCTGTTATGGTAAAACTTTTTACTACATAAATATTTTAATGTATGTTTTCCTAGAAAACTTGTATTTTTCTACTATTCTATGTAATGCAGAACAGGTGGATATTGTCACACGACCCACGTTCAGGATAAAAAAATAATTAAAATGAAATATCTGCAAAATGAAAAGAAACTCAGTCAGAAATAATTTAACTGCACTTAATTTAACAACTACTCTGATACCGTAACCGAAGTTAATATTATATTTTGAAGTAGTATTTTCTATGTAATCAGTAATTAAAGGCGATATTTTTGAAAACCCTCAGTCTGCAAAAAGGGTATTAACATAAATTGCAACGCTGCCGCTGCAAAATATAGTAAGTCTATCAGAACGATAGCCAGTTATTTCGATTCAACGAACGCGTTGTCGATATTATTTTACAATTACGATGCAATTATTTTGAGTTATTATCTAGCAGCGCGACGCACTCTGTGCATTTTGTGAAATGTAAATGCCAGAAGTATATTATGTAGTTGTAGATTGTTTTTGTTCGTAGTATCCTCAGTTTAGTTAGGCTAAAATGTCTAGTAGAATTTCCAGTATCGATGTTTTTTCGGAGTTGGAAATACTAAAATTGCACTAACTTCAATCTCATTATATCGTTCTTTTCTCTATCCACAGGTTGCCTGCTACAGAGGTGCCCAAATATAAGATGAAAATATATTGTTACAGTACTAGAAAATAATACCTACTAAATGTTCCATTTTCTGAGTTTTCTATTCAAAACAGGTTTTAATACTGTAGAGTGGAGAAATGAGTTCAGACCGGCGCAGCGTCACTGCGGTATGATTTACTTCTTACTAGCTTAGAATATCAATAAGCTTCATTGTGTTCCGGCTCATATAAAATATTGAAGAGGGAATATCGAAACATACCTTTGCATTGACTGAATCAAGTACGTGATATCGGAAAGTTTGGTTGTAAAAGAATCCTTAATACTTGTGTTACAATGTGGGTGGGTACGAAATACACTGAAGTATACGAGTCTTTATATGGAGAATGAAAATTTATTTTAGTACTAAAATTTAGTTGGTTAGAAATTTGATTTATCGACTTCCGCAAAACTGAAGGTTGAAATTCCAAAAAAAATAATACCTGTCAGGGAACAGCTTTAATTTTAATGTGATAAAGATGATGATCACCACCGATGGAACATTACTTACTTCAACATTAAATATGTGTACAATATTTTACTAGTATAGTTTTTCTTGTGATGAAAACATAGTGGTTACTCAGGATGACATTGAAACCACGGACCAAATTTTAACTGTGCTTTCTGCTCCTGAAACTGAACAACTTTCTCTAAGGAACTAATTCAATCAGAACAAAAGAAAATTTATATTCTCCATACAAATCGATGAACTGAGTAGCTAACTTTGTATGGAAAATACAAAATGATTTGCTCCAATTGAATTGGTTCCTTCTAGAAAGTTGTTCAGTGTCATAACTAAATTAAAATACCAACAAAACTAGCTAAAGTAAAATTTTGGTCCGTGATTTCAATTTTTGTATACTATTTGGCGATAACCACTCTACTGTTTTCATCCCGGCTGTCTGCTTACGTAATATTTTTTTTTTATAACGACGCGACGGGTAAAACTTCACAAATAATTGAAGATTTCAAGTGTAAAAGTGTATCTATAGGTGGCCCAACATCTCTAGAGAAAGTCTAGTTATTTAAGATCGTTCTCTTTACACATGGTGTAACCAAATAGGTAAAGAACCGGTAGATAAAATGTTCTCCACTCTTGAAAAGGAGCAACCTTTTTTCTACGAATTTGCGAGACCGGAGAACTTTGAGAAAGTTGTTTAGACTGATGAGCTCCAAGCTCCATTTAATATGTATTACACCTATTTTTGCATCACGTGCACTTAATAATATTTGCTTAGTTTTAAATTTTATAAGTTTAAAGAAAACAAGATGCTTCAGATCATTTTTCATTGCCCAGAAAATGCTGTTTATAATAACGGACAGTGGGTTGCTTGCGCTGGATCACGGATGCATCTGACGGTTTAGATAAACGAGCACTACATTCCAGCCTTCTATATTATCTAAACTAAAACTGGACCTGGGTTTCATAGAACCACAGCCATCAAGTAAACGAACATTTACAAATTAGATAATATATTATGATATTTTTTGTACACAATATAAACCCAAATAAAGCTAACTTTAATAAAGTTATACACTAGCAGCTATATCAGCTGATGCGTGTATTTCACTGCACTTATGTAGTTTTTGACAAGTATTTATTTAATTTATTTTTAAAACTATTCACGGATATGACTCTGGTAGTTTGTTCTACTGGTTCACTACGCAAAGTGGCAAGAAGTGGCGGCGTAGGTTTCTTGTACTTATAGAGAGCCATAGCTTCAGCGAAATATCACTCAAGTTCCTGACATTATATAGCCCATTCAGTATTTTGTAAGTCTCGATGAGATCATTAGGTTGCCTACGCTGTTCAAGAGTCGTAAAATTTAATTTCTTTAACCGTTTTGTTCATACTCCTTGTACAATTGCTGAATAATATTTTTAAAGCTCTTAAAGCCTTTCCGTAAAAGTTCACGATTAATTTTTGCTTTACGAAATGGTTGTGCTGCATCGATACGAGTATTACTTGATTTTGCAACAAAACCTGCTATGAAAAAAAAACGAATTAATAAAAAAGATTTTAATATATTTTTTCATTTTTCAAGATTTTTTAGATAGGTATTTACTTTCAATTTTCGTCAAATAGTGAATTTATATTTTATCAAAGCCGTCTTAAACTATTATTCACACCAGGGAAACTTTTCTATTTCTGTGCTATATCTACAAAAAAACGGTGGCTACGAAAAAGGTAAGATTATTTTGTTAAAACACAACAAGTTAGCTATAGAAATAAAATAAAATACTACAAAAGATGTGTACTTGAACTAATTTATTTATTTAAATAATAACCAGCTATTTTAATAAGCACATATTATCACCATTTGTATTCCACTATGTAAGTATTTAAAAATCTATTTATCACTGGTAAAAATGACAAGTATTAAGTTATTAAGAAATCACATTTAACGCACATACATAGGTTTAAAGTAAATAAAAATTAAGCAACACTGCCAATAATACTCATCTTTTATGATATTCGGCGACAAGTACACTTTGCAGAGCCTGAACCAGCAAGAAACGTCGGTTTGGCCACCTGGCCTTTTTATACCGTCGAGTAAACAAGTATGACATAAGGTGGCGTGTTGCGATCGTCACGCCACCAACTACGAATTTTTAATTACAATTGCTTTTCAAAAATATTAAAAGCTAAAGTTAAAATTCCATTCCTTAATTGATAATTAAAGATTTGATTTCTAAGATAATTTGATGTAAACCAATATTTTTATTACATATTTTATCTGATCATGCGTTTTACACGTGATCAATATCTTATTATATTTTACATTTTGATAAATCCGTTCAATATTTATTTTATACATTTAATAGGCAATTTACAATTAAATACCAAAATTAAATGCAATTAATCATATTTATCTACATTTTCCACTGGTAGGTCTAACATCTCGTCCATCCTGACCATTATTTGCGTCCCTGCAAATAGAAAGAACAAATTAAATACTTATATTCATACACAGGAAAACAAACAAACAACTTGAAGAGTTATCAATCATCATAGACAATAAGAATGATGGCCCAAAGATCAATTGCTATCCTTAAAAAGTAGAATTATTCAGTCACCACTTAATTTGATGGTCCAGTATCAATCATTACCCTATTGGGTAATGGCCCAAAATAAAGATTAATCAATCGTTGCCTTACAGCAACGGCCCATAACAATCATCACTTTAATAGTGATGGCCCAATAAAAGTATTTAATTAAAATTATTACCATTTTAACCTTCTAAAAGATCTATTAGCTCCTCAGTACTATCAACGCTGCTATCATCTGAATCGCTCTCAGTTTCCGTATCATTATGAAATTTCCTTAAGACATCATTTGCTACAATAGCGCTAAACTTTTTATATCCTTTTAATCCTTTCAAAGCAGTTATTATGTATCTATCATTACCCAGACATTTAGTTATTTTGTAGGGGCCACTAAACTTCTCTTTCAATTTCCTTCTTGCGTCCTTTGAAGCGGCCTCTGATTTCTTCCATAAAACTAGATCATTAATTTTATATTTTGTTGGCTTCCTTCGTTTGGCATCAAATCGTTTTTTCATGGCTTTTGCAGTTTTAGTTATGTTTTGTTTCGCTATTTCCGTATTCTCTTGTGCCGTCTGTTCATCGTCTAAGATATTATTTGACATGCCTTGGAACAGCCCTCGCGAGGCTTTAAACATAAGTCTATACGCTGGAAAACCAGTAGTAGCATTTACGCTATTGTTGATTCCCCAAACTACTTGCCCTAAACATAGGTCCCAGTCTTTCTCATCTTTTGTGCTTTTATTAATGGCTTCTATCAGAGTCCTATTGTATCTTTCGACTTGGCCATTCGATCGCGGCGAGGCTACTGCATTCATCACGTGTTTTATTTGATGGGTCGTACAAAAGTCCTTGAATGTCTTACTTGTGAATGCAGTGCCGCGATCGGAGACTATTCGTTTAGGATACCCAAACAGATTGAAGATTTCTAGCAATTTTTCTATAGCTTCTGCTGATTTTGTAGTTCGGCAAGGCTTTGCCCACACAAACTTTGTAAAGGAATCCACGACCACAAAAAGGTACGAAAATCCCTTTTGACTTTTACAAAACGGTCCTACGTGGTCTATATGTAACGTATGCAGAGGCTCATCGACTTTTTCAATTGGATGTAACTCACCCTCGAGTTTTCCATATTGCCCTCTTTTGTACGCGCAATCTAAACAGCTATTAACATATTTCCTAATGAACCTTGACATCTTTGGGAACCAACAACTTTCCTTTATGAGCGTTTCACACTTTTTGAGACCTAGATGTCCAACGTCATCATGGAATTTCCGCATGACATTCCACCTGCCATATTTTGGTATGACCAGTCGCAATTGATTATTCGTGCATTTACGGTATATTTTATTATCTTTAAGCGTGTAATTATTCGTGATATCCGGGTCAGAATCGTTACGGTCTAGTTTATCCCTGATGGTTTGCAATTGGGAATCTTGATTTTGCATGCAAACTATCCAATCTGTAAGGTCAAGTACTAGAACTTCAGCAACGGTATCATTATACTCTGAAACTGGAGCGCGACTTAAAGCATCTACATGTTGGTGGGTTTTGCCTGGTCGGTGAACTACAGTGAATGTATATTCTTGGATACTGAGCCACCATCGGGCAATTCTATGTAAAAGGTCGCGTTTTTGAAACGTCTCCCTAACAGCAGTACAGTCAGTAACTACTTTGAACTCGATTCCCGCCAAGTATATTCTAAACCTTTTCAGAGATTCTACTACAGCGAGAGTTTCTAATTCGTAAGAGTGGTAAACAGATTCTTCTTTTGAAGTTTTGCGGCTAAAATAAGCAACTGGTTTCATTGACTCATCACTCTTCTGTAGTAAAATCCCTGCTATTCCCTTACTAGAGGCGTCTGTATGAACTTCTGTCTCCGCTGTGTGATTGTATAAAGCTAAAACAGGTCTAGTAGTCAAGATCCTTTTCAAATCATTAAACGCATTCTGTTGAGCCTGTGCCCATATCCACGGTTCATCCTTTTTCAGTAATCGGTACAAATCGTAAGCTATAATAGCATATCCCTTCACGAATTTCCTAAAATATCCTGTCAATCCGAGAAACATGCGTAGTTCATGGACATTAGTTGGCTGTCTGAACTTCGTAACTGACTCGATTTTCTTTTCACCAGGGCGTATCCCGTCCTTACTAATATCGTAACCCAGATACTGTATTTCAAGTTGTAAGAATTTACATTTTCCCAAGTTAAGTGTTAACTTTGCGTCACGGATAATATCTAAGACTACTTTCAGTGTGTCTAATGCTTCAGTTTCATTAGTGGATGCGATTAGTAAATCGTCCATGTACGGTAAGACATTATCAAATCTAAGCGACCCTAATATTTTATCCATCAGGCGTTGATATACACTGGGAGAATTGGCCAACCCGAACGGCATCCTCAAAAACTCATAGTGTCCCTCTGGAGTTATGAAGCCTGTTTTGGGAATAGATTCTTCATGAAGGGGTATTTGGTAAAATCCTTGAGACATATCAAGGCTAGTGAAAACATTTTTGCCCCCTAACTTCTCAATTTGTTCCTCTATGATAGGCAAGGGATATTTGTCTTTAATAGTGATACTATTTAATTTACGGAAATCGACACAAAGTCGATAGTCCCCATCCTTTTTCTTGACTAATATAATAGGGCTGGAATACGGGGAGTTTGACTCACGTATAATATTGTTCTCCATAAGATCTTTTACCTTTTCTCGAACTACAGTCTTTTCTGGTAATGACATTCTGTACGGGCGGTAACACACGGGTTTGTCGGAATTTAACTTTATTTCCATCTTTATTTTATTAGTACAACCAAGCTCCTCTGTATTAGATGAAAAACAATCTGAATACTCTAGCAACAAGTCGATAAGTTTCTGTTTTACACAGGGATCCCTAGTGTCGCATTGGATATCTTTAACATCAATAGAGAGGACTGACTTGTCAATTGATGACGTGGATACGGGACAACTGGACTGCTTGGGAATTATCTCATCACACTGTTCACCTCTTGCGAGAAGGTCTCCTTTCTCAAGGAGTAATGGGAAACAAGAATTATTGCACACTTCCAGTATTCCTGACTGATCTGATAATACAGTTGATGGGATTGAATAATTTCTAACCTCACTATGACAGGATCGACTTTCCATGAGCACGTTATTTTTTTGGGTGTTATTTTCTATGTCTACCTTCACGAACATTTTAGTTAACGGCGCTACTACGATATCTTCAGAGCAATTAATTTTTACACGATCAGAGCTATGTACATCCTCAATACATAAAATATCAGGTAAGGACTCTTGTTTATTTTCTTGAATCGTTAAGGAAGTACCGCTGATTATGAATTGAATTCTAGGATCGTTTATAATCGGTTGCCCCAAAATTACTTGCATGCGTTGCATTTCAAAATTAACAACAATCAGAGTAGTGTCAAAGTGAATGTCATCAATTGATATGTGCACCCTGTGTGATGTTTGAGCCTGCACTAAACTTCCCCCAAATCCCCGTATTAGCATATCACAAGGGAGAGCAGGTGATTCTAGTTTTTGAGAAATTTCTGGACTGGCAACATTGATCTTTGCGCCTGAATCAAAATATGCAATTACATCAATTCCATTTATTTTTATATTTTTAAAATATGCGTCATTTACCTCATTACTTATGCAATTAACCGTCGAGCTTGATTGAGTTGAGCCGCTTTCTAGTTTATTTATTTTAGACCAACATTTATCCTCAGTATGACCCACTTTGCCACAGTTATTACATGTAGGTCGATTAGAATTTTTTGGGCATCGCCTTACTGTATGGCCTGAGTCTTGACAAAGGAAACAAACTACTTTCTTTAACGTCTTATTCTGTTGGTTGGTAGTACCGTTCGATTGAATGTCACTATTTTGTAATTTAGTTATATTGTTATTTTGTCGGAATGTTGTTTGTTTGTTTCTTGTATCTTCCATTACATTTAAGAACTTTGAATACAGATCTGCAGCAGTTTTATAATTTCCCGCCCGAGCAGGAGCCTTTAAGTACATGGGAAGACCATCAATCAAACATGCTACAGATTTTTCACCGGTAATATCCAATTTAGTCAGCAGTGCATTTTTCTGATAATAATACTGGGCCATAGTCTCATTATTATCCTTTTTTCTAGCTAACATTTCGCGCAAGGCTTCGGCAAAATCGATATTGTGAGGAAATGCTTTCAAAAATTCTTCCTTCCAATTGTTCCAGGTAAGGTCATAATTGAGAAGCGAAGAATGCCAAACGCGGGCCATACCCCCCAATCTCGACTGCATATAGTAGCTTTTTACATTATCCGACCAATTATATATAAGAGCTAACTGTTCTATTTTATTTAGCCATTGGTGTGCAAAGATTTCTGATTTTTCAGGGTCAAATATAGGAATGATTTCACTTTTCACACTCGTATTGTCAAAATATGGAACGAGCTTACCGGTCGGCGTCTCATTTGAATTTAACGAGCTGATACTGCTCAAACCCTCAGCACTCGTGGTTGCTGCCGGAGCTTCGTCGTTGTTGCTGAGCTCCGGAGTCTCCTCTGGTTCGTCTCGGGACCTCCATGGCCGCCATCGTTTTGCAGTGGGCAGATCTTCCACGTGGAAGGATTCGCATACTGGCTTGCGGGATCGCTTGGGCATCGCGATCCCACTTCTGAAATTGTTAAAACACAACAAGTTAGCTATAGAAATAAAATAAAATACTACAAAAGATGTGTACTTGAACTAATTTATTTATTTAAATAATAACCAGCTATTTTAATAAGCACATATTATCACCATTTGTATTCCACTATGTAAGTATTTAAAAATCTATTTATCACTGGTAAAAATGACAAGTATTAAGTTATTAAGAAATCACATTTAACGCACATACATAGGTTTAAAGTAAATAAAAATTAAGCAACACTGCCAATAATACTCATCTTTTATGATATTCGGCGACAAGTACACTTTGCAGAGCCTGAACCAGCAAGAAACGTCGGTTTGGCCACCTGGCCTTTTTATACCGTCGAGTAAACAAGTATGACATAAGGTGGCGTGTTGCGATCGTCACGCCACCAACTACGAATTTTTAATTACAATTGCTTTTCAAAAATATTAAAAGCTAAAGTTAAAATTCCATTCCTTAATTGATAATTAAAGATTTGATTTCTAAGATAATTTGATGTAAACCAATATTTTTATTACATATTTTATCTGATCATGCGTTTTACACGTGATCAATATCTTATTATATTTTACATTTTGATAAATCCGTTCAATATTTATTTTATACATTTAATAGGCAATTTACAATTAAATACCAAAATTAAATGCAATTAATCATATTTATCTACATTTTCCACTGGTAGGTCTAACAATTTTTATGAACTGACAACCGAAATTAATTTCGTCATTTTTGGGTTTATTAAACATTTCCCTCTTTAAGAAATCATTACTTATATTGGTATAGATTTTTGAAACATTTAGAAACTAGATTTCAGATTTTATGAAATCAGTATTTAGAATTTCTTAGCGAAGAACGAAACTTGCTCAGTTTGAAGCCCATGGTTAAGAATTGTTGCGCTTGGTTGCCAGGACTTTGTACCGAGCACACGTCTGTTGAGTTAATTTATCAATTATTTCCGTTTTAGAGTAGTTTCAACGTTATTTTTGTGATGGGGAAATAGCTGTGATTCAGATTCAGAGATAAGCGGTCATAAGAGGAGGATTAATTCGGGAGACAGCTCCGTTTTCCGAGTTCCAGCAGCAAACCACCACGTGGAGCGTCTTTAAGTACCCATTACCCTTAGAGCCGTGCCTTTCACTTGACATTGGCGTTTCGCCATTTTTTTTTTATTGAAGATTCTCCCATTTTTCACTCGACATTGGCAAAATCACGCTCAATATGAGATGTGGAATGCCAAATAGAAAAATAGAATAGAATAGAATAATTTTTGGACCTTATTTTACCTATAAACTCACGTATCTTATATATTAACACATTACGCTTCATCATGTCATTACACATGATGAATATTTTTTAAAAATTCTATAGTATAATGTCGAATAAATAGAATGTCTATCGACGATTTGATAATCTAGGGGGAAATAACAGTCACCTCGAATTCGTATCCAATTTATGGTTTCTCAAGGGAAACTCCTCCCTCGGAGGTTTAGTAATAAATAACAATATAAAAATTTCCAACTCACTTTAAATAATTCTGACATGAAATGCAAATGTTCTCAATGGGAAGGACCCCCTCAAAAGTTTATAATGAACCGTTTCATCTCCTAAATTGATATTTGGCCTTCATTCCCTTATTCAGAGTAAATTCTAATAAGTAGTTAAGAACTTCTGCTGTGAGATAGAATTTTTTATAGAAATCGATTTTTCTTTACTTTGGATTGTTAGATTTTACTTAAACTCGGTACCTACCTTCTATTTAAGTACCCACCCACAAAGTCTTTAATTTGGAGAGAGCTCAGGGTGGGGTTTCTTAACGTGATCGAATTCGAAACAAGGAAGTCAATAAAAGAACTAAAATCAGCGACATTACACTTAGAATCAGCAAGTTAAATTGCATCGGGCAGAATCTAATATCGTACGTAATAATTAGTAGAACTGATAACTAATGAGGAAGCAAAGGTATCGAAAAGGGACAGCTGTTTTGTTGGCCCTCAACTAGCATACTGATGATCTACTCAGGAAGTAGCTGAATGAATGTTGCTCAAAATCGTGATACGTGGATTTATTGGAGAAGACCTATGCAATGTAAGCAGCTGACGGCTAATATAGTGACGATTATTTTTATTGCATTGTAAAATAAGAGGGAAAACGGCATAAGGGGATCAATATATCTGCCGCATACCCCGACTTGTTTCTGGACATTCGGATGGAGTTGGGCTGGCAGTGACGCCATGCTGACAGCGAAATGGGCGCAATGGACGCCTGTTTCCGTCACCAGCCCGCCATAACCTACACCTTTACATACATCTGCCGCAAACTTTCCTCTCAAGCCTACGGGCGAGTCTATTACTCTCATATCGTTCTATATTAAATCACCAAAAACATTGCTCCAAGGCACTGCAATGAATCATTTACAAGTCATCTATAGAATTCAAACTCCACAGGCACTTACAAGCATAAATAGACAAAAACTTCTCAAACTCTCCACAGCTAGAGCTCTGATGGCTCAGCAAATCTCGTGCCAACTGAGCACCGCCTACTTTTTGTCAGATCTCCAATCTAACGGGTTTTCCGGCAACCATCACTCAAGCCTTTCAAGCGAATGCCCAACTCGATACCCCTCGACCCCCAACTTTATTGTTTTTGTTACGTAAATATAAGTTTTATTTTATATTTTTTTATGAAAATATCGCAGCTTTGTCCTTTGTCATGAAACTATCACAGGCATAAATTGCAGAGCAATGTCCTTGCATGTTGTGTACTTGGCACTTGTCCATTTTCAACCTTTTTGCTTGGTGGTAATGGCGAAAAAGAGGATCAGTGTTTTGGCTTTCACCGTCATACCTACCTCAATTCCCTTTGTTTGAACATTTTTGGACGTATCAAAAATATTTGGGACTATTCATTCGGTACGACACAAACGAAAACAATGCATTCATTTCGGAGGGTTGTTATGATATGATAAAAGAGTGAAGCTTTTGAACACACACTATTAAATTCTTCTGTTTTTTCAGCAATTTAATCATCTGTGAGGATTACTTTTAATTAAAGTTTGTCAGTTTTTCATATTGTCTGCGAGTCATTTATTTTGAAATTACTAGCTATGCACACGACTAAAACAGGGGCTATCTGTACCAAAGACTTTGGGGGAGACCTTTGTCCTGCGGTGGTGTTTTGGCGATGATGAAGGATACAGATAGTTGCTCGATTTCATGAGTAGATACAATAGGACACGCTTCTCACTTTTGTTCGTCAAGAGCAGGCTGAACAAAAAACTGTTTCGTAGTATTGCAGTAACTTTTAACATATAAAAGAAAATTTGGTTGTAATGTCGATATCAACTAATGTCGTCCCAAAGGGATTTATTTTCATAACAAGCTTTATAATACGAAATGAACTTCATAAACATGACTCATTTTAGCCTAAAATACTGAAAATGTCTTCCTACTACTCTTATCTATTAATTGGTTTCAGACAAGTTTTAATTAATTAACACAGTACCAAAATCCATATGCGTTATTCTATTACATGTACACAGTTGTTTTTAATGGGCCGTTTTATTTCTTAAACGTTTAAAAAACTACCATTTTTTGAACATCGGTAAACTCTTAAGTGAAAATCACTTACTTTTTTCTCCGTAAAGAAAGTTTCTTCAAAACACAGAATTTCAGAGCTTTGTTTACGCGCTCGCTCGGTTTGTAATTACACTATTTAGTTATTGATGATGTTCAGAGCTTTAGATGCACGCCTCGTTATCCACTGGATTTAACTTATCGAGTGAGGTGATTACTGTTAGTAGTTAAGACTAATAGTACGAGTAATGGAAGCATAATTTGAATTAGTTTGAGCTGTTTTCACAACCATCGTTACTACTGTAATTTTCTTCTTATTACGATTGTTTTTTAAGCGACTTCAAAAAACTAGCTACGTTTTCGACCGCTAATAGAGAGTGTAAAAAGTATTCGTACACCTAAGGGCTGTAATAAAAAAATAAAAATTTCTATTTATTTAATTTAAAAAATACTAAACAGTAGTTTGAGGTTATTGCACTTTGTTTATATGACATTTTTTTTATAAAAATTATACGAAATATTTTTAAAAACAAAGCGGCCAAGTGCGAGTCGGACTCGCCCATGAAGGGTTCCGTAGCAGCAAGTAACATAATATAAAAGTTCTTGTAGTTCGTTGTAGGTAAATTGCCGTTTACGATTTATGACGTATTAAAACAAAAACTACTTACTAGATCTCGTTCAAACCAATTTTCGGTGGAAGTTTGCATGGTAATGTACATCATATATTTTTTTCAGTTTTATCATTCTCTTATTTTAGAAGTTACAGGGGGACACACACTTTTTACAACTTTGAAAGTGTCTCTCGCGCAAACTATTCAGTTTAGAAAAAAATGATATTAGAAACCTCAATATCATTTTTGAAGACCTATCCATAGATACAATAAATTTTTTGAGTTTCAGTTTTAAGTATGGGGAACCCCCAAAATTTATTGTTCTTTTTCTATTTTTGTGTGAAAATCTTAATGCGGTTCACAGAATACATCTACTTCATAAGTTTCAACAGTATAGTTCTTATAGTTACGGAAAAAAGTGGCTGTGACATACGGACGGACAGACAGATATAACGAATCCATAAGGGTTCCGTATTTTTGCCATTTGGCTACGGAACCCTAAAAATCATCAATTACACAAATTTAATAACAACAAACAAAAAGTATTCGTACAGTTAAATTTTTTTTTAAAATAAATATGAAAAAAGTAACAATTAATATTTTGTTGGTCCACCGTTAGCATGGATAATAGCTTGGAGTCTGTGCGGGATCGAATCAACCAGTTTGGAGAAATAAGATGACGGTATTCGTGCCCATTCTTCGCGAAGTGCATTTTTTAGCGTTTCTTTATTTTAAATTGGTCTCTCTCGAATTTTATCATCAAGATAATCCCACACATGCTCTATAACATTAATATCAGGTGATTGGGGAGGAATTTCAAGGTATTTTGGTGTGTTAAATAGAATCCATGCTTTAGTATTCCATGCTTTATGTTTTGGATCGTTATCTTGTAAAAATATCCAATCATTCTGTTTTCCCCATACCTTATAATGTCCATCCGATTTAAAAACATCATATTTCAATTCATCTGAGAAAATAACACGTTGCCAAAAATTATTTTTTTTATGAATATATTTTTTTGCGAACTCTAATCTTTTTTTTCTATTAATATCATTCACCCAACACTTCTTGCGTGCAGATCTATCATGATAATTGTTACTACGTAATACATTTCAAACGGTACTGACCGATAATTTACAATCATCGTTACTATTAATTTCTTGTAATATTTGAGGAGCACTAATTTTTGGATTGTTTTCACATAATTTACAATTTTTTGTTCCAAACGAGGCGTGATTTTTGACGGACGTCCACTTCTTTATTTTTTATAGTTTTATTAACTTTAAACCGATCGATTATAATCTGTACAGTTGAACGAGGTCTATTGGCAAGTTTTGCAATTTCACTTAATGATTTATACTGATTATGTAAATTAATAATTAATTTTCTTTCCTCTTCACTCGTTTCTTTTCCTTTACGGCTCATTTTTGCTATTAAACGCGTCTATTGATGTCTTAAGCTTGTGCCACCTATTAAACTGAACGGAGTTCCATTAAAAATGACTGACCAGTTTAAATACTTAGGGCATTTGTTGACTTCCGGCCTTAAGGACGATGAAGACATTGAGCGCGAACGTAGGGCGCTGGCTGTACGGGCGAATATGATTGCTCGCAGGTTCGCTCGTTGTAGTAAGGAAACGAAGATCACCTTATTTAAAGCGTACTGTACTTCCTTCTACACGAGCGGCCTGTGGGCTAATTATACACAAAAACAGTACAGTGCCCTGCGTGTGCAATACAACGATGCGTTTCGTGTGCTGTTGCGGCTGCCGCGCTTCTGCAGTGCTTCAGGGATGTTTGCAGAAGCGCGCGTGGACTGCTTCTATGCAATAATGCGCAAGCGGTGCGCATCCCTGGTGCGGCGGGTGCGCGGCGGCCGCAACAGACTACTAGCCATGTTCGCAGATAAGCCTGATTGCAGCTATCTGAACCACTGCTGCATGGTTCACATAGCCAGCAACGATAGGAAAATAATAGATAAATATAATATATAATTAAGTAATAACCTTAGCTTGTAAGTATTTCTGTTTACTAACAAATATTATGTATTGTGATCCTTTGTAGATTGAATAAACATATATTATTATTATTATTAAGCACAAACAAAACTACAAAATATTACGTAATAGGAATAACTTTGACATTTGAAGCATATAACAAAATTGGTTGGATAAACATAAACAATTCAACTTGAAGTATAGGTAAGGAATGTACGAATACTTTTTGTTTGTCATTATTTGCATAGTTGACATAAACATATTTTTATATTGCGTATAAATTTTATTTAAAATTTGTTTTTGTCATAAACAAAGTTTAAATAACTTGAACTACTTGTTAGTATTTTTTAAATTAAATAAATAGAAAAAACTCTATTAGATTTGTATTTTTTCATTACAGCCCTTGGTGTACGAATACTTTTTACACTCTCTGTATTTACGATGGAAAGCTTGTTGAAGGAAAAATGTTCAACTTAGAAAATACCACCATGTTAATATGTATATCTATGTTAATAAATACGACCAAAACTGAAAAGTGTAAAATTACTTAAAGAAAGTTACGCGCCTTTAAAGAAACGCGCAGCTTCTGCACATTCAAAAGAGGCCGTGTTTTTAGTGGAATTGCTTTTTTTGTATTTATTATCGTTATTGTATTTTTATCTTCAATATTTGGCGCTATAATTGTGGTCGCGGCGATTATGCAGATTAATTGATAATGATAACCTGGATAGGTTTGACTGTTTGACTACTCGTAAATGTGGAGTATTTGACTCAGGTGCCAAGAATCTATATTAAATGTATGTTTTTAGGCAAATCTCACACGGGAGTCGTTTTGGGCGCGGCATCGGCAGGCTGTTACAACGTTACCGCATCCTGTGTGAGATCCTCCTCACATATAATTTGTACAAAACCTTGATAAAAGTTTGTGACAAAATATTAACCAAAATTATCTAGGTTGCTGAGTCATCAAATTATATAAAGACTATTGTCCATGTCACAAAGTTTAAATACAATTATTGTTCTCTTGTACCTTATGACTACTTATTAAAGTTAGTTATCAAAGTTATTTCAGAATTTTTTAATCATTCATACAAAACTATTACAAAGTTCTATCAATTAAATAGGAATATTAACAAGTTTGTTTTCATTACTAGACAAGAAAGACAAATATATCAAAGTGGTGTTTGTGATATTTGATAACCTTAGAGCGAAAAATAAACGAGATAATGAGTCTGTTCTCGGAGTTTCTATGATGTCTTCCGCCCTAGAGGGCAGGGAATAGCTTAGATAGATTTAAGTTATTCGCCGAATTTCAATTAAATTAGTTAAGTAGTTACTGTATCAAGTTTCATTGTTTTTGGGGTTCCTTGTGTGATTCCCGAGGGAATCTGATATTTTTAGAGGTTAAAATGTAGCTTATGTTAATTCTTATCCCAACAAATATCTCTGTGAAAAAAATATTGTCAATCCGATGCTCCATGCAACGTGAAAGAACAAACAAACATACAAACTTACTTCTACTTATTTATAATATTAATCTCTTTTCTTCTCTTTTCATCTCTTTTCTGTGTACAATAAAGTGTAAATAAATAAATAAATAAAGTAAGGAGTCTTAAAATAATGGAGTTATTGAAATAAGCATTAGTGGTATTACATTGTTTATATATTAATGAAATACAAACATTTTTACGTTTAATGTTTTAAGAGTATGTTTACATGGATTCTTTAACCGCCTTTCCGGTGTTGCGGCTAGTCTACTTGTGGGTTCCACATATTTGTTACAGAAATCGGTCTGAATGGTGTTACAGCATTTTTAACAGATACAGATTTACACCTACGGACGTGTGCAATGCGACCATCATACACATCAGAGGTGCAGGTTTTCTCACGATGTTTTGAATATGGTGTACGTGTTTTGTCACGGTGTAAAGCTAAAAATGCCCTAAACGTGACCACGGGTGATGCTAAGTGCAACACTAGGCAACTGCCGTCTATACCTTGTGGATAGAACGGTTAAATGTGCCACACGATAAGAAGAAGAACAGATACAGAGTCCGGCTGGCTATGGCAACCACTAGATAAGATTTCCTTGTTTTATCGCCAAACATTAATGTTGTTTACTTATCCTATATACTGTGAACATAGATAGCCAGATCCAAATTGCGTTGGAGAATCTTGTTTATCCCGTTTTCATCTTCACTCACGTTGTCCATCATTATCATTGCAGCATCGTTATCATTTACCATAAGGTGAGATGATGCTAAGGGATTGTCAATTGCGAATTTTAAAAAACTGTTTGCCTAAGTTTGCATTGTGAACAGCTGGACTGCTTTTTGATTGTCAGAGGGTATATTTAAGCAGACGATTTTAACATTTATAAATAGGTGCGGTAAGGAATACCAAGGGCTAGTCGTGAAGAGAGATCAGTTGTTCGACATTGATACGGCCCAGCAGTCCCAGAAAAAACTATTAAAAATACCTTACCTTATAAGAGTAACAACATTTTGTATGAATAATTAAAATAACCCTTGTTTGTTTCATTTGTTGCTTAAAGATTCAAAGTCAAACGGAATAACGCGACTCTACGAAGACATGCAATCATAAATATTTTACAGTGAATAATTACGTGACTTGGCACATATTACATAAATTAAATGTGTTACATATGACATCATTATAATCCTTTATTCCTTCTATGTTTTAAATTTAAATTGACTGACTCGGTGGCTAAGTGGTTAGCGATCCTGACCTCTGATCCGAGAGTCGTGGGTTCGATCCCCACACAGGGCAAACTTTTCTGTGATGAGCAGAATTGTTTGCGCTGAGTCTGGGTGTATAATATCTATATATGTATGTATTTAAATGTATATGTGTATGTATATCAGTCTCTGGTTCCCAAGATACAGGGAATCCTAGTTAGGGGCCAGATGACCGTGTGTGATTTGGCCCGGATATTATTATTATTATTAAATTAAAAATTTTGTTTTATTTCAGTAATGAGATGATGTATTTTTTTAAATCGTATTTTTTTTTACCTAGTAAATAGTTCCTACCACTCGGTTTAATTCATTGTCATAACTCCGCTCTGCATACGAACATTTCGTATGAACTGTAGCTCACCTTTTCTCAAAATGGTCCGCGGGGCGCACTTAAAAACGGTAATTATTCACTTGGCAAGCTTTGTTTAGAGTAGCGGCGGTGTCGGGAGACAAAGGCGCTCGTTAATTAGCAAGCGTCAAATGCGATAGTCCTGGATGTGACAGCCAGCATTTTTTGCTGATGTCTTCTTGTGACCTTAGTGACAAGGAAATTCATTATTGACCTCTGGTAAAATTTTATGCTATTGATTTACACATAAACTGGACAAATACGAGATGTAATTAATTCCAAATCACCAACGTGTATGTGAAAATATAAATTAGCTACCTGTAGTGGTTACAAAGGTGTTGCCAAACGCACTCAAATCTATGATAAAAAAAAAAAAAAAAAAAATATTTTTGTAGGGAATCCTAAAATATGCAAATATATCATCAATCATCCTATGACCACTGCTGGGCTGGATAAAGCCCGACTTTTGACTTACATAATTTGTATAACTCTATTTTTTTCTATAAATATACACAATATCTAGAGTTGAAAGTCATCTCATTAGTGATGACAAAACTTGAGACGGGTGAATTAGTTAAATACGCTGTCTCTTGCACGTAAACACGTTAATTATTCACTTTCCACAAGCATTGTTTACTTTCCTTAGCGGCAACACGAGACAAAAGACAGTCGTTAATTAACCGGTGACACTTTCTGAGTGTGACAACTACTTCAGCATTTCAAAATTCGCGGGTATTATTTTAACTTTTGTCTAGCAAAACATGCAATTATTCTTCAAAATCTCTCCATGCAAATCGATCGTCAAACTGAAAATTTATGTATGAGGCAAAAGTTTTTGAGATTTTTTAGGTTCCATAATGGATATCTAAGTGGAAGACACGGTGTGTTAAATTTGGCATAGAATACACAATTTTCAAAGGGTTTACCGGACTGTTTATTGTAATTTTTAAGACTGTGCGAACGATGTCAAATATTTATTTAAGTCACAATTGGTTAGCCCTTGATATCATCTCAATTGATGGTAAAAGATGATGAAGCCGAATGTGGAAGCGGACTTACCGTATCCACTAGTTCCATATTAAAGGACTTCAAATTCAATTATGTATACCCGTGGGAGAGCCATGCTTCGGCACGAATAGGCCGGCTCGACCGGAGTGATACCACGGCCTCACAGAAAACCGGCGTGAAGCAACGCTTGCGTTGTATTTCGCCGAGTGAGTGAGGGTACCGGAGGCCCAACCTCCCCCCTTCCCAATTCCCTCCATCCCCCATCCCATTTCAAAGGTCGGCAACGCACTTGTGACTCCACTGGTGTTCGGGTGTCTATGGGCGGCGGTAATCGCTTACCATCAGGTGATCCGTCTGCTCGTTTCCCACCTATCACATAAAAAAAAATTTACGTATTTATATTGAATGTATGTTTTATTTTATAAAGCCAGCGAGACGACAGACTGACACAGGTTCTAGACAGCCCTGGGACTCCTTAATAATGTCCTAGGCCATGTAGTGCCTACAGTTACATTCCTCGACAATGATTGAATCATTAGTTATTGACAAAAGGGTCAATGTTGTTATAGACTGAAGGGTTGATGACATCTCCAAAGTGTGACAACAATGGGTCTTGATTAAGTCACATCGCAATTTTTGTTGTCTAAGTGTTGCCAGTGTTTTAAAGTTGTATATTTTTAACAGTAATAAGTACTCAGTTGAAAGTTTCACAGAAAACATTTTAATGTGAAATCTATCATTGCTATGATTAATAAGTTTACAGTGCGTTAGCCGCTTTGCAGTGGAAGGCGTACGCAGTCTTGGATTATTTTATGTATGTTCAAGCATCATATCATCATATCATATTTTATTGGTATAAGTAAAAATACAAGTCACCACTACTCCTTTCTGAAATTCGGATCGAATCGGACTGTCATACGTTCAAGTTTAAATTTGCAGGATTGATCAGAATACTGCTCGCTAAACTTGTCTCTGTCGCTAATAAAAACGACTTTTTTTATCCACAGTAAAGGCATTTGATTTGAATACATTTAAACTAAAAATTAAATACGTATATAAATATTTTTGACTAAAATATTTTTATCGAATGTTTTTATTAGATTAACTTTGATAGAATACAGTAAATAGGTATATTGCTTATTTTTATGTAGCGACAGTATTAAAATGCTTTAAATTCTATGTTAATGAAACGTATGTTTTAAAAATTGAATAGGTAACTAATATTCTTGTAAGTATCTCAGACAAAAAGGTTTCTCATATCACTTGCAATATTTTTTTCAAATGGGACAATAAGTAATCAATAGAAACTTACCTGTTGCAATCTAATTTTATCCAAGCACAGTCATAACATATATTTGTTAACACAATGTCCGTCGATTGTTTGTTATTTTAACTAAAGCTTAATCTCTAAACACCTAATAATCTATAACATTAAACGACTTATCTTTTATTTTTTTTTGAATATTTCAGCTTCGAGAGACGAAAATTAAGGTATCAGATTGACGTAGTACTGTTCCGAGCTACGAGTGCTACGCGACTGCCGCTACGTCGAAGCCACGGCAAAAACACATCGCTTCGGCAAACTTCGGCTATCGACGGAATCACCCGATCGAAATGTTTGAAGTTATTTATGTAATAGTTTGTGATGTGCGTCGCATGTAATTTAAAATTTCATGCATTTTATATCGCGTACATAATTACGTCGAGGCGAGAGAGCCTTTAATATTCATGTTATTGGAAAAAGTTAATTAGACTTGACAGCTTTTCAAAATTTTTACACCGATGTTTTATGAGTGTTCTGTGAAATAGGCAATAATGATGTAGGCAATAAACATTAGCCCAAACTTGACCCCCGTTGTGAAATATGGTCTTACGTACCCGAGGTGAGTGAAGTGACAATATGGGTTGTAATAATAAAAACTCTGAGATGTTGTCAGTTGTAAATTTATTTTTGATTTTCTTGTTGTTCCTCTGTTTATATGGCTATAGGAGTATAATGTTTAATTTTTATTTTTTAGCGTTTGGCCTTTTAATATAAAAAGGGAACCTGTGAATTATTTAAAACATTCATTATTGTTTTAACTCATTTTTCTATACCTAACTAAAATGGAGCGTCGCAAAAACACCATAAAGCTTTTTATCGCAGACCAGCCACTAAAGAGTTTAATTTCAATAAATTGTGCACCATAAAAACTTTTTAGCTTTAGTCCTATTAAATATAAACGTCATATGAAGTACAGTTTCAAACAGTATTTTCAAGGAAATCCATATTATAGGCACAAACCAATAAAATAAAATAACGCTCATCAAACGGAAGCCAAGGCGATAAAATCATATCTAAACATGGCGATATGTTTTAGTCCCCAGTGGCCGGGAGCGATTCGTTTTATGGCAAAAGTGTGCTCAAATGGTCATTGTGACATAGAGCTAGGAAAAAGCTAGTAAAATTTCTCATCTGTATTGAACATGCACTAGAGTTTTAAAAAACTAGGGAATTTAATAGTACCTGAAAACCAGCGCTTCACTTTGTCACAGTCGCAGCTCATGCTGAGTTGAGGGTCATTTTTTGGCTCAAATTAGTCCTTAAATCCTTTATTTTTACACTATTTATCTATTTGTGCTAGTTTTGTCTTTTCATAGTCTAGTATTATTATTATTTGTATATTGGTTTTCTTTGTATCAAAAATAAATATATGTCTATGTCTCTTTAAAAAGTGTTAACTGATAAGTTTACCCTATTACTAATATGCTTATTTATGTATGATTATGCCTGCCTACTTTTCCATCTTTATGTCTATCATAAACAACTACATAATTTCTTTAGTGATTCAGTGAAGGATTTTGGGCCTTAATATTTATGACACTTAACACTGGAACCAATGATGGGACCGCTAAAAAGCTTTTGAAATAGACAGATATAGTAGATGATTCAATTCAACAATTTGTTCTCTTTGTTCAGTATCATCAAGATAAACTGTAATTAAATCTGGTGAATAATCTAATCAACATTTGAAGTTTTATATAAATATGGTATTTCTGTGACATGCCAGTTTGGTTCGCGCATCCGTGTGCTAAACCGATTGTTCGAAATACCTAACCGGGATTTCGATAATCTGTTTTGGCCCCCGCGAGCCTCCCTAGCAGATCGGGGATACTATAAATCATTTTCAAATGTTTCGCGGCTTTTTGCGGTTTTATCTGGATTTCTGTGAGATGGGAAGGTTTATTTTGTTTCGATTCGGCTTACTATAATCGTATGACGTTATTTTTGTGAGGAGAAAACCTATCTGAGATCCGCGATCAAATGGAGGGTATTATATAAGTTTGAGAGCCATGTCTAGTAGTGAACGTATTGGGGCTGTTGATTACGATGATGAAGGGGTCTAGGTGACCTTTATCGTTTATCATCTAACGTTACTACTACGATAAATTCGACAGCTTGCAGCCGTCTATAGCAGTGTAATGCCGCGTTAGAACTAAAACAACAGTACGTATATTTTGTGGATAATCCCTAAAAATCCTTACCAATCCTTACCCATCTAAAACTTTATCGAGTGTTAACAAAAGCATTATGATAAAAAAGCCAGGTCTAGATTTACCTACAGCAAATACACGATGGTTCCAAACCAAAAGGTGAGGCAAGAAATTAAAAAGACAAAATTTGAAGTAGTCGTTTGGTTGTGGTTTAGTGCGACTTACGTGATCACGTCAATCTCGCAAGTTAACCGACTATACACACGGTCATAACCTGGATGGATTTGATAATACTAGTTACATCTATCTCGACCGTTTTCGTACTTCGCAAGGCACGTTAGGTCGTTGGTATCGGTTGTTTTCATTAGATGGCAGTTGTTAAGCCATATCAGAGGGCTCGTGCCTGGCTTGAAAACAGGCCCATACGCTTTATATGGCTTGATATGGAACACAGGCCATACAACTTCCACTAATCCGAACTTAGCCCATATGAGTAAGTTCTAACCTTCCCGAGGCTTACAAAGATACACGTGCCCCAACAGTAGGGATGATATGGATTGTAAACGATAAGAAAGTGTTAATCGATCTAACGGTTTTTTTTTATGTTTAGACCTTCAGGAGCAAAGGATGACGTGTGACAAACGATATCGGGTGCCTAATGATGTATCGTTCACGCTACCTGTTTTTTATAGGAGCGCTCCTTACATTTTCTTTTCTCTCCAAGGTTTTGAATAATGATAACATGTCTGTTTCTCTGTAGTCTGGTAAGGTTGTTCCCGTTACAATATATCTATAAGCGACTGAACTACTTACTATTTTTTTTTATAAAAACGCTTTAAATATGGTCGCCAGAAACATCTGGATAAAAATTTGGTGGTAATACGTATATTGGTATAAGAATTTGTACAACCTTCACCGCGTCATCAGGGAGGTGAATAATTAAAGTTACACAAGTTTATCATGATATCGTAATTTATGATAACATAGTCGAAGTAATTAATACACCCGACAAACCTTGAATATTAAATATGACACTGAAGGGATTTAGTTGAATTCCTCAGGACACATGCCGCTGTATACATTTCCAATCAGCATGACTAATCCACATACATCCAATGGCTGTCTACCATTGCTAGATCATCAGTCCAGACTTCCGGCCCGCAGTCACCAATCTAATGTTACAAAAAAAACACGATTCTGTTTGACAGAATACGAGATAGTTGTTAGTTTTTTGTTGTGTTTTGTTTTATTTGACAGGTACTCTCAGCGGAACAAATAACTTCTAACTCAATCAGTATAGCCAAAGCACGTACACTAAACTTTTATCGGAAAACTGTCGGCATTTCTAACTGCATTAGAGGCTGCCTATTTTGCTGACGTACACAAAGTTTCCTGTATCGTACGTCAGTCTTAATTTTGTTTAAAAGGTTAGTGAATTTGTGAGTTCTGTTAACTAAAAAAATATTTTGTTATTTTTATCTTCTATTTATGTATATTGTTTGCTAAAAGCAAGCACTGTTTTTTAATTGTGTTATTTTTATTATTTCTTTCTTTTTTCTGTCTCTCTCTCTCTAGACGAGTATCATAATTATGTAGGTATATCTACTAAGATATAAACTTCCAAGTAAAGCGGATAAAGTTCAATATTATTTTTGGTTCGGGACCCTAAACATACAGTAATACAGGTCCTTCCAGAATCGTCCCAATATACTTCAGTTTCAGAAATTTGCTTCACCCCATACATCATGTGTCCAGACGTTCTCAGAGCCCTGTTTCTTCCTGTTGTTGGCATTCTAAGATCGCTTGCAAGCCGCCGTGCGGTGCATTTCAATGCTGCTTTCATCCGTGGGGATTTCTCAGCTTTCCACCTAAGCTACGAGTAACTTCCTACACTTATAGATGTTTTAGTCAGTACATTTTTAAAGGTTTTCTTGGATACTCTTTGTTTTAAGACACTATTATAATTGCACATATATCCTGTTTTGCCAATCTTCTTCTTCTCTTCTTCTTCTTCTCATGTGGCACAATTAACCGTCTATTCCCAAGATGGCGGTTGCCTGGTATTGCACTCAGCTTCACCCGCAGTCACGTGTAGAATTTACACTATTGAGATTTACAGCTGTGGACGTGTGCAACGCCACCTTCATACACATCTAAAAATCGCATGTGCAGGTCCCCATAAAATAATTGCTTACCAATGCAGAATAGAGCGGAATGATTTGGAGTGAGTTTTTGTAGAACAACACCATTAATATCTGTCCATTGTAAGCTAAGCATTAAAAGGTACTTAAGGTGCGGTTCAAGAGGTTCAAAAATGTTACTAGGTATAGTAGTGATTCCTCGCTAAGTTTATCTTCGTTTGGCTTCCCTAAAATTTACATAGTATTATATTAATGCAGAGTTTTTAGATAAGAATTTACTAGTTAATGGCCATTCCAAGACCAGTACAGATTGTTGATCACATGGTGCGATTAATCAATGCTGCGCAGATGTCATGGGGATTGTCAGCAAATTATATTTACCTATTGTATTATTACAAGTTAACTAAACCATAGTTTGGGAAGGTTATGACCGTGTCTGCTGCTAGTTAACTTGCGTGATCGATCGAGAGAGAGCCTACGCAAGCTGCACTTCACTTCCGCATTATGAGTATACTATAAATCAATATGTTTTTCAAGTAAATCACTACATAGTATAAAACAAAGTCGCTTCCCGCTGTCTATCTGTCCCTATGTATGCTTAGATCTTTAAAACTGCGCAACGGATTTTGATGCGGTTTTTTTTAATAGATAGAGTTATTTAAGAGGAAGGTTTATATTATATAATACATTGCACCTGTGCGAAGCCGGGGCGGGTCGCTAGTAGAGATGATAAATAGGAGAAAATGCAAGTCGCACATCAAGGTTTCCGTACAAAAACATAAAATGACGCGAGTCATTGAATGTCAAAAACTACTTTTTGTTGAACAAAATGTTAGTTATTATTAAACTATGAAGTCGTTATTTAATACAGTCGCTTTCATACTAATAATTTAATTTTCATTAACTACAAATTCAATCCAAGTGAGTAATTATTTAAAACGACCAATAAAATACATAGCTAGTTTATGAACATCGCTTCATAATTTATAGTTTTGCTACGGTCAACTGTCCAATTATCTTAAAATCAGTCGAATGTAAAAAACAACTAAAATATATTTGATGATTATTATTATATTTTATAGGTCAAAGATATACATACATACACCTATGGTATTCCGATAGTAAAAATAATCAAAGGTAAACAGTAAGAGCCAGCTTACACGCTCAGTCTGGCGTCAGTCTGGTCCATGAATGATCGGAGAATGATCGTGTAACCCACTGTCTGCCATCAGTCTAGATTAAATGTGTACTGTGAAAATCATCCATCATTCTGGCGTCAGTCAAGACTGATGGACCAGACTGACGCCAGACTGAGCGTGTAACCTTACTCTAACAGAGCATTCGTTGTAAAAACCTGGTGTGCAGTAAGTATTTATACATAATATTATGTACATATTATATAAATTTGGTTGTCAGTCCAGAACTAATTAATTTCTGTGAAGCCTTGTACGTTACGAAACTTCAAAAGCTTTTGATACTAACATGAACAGACAATTTCCTCGGCCGGATACACCAATTAATAATACCTGCGCTAACGCTTATTATACAGACCACGCGATACGG
The DNA here is from genome assembly GCA_958295455.1 of Coleophora deauratella. Classification (NCBI taxonomy): domain Eukaryota; kingdom Metazoa; phylum Arthropoda; class Insecta; order Lepidoptera; family Coleophoridae; genus Coleophora; species Coleophora deauratella. The sequence continues at coordinate 6,459,738 of OY282393.1, forward strand.
TAATTCCAGCTAAAAGCATCCTCCCTCACATATCGGCCTATACGAAAACAAGATATTCCGAACTAAAAATTTTCTATTTCTATTCAACCAACGTATAGCAGCATAGTTCGGTAAATAGTGTTTCGGTCCCAAAGAAATGTTTACCGGAGGCTCTACCTGAGACATTAAATATTCACAGCAATATTCCGAGTGTACGCTCTCAGACAACTTATGTAAATACACATCACGGTTTAAGAGGTGCCATCCGGTGTAGGCGGGAACGTGGGAGAAAGCAAAATATCGCTCCTCGGGGCCACAGGTGCAACTTTTTCTTTTATATCAGCGAAAATATAATGAATAGCGACTGACTGAATGTGGACGTAACATTTTTCTGCGTGATACACGTATTTTTTGTTCAAGTTTTATTGTTATAGAAAAGCATTATGCGTATGTATAACAAGGAACACTCTTCCTTTTTACCCTTTTCACATTCATGAAATCCTCCTCTGTAAAAGATTTAAAAGATTATGAAATTTTCAATGCAGAGACGTGTTGTAGACAGATTTTAAACGAGAAACCTAATTTAGAACGTAATTGTTATTAGGTGTGACTTGCGATTTATTTTTACTTCAGTATAACATCGTCGGGTAAAAATAAAATGCCTTACCTACCTAGACTCTATTTTCAGGGCAGAGCAGGGAAGGGAATCCGCGTCAATTTTAATGCTGAAATAGCGATGAGATCGCAGTTTCACGTTCATTTCAACATTTTCGTATTCAGTAATTTTGACACTATAGAGCTGAATATTTCACAGTGCCATACAATATAGGGACGCTATTCAACTAGACGGTTAAAATGTTATTTTTGACATATTTATCTTGATATTAATAAAAACTATTTTTAACACATCTCTTACAGCGAACACACCCCATATCATTGAGGTAATGGTGTGTACTCCAACCCCACATGCGGTTAATATAATGCGGGCACTTTCCCAGGCGATGTCTCCCATTAGCTTCGCCACCTTGTAAGGGTGCATATAACTTTGTTTGTTTATCATGTGGGCGATTCATTTACGGTATTTTTACACTAAAAAGACTTTAAATAAAAATTTTTTTAAAAGCGTTTTTTTTTTATATACGTTACTACGTAGCTACGTATTCATGATTTTCGGACCGATTGTAATAAATATTTTGTAAAGAACTACTTATAGCAAAAGAACGAATCTTAGCTAGGCAGCAATTTAACGTTCTCTAAATATAGACATTTGTTTTCAGTGTTAACGGTATTACTTAGTAATAATACGAGGTTTCTGCCACTCGGAACTCACATACACGCCATTTCGGGAAATGTTTGTGGAGTGACAAGAAACGACGGGCCCAGAGAAACTCCATCCAACACATTTATTTCAAAAAGATCTTAAGTATTAAGTCAAGAATCTTGATTTATATAATGAATGAATGAATGAATGAAAACACTTTATTGCACAACAAAATAGGAAAATAAAAACATAAACATTAAAAAAAAGTTATACAGGTGGGCGGTCTTATCGCTAAAGAGCGATCTCTTCCAGACCAATGTTATATAATTATTTAAAAAAGAAAGTATTGAAAAATAATAATAAAGAACACATTGACTAGTATACTTATTACGAATCCATCATAATAAAATAAAAAAACCGGCCAAGTGCGAGTCGGACTCGCGCACCGAGGGTTCCGTATAAATTCATAATCACACATGTCTTGAATTCTATATTTTCTTATATTTGAGTTGATTGAATGAAAAGTAATTTGCAGTTTACGATTTATGACGTATTAAAAAAAACTACTTACTAGATCTCGTTCAAACCAATTTTCGGTGGAAGTTTGCATGGTAATGTACATCATATATTACAGGAGGGGACACACATTTTACCACTTTGGAAGTGTCTCTCGCGCAAACTATTCGGTTTAGAAAAAAAATATATTAGAAACTTCAATATCATTTTTGAAGACCTATCCATAGATACCCCACACGTATAGGTTTGATGAAAAAAAAAATGTTTTGAGTTTCAGTTCTAAGTATGGGGAACCTCCAAAATTTATTGTTTGTTTTCTTATTTTGTGTGAAAATCTTAATGCGGTTCACAGAATACATCCACTTACCAAATTTCAACAGTATAATTCTTATAGTTTCGGAAAAAAGTGGCTGTGACATACGGACGGACAGACAGACAGACAGACAGACAGACAGACAGACAGATAGACAGACAGACATGACGAATCCATAAGGGTTCCGTTTTTTGCCATTTGGCTACGGAACCCTAAAAAGAGAACAAAATGAAATCGTTGAAAATTTCAGGACTCTTTAGAAAATATTATCACATTATATTTTGGGGCAGTAAGTTTCGTAATGAGTGTCATAAAATATAAATGCTGTATACCATTAAATAATTAATTTCAACTTGATTTTCTTTGGTCACAGTCGTACTAAGAATTACACCTATACTGCCCTCATAAGTAAGAAAGCCGCAAACTATAAGGAAACTTCATATACTTTGCAGCCTTCTTTGTGTGTAACAAAATTGGTATAGGACGATATTTCCGGATCAATACGACATTCAAACCTTCAAGAAAAGAGCGTTCTACCATATTAAAGGTCGGCAACTCACTTGTGACTCCTCTTGTGTTGCGGGTGTATGGGCGGCGGTAATCGCTTACCATCAGATGATCCGTCTGCTTGTTTGCCAACTCTGCTATAAAAAAGGACCCGTTAACTGGGGATTCTATACTCATCGCACTGAACAACTTTTGTTCTACAACTTTACTCAAATCGCAAAAAAAGTTTTTGGATTCTCCATACAAATTGATCATTTGTTTTGCCATTTTTGTATGGAGAGTCCAAAATTTTTTTGCGATTTGAGCAAAATTGTAGAGCAACAGTTATTCAGTACGATGAGTAGAATCCCCAGTTAACGGGTCCTACACCAATTTTGTTATTCTCTGAAAGTTGCAACAGATAGTTACGGGTAAAGCACAAGCCAGGGGCAAAAAATTCCATAAATCAATGATCTTGACCCTTACATAAAGACGAAAAGTCGGCTAAGATAGTTTTAGCTCTCTTCAATTTGTCAAGTCACGTCTGTCTCGATTTGGCATCTACTTTGCCATCTAGGCGTGGGGGAGCAAAATAAAGGTTTTGGAAAAAAAGATTTTCAGTACTTACCTATCCATTACGAAAAGCATTTTATTTAAAGGAACATTTTTACTATGACATTTCAAAAAATACAAGTACGATATCTCACTTATATAATAATAGTCTATGGTGTAATAATAAGTCAGTTTGTTTGTTTGTTTGTTCCGCTTTCACGCCGAAACTACAGAACTGATTTGGATGAAATTTGGTAGGTAGATAGATGAAGCACTTGGCTAACACATTTGTCCTGGAAAACTTAAGGGTTCCCGTAGGGATGCTTAAAAACTCAAAATTTCCACTTCGTCACTAGATGGCGCTATCTTAATATTTTCTTTTAATTCTGAAGTACACGCGGACGAAGTCGCGGGCGGAAGCTAGTTAAAATTAAAATACAAAATTTTATTAGCTTAACTTAAATTTTAATACCTTCGTGGTAAAGGTAATCACAATTTAACCGATTTGGTGGCCTAGGCCCTCGGGTCTTGGGTTAGATTTGCTTAATTTAGTGTGTTGGTGTTTTAATCTCTATAGGTTCACTTTAAAATACCTGAAAATATAACTGTGCCTTCTACTTATGAATATGAACCAGTTTGTTCATATAACTTTTACGAATAAACAAATGGGTTCTCAAGCAATTGATAAGATACTCATAGTATGAGAGGCCAATTTTTTAAATCAAAATCTTTGAGTAGGTATTAGTTCTATGGAGAAAGCTACAGTAATTATTTTTTGTATTTCGGGACGACCTATTTTTACACGTAAGTAGATTACTTTCTTGTTCCTACAGTTCAGGGCATCCTAATTTTGGTTTATATTTGATGTGTGTAAACATAGTATCGTGTGATAAATAAATAAAATAATATTTCCTACAATTGCGACCACAAGGCGTATTAAAGCATTCTATCTAGAACACTAGTAAGTACTAGCACGTAACGAAGTAAATGATGTCTGTATTCAGCTCCCTAGTACACTGTACAAATCTGTTTCGCTCGCTCAGAGAAGCTCGTTCCACCCAGAACATGTTGTGTCAGCTCCATACATCATCCTCGCTAGCTCCACTACCTGCTCCAAAATATAGAGGACATTTGAATAGATACCCCCATATCATTGCGTCGTGAATTGTTCATAAATCTTCCTTCACAACGCCTTTTGTTTAGCCACCGCCGCCGGCGCCGGCACGTGAATGCCCGAGCTTAGGCAAATTCAATCCGAACCTCTTCGCTGAAATTGGACCGAATAGAATGCTCCTATAATATATGAGCCCATGTGAAAACTGAAACGTTTGCCGTAATGAATTTCCTCTTAGAGAACACTATTAATTTAGTGAAGCTATTTCTTTTGAAAGGAAACGGCTCGAACGGTGCGCTAAAGGCTGAAAAGTCAAATGGAGTTTTGACTCAAAAGATATAGCTCTCAAGACCATTCGAAAGCCCTAAACTACTCTATTCAGGTGCACGTTTTCATCTCTGTTGCACTAAATTTAGTTGAAAGCAGACGCTCTCAGATGCAACTACCATCTGCGGAGTTACTTTAGAAGGTTAGCTTCTATTATGCTGTATTATACAAGAGTATTACAGAGCTAAGTGTATTAAATTTAGACGTATTTCTTCTTTCATTTAAAAACTATGCTTATTCATTTTATTCCTTGAGATATAATAGTTAATTGACCTGGAATAGACACTTTTCAAATAAGTGAAACTTTAATTTTGACATCAATTAATAACGACTATTGGTTTCTGTATGTTGACTCATTTCAAGATAGCAAAAACTTTTACTAGCACTATAGCGGGTGATAAAAAAAACCTTTAACTATGGCGTCTATTAATGAAACTTTACAATTTCACACAAGAATTCCGAAGTTCAAGCGAAAAACTCAACTTCCCGCTTAAAGTTATCAGACGATCGTTTGCTATAGGAAATAATATTGTTTTATGTGCATTATGAGATTATTTGGAAAACCATTTCAATATTGCACGAACATTTAGTTTGTCACTTTGTCCAAAGGTTGACTTTTTGTTCGCTGATAAGTAGCCTATGGTAGATGCTACTCTCAGTTATTTATTTTTTATGGTCCTATTGTAAAGTTGCTCAGTTTCATAAGAGCATCTACCATTCGCCACTAAAACAAAAAGTCAAACTGTTCATTAAAATCATAATTTAACAAGACACAAAAATTAAGTAGAAACACAAAAAACTAATAATAATAATCTCAGTGAAGTTTTCAAAGTAAGTTTGCACATAAGTCAATGACATCAGAAACAACACGTTGAAACAGGACATGCTCCTGGCGCTGACATTACCTTGGTACACCTAACTGTTCCGTAACTACACCACAACCACACAGACAGACATGAAGTTGACTCTACATATGAATTTCATGCTCACCTGACTCGTCAAGCTTGAGAAGTTTGCTAACAGAAGACTTGGCTTTCTATCTGCCATGTTCAGTAGTTATGAAGTGTCTTTCCATGGTAAGAATTTAGTATGCTTAGAAAATTTAAAAAAAGAAGATTATAGTGTGAAATAATAGAGCAATAAATCTTATAATAATTGGTAAAGTTTTATTGCCCAGATCTAAGGTAAGAGACCCAAATAAAGCCTATGCCCAAATAAGGCCTAGGTTTCAAATTTTCCGCTTAGACATTTCAAATAACCGTGAAAGTATACAGTGGTGTGCGTAAGGATGTATCTGACACATACAAGAATAGCGAGCGCCGCTTGCGACGAGTATGTCGGAACATGTAGTCGAAAACAGTCGGGACGCGGAGAGTACGCCTGTTTTATAAAATTTCTACAGGTAATGATGTAAGTATTTTGATATTTTTGCACGCATGCCAAGATTTTTTTGTGTCTTATTTAGTTTAAAAGTTTAGTAATCCCTACATAAACATTTATACGCCATTTTTTCAATGTATTTTTTGTAATATTTTTTTTTCTTACACATACGACAGGTCCAAATAAGGCCTATCAAAATAATATAAGTGCAAATAATATCGAATGGATGACATGCGGCAATGCCTTGCTTGTAATATCTGGTAGGTATCATGAGCTGTGTGTTGGCTTAACCCCTGCTGATTAAAAAAAAATACTGTGCAGGCGATTGCTTGAAGAAAATGAAGAAAGGAAGGATAATATGTTGAGACGATTATCAAGACTAAAATATGAAATAATATATGAAAATATTATAACACCCAAATATGATTACTAAAGGATCTTACTAAATTTAAATAATATTACGTTGATATGTTTTATTAACTGAAGTTTAATGATTGTTTTTTCTTTCTTTTAGTATGAAAGGCCTTATTGCGACATGGGTCTCCCAATAAGGCCTAAATGACTTTTTTAATTTTTGATTCACAGAAGTCTGCTTTTTGTTTTTTAACGTTTCAACTATATTTATTTTAAAGTTTAATCAATAAAGATTAATATTTCGAAAGATGAGTGAGTTTTTTCTTAAAAACCTACTAATTACGTCAAGATAAAAATAAGTTAGGCCTTATTTGGGTCACTTACCTTACAAGCAATTAAAAATATAGGTCTAACATGATTTCGGTTGATGTTAATTAGTAGTAACCTATCAGTCAGTCATTAATTTAAGACCTTAAAATCGCATGAATCGGTGATGTGAGTATATCGCCATGTGGTCTGTGTTTTCCGAACAACTGAGATTTACGTAACCTTACGGAAACAGTACATAGTTACATACACGTCCGCGTTTACGGGCGGTCAAATAAAAACCGATTGCTGTAAATGTATAGAGGATTAAGGCAAATCCGACACTCGTGACATTTGCCACACACGATATCCGCATTCGAAACATCTTACCATACAGGCTACGATACATGCTTAGCCAAGAGACAAGGCACGAATATCAGGAGCAGTCGAGTAATTCTATATCAAAACTTTATTTAAAAGTGGTCGGTCGCGTAGGGTTGCTAAAAGACATTTTCATCGATCGCGACGTCAAAATGTCTATAGCGCTATTAAGGATTCAAATAAAGGACAATTGCCCTTAGAGACGGTGACTTACTTAGTTATTAACCTAAGTGAGCCACAAAATTATTACAGCCAATTATCATTTCTGTACAATTGTGTCTTTGTTTTGCTTACTGTCTTGAGTTTTACTATTGTTTAAATGTCGTATACGACATTCCTGATTTTCGAAATGTTATAGGTAGGTAGAGGTTACGAGGTAGATACATTTCTTTATTTTTCATTAACGCGTCTTTTAATTACTATTTAAAGAAATCAAATAATAAGTAACTACATTAACTTCAGCTCCTTTGGTAGTTATTTAAACATGTTCATTTTTTAAAACATATTTTACACACAATAAATAATTATTTTGTCATGAACACACTTTGTTAAATTCGGTTAACTTGCCAAATTATGAGAACCTTAACAAAATTATGTAAGTATTTAGATGAGAAATCTGCTTATTTAAACTTTACTGTCTTCTATTTTACTTTGAAATAACTTTAAAACGTCCTGTATGACAGCTATGAAAATTAATTAGACGTTACAAAGTAACTTCACCGCCGCCGCAACGAGCTCTAAATAATAAACAACATGGCGACGTATAAACTTGCTGTAAAATTATCTTTACAATTATTTATTTTGCACCAAAAACTTCAAAGTTAGTTGCATCGTGAACACGACACACTTTACAAGACAAACTTTTTATAAGACCTTTAAAACTTGATTTTACTAATCTCAGGAAAGGTGTGGGCGTGCAAATTGATTATACACTGGATTGTCACAAATACGTTTATTACGATAGTTAGAATATACACGGCGGCTCTCGCGTAAGTTCCTGTTTGTCGCTCTGTTTATAATCTTTTGCTGATTTTTGAACGTAATCTAAAAGTCACGATAAAAACAAAACTTTATTGCGTTTTCAGAAAAGTTGTAGACGAAAAGTTATCATTTTTATGAATATGACGCAAAAAGCAAAGTCTTATAGTACAAGTACTCGTAAAGGGAAAAGTCCGAAAACCAAAATCTTTTTTGTGATATAACTAAAAATTTATGTTATGTATGTATGCATTGCTCATTGCTAAATTTCATGATTCTAGGTCAACGGAAAGTATTACCCTATAGGTTTTGATTCCCATGCGAGTGTCTAAATATGCGGCATAAATGGCCGTATCTAAAATTGATAATTCAAGTTCAAGACCTGTGTGATTATGAATTTATACGGAACCCTCGGTGCGCGAGTCCGACTCGCACTTGTCCGGTTCTTATTTTTTGCAAATTGCATTTTTTGTGTTGCGGAAGTATTTTGCCTGTTTAATACCTACTGACATTGTGACTAAATCGACACTTCATACGAATATAGTTTCATTTAATTACAATTTAGAATAAATATTAATAAAACCTTGTGTAGCAAGAATATAGTTATGGATATTATGAATAAATACATACATATAGGTATATTTTGATTTCAAATAGAATGATAATCAAATTATAGGTTCCAAAATAATTATGATTGACCGCTCTCTGTATAACGATAATTAATTATGAATAAAAAGATTTTGCATTATTCAATTACGCATACAAATGTTATGGATAGAATAAGGAACACATAGCTTGGTAGGTACATAATATCAGTGTTTGCGGCTGTATTAAATTTCCATTTTTGCTTTTGAGTGTTCTTGAATCTTCCAGAGGCTGGAGTCCAGAAGAGGTCGCCCTTCAAACGTAAATAAAAAATATTTATTTATGTGGGTAGGTAAAAAAGTCTCCCAATATTATTTTTATATCCTTAGAAGAAAATCTTTTCATCTCTGACCTTTCGTTTTCAATAAATTCAATTAGTAATAGGATATTTTTACTTTGTATAATGTTGCTTAGTAAATTATATCAACAACGACATTGAGTCAGAATATCGACTCGCCTGATTCGATTACGTTGTGATTAGACGAGTCTGCTACTATTTTTATACGTAAACATGTAAGTATGTATATCAATCTCTGATTCCTATTAATATTGATTCCCTGTTTGGAGCCAGACCAAACAGGGAATCAATATTAATGAGTGATTTTTACTGATTGTTGATTATAAATTATATTTAATTTTGAAGTTCCGATATTTACACAATTTTCTAATTATTAGTTTATACGTATATTTGTTCAAACTCGAATAAAATAAACACCCGCAGTTTCTGAGGTCGAAGAATATCTAAGTGAGAAGTTACGAAGAGAAACAGTACGTTTCAAGATATACGATTCTCTCCGAGCACTCCTGCGCATTGAGTGGCGAATCCCAACGGTGTTCGCGACAGCCAGAGAGTAATGCGTGGGACACTTTTGCTCTTTGATCTATGGCCCTCGCGACAGAAATATACGGACGTTTTAGGACACACCTGTCTTGACACTTTTATAGAAAGGAAATACTGTTAAGGAATAATAGGGTGAGACTTCGGTATCATATTTGATGCATGAATGCCTTAGTGAAGGTAGTTGTTATTGGTTTAAATGGGACTTAAGTGTCCTGTACTTAATGGCCTAAAAGAAGTTCTTCAAGATTAACTACTTCTGAAGGATACAATTCATTTCTATTATATTATTTTCTTATATTTTCATGTATATTACTACATATATCTGTATGGAAATTTAATACATAAACAGATCAACTCTTTCAACATTTGTTAGTTTCTACACGTTAAAAATAAGAAAAACCCTTCAAAGGTTTCTTTAACTATGTTATATTGAAGAATCAAAGATCTTTTTGAATTCTGTTCCCTATAAACCCTGTTAATGATTTCTTATATTCCAATAAAGGGTTCTGAGAATTCGAATTGCCTGCGGGTCGGGTACCAGCTTAACAAAGGACTCGATTCTACAAAGTACGGTATAAACAAAATTAAGGAATTTGGACCCTTTTTCGGACCAGTAACACGAATTCTTTTACCAATAAATCGATTGAACTTTGAATTTATTTCAAAGCAAAGCTCGCATGAAATTTTTTTGCATTTATAGCTGAAAGATAGAAAATATGTTCAACTGATACGTATATAAATGACATACTCGTAACTGTCAGGTTCCTGAACTGATTTCAGATACCTTCTTACTTTCGAAAGAGTTCCATTTGTCGACTCAAGATAAAATCGAGTAATAAGAAAGAGCTACACGAAAATCATCCAATACTGAAAAATCCAGGTCGTTTGCCCACCATATTTTTTATAGTTAGCAACAAAAGTAAGGATATCTAACTCTCAAAGTTCATGATGCTGTGACATTACCACCGTATCACTCGTCTCCTCACATTTTTCAAGTTCCCTCTGCAAAACTTGAAAATAATTTAATTATGTCTTCTTTTCAGGACACTCAGCATTTTTTCTTAAGGAAGTAATAAATAATTGGCAAAATTTTGGACTTCCTATTAATGGTTGAGGAATCAGCAGATTAATTATAAAGCCATATTCAATTACATAATTAAAAATACAAAACACTATACTACTACTACTCTCATACATATTCTTAATTAACTATTCAGATTATCTACAGCTTAGGCACTATAAAAGCCTATTACATAATTATTTTTTCGAATTCTTCGTAATTGTTTAGCCTGCCAGTCACAGTACATATGTTAAAACTCTATATAGTATGTAGAGTTTATATTATAGTACAATCTATCTATATTATAGTACAAATTTGTGATAGATAGTCCGAGACTATTTTTTTGAATGAAATCTTACACTGCGTTGTTATTTCTAATTACCAGTAAAATTGGGGAGAATTCATAATGATGAAACTTTCAGAAAGTCTAAACCTGATTTTTCTCTGGCGAGGTGAGGAGGGAAGAGAATTTAAATTGTACAGGAAAAAATAAATTCTCTTCTTTTTAGAGATTTCAATTCTCTTCACTCAAGGCGAGGCGAGGCGAGGCGAGGAGTAGAGTGAAGAGAATTGAAATCTCTAAGAAGAAGACTATTTCCACCGAAGATATGCGAGAAAAGAATTTATTTTTTCCCATACAATTTAAATTCTCTTCCCTTCTCACCTCGCCGGTGGAAAAACAGCTTATGGATGCGTATACGTCTGAGAGAAAATTTATGGTGAGTTTTTATTTTCTGGCTATATTGCTGATGAATTTATTGCAAAAAACGCTTTTTATCAGCTCCTTCATAGAAAATTGAAACATACCCCTAAAACCCAATATATCCCTAAAGACCTCCATAACTAACAAAACTTACACAACAAATTCCTTGATAAAAGTTATATATATTCGTTTGCCGCACAGTTTGAATCATAATGACCGTAGTAATAAAATGTAAATTGCAGTAGAAATTCATGACATACTTTTTTTTTGTTCGCTCAGGCTCTTATTACAGCAATAGAGCTATTAAAGTAAACACAGAGCGTTAGAGTATTTTAAGTTAAGAGTTAGTACCAAAAATGTAATTTACTGAAAAAAAAACCTGTAACGGGACTATAGCTACCGCGATTACTATTGTATGAAGCATTATATCTTATCCCTCAAGTATTGGCAACGTATTGATATCAGCATCTCGTGTAGCAGGCTTGTAGGTATCTGTAGGCGGCATCGATGGTTTTCCGTGCCTTGCAAAGCACGGAAACGGTCAAGATAATATGCCAGTAACCGTCAAACCCATCCAGATTATGACCACGCAAGCCGCACACACACTATCTGCATTTTCCCTGGTTCCTGAAAAGTGTCAAGACCAAGAGGGTATATAAAACTTGGTCAAAGCTCAAAGTAAAACTATGTACATATGTATCTTTTATTTTCCAGCTATACAGTACCTTTGGCTCATAATAATTCTTCATTATAAAAGTACAGGTGCTTATTGTACTAAAGCAGACTATAAGAAAATGTACCTTTAGAAACGAATACATAATATGCCTTTAGTTGGTATTTCAATAACGGAATACCAAAAAGTGAGAACGTCGAAAGCCATAAATACGCTATTTGTTTTTAAGCGAATTGTCATGTATTGAATATAGTGGCGTTGCTTTTGTATAGTTCATTTTTGATTGTATTTTGTTAATAATTATGTCTAAGAAGATGATAAGGAGAGCTGACAAGTTCCATTCGTTCCATTCTAGGATTCTCTTTATCACTTAACATCTCAAATAGTTTTCAGTCATACTGTTTTAATATTATATGTATACTGAAAGATACAATTAAAACTTTTACAAAGTTCCGTTTTATCTATGCAGAAAACAAGCGTCTCAAACACGATTCGAAATTTCTTGTAAATTCATAAAGACGTTGAAAGTTGTAATTTAGCCTTGTGATATGTCGCGTGAATAAGTAAATTACATTGACCTATATATTCCAACAAAAGGACTGGACAAGCGAGGTTTTAAAATGGCACCATATTGCCTTAAAAATGACTCCGCAAGTCACTAAGCCACTTCAGCCTCACCAGTCCTGTGTGGGTCAAGTGCAAGGCCTGGCGTGTGGAAAATTATCTTAAATTTTTCTGTAGTACGACTAACAATTTGATATTCAAATCTTTACTAATTTAAAGTCATTGGCAATTTGCGACAGCAGAACGGCGATGCAAATACGAATGGAAGTAAATATTGTCTAACTCTAGCTCTAGTTGAATATGTACATATTTGGATTTTCTGTCTCTGTGTAATTTTGCAAACTTTAGTTTTCTTTGAAGCAAAGAAGACACTTTTTAGACTAGACAAAAATACTTTCAAGCTTTTTAAAAGGTAGCTGAAAAAGGGATTAAGTTACCTGTTAGTTCTTTTATAAAAGTTATTCTATTTTGGTTTAAAATCGTTTTTTCTAGAACGAGAAATTTAATAAGAAAACGTGTAAAAATATCTAACTAGGTCGCAAACAGGGTAATCCTGTCATGATTGTGTTTACAAAGAGGCTTTACTACAAATTGAGAAGAATTACGTAGTTAGAAGACAAGCAAGCTTTGGTCGTTCTGTTTATTTTTGTCGTTAGGACATTCATCAGGAAAATGTGATAAGATTTGAATTCGTTTAGTGAATTAATAATAACCTTAACAGTTAGATAATCAAAAGATTTTCTATTGAAATAACACTCGGACCGTTCTGATATATTAATGGATATAAAATTGAGTTAGTCCACTCTTAAGGCGATCTATTTACTAAAAGTTTATTCTTTAGGATTTAATATACTGCAATGGTTACTTACAATATTAGAATATGTTCTTAAAGATTTAATATCCAAAATAATTAATTTCATTTCAATTCAATTATTCCTAACTAAAATACGTCTGGACGGACATAAGTCCACTCTGCTCTGGGAACAGTTGATCTGATAAATTTCCAACAATGGCGGAATGCCTGCTGTGAGTTTTATTGTGATTTATGTACACGATTATCGAGCAAACGACTAAACTGGAAACCATTTTGCCAATGTAATGACGTCATTAATATTTTAAGAGATAGCCCCGTCTGTTCCTATATCTGCGAGAACGTTTTCACTTTATTTTCTAGTCGCTTAGATTAACAGATTTCGATCTAGGAGAGGAAATTATGGTGCTACGTTAGTCTAAAGTTTGTGTATATGTTGCTTCGTAGTCTAAAGATTGTGTACGTTGCTTCGTTTACTAAGCTATGTTAATCTACGCAATCCGATAGTTCTTTATACAGTTAGTTATTATTGTTACTGACAATCGTAATTAGAATATCAGATTTAGGTAGTACGAAGAATTTCAGTTGCATTGAAGTGAGTTGCATCGTTTTTATACTGGCAAGCACGGCACGTTTAGTCACTTGTCAGTACTATAGCTGCACTTCGGCTTCGGTCTTCGGTTTTCGCTGGCTTTTTGGTCAGTAGAGTATATCGAAATAACCTCGTCAAGGGTATCTTTATCCTCTTTTACATTTAAGGTAAAAATATAAAGATGCTTATGCAAGTATGTATTATTACCGACCGGCAAATAGTACAAAGCATCCTCAATTGCCGGACCAGTGCAGGTGTGGTGCCAGCTGGTGGGAAAACGCTCAATCGTTCTAATTGTATATCGGTCGTATGATGCTATATTTGAAGTATGATATAAGGAAAGGATACTTAGGATATGCATTGAATATCAGTATCGCACAAGTAAATCGCAACGCAACGTATGATCTCAGGACAACGACGTCAAATTTTGCGACGTAACTTAAATTTACTAACTTATTGATACTCCGAGATCTCTAGCAAGCAGGTGCAAAACACTATAGCGATGAGCCATTCACGTCTTTCTTTTGTCTGCTTCGCTGTTATTACAGATTTTCTCTAACACGACTTGATTAATCAATATCAAATGGTAGGTGGATTTCCATCAAGTCAGCGACTTTTACAACTTCACCTTAATCACGTAACCCACCTTTCATTTCACCATATAACATTACGCCGATATACCTGCGAAACGACGCGAATTATTCACTCCGAACAAAAGAGACGCCCCTTTCGGGCAGGTGTCTGAATACGGAATTCATTGCGCCGTAAACAAAAGGACGATTTTTAAAGCCTCACCTTGCCATGAAAATTGGGAGATTTTTTCCGGGCGATATTTCAGTTTGAGTTCCCATTTAAATTTGATTGTACAATACGTACATAGGATTTTTTTTTTTGGGTATGGAAGGGTAAGAAAGAATGCGCGCGGAATAGAAAGGAAAAAGAAGAAAATACTTCGTTATTCTCGGTCATTCTCTTTATTATCAATTTAATGATTTTTTTTTGTACTTACTACGATTTAAGAAAATTATATTGTTCTGTACTAGATCCAAGTGCCTTTTAATCGTTAGTTTCAGAAAGAAGCTTACGTAAACGTCACTTTAGCAAAAAAATATGTTTTGTTCTTTAACGTTTTAAAGATTAATTAATGTCGAAACGCGCATTTAACACTACCTAAAATCAGCAATCGATATCAAATATATTAGTGATCCATTAATAGGAGTGTATCACCTATTTTCGGGCTTGGGAATATAAGAACGGCAAACTTGTCATTGTCCATTGTTTTCAACTGCAAATATACCATGTTTGCTAAACAGTGTATTAAAAAAGTATGATTGAAAAGTTTTAGTTTAAAATATATAAATTCAAGGTAAGCAGAGCTCTTGTCTTATTTGCTAGCACAGCATTATAAATACCTTCAAATTTCACTTTAATTTAAACTGTCAAACTTTCCAATAATTTTAATTAAACAATAAACAACAAAATAATAATAAATTGCCGTAAATCTCTTGAATGTTTTTCCATTTATAACAGGGTTCTATTAAACACACCCCTTTTATTTTCCATTTTAACTAAATATTATTCGAAAATTAAACTCAAATCAAATAAGTAAGTATATGACATTTAAATTACAATCGATACACGCTAGGGACATGATCGGGTCGCTGATATGATAGTAGACCCGCATCATTCCCGTTACCTACTTTCTCATAGACCATAGTTGAGAGTGCCTGTCAAACTGTCCAACTCGGGGCTCAGTTTGACATGTCCTACCAGCATTCATCATAGGCTTATTTCATAGCATTAGAGTTTTAAATAGTACATTTTAATTGTTTGTTATAGCTATCGTCGAATATATCACATGTGTATATGTAAGTATGTATAACTGTGACGGGTCGTGTTTTGGTTTAATCCAATTTAAAGAAAAGGTAAACAATCTTACTAGGGAACTGACACGTGAAAACGTCAATTTCTTAATAAGTTTGTTTACCTTTTCTTTGAATTGGATTGAAAATTGTAACAAGGTTTTACATGGAATATTGTTTGAAAATAACAACCCTGAGCGACGTATTATGTCTATCGCTGGTCTTGAAGACCAAAACAGTATATCTTTTTTTTTTTGCTTTCTGTCCGCATGTCACGCAGAAACGGTCGAGCATGAAACTTTACTCAATTGTATTATACAGGTGTAACAAAATATGTGTAGGACCCGATACAGTGCTTCTTCTCATCACACTGATAAACTTGTTATAATATGACTTTACTGTTGTTGTTAAGAACCCATTACGTCCCCATTGCAGGGGCACAGGTCTCTTCCCAAATGACAAATAATTTTTTAGACTCTTCATACAGATTAATTAGCTTTTTTGCAATTTTGTGTGGAGAGTACAAAAAGTTTTGATACTTTTTTAGCCTTACTTTGTAAATACCGAGGTAAATTCTTAAATACCTCAATCTCAACCTATAACAATATACATGCTTGAACGATTTCATTCATGTTTGGAATGACGGTTCCTTATACTACGACTAAGGGGTCGTCCATTAATCACGTGAGGCTCAAAAGGGGGTTCAGAAAAATCACGAAATATTACAAGGGGGTGGGGGGGTGTACTGAGATATCACGTGTACTTATTTTTTCGTTAAACGCGCTATTTCTAGAGTAATTTCCAAACGTCGGACTGTTGTTGTTATGTTGTTTTTAACTCTTCCCAAGGTCAGAAACAACCTGCAACCACAGTAGAAAGATATTATACAGTATGGACACTCCCTGCCGCTCTGAAGGCTACCTCACCCCCCCTGTGTGACCGATGTGTGACCATTTGTCAAGAGGTTGGCACAGTTCCAAAACGATTTCAAAGCACAGTATTATAACCAAAGACAATTTTATTTTTTAAGGAAAGAGCTAACTAAGCCTTCTAAGGCTATACAGCCTTGTATGGTGTATTTAGCCTTTACTTTATTTGTAAAAGTCTAGCTAATAATAAAGAACAATGAGCGCTAATTGAATCTCGATTCAACCCTAGTACATCACACACACATTTACATGTGTACAAACATGAATGTCTTTGTAGTAAACAATGGCGCGAAATTTGTATGAAGTGTCCGGGGTGTGCCTGCAAACTTAATGTCTGGAAATTTTTATCACGGTGCTTAAATTTTCCAGAATTAAATTACATTATACCTTATTTAAAGATAATATTTTGTACCAAAAAAATACACGTGATTTTGGGTAGGTGGTGGGGGGTAGTCTAAAACCTCACCAAGTATCACCAGGGGGAGAAGGTTTTTAAAAAATTGCTAAAAAACATCACGTGATTAATGGACGGCCCCTAACTAACAGATTATTGCCCCAGATTATTGAAGGGTTCAAACCACTTCAAACAGGAATATGAGGGACCCATAATCTGGTCAGTCTTGATCCCTGAAAACCACATGAGTCGGAACCGTTACGCAATATCGGTATTTATATCGGTATTAAGAAACCATATAGTCCACACTACAGGGGCACGGATCTCTTTCATACCTCGGGAAGGTTAGGCCATACTTCACACACGGGGGCCAAGTCTGGATTGGTGGAGGTTGTGGGGCTAGTGGCCAACCCAGTGTTAGAAGTTTTCAAGCCGCCTATAAGGCCTCCAACATGGTTTAACGACTGCCATCTAGCGATAGCAGCCGGCACCAACAGCTTAACGTGCCTTGCGAAGCACGGAAACGGTCGAGATAAATGCCACTAACAGTCAACCCCATTCAGGTTATGAACGTGTCTGTAGTCAGTTAACCTGCGTAATCGACGTGACCACGCAAGCCGCACTGAGCCTATCTATATATAAATTATCCTATTATAACGAGTGAATTACAAACATTAATATGCAAACCTCAATATTGGTTTTTGCTCACTACTAACAAATTTATATTTAGCTTTTGGTTTGGACAGATACCAATCAATCTGGGTAATCATCAGCGCTGTGAGTACCTCTACCACAGTATATGTTATAATAAAATATATGAAAATATGTTATTTTTATTGTAATGTTACTGAAAATATGTACCTCCTAAATGTTTTAATTTTTATGCAGATTTTTACTGTACTTTTGATATTTTTTTGCATTTGGGAGTCCCTTGGCAGATCGATCATCAGCCGCAAACAGGTATGATATAGAGGTCTTGACTGAGAGGTCTCATAGGAAAATGCAGATAATGGAAGACTGAAATCCGGGGTCAGTATCCTATTGTTTCGTATTTATAATAATATACAGATGCCTGAATAAAAGTTTACTTTCAGATATAACTCTACTGTAGTAGGTACTTGTCCTTCCTAACGATTATATAACGTGTTATCCTATACACAGTATATGACAAAGAATTGTATTGTAAAAAGTAATACATGAAATATCTTGTGGTACATATATAAAAGCTTATGGTAATTTTAAATTAATAATTTAAATGGCCTCGGAGTAAAAACCTGAACGATGCTAAGCGCATGCGACTGCCGTGCCGTTTATACTTTGTGACAGCGCGGCTAAATTGTGCCACATGATAAGAAGAAGAACTTTCTGCAAATCTGCCTTCGGATCGGCACAACATCAGTAACATCGGTCGGGAGATATCTCTTTAATAAATTGTTCTAATTTTAAGCACATTATTTAGACATGAGAGGTGTACGCTGTATTCTTGGTAGAGATATCTGGCCTTTATTTACTATACTGCCTCTGCTATCCTCATATCTATTCTTCATACAGAATTTATTTTATTTTATTATTAGGTATTTATGATATTTAATTATATTATGCATCTATTTACGTATTTTTATTATTCTACTTATTATATCCTAGTTTATTCCATATATCTATTCCATATCCTTCAGCGTCTTATGGTGTGAGCATGTTCTCTTTTTTTCCCCTTTTCTAATCTAATTGCAATCGCAGAGGATTTGCAACGTACATATGTACACTTGTTAACTCAATGTTCTGTTCTCATGTTCTGTTCTCATGTTGTATAATGTATGTACCTAGACGTTATCCGTTCGCTTCTTTAACGACATGTATTTAAATTCAATTTGTACTTTTCATATCAAGTGGATAGCTATTATTGGCCTTACTCTCATTTGTCTCAATGTAATATGTTTACTTTTAATAAGTGGCTGTTGTTATCCTGAATAAAATAAAATAAAAAATAAAAAATACTGCCGGAAGAGTCTCTTGGTCACCGATGGTTCTGTTGTTTGAAATACTTCTTATCATTGTTCCACACTAAATAGGTATTAGCCAGTTTCCCGATAATTTTTGAACTCGCTTGCCTCGTAGCTATTTCAATATTAACATAAAGTTACTTTGTCGCTGGCCATCGGAGCTAAATAGCTTAATAGGGAAGTTTCATTCAATTTTGTAGGCATAAAAGTGGCAGGAACGGAGCGGTTTCTCGCGTGTCCACTCTTCACGCCTATACTCGAAGTTGATGTAAACATCGCTTTTGGGGGTCGGTGGTTAGATGAAGGAACCCTTAATTTTGTAATTTTAAGGTTTTCTTACTTTTCAAATTCCTATTGTGAGATTCTCTACAATTGGATAGTAGAACATAATAATCTAATCATTTCAATTAAAATTAGATTATGAGTTGAAACCTTTAAGTCCCCCTGATCAGAAATGATTTAATTTATGAATGCTTTATTCAGGTTTTATGGTGGTAGAATTTCTTGTGAATTGTCAGTGTTTTTTCCCGTCCCTTTTTGTTTTTCCCTGAAATAGGGCGAGCTTTCACAATTGCGCTATGTATTATAACTACATAGGCAAAACTTGGTACCGGTGTATACCGAGTTATATAACTGGGAAGAAGTTTAAAGTAAAAACTTAACAAATTCAAGGTTTGTATCAGAAATTACCTAAACAATCAATAAATACATGTGTTAGGTATATTCATATACATATTCATTCTTCGACCTATGTTATGAACATTTTTTAGCCGGACTGTTGTTTTTCATTATTAAATAGACACTGGATTTTAATGGTACACAAAATTAATAGATACAGATAGTGACTTCTTGTTTCGTGGAAAATGATAGATGCTGCTCATGGAACTTGACAACTTTTCTCAAGGAACCTATAAAAATGAAGGCAAAAATTTTAAATTTCTAATTAATTGCCAATAACTGAACGTTATTTTAAGCTCCGATTACAAAAGAATTATATAAAAGTAAAGATATTCGTATGAAACCCTCCAAAAACAAAAATTACTTAACTCATTTTCATAACATAATGAGTTCCATTCGATTTAAGTGTGTGTTGTTACTGGTCACTTAATGTCGTTTCGCATGTTTTCCAACAGCCACCAATCGGGGTTTATGGTTGAACCCATTTATGACTAAGGAAGTATCGTAGCGCTAGCTAAATAGAGTATTTTATGGTTCCATGTTCAAGTGCTAATGAAGTAATGAATAAAATTACTGATTTGGAGTAAAACACTGCTATATCTATTAGAAAACGTCCCTTTAGGTAGAACTTTAAGGTAGTTATCTGTGGAAAAAAAATATAAGAGAGTCAAGACACAGTGATCTTAGAGTAGCTGTCTCTTGTACGCAGCAGATTCTCGATGACCACTTTGCCAAATAATAAGACAATGACAACAGAATAATTAGAAATTTTTGTTCGTGATTATAACAATCTGAAAATTAACCTAAACCAGAACATCTGTTTAACTTGATAAAATTACGTATGGAGATTTATCAAGTTATACATATTAAGTTTGAAAAAAATATTGAATAAAAATGTAAAATCGTAAAAAAATATAACAAAACGATTAAAATATAAATATGTACGTCTAGTATAAATTTTATAGCTTAACATTTTAACTAAGGTAAAAAAGGTATATTGAGATTCAAGCACGGGTAGCATGAGGCGTAGCAGACAAAGCTGTTTGTCGCACCAAACGCGAGAAAACAGT
Organism: Coleophora deauratella; assembly: GCA_958295455.1. Taxonomy (NCBI): domain Eukaryota; kingdom Metazoa; phylum Arthropoda; class Insecta; order Lepidoptera; family Coleophoridae; genus Coleophora; species Coleophora deauratella. The sequence goes on from OY282393.1 coordinate 6,480,507, forward strand.
TCAGCTGTCTCTTTCATTAGCTAAGGGTTAGAACGGAACAAATGCTTTTAAAACTCGCGTCGCGCGCGAGATACGTCGTCATGCTACCGGTGCTAGAGGTATATTGGAAAAGCATTTTCAATGTCTCAGGAATGAACATCTTCATGCAGGCGAAATAACAATGGTCCTATATTTTTTTAAGGACAAAAACAGCTTAAAATTACGACTATTCTCTACTTGGCAAAGTCAGTACAGGGTAGGTTCTTAATTAATTAATATCGATCTTTGCGAAGTTCTATAATTAATAGGAAAGTGGTCCTCAAACTTAGATAACCCTCCCCTAAGTTCACGTATTAATCCCGTCAGGACAATGAAAACTCGACTGAACAAGAGTTTGATACTTATCACTGGATGCTGGCAAACTAACATCTTTATTCAATTTATTGTAATCTGAGTCCAAATCAGATTAAGCTGGGAAGTTACGAAAATTGTTTTCAAGAGTTGACAAGAATTGACGACGTAAAATTTTTGTGACGTACAAATCGGGATTTTAAAAACAATAGTAAACTTTTTAATCCTGTTTATTTGAAAAATATTTTTATAATTTATTTTCGTATGGTTTTGATCGTAAAATACATAAATCAAAATTAAGATACGAAAAGCTAGGTTATTTAAGTGCAATACTATTGGAAAGGGCAAGTGATCAACTTGTTCTTCAAAATGGTTATCATCATGTTATCAAAAGACACAAATTTACCGACTATGCTTATAGTATAGTGTTTGTCTACAATTTAGAGTCAAAAATAAATCCAACACTACTGAACCATATTTATCGAAATCGTATTGTTATAAAACAATCTCTCTCAAAAAATAAGAACTGCGACCGGTATCTCAAGTTATCGAGCTCTCAAATAGGTGATTTGAATTTTATGGAACAAAATAAATGTGAAAATCGACAAACAAAAACTTTTCATCACGACCTGTTTCATTAATTTTAGGAAATTCATCTAATTAAAAACAAAAACAAACAAACTCCTATTAATTTTTCCTCGAAACACCGACGGCAGTTCCACAGTTTGTCTAGTTCTAATTATTCAAAAGTTTTGAGCGTTTATTAATGTTTGTTCGAGTTCGAAAATCATACACGCCGGTTAGAAAATCCAGGACCATTATATGAAGTGATTTTATGTATAATGAACGCAACTTTTATGCAGGGGAATCTTAAATTAGGCGAATTTAGTTTAAATACTGCTTCAGATGCTACTTTTCAACTAAGAGGTAGTAATTTGTACTTGTGTACTTTAGTTTATAAAATGTCTGATTACTTTGGGAGCAATTTCCAAAAATATTTTTTTTATAAAAATAAAACATTTTCGGGCGAAGTTTCAATAATTAATAATTATACTCATTGGTAACAATGACCAGATAGATCCATTTACTCTCAGTATTTATATACATTATTGTATACGGTGGCAAATAAATAAAGGGCTTAGAATTAATCAGACCAAAACAGAAAATTCACCGTCATATAAAAAAATCTGGAAAAATGAAAATGTAGTGAAATGTTTAACACAGTCTAAAAATATTATTAAAAATTGGCCAAGTGCTAGTTGGACTTGCGCTCCGGGTTCCGTATAAATTCATATTCACACAGATTTTGAACTCTATATCAAATTTTCAGGCCTGCAATCGCTTGAAGCTGTGAAAAAAAACTTCTATGCCAACGTAATCAAGAGATACAGCCGTTTATGCCACATATTTGGACACTCGCATGAGAATCAAAACCTATAGGGTACTTGCCGTTCACCTAGAATCATGAAATTTGGCAAAGAGCAATGCTTACAGCACAAGTAAAGGAAAGAGTCCGATGCGGCACAAACGGCTATATCTCTTGATTGCGTTGGCATCGAAGTTTGATTTTTTTTAAACTTTAAGGGATTGCAGGCCTCAGTATTTGAAATAAATTTCAACTTTCTACATCCACGCGTTCCTGAGAAAAATGGTCTTGACAGACAGACAGACGGATAGACGGACAACGAAGTGATCCTATAAGGGTTCCTTTTAGTACTGGAGCCAGCAAGGTGTATGGGCCTGAACATATAAGAACGCTGGAAGCAGTCTAGCTCGAAAGAACTTTTTGTTTTCAATCGTTTGGCTCGAGTCTTACAGTCCAGATCGGTCACAAAATTTTTTTATGACGTTCAGAAAAAGTAAAAAAAGTCGTATTTGGGCCTAAACATATAAGATTCAAAATGAAATTTGGATATGAAAGTAAGTACATTGGACAACCCCATAACATTTTTTTTTCGCTGAAATCGGTCACCGTCCCGTATCAGACAGGGGTCAGAAATCGTAAAAAATCTGTTTTGGAACTAAATATATAAGATGTCTGCAACCAATGTAAATCGATAAAACACACTTCACCTTATACAAAAAGTTCAGTCTTACAACGCGAATCGGTCACAGTTCTAAAATCTGACTACTTTTATAGCTTAGGTTTTTTCGCTGTCGATGGGCGATAACTCGATAACCATTAAGGTTAGAGGTATAGTTACTTCGGCAAAAATTAAGTGCATAAAATTTCCAACAAAAAAGGTGATATTCATTTTTATTGTGGGATTAATATATAATGAGCAAATTGCAAAACTGTTTCTCATAAACATCGTTTTCGTCTATTTCTCCATAACCTTTAAGATTACGGTAAAAATAAAGTACATACAATTTTCAACATAAAAGGTCATATTCATTTTCACTGTATAATTAATAGATAAAGAGTAAATTGAAAACACTTTTATTTTACAAATTTTCATCTATTTGTTGATAAATTAAAAATTTGACGTATTGTGACATAAGAAAAAATTGAATACATAAAATATGTAACAAAACTGTTGCATTTTTTCTGTAGGATTAATAGATAAAAGTTAATTGAAAAACTAAGTTGTAATCAAACTGTTTTTATAGAATAATCTTGAGGTACAACAAAAAAGTGAGTAACATTGTTATTTTCATCAATACCAGCATTTATTTTATACTTTTATACGTATACTCAATATGAATATTTCTAAATGTAGACAATTAAATATTGTTTTCTACTTTTATGTAGACAGCGCCAAAAGTTCCCAGCCTGACATTTAGAGTTGTATAGCGATGATTTAAGCTATATTTCTGGAAAGTGTAAGTGGAATAATAGTCACTGATGCAATCAACGACATCAGTAAGTTTTTTTATTTATTTACTGTACAAGTAAAACTCTAATAGGTCAGCCGTATCATAAATCGAATATCATGCAGTCGAGTTGTTTTATCAAAATAAGGGGAAAGTCAAAAGAATTTAAGAACAGTTAATATTGCTATGTGTACGGGGAGGCTTTACCTTCTTATTCAGGCATAAAGAAGTAGATGTACAAATTTCGTTCCGGGTGTGATTTTTTTAAACATGAAAAGCACTGGATCGTCTGGGCAATTCGACCATATCGGAAAACAATGCTCCCGTGGAACAAATTGTTCTAAGTGATCATTGTATGAGGGTCGAATTAATTTATGCAATCTTTGAGCTTTCTAAATCAAGCACCCATATTTTTTTAATAAACATTTACAAGTTAAAAAATAAACCATGCGAGCAGTTCCTAAATTTGTTCCCTACGTAATTCTGTAATTCTACGACAGCAAAATATTTTTTGGCACCATGTTTCGAATACTACTGATGTTTTAAAGTCAAACAAAAAAAAATGAAACAATGATCCTCTACCATGATCTCTTTAAAAAATCGAATCAAATAATTAAAAGATCAAATGAAGGAGGAGCTCCAAAAAACCCAAGGGTAACAGAATAAAATAAAAAAAAAATAACCACGGTTTTTTTGAAATTGCAAAAGACATACTGTTGAAGAATTTATAAGAACTTAATACTACTATGGAAGAGACATATTGGTGTCGATTCGGTTTTCATGATTAAACTTATCTGACAAGATTAAACCTCTTTTTCCTTCTATATCGAAAAGACAAGGAAAGGACGCTTAAATTTAGTTTAGTCCTGTCAAATAATATCTAGCTTCCGCCCGCGACTTCGTCTGCGTAAACTTCAGAATTGGGGCCAGGGAGATAAAATGTTAAGGCAGCGCCATCTATAACAGTTTTTAGCCACTTCTCCGTGAGCCTTCGAGGATTCTGGGATAAAAAGTATCCTACGTGTTAGCCGAGTGCTTCATCTATCTACCTACCAAATTTCATCCAAATCCATTCATTATTTTCAGCGTGAAAGTGGAACAAACAAACATCCATACTTTCACATTCATAATATTAAACACTTAGTTATAATGAAAAAACATATTACATCACCATTTCATATTATTATTAGGCTGCAGGAATGTGAATAACTTACTTTTTTGTATCTTGAATTTTTAAGTATAGAAAATTATGAACTTACATATCTGTAAGTCTTGAAGTTAAAATTATTAGTGTTTGCATGGTTTATCGCTGTTTGCGAGAGTCATTACAAATCGTCTCGCACGCAGGTTTGATGACTTCCTGCCTCCCGAAAAAACCAGTTTCCGAAAAGGCTTCAGTACCGTAGATCACATACATACGCTCCGGCAGATTATACAGAAGACCGAAGAGGATAATCGGCCACTGTGCTTGGCGTTTGTGGACTATGAGAAAGCCTTTGATTCGGTTGAGACCTGGGCTGTGCTACAGTCTCTCCAACGGTGCCAAATTGACTATTGATATATTGAAGTGCTGAAGTGTTTGTATGACAACGCCACCATGTCGGTCCACCTCCAGGATCGGAATTCGAAACCTATCCGGTTGCAGCGTGGGGTGAGACAGGGAGATGTCATATCTCCGAAACTGTACAGCTCAATGCTCGATGGACTCAGTAGAGCCTCCCAACAAGTGGGTCTTAAAATGAACATGGACAAGACGAAAATCATGCCAAATGTGCGTGTCACACCCACTCATCTGAAGGTTGGAGACTCTACACTTGAATTTGTTGACAAATATGTATACCTGGGACAAACAGTCCAGCTAGGTAGGTCCAACTTCGAGAAAGAGATCAATCGTCGAATCCAACTCGGCTGGGCAGCGTTCGGGAAGCTCCGCAATATCTTCGCGTCCAAAATACCGCAGTGTCTCAAGACTAAGGTCTTTGACCAGTGTGTGTTGCCAGTAATGAGCGACCATGTTTCGGTTCCATATGTCATTACTAATGACATATGGAACCGAAACATGGTCGCTTACTATGGGCCTCATAAGAAGGCTCAAGGTCACCCAAAGGGCAATGGATCGTGCCATGCTTGGAGTTTCCCTACGTGATCGAATCAGAAATGAGGAGATACGTAGGAGAACCAAAGTCACCGACATAGCTCACAGAATCGCTAAACTGAAGTGGCAGTGGGCGGAGCACATAGATCGTAGAACAGATGGCCGTTTGGGCAGTAAAGTTCTCGAGTGGCGACCGACCTGGCGGACCGATGACCTGGTAAAGGTTGCTGGATGCGGGCAGCGCAGGACTGGTCGATGTGGAAATCCTTGGGGGAGGCCTTTGTCCAGCAGTGGAGGTCCTTCAGCTAATAATGATGATGACATGGTTTATAGTAAAATTTTATTGAAATGTTGATTTTGTTTGTTTTTGATTTTATGTTATTTATAAATTTTGTTCATAGTATTGTCATAATTTTTAAGTGCTATTTTAGAAAAGTAAGTTATTCACATTCCTGGGGCCTAATGATAAAGGATTTTTCATAATTACTTACATAGTGTCGATTTTAATATAATAATTTAAAAAAAGAGCTGTAACCTTAAATAAATTTCTAAACAAAACAAAGAAAAATCTGTTGAAGTAGAAAAGTATGACTAATAGTTAAACTACAGGTGCCAACTGAATTAGTTTACTTTTAAATTTAATATGACGGGTTTTATTAAATAATCTCATCTAAATGACCGTCATCTCGATTTTGACATTCTTCTAAACGAGCACAAAAATTTTCGAAGACTCTTCGAAAAAGAGACCGTGATATTGCACGGACATCTCTTCTGTAATGTTTGCTTTGATCTTTTTGTGTTGAAAATTTTATGCACTTTATTTTTACCATATTCATGCTATGCCTCTAATCTTAAAAATAATGGAGAAATGGGCAAAAACTTTATTTATGAGAAACAATTTTACAATTTACTCTTTATCTATTAATCCCATAATAAAAATGAATAGAACCTTTTTTTGTTGAAAATATTATAAACTTTGTTTCTTTAAAGCCGCGATACCTCTTATCTTTAATTTATCAACAAATAGATGAAAAATTCAAATATATATATTTTTTTTTTCAGTTTACTCTTTTTCTATTAATTATACAGTGAAAATGAATATGACCTTTTATGTTGCAAATTTTATGTACTTTATATTTACCGTAGTAACTATACCTGTAATCTTAAAGGTTATGGAGAAATAGATGAAAACGATGTTTATGAGAAACAGTTTTAGAATTTGCTCATTATTTATTAATCCCACAAAAAAATGAATATAACCTTTTTTGTTGTAAATTTTATGTACTTAATTTTTGCCGAAGTAACTATACCTCTAACCTTAATGGTTATCGAGTTATCGCCCATCGTCAGCGAAAAAACTTAAGCTATAAAAGTAGTCAGATTTTGGAACTGTGACCGATTCGCATTGTAAGACTGAACTTTTCGTATAAGGTGAAGTGTGTTTTATCGATTTACATTGGTTGCAGACATCTTATATGTTTAGTTCCAAAACCGATTTTTTACGATTTCTGACCCCTGTCTGATTTGGGACGGTGACCGATTTCAGCGAAAAAAAAAATGTTATGGGGTTGTCCAATGTACTTACTTTCATATCCAAATTTCATTTTGAGTCTTATATGTTTAGGCCCAAATACGACTTTTTTAAGTTTTTCTGAACGTCATAAAAAACTTCAGTGACCGATCTGGACTGTAAGACTCGAGCCAAACGATTGAAAACAAAAAGTTCTTTCGAGATAGACTGCTTCCAGCGTTCTTATATGTTCAGGCCCATATACCTTGCTGGCTCCCGATCTATTTTTTTCTTTTTGAGGTTAGGAACCCTAAAAAACGCAAAAAAACGTAGCGGTATCGTTAAAGACCTATTAGTATTGCCAATTACTGGGGTACGGATCTCTTTTTAACCTTCAGGAAGCCTGGCCTGGCATGACCTTCCATACTTCAAACACAGGTCCAAAAGCACTCTATTTTAGCCACGACGAAGATCAAAAAAATAATGAAACTTTATAATGGATATATATTTTAATGTTTAATATTAATCCATTCAGTAATTGGTTTCTTAATTTATATGGAACTTAATCCAAAATTTTAAGTAAGTATCAGAATGTCTCTCAGCCTAATTATTAAATCTCTAATCTTAAAAAATTTTCATCTTAAGTTTATTAGAAAACATCTCACAAAATTCATGGTTTTACTTTAATGGAATAAGTTATAGTTTGAAGGAAAGCGTGGAAGGGCAAGGCTGAAGTTAATCCATATTTGGACCGAAGTAAGAAGAAAATTTACATCACTTCTTATAGGCTAATTGCAATCAGTTTTATCTCTTTTCAGCCCTTTCTTTTTATTATAAAATATTGTATAAATAAACTCTTCATCTAAAATTAACATGTAATTAGAGTTTCTTTGGGGCCGTCGTTTCTTCTACCTCCGCAAACACTTCCCTAAACGACGGGCATACGGTTTTCGAGTGAAGGAACTTCGTCTTAGGTAGACAAAAGAATGACCTTCAAAAAGTGTACACTACCTACTTCGAATAAGATTTCATTTCATTTAATGATATACAGGGTGTAAGGGACAGGTTTCCGAAAACTTTAAGGGCTTTCTCAGTAGACGAAACTGAACAACTTTCCACAAGAATTTTTTTCAGGAAACGAAAAAAAAAATCGACTTCTCCATACAAACTGTCCAATCAAGTTTTTAATTTTGTATGGAGAAGCCGATTTTTTTTTCGTTTCCTGAAAAAAATTCTTGTGGAAAGTTGTTCAGTTTCGTCTACTGAGCAAGCCTTTAAAGTTTTCGGAAACCTGTCCCTTACACCCTGTATACTCATTTTACTCAACACGAAGCACTTGTTAAAAGTATTTTCTTAGGATACGTTCATGACAAAGCTACTTGTATGTACAATATTTTGTTTGAGAGTCTATGTAAGTCGAGTCATCTCCTATGAATGAATGTAGAACGAATGTCTTGTTAAAGTCTGTAGCCAGACAAAATATTTTTAGGATCGTGTATCACAAGAGGTTTGTGGAATACGTTGCAAAAACTGACATGAAACCGCGGTACCTACGAATTATTGTAACTTTATCAAAAAACTTTTATTTATTTTTATTTTTATTTTATTTTATTTATTTTATTTCAGCCAAAAGGGTTATCAGCAGTACCGTGCCGATCTGGTGTCTCTTATGCCGGTAATTACGGTGGCTATCTGGCGCTACCCGCCGGAACACAGCGCGCTGCTTGGCGACAGGAATAGAGCGAGCAGTGGTACCCACCCAGCCTTAAAAACCTATGTAGTCGGTCTGTGGCATCGCAATAGCTCTCAAACATGTGGATCGATTTTAATGCGGTTTCATTATAGTGGTTTTCACCTACCTTTGAGTGTGAAAACTGTTTAAATGTGTTAGTTATTTTTGTTTTTGAATATAGAGCCTGGCTAAATGTAACACTTTTTTTTCTGAATCTTTATTTTAGAGATTTGAACAAAAATATAATATAATTGACTGGCTTTGTTTTTTAATGATTAGCTTGCTGGCTGGTTGTTTGACTTTTAACTGAGGGGCGTAGGTTCTAATCCAAAATATTTTTTTTTATTGTGTTGGGATCCAAGAATAAAATAGCTCAGTTTAAAGAGTAAATAAACCCTATGTTTAACTACACTTTTGTCTATTATCCTAACAATAATTTGATGTTGGAAACTACACAATTTCGTCTAGTGGACTATAATTGCCGTCATTATGAGGCAATTTTGTATAATGTTAGGACTAAAATAGTTGGGTACATTTGTTGGGCCAATAACGACAGTTATGCTCTAACTATATTAAGACCTTGGCGCTATTAAGGCATATCAATTCTATACTAGGCATTCTAATGTCTAGACAGACTTGTAGGTCTGACGCAAATAGCAAATAGACAATATTACTGCCTCCCTAGTTTTGTAGTTACTCCTTCTTGTTTTCAGGAGGTTGCAAGTTCGATCCCCGTGGAGAAATTGATAGATTCATTGATTTATTTCTTACACATAACACGATCCCGCAAGGATAAGCTATATTTTGTTATGCATATATTTTTTTGTTAGTATTATGGATAAAATAAAGAGTTTACAAACAAGTAAACACGTAGTTCGTTTTTTTTTCCGAAAAGTTGTACTTTAAAATATTTACATCCTTTGATCTTTTTCATTCATATGTCATCTCGTTTGCAATAAACTTTTTATAACCCGCGGTATAAACACAAATATGTTTTATTTTATGTTTTATTTCGTCGCGAAGTGGGAGCAGGGTGCAAGTCTGAGTACGAATTACTTAGACAAAGAATAAATAAAATAAAAAATAGGCTACCTTTTGAAATGCATAAAAATTTCTTTCAACGCAGTGCAGCTATCTTATTTAATGGTTGCGAACGAATGTATTTATTTTTTTATTGTTTTTTTTATTTATCTCTTTTACTGAAGTCATAAAAAACACACTCACTAACAACGGCTACTCAACAAAGCATCCAATTATTTATAATGACTAAAAACAATATTTAAAATATTTTACATACAATAAAATTATACACAAAAAAAAACAAATGAAACTTTTATTTAAAAAACCAATCGGCCACACGATAAGAAGATGACTTAAAATATAATAGGATCTACAATCAAAAGATGAGGAATTATAAATATTATTCTTTACAAACCATTACTGCGAGGGAAAAAGAAAACATACCCAAAAGATACCCATTTTCAATACATTAAGAATACAAAAACAGTTCCTATAAAAATATGACGTTATAATACAATTTGTGCAACTACGACACGGCGCGGCGCTACATAGTCGGCTCGTACCGTGTACCTAGCCCAGAGGCGTAGTGCTTAGTGTGCTCCTGGATGCTAAGAAGGTTTGATTTTACCCGGGCAAAACTTTTTGTGTCGAGTAGTCTTCAGGTTTGTATTGAAATATTGAGTGTACAAGTTCCGCGTGATATTGTACTAGGTAGAATAAAAATGATGGTTGAAAAATAAAAATATTTTGAGTTTGACTGTATACAGGGAAACCTACGGATAGAAACCGTTTTTCCATGAAATTACGGTTTACACGGTTTACATTGCGAAAGATACAATTTTCAGGTTATAGTTTCGGGATACATTACAGCGTATTTCATTGTATTCGTAAAATTATGGTATACGCGATCTAATAATTATTTTATAATAAACCACAGTGAGCTAAAAATATAGTAAGTACAGTTATGGCAAATTAAATATTTTAATTAAATTAAGTACTTTAATATTTAAATTACTTCTTTTTATAGCCACATCCACTGAATAATTAATTTGACGACATTGGACCGCTTCACTATGACAGCTTGAGACCTTAGTACATAAGTACCAGTTCGTCAACATTATAATGAAATGTTACTTTAATATTTTTTATAAGTCCAGTAAATAAATGATTTGAGGTTGCATTAAATATCAATCTCCTTGTAATATTTCTCTTTGTTTGGACTCATAATGTATTATATGGATATTGACCGAGGATTATAATTAATATAAATAAAACGTGTAAAAGAATGTTATATAAAATAATCACAAGTTATCCATTTTTTGATTTCTTTAAGTCTAATAAGTATAATTATTAAGTATTCATAAGAGTTTCTTGTGAATATTCAGTTTTTTTTTTATGGCAGAGGTGGCAAACGAGCAGAGGGATCACCTGATGGTAAGCGATTACCGCCGCCCATAGACGCTCGCAACACCGGAGGAGTCACAAGTGCGTTGCCGGCCTTTGATATGGGAGTACGCTGTTTTCTTGAAGGTTTGAATGTCGTATTGGTCCGGAAATACCGCAGGCGACAATTCATTCCAAAGTTTGGTTGTGCGAGGCAGAAAGTTTCTAGTGAAACGCACAGTTTTGGACTGCCAACCATCTAAGTGATGGGGATGAAATTGTTGTCGCGTAGAACGATGGCGAAAAGAGGCGGTAGGGATCAATCCGAACAATTCCTCGGAGCACTCCCCATTATTTTCAATTATACAACTGATACGATCTAAATTTTCACTAAAAATGCATTTAATGCATCCTGCTCCATACACAAAATTCCTAGACTGACTGGACTATACATAAAATGCGCTTTTGTATATTTTTGTAACATCAAAAACTTTTTGTATTTGGTGTTTCTTATATAGTTACGAAAAAAATAACAAATTTCTTTTACATCAAACTGTGAAAACGTACAGGGATGGATATTTTATGCAGCCGTTACTATTTGTATTTTTAAACGCGACCATTCGCATTTTATGTGTGTCTAAATCATGTTTACGATCGTTTTAGTGTGCAACATAAACCTGCGACTGTTACTTAGCCCCATTTAATATTGAGTATTGCAACCGTCCTGTTTCACATTGTTGTTAACTTGGTGATTTGTTAGTATACCAACTAATAGTTATGATTAAGTATTGACTGACTCGGTGGCTCAGTGGTTAGTGCTCCTGACTACTGATCCAAGAGTCGTGGTTTCGATTCCCACTCAGGACAAACATTTCTGTGATGAGCAGATTTTTTTGCTCTGTTTCTGGGTGTATTTTATATGTATGTATTTAAAAAAGTATTTGTGTATGTTTATCAAGAGTCTGGTTCCCGTAATACAGGGAATGCTAGTTTGGGGCCAGATGACCGTGTGTGGTTTGTCCTGGATATTAATTATTATTTATTATTTAAAAATACACATTTTATGGAAAATACTACGGTGGTTTAAAGAGGAACATGGTTGATTTCCATTTGAAGCTGATTCCATATAAATTATATATTTGTAAACAAAACAAAAAAACACAAATAAGTTAATAAATATTATATTAACTACTATTTCTTCTACGCGACGTACTGAAAAACTCACTACTTTGATACTTTCATTCTTCATCGTATTCGCTGAAAAACATCCACTGCTGAACAAAAAAAATAAACTCTAAAAACTAACAAATAATATTTTAAACCTATTATAATTATTATCGTCACATATATTATGTAAGTTCAAATATTTTTATTTTCCAAGCGTCGTCGCGTCGGGGGACCGCTAAAGTTTATAAAGTATTTTTTCAACAACAGCTAATTAATTATTAAGAATTACATTTAGGTACGAGCGATCTTTAATTTCATGCTTAGCCTACGCACTACGTAATGCCGCGCGCGGCGTGCTCGGTGTGCGGTATGCGGCGCGGGGAAGGCGTCGTTGACGGTTGTGTCGATTTAGCGAATTTTTCGGAGTAAATTCTTTTGTTGCAATCTGCGACTACACCTGTTTTTCTCACTTAGCGGTCCCCCGACGCGACGACGCTTGGAAAATAAAAATATTTGAACTTACATAATATATGTGACGATAATAATTATAATAGGTTTAAAATATTATTTGTTAGTTTTTAGAGTTTATTTTTTGTGTCGGGGGGTTTTTAAAATTTTAATTTTACTTTTATTTTGTCCTTTTTAAAGTAGGTATAGGCAGGCCATGTGGGCGGCCGGCATACCACATTGCACTTATGTTAAATCAAACGTGGCGAGCTGCGGAAGAAATCGGATGGACAGCGCGCCGCCCACACGGCCAGCAGGCCGTGAACAGAACAGCAGTTCTGGAAAATCTATATGTATGCGTGGCGGTGAGAGTATTAAAGTCATGGTTACCTTACCATGTTCTTTCAATATCATTGAAGTAATACGGTACCAAATTTCGAATCGATAGGACATATGGAAGGTAGTCAGATCCCCTCACCAACTATTAAAGAGCTGATGATCTTCAAACGGCTGATCAGGTCATGGTTACCTTACCATATACTTTCAATATCATTGAAGTAACACGGTACCAAATTTCGAATCGATAGGACATATGGAAGGTAGTCAGATCCCCTCATCAACTAATAAAGAACTGATGATCTTCAAACGGCTGACCAGCTCACGCTTGCTTTACCATGTTCTTTAAATATCGTTGAAGTAACACGGTACCAAATTTCGAATCGACCGGACATAAGGAAGTTAGTCAGATCCCCTCATCAACTAGAAAAGAGCTGATGATCTTCAAACGGCTGAACAGATTTTCATGAAACATGGCTAAGAACACTCGGGTTAAAATTATCTATGAGACAAAAAAAAACAAAACGAAAATCGGTTCATCCGTTTGGGAGCTACGATACCACAGACAGATACACAGATACACAGACACGTTAAACTTATAACACCCCTCTTTTTGCGTCGGGGGTTAAAAACGCTACGTCTTTCGACGCGACTACGCTCAATTCCACTTCGAGGTTCAAGTTAGTTACACAACGTCGCTTAATGGCGATATCCAATTACACCTCAAACTTTTAACTCGTACATCATCTATCGATTTGTTTATTTTTAACCTTATTATAATTACAATCTAAATTAGTTGGTCTTGTCTTATGTTGCCTCAATTATTTAAAATAATTGATACTTAGATGTTTTTTTTGTGTTTACTTTTAAATGAAAACCCCAAATTATCCACGAAATATTGAGTTAAGTATAATATTGAGTAAAGGAAAAGAAACAAGAAACAAACTTTAGAAGAAAAAAAGAATAAGAAACAAACTTAAGAAGTTATAATAAGCTTAGAATTTATTATTAGTTTCTAAAAGAATTTTTTATTACCGACAAACACGGCTATATTTCCCTGCAAGATACATTCAGAAATCTAGGAAATAAAATACATATTTGTAATATACGAGTATTTCCTGTAATGTGGAACTACTGGTGCGTAAATCTCACTCGAAGTCAGAAATTTTTATTTATCTTCACGACGGAACCGCCGCGAGAACGAAGGCTTCATCTTTGCATTGTTTTACTTGGGAAACAATATACGGGCATAAATCTTTATCGCCGAACTTCCCGTGTCATGTTTCAAAGTTTAAGCCAATGAAACTTCCAAAGTTTTCAATGAAAAATTACAGCAATAATTTTGGTCGAATTACGAACGTCTAAGAAAGTTTTTGTAGGTAATTAGATATCAAGCTCGAATTCCCTTCGTTGTCCTTTTATTGTTCTGTTATTTTTTTTTTAAAACGCTTCCAAATTATTTGATAAAGCTGATATCGCTAAATGTTTCAGTTTGGTGAAAAACGAAAAAACGGCGATTTATGTGTTTTCCTTCCTATTGTACTGCGTAAATTCTGTTTCTTTTTTATAATATCCGGGAAAAAATCACATACGGTCATCTGGCCCCAAACTAGGATTCCCTGTCTTAAACTGTTTCTGTACCCAAATTGACATATGTATAATACATTCCATGCAGTCGAATTTCTATTTTTCTTCAATTATTAAAGTTATTGAGTTCTAAGCCCTATATGTTATTCAATAAATCAATTCTACAACAATCTATAAAACCCTATTCTAATTACAAAGAGTAGAAGTTATTAAAAGTTGGCAACACTGTTGCCAAGTTGTTATCAATGCTATAAATCCGGCGATCGGCTGTGCGATGGCAGATTAATGGCCAAAATTGTTGCGAAGGCAAACTTACTGTTTTCTCTTTATCTGTTTACCGATGGTAATATAACTGAGTTCATTATAACTTTATTAATTACGCGGAATGAAATGAATCTATGTAATCAAAATCTTATTCTCGGTGGAAACTCTGTGGGATCCAATATTGTAAGACGCAGTTTGGTCGCACCCACGGACACTAACAGACTGTCGGGCTGTCGCCTTATCTTTACCTATTATAACTACATAACAGTGTTAGTGTTACACGAGTTAATGTGTGTTTCATGCCTTGCGCTAAGAAATTGACACCGTATATTACACTCAAGGAATTCACACAACATTTAAAGTATTGGATCATCGTTTTTGAGGTCATCTCTATTAAGTGATTCTATGACATTCTATGCAAGGTATAAAAAAGTATTCCCGGAAACTTAAACGGTAGGTTCCACTCATTAAACTAAGCAACTTTTCCTAGGAACCAATAGCGAATTTTCAAAAAATCTCTCCATCCATACAAAATTGGCTGATCGACCGATCAATTTGTATGAAAGTCCCAAACTTTTTTTTTTGCAAATTCAGTAAGAAATAATTCTAAGCTACTCTTAAGTCTGCAAGTCTTCACATCCCATTATCAGTACCCAAAATTTGTAGATCCTTCCAATTTAACTTTGTTCGCATCAGTTGATCTAGCTTGTAAAATTCTATGAACGCAGATCCCCACGTCAACATTTTGCGGATTTACTTCACGTTCCTACCCTAGCGATCACAAAATGCAATTTTGGGCGCAAATAATACAATTTTACGTCATCGAGCCCGAGTGGATTTGAGAAAAAATTGATTTAACCTCGCTTTAAACCAATTATAGCGTTACGTGCCGCGAAGCGGCGCCGGCGGCGGCAGTGGCGTTAAAAGTAAAGGTGTCGTTAAATATCGATGACCATTTTGAAAGCGATAAGTGGTTGGTGGAGCTCAGTATTTCAAGTGTTTCAATTTTCGTACCTATCAATATTTTTTATAACATTTAGCTACTTTGAGAACATAGAATGTTTTTTTTTATAAATTGAATGTGTTCTAATATTAAATTAACTTTTACAGGGTGTAGCAAGAATGTGTATTAATACTCCCAAGTAAGTTTCTACTTTAAACTGAATATTTTTTATTCTACAAGTTTTGTATTTAGTTACTTGATTTGTCAATGTCTTTTAAATAACTACCTAAAATAAAATAAAAACAGTAATTACAGTTCAATAGAAAAGAAGTCGGCCAGATAGCGCAGTAATAGAAATATGATGGCAACTTTTGAAGATGTGGGGACCTAAAATGTTAGGTCATTATAAGAAAGTTATTTCTAAAATGAAAGCCTCAATATGCCAATTTATTCAGAGTTAAATATACTTGTTTTCGTCTTTATTCCCCCTCGTGACCAAAGTTAACAAAAACGGGGCTCAGAAGCTCAGGGGAGCGAAAATTTTTTGACAATAGCTAAACAACAGTCGTTTAACTTTTCACATCATCTTCGCGACCAACCCCGCCCACGGTGCGGGTTTCACAAAAAATACCAGTTTCTATGTCAATTTTGAGAAAGGTATTATCTTCCAAATTAACACCTGATTCACTGTTTACAACAAACTAGAGGTAAAAGTGGGCTAGAAACGAGGACAGAAATACATGAAAAGAATAAGCGCAAAATGATGTTTCAAGTGCCGCTTGAATCTTGCCGGCGCCCGCCATTTAAAAGAAAAAGAAACATGGATGGACCCGAACAAGAAACTAAACTTTTATTCAGTAGTATTCTCTCTGCTGGAAGGAAATAAATTTAAAAACAATGTCCGATTAATAATTAAATTCCGTCTCGCAAACTTCGCGGAACAATAATAAAGTAGTAAACACGACAAAAACTACTTTGCAGTTCGGACGGAAAACCATAATAATTCTTCCCTAGAACTCCTGGACACAGCGAATAATCCGACTTCGAGAACTTTCTAATAACGCTCCCCTTAGATTCATTGCACCTTGCAGAAAAATTTCAAAACTTCCCCGTGGCGCGGGACTTAAGAAAATGTTTGTGGAAGTTTCCAAATGACATTAATCCTGGTAATTTCGCGGGTTCTAAAACGCTGCCACATTGCAGGAATATATTTTTAGAGGGTATTAAAAGGTAGCTTTTAATAGAAGCTTTTCGTAATTTCAGTTAAGCGTTCTTAATCTTTCTGGTAAAATGTTTTCTCTTTCTTCAAGACAATGAAAGCTTATGATGAGTTTTATTGTTTAATAAATTATTTAGTGGAATTTCATATTACTTAATTATTATTTGGTGATTAGTTGCTCGGAATATTGTAGTTACACTGTTAGAATAACAAACGATTGTAAGTTATTATAAAATATGTAGGTATCAATAGTAATGATATTCCTTTGAGGTCAGGGCGAAAGACTTTGAAGCTCCTTGTACCGGATAACGAGACGGTGTCATAAATTATTTAAGTATCCTATGTAGTTTCACAGCTAGCTCTGAAGAGAATTATTATTTATACAAAATTCAATTAAATGAGACTAGCAAAAGCTACTTTAGATAAGTGATGTTTTGGAGTACAAAAACTTGTTTGCCCGTCCGCAGTCGAAGTTCATGAGTTTTCGCGACTTAGGCGGGGAGCGCGCACGACGTCGCTGAGCCAGCTTTAATGAACTTATGGTACAGAAAATTAATTTTCATGAATTTTGAACGAAACTAAAACTAAGATTAAAAGGAGACTGGAAAATTTTAAACACGTTAATAGTTTATAACCGCGAACGGAGTGTACCCAATGACTTTTCCTTCAAAATTTGTATTCTCAATCTTTGGATAAGGTACTTCTAATAAATAACATGATTTAGAGAATTTAATTAAGACTAGCAAAACAAAAGTAACTACATCAGTAAAGTGTAGTGTAAGCGTGTGTGTGGTAAAGACAAATCATGTCGGCTGCGGTTCACTTGTTTACAATTCACAATAAACCCACAACTCCAGACTAATCGCCCTTAATCAGTATACAACGAATACGGTTCAAACCACAGACCTTCGTCTGGTTTGTTGTTAAGAGAGAAATTCGGGCTGTTGAATAATATACCTATTCCCGAGGAATTATGCAAATGGGTCACTAGTTTTCTTGCAGACAGAAGCATAAATGTCGTAGTCGACGGTGCATGCTCAGATTCTATGTCTGTGAATGCTGGTGTCCCTCAAGGCTGTGTGCTTTCGCCTACACTGTTCCTTCTGCATATCAATGATATGCTGCATATCAGCAGCACTCATTGTTATGCGGATGACAGCACAGGTGATGCCTTCTATACCGGCTGCGCTAACATTTCTCGGGAAAACGTCATCGAGAGCCGAAACAAACTTGTGTCGGAAATTGAGGACTCTTTAAAGAATGTCTCAGAATGGGGTCGGCTTAACTTGGTCCAATTTAACCCCACTAAGACACAGGTTTGCGCGTTCACTGCCAAGAAAATGCCATTTGTCGTATCACCTCGTTTTGAGGACACTCACCTTAATGCCTCAGCTATTATCGGAATCCATGGTGTCGACATATCGAGTGAAGTCCAGTTTCGTGGTCATCTAGAGGGTAATGCTAAATTAGCCTCGAAGAAGCTTGGTGTGCTCAATAGATCGAGATGGTATTTCACTGCGGCCCATCGCCTGCAACTTTATAAGGCACAGGTTCGGCCTCACATGGAATACTGTTCTCATTTCTGGGCAGGGGCACCCCAGTACCAGCTTCTCCCTCTGGACCGCATTCAACGGAGAGCAACTCGAATCGTCGGCTGCCAGGATATTTCAGATCGGCTTGACTCCTTGGCGCTGCGTAGAGATGTAGCCTCGCTCTGCATTCTCTATCGCTTGTACAATGGGGAGTGTTCCGAGGAATTGTTCGGATTGATCCCTGCCGCCTCTTTTCGCCATCGTTCTATACGCGACAATATATTCATCCCCATCACATAGATGGTTGGCAGTCCACAAGTTACTGTGCGTTTCACTAGAAACTTTCTGCCTCGCACAACCAAACTGTGGAATGAATTGTCGCCTGCGATATTTCCGGACCGATACGACATTCAAACCTTCAAGAAAAGAGCGTACTCCCATATCAAAGGCCGACAACGCACTTGTGACTCCTCTGGTGTTGCGGATGTCTATGGGCGGCGGTAATCGCTTACCATCAGGTGATCCGTCTGCTCGTTTGCCACCTCTACCATAAAAAAAAATTAAATGTTAGTTCATGGATGGAAATTGGATAATCAAACGCACGACCTATATTTATATTTCAGCTCCTTTCATCCCAACTATTGAATACCAACTCTACGTTACTAAAACATTGATCTTTATTGATCTTTTTTCTTCACAGCATGGACGATAATTCACCAAAAAAGCTTTTAGCATTGGCAGCAGCTCTCACAAAGGAAGCCAAATCGCCACCCCAAATACATACAAACAAATAGACCGCTAAGCGACATAACATAAATCCCACTTATTTCGCCGCCAACGATTTAGAACTAACTCGTAGTTGTACATTTCGGATACGATAAAATAGATCTGCAGCTAAGCCTGGTATGTAGCCAAAAGATGAAGCGTAGTCTATCTACTACTACTATAAAAAAAGAAATGGAGGTTTCCATGATTTTGTCAATGATGGCGAGGGACAAAATAAATTGCGTAAATTCGATATAGGTAGTATAAAATATGTTAAAAATTTAAAAAATGGACATATAAAAGCAAAGACGGAAGTCAGAGTCAAAAAAATATATTATAAAAAACAATAGATGTGGCTACTACCAGTCGCTAGTCATAGAATAATTGATGTGCAGCAGAATATCTTCATTCAAGCTTTGCGCTGTGAGTAATATGTTAGATTCCATTTGCAACTGATAATGTCATGTCCTCCATGCCGTTTCCGACTACTCCTTCGTTTCACTTTCCACTTCAGCTGTTTGTCGCAGTCGGTTCTAACTCGCAAAGCCGATCTACGTCTTGAAGACGCGGTCACAAGATTCGGAGTATACAGGATGTTAAAAAAGCGCGTTTGAGATTTTTAAGGGTTTACTCAGAATCAAGTATAGAATATAGGAAAATTATTGAAAAAATCCGATCTACAATATTTTTTTCACTTTCTCATAAAAAAACTTGATTCACTATTACGGAAAACAAATAAAAAAATGTAGACCGGACTTTTTCAATATTTTTTTCTGTATTCTATATATGATTCTGAGTAACCCCTTAAAATTTCTAACTCACTTTTTTAACACCATGTATAGTTTGTCAGTAGTTGCCCCCTTTTAAAGCCAAATAATGTCTCAGAAAAGTACTCACACAGTATGTAAAAATAGTTTTTCTTTGTAATTTTTTTATGTTTCTTGATTTATTTTTTCTCTGAGTTTTTATTGCAACGGCTAAAATTTCATACGCACAAAACGGAGTTTCGACTCCGCTGTAATAAGTTTCCTCTATGCGAACCGCGTCGCTCCATTAGGAATTAATGGGCCGAATCCAGAAATGTCATCTTCCGGTAAATACGACCCATAATTCACTGGCCACTTGACAAGCGACCTTTTGGTTCGAATTTAGGTAAGAATTCACCAGATACACTGCGGTCACCCACCCTCTTTCTCTGTGAATGAAAGTGATTCATTTCCCAAATTAGTCGGTGAAAGACGTCTTTATCTGTATTCAATCTTCTTTCTTTGAACACAATGACGTTCCAGGTTTAGGTGAACTATAAAAAAAGTTTATTGAATCTAATTTTATTTGTACTGAACTATGAGAAAAGTAAAGTAAAGTAGGCAAAGGGCTGTAATTAGTAAAGGGAAAAGTAATTTGATAAGTTTTTAGTTGTGTTAAACATTTAAATTATGTACGGAAAGAGTTTCGTCAACATTATCAATTATCGGATATTAAATAAGAGAATATCCCTTATCCTATTTATTATATATAGCGCAGATATTCTTAGATGCATTCATCATTGTAAATTTCACCTATACGCCGACGACTTAAAACTATACATATCTTTTAAACCCCACGATTGTATTATTACAATCGTGCACATTGTATTACATTGCGTATTACAGTTGTGCAGCGTTATCGCTGCACAACTTACGACCACAGATCTAGAATATGAGTGAACGTAAAAAAAAACTGTTATTCTTAAAGTATACGTCTTATGGCCTCATAATTACGAATACGATTGGTAAACTTAGTACATAATTTATAATTTATGACCTTCCCACAATTCCAATACGGCTGCTTACAAAACAATAGTAATACTGTGTGTATTTAAGCAAAGCTAAATCATTATGGGGCTAACATGTTTGATTAATAGTCGATAATTGGTACGGACACGCGTTGCCACTTAGGCATTTAGGTCATGAATGCCTAATACCTACTGCCATCTACTTGAATTAACAGCCGATATATTACTTATGTCTTGAGAGCACAATAGTGGACATAGTTTATGGAATTTTACTTTAAGTTAGTAGGTTATGCGTTCGAGTAGTAGATTTATTAGGAATAACAAAAGAAGTCCTTTAGAATTGAAAAAACTTTTAAAAGGCTATAAGTTATATTTATAACCCAAAAGAAAATATGTTACAAATTTTATAATTTAGTCTCTAAAGCTTTGAAGTTTTGTCCAATGCACACCTTGAATAAGTGTCTACTTTTTATACTGTCGAAAGTAAAAACTGCGTAGGGCCCGTTAACTGGAGCTTCTATACGGTTCAGTATAAACTGAACAACTTTATTGTACAATAAAATAAAAATAAAATTATTATCATTTTTTGATTATCCTTACAAATTAAACAGTTTCCAGTCCAAACTTTTCGTTGTGTTTTCGGAAAAGATGCCTACAAAAGTTCTTCAGGATTAGTAGAACCCCCTTTTTGCGGATTCTATTGCTAATTTGTATTATGGTAGCAGCAGTGGACGTCTTTCGGTTGATAGATATTATGTACATCCTGTATTAATAACTGAAAGCCTTTATGTGCCTTTCATGTGAGTACCTACCTTAAAAAAAGTGGCCAAGTGCGAGTCGGACTCGCCCATGAAGGGTTCCGTAGCAGCAAGTAACATAATATAAAAGTTCTTGTAGTTCGTTGTAACTTGAATGAAAGGTAAATTGCGGTTTACGATTTATGACGTATTAAAAAAAAACTACTTACTAGATCTCGTTCAAATCAATTTTTGGTGGAATTTTGCATGGTAATGTACATCATATATTTTTTTTAGTTTTATCATTCTCTTATTTTAGAAGATACGGGGGGGGGCACATTTTACCACTTTGGAAGTGTCTCTCGCGCAAAAAGTTGGAAAAAAAATATATTACAAACCTCAATATCATTTTTGAAGACCTATCCATAGATACCCCCAAAATTTTTTTTTTTTTTTTTTGTTGAGTTTGAGTTTGAGTTTGGCTACGGAAACCTAAAAATGAAAAAAATCTAGGTTGTACTTATAAACTAGAACAAAGGGTTGATTTGCAAAAAGGAATGATTCCAGTCGCTAGTCGGTTTGAAACATTACCGCGTCAGGCCACGTGACAGCGCCCTCTCACCGCCTACCACCAACAAAACTCCGGGGCCTCGTTATGTCTGTAAATTTATTCTATGTACCAAGTGAGGTTTATCAAGCGTGCTGAAATGTTCAAATTTTTACATAAACAGGAAAACTTAAAACACACAAGAATAAAAAAAAACAAGTAAAAATAAAACGAACTGAGTGTTCAAGTTCAAAGTGGAAGAATTTTTGAACTACTAGGTTTTCGCAACGACTTGTCTTACTTTGTCAGCATCCAGCTTCTTCCCGCGGCTTTCACCAGGTCAATGGTTCGAGTGAGAGACCTGCCTATGCTATACGTCTTCGCGGTTAGCACTCAAAAACTTTTCTGAACTAATAGCCATTGTTTTTCAAAATTAGTTAACTCCAGTTGCAAATATGGCCAAAGTTATGCCAACTGACATAAAGTGAGTTAGGGATAATGTAATTTATGTCACTGACATTTGTTCGATCTACTGCCACTTCAGTTAACAATTCTGTGAGTTATATCGGGTACCTTATTCCCCCTATCCAACTCCTCATTTATGATTAGATGACGTACAGAAAAAGTAAATATATTTTATTTGTAATAAATATCGAGATCCTTCCTTCGATATCCATTTAAGAGATTGAATTTTAGATCAATGGAGACGTCACATTGCTAACACTAAACTTCCTGTTACTAACTCCGCGTACGCTAAACTTTACGCTGGCAGTAAAGTGATCATCTGCTACGAATCTTCGTCATGTTCATGTATCATGTATCAATGTTTGTCACGGGATCAATATATTTTCTCAAACTTGTATAATATGATCGGATTAGTGAGACTGAAACAGGTGTTTCACGGAAATCGATGATGGAAATCTTTGACCGATTCGATAGCAAATTGGTCGGTGCTCCTGACTTCTACGCCAAAAGCAATTGGTTCTATCCTCATTCTGCTCTAGTGTGCGCCTGTGTGTGTGTACGTGTGGGTGTGTGTGTGTGTGTGTGTGTGTGTGTTTGTGTGTGTGTCACGGAAATCGATGATGGAAATCTTTGACCGATTCGATAACAAATTGGTCGGTGCTCCTGACTTCTAAGCCAAAAGCAATTGGTTCTATCCTCATTCTGTGTGTGTGTATGTGTGTGTGTGTGTGTGTGTGTGTGTGTGTGTGTGTGTGTGACTTCTGTTCTAATTTAATGATGACAAAATTTTTTGGTTTGCTGTGTCTGGTAAAATCAACATTATTTGTTTGTGTGGAACCCTCGGTGCGCGAGTTAGACTTGCACTTGTCCAGTTTTTATGAAGAATAAATAAAAATAATTTTAAATATACAGCTTATAAATGCATACAACAATCGGTCAAAGAAATAGAAATTTAGAGGGAATTGCAATTGACTCTATATTCACTCTATAAAGAAATTATTCAGCCAAATTAATATTCAACCTCTTTAATAACCTCTTTAATAACCTTTAATAACCTAATTAATAAATACGAAAACACAAAGCCTCATGTAAACTTTCTTAGAATGGTTTTAATTACAAAATTTCGTTTATTTTGCGACACTGTCGGTCGCCGAATTGGTAAGTTTTGTTATTCTAAATATGGATTAGTTCAGTTTTAAATAATTTCCATAATTTCCTATCATAAACTTTAGAAATAGGGCTTCTCATGAATATTCAGCGCTCGAGTTGGTGGTGTACGGTAGAAGCTGTGGCTTACTATTATATTTCAGATAGAATCTAACAGCCTATTGTTGAAAACAAAAGCTATTATGTATAGGCCACTTCATATTTTAAAATAACGATCATTCAACTTTCTTTATGCCATGATAAACAGCACAAACTTCGGAAAAATAATAACTTTCATATTTAGTATGCATTGCCCCGTCGTGGTGGTTATTACAACGTTATTATTTATAGCTCGCCGGTGTATGTAAAGTTGGGCGTTGCTTGCCGGCACTAAATTTGTTGCAGCAGCATCCGTGGATCGCCGATAGCCCCCGGACACTAAAGTCCGACAACTTTTCCATTTCCCGCCTCCGTAAAATAGAACCTCCATCGTCTATAAATCCAGCAACCTTTCACAGTCATGCTTTCCACTCCATATTGTCGACGTTTCCAAAAACTTGTCCGCGTCCGAAAGTTGAAAACTGTAACGAACTTTTATGTAACAGAAATGTAGCGTTAAAATTTTCCTCGTTTATGAAATCCGGGGAGAAATTAAAATCTCCTCCGTTAGAGGTCATAAAACTTCACAGGAATTTCTTGGAGGGGACGACGAAAATAAGATTGTAAAACTTGGTACGAAGTCAGTGCCAAATCGCCTGTTTTAATTAAAAACCTTGCGCCGAGGGCCTCGTAGTAGATAAAAATTTATGTGGTCACAGCCGACCGGGCTACCTCCTTCACCGAGGCGCCCTTGACTTCAAAATTAATGAAGATAGCCTGGCGTTGACAGAGGTGGGTTTGATTTTAATCGCCAAAATGGAATTTATTTTGAGTCAATTTACCGAAATGACATCTTTGTCTTTCTAACGACAGGCACACATCGTAACAACAGTTTAGTTAAGTAGTCTTTAGCTGTCGGTTCATAAACTGTTAGTAATTTACAGATCAGCCATAGTAAAATTGCCTTCTGGTACCTACCCACCCTTCTTTGATAATAACAATTTCCTACTCTCATGTATGTGCCACCGGGATATTACTAAATTCGTGATATTATAATCTTATTATTGAAATTTAAATTACACAGATTTTTGTTACTCGCTTTAGTTTTTTACAATTTCATGGACTCGTTATAATAAATCTAACCACTTCCCATAGAAAGTTGGCCGATTATCTGGTTTGTGTGTAATGTCCAAAACAGTTAATCAGAATTCAGTGTAGCTGCTTTAAAACCAATCATTTTTTAGTAGCTCCCGTTTTTATTTCCGGAAGAGATTTTATTTAAAAAAATATATATTTCTTCAAATATCACGCAAAATATTTAAATACAAGTTTACTAAAGATTAATTTCCATACACTTAATCTAAAGCACATAGTCTTACAAGTAATTACACAGGAATCTCAGTTTTTCTCACCCTTGTTAAATTGTATAGCTCTACGTATAGGCGGAAAGGTGTTCTCAAACAAAGGGTGCATAAAGTTCCTGAAGACCCTCGACGGGACCAATTTGCGGCGTATCCGAATTTACCTAAACCAGGAGATGGGACTGAGACAAAAGGTCGACCTGGTGAGATTTATGAAGATTGCGGCTTAGAGCGATGTGTGGTAGTGGAGCGAATGAAAAATTTGAGAGCACCGCGCAAATAATGGTGACGATGTCAAAATTGTATAATTTCACAATGACGTTACAAGACCACGATTCTGAAAAGGTAATAATTATAATTGTTGGCAAAATATTGGTGTTAAGTTTGTGGCATAATATTTTTTGTTATTTAGTTTTTTGTTTTAATTTTTTTGTTGTCAAGTGATTGAGAGGTTACTCCACCCACAGCAGCATTGCTGCGTGATTAACGACACGGAATAGTGCAAATACACTGCAATAATTCGTCTGTATTAGGCGCAGGCGCCACTGATTTGTTAACAGAATTCAAAAACTTAAAAATACTCTAATGAGCATTTAAGTGTTGGCTTCGGCCCCAAGCATTACTTTCAAAGGTCCGGGGCGTAAAACACTAGACTGAGTAATTATTAAACGATGTACTCGTAAATATATCGTTTATTAAGGTTTAAAATAAAACTTTGTACAGCTGCACAAACGTGTAATTTTATGAAAAATCTCAGAGTTTACTGAAGAACAAACAATAATTATGTTTTTCTTGTGCTCCAAGTATGTTAATTACCAAAGTTTAATTAAATTAAGAGTGATATCCAATTGCTTCTTTTCGACAAAATTGTAAAGGCATATCTATCTAATACAACTTGTACTCCGAAGGTAAGCTGTGAAGTAAATAAGGAATGACACTGAAGGTATCTCTGGGAGAAGACTCAATTATCGACAGCGCCGCCAACTATGAATATTGATGACAGTATTTGCATATTCACAGAATCCACTGGATCAAAGCTATAAAAAACCTTGATTCACTTTGTGGTACCTATTTTCACTGTAACCTGAATAAATAAACAACCGCATAGAAAGGTTTAATGATAGTCCAAAATATGTGAGTTCAAAAATCGACTATCGAATCGATGGGATTTATTCTTTATTTACAATCTGTTTTAGGAAAGTTTAATATATTTTTGAAATGACGCTAATTAAAAGTAACATCGTATCAAAAAATCATCAGATTTTATTTTTTTGTACATCTGACTTTAAAACTTTATTATGTTTTTGACGATTATAGTATACTCTGAAATTTTTAATAGCATTGTAAACATAATATTTATAATACGAAATAAAATATATTAAATCATCAGAGTTGTAACCCTGTAATAAGCGGTCGTCGCTCAGTGAGGCTTACGTGGTCACTTTGATCACGCAGATTATAACTGACAACAGACACGGTCATAACCTGGAAGGGTTTAACTGTTAATGGATTTATCTCGACCGTTTTCGTGCTTTCCATATTAAGTCATTAGCTCCGGTTGGTATCAATAGATGGCAGACGTTTAGCCATGTAAGAAGCCTTATAGGCAGCTTGGAAATTTCGGGCTATTTATATCCGAAGTCTGAAGTCTTCCTATAAAAATGACTAGCGCTACCAACGTGGTACCCGTACCTGGTACATACACATTCATGAAATACTTAACAGTTATCATTCCTCTGCAGTGCTAACAGAACAGCCACAAAAAAGAATAGCCCGCATCGCTTATGTGTTATCAACTCCTGCAACTGTTTATATTCCAATTAAATCGTGAAACATCGACACTGCATTTTCGCTAATTGTTTTGAAGTAGAATACTTATTTGTTCTAGCTTCATCATCAGCGTAAAGACGTCCACGGTTGGACACAGGTCTCCCCCAAGGATTTCCACACCAACCTATCCTGTATCAATCGCCTGATCGAGATAGAATTTGCTTATATAGCAAAGTCAGACAACAAAGTTTTGCTCTAGTTGTATGGTTTTTTGTTTCGCAGAAGCTGTTGATTTTTCGATTCTCATCTGACAGTTTTCTGAAAGAGTTTTGGAATGCAGTAGGAATTGTTCTGACATAATTATTTATTGTAAGTATCTGTAAAGGTTGCAAAGCCATTAATAACCCACCATACTGTATAAAAATCTCAAAATATTGATTTAATTCTGATAGCATTTGCTACCCACAGCTGTTACAAAATATTTTTCTCTCTAGGAAAGAATCACTGTAATAATATCTGTAATATCTAATAATATTCTCATCTGTAAATATTATTGGTTTTGGAACGATCCCTAGATTCACTTAATGATTCCTCTTGTCGTGATCTATAACTTTTAAGTCAAATTTCCAAGGAACAAACGAAATTAAGAGAGTACCTAACTTTATTTAGTGCCTGCCTTACATAAACTCAGCTTTTCTTGTAAATCACATTAAACTGATTTTCATGTTGTTAAATCGTATTAAACATTCTTAACTGAGATTAAACTTCAGAGTGGGAAGTTAACAGAATCATCCGACAATTTTGCTCTTATTCGAATTTGAATTTCATTACTCAAGTAAGAAAGAGGTCATTTTTTGTGAACAAAAAAGAAAGATGGGGGTGAAATATAAAACGCTGTTAAAGCACTTTAATCTCTCTCAAAACTGTATAAAACAAAATTCTTTTCCAATTTACGTAGGTAACAATTTAACTGCTGTCAAAATGCGCTCGTATTTTAAACAGAGTAGAAATTTTTGAACGGTTATTGCGAACACTCGAATGTCCGACAACAGTCTAATATTGATGATTGACGTGACATACGAGTAACCCGTTCAAAAGCATTAATTCGGATTCTGTCTTTGGTCTGAACTGAACTGGAAGTACTACCATAGGATTCGGTGATGTTTGTTTTTATTACGATACAAGTGCATGTGCAAGTTTAAAATATACCTGTTATCAGTTATACTATATAGACATTACACATAAATTGATTTCCGTACGTAACATTTAAATCAGCATACAGAGCAAACCTTATGTCATGGTGAGCCTGGGATGCAACGACTTATCGGCCTAGCTGTCACCACTATACTACGAGACTACTGAGTGAGTGAGTGAAAACATCCCATTAATTTGAAAATAATAAAATTAAATGTGCGGTCTTGGCACAGGAAAGCTTGTGTGGTCGCGTCGATCATGCAGGTTAAGTGACTACAGCCACAGACACAGTATTAGTAGATACATTCTCCCTAATACTTTGTGAGGTTAAATCAATACACTGATAACTGGAACGCAGATTCACATATAAGTATTATTTTCTGTTGAACCCTTGCAAAATGCAACATCGGAATTATCTATAAATTGATGTAAGCTGGATTTTCCACGCTTTGCAGTAAATTAATGTAATGTTTAACGGTAATGCGACACGTTATTGGTTGTCACGAGATACTGTGTATTTTAACAGGGTTCGAACCGCAAGGTATCATGTTATAAGCGCGCACATTCATAACTATGGCTATTTCCAGCGACTGTTATCGTTTCAACCCGAAAATACCTATTTTATCCGTGTGAACGTCATAATCTCATTCTGACATTTCCAATTTTTTTTCCACAGATAGAAATACAACAAAAGCTAGCTGTCTCGTATATAACAGCTACACCATTGGCGACGAAACTTTCATCTTGTTTATTTTTGTTCGTTTCACTCTAAAAACTACTATCGTATTCGTCGCATTTTTGGTTCCTCGACATTTCAATAGTTGCTATGTATTGCTTTTTAGTAGCGTTTATTTTACTTATTCATTTGCAAATACCCATTACGGATGGTGGAACTATCCTTTATTCGGGATCCATTACGCAGGCCGCGTGCCAGAACCGCAACCCGCAGTCAAGGAATGAAAATAAATAAATAAAGCAACGTTCGCCACCGCTGCCTTTTCTTGGCAATATCCGTCAGCTGATAGGATGCAGAATAGTTCGAAGATGAACGGGTCTTGGAATAAAATTACTGCAGCATTTCAAACTAATGCACATTTATATTTATTTTCAATTTCCATTATAATCCACAGCGTCCATATACTGCTAGGTAGGTCTCTTTTGATATCTTGGCAATGTTAATTTGTTTATTTATTTTATTTATTTCAGTAAACACACTGCTTATAAATAATACAGGAAAAAATAGAAAATAAGATAATAGGCAACTCAGACGCCATTTAGATTCGCTGATGTAAGTAGAGAAAAATAAAATATCTGTACACATAAATAAAACATAAAATTAAGCAACATCCTAATTAACATAGCCTAAATTACATCAAACTAAAATAATTTTAGTATTTATTTAAGGTTCTTCTTCTTACTTAATTAACATAATTAAGACTTTCATTTAGGCTGTGGTTTATTTTTGTTAATCTGAATTACTCCCACGGAAATCCTAGTCAGATCGCAAAAAGGTTTGGAGTTTCCTTACAAATGGATTACAATGGCCTCGCGTGCTACGAATATAGATTCATTGGAGATGAGGTCTTCAGCACTATGAATAAAATCCTAATGTATAAATAGCTCCACTAAACCACCTGTACCTACATGTACATTTTATAGACCAAATTTCATACTAAATATATATTTTGTATACACTGAATATTGTGCATATAGTATACAAATACTAATATCATCGTGTGTGCGAATTCAGCGTAAATCCCAGCTTTTATTGGCAATACAGATATCGGGTGGGCCATCTGATGCAACATGTAATGAGAGCCGTAATCCGGGCCTGGTTATGGCCCAGTCCAGGGCCGGTTGATAAGAGGCTTTGGCATGTAGGATTGGCCGTTAACTCGCTCTATCTATGCGAGAGTTGACACTGTGATTTACCGTCTTAATCGAAAGGAGCTTTATTACTCACGACGACGGGGAGAGGACCAGACAAGACCCGTTGGGAATAAAATCGGGTTTATAAGATAGCCGGCTAACCAGTACCGCATTAAGCCATGTTGGAATTCTAGCTTTAGTCAGTGTAACGAAATACAAAAATCAACACATAATTATCACGAATGCCTGGTCTGTCGATAATACGAGTATGATAAAAATATAAGGTGTTAAGAAATAAGTGATCATTACTCAAACTGGGGCTTCTATTAGTGAAACTGAACAACTTTTCCCAAGCGCGAATTTTTTTGTACTTTTCTAACAAATCGGTCACCTGATCGGCGCACTTAGTATGGGAAGTCATTTTTTTTTGCGAATTCATTATGGGTTTCTTTGGTAAAGTTGTTCAGTTTCATGAGTAGAATCTCCAGTTTAAGTAATGACAACTAATTTGTTAACACCTTGTATAGAAATGTAAAGATGTGTATTTTTACTACAAAAACTCAGCACACAATGGATCTAGAAAACTCAGGCCATAAAACAATGCGAGTATAAAACCGATATAAACAATTTTAAATATGATAATTTTGTATAAGTAAGGCTTACCTTATACTGACTTAGTACAGCCCTGAAAGATTCCGTGACCGGATAAGACGGGGATGCCAAAAGCGCCAAGACCGATCAAGCCACTTGCCAGCAACTGGCGCGACGAATTGCGACAGGTCAAGCTAGTACGGTAATAGTTAATGCCGTTCGTTCTATTCTCAAAGCTACATGATTTTGCTCTTACTGTCTTACATCTGAAAATTGTTTAAGTGTTTCTTATAGGACAGGTAATGGAGGATTGTTACTGCTGTTTTCGAAATATCATAATTTTATTGAATTCTGTATTTTAATGATTATTTTGTTGTAAATGATGATGTGTTGTTTAAAGTTTCTGATATAGATTTTTATTCATATTGTTTTACTTTCTTTTACTTTTTATTTAAAAGGCGGCAAAACTCCATGACAGCCCCCTCTCGACGACAAACAGGTATTTTAATCCTAGTTTTAATTAGAAAATCCGATCCCTTCTAGAAGAGTTCAATATTGTGACCTGTGCAACTAAAAGCTATACTGTACACTTGTAGGTGCACGGGACTATACTTACTACTTATAATTTCCTTTATTTACTTGTTATTCCACAGAAAAAATATATCTTGTCACTGTATCTACATTATGTGTATTAAAAAGATAGGTAGTAAGTAGAGTCTGGCCAACGAAAGCGGTCCACGAGAAATGACGGCAAATTACAAAAATCTTCAGCTGTTAACACCGACTACACACTAAATAAACGTAGTTGATACTAGACTCAGAACTAGACATTTATTATCCATAATACAAATATTTATTTTGTTAGATTTTTCATTGTCAGTTTAGGTTTATTAATCAATAAAAAAAACTGTTATCAAATTGATATGTATGTATGGAATTGCATAATATTCACCTATGTTAATTTATTTAGGCTTCAACGCATGTACTATTTCTGCTACTTTGAGTTTTGGTTTCTCATAGTCAATACTTTCTTTAAAGAAATAACTTTGAGTATATTGCGAGAACTGTAGTAAGAATGCTATATAATCGTAAAGTATCAAAATGTTTCAAAACGTCAACACATGAAAGCTGACGGTCTTAGAATGTTGCCATATTAATGTTTCTTAAAAAATTCGTGGCCAGCTTTTCTCCGTGCCCTTAACTGACAATGCACCTTTTTCAAAAATAAATAAATTAACACACTTAACCTCTTGTCTGTGGAGAATGAAAAAAAGAGCAGCTACGTTTTTAGCGTCATTATCTTATTACTGAGTATTTTCAAGTAAAATATGAGCACATTGCAACAAGATAATACCAACCCACGACACTGAGCAGAACACGGTTATAATTAACGAAGGTACGAATTCCCTTGTTGGTAGCTCGTAAACAACCCTGTATATAGCCTCCTACATGAGATTAATCAGGGAATGTGCACAGCATGTATTATTTATGAAACGACTAAAACGCCTAGGGCCTAGCTCTGCTATATTAATGTTAGTACCAAATATTCATAGCTGCGTCGTTTAATTGTAGTGGACTCAGTTTGAATATCACTTCAAAGTTTCAGACTTTATACCTAAGTAAAATACAACTAAGAACCTTATGATGTACGCATCAACTCGGTAAGTTACTGCCTCCGTGCCCTAGTGGCTAGTCCACTCGCTTCACATAAGGATGTCGCGAGTTTGATTCCCGGCGGGGTTCACCTTTGAAGACTCAATTTGATTGGTGATAGAGTATCTGGCTAGCTACAACTATATTATTTAAGTCGTGCCACCAAACATTAATGCTAATAGTATTGATATGTTCTGGCATAGATAACTAGTTCCCAAGTGGGGAATATTGGCAAGCCCGATTCCATCTTTCGGCATCGTCTTAACTTCAGGTGCCAAAGGGTTTACTGATTGCGGAATAAAAAAACAGCCTACTATGACTCTAGGATAGTGACTTCATCCTTCTTGTCCAACTAGAAGTGCTCGATTACCGTTACAAAGCAAAAACAAAATATACATTGAAAATTGTCTTTGTTATATTTTTCTTTACTTTATTGGTACGTATTTTCATAAAATTTCAACCTTTTACCATAGTTCGAAATATACATCCATTTGATGTTGGGTAGATAGGGGGATGACGGACACAGAAAGACGCCGCCACCGGCAAAGGTTGAATTATATTTAATAGTGTTAAATTTGCACAATTTAGGTCGTTACGCAACCCTAAAATATCGGTATAATTTAAGTTTTCCATAGAGTGACTACACTACACTATCATGTCCTACTTACATATCGACATTTATTTTCTCTTTTTTAATCCAAAATAAAACAATCTCACTCTCACATAAATTACTGAATAAACTCTACTGGCGATTACATGCCTACTGGGACCATTCAGAACTAGAAATACTCGTATTTTACTGATTCAATTATGCAGTACTTACCTATTATCTAGCTGGTTTCTTGCAGTATTGAGAGCCATTAGTGCAAGCAGGCTCGCTTTGTTCGAGCGAACTGTTTGACTTGCGGCTTGGAAGCTTCTCGAACCTTGTGAGCTACAGGAGCGGCTTTCCAGAAATTTTTGTATTCTCTCGCGTCGGTAGCATCGTTTTTTGTAGCTTATTGTGGGCACTTTATATTTCCGAGCCGTTCCAACAGTTTTTTTTATCGAGACGATTGTTATCTTTAACGAGGAGATTGGAATTTACTTTTACAAAGACTTTTGAAGTTAGTAGATAGTTAAGTTATAAGCTATTATGTTTCGCAGCTTCATTCTTTGCGATTTAATTGGATTTAACATGTTGTAGTTGCGTCCCACGCATCAGCCTAGCACGGATTTTTTAGAGAAAATAGCTCTTTTTAAAACTTTGATATGGCAACACTTCCCCCACCATGCGCTCTCTCGGTCTTCTCTCGGCCGGTTCGTCATTACGTGTTTCCGTGCTGAAGCCTACGCACGCACTTCAACTCGTACCGGAACCTACAACGTGCACCAAGAAGAAATTCGTCACAAGTCTGTAAAGATGGGAAAACGCAAAAGACGAGGAGAAACCGAGGAGGATTTAGGGAAAAAGCCACGACGAACTAGAATTATCTATTCGTCAGAATCAGAAGAAGATAATAGTAAGTATCAGCGTTTAAATAAAGTGAACAATATTCCGGCCTACCCTACATCAAGTTACTTCTATAAAATGATGCGAACAACTAATCCCCTGGGTTGTATCCGTCATGAAAATAACCACGTGTAATTCTACACAAACACTTAAGTACTGTCTTGCGAACAGCTAAATCAGGGCTGTATCCTCGACTCAACATTATTTTAAAGAACATTCGTTCTTTCAGGCTCGAACCCTGGATCATCGTCGCAACACGTGGGCCATGTGGGTAGTCCACCGCGTGGACAGTCTTCATCGTCGCGCGACCGTGCGCTGACACCCGAGCCTACTGCTAGTAATGCACCGGAGACAACTGCAAAAAATGACGATCCCGTCGAAGACAAGGACATTGATCTAGATGAGGATTTACTGGTTTTGTTAGGCGAAGCTCCTGAACCGGAAACCTCTTTTGGAAAAGCAGTTCATAAAGATATTTCGACGAGATGGCTAGACATTCTAAAAAAGGGACTATCGAAGGAGGTAAAAGAAAAGTTGGCAAAAGAATATTTAATCCCTAGTAATTATGAATCACTCGTACCACCTATATTAAACCCAGAGGCCAAAGCTGCTTTAACCGAGACGTTTGTAAAACGTGATGCTTCCCTCTTATACCGGCAAAAACAAACCAGTATCGCGGTTTCCGCTTTAGCTCAGGCTATAGACGTAATAATTTCATGTAAAGATCAAGAATTGAAGCAAAAGATTTTAAAGCCAGTTAATGACGCTTGTAGAATCTTGTGCGACATGCATCAAGCTGAGACAAAAAGACGGCGGAAGTTCGTTATTTCTTCTATAAACACGGTGATGAAGGAGACGCTCACTAACTCTAATACCGACAAATATCTGTTCGGCGATAATATGTCTGAAAAGTTAAAAGCAGCTAAAAACGTTCAGAAATCTGGAGAAGCCCTTAAAGTACCACAGAAAACTGCATTCCACAAAAGTAATTTTTACAAGAACGCTTATACCAAGAATCGAACAAACTTCAAGCCCCTGCATCGGCAGACAGCGGGCAGACCGGATGCAGGGAAGACGGCGCCCGCGACGCGCTACCAGAACAACAGCAGCGGCGCGAGCGCGCCGAGCCGCGCGCCGGACCGAGCGCGGGAGCGGTCGCCGCTGCTGCCGCAGCCTCGCCGGAACGCTCGCCGCTGAACGAGGTGAGATACGCTGGTCGATTAGTCTCGTACGCTCATACATGGTCTACGATCACTGACGACCCTAATATCCTATCTTGGGTTGAAGGATATACTATCCCTTTCGTAACGACACCGATTCAAAACCATAAGCCAGTTGTTTACTCTAAATCCTTGGAAGAGTCTTTTGATTTTCAAAAATGTATTAAAAAGTTATTAGACATTGGTGCCATTCGTAAATGCAGTCACGAAGATGATGAATTTTTATCCCGAATATTTTTAGTACCAGAACCCAATGGAGAAAAAAGATTCATCTTGAATTTAAAAAACTTAAATAAGTTCATTCAAACCAACCATTTTAAAATGGAGGATTATCGCACAGCATCTAAATTAATCACCCCGCACTGTTATATGGCTAATATAGATTTAAAAGACGCATATTTTTTGATAAGCGTTAATGAGTCACAAAGAAAATACTTGCGTTTTAAATATAATGACTGCCTTTACGAATTTAATTGCCTACCTTTTGGTTTATGTACGGCCCCCTATGTGTTTACTAAACTCTTAAAACCAGTTATGGAAAACTTACGACATAAAAATTTCCTGTCAGTAATTTACTTAGACGATGTCTTGTGTTTTGGTCAATCCTATGAAGACTGCAAAAATAATATTAATCACACTATCACTGTGTTAAAATCACTTGGATTTATAATAAACACAAATAAAAGTTCATTGGTACCCAAACAACGATGTAAGTTTCTGGGGTTTGTTTACGACTCGAAGAAAATGATTCTCGAACTACCCACTGATAAAAAGAAAAAGATCAAAGACAATATCTCGGGATTTTTGACGGTTAAACAATGTAAATTACGTGACTTTGCAAGACTGATTGGGTTGTTAATATCCGCCTGCCCCGCAGTGCAATATTCTTGGTTGCACACAAAATTGTTTGAATATCATAAGTACCTGTGTTTATTAAAAACCCCAAGTTATGAACAGCGGATTCATCTACCTAGAACTTTAAAAAGTGATATGAACTGGTGGCTTTCTAGTATCGATACAGCATATTTTCCTTTTAAATTTGGTCAATTTGATCTAGTGATTTTTTCCGACGCCTCGCTTACTGGTCGCTCATGGTTTATGGAATGAGGAGGAGGTAGGTTTACATATAAATGAATTGGAATTAAAGGCAGCCTTTTTTGCTTTAAAAGTATTTACAAAACATTTGTACAAGAAAGATATTTTGATGCGTATCGATAACACAACTGCCATCTCGTACATAAACCGAATGGGTAGTGTACAATATCCACACCTTAATCGAGTAGCAAAGGATATATGGGAATGGTGCGAATATCGTGAATTATATATTTTCGCATCATATATTAATACAAAAGATAATGTAGAAGCTGATTGTTTGTCACGCAAAAGATTCCAAGACACAGAATGGGAATTAGCAGATTATGCTTTTAATAAAATAAAACAGGTTCATGGTGATTTCGATGTCGACTTGTTTGCGAGCCGATGTAACGCAAAATGTACAACTTATATTGCCTGGAAAAACGATCCCGATGCTTGGTGTGTGGACGCGTTTACTGTGTCTTGGAGTAATTTGTATTTTTACGCCTTTCCACCCTTTATTCTGATTCTGAAGATGTTACGAAAAATAATAGCAGACAGAGCAGAAGGAGTAGTTGTTGTACCATACTGGCCAACCCAGCCATGGTACCCATTATTCACAAAACTAGTTTGTTCTCCTTGTGTGTACTTTGACCCTGATGTTAATTTACTAACGTCTCCTTTCAGGTCGTCGCACAAACTACACCAAACTCTGCGATTAGTTGCCGCGAAATTGTCAGGCAAAAATATTTAGATATGTCATTTACAGATAGAACAGTCCAAATTATGGTAAATTCTCTTTCAGATAATACGTATAAACAATACGACAGCTCGATAAAATCTTGGTTAGAATTTTGTAAAAAACCATGGTCATAATTACTCAGATGCTTCAATACCTACTGTGTTAGATTTTTTGTCAGAATTATTTGTAAGCGGTGCTAAGTATGGAACTATTAATTCTTATAAATCTGCTCTGTCTCTGTTATTTCCAAATATTATAGCTGATGAAAGAACAAAACGCTTTATGAAGGGAGTTTTCAGGTTGAGACCAACTCGAGCAAAATATAACTCTACTTGGGACACAAACATTGTATTAAATTATTTGTCTAATAAATGGCCGCATGACACTCTCGACTTGGAAACTCTCTCCAAAAAGACCCTGACTTTGTTGGCTCTGGTCACTGCTCATCGGGTGCAGACCTTCTCCCTAATAAAGCTCGGTAATATTAACACACAAGACCCTAACATGATAACAATTAAAATTCCTGATTTCGTTAAAACATCTCGCCCAAATTCATATCAACCTTTTCTAAAATTACCGTTTTTTAATGAAAAACCAAGTATATGTCCTGCTAAGTGTTTGATGGATTACATAAATAAAACAAGTTCGTTGCGAAATACTAACAACAATAACTAGTTTATTAGTTACAAAAAACCTCATCGAAATTTAACGTCACAAACATTGAGCCAATGGATAAAACACATATTACACAACAGTGGCGTAGATACAACAATTTTCAGTGCTCACAGCACACGTCATGCAGCTGCATCAGCGGCCAACAAACTTGGGTTCAACATAGATGTGATTCGTAGGACTGCAGGCTGGTCTCAGTCTTCAGCTACTTTTGCCAGATTTTATAATAGGGATGTCGTCGTTGATAATTTTGCCAATGCTATACTATCATCTGAAAATACATAAAATTTAAAGATTACTTTTAATGTAAATACATAAACTAATTATAAATTAATAACAAATTAATGTATAAATATAATTCTTATTGCATAATTAATATATGTTCTCATCCTTTTTAAAAATATACATGTATATTAAAAAATGATTTTGTAAATATACCATATTGATTTCAGCATATGAAATGTCTTATTATTTGGTTTGATACACTTACCTTTATTAGCACTATGACTGGTTGGCTGGTTTAACCTACCTCATTTTATATTTGTTGTTACTCTGAACATCCTACAACATGTTAAATCCAATTAAATCGCAAAGAATGAAGCTGCGAAACATAATTGACAATCAAACGAACTTACCTGTAAGTGAAGTTCGATCACAATTATGTGAGCAGCTTCATTCGACGCGATTTATATACACCCACCCAACCTTATTGTTGAATTTACAGCCCTACCCTAAAAAACAAATATAAAATGTTAAAATGATATAAACAAAATGACGAACCGGCCGAGAGAAGACCGAGAGAGCGCATGGTGGGGGAAGTGTTGCCATATCAAAGTTTTAAAAAGAGCTATTTTCTCTAAAAAATCCGTGCTAGGCTGATGCGTGGGACGCAACTACAACATGTTAAATCCAATTAAATCGCGTCGAATGAAGCTGCTCACATAATTGTGATCGAACTTCACTTACAGGTAAGTTCGTTTGATTGTCAATTATAAGCGTTTAAAGTTATTATAAGCGATAATAAACAAACTATAACTAGACAGACTTCAAAGATATTTTCATAGCTAACATTTTCGTTTCTTTTTCTTTACTTTATCAATCGTGGGTATCGTTTTCTTTATAAACCTTTCAATTTCAATGTAATTGATCTTAATAATAACTTACTCAGTATTCAAACATTTAATGTTTTTTTTCACCTTTCCAACATGAAAACTTTGTGCCTTTGGTCCCTAAAAACTCAAAGCAAAAACGGTTTTTGCTGCGAGCGTGAGAAAAAGTGATTCGAATTTCGAAGACTACGTTTTGCGCGGTGCTGAAAAAAATATGGGCGATAGTTCGTTGAGAAACTCATTTTGGCCTAGCGATTTAACTCATAGGCACAAAATATTGTCTGTTATTTAATGAAATTTAAGTTTTATAAATTGTGCTATTGCATTTTTAAAGACGTAATATTCAGAATAAATATGTACTAGTAAACATGAATATCGCTTACTTAAAAATATCATGTTTGGTTTTCATCTTAGGTTTTCATAAAAATGACAAGCAACGCAGTTTCCGAACGCAACCTCTAAGTTAAAAACATTATAATAAAAAAAATTATTATCTCCAAAGATAATTTATTCAGCTACTGGAACTACGTTTTAACTTTTCTCGCTGGTCGAGGTGAAAAGTTGTATGTTTAACATAAGAGCAAGTTATTTTTATGTCTCGTGTCTTTAAATCACTCACTGTGATTTAAAGACTTAAATCACTCGGTAGCCTATATTAGAATCACTCACTACGCTCATTATTCAATTCTAGACTACTTCGCTATTTCGTGATTTAAAGTCCGCATTCGTAGCAAAAAATAACTTTGCTCACTAGTTGAACAAATAACTATTATACACTTAGCGTTAAAGTCAATTGTTGTTGAAACTAAGAGCGATCATCCACACAAAAAGTTCACAAGTTATCTACGTGAATAATACATTTTCAAATAAGTACTTAACCTCATCGGTGGAGGTGTCAACAAAAACCACCGTCGCCGTCGCGGCACGTGAGCGGAAACCTGGTTCCGGTGCACGAGGGTTCCGGAAGTCTGTTGAGGCCGGACCGGACCGCATTGCCGCCGGTGGAAGCGGACGTGTCAACTCCAGCCCAGACAGTATCAGGTGGCATTCTAAATACTTCCTGACAGTATAGGTTTTAAAAAAGCTGAATAATGGAAGACTTATGAGTAGTGATCGGAAATTCGGGGGCAATTTCATTTTTTCTCAAGAAAGAATAGTATGGATATGCCTTTCTGAATAAATTTATAGATTGTCATACAACAAATTCCCAGGATACCGGTATCGTAAAAAGCGTTGAGATTTTTAATTGCAATGATCTGATTGTAGTGAATTTTGATCTTATTGAAAATTATATGTATGCTATTAAAAAACGTTAATTCAACGTTGTGTTAATTCAAAACGGCAAATGCTAGCTCCCCAATTTTAGGTATAATTGCCCCCGAATTTCCGATCACTGCTTATGAGCATCTACCGAGGTTTCTACTCTTGAAACAAAAAAAATAAGTTCTACGACTTTACTTTGACTTTGAAAAGGGGTACGGGCCTGTGATATACGTGTAAAATTCATATTCATAATTATGAAAACATATTTTCCATCTCTCCGTTCTCTATCAGATAATTTTCTAAAAGTTTCCGAGCGCAAAGCGTAAACAAATCCCAAAGCGGAGACTACAAAAAATATATCCCTAAACTTTGTCCGAAATTTTTTTAAAGTTGAAGGTTAATAGTGGGTGGTTTGACCTCAGTTTGCAGCAGTGTCAGTGAAGGTTGCTGCCCTCGTCACTGTAAGTTTGTCGGATAATTCTCTGCTGTTGTTGACAGCTCCGCAGTCTTTACGACTGATATTAACAAAGAACTTTCTCTATGAAGAGAGTTGACTTTCACTGAAATAACACCTCATATTCCGTTTAAAAACCATGGTCTGGAAGTATTTTTCTTTTATACAATGACGAGGTAGCTGCCTATAAGTTCATTTGCATGCTTAATTTTAATAAGTCGTCTACCCATAGAATGCAATGATCATTTTTCATTACAAACTCAAACCCTTACTAGGACATTTTAATTCATTTCAATTTCAAAACTACATTAGAATGATTTATCGTTGGAATACTGTAAACATAAGATAGGTAGGCGTAGGCACCGCGCAGGTACAAAAAACGTTATTGGACATTTCTTCTAAAATGCATAGCAATACAAATTCATAATTTTCAAGACAATCGACAACAGAGGCACAGATTTAATAAGTTTTTGGTAAAAGCTTCATCAACATACCTGTAACTAAATGAAAAACAACTTTACTAAAACTACGTACTACTTTTCTTTATTACTCCTAGCACGAAAGAACTTCGTTACAAGGTTTCAAGCAAAATTACTAAGAAGCCCCGCAAACAATAATTCACGTGGGAGTCAAACCCCGCTAAGTTCGCATGTCGTATAAAGCACTTTATCGCGCTTATTCCCAACAACTGTATTTGGTGGGCGGGCGCAGGTGTAAAGGATTTAAAGTTCATTGCACAGTTGGGCACAAGTGGATTTTAGTACGTTGTAACTTTTCGCATCATATTTTATATTGAACAAAAAATGCAGTCGCTTTTGGTACCATTTTAATAAATTATAACTAATATTTTCATCAGTAAACCATTTCCATCAGGCACTAAGGTAAGCCAGAGGATAAATTTAAACGAAATGATGTTTCAAGTCACCAGCTGTTTAAAAACTACTGAATAACAAGAGTTAATATATACTTGCTAGTGTACCAACAAATCCAGGTGAATACGAAATATCATAGAATATACTCATGAAACTTAAGAAACTGAACAACTTTCCCCATTGACCGAGTGAATTATTACAAATGATGCTGAATGAAAATGAATTCTAATAAAAATTTTAAAATGTCGATTTAAAAATAAAGGACGAAATACCACTCAGTTCCGATTTCCACCAAATTCCAGTCGGAGGGCGGGTCATGCGCTCATATATCTTGGAAGGTGTTCTGATAAAGCCTCACAACAATGTGGCCCGAACCACCTTGAATCTTATCTCAGGGGAACTTATCAACGGTGTTTCCATCCATTCATCGGTATTTGTAATCTCCATAATTTTCTAAACTTTGCTTGCTTTTTGTTTGAAACAACAATGATTTGATTTTAAAAGAATTCCTAAAGTTAAATTTGGAAATTAGAAGGTATTTTCATAATATAATTATAAGCTTTACTGCAACCTACCTATTTTTTTTTAAGTATAAATCTAAAAGGTTTTACCAATAAGCGCATGTAATGGTATGTGTATTTATTACTATTGTTTGCAAAAAAATATGTGTGTTTTACTATATTATGTATCTCAACTGATGGAAAGTGAAATGTTGTCTAAGATGGTATACGCAAACTTATAACATACCTATTAACTCTCGCCTAAAAAATCACCAGATCCAGATTCCAGAGAATCTGGAAATACAGACTCGAGCAAGGAGTTCCACCACTCCTTCGCAGTCCTCAAAATAATTAAGGCAGCATACCGTTTAGTGCAAATAGGTAGAATGTCAACTACAAAACGACGGAAATTCTTCCTGGGTCTATTTGTCCAATGTTGAAATGGAGCTTGGGGAAAGTAGAAAGGGTCATGTAGTTCTTGAGCATAGTCTCCGAAATAAATTCGACAAGAGGCGACTTCGCGGGGATGCGAAAGGATTTGTATCTAATTTAATTACGACTATTAATATGTATGATAGATATGTATAAATGAATAAAGCCTATTTGCTTTAGGTACTTTTACTAAATAATATAATCCATTCCATATATACTCAGCGCTGAATTCAGATACCATACAAACACTTTTTATCTATTCTATTTATTTATTTATAAAGCTGTTATGATATTCCATTGTGCGTTTTCCTCATTATTCATTCCTTTGTATGAGAGTAGGTACTTATGTGAATACAGAAACGTACTTGGAGAGGGCAAACCGCTCTATCTTATACAACAGACATTTATCTAATCTGCGTTACGTTCCTGAATATACGGTGTACGCCTGATATGTTACATGACTATATTAATATTCACTAAGACGCTAGATAATCTCAATGAGTTACACAGAAGTTGCCTATGATACTGTGACTTTACACTCTTTTGGATGTCTAAGAAAACTGTTGAGGTTAGAGAACATCCTTAAATTGTAATTTGTGCGCCTACTAATGCCCAATAAGTGACGTCAAAGAAGTTTTATATCGTCGCTCCTGAAAGAAAAAAAATTTAACAAAAATGACGTTTGAATTTTACTCGGCCATCTGCCTACCTTGCGGCGAGCGGCCGATGCCCTGTATTTACTAGTCCATAGGGGGGAGAGGGGGGGGAAGCGGTGTGCAAGTCTGTGAGTGACGTCTCGGGGTACCTACGATTTAAAATTTCTTCAGCTAAACCACGGCTTATTAGTTATTAAGAATAGCATATTCATAAAATCAAATATACCTAAAACATTTTCTGTGTTGCCATAATCTTGGCACAACCAAGAATCAGAAACAAACAAACATTCACAAAATAATGTTTGTCAGCATGATGGTTATATGATAGTCGGTCTGTTCGTCACGTTTGTGCTGACAGAGCAATCTCATTAAACCAACAATAGAACTGTGAGCTATAAATCATGGCATTGTGTAACCGTTCGCGGTTCGCTCGTGCCTCATTATGTAGCGAGCAATTATATGCTGGGTAGCACTCACTTCTAATATTTATGAGAACAGACGACCGAGTGATACGCCAAAGATATTGAAATATATTAATAACCACTAGCAACGATTACTGAGCTATATCTATGATCCCTGAAATAGAATCGCGAACCATTTGTTTCTATAAAGGTCGAATAATGTATTTTACTCGTAGGCGAAAACAAAATGGCTAATAAGTGAGTTCTAAAATGAATAATTGAATATTGATTTAAGGTCTAATTAAATAAGCTGAAACTATTACAGTCAAAGTCAAACCTTAAACCGGGGATTCTGC
This sequence comes from Coleophora deauratella, assembly GCA_958295455.1. NCBI lineage: Eukaryota > Metazoa > Arthropoda > Insecta > Lepidoptera > Coleophoridae > Coleophora > Coleophora deauratella. The sequence goes on from OY282393.1 coordinate 6,524,100, forward strand.
CTGTGAAATTGAACAACTTTCCTTAAGAAACTTATTACCTTAAAATCTAGAACAAGGTGTTCTAGGTTTTAAGGTAGACCTTTGGCGTCGAGATTTAAAAAATAATAATTTGTAACTAAACTTAAAACTCAAACTCAAAATGCTTTTTTATTTAAATAGATTAAATTAAATAGGTTAACATATTATTTTAAATCATCACCTTAGTAAAAAGTCTAATAAGTCTTGTACCTTTGAGTATTCCTTTCTGGACTGTTTTTTTTTTATTATATTTTTTTTTTTTCATGTTACGACTTTTTGCTACGTAGATGAAACCAGTGCTACGCATTACAAACAAGGAACGCGGACAGATCTAGTTGGTAAAAAACGTGATGAATATCCAGCATTTTCAATTTCCAGACATTAAAAGAGTAACAAAAGCTTTCAATTCCAATAATAATGTTTATTAATCACTTGACTGAGTGCTATTAGCTTTCGACGAAAAAGCTCTAAATCCATTACTAGGCATTATTACAAAGAGAGCGATCTTAAAATCTCACTGAACTGCTTTTTGAAAGCCGCCTAAATAAAATAAAAAAAATATTCCACGGATCTATTTTTTCTCTCTAGTCAGGCCTGATGCAAACTCACGCGCCAGAATTCAATTATTCATTCAGCTAAGTTGATATTTTCATTCTAAGTTGGCAGGAAATGGACATAGGTCTATCCGCCGTCATATTTGAGCAGCCAATAAACGGGAATTCGAGAAAACATGATTATGATATACACACATCAGTCTCAATTTGCAGAATTCGCGATCAGAGTCACTGTACTGAAGAATAAAATGTAAAATTCTTTTATATTCGTATCATTTCGTACTGCGAACAGGAAATTCAGACACACACGAAGAATCATGTTATTATTGTTGGACGTGGTACGTACACCACCATTATTAAGAAAGTTTCATCCTTGTTTAAAACAATATGGCATCACATAAATCTCGCTGCACTTTAGCCTGCATTCCATTATAATATGCACAGGGCATGAAATAGTCCTAACGGCTGTGGCACAGTCTGCAATCTCAGTATACCAGGAGATTTATGATTTTCATTCTAGCTGAAACAACTGGTTCCTTCGTCTTTCTCTTTTTCTAATGGCCGTCGGTAATGGACGTAACGAGTTCGACCGACCTGGCTTCAATAATGAAATAGAATCTGGCTTTTAACTGCATACAAAACGGCCATCAGGTTGATTGGGTGCCATTTTTAAACGAATAGAATAGAAAGCTACCGGAGCGTATAGATCTTTAAACAGGTGAACTTTCCTTTTTTTAAATACAACTTTACACTAAAGAACGGATGAACTGTAAAGTGGTAAAAGATTTTAAATTCGTTCTTAAATAAATCTCAACGACTATTAAAGTTTCCAAGAGGAACTTTAGGAAATTTATTTTGTTTTGACATTTAGAAATAGTTTCTTCACTGTGTTGTAATGGTTATGTTAACTATCATTTTACCCAAAAAAGGGACTTAGAGCATAGTATCAGATCACATAACTATAAATCTTTTGGTGACATTTATGACCTTTTAGTTAAGAAAACTCCAAATGAGGAAATTCAGAGGGATACAAGGAGACAAAAACACTACTGAAATAGTGGAACATTAATTTTGTCCGGTCCCACTAACGCTTAAATTATTCTCTTTAGTACTAAACTTTTTACTCATGGCTGCAATGCTTCAGTGAAAGAAAAACATTTAGTGAATTAAACTTTATTTATTAATTAACGTAAGTAATTTGGAAGCATTAATTAGACAAGCTAAAGACTAAAAATCTAAGAGGTAAGACGTCCCTAATAGTTGATTTATAATTAAAAAAGAAATGAAAATAAACTTGTTCATTTTGTAGAATATACAATTTATGAGCATCCGCAAGTGCGGAAACATGTAGTTTTTAGAAAATAGCAGTTTCATTTCGAAATAATTTTATACCTTCAATTGAATAAGATATAGGTATCTACAGATATATCGGTAAAGTAGTATTCAGTACTTTACGCTCGAGCTAAATTCGAATTAGAAATCGTTGTATTATCGATGTAGGTTATAGACCACAATGCTCATATTTTCCATTAAACAAATAAAAAAAGCAGCCAAGTGAAGGGTTCCGTAGCAGCAAGTAACATAATATAAAAGTTCTTGTAGTTCGTTGTAGGTGAATTGCGGTTTACGATTTATGACGTATTAAAAAAAATACACTTACTAGATCTCGTTCAAACCAATTTTCGGTGGAAGTTTGCATGGTAATGTACATCATATATGTTTTTTTAGTTTTATCATTCTCTTATTTTAGAAGTTACAGGGGGGGACACACATTTTACCACTTTGGAAGTGTCTCTCGCGCAAATTATTCAGTTTAGAAAAAAATGATATTAGAAACCTCAATATCATTTTTGAAGACCTATCCTATCATCAAACCCATACAGGTATGGGTTTGATGAAAAAAAAAATTTGAGTTTCAGTTCTAAGTATGGGGAACCCCCAAAATTTATTGTTTTTTTTTCTATTTTTGTGTGAAAATCTTAATGCGGTTCACAGAATACATCTACTTACCAAGTTTCAACAGTATAGTTCTTATAGTCTCGGAAAAAAGTGGCTGTGACATACGGACGGACAGACAGACAGACAGACAGACATGACGAATCCATAAGGGTTCCGTTTTTTGCCATTTGGCTATGGAACCCTAAAAATGAAATTGCTTTTATATTTTAAAAAAATATTGCTAGATTACAAGTGTTTGATGTTTAGCGCGCTTTTAACTTCATAGTTTACTGTAATTTGCAAATACATTAATTCCACTTTTCATACATTTTACATAACAGAATTTAAGTATTATCTACTTTAGACATTATAAAAGCCATCTTGAAGCATTTCGTCCCCATCTCCAAAGTAGTAGGTATAATGAAATAAGTTGGGGAGGCACCGACATTTGAATAAAATTTAGGTGAAGTGAGTGAGATTGAATTTTGCCCTGTTTCAATTGCCCTCCAGCCAGTTTGCTTTTAGCTCTTGATGTAATGAAATAAAAAAGTCTGGGAGTCAAAATAACATAAGTCCTTTTTTTCTTTCTAATTTCATCAGAGATGAAGTGAGTGTGTGTGTTTATTTTCATTATTCGATAAGATAATTTATTTTGGTTTCAAGTAAAAGATTTTTAAATCCTTCGGATTTTGTCGTAGTCCACATTTCAGTCGAAGGTCACTTACGTTTTCTTAGGTGGTATATAATAATGAATCTAAATGCCCTAGAACACGTGACCGCGGGTGACGCTAAATGTTATACCAGGTACCGCCATCAATCCTTTGGAGACAGCATGGTTAATTGTGACTGTTTGTGACACATAATAATGGATGGAAACGTAACAGTGGGATTTTGTCTGTGGTTAATTACAACTACTTACCGTAGAAAAAACGTAGGTATTCATTTAACTTCATAAACCAGCGTTTATACTACTACGGCACTACTGTTAAAAGCCCATCCAGACTAAAGCTCCACAGCGTATCTCCTATGTCCTTGTAACAAGATACGAAGGTACAGCAACTGCATACTCCACAGCTTAGGTCAGCACTTCACTAGCCAATCCAGCCATATCCGGCGGAAACTGCGCCGACGGAGCAATCAACGGAAATTGAGACCGAGCCTAATCCGATGACGTCACTAATTTGAATATTAGTTGCGGCACACGTGATCACAATGGACAGCTATTGGCTAAGTACCCAGGTAGAACTTTGGACTTCATGCAGCCGTTTACGAGCCAAGTATGGCAAAGTTTCGGCCTCTTCATTTGAGTTTGTAGCGGCTAATGTCCACATGTTATGCTACATTATAATTTATGGTTGTTGCACTAGAAAGTTTGGAATAGTAGGATAGTTAGACGCGTACTTGTAGAAATCTGATTGTAGGTAATCAACGATGATTGGCATGCTTCAATAAGCAATTATTTAAAAAAATTACAAGAGCGAGTCTGACTCGTGCACCGAGGTTTTCGTACAAACAAACAATATCGAGAATTTGACAAAAGTAGACTAGTTCACAGGAGCACCCGATCACACATAGCTATGTCGTAAGCTCTTGTTTCTCTTTCGTTGGTAGCGAGAGTCAGCCATCGCTCTACTCAACCATATTTAAAGAAAATGAATGATTATATTCCCCTATAAAGACAGTATTAATTTTTATTTAACAAAAATAATTCACATAAACATTTATTTAAACCTTTGGGCATATTTTTACGTTAAGACGTAAAAAATGCAATAACTGTCAGAAATAGGTGCGATACGGAGTGGGCCTTTACGTCTGACGATAACTTAAGCAATATTTACGCGTACAGTAACGGTCTCTGTGGTTTATCGTCTATTCAATAACGCGAATAAAAGGGAAACTCTTTTGTATACCCCCATAAATATCCATTTATCTTGCAACCGCGTTTGCGAGATTACACTTAGATAAACTGTATACTAAGCGGTTGTTATTTTTTGCATCGCCCTTTTCAGTTTATTTATCAAGCTGGTTTGATAGATGTTTTATTCATTTTGATGGATATTTTACGAAAATTTTCATCTTAGTAGATATCGCTAGATGGCAGTCGTAAAGCTTAGTCAAAGGCCGAGCTATGGGAAAAGATCTGTGCCCCAAGAGCAACATCAGACGATATGGGTTGTTTCCATTCAACAAAATTCTGATGCACGTGGTGGCTTAGTGTAAGCATCACATGATCATCAGTCCATGTGGCGGAGGGCCGTTCAACACTACATTTATGTACCCCATCACTATTAATTTGTCCCTACCTGGAAATACTTTATCTGCCAAAGTTTGCAGTATTATGTACTGAAGTTTTCATTGACGAAATAATATTTTGGGCTAATTTAATTCTTACAGACGTATTAGTGTATTAGTACGGCTGTGTAATACTAATCATTTTTTTTTTATTTTAAATATTTTGTCAGTTGAAACGAAATATCTCAGGAAGATGACCCAAATAAAGGAAAATGTTTGCGAGTGCGCTAATATGATGAAATTATTTAAATAAATAAATATAATATAGAGTCATAGGCATAATATAAATAACAACTAATGAACCATAATACCATTTCTATCAGCAATATAAATGATGTTGATAAAACAAGTTCAAGGAAATATACCTATTTGGTTAAGGTATCACAATTTACAAATGAACGTTCCATTATCTAACACGCCAGTCATAATCATAAGTCATAACGGATAACAAAAACGAATTTGGAACTCCGAATAATGAAAACACACACGAAACTCATTTTCATTTGACGGACGTAGGAAGTTAACTCGTGGGCTTATCGTGAGTACCTGCTTATTTACGGAAAGTAGATAAACTTTAAAAAAGTTCTCACTTTGAAATGCTTAGCTTTAAAATTAATGTTTTGCACTTTATCTATAAAAAGTTATCTTCCTTATTAATAAAATCTTTAACGGGAGCTCTCTTGCCTACAAAATAATTTACCACTATAATAGTATTTTATAGTGGCTTGCAAGTTTTTGTTGCAGTCGTTTCCATTTAAGTGTCTTTAAATAAAATATATTATATTATTTTCCTGCCTTAACGATTTATATCATTTGACACGATCCAATCTTTTAAACTGTTACAAAACAAGTTGAAATATATCATTAAACACGTAATTTTATGTGATATTTTTTGTATTTTTCAATTCATCATTGTTAATTATGTAGTTTATTGTATTTAATCTACTGCTAAGTAAAGATGCAACTTTTTTGCGAGAGTTTTGTTTTGGAACTTTTGTGACTTATTAGTATAAATTAAATGTATTTAAATGATATCTCAATACGTAGGTATATCATTTTTCACCAATAACATTAAAATAAATAGTTGTGGTGTAAAATAATATAAGTGTTCTTATATTACATTACACATGTACATTCTGATGTGGCGAATAATATAAGTCACTCTTTTTCTTATTTGCTCCTAATGTATTAATTTAAATGCTACTCTTTATACATCATAATAAAGATGCTCAAAATTATATTCTGGAACATTTTCTACATCATAAATAAAAATAATAACAAAAAAGTTATACGCAAGTAAAGGTGCAAAAACTTTAAAGCCGTTTTTCTCAAAACTGCAATTTCGGACTTATAGCGTTTTTCACCGAGGGTACAGAAATTTCCCCTACTTACTGCTTAGTTACAATATTAATATTTAAAGTTTGTTGTTTAGTTGTATTTTGTTCTAAGTTCTAACATTACATTGAGTTGACCGTTACGTGTTGCGTCATTGTCGCTTCTCATACTGAATAGAACTGAGAGGTAAGTACTTAGATTTTTGTAGTCTTGGTCATATGGTACAGTAAATGCAGCTAGCTACAGTATAGTTAATCAAGTTCTAATAAAGGTACTAAGATAGGTAAATATTTCAAATGCCTGACTTCAAATTAGTTCTTGATACGAAAGGCTATGCATTTGCTCATGATAATGCAACTTTCCCTAAGGACACATATTCAAATTGCAAAAATAATTTTGTACTCTCCATACAAATCGATCAATTGATCGGCCAAATTAGTATGGACGGATCAGCGGAGTCTTAGTAATAGGGTCCCGTTGACTTTTGGGTACGGAACCCTAAAAAATGTAAAAATATATTAAACAATTGTGAAACACGTAAAAATTGGGAGTAAATATAAGTTTGAAACGTTATCAGTTGTTATTTGCTACATTATAGCCAGCTTTTGCAAAGAAAAATCATTCCTTACAGATCAACATTGTGTTGACATAGGTACGCAAGTGTTACACTCTGGGTTATCACCTGGTTAGCTTCTACATAGATCTATAAACATGCTTCTAATTGGGTTACTCCCTTAGGGGTAATCGTATTAAGGGTCCTTCGGGACGGGTGCCTCAGGGATCGGGGCCCTCAGGGAGTAACCCTTCTAAATCATCTTCTTATTTTCTATTCGATATTTTTTATATGTTGTTATGTGTTTTCGTCAATGTAGGAGAATCGGAGATAAAGACGCATGCAAGTGAAAATTGCAGATCTATGTATGGGTGATGGACATGGGTGCTCCACCTAAAGGTTTGCTATTAAAATACTGAAAACAGAGCTATCTTTTGAGTTTATCCTCTGCTTACGACTGCTTCTCATTAAAGCTGTTTCACCGCGTTTTTTCCTTATCAAAAAAACTGTAAAAATCTTTAAAAAAAAATAATCGTTAAATAAACTCAACATAAATGTGCTCTGTAAAAAGTCCAAGTAACCAAATGAGCTGAAAAAAAAATTATACTTATATTTAACGAATTTTATTTCTTGTTAGACTCATAAAACTTTGTAGCTTTATGAAAGGAAAGGAATGATTATGAAATTGCGGCACTTTCTGCGTTTCCTATTTTAAAAAATTATTCGCTTCGTAATATGACAGAAATAGCGTGCAATGATACAGGATGAAACTGAAATCGCGGTTTTTTTTACTTTGGTTTCTGTTCATGGAATTGAATAACTTTCACTAAGAAACCAATTCAATCGGAGTAAACAAATATTGCACTCTTCATACAAATCGATGACCTTGGTAGCCAACTTTTTTTAGTCCAAATTTTTTTGCTCATATTGAATTCGTTCCGAAAGTTGTTCAGTGTCATGACTGGAAGCCACAGTTAAAAATTTGGTCCGCCAGTTCAGTTTCACCCGTATAATATGAAGGCAATAGCGTAGAAAATAAAATCAAAGGGTAAGATTAGATATTGCGGTACTGAAAAATTACACGCAGATTGCAGCGTGCAGCAGCGGCTCGTTTAGTGTTGCCAGTTTCGTAACACTTTTTTGTAAATACCTATGTATTTTTTTTTGTTTTTGTTGTTTTTACAAAATATATCATACTACATATTGATCCCAATTTGTAATTTAAAGGTATAACCATCCTTTTGATCTACTCTAACGAACCTTCCAGATATTGATACAAGTATTTTATCGGGACTGTATTTTCGACCCCTCATTATAAACATCATGGTATCGCATTTTCCTTTGTTTAATTAATCAGCTATACCTGAATTTAAATCTTGTGCTTTACTTATCTTTAGGTAACTACGCTACGCATATAAAATGGAAGTTATAAATATATTTAACAATGGCTGCGAACATTTTACGTATATTCCTAGATTATCAGATAAATGAGCTAGAAATTTTCCTACTGCACGCGGCCTTTGCACAAGAAGTTGGGCATGCAGTTGGCAACCCCACCATCTCTGATTAAACTCATAAATCCAGCCGCCAGATGGCGCGCGCCGCACTGTAAATCTACAACCAATACGACATTTGTCTCTATCCTCGCAAAACGATTACATTACTCTATCCCCTATTACCGAATTCACCGATATCGATGGCTTGGAGAACTGGATGGATACCTAGGTAAAACAGTTTGCAATATAATTAAAACGGTTTATTTAGCATGTTCCTTATAGAGCAAACATTTTTAAAAGTACATATAGTAAAATAAACTGTATTTAATGTTCATTAAACTGTTTATGTATTTAATTCTCATGTACTGAATTCCATTATAATATATTGTTAGTATTTTGTTCTAGTACGATTCCTTACAAAATAAAAAAGAAAATTACTTCTAAAAATATAACTTAGAATGAAAACGTCCATTTTAGGCCAATATTTGCGTGCTTAGAACGAATAAGGAATGCGTGTCACAGACATTTTAGAGGTACCCCTAATTTTGTGCAGCAGGTTATTATTTCTGTAATAAATCATGTTGAAGCTAGGAAAAGGTCAGCGAGCTTTGTTTTCCGTTAATAGGTAAGTACCCAACTAACACATTAGTGGAAATTGCAGCTTTTGTTAGAACTTTGAGGAGCATAGCGGTGGTATAACGACGTCGCATTTAGCCTTGAGTTCTAAAACAGTGATAAAAAGCGTTAAACCTTGACTGCAGCTTTAACACCTTTTGAGACACCTTATGGCTCTAACTGCTGTGCTATGGTTATATTTGTATCCCTTTTGCCACTCTTGATCATGCAGTGGTGAAAATTGTATCTCTTTTACCACTCCTGACTAAGTCAGAGCTTATTTGGTGCATTTTGGCACTTACAGCTGTATGGGATTGAAAACTAGAACTGATTTATTTCTAAAACACGTGCTTTTCACTCTTTTAGAGCAAGCAGTTGCTTTTGTGCAATATAAGTCTATAACAGATATATTAATGACATTCAGGCATAAATTTCCACGTTTTGGAACTATTATACGGTCCATAGTGTTTAAAAATAGAAAATTTATGTGCTAACTCCATTAAACTGATAAAAGAAACATAAAAAGCGGTCAAGTGTGTGTCGGGCCACGCGCAGTGTACGGTTCCGTAGTACTTAGACAAACACTGCTACAAAATTGACTACTACTCGTTAACTTGTAAAGTCTTAAAAGTGATAGTTTTTCTTTTAATTTCGTTATATTATATACTACTGCCGTGAATTTTTTCACATTTCTACGCATGACTTTAATAAAAATGTGCACTTTAAAGCATAATATTTCGAAAACGGATCCCTGAATGGAAAAATGACTTTCGCAAATCCACAATATTTATTTCTACCTAGCACAAAGTCCCTACCACGCGGGACTTGTACACTCAACGAAATTACTAGATATAACTTAACTACTCCAGAATAAAATGATAAATCATTAAAAACTACAATCAACTGTAACTTTCGGTATTTGACATACCATTAAAATTGGAAAGTCCTGGTTTCATGTAAAATAATGTTTTACCACTGTGTTAAATAGAACCCTAATTCGGATTTGTGCTGTGCAGTATTGAGCTTTAAATGATATCAGATTCCCTAATCACAAATTTCGATCCTATAGACATGTTAAGAAGACAATAACTATACAACAGTAATTTTTATTGCTCATAGTGATAGAAGAGTTCTATTGTGGTGAAAATTAGAACCTAAGACTGCAACAGCAAAACGCCATTTTTGGCAATGAATTCAATGTGTTTTTCTAAAATTTGTTACTATAAACACTCTACATAATTTGGTTGAGGCCTGATAATGGATTCTCGTGTTTAATATACACAAGCGAACTTAAATAGGCGTAATTAATAACAAAACTGAGATGTAAAAGAAAAAATAAATAAAATAAATGAATCAATTTTACGATTTGATGGCGCATAAATTTTTTACCCAAAACATCGCATATATTTCACGATAAATTTAATTCCCAACTGTTTTTACACACGAACAATTCGAAACTTCAGGATAAATATAAGTTCACAAAAACTCCACCATTATTTAAGTCAAATGTCAAATATTTCATTGCCATTATTTGTTCTACAATAAAACTTACTACTAAAACAGATAAATATCACCCCACAACCACTTCTGGAATATTTTGCTAACCTCATGAGAAGAACGATTTTGATCGAGTGAATGATTTAGAATCTTATTCGTTCAATTAAGCAGCCAACGTGAGTTCTTTAAGCGCTACAGGAACCGAAATACAGCTTTCATCCGCAATTTTCGCTATTCAAACACTATCACTGTTAAGCAGTTCTTCTAGAACTGTAGGCTGCCAAAAATTGGCGCCCCCCCTAGAGGCATAAGCGGTTTATAAAGGTTCCATAGCGCGCTATGGAACTAACAAGTTACAGCTATAAGACGCAAGCGGATACGCTATAAAGCCCTCGTGCAACCCATTTGTGTTAGTTGGGTAAGTACTTACCTACATTTTTTATTTTACCTACCCTACACGTGACCGCGAGTCAGTATAAGTGCAACCCCAGGCAACTGCCATCTATTCTTTGTCACAGTATGCTTAAATTGTGCCATACGATAAGAAGAAGAAAAAGTATACCTACCCCATACTTATTAACAAAAAATAATTACTTTTCTATTAATATACAAGATGTTTTCTAATGGCGGATGTGTGAAATGGCGGATACTAAAGCCAAAATATTATGAAAACGTCAGAGTTAATTGTTAAATTAAAACTCGTACTCATCAACGATAGTATGGTTCAAATTGTATTCTGAGCACAGTAGTTACCTAATAAAATATTCTTATAATACAATAATTCATAGTAACATTTAGATATTAAAAATTTAGGAAAGAAAGGATTTAAAGTCTTGCAGGAACAAGATAAAAGTAAAGATAAAGTAAATAACGAGTGTTTGCAAGGAAGTTCTCTGTCTGGAATTTACTTGTTTTCCTACTGCACAGTACGAAGTGGTATGGTTTAAAAGTGAACACACACACAGACAGACACGCATTCAGACTCTGCACACACGCAAAGCTTGGAAACTTTGTGGGGAACTTAAACTCTCGCAATTTAACTTTAAACTCATGAATTTTATTCAAAAGGGAGAATTTCGCCAAGTGTTCGTTGCAAATGAAAAGCAATGAGATAAGAATAAGTATTATTTGGATTTAAGGAAGTTACATTGTCTTATATGTAGCTCTGGATCATGGATTATTCAAGGCAGTGAAAACTGAGATGTCTTTAATTGTAGGTATTCTGCCACGTACCATCCATTATATCTTATAGAAAGCTTTGCGCCCCGTTTGTCCAAAAAAAATAGGTAATTGATAAATCCCCGTTTGAGGCCTAATATAATACAGTTTGTTAAAAAATTGCATTTGAAATTTTAAGGGGTTATTTTTCCTGTATTCTATACTTGATTCTGAGTAAGCCCTTAAAATCTCAATCGCACTTTTTTAATATGTTTTATATTTTAAGAGCGCCTTGTTTTCCGATATCTGAGTACGATTGTGTGTGATAATATCAAGGATTTTTTTTTAATGTATAGTTTTGCTAAAAAATGTTTTATTTAAGGCGAGGTTGTACTACACTACTGCGCATTCATTTGCGCAACACTGAACGCAAGTCTTACGCACATGCGATACGCGAATTATTTAAGTTTTAGGTTTTTTAGGGTTCCGTCCCAGAAAAGGAAAAAAGGAACTCTTATAGGAATCACTTGTTGTTAACAACCCATTACGTCCCTACTACAGGGGCACGGGTCTCTTCCCTTAACTCACTCACTAAATAACACTCAATAACACTCAATAACATAATATTAATTTTGTTTCATAATGGCTTCTTTTCTACTCGTATTTGAGTATATAAGTATTATACAAAAAAATAATTGCAAGATTTTACAAGTTATATTATTTTAGAAGGTATATAGTTATTTAGAAAACATAAATTGATAGCAAGAAATTTTCCTCAAACAACAAAGCTGCGATTTAAGTTAATATAAAATGTACATTTTTACTTAAACCATTTTTCCTACGTACGAAATATTTTCAGCATCAATTAATTTGAAACAACTGAAATAAATTATGAGTGACAAATAATACATACTTGGGTACTTATTTTAATCCTTGTTTTTCAGTAGATGGTTTCAAAAAAAGTTGACCTTTCGTGTGTTCAAAGCATTCCGCGAAATAAGAAAAATGTGCTTGGCAAAAGGGAAATAAGAGAAACAACACAAAGGCAATTTTCTTGTCAATTCTCAAATACTTTTTCAGTAATTTAATTTAGATGCTATTTCATTTGAAAATATACATATAAGCAATCTTCTTATTAGTAACATTACATAACATAATCAATTTAACAAGAAAAACCGACGGCATAAAATGAGGATGAAGATGAATCTAACAAAAAAACGCGTCGTAAAATCCATCAAACCGTTTTAGTTAACGGTGTACTACATAATATGTAACTACATATCCCAAAAAAATAAAATCTTTATAATGTATAATCGGATAAAAAATATGTGTTACTGTAAAGGCCCGTATATTGGTAACTCTTAGGTTTTACCAGAAAATCTTAGGATTTACCAACATTTTAGGTTAGGTTAGGTTGGACTTTTACTATTAATATTTGGTAATTCTTAGAATTTAGCGTAGTTCGGGCTTTACAGTAGCATATATACTGACACTTTTAAGAGTTCTTTAATGGACTTATAAAGTCAACAGAATATAGTTGTAATAAAACTCGCCATTTTTGTACCACAAAAGAAAAATAATAGATGGATAAGTACCTCTGTGAATATGTAATTCTTTAGAGACGCAGTGATAACAATAGGGTTTGTTTCTATAAAATTTGCATCAGAATACCCCGGGAAGTGGTGCAGCGGACCTTTTGTGATTTCTAAAATGGCGGAGTCAATGAATAAAAAATAGGAAAAGGTAAAAATATGTTGAGCGAGTAATATTATATTTTAGCAAGCATTAATATATAGGGTCCTTCTAAAATACCTGAAAAAAATTAACAGTGGCTTCTACTCATGAAACTGAACAACTTTCCCCAAGGAACCTATACTCAATTCGCAAAAAAAATTTTTGGACTCCCCATACAAAATTGGCGGTTCGGATGATCAATTACTATGAAAAGCCAAAAAAAATTTTGCGAATTGAGTATAGGTTCCTGGGGGAAAGATGTTCAGTTTCATGAGTAGAAGCTTTGGTTTTTTTTTTCAGGTATTTCATAAAGATCCTATACTGCAAATAATATTTCAAAAATTAAAAATAAACTGATCTTACCAGCTCAGTGTAGGCGTATAATGTACGTTATAAGTTATTTATTACCATTTGATTATCGGCACAAATAAACCATGAAAATGTGTAAATAGTTTAACTAAGATCTGTAAAAGTTATGTTATGTTTCATTCAGGGGCGCCGAGTACGTGTGTGCTCGGGGGCTCGGGCACCCACGACACTTAAACAGTGGGTGCTGAGCACCCACGAGAATAGACATAAGACTGATCAGTGATTTCTGAACAAAACGAGGTCGAAAACTGACCTAAAATTTCTTTAAGTTCTGCTACTAATCTGAGGTAATTTAAAATTATTGCGCTCGCTTCGCTCGCGTTACCACAACAATCGGTTCTACTGTCTAGTAAATAACATTTCTGTCGGGAATTACGCAAAGAAGGGCGTAAAATTAACTTAAAACTTCTTAAAAACGTAATTACTCAGAGGTCTTCATTTTAATAATAAAACATTAATGCGCTCCCTTCGCTCACGCAATAATCAATCCTGCCGCCTCCTGAGTTACACAATTGGAGGGACATACGTAAAGGAGCGTTATTTTTAATATTTTTTTCTTAACACAATTTGTAATGGTCTGATTATTTTTTTTCTCAAAAACGGCTCTGATGGTTTCGGACGAAACATTGTAAAATACATTTTTTTTACGATCTATTTTACTATTAAGTTGGTTAATCCGAATTAAATTAAGGTACCTCCCATACAAATCGATGTTCTTTTTAATTATTCTCCTCAAAAATAGTTTTAACGATTTTAATGAAATTTTTTTGTTACCTGCTCTAAATTATATGGAGTACCTAAATAGTACCTACTATACTAGGATATTAATTATTCGGGAAAAAACGAAACAAGGTACCTTCCATAAAAACCCAGACTATTTATTTACATTTTTTCTCAATCACAATCCAAATGCTGGATGAGCATATAAGCATATTAAGTAATCCCTTAGGTCATCACGTCTCAGGGCACAATAAACAGTACCCAAAAAAATATCTCATATTCTGATGATTAAAGATGCCTTAACTTCTTAAATCTTACATTTTCGTGCTCGCTTCACTCGCGCTCTAGAGTTGCAAAATACACCGACAATTGTTTTAAAATTTCAATCAATTTGAGGAGCTTTGTAAGATAAATTGAAAAAAACTTTCCGAAAACTAACACGTCAAAAAATTCCAAAATTTTAAGGACCCCGCCCGCCCTTTTGTTTTGAAATATGGGTACGCAGCTGAACTTCGTAACATATTTCTCACTCGAGCCACCTGTTTTCAAACTTATCCTACCATTTGTCCTTCTGCGCCCAGTCAATAGTAGACTTAACTAGATGATAAAGGGCCCACAGGGGTGCCCTTTGTATCGCATAAAATTTTATGTCATAATTGCCTATGGCATAACAAGTAAGGCATAAAAATCTTGCGCAGAAATATAAATCTGCCTAATCGTAATTCTGCATAATTATTATTCCCCCTAAACTTTGAAAGTAATAAACAATAATGTCCTAAATTAGGAATGACTAAACAATAATTGTCCTAACTGAAAACTGCATAAATATACTTTTGACTAAATAATAAATGACCTAAATAGTAATTGACATAACTGTAAAGTTCATAATTTTAATTAGGCCTAAATATTAAAAGCCCTAATTACACGGAACACGGAAATCCTAAACTAATGCTGGAGCGAGCGAAGCGAGCTCGGGAATTCGGAGCACCCTGACACGGTTAATTTAGGTTCGGAGTCGCAGTGTTAGGTTTGATTGATAAAACATCCACAGATCGACTGCTTGCTTGCATGCTTGGTTGCTTGCATGCTTGCTTGCTTGCATGCTTGCATGCTTCCTTGCTTGTTTGCCTGTTTGCGTGCTTGCATACTTGATTGAACATGCTTGCTTGCTTGCATGCTTGCTTGCTTGCATGCTTGCTTGCTTGCGTGCTTGCATACTTGATTGAATGCTTCCCTTCCTAGCAATCTTAGATAAGTTGCTAGTTACCACTAGCAACCTTAGGCAGGTTGCTACTTACCACTACCTTGTACTAATATACTGGTTCTTACAACCTACGCTATAAGTAGTAAATGAAGTTAAAAATAAATAAAACAAGGTAGACTAGCTTTAAAATTACTGTATAATTTAAAGAAATATATGCGTAATACATTGGGTATTACATTTATTTAGATTTAATTTAAAAATATAAAAATTTGAAATAATATATTAAAAATTACTCATGCCATTTTAGTAAAAAACATGCAAAATTCATTTTGAATAATAATTAATTATAGTTGACCTTATTAAATTTAATTTAAATTAGACAATAACATTTTAAAATATACTTTTCAAATTAATAATATAACAGGTGATTATAAAATGTGTGGCAATATTTTAACTGTGGCTTCTACTCATCAAACTGAACAACTTTCCCCAAGTCAGTCATGGTCAAAAAGCAAAAAAAGTTGTGGACTTCCCATACAAAGTTCATCAAAAGATTTTTTGCTTTTTGAGTAAATAAATAATGGCAATTACAACGTTGTGTGGAATAATTATAATCAATAGAGAGGAAAACGGAACCTAACTCATATTTTTCTTCTTAGAAACGAAAGATATGCAAAAATACTATTAGTATATTTAATGTTATGCAACTTATTACATATTTAGGCAAATTTTCTATTATTCGAATGAATATTATGCTTAAGTTTGATATGCTATAATATTATTAGGAAATTTAACATTATGCAACTTTATAGTTAGGGACATTACTAATTATTCCAAGTAATATTATGCTCATAAATTTTAGGAAAACGTAAGTATGCGCAAAATTTTTTATGCCAAAATATTTTATGCCAAATAATGTTATGCAAAGGCCAAATAGTCATAAAAAAGTTATGCTATATTATAGAGACCCGGCCCACAGACGTGGATTTCTTAGGGCATCAAATACTCTTACCCCGCCCTTCATTATTCCAATCTCAAGTGCCATTTTTTGCCATGACAATATTTAATTCGTGTCTTAAACTTCATGTAATTATTATTATGAATAAATGAATTATGAATTAAAGTAAAAAAAAATACCTATGCTCGTTTTTGTCTAAATAATCAATGTAACTTTTGTAGAAGAGCATAATTACGAGCAAATAAATAAAATGCATCGATTTTGTATATGGAGGAAGCGCCACCATTAAATCTCGCAACACCTAAACATTTTGTAGGGCCGGCACTGTGGGCACCCAGCACCCACGAGGTTTTCTGAAACCCGGCGCCCCTGGTTGCATTATCTTAGAATAATATATGCGTAAATATATTATGCGTTCTGTCTTCGACATAGTATAGTATTATGTATAAGATATGGATATCTTTAATTGGCTTTCTACTTTGTATGTTGATTTTGTAAGATTTGTACTATGGCTGTTGATGTCCCTATAATCTTAAAAAAATCATAAATTATATTTTAAAAGTTGAGAAATAACCTTACAAGTTACCTTTAACTCTAAATCTGTTTAAAACAAGTATAAAATAAAAGTAAAATGATTATGGTATTTTTTTATTATTGAAAAATCTATATTCAAAATTTCTGCCGAACTTTATATAATTTATTTAAAAGTAATGTCTATTGAAGACGTGAAAGTCCAATGATGATGCTGAAGCTTACTGTATATTACAGACGGACGAACAGGCGTACAGTTTCCTCGTAGGAACTACGCAATCCCAGTTATTGTATTAACTAATCTGCAAAAAGTCCTAAAATATCTACCTGGGGTTCGGGACGAAATTGAATGAATCTAGACGACACCTTACACTGAAAAATCCGTTAAGCCGTTTTGCACATCCATACATAAAATACATACAATACATTGATACATCAGGCAAGGTTAGTCCCTGAGGGCCCCGATCCCCGAGGTATCCGTCCCGGAGGACCCCGATCAGGCAGGCAATAATTTAGGTCTCACAAGATTAGCTGAAACAATGGGGGGGGGGGGGGGGGGGTTCTACTCATGAAACTGAGAAATATTCACCAAGGAACCCATAGTCAGTACATGAAAATATGTATACTTTCACCAGGTTAGTCGGTAAGAAAAATGAAAAAAAAATACAAATTTTCCATACAAACATCAGCACTCCGTTTAATTTGTTAACAACCTATTACGTCCGCACGGGTCTCTTCCCATAACTCGAGAAGGTTGTTTATTACTTAGGGATAGATAAATTGAAAAATCATTTCTTTCTTTATCCTTCCTTTTTTCTTGCTTTCAACAGGGAGGTTATCTGATTTTGTCAACTTTTCCAACAAAAATTAAATAGAAATTAAATTAAAAATCATTTTAAACGGTGTAGCATTATAGGTATAATGTTCAGTTTGCGTTTACTCTTAATTATTCGATATGTACTTAACTAATTTGATAGACATTGTTTACGCAACCTACGAAAAAGGTAAACTGGTGAGCTGGCATATAAATATTTACTTTGTTACACAAAGGGTGTGTCATAGTTCATAAATTTCTGCTGTTAGCTGCTTAATGAGAAACAAATGTTGACTTATACGAATCTCTGTGTATAAACCTTTATTACTACATCTAATCAGAAAATTTATTAAAAATTTATGGCTGTTAAAAATGAATGCCGATGAAGGTTTTTATACAGTTAAAACATAAAAATAAAACCTTTTTCGCATAATCCAACGTGAGAGAGACGTTTTTATTCCCTGTGAAAATTCTTTAGGCCCCTCTTGGTGATGACTCAATGGCTCTTAACAGAGTATCTTGAACAAGCTGGAAAGGTGAGTGCACCAAGAAGACAGGTATGACAACGGAATATCACCCTTTTTAAATGGCATAACTTCAAGATGAAACCTTATGTCTACGACATAAAATAGAATTTTCTGCTGAAGTTCTCTAAATTAGGCTCGGTTTTGCATACAAAGCTATGGAGGTGCTAGGCGCAGTATACTAGAGATGTTATTTGCCTCCCTCTGTAACTTTTTGCAATAATCTTACCAATTAAATAAAAAAATAAAACCCGACTGCATTAAACGTATTGTCAATCAATTAATGGAGACGAATTTTATGACATGTCACTCTTTATTTTAGGACATGCATATAGACATTATCTGAAAATATTACCCTCCACTTAAGCAGTCGGATAAAAATATAATAGAAGAGTCATTCCTGAAATATCGTGCACAGCCTGGCGCTAGAATAAAATTTAATATTTTGTTATTATATTTTTTTTGCATATTCCGGTTCCGGTTTCATATTCCGGTCAAGACTACTAGAGTTCAATACTTTCATACGAGTTCATAAAACGTATGTTTAAAAATCCATAACTAAATCCGAACAGCTTTATGTAGGTACCTGTAAATAATTTAATATTTCTGGTTATAAGTCAAGTGTTATGCATAACTGATGTCGAACCATCGATCAGTGTTGTATTACGTCGAACTCTAAAGTGATCAATCATAAATTGATATTAAATTGACATTCATAAGAAAAATGATAAAAAGAATATTGACAACTATAGACCCATAGCATTAATTCCAATAATATCTAAGCTGTTCGAGAAATCAATGCATACTAGAATAACAAATTTCCTTGACAAACACAATATCTTATCCGAACAACAGCATGGGTTCCAAAAAGGAAAATCTACTACAACAGTGATGTTTCAATTAATGACAAAGATTCTAGAATTTGTTGACAAAACTATACCTTGTACGGCTATATTTTTTGATATGACAAAGGCTTTCGATTTTGTCTCTCATGAAATTCTTTTACGAAAATGCGAATTGTATGGACTAAGAGGTAAAACTTATGACTGGTTGCATAGCTATTTATACAAAAGAACACAATATGTAGAAATTACAAATATGAACAGAAAATTTCAGGAAATTAACTATGTCTCTCTTACAAAAGAAAATAATGTAGGAGTGCCCCAAGGCAGCATCCTGGGGCCTCTGTTATTTCTTATTTACATTAATGATCTCCCATGTGCTACCAATCACTACTGTTCACTTTATCCTGATGATGTATCTGTGATTATACCTGACAATAAGAATAATATAAAAGATTATAATAAGGAGCTAAATAGAAGTGTAAATGATATTTTAAACTGGATGATTGATAATAATTTAAAAGTTAATGTAAACAAAACAAAATACTTGCAAATGCATAATCAACGAGGCAAAGTAAATTACATTGACTTGAATTATGAGGACGAAGTAATTAGTAATTCTACATCAACAAAATTTTTAGGAGTTATTCTAGATCATAATTGTGCATGGAAAGAACACATTGAACATATATGTAATAAAATTAATAGATTTTCATATGCTCTCTTTCGATTAACGCAAATCTCAGGTAGAGCAACAGCTCTCCTAGCCTACCACGGATATGTCGCCTCGGTCCTACGATATGGGCTAGTACTCTGGGGTAATTCAACAGACCTAAACCGAGTATTTGTGTCACAAAAACAATGTGTTCGAGCTATCTTTAATATATACCCACCTGACAGTTGTAAGCCTCTGTTTATAAAGTATAAAATAATGTCGCTCCCGTGCATGTATATTTATGAAATTTGTAGTTTCGTAAAAAATAATCCCCAGTTTTTTACAAAAAGTCTATATAAGTATAATAGAAGGCGTCCATATAATCTTGAACTTCCTGTAATGAAAAGCACCTTGTGTAGTTCCAATTGTTACTCTATAGCAATAAGAATATTCAACAAATTACCAAATCCTATAAAATGTCTGTGTTTTCATGAATTTAAAAAAGTATTATTTGAGTGGCTTACTCGTATTGACAAATGTTTTTATAGTATAAATGAATTTTTGACTAACTCCTCATGACATTAAATTGCTATATATTATTTTTTGATTAACACCGAATGACATTTTGTATAATAATTTTGACATTGTGTTTTTTTTTAAGGTTGTTTATTCTTAATTTATATTTCTAATTATTTTAATTATTTGCATGCTGTGACCTTATCAGCTGAATGTGGAATAAAGACTATTACCTATTTTAAGACCATATTATGTACCCCTTTCAAAGCAAATAAAGCTATTTCATTTCGTTTCATTTCATTTCAAAGCTGAAATCCGATATTTTATTATACCAAAGGAAAATTAGTTTCTGTCAGGTAATTTGGCCCCAAACTTGGATTCCCTTTACTATAGGAACCACAGACACAGAGTGACTATTGAGCACGCAGCCACGAGTGGGAACAAATCAAACAAAATGCGAACCCGAAAGACAACACAGTACACCCCTAGCTAGAGTCAAGTTGCAAGCGCTGAGAGCTGAGAGGAGTGGAGTCGCGCTTCGTTATCCGACTTTCAAAGCATGACCACACTAATTGTGTACTCGCCGAAGCAAAAGCGCTCGAAAACTTTATCTGATACTGTTGACTTCCCTAACGAACCGTGTAGACATATGAAAAATTGGCTTCAATTATGTAAGCATAAATTTCTTCTGAAGTAACTTAAAATAAAATAAATATATTATAAAGACAGTGCATATTATCTAGCGTAACCGTCTGGTATGTAAATGATTGTCATTAGCTACCAAATTCGCATTAAACGAAATTTAAAAAATACGGCTGAAATAGTATATTGAACTATTATTGATGGGGGTGGACTATTTATTAATAAATTATTATTTTAATTTGTTTACTTATTTTACTTATATTTTTGTTAAGTTATTAAACATAGTTATTTGGGTTCAAACCTGTAAGAGCTATGTATTGAAATGTTATGAATTGAAATTGAAGTATAGAAATATTACCCTAAATTCTCAACTTCAATTTCTTTGACATAACGGTATTGAAATGAAAATACTTCCTTAACCCTTTGTTGCTCGACATTTTTATATGCACAAGATGAAAATGATAACAGTACTCTTTGAAACTAGTACAAACTATATAAAATTACAAAACGCCCGCAACATTTAATGAAATAATGTACGTATATGTCATGAGAATGAAAATAAACCAAAACCATGGCTGTTTGCATAAGTTGATCACAAACTTCCTCCTTATATTTTTAGCTCCTCTCGCCTAGGAATTCGGTATCACGAATATTATATTTGGAAAGAATATAAAAGACAAATATTATCAACGTCAAGACAACGTCAGCACAGCGTATCCAAGAATGCAATAACGTGCAGCGAATACTTCAGTAGCTAGACAGAAGACAATAAGTTAGGAGCGACGTACCTACACTGTTTAGAGAGAAAAAGTCGCCGCAATAGTCTCGCGAGCAAAGATGGAAGATCCCAGTCTGAGTCAATATTGACTTCTGGAGGAGCATCTCGCGACTAATCTTATAGAAACTGTTTGCACTCGCGATGGAGGGTTCGCCTCTCACGGAAACTTTCAGATGTTCAAATGGAATTTACATACGGTGACGGAGCAATATTTCCGGAATCGAAAACTTTGGAATGTTCTTACAAATCATCTGATAGGATTAGAATAATGTTTCTTGATAAGAAAAAATAAAGTATTGCAGATTAAAAATATTTTAGGTTTATACTTTATATTTACAGGTAAATCGTGTCGTATCTATATAGGGTATCATGTGTAATTTGTAAAATTAGGAGTTAGGTAAGGGACAGTGCACTCGAATATTTAAATAAATCTTAATTTGTGTAATCCACCGTGGGAGAGCCATGCTTCGGTACGAATGGGCCGGCTCGACCGGAGTGATACCACGGCCTCACAGGAAACCGGCGTGAAGCAACGCTTGCGTACCCTCACTCACTCGGAGAAACACATTTCTCCGTGAGTGAGGGTACCGGAGGACCAACCTCCCCCCCCAGTTCTCCCCATCCCCCTCTTCCCATTTCAAAGGTCGTTAATGCACTTGTGACTCCTCTGGTGTTGCGGGTGTCTATGGGCGGCGGTAATCGCTTACCAACAGGTGATCCGTCTGCTCGTTTACCACATATCTCATAAAAAAAACATCCAATAAGTAAATAATCGGTGTTCATATCACTCTTTAACATACATATAGACCTTGTTCAAAAAGAAATAGAAGGACATCGTGTACTCGAACACGGGCAGACTTACTTTCTTCCTATATTCCTTTTAAGTTCGAAACTATACCATTTAACATTAATACTAAATTTCAAACGAGTAAAGTCAGTTTCACTACAGCAAATTATCTCATATACATAATTTTAATTCAGTTCAATATACAATAAAAGATGGAGTATATAGTTAACGTTTAATTTTCCGCGAGTATTATCGTTCTATAATATAAATTTCTGTATAAGTAGAATACTTATCCCCAGCGAAGCAACGTTGCTTCAAATACTGGAATAATGGACTGCAACTTTGGAACTGGTCAATATGTCGTTGATTTATTTAACTTTCCTGAAAGGGTTGAGCCCACTTTTATTATATTTTTGTACTATGCAGATTATTACAGTATAAGTATTTTCAATAAAAAAAAAAAAAAAGCAAACTAACTATATCTCCACATTCAACAATGCAAAGTATGATGTTAATAAAATTTGACGAAATATCGTATTTTTACTGCAATTAATTATTCAGCAATTTTTTAATACATTTATTCTAGGTATTCAATCGACCTGAATAATCAGTCCCATCCGTTGTATGATGATTTTCACTAATAAGCATGAAATTTCAGTGAGCCCTGTCATTTGCATAATTTTATCATTATTTCAACAATTTATCTTCCAAAAATTGTTCCACGATGTTATAAAATTTAAATAAAGTATACTTACAGTATGGTAAAGCTTTAGGTTCTTTTAAAAATACTATTAAAATCGTCTAGCTCTACAAATGAATCCAAACGAAACTGGATTCTCAGTTAGATACCCAAAGGTTTTTCATCTACTTCGTTACATCAATTTGTAATTACAAATCCGTTTCCCATTTCGATGTAGATTGAGCTTAGAGACTGGTGTTTTTGGAAAATTAATGAACGTAGGGAAACATCAATTACTTATTCCCAAGCAATCAATTTAATAAAATTCTTAATTTATCTTAGTTGTCTTAGCTCCCAGCTTCTCTAATGAGTCTGTTTTCAATGCTTTTTTTCTCATTTCAATTTGCAAATAGATTAAGAAAAAAAATTATATTATGTAAGGTCAGACGTTACGTCATGGGTAGTAATTCTTGTTGTGAAACTGTTCAAATTGAACCTTACTGGGTAAATGAGATAAGTTTTAAAAATATTTAAATATACCATGTTTGTGTGAGGACACAGTACTACCAAATTTTGATGACGTGCGGTCTATTCAAAATCAAAATTCAGCCGTCAATATTTCAAATTCTGATTCCGAATGTGATTAACTATTATGAATGCATGCATAAATACCTTAGGAACCGCAAACAAAAAAATATCCTACATCAAAAATGAAAGTTAAATAATTTGAAAACAAATTCCTCAACAGACATAGACATATTGACATGTTGGCACAAAAATATGGTTTCGGCGATGGAGGTCAGATTCCAAGTAGGTCAGATTCTATGTATGTTATTGTTATTTCAGCTTGTTAAGAATAAAATAATAGAATAATAATAAAAGAGTAGCCCAAATTTATATCGAAAATAATAATAACCAAAATGATAGAAACTAAGAGTACCTTGTTAGCAATACAATTCAAATTCCAAATTACCCAGATGCGACGCGACGCGTTCTCCGAAAGCCAAATAAACATAAGCAGTGAAACTTGTGACGTTAGGGTAAAGACACATTAATCACCGCTAATTCGCGTTATAGAGATACTCAGAATTATTATATAATCATACTTTAAGAAAATTATTAATCAGTTTTATTAATCAAAAGAAGAAGTTCAGTGCTTCACGAATGCGCAAAATAAATCAATAAAGTAAATTTTCGATAGGCAAACGCTCGTTCATGTGTTTTAACCATAACTTTATTATCTGACAGTGAGTATATGGACAAAGTTAGTTATTTAAACTGTAAGCACAAGCAGTTACAGACAGAACAAGTCAAAGTTACTGTGATGTTTAAGTTCTACAGCAGAATTTAATACTTGTCAAATTTGCTACAGGTACGTACTTGTAGATGTAATTTGAAATCCTGTGCGCCTAATACACTTAGTAAATGAATTCACTCATATTTTACAAGTTCAACCTTCATAGACAACAGAGATCACTGTAACTATAGTAATTTTCGATTCTACTCATCTCGCATTTCCTAATCAGACCCGTGGATTGCGCTGTGGGTTGTGTACCTATTAAGTACTTGTAATTTACTGTTTCTTTGGATAAGTTTTGTAGAGGATTATTTGCTATCCCAAATAAAAAATATAATAAAATAAGTGTACTATCAATGAACTAAAATATTGCCCCAAAATATACTGTAATTACAAAATGCAATCGAGTTCTGAGTAAAAGCTTAGAATTTGGGTAGAGTGTGGCTTCAGACACTGAATCGAAACGTGTTGGGGCATCTAATTGAGATGTTAAGCCGGACTTACACCAGCGGCGCGGCGGGCGGTTGGTTCTGTTTGACTAGCAACTCCACTGTCCAAAGTTGTCTAAGACAAACACGAAACTGCTAAAGTTATAGTTTCAAGCAAGCGGATCCGATGCGACGGCGGCGATAACTTTATCTTAATTAAGGCTTTCGCAGTGAAAGTTTCCATGACGAATTTATTAAAAGTCGCTGCTGTCTGCAACAATTTGTTTGCTTTTGAACCTAAGGAGTCGTTTGTTTTCATTCAAGTTTATTTCAACTAGTTTTTGCCCGCGGCTGCCGAAAAAGTTGCACCGGGGTGGCCCATGAACATGGTAATGTTCTTGGGGAATGCTAATTTTGTCCCCCGCCTTCTAAGATTTTTGGCTAATTTCAGTAAAATCAGTTGAGTAGTTAGTTATGTAGCAATAAATAATGATGCGCTCTCATCAAGTTCCATTTAGACATCCCGGTGTGATTCTTGAGGAAATTCGATATTTTACAGGATAAATGTTCTTCTGTTGCAAAGTGAAAGAAGGACGAACAAACAAATTTTGTCTCGCATTTATAATATTAGTATTGATTAGTTGATTACGTAATCTGTGAAGCTCTTAATGTTATAAATAACATATTTTGTATAATGTACCTACAGTTCCAGAAGTTTTGACGTTAAATTTAGATTTGCACTTTTACTAAAATATCAGTAATACTTGGAATGCAACTATTCATAAATATTTTAATCAATAAAATTAAGACTTAAAAAAAATTGAATTATAGCTTACCTGGTAAAATCATTGCCCAAAATATCGATTATGTCGATTACCTTTCTTGTTCATTTCATTGTAATGGGTAAAAATATGTGTTATTTGATACACATAACATAATATATTTAAATTCATTGCCCATGTCGTTTATAGATAAATTATATTATATTAGCTATCCATAATAGTTGCCTTAACAGCACAGAAATTACACTTCACATGAAACTACAAGTAAGTATTAAGTGTCGTAATTTATGAAGCATCTCACTCTTTAGAAAATGTACCGTGAAATGTAAGTTATAGCTACGTCACAACGTGCAATAAATCTAGGGCAACACTAAAGGATCTAAGCTACGACGCTTGCGGAAGCGGGATCCTACCCACGAGGCTTGGAACCAAGGAGCAGTATGAATGGATGGCGATAAATTCTTCTTTGCATCGCCGACATCGGCCGCAAATATGATGGGTGGGTAAATAATGCCCCTCGTTTGTCTTCGCTATGATCTAGTCCAGTGTTTTTCAACCTGTGGGTCCCAGGGGGGTCGCGAAGCCTTTCTCAAGGGGTCGCGGACAAAAGAAAAATAAGTGTTTGAAGGTCCTACACTGCAATGAAAATATACGATTTCAGTGAGAAGGCTGGACCTGTTTATTTTTTAACAATTTGTCAAAACGCGGTTCTATTTCGGAGACGTTAATAACTTAATCATTTTCTAATTGAAGAAAGTCTATCAAATCACAAAAAATTTGTACAAGAAGGGGGTCGCATGATTTTTTTTACTTGTAAGGGGTCGGGTATTAAAAAAGTTTAAAAAACACTGATCTAGTCTAAGCTATGGCACGCTCGAAAGAAATTATCGGTGAGGTATCTATTTCAATAATATTCTAATTTCTTATGAGATATCATGAGAGCCATATAAACCCAAGATTTTATCAGGGGAGTAATTGGTACGTTTTCAATCCAATTTTCACGTCCGTAGGTCTAAATGATGTTGATGCCCTACACGTGAGCGCGGGTGATGTTATTATAATTCCAACTCCAGGCAACCGCTGTGCTGTCTATACCTTGAGGATAGACGGTTTATTATGCCACAAGATAAGAAGAAGAATAATCCAATTTGTAAGAAATAAATGCATAATATATTTCAGATAAACGTTATCTTTAACGTTATAAATGATGTTATTATTAAATTGACAGTTACAATAATAACAGCTAAGCGATAATTAAGTGGTAAGTGGTACGAAACTTACGCTATCGGACCTTGTACAGCAGACGTTTCCGTCGCAACCGAAGGACCACCATTTCCTGAGAAAACAGATGGAGGAAGGGAGGTTTCCATGGAGGGAGGAGGGGGAGGCTAGGTTTACCGACACTAGATTCTGCAGAGGGAGCGAACTAATTGTAAGACGGTTCCAAACAGATCGAGCATCGAACATTGTCGAGTAACTATAGTAACTATTCAACTGCCATGATGATGGTATCTTAGATGACATTTGTTTCTCGAAAAAGTAACACTTAACCAAAACATTAAATAAAAATCATACTGTATTAAATTAATACTTACGTCAGTCTGGGAATGAAATAAATCTAAAAACACCTCAAACTACAAAATCCTTCAAGCCTATTTGGTTATGGATGGTGATAGTGAAAATAATGTAAGTTCATACTTACACCCGAAAAACATAAGTCTCCGATTGAGTGCGTCAAGTAAAAAATTAAATAAATGACCAACCCTGATAATATCTAATCATCTGAAAACATTCGTTCAGAATTCAATAGGTATTAGCATAATATCATTTTATAAAGCGTTATATTTCGTATTAAATGTTCTGTAACAATTTAAAGTCAAACGATCCTTTTAAAACGTCCTAAGGAAATGGGTTATAACGTTCTATTTTATGAGCCCTTTAAAAATAATAAAATGAGGTCGACAAATGTACGTTCGTTTCACATCAGGAGTTTGCGAGTTCGAATTTCCCGCGAGGTCAAATTTTGTACTTAGAACTTTGTTTGGTTGGTGATAGGCTATTTTTTGAGCCTGTACGCCCGATCTGATCTTGCCGCCAATCATCAATGTTAATAGTATGTTTGTTTTCTGACATGGAGATAGCAATCATGGTAAGCCCGCTTCCGTCTTCGGCATCCTAATCATTTACCATCAGGTGAGATAATGCCAAGAGTTTACCAAATATACATTATTTTATATCTACGGCTGAAGCTATGCATAATAGCAGAAATCCCTAAGTATGCACTTTAATATCATCATCATCATTAGCCGAAAGATCATCATTAGCGTTGCCCGCATCCAGCGGCTTCTCGCAACCTTTACAAGGTCAACGGTTATCTGTTCTACAAGCTATGTGCCCTGCCCACTGCCACTTCAGTTTAGCGATTCTGTGAGCTATGTCGGTGACTTTGGTCCTCCTACGTATCTCCTCATTTCTGATTCGATCACGACTCAGAAATGAGGTCATAGTTTAATATACACTGTAATATATTCTAAACTATAATCTAAATTCTAGAAATTGTATTTGAAAATGATATCTTGTCTGTTATATTGTTTAAAAATGTTTTAGATATGTTATAGACGATTATTTAATTTTATCTTGCAAGTTGCGAAAGTCATCTAAACAGAGAACTAAAGGTTGTTTTCTGGACGGCCACGTCAGTGGCCACTACAACCACTGCGGTATGAGGGAATGTGACTTTCATCATCGTACGTAACTGAGGCACATCTCATATCTCAATGGCAATCGTGGCTCAGTGCGGCTTGCGTAGTCGTATCGATCAACAGATTAACCGTCTAGAGACACAGTCATAATCCGGATGATTTTGACTGTTAGTTGCATTTCAACCGTTCCCGTACTTTGCAAGGTCGTCGGTGCCACTGAAGCCGTTGGTTCCGGGTGCTATCACTAGATGGCAATCGTTAAGCCATATTGGAGGCCTTATTAGTCCATGTAGGCGGCTTGAAAACTTTTAACACTGGGGTGGGCCACTAGCCCCACAACCTCCTATAACCAGGATTTGGCGCCCGTGTGTGGATTACGGCCTAACCTTCCCGATGTATGGGCCGTGCTCCTGCAGTGGGGATGTTATAAACAAAGTTGGTTGTAAACAAACCCAGAAATTAAAATGAGCTAAGAATTACCCATTTGCTTTGTTCCGCTCCTTAGATAGCGTAAATGTTCCACATTACGAGTCCAAATTTGACGAACGAACGCTAAGATCGAAATTTAAGATCTGGTTGCTGTTTAAGTTTGGAACTGCTCTCAAGTTCTGCAAAGTAGTGAAACTACCTTTGGCAAATATTAATTGCGAGGTTTGGAACAGCGTGCCTCCGTCGGGGTTAAAGACAAATACTTGTAGCTGAGTTAATGTTTGAGTTGCAGCGTATTACAGTTGCGGGTCACTAAAAACCTTACGTGTTACATGGTGCAGAATAGCCTGTATTTTCATGCGTATTGCAGAATAGTCTGCATATTTATGTGTATTCGTTCTCAAGTTATGGCGTCCCCTTAATCAACAGGTATTTTTATATATATATATAGATATACAAATAGATGGTTCGTATTAACCTACAATATGCTTACAACTCTACATGAAAGAAAACTGAAAATTTCTTACGAATCAATATAAAACTTAATATAAAAATCTTAATAACAAAACTTCGCAGAAACAGAAGATATTTCATTTGAAAACCTCATCGAAAGATCGAAACTTTATCCACAAGAATAAGTACGTAAGTATTTGCTGAAAATTTCTAAGGAGTGCAATCAGGCGCAGTCCGATCGTTGCAAGTTCCAACTTCTGTCCGTTCAACTTCTGGGGTGTTATTGGCTATAGCGTGATTTGGTCACAAAATTTTGGATATATGGTTTAGCCAACACGATATCGCAAGCATATTATCATCCCTTTCTTCGATTTCTTCATTAACTGTCCGTATACTGTTCATTTTTTATGTTTATTCTTTTGCTTATCTACTACGCTTTTCTTCAGTACATTCTCCATTTATGCCTCTATTGTTGGTGATATGACCAAATAACTTTTTGACCAAAAGAAGAACTTATCACAACTCGTGACCCGCGTGCTGTGGACTTTTTTTTATTTCTCGAGGCTGATGAAATTTTCTAACTTCTAGAGAGATTGATTTTGAAACATCCGCGGGGCTTTTGTGAGAAATCTTCCTCGGTGTGTTGCGCTAGGTGAGAAAAGAAAAATAGTTTACAGGGAATATAAAGAGATCAATATTTGGCAAATAGATTATCTCTTTTAGATTTGTAAATATACGTGTAATTTTAGTATCGAAGTGAAATAGTTCTTAACTATTAGAAACTTTTATGAAATTTCTAAAACATTACGAACTCCAGCAACTATCGTAAATGTTAACTTTAAATGTAGGTCTGGGTGTCGTAGATTCAGTTTCAATTTCCTGATTTATTATTACATTATTTGTTTGTTTGTAAATTCTTTATTGTACTAAAAAACAAAGTTACATATAAAATTAAATAAAAGTAAAGTACAAAGGCGGACTCATTCCATAAATGAAACTCTTCCAGCCAACCCTTGAATTGAATAGAGGACTTTTTATGGACTTTATACTTTATGTATGTTTATTTGTATGGAATCACAGTAGGTATAGCAAGCAATTAACATTGACTGACAAAATAAATGATTTGCTCACAAATGCCCTTTAATCTTCTACCTATTTCAAAAAACCATTTATTTGTTCATTGGTACAATATGATATTTATTTTAAATGTGTTTAATAATAGATTTAAAACAGAAATCTACAATGAACTTGGCCCCCGTGTATGCAGTATGATTTCTAACAAAAATGCAAAATAGAAAATAAATAGTAGAAAACAAACAGTGGTCGTGGTCAGCGTTGTATATTGACCCATATCGTCCCCACTGCAAGGGCACGGGTATCTTTCCTTACTCGGGAAGGTTAGGCCATACTCCACACAAGTCCGGATTGGTGGAGGTTGTGGGGCTAGTGGCCAACCCCGTGTCAGAAGTTTTCAAGCCGCCTATTAAGGCCTTTGACATGGCTTATCGACTGCCATCTAGTGATAGCAGCCGGCACCAGCGGCTTAACTTGCCTTGCGAAACACGGAAAATATTGTATCCTTTATGCCTTTATTACCATTCCGACGTATCTATTTTAGAAACAAAAATCAGTCTACAAATTAGATTTCCATCTATCTGATCCAGGTAAACATTACTAAAGCAAGACGATATTATCGACTCTCAAGTTGATTTAAAAAAGCAGACCAGTTTCTTGATGCCAGGTGCATCTGACTTAACTCGATTGAGTTCGTTATTCCACCGGCGTATTGTTCAGGCAACGAAGACTGGCCGGCAATCTTACCTGATTTATATAGAGTTGGAACGGCTGACTTATCTACTCGCAGGGGTGGTGTTTCTGAGATTTTAATGATCTAAATTCATGGTTGAGAAAGCATTGAAATATTTGATGTCGCTAGAATTGAGTGCCTTATTGACATTAAAATAAAGCCTGTTTTCGTTATTTTAATGGGTATTCACCCTCCGAATGTCATCGTAGCCTGTTACGATGAAATAGGTGTATTCGCACATCACTTAAAGATAGACTAACAGCAAACCAATAAAAAAGAAATTAAACTCGATCGCATAAAAAGGTAGAATATGACACTGGAAATCAGAGGATTAAGACGAACCAAACGATACCTCGCAGTTTAATATCTATAGAGTCATTTCGTCTTTCGGCTGTAACAATGGCATACCTATCTTTATTCTATATACACATACAAAACATTACCTTCCATTTGGGCAGATGAGCAAATAGTAAGCAAACTTAAAAAAGATAACATTTGGAGAATTTTTTGTCACTTATTCACCTTCAATTCTAGAATCTCTACAAGCGTTCATAAATCGTTCTCTAGTTACCCAGTCTGGTACTAACAAGCTTAAGGGTGGGTCGCATTCCTTCCGGATTTGTTAGTCTGATCATAAACTAGGTTTCAAGTTTATTTTTGGTACTGCTCCAAGTTTCAACCGTGTATCTCAAAAGTTGGGAAACTTCCCTTTTATTGGTCCTTATACTATAAATAGTATGCCACCTAAAAAGTTGCCTCCGAATCACTGACATGAATCATCTGCAATAGATGTATAGGCCATTGATTGACTATAAATTACTTCATTCTCCATTATTATCTTTCCCTTACCCGTTTAATTATTGGAAACCAGAACTAGTAACATTACATTACCGAAGGTGCTTGGATAAAACTAAAGAGAGCATCGCCAACGAACCCTCGCTAGAAAACATTCCCTTTGTGTTAAGATTTTCAATTTTACGGTTGACTCTGTATAAATTTTAAAATCGCTGCCCAGACAGGAAGTCAGATCGAAATCGCGGCGGTCTGGCGGAAATTGCTCATTCTCACGCGAGGCCCCGGGGAATCGGCCCTAATGGAAAAACTTAAATAATAGTATACAACACGTCATAGATTGCTTTTATCATAGCAATCTACGTAAGAATGATCGAAGGAATGATGATAAACGTTTTTATTTGATTTTCAGTGCTAGTTAGTGAGAACAAAATCCAATTATTATTCTTTGCTTCAATGTTAGGTAGGTATTGCGATAGAGAAAATAGATCACAGAATAAGGGGAATACAATAGATAGGACAATAATTTCAAGTAATTATATAAATCCCCTAAGGAACTCATTCTCTATTCTCGACTTTTTATTTTATTTTACTATCGACTCGAACAGGCAACTTAATATGGAAAGTTCTCAGTTTGATGTTTGTTTCATAAGTAGAATTCCTAGTCTAAATAATTTCAGTTGATTTTGTTAGACCTTCCACGTTAGGGAGCTCTTACTGACATTGTAAATTTCCCAGAAACTGGTAAAAAATATACCCACATAAAACACTGTGACTCCCTCTATGGATCCACAAAACCCAACTCATTAGGTATGTTTTTTTCGACTTACATGTGACTAATTGGCTTATCAGTTTAACTCAGTCAAGGCTACACCTCGTACTTATACCTGTTTCTATGCTTATATTCTATGTATCTTGTTGTATGTTTGTTCTTTTCTTTGATATGATAAGTATCATCAGATAGTGATTTTTACTGGAGGCATATTTAAAAAAAATCTCAAACCGTCTTGTATTTATTTTGGTATAACATGCTAACTAAATTTCATCTGAAAATATGAATAATCAGAAGTCTATCCCTTGATGATAGCACGATTATTTTCTCTAGACGATCAGAATAAGATATATCAGCACAGTAATCTTAAAATCTACCACTACTCTAAACTAAAAAAGGTGATTTAATTTCATTATTTCGCCAAAGAAAATAGAGAACAGCAGAAATGACAAGAATGAAAGAGATCCTTCCTTTCTTTTATATTTGCCATTTCACATCAGTGATTTTGCCAGTGTGAAGTGAATAATAATAAGCTAGTAATAAGCGAGTATTTGGGAGTATCTTCAAAAAAAGGGAAAATGGAGGTGATGGGCACGCAGTAGTTCCGCAAACCACAAGTGGCTGTTATAACAGTGAGATTTGGATGAGAGTGAAAGATATGGGAGGGCGGTCAAAAAGAATGGTAAGAACTCAGCTCAGACTAAAAAAAATACCTATTTATTTGGGGCTCACAATTACTCGTCGACCCACCAGTGGGTCAACGCGGTGGGACCACGAGTCGGTAGCGAGAATAATACATAATCACTCAATATATCAAAGGCGGTTTGATACTTTCCCACCTTTGTACACGAATATTTAATTTGTACTCTTTCGTGTCGCACTGTAATATTCTTGAAAATGGATTTTTATGTTACTTAAAATGTAGCAAGACTATACCTCAGATAAAGGTTTTCTTTGTTGTTTAATCTATGACCATAACCTGCTGAACATTGCAGTGGTGTCGTTGAATAGTGAGTTTACGAAGAAGATTGTCTTAATGAACTTATAAGTAGTACTACTATATAAAAGTTCTTTTGATCGTGGTGAATCTATTATAAGCATTTGAAGGAATCATGTTATTTTCTTATCGAACTAAAATGAAAACGTGTCATGTTTGACTCATAACAATTTATTTTGTATCTGCAATACTAATATCGATTTTTTGCGATATTTTTGTTGATAACAGATAAACTTATCCATGTTATTTTAAGATAAAACAATCACACTTCCTTTACGATTGTACTCGGGCATTGCCGTGGCTACAAATTTACAAATAATATTTACGTTTAGTAGGTTAAAAATAAGTGTTTAAAATCTCAACAAAATGTGGTAAGTAACTAGTGTTTTTTATGTTTTATTCGGTTCTGTCTTCACTTTAATAGCACATTTTGTTGACGTCTTGTGTTTTCTGGGTAAAGGGTGTTGACACGTTTTTTTTTATTATAAGGATAAAGGTTAACATACCTTGAAAGAACCTTAAAGTTTATACAAATATTTTTTAATACTATGAAGTAAACCAATATTTCTTAGATTTTCTTTAGAAAAACTTATAAAGATATCATGAAAATGTTACTTTTTACATCTATCTATCTATCAGCCGAAAGACGTCCACTGCTGGACAAAGGCCTCCCCCAAGGATTTCCACACCGACCGGTCCTGTGCGGCTCGCATCCAGCGGCTTCCTTTTACTTTTTACATATTTTTTTATTATTTTTGAGTTTATTCTGTATTTTTGTTTAAGTGAGAAGACGGGTCCTTTATTTTGTTATTATATGAATAGTTCTATTACATAAGATAATTTAGATGTAGTTAGGAGATTACGTGTGTGGCGTAAGCACATACATTTTAAATCATAGCCTGTGTCCGCTGACTGTAATTTAGGTGAGGACAAAATTATTTTATTATTTATTAATAAACTTAAATATTTAATTTTATTTATTAAATTCTCTAAATATTAATAAATATTTTTCTATGTCATATAACATATACGACACTAAATTATACGTCATAGAGACCAGTTGTCTTATACATATATTGAGAAAACCCTAGTTTTCTACGAAATATTCTTTTCCTATTTTTCTTGGTTACTTTTTTTCCTTTGATTCGTTTAATAAAAGTTACATTAAAACTTTGTAAACTCATAAGTTCTGGGCCTCAGGAGGTTGGTCAAAGAAATTACAAAGTTTACATTCAAAAATAGCATAAAAATGTGGCTTTTGGAAAGATAATGTTGCTGAGTGAGGAAATTTTCTTCTGTTTCCTCCTTCTTTTCCTCTCAACTTTTGGGTTATCATGTGGCATGCGATGGTATTCCTTATACAGGGTGTTAAATAAGTGCATGTGAGGGGTTTCACAAATACTTGATTCATAATTCAGTTTTAGTATGGGAAACTAAAAAAAAATGTAGATCGGATTTTTTCAACATTTTCCTGTATTCTATACTTTTTTTAATTGACTTGATTCCATGTAACGCAATTTTTTTTAACACCTGTACATATCTCTTTCATAACATCATTGTCCTCCACCGTTCTCTACTTACAATATTTAAAATACTCACTGTTTTTTTATAGTCACACACTTAATATAATATTTATATAACAGTTACATAGTCACGCACATACACGCGCACACGCACACACGCACGCACGCACGCACGCACGCACGCACGCACGCACGCACGCACGCACGCACACACAGTAACAGAAAATTACACCAACCTATAGCCCTATTGTATTGCCTTTTGTCGTGCTTTTAAGTTATTACTATAATTTTAAGTTCGTTTTTGCTCCTGTGTTTACTTATCTATGTCTTCTTTTATTTTTGAAACGTGTGTAGGCAATACAGTAAACGAATTATCTATCTATCTAAGTTTAACAATACTATAAAACAAAGACAAAAATCAAAGACAGTGCTACGCGTGTAAAATGAAAATAATAGAGAAACCTAAATACAAACAATAAATGAATAATACAATACCATGAATAATATAATACGTAATCTCTTCATGTAAACCTGTGATTGTCGCAACTACGGTTTTCAGTTAGAGAAAATAATACCTATGTGCTTATTTATAAGAACCAACAAATAAATAGCTAATTCGCAAGTAATTTCAAGATGTAAGATAACACAATTTTAATATCACCTGCCTATTCATTATCTATTTTACACAAATGTTAGGTATGAATAAACAAATAACATCGTATGTTAGTTAATACTGGGGATTAGTATTTTGTATTGTATTGATATTAATTATTAGTGATAAAAACCATTACCATGTCGTTATTATTTTAGAATAATATAAGGAACATGCATACATTTTATATTTCAATAAAAATATGATAGTAGATATCAATAAAAAAATGAGACTGTGAGAAATCTAGGTAAACACATTTTTTTCTTAGGGTTCGAAAGCAGGGTTCGGAAACCGGTTTTTTGAAAATACCGGTTTCGGTCATTGACCCCTATATCGAAATAATTTCGGTTAAGGTTTCGTTCAGGTTTCGGTTACCGGTATATTTAACCGGTTTAACCAAAACCGATATTTTTTCGTTCGAACGGAATTAACCGGTTAATTTGAAGAATATGCGACTTTGTAGGCATGTTTGCCGCGTGCAATCAATTGAAAGCGTGCGAGAAAGTGAGCAGAAGACTCGGGCAGTGGCACCCGCGCGACGCGCCTGTACTTGACTAAGTTTGGTTTTAACCGGTTAATTTAGTTCTTATTTCGGTTAGAAAACCGCTTCCTGATTAACCGATATTTTATTCAAATTTACCGGTTAAGCTGGAAACCGGTTTTAACCTGAACGGAATCGTTAACCGAAATTCGAACGAAATTAACCGGTATTTGTTAACCGGTTCCGAACCTTGTTCGAAAGTGTAAAAATTCAATTTCTAATATTTTAAAACTTTTTTCTAGGGCAGCATTTACGCAAAACATTTATGTATTTAAAGCATTAATAATTAATTTGTAGTGACGTCACTGCTGCGCAAATTTTTATATGAACGCTCCTGCAACTACTTATTGAATAATGGAGATAATAAAAAACTACTTTCACTAAAGCTAAGTTTTTCAAATCTTCATTAAACATTTTTATGTATATTTGTTCCCTATTGCGTATTTTAGATATCATTACGTCGATAAAGAAAATTGTACTCATTTTCTACTACTTTAAATGCTTCTTTTTATGAAGTTCCTATTTCAGAACATATTACGGCATAACGTTATGTCATCTTTCAGATAACTACACCATATCATCATAAAATAAGTACCTTACTAGAAAACACGTAGTAAATATTATAATAGATAATAATAGTCATAAAACAAATAATAAATGTCAATAATACTTTTCATAGTATTTATACAATCAGTACGAGATAATGAAACTTATCTCCGTTTATCATGATGTGTAACCGAGGAGTTTACCTAAGATTAGGACCAAATGTAGATTGATAGATCACTACCTAACTAAAAATTGGTTATTTGGGAAAGTTGCTCAGTTTCATGAGTAGAAGCCACTGTGAAGTTTCGGTGGGGGGTCCAAAAATAACCCCGTATAAATTATGTATTCCTTTCAAAAAAAGTTTAAAAAACAGTCAAGTGTAAGTTGAACTCACGTGGGTTCCGTACGACGATGAATATGGTAGAACTAATAATTTATCCCTAGAACAAACTTAACAATGTAGTTAAATGTTTTCCCATAGATTCTTACTGCAAATGTAAGTTTTTACGCACAATATAGAGTAGTTTACCATGTTGTTTTAATTAATTGCGTGTTGCATTGTTTTGTAAAGCATTTTACTGGGCTACACATTAAAAAATGGCGTAAAACATTGTTAAGTGTAATAAATTTTATTTTGTGTTCTATAAATATACCTATTTCATAACACTAGGTGGGGATAGTAACCGGCACAATAAAATAAAAAAGCGGCCAAGTGCGAGTCGGACTCGCCCATGAAGGGTTCCGTAGCAGCAAGTAACATAATATAAAAGTTTTTGTAGTTCGTTGTAACTTGAATGAAAGGTAAATTGCGGTTTACGATTTATGGCGTATTAAAAAAAAACTACTTACTAAATATCGTTTAAACCAATTTTCGGTGGAAGTTTGCATGGTAATGTACATCATATATTTTTTTTAGTTTTATCATTCTCTTATTTTAGAAGTTACGGGGGGACATACATTTTACAACTTTGGAAGTGTCTCTCGCGCAAACTTTTCAGTTTAGAAGAAAATGATATTAGAAACCTCAATATCATTTTTGAAGACCTATCCATAGATACCCCACACGTATGGGTTTGATGAAAAAATTTTTTTTGAGTTTCAGTTCTAAGTATGGGGAGCCCCCAAAATGTATTGTTTTTTTTTTTTCTGTTTTTGTGTGAAAATCTTAATGCGGTTCACAAAATACATCTACTTACCAAGTTTCAACAGTATAGTTCTTATAGTTTCGGAAAAAAAGTGGCTGTGACATACGGACAGACAGACAGACAGACAGACATGACGAATCCATAAGGGTTCCGTTTTTTGCCATTTGGCTACGGAACCCTAAAAATGCATTATGTAATTGTAGTAGTTTATAAGGTAACTAACATAGGTTACGTTTTGTTTGTTTGTACTTACCACTTTTATGGACTTATGGTGTGAAATAAATAAATTATTATAATTATAACAAAAAAATATATACATCCTTTTTTTTAAACTAAGTATTTGTACGATATTTATGGATTATTTCAACATGAACTGACTCGTAATGGGAACACACATGTTGACTGATCCTGATAACATCGAGGCAATTAAATTATTGCTTTTCTTATGAAATACAATACTTAATGTTTACCTTTGGTATTAATTCATAAAGGATATATAAAAGAATGTGTTAAATATCCCCTAACCAAACATCCCGCGTCTAACATTCTTCAAACAGACAGAAAACGAAACCAAGTCCTTGAAAGCGATGTGCTGTAAACCCGATTCCACCACCATTAAAGCATCAAGCATCAATATTACCTAAACTGTAATTTTTCAAAACCCACGAAATTCCAATCTGAGGTTCAATGAACTTAGTGTACTTATCATAAGATAAATGTTTTTCTTGTCAGACAACCTAATTGATATCTTTTTTATCCTTTGCAGTTGCGTGTGCAGTTTGATGTCCAAAGTAATAAGCCTTGCCTTATCACTTCTGTTCATAGTCGCTGTGATACTGATCATACTATGGGCCGTGGGAATCATATTTACTTAGCACATAATGTAAATGGTGAGTATGTAAAATACTGAAACTTGTTCTAGATAACATTTTCGTGCATGACATTTTATATGCTGAGATTGTCACTCTAAGAAACTGAATGTGTTTTTTTCTTTACCACTCATCGTATCTATACAAAACAAGACAGTGTTTGAAAGGTAAAGTAATTTAAGTTTGACCCTTTCTCGTCTAGTGCTCGTTAAATAGAGTTTATTCTCATCGTATAAAATGACTTTCCCCAAGAGACTGATACCGAATCCTCAAAGAAATTATGAACTTTTCATACAAATCGATCAGATGATTGGACAACTTTGTAAGGGAAGTCAAAAAATTACGATATTTAAAATTCAGTATGGGTTCACTTGGAAACAAGTGTTCGAAACTATAAGTAGAAGCTTCTGTTTATTTTTTTTTTATGGCAGAGGTGGCAAACGAGCAGACGGATCACCTGATGGTAAGCGATTACCGCCGCCCATAGACACCCGCAACACCAGAGGAGTCACAAATACGTTGCCGGCCTTTGATATGGGAGAAGTTTCTGAGAGTGGTATATTTAAGCCTTGTATGTAGATCAGTCTTTTGGTGCCAATTAATTTATAATATTATACGTTATGCATAATCAGCTGCCCCAAATCAAATCATAACAATATTTTCTTTTTCAGATCGGAGCATAAGAGTTTATAATTGATTCAGTAATTTTATAAAAAATGTATAAAGTTTTATGTGAATCTTATAGGAATAAGTATTTTTTATTTATATTTAATGTATCAATATTTGTAAATTAAACATTTCTTATTAGTAAATAAACCGATTTTTCTCCATAGAAACCTACCTATGTACATCTATCGTGAGTTCAGGAGAGCCATCTAGGGAAAAGCTGAAAAACTATTTTGTTTTCTACTGGGCTAACCAGACCATCTAGAAACTAAACACACTGAACGTTGAAGGACAAGTTTGAAAGGGTGTCCGTGACATAATGAAATATCGATAGATGGAGTTGACCGAAGCGACCTTATCTGTAGAACGGCCAAAACCGGAACTATTGACGCCAGTATGAAAACGTCATTTTGTTGTCAGTTTGTATACAATTTTCGATGGTGGCGCCATCACTGATTCTACAGATAAGTTGGTGGCACTGTAACTTACATATCTCCGTAATTCCTGTGAGTAGTGAGTGACCCAGACAAAACGGACGCTACTCATGAAACTGAATCATTTACCCTAAGGAGGTTATAGGTATGTATGTCTGTCGTGGCTAGATTATAGAGATGTGTAGGTCCGAGTTTTTAAAGGATTCGGGTCCGGATGTACATCCAGCTCTGCGGATTTGCTTCCGGGTACCAGTTCCGTCGGACCTGTATAGGTCCGAGTCCTTAGCGGAGTGGATGGATTGACGCGATCAACGGACCTGCTTTCTCGTATCAGTTCCGCCGGACCTATATGGGTCCGAGTCCTTAGAAGAAAGAATTGAGTAGGGCGACTAAACTTGATTGCACCATTGTGTTGCGGAAGCAAAACTCATAAATGAACAAAAGGAGCATTTTTAAAGATTTTTGCAAAATTTATTTTATAAATCACAGCCATTTGATATATTCAATAAAGAAAGTTTTGACATTAGATTTCATCATTCGTTTAATAATAAAATCTTTTATTTTATTTAGAACCATACTTATAGTACTTACATCCTTTATAGTTTCATAATACTGCTTTTATTATCAGATCAGATAGCTTTGTAAACTTATGCCTACCGAACGTACAAAAATAAAATACTGAACTCCGGGCGCCATCTAGTATACCTATGCTAAAACTCGTAGCAAGGCAGGTCAGTACGGTATAATTCACCCCTCCCGTCCCCACCTCACTCACCCGCCATTCCTGTACCAGTGCCAGCGCGGTATCAATTCCGGGTTCGTTTGCATCCAACTCCGAAACTGAATCAGTTCCAGAGGAACCGATTCCGACTTGCAGTCGGAGTTACATCCGGGAAGGATACGGGTCCGAGGATTCAGTTCCGGCCGGACCTACACATCTCTACTAGATTGTAGAATTGGCCAGATCTTGAAATGACTGGCCATTGCTTTGATGAGCTCCGAAAAAACTTTAGATTAGGTTCGGTCACTGGTGTTACCGACTCTGTTTTATCGGAACTCTTCGACGATATTATGTTATTTCATGATTTGGCCAAATACATTCGGAGCAAGAAGATCAGACTTTTTTCTTCTTGACGGATGGATCAATCATTCACAATTAAAAATGAAATTGAAAAGTCCAAAAAATGCTCCGTTTCCTCGTGTATTTACACCAACTTAAGGTCCTTGCGGAGGGTTGTTCAGTATTATTCGATCAGTGAACTTATTGGTTATTTAAAACTTCCCCTGGAGTTTTTGAATCTTTACTATGTCAGTTAATTATGTGATTTATTCTTCTTTAAATCGAGTGGCTCTATAAATAGATCGCGGTGCCTGGTTTTTCACTTGTAAGCATCACCCGCGGTTACGTTTTGGGCTTTTTAAGTTATAACTTCTGACGTCTACAACGCAATCTTCCTGCACATCTAATTAACAGATTTTCAGTTTTCCTCACGACGTTTTAATCTCTGTCAAATCAATCGCTATATAATTTACTGTATGTTTTCGTTTTGGTTTTACTAGTAACAGGTGTACGTTCGGAATCAGGGGAAAATCAATCGACGTCAAGCAAAAATCCAAAAATGAAAGTGTGCATATTATACAGGGTTACAGGAAAAGTCGTACTGAATATTAAAGGACGTTATTATTCAGGTCATTTCTGATGGATTTGATTCTATGATATGGTGTCCGAAACTTAACCGTTTTGAAGATATTGAACTTTAAAGATTTTTTAAAAAATCCTCAATTTTTTGGCTTTTTTGTAGATTTTTTTGGTATTGGTGCTTCTGGGGTAGGTTTTTTTGATGTAACTAGTTAGAAGGCATGTCAATTAATAAAAATGATTAACCAAAACTGAACCTAATACTAACAGCTTAAAAATACTGCTTGACAACGGTTAGAATTAAATAATTTTCAATAAGAGTTTTTAAATTTGAAGCTCCGTGTTTTAAAAAAAAAATATGGAACTTATTCTGCAAATAGTTTTATAAACTTCTACGTCTCTTTAGCTATTCAAAAAGGTATAACACTTACTATTAAATAGGCAAAATATTGACCAAATAACAGTTAAGTTAGCAGAGGGTATATTTTTTTGACAACTCTTTAGTCCTTTTCAGCTTCAAACGAAGAGCAGTTTTCTTCTCAAAACTTTGTTTAAGGCCTTAATTCTTGTTAATCGATTCTTTAATTTACATATTCTCATCGATTAATAAGACTAAAGGCCTTAGGGTGCATTTCCACTGATGCGGAGCGGGGCTGAGCAGGGCGGAGAAGATCAGAGAATAGTTGCAAGTGTTTCCACTGAAGCGGGGCGGAGCAGAGTAGAGCAGAGTGGAGTGAAGTAGGGCGGATCAAAGTAGAGCAGAGTGAAGCGAATTAGGGCGGAATGGAGTGAAGTGGAGCAGAGCAGACCTAGAAAACGGTCACATACAGCTCCAGAACACTCAGCTTCGCTTCGCTTCACTCCGTCTCGCTCAGCTCCGCCCCGCTGCGCTCCGCCCTACTTCGCTCCACTCTGCCCTACTTCGCTCCACTCTGCTCTACTTTCCTCCGTCCCGCTTCAGTGGGAACACTTGCTACTATTCTCTGATCTTCTCCGCCCTGCTCAGCCCCGCTCCGCATCAGTGGGAATGCACCCTAAGGCCTTTAGTCTTATTAATCGATGATAATCTGTAAATTAAAGAATCGATTAACAAGAATTAAGGCCTTAATCAAAGTTTTGAGAAGAAAACTGCTCTTCGTTTG
Source organism: Coleophora deauratella (assembly GCA_958295455.1). Classification (NCBI taxonomy): domain Eukaryota; kingdom Metazoa; phylum Arthropoda; class Insecta; order Lepidoptera; family Coleophoridae; genus Coleophora; species Coleophora deauratella. Next base: position 6,566,925 of record OY282393.1, read on the forward strand.
GAGCTGAAAAGGACTAAAGAGTTGTCAAAAAAATGTACCCTCTGCTAACTTTACTGTTATTTGGTCAATATTTTGCCTATTTAATAGTAAGTGTTATACCTTTTTGAATAGCTAAAGAGACATAGAAGTTTTTAAAACTATTTGCAGAATAAGTTCCATATTTTTTTTTTAAAACTGAGAGCTTCAAATTTAAAAACTCTTATTGAAAATTATTTAATTCTAACCGTTGTCAAGCAGTATTTTTAAGCTGTTAGTAGTAGGTTCAGTTTTGGTTAATCATTTTTATTAATTGACATGCTTTCTAATTAGTTACATCAAAAAAACCTACCCCAGAAGAACCAATCCCAAAAATATCGACAAAAAAGCCAAAAAATTTAAGGGTTTTTTAAAAAATCTTTAAAGTTCGATATCTCCATAACTGTTAAGTTTCGGACACCATATCATAGAATAAAATCCACCAGAAATGACCTGAATAATAACGTCCTTAAATATTCAGTACGACTTTTCCTGTAACCCTGTATATACTTCTGTTAGTTGATTTTCTACTCTGACAAGAGTGATTATTATTTATTGATCAGACCATTTGAAACATAGATTTTACCGATAACCTGAACGTAACAGAAACTGAGTCAAAATTAAAATATTTTTGCGATGTCTCGACAACATCCATCCTATTCGTCAATAAGTAGCCATGCACATAAGGGGATATATACTTTTTCAAGTAGGTATCTATAGATATTGTAACATTAGCCTATAGCATACTAACATGCATGCTACGATTACTGATCTAGAGTGAATCGGTGGGACTACAAGTAAATAGTCAATTACTCGTCGACCCACCAGTGGGACGTTGCGGTGGGACCACGAGTCGGGAGCGAAAAATATATCTGTTCTTCTTATACTATATCGTGGTTTCTTTTAAAGGACAAGGGTAAAAGTACTCCGTTAGTGAACCTTCCTTAGACAAGCTATGTCTGGTCACGAAGTGTGGTCATGTCTTAGCATAACTATTAAATTCTGGGTACAGCGGATCGTGCTTATACAGTTTGTAACAAACCAGGTGTAGGACCCGGTATGTGCACGGAAAAAAGTAGTTATTTTTTTGCGCTAGGGATTGTCTTGGATTTGTGTCTTACTGCAGATATAATATTTTTTATAACGTTAGTTTCGACTCTCACAATAAAAATATGACATTCTTGACATATTTTTCAAGAGACTCATATTCTCCAATGAAAAAATATTTCATGGTGCGTATATGAAATTATATATTCTTGAATAAAAAAAATCGTTTTACCGTGTAGGGCTTCCACTCATCGTACTGAACAACTTTTTCTTTTACGACTTTACTAAAATCGCAAAAACGTTTTTGGATTCGTCAAACAAACTGATCGTCTCTTTCTCAATTTTTAATGAGAGTTATTTGTTTTTTTGCTATTTCAAGATACTCGTAGAACACACTTTGCTCAGTTTGATTTGCCCCAGTTACCGAGTCGTTTACCTGTTTTGTTCAGTATAAGTTGTTCAGTATTGAGTAGAAGCCCCCAGTTACCGTAAACCTATTTTGTTACACCCCGCACAGGATGTTGTAAAGTTAAAACAAGTTCTTTTATTAACAAAATGTATATCGCAAGTATAAATATATTTTATACTTATAGAAAAGAAATCCGCTATTGAAAAAAATATTTTAAAGTTGCTGTGATCCTTTAAATCTATTTTCTTGTCATACTCATATTTAATTAAGGTGATTTCAACAAAGTAATAGAAAAACGTTAGTTTCTAAAACTTTAAATCCACCTTATATTTTTACTACTTATTTTTGTTAGGCACACCATGTAAAAGTTAGATTTAAAATACACCTTAAAATATTGTTAGTCACGTTAACTTATGTGTAATTCTTAGGTACTCTATCTATGCCTATAACAAACCAGTTCTCACTGGTCTTGGGATCTAAATTAGGTTCTGGTATTACTTAAACTGAGAGATGTACTGATCAAACTGCACAACTTTTCCGAAAAATCTATTACAATTACCACAATTACCACGATATTTGGTTTCAGTTGCTTTTAATTAGAAGTGATAATAATAAAATTTGTATAATAAATTCTGGAGGACCATGTTAATAATAATAATCGGCCCACGCAATCCTTGCAACAAAGATCCGAAATTCATGAATGACAGACAAAATAATATAATAATAATTGTATGTCTTGTCCTTGTTTTGTGTTTTGTTCTTTGTTTTTTCACAATAAAGAGTTGATAAACAATAATATTCTATAAAAATATATATTTTTTATATTTTCAGCCACGAAAGCCATAATTAAGGTACTAAAATAATATTTTAAAAAATATATTTTTGATTACCTTTCCTATCCGGTCTCGGTCCCCGTGTGTGAAGTATGGTCTAACCTTCCCAAGGTATGGGGAAAGATCCGTGCCCCTGCAGTGGGGACGATATGGGTTATTAACAATAATAATAATAGAAGGCATGAATTGCGATAATGAAATATGCAGGTGTAAAAAGCCTCTACCGAAAACTTTTGACAAGTTTTCTATTCTGTATAGGCACTACATACTATTTTTATCAAAGAACCCATACTGATTTATTCTAAATTTCAGATTTGTATGAACAATCGAACATTTTTGTAGTATTCAGTATGGTTTCCTTGAGGAAGGTTTTTCACTATGATGAGTAACAGCCCCCGAATTGTATTTTTACCACTCTATATTAATGACTGTCATTGAGAGCCTGCCAAAAATGGTTAAAAATTTTAAAATTCTTTACAATTATAATAATAAAAAGGAACAATAAGGTAAATCTAAAAGAACAGATTTCTTTTTATTTTTGTGCAAAAGTATACATCGTACACATACTTATACATACTCAGCTATTCCCATTGCATTGGGGTATACCCCCAGAGGTTCCCAATAATTACAGGTAATACACCTGTTCCTAGCGATTCAGTGTACATAGATAATATTATTATAATCTTAGTTAACTTATTTACACATCTCAAAATAATTAAAAAAGATCCTAATTTTATAAAAGATCTATCAACATTGTTCATATTGTTTCCCATCAAGTTTCACTAACTCGACGGATTGGTCCCAAACTCTTTTCGCAATCTTATCAATATACACATAACTAACTGCCCGAGTTTGTTTGCAGTTCTTGAAAAATTCGCCGCTCACTTTACCAGCTTTATCATCCAAAGCCACGTGGAGAGCTGTCTGAGCGCCTTCTAGAGGCGTCTTGTACACATTCATAAAAAATATTGAAATAAGTATACCAATAACCTTTCCAGCACTATAAAAAATGCCAGTCCCGACTGCGCCTGGATCCACACTATTTATAACAACATTCGATCCATTAAACCGCTTCGTCAACTCACGTGCAAAGTAAACGAGACAAATTTTACTCTTGCTGTAAGTCATCACGTTAAACCATAGGTTCATTTTGTTCAATTCCTTTATTTTATAAGCTCCAAATCTGTGTAAAATGGAAGAAGTATTAACAATTCTGCTCGGATCTTCGGACGTTCCTGTCTTCTTTAGAAGTGGAAGCAGCAATAAAGTCAACAAAAAGTGTCCAAAGTAATTAACTTGCATTATAAAACTCAATCCATCTTCCGTCAGAAAGTCATCGGGAATACCGACACCAGCATTATTGATCAGAATGTCCAACCTTTTTTCCGAGGCTAGAATATCGGCTGCAAAATTCCGCACTGATTTTAATGATGCCAAGTCCAGCAGTTGAAAAATCACTTCTTTGTTGTCGGTTTTCTCTATTATTTCCTCTCTTGCTTTGACGCCTTCTTCATGAAAGGGACAGGCTATGATGACTCTGGCACCTCTTCTTGCGAATTCCTTTGCTATCTCCAGCCCCATGCCCGCGGTCCCGCCGGTCACCAGAGCAGTTTTCCCGTGTAATCGTTTCGTCGATGTGCATATTGCGTTAGTTTTTTTCTCGTAAAGTCTGATTACGATAACAACTACAGTTAAAATGAATATGACGAGTAATGCAGCCATCGCGGTTGAGTGACTATGTCGGACTGCAACCGCGAGTTTTAATAGTTCTGTAATATTTGTGGTTGAAGATCAAGGTGCTATTCAGTGATGCACATTTCGCCTTTGCTCATAAATGAGTCTGAAATATAAAATATGCACAGATATAAAGGTGACATGACATTTCAAATTATACGAAGGTTTAAAGTTGAAACTATTACCTATTTTTAAAGTTAATTATTTATAGACATATCATCCCTCGCACTCGTATCGTAACTCTCCTATCTCATTCTTCTTAAGTTTTTAAAAACAACCCTATTTTAATTACATAAAATCCAAACTCAATTCACCAAAAATTTTAGTATAGGAGAGTTAGTCGTGCGAGGGACGATATATTCCTCCTTACTTAGTAAATATTAATATCTGGTATTAGCAAAAACAAGAATCAGTATTAAATATAAGTTGCAGCTAGGTATGTACTGGTAGGTAGGTAAGTAACCACAACTGTAAACATCAAAAAGTATATTTGATAGATGATGGCAGTAGCTGTTTTAAGGAGAGCATTATCATAATACACAACAGAGAAAATGCTGCAACGGAGAAAAGTAGAAGAATAAATTTCAAATTATTTGTAACTTGTTGGTTACTTATCTAAATATTATTTATTAAATCACACAGAGTAAATTCTTAAATTTTAGAAGGTTAAAACGTAATAACCCTTCGGCCCATTAGATCCGTTTTCCAAATCATCAAGTATGTTCAAAACTTCCGTTTCCCAAAACATTGGTGAGTCAAACCGGACTACAACTGTTTTCAGAACGCTGTTATTATTGCCAAGAAACCAGATACATTCCGTTGCTGTATATTTATTTATTTCTTTAAATTACATCACATACCATGCATACGTTTTTGAAGTTGAAAAGTTACGAAGTTATTAAACAAAGTGATACTACAACAACACTACTTATAAGTTTTTGAATAATAATAGTGGCGTTGTTTTGGTTCTTAACCCTTTTCAGAGTGACAGTTATCTGTATATTTCAATTTATGCATAAAATAAAACAGTAACGGGATCGAATCTGTATATGAAATATTTTTAAAAAATGATAACGGTGGGGACATTTCTACAAGTGCGCAGCATTGAGTTTGAGGTTTATACGTACATTTCAATTTTATTGATTTCCATTTACAGCTACACAGTACATCTTTTCCATTTTGCCCTTAGCTTTGCAGTTCTAAACGATGTAGCTCACCATTAGATTCAGAAATATTATGCTCCCTGAACATTACCTACTTCTTTGTTATTTATCACGCCCAGATAGAATGGGTACTGCAATGTAATACTTTCGTCCAGAGAACTGAAGATTTGGTACGTCACCTGGAGCAAGTATAAGTAGATATACTATTTGTCGATGGTATATAAAATTATAACTGCGACGATGCCCTCCTCGAGGCTACTTCGGTCGAGTGAACGAACCTCACCTACTTTCATTGTTGTGCGCTAGCTAACGCAACACCTTCGCCCGGAGCAAACTGGCAGGCACCTACTACTCGCTGCATTTAGCAAGCCAAACATCAAACCATTTTGTATTGATTTGTACAATGTTACGGTCAATATAATAAAAGCGTAACTCTGTGTGTAATTAGTAACGGCATATATTGACCAACGACCGATGCGACTAAGAATTTCCGTTATTTTTCCGTTATTATGAATCATCTGGTTTTATTTGAATGTCTGATGTGATGAATGACTGTAACTTTTTTTTTATGTCATAGGTCAACTTGTAACTGATTAATTTATTTTTTTCCTTTTTTGCCCTTGTTGAGCAGGCTAAGGCTCCATGGCCATACCGCCTCGTCTTTAGTTATGTTTTTTCTTTTTAGTTTCAAAGTTTACGTCTTCAGTATTATTTTCTTCATTTCATCTTCATTTTATTTTCAAATTCTTACTCTTTGTTAGTCAACTAGCCTATTCTTCAGCAAAATGATAGCACTTTTGATGAAGATTTCATGGACTTCTTGAGAGCACTCGAAACTCAGTCTACACACTTTTATTTCATTATCCTACATATTAGACACTTAAATGGCACTTTATTGAATAATACACTATCAATATTATGCATTAAAAACCACGATATCTATTTTTTCGGATAATAAAACAAAACTGACAAACCCTTACGAGTTCCCGCCAAAAAGTCTGTAACTGATTAATATTTCACAAAATTTTCTTCAAAAAAAAAGGAATGGCGGTTTCCAAGATTTCGTCAATGACATAATATTAAAGAGCCTCCCTCTTTAATATTATGTCATTGACGAAATCTTGGAAACCGCCATTCCTTTTTTTTTGAAGAAAATTTTGTAAAAAATAGAGAAGATAGACTGAAATAAAAGGGGACGAGATTGTAATAGGAAAAAAGAACTCAATTGAAGCTTGAACACCGAGATAGAAAATACGATATTGGAAGTAAATCAATAGAAATCATGCGTGTAAAAATATTAATACGATACTTACAATACTTACTATTTTTATATTAGCTTAGGTTTTTCACAGTGATCTGGCTTTTTGTGCTACACATAAACAAAATGAGCGTTGTAACAACGGAAAAAATTACTATTCTTAAATGTCTCTTTGGAACCCATAGATATGTTCTTATTATTGGTTATTGTTAACTAATGTAAATCTGACAGAAGAAAGACAGAGATAGAGATCTATCAATTACTAATAGGTAGCTTTTGTTGTTTATTTTTATACAAACGAATACAACATTTTCTTGAGTAAAATACGTGGAAATCTATTTTACACCTATTTTAAGTAAATTTTCATGGGAATCTATTACACTAATTCTCTGAGTGTATAGCTTGGCAGTCGCAGTGGTATGTAAGTATCATCTTCTTTTATTTAATGCAGTTTGAGTTCAAACCAAGATCCTGTATTTTGCACTTTTTAATATACATATATTTAATATACATTTTAAGTTGTGTATTATGGAGGCTGATATAAAGGCTGATTCATGAAGCTGCTTATTTGTTTCTTTAGAAAATAATTGCCGAAAACGTACTCCTATGGCTTCTCTCTGACCAAAACTTTACCAAATAAAAGCTATGTAGCTTTCCAGAACCCTTTTTTTGTTAACATTTTGTTTTCCACGGTTGTGCAAGTATTTTCGCCATTTATCCCTTTCTCTGGCCAGCCTTTGCCCATCGCTTATAAAGCCGGTTTATTTCATTCTAAAATCTTCTTCTTGAGTGTTCAACCTCGCTTATTGTCCCTCGCAGCCTTATCCGGATGCTTGGGGCAGACTTTTCCTACCCAGGTTACTTTGAGTTTTACGACTTTTCATACTTCTTACCGTGTGACACAGTTAACCAATCATCCCCAAAGTATATACTTTTCATACATAAACTGACATAGTATGTCATTAAGCAGACTGTATAAATAAAGGCTCTCAAGTGATGACTCGAGGGCTGAAAAATGTGTGGGTTGGCTCTCTGACGAAATTACTATTAATCTCCTCATATCTATGATGGAGATCTACTTTAAAGAGAGGACGTCATTCGGCAGAGATAATAATGAAAATGATTACTTAAATAAATAAAAGTACTTTAGGAAACTAACTATTAACTATATTTTGCAAGTTTTTGAATTATCAGCTTATACTCTGTCGGATTAATAGGTTTTTCATAAATTATTCTGAGGTAGGTTACCTTCTGAGTTAGAGTAGGTTATTTCACCAGAAATCTGTATTTATGCGTAACTATAGTCTATTTAAAATCATTTTTACAGGTTCATAATGTGCGATCTCGAATATATATGGTTAGTTTTGTTCTATTTAAACATTTATAATAATCTAAATAGCAAATTCAGTCCATAGCCTAACGATAGATATAATTTGCATTTTTGACTACATTTTTCATTGTTCAAGGCCGGCAACGCACATGTGACTCCTCTGGTGTTGCGAGTGTCTATGGGGCGGCGGTAATCGCTTACCATCAGGTGATCCGTCTGCGCGTTTGCCGCCTATTACATAAAAAAAAGATTTTCACAAAGCTTAAATCTTAAATCATCTTAAATCTCGTCATTTCTCGTTATTCCCCCTCTGATTGCAATCATGAATCACCAGTTTTTCAACACGATTGTCATGATTATATTGTATGTCGTTCAGTATGTCACAAGCCATGAGGTCGTTTACAAAATTTCAGACTTGAAAATATACTTAATTTCACCTCGTCTCCTAGCCGTGGGACTGATATCGGAGTCGATTGCACTGAATTTAAAATGCTTTTTTTTTTTTTCAGTTATATAATCAACCTTATATTACTTATTATTTTGATTTGCTTTGTGATCTGTGCGCTATTGTGCGTATTCAAAGCTGTTTCATGTAAGCATTAAATACTTAAAACTTTTTTTGCTAGTTATTAATCGATTTCAGTCTAGTTTGGTCAAAAAAAGTAACACAGTACCGACTACTGACATTAATATCCTTATGGAACACCTGAATTATAAAATCTGCCGGTTAATTATTTAAAAATTCATATTTTTTTTACATAATTTCAGATTTTTATAATATTTATGTAATTAAGTATACTGACTGACTGATTGTACTTTGATTCAGATTACTAACTTAAAATTAACAGTCATTCTTTATATGTATGTCGTGGATAACTGTAAAGGCTCTATTATTTAACTTTGTACTAGATTAAGCATGATAGTTTAAGAATGAGCTGTTGTTTTTCCTAAATAAAATAAAATAAAATACTTTTCTTTTTTCTGAATTATACAGGTACAGTAAGAGTCGGAGCTATGAAATTATTTTGAGAAAATTACAAGCGGACTGAAGCTCCGATTGAAGTGTTTTAAAAAGATTTTTCGTCGCGGACTAAACCTAATTAAACACCAATATGATACGGTATTAAAAATATTTTTTAAATTTATTTTCCATGGGTTTATTATAAATTTATATATTTTTTCTTTTTCAGTTACTGTATTTTCATTATAGTGGGCTGCGCGGTAGTACCTTTCTTATTTCTTTATGTACTGTGCGCAGCCAACGTCATAGCATGTGAGTACTCTTAACATTTACCTTATAAAAATTCATCATTCTGGTTATGATGCTTAATGCCTTTTTAAATTGGAGTCATTGAATTGGTTCCTTAGAGAAAGATTTCAGTGTCATGACTAGACGTCACAGTTAAAATATCTGTAGCAACCGTTAAGTATTTAATCGCTTCTGTGGCCTAGTCGCTAGCCTGCTTGCTTCTCATCAGGAGGTCACGGAATCCATTCCCGGCGGGGTCCACCTTTATAGGACTCGGTTTGGTTGGTGGTGGTAGGGCTCTTTCTGAGCCCGTCTGGCCTTATCTGTCTTGCCGCCAAACATCAATGTTAATACATAAGAGACCCAGTTAACCATTGTATTGAGAATGTTGGTAAGCTCGCTTCTATAATTTGGCATCATCATCAATTTACCATCACGTGAGATAATATCAAGGGTATTCCAATTTAGGATAATAAAAGAGAACACTAAGTCACTCTTAAATAAAAGACTCAAATGGAATTGATAGCTCTTTATCCTTCTTCATGTATTATTTTTATTTTTGGTGATGAACGTCTGTTTAGTTTATGTATTTTTTTTACGTTTTATTATTATTATTAGCCATTAGTGTCCCAAAGCAAAGGCATCCCGTCGCTTCTTCCATACATCTCTAACGTTATCTAATTCTCTTTTTTACATTATTTCAGGTAAATTTGGGACCGTTTCATTTGCGTGAGGAATTTATATTCGAAAGTTACAATATTACTGCGCTCTCAAAAGTAAATGCAAAAAGCCTAGAATACAATATTATGGTTATTATCCGCCTGTAATAAAAGTAGTGTACCAAGATCTGATGATTTTGGCGTAGTAATACTTGTCGACGTCACGACGTTTTGTTTCGAATACTATTATTGTGGTGTTTTAAGATGGTTGACCAGTTTTATAAGTACATTTATTGCGCCGTGATATAATTATGAACGTTGCGACTTTTATGTGATTTCTCTGTTATTTATGTTGTGTATATTGTACATTAATCAGTTGTTAACATTTTACATTATTTAATTATGCTCTATTTTAATAATAAAGTAAAAATATTTTGTTTACATTTTATTTTGTTACCCACACTATAAAAACAGTTTCATGTAGGGTGTTCAACAAATTTAAGGGAGTAACAGAAGCGGTAAAATGCAGATCTCTAGACAAGGTAATGATTCCAATGAATCTAAGAATAGCCAAGTTTTCATTACAAAAATCGAAAAATTTATTCCATTCAAAATAGAAAATGTAATGTAATTATAACAACATTTTCTTCTTAATAGCTAATACGGCATTTTAAAAATTTGAAAACATCACAGAGCGCAAACAAAAATAAGCGTTTGTCTTTCTTCTTTGTACTTACAAATTAAAATAAGATCATTTGTTTACCTTTTTAAGGAAAGTTTTTGTTTAACATGTGGTATAAAAAATTTGCATGGGATGCAACAAAAGGGATTTTTGCCCTGCGCATGAGTCATGTCTAAACATCAAAGCTTCAAGACGCTGAAAATGGTCTTTCTATTGTTACTGCTTGGTTAGAGGATAGCTTACTGACGCTAAACACAAAAAAAACTAAGTATCTGTACTTCACCAAAACCAATGCAACCTACCCTAAAGTATTTGATTTACAAACACATACATTTCCTTGTAATCGTAAAAATCTGTTGAATTGCACAGTCATGTGATAAACTAGATAGAGTAGCAAAAATTAGATACCTAGGAGTTATCGTTGATGATAAATTGAGATGGGAGTCGCATATTGAAACTACTTCCAAAAGAACGCGAAAGATGATTTATATCTTTAAACAGCTACGCGTGGTTGCAGATGAGCGCGTCAGAATACAAGTGTATAAAGCATTATGTGAATGCGTTTTAAGCTATTGTGTAAGTTCGTGGGGTGTTGCTGCGAAAACAATATTAATGCCTTTAGAACGTGCACAGAGCGTGCTGTTCTTAAAGTCTTAATGTATCTGCCGTATACTTTCCCAACGACTACTGTGTTTGAGCTCTGTGAAGTACTGTCTGTACGTAAACTTTTTATCTACGAAATTATTCGTCGATATCACCGTTACTACCTAGATACTACCTAGTACGAAAAAACGTTTGGAACGATGTCCGGTTTCTCTAGTTAAAAGTAATTTAGCTCAGAGACACTTTGAATTTTTAGCTCCACGTCTTTATAATAAATTATGTTCATATTTCAGTAAAACGACTACACATGCAGAAATAAGAAACTTAAATAACTACAACGTTAAAGGGCTAATCCTACTTTCGTTGAAGAGCTTAAACTATAGTGAGACGGAAAATCTTTTCGACATTGTGCAATAGTACACACACACAAACACACACACACACACACACACACACACACACACACACACACACACACACACACACACACACACACACACACACACACACACACACACACACACACACACACACACACACACGCTCACACACACACGCTCACACACACACACACACCTATATTGTATAAGATAATTGCTCTTCTGTTAGTAATGCTTTAGAATTTTATAGTATGTTCATTTTAGTTTAGTTCCTTTTTATTCTATTTTCTTTTTTTCCTTACTAAATATTATTAACACTAAACTATGCACTGATTTGTAGTTACAATAGAAAGTAAAATTGTTAATAAATACAGGGGAATCATAAACTCCTGAAATACAGGTTTTTACCTAGTTTAGGAGTTAAGGTTGAGGTTTTGTATCTTTCTTTGTTACAATAAAAGATTTTTATTATTATTATTATTTATTCAAAACTATTGCAGTAAAATTTACACTTGCAGTAAAATTTTTTGTGTTGTTTTATAGCTTGTCTCAAATACTGTCAATTTAATAATAAAAAACATCCACTTAAAATTATCTTGTTTTGCAGAAATTTGCAATAACTAGTAAAAATGGGTTTTTTTCTCAAATTTTCAGGATTCAGTAAGTTTTTTTAATGAATTGTGTTAAGTTTGTACACATTTTTGGATTTGACGGAGAATATTGTAACCTATCGAATGAGAACATTAGTGTGTCTAAAGAACTACAAAATTGAGATATGTGACATTTCTTGTGCAGAGGTGAACATTTTTTTTTTAAATTCAAATGGTAGTCCCGGGGAGGGGGAGGGGTATGAATCCCCTAATAAGGATTGTTTTAAGGTAGAAATGGGTTATATTACATGTTCTTAGAATATGGCTTCTTCCATCTGGGACACACTGTATATTTATGTACTTATAACAGCTGTCATTGGGATTATCGTATAGATTTAATATACTTGGGTTATCCTATACTGTATTAATAAGTGATGGTTAATCCTATAAGTAGTCATATACGAAAAAATTAAAATTTCTTTAACAGGCAAAATCTAATGAAAGGTGTAATACGATTTACTTTTTAGAATTTTAGTTGAACAACATTGATACGACATTCAAACCTTCAAGAAAAGAGCGTACTCCCATATCAAAGGCCGGCAACGCACTTGTGACTCCTCTGGTGTTGCGGGTGTCTATGGGCGGCGGTAATCGCTTACCATCAGGTGATCCGTCTGCTCGTTTGCCACCTATGCCATAAAAAATAAAAAAATAAAAAATAATAAAAAAAAACAAGTTATTTTTTTACATACACAGATTATTTTCGCGTCAAAAGTGACAACTTTTGTTCTACCACTTTTGCAATTAAAGACAAAAAAAATACGTATTTGCTCAGATATATTCACATCCGCTAGTAAAAAATCACCTTGTAAAAACTAAAATATACATACACCTTGCAAAAACTAATGCATAAAGTGTCATCATATTTGGACCATTTATTTTTAAGAATTTTCATTATAAGTTTGTATGGAACATGACTTATTACAGGGACCCTTAATTACTTATCAATCAATCACATTGTAGTTACGTGAATATCAGTTAATCATATCAGTAAGTTAATTAGTAGAGACAATAATTTTAAAATATATCGATGTCATAAAACAATGGAAATCTCATGTTATACCTTATCAATATAATATCTACAGGGATTTAATTCAATAAAGTGTTTTAAAACATTTAGACTTATATTCCGATACAGCTCCAAAGTAGATACTCGTTGTTAAAGTGAGATGTATAATAGTAAAAGATTTTGTTTATTACTGGGACAAGATTCCAAAAAAAATTATAGAATGTCACCATATTCTATTATACATGCCAGTAAATATTTAGTATATTTTGGGTCGGTTTTCGGCATGCAGACTATAAAGTATACCGGGAACGGTGAAATAACAGAAGTGACGTTTAAACACAGAACACACAGTGTGATAGTCATATTAACAATAGCTGTGCTACTGACGTTCGTTAAACCTATGAGCTGGCACAGAACAAAATCCGACTTACCGTTAAACATACTCACGAAAACATTCGGTATTCTTCACACTTTTGAAGTAATTAACTCCATAATCAACTCGTCCTTTTCAAATAATCGGCACTACGTGAAATTATTCAAAATACTGGATGATCTAGACAATCACTTGATAAAATCTAAAAGGACTTACAGAAGAACAAAGGTCTTTAGTGTATTATTGATCTTAGTATCGATACTTCAAGTGACTGGCACGTTTTGTCTAATTGAATTCCACGTGTTCAACATAGCAGTACATTTAACTTTCTTCTTAATAATGTTACAAGGAGCCTTTATTATGTATTTCACGATCAATATTTACATAAGACAGCTGATTTTAAATAGGTTACTGTTAAAAAAAGTGATGTGCAATGTTTCACCACGAAAACGATGTATTTTTAAAACATCGACATTCAACACACTGCTTGTGGTTAGTATAATATAGGTACCTACTGTAGTAGATAGATAGTCCTTTTAGTAGTAGCGTGTTACTAATAGAGGACATGACAGTACCACAGAATACATATGCAATGCCTTACAATATGACTAGTGTCCGACCGAAATAGGATTTGAGGCCGAAACCGAAACCGAACCTTAGACAGACCTTATTTAAACATGTTAAAATTTTCTATTGTATGCTAATATCTGGTGTTGGATAGTTAATTCGTGTTAATAATATAATATAATAATAATAATATCTGGGACAAATCACACACGGTCATCTGGCCCCAAACTAGGATTCCCTGTATCTTGGGAACCAGAGACTGATATACATACACAAATACTTTTAAATACATACATATATAGATATAGTACACCCAGACTCAGAGCAAACAATTCTGCTCATCACAGAAAAGTTTGCCCTGTGTGGGGATCGAACCCACGACTCTCGGATCAGAGGTCAGGATCGCTAACCACTTAGCCACCGAGTCAGTCAAATAAAAAACAACGATTAAATTATGTAAGATTTTTTTTTATTAACCGACTTCAAAAAAAAGGAGGAGGTTCTCAATTCGTCGGAATCTTTTTTTTTTTATGTATGTTCACCGATTACTCGAAGACGCCTGAACCGATTTGGAAAATTCTTTTTTTGTTACTTTTTTTGTTTGGTATACTTCACAGGTGGTCCCATATAAATTTTATCGAAATCGATTCAGCGGTTTTTGAGAAAATCAACAAAAATATAGCAAACTTGGAGTTGTTGCGATTGAAGTCGGTTGTTTTTAACGTATTCAGCGTGGTCAATTATTTATGTAACTGGTGGTGGTGGTATGACCTCGAGCCACGAAATCATTCGATCGAACTGCAACAATTCACGAACACTGACTTTCGGCGTGGCCAAAGTTTCGGCTCGCTTTTTGGCCGAAACTGGCCGAAACCAAAACCGAAACCGAACCTTCGGTCGGTCACTAAATATGGCCACACCCCGGATACTAAAATCGTCCGGTGCTCCGCGCCGTCCGGGCGATTTGTACCTCTCTTTCTTACATGTAGGAACGCGCGAGATAACTGAGTGTGGTTAGACCGTCACCAGAATGTACACGAAGGGGGGAGGGGGGAGGTATACTTCAAAGCATTCAAAGAGCGGCAGGGAATACTGTATGTTACACCATTTAATATTGAGGTATTTGAGACTTTTGAGACAAACTGGTGAAATCTAAATATTCTATTTAGTCATTTCAATAGCATATCAACTTACTAAAGAACGAAGAAGAAGGATTTTTTCAGTTTCAGCTAATTCATAAAAAAAACCTTTGTTATCACGAGTTGCCACTCTCCGTTTAGCCCCCTTTGTTATATATAAACAATGTTTCCTTTTTGAAGGTGTTGCTACGTAAATAAATTAACTTTTCAGAACATGTTTTTTAAACCAACAGTATTGGACAGTAATATGTATTGCTGGTTTGAACTTATGCAGCTATACGACAAAGTCACTGACTGCATTCATCGGTTTAATAAAATCTATGCTGGTCAGGTAAACAACAAATAATAATTTAATGTATTTACAGTTTTATACTAATTTTATTTTACCTTCTACCATTTGTATTTTCCGCAGGTATTCTTTATGAGTAACTCTTGGCTGGTTTGCACATTATTAACAATATGCAGATCTATATCTCCATCTATTAAGGTAAAACTAAAAAAAAAAATCCTATAACTTTTTTCCCCACATTTCAATTATATGTATTTAATTTGACTTTATCTGTGGAGAGTTTTGTTTGATGAGCTGTTTTTCAGAATTTCAGGATTTACACCTCCAAATGTTATTATTTATTACTTCTCAGATCTATGTATGTTGTAAAAATTTTACACTATTTTCTACCTATGATACTATTACTATAGACTCTAATCAAGATACCTCTAAAATATAAGCGAAAATCTCAACATGTTGGTGCACAGAACACAGTTCACCAATACAAGTCGCACTTGCTTGGCTTTCTCTTTCCAATAAAACCGTTTTCTTCCAGTACTCCGAAGTGATGGTGAGCGACATCTTTATGTACATGTGCGTAAATGGTCGACCAATGTTCTTAGCGATAATCTGCGAGTTACTGATACGCGAGCGAAGAAAGACTTTGTCGATTTTGTTGCAGAGTCTTGTGTATGAAAGTAAGTAGCAAGTGCTTTCTTTTACTCGACAGCCTTAGCGTAAGGTAATGTTTTTCGACTGTATTTATCAAATCAAATCAAATACTCTTTATTGTCATACAAGAAACATACAAATATGCAATAACAAAAATAAAAATAAACAAATCGACAATCTGGGCGGTCTTATTTTAAGCGATTTCTTCCAGACAACCCGACTGTATTTATGTTCTTTTCATTGTTATTGCTTGTAGTGTACTTAATTTTTAGTTTATTTGAATTGGAATTTTGATGCTGTTGTGCAGTAAAATATAATTAAATTCTTACTAGGTCGAAAAAATAAAATTTTTTTTCATTTTTAAATATAAGAAAAAGCAATTTCCGACATGGCTTAACGACTTGTATCTAGTAATAGCAGCCGGCACCAACGGCCTAACGTGCATTGCGAAGCACGGAAACGGTCGAGATAAATGCCACTAACAGTCAAACCCATTCAGGTTGTTACCGTGTCTGTAGTCAGTTAACCTACGTGATCGACGCGACCACGCAAGCTGACCACGCACGCGACGAGCCGACGACGAATAACAATACTGAATACCAATTACGAAGAAAAAAATACTCTTAACGAAATTGTCTTATTTTCAGATGAAGCGTACTTAAGCCAAATAGAGACGATGATACAACTAGTGGACACCAAGAAAATGGAAATCTCAGCCTTCGTCTTTACAGCCGACCTGATCACAGGCCTCGATTACACTGGAAAAGTCGTATCGTACGCAGTAATTTTCATCCAGTACTTTTATAACAATGTGTTCTAAATTAGCTCTGAAAGACTTTTTTTTAATCTGATGAGTCGGTAGGTAAGTTGTAAATGGGTCCTAAAATAGTTTTTATCCAGTAACAATTTTTATATTAGTGTGTTCTGAATAAGTTGTGAAATAGTTTATAAATTCCTTGGTTCTGAAGTAGTTTTGATTGGATGAATTCATCGATATTGATCGACTATAATACATAGTATACATATATATATCTCTAAAAGTAGGAGAGTTATAAACTTTTTTAATTCTGAAGAAGTGAATATGATCAAAATCACAACCACCCTTTTATGACTAAATAATGAAGATATTTGTTTTTGTTGATAAGAGCAAATCAAATGTGTAGGTAAAAAGGGTTGCTGTTTTTATTGCGATTTCTAAAATTCAGCGACCTCTGTACCATCACACTAAAACTAACACAATTTTATACACAGAACACTCGTAAATGCTCGAAGTCTACGTTGTACAAGTGAACGACGCAAAACGATAAGTTAGCTGCAGCTAATATTATATATTTGCTGTAGATGGCACCACTTTTTGAAAGAAAGAAAGAAAGAAAAGAAGTTTATTCGGCAAAATAAGCAAAATACCTACAATATTTTTAATATAATTGAATTTATTTTTATTAGTATTTCAGTTTTTATCTTGGTTAAGGATATCTACCACAGTAAAAAATCATATTCTTCAAATAGCATTCCCCCTTAGAAAACAGATCTGTTTTAATTTAACTAATGTATTTTTAACCCATTTTTAAGTTATAATAATTATTAAAAATACAAATTAGTTGATTAATTAATTGACTTATGAAAAATATCGGATTGTGGTGAAAAGTATTTAGAATTTAGTAGACATTATTAACAATACAATTACATTATTTTTAAAGTTTCCTAGAGATGCGCCGAGTACATACAAGTTTTACCGAGTAACCGAGTACCGAGTATTACTCGGTTTAAAGTTTGCAACAGAGCACTCAGCCAAATTATTCGGTTCAGTAACCTCTTTGATAATTTATTTATGCTTTTGATATAAAGATTAATATAAGTGACTCACAATATTAGAGATAAAATATCAGTCTAATAGGTTCGCCTATAGCAGTGATTACTGGCGAACGAAGTTTAGAGTAGTTATTACTACTGCAGTTAAACTAACCCTATCCCAATATTATTGAACAGTAAAAACATAATTTTATTTCACAATAAAAAGTAATGTAGGTCTCGTTGATGTCTTTCTCTAATGACCATTTCGTTTTTGTCGCTGCTCATACAAAAGACTTCAATGTGTGACACTCAATATATAATATTATTTACTAAATGACGCCGGTAATGTCTGAAGAAATAAAAAAACGGCTGGAGATATTAAGAAAATATGTCCAGTGGTATTGGCGCTAGGGCACTGGACGGACACCACACACAGACATTTTTGTTTCTTACATTTTGGCTCTGTTAGTGCAAGATAATCGATCCCCATCAAAATCTCAAGTTCTTTTTTGCCTTGAATATACTTCCTTACCCCTTCGTCACTCGAAAGTAAAAATACTGTTCTCTACATAATTTAAACTTACTTTTGTTTCCTTAATGCTCATTACTTTATTTAAAAAACACTATTTTTATTATATTACCTCTCAAACTATATAACTTTATTTCAACCGAGTACTCGTCACTTGAACAGAGTTATTCAGCCGAGTACGCCGAATACCGAGTAATAAACGAGTACTCGGCACATCCCTAAAGTTTACTAAATGCAAACGAAAGAACGTGAAAAAAATATTCTTTCCTGTAGTTCTGATCAGGGTTCGGAAACCGGTTTTTTGAAAATACCGGTTTCGGTCATTGACCCCTATATCGAAATAATTTCGGTTAAGGTTTCGTTCAGGTTTCGGTTACCGGTATATTTAACCGGTTTAACCAAAACCGATATTTTTTCGTTCGAACGGAATTAACCGGTTAATTTGAAGAATATGCGACTTTGTAGGCATGTTTGCCGCGTGCAATCAATTGAAAGCGTGCGAGAAAGTGAGCAGAAGACTCGGGCAGTGGCACCCGCGCGACGCGCCTGTACTTGACTAAGTTTGGTTTTAACCGGTTAATTTAGTTCTTATTTCGGTTAGAAAACCGCTTCCTGATTAACCGATATTTTATTCAAATTTACCGGTTAAGCTGGAAACCGGTTTTAACCTGAACGGAATCGTTAACCGAAATTCGAACGAAATTAACCGGTATTTGTTAACCGGTTCCGAACCTTGGTTCTGATCAAATTCGAAAATAAAACCTATTAGATACTAATAGAAGGTTTTTTTCATGTTATTTTTAGAGTTGCCGCGAATAGTAGTTATGGTGAATAATCGAATAGGGAATATTCGTCATTGCCTATTGCGAATAGTCGAAATATTTGCCAAAATTATTCGACATCAAAAACGATACTTAACATGTAAAATATTAATATTAAAGAATAATGTTTAATGATATTAGGTTGTAAAATATAAATTATTGTTAATAGTATGCTTTACAATGATTTTTCGTAACATATGAAATAATTCAGAGCGACACCGAGGCACCGACAGACTCGGTGGCTCATTGGATACCGCTCCTGACTACTGATCCGAGAGTCGTGGGTTCGATCCCCACCCAGGGCAAACATTTCTGTGATGAGCAGATTTGTTTGTTCTGTGTCTGGGTGTATTATATTTCAATTATTGATCTAACTGAACAAGCATAATATAACATGACGTAATTGTGAATATAGGTTTCGAAAGTATGTAAATAATAAAAATACTTTATTTAATTGCCTACCAGCATTATCTCCGTGGTTTTACTCGATAATAATGGTTGGTTATCTCATGAGAACCAATAATAATTGAGAAATTGGGATAAAAATGTTATTTGCCATGTCAAGGACTACATACACATACACATGACTGACTCGGTGGCTCAGTGGTTAGCGATCCTAACTACTGATCCGAGAGTCATGGGTTCGATCTCCACCCAGGGCAAACATTTCTGTGATGAGCAGATTTGTTTGCTCTCTGTCTGGCTGTATTATATCGATATAAGTATGTATTTAAACGTATATGTGTATTTATATTAGTCTCTGGTTCCCATAATACAGGGAATCCTAGTTTGGGAACAGATAACCGTGTGTGATTTGTCTCAGTTATTTATTTATTTAATTAATTCTTTTCTATTTTACGATAATCTGTCAATTATATATTCTATGATTTCTGAGAAGACAATAAATATATCATATTTTAGACCAGTTTTAATTAAAATTATTGTTAGATTTTTTCAAAAAAATCTGTAGTTTTTGTATACAAATTAATGAGCTGTTAATTATTCGTCGAATAGCGAATAATAGACATAATTATTTGCTATTCGACGAATAATGAAAAATGGCGAATAATGATGAATAGCGAATAATAGCGAATATTCGCGGCAACTCTAGTTATTTGATGATGAAATAAAATGAAATTTTAAAAAACATCACTCATACATTAAATTATTTTACCAACGTCATACATTACCTACCTACCTGCCTGCCTACGTGGAAAATATTACAACCAATGCCTTACAAGCACGTCATAGACGCACTCTTGCAAAACTGTGGCCTCATCCTCACCGCACTAGTTTGTGATGCAATGAAAACTATTGAAATGTTAGAGTGTGACGTCATTAACATAATTGAGGAACACGTGGCCTATTCTAAGATTGAGAGAGAAAATCTTCATAGCGAAGTAGGTAGGTATTTTATTGTAAGAATAATTATTGTGTATAGAGGAAAGAACAAGAACAAAACAGGTGAAGGGGGTTACTGCAAATTCTGCATCGCTAGTAACTCTTGCGTGTTTGACTTTGATACTGAATAAATTGATCATACAAATTGATCCACTGGTTGACTAATTTTGTAGGTAAGGTATGAGGAGCCCAAAAGTTTTTTTGTGATTTCAGCAAAATTGTTGAACAAAATAAATGTTTTTCTATGTGATAGCAAAAACACCAGTTAAAGGGCCTTAAATCTATTTTGCTGCTCCCATTTGACTTTTATATTACTTTTATAACTTTTTACTAGAATAATCTGTTAACTTCCTTTATTTTTATTCTCGGGAGTCTATTTGCGTTTAGCAACGTAAATAGGTAAACTTATATCTGTAATATGTTTTAAGTAATTATAAATATCATCAGTGACCTTTATCTGATATTCACTTCTGTGCTATATCCGATAGTAACATTATAAATGGCATTATTATGGCTATATCAAACTCAACATTGGGATAATTTTTTACGTCTAATCTAGCCACAGATACCTATATGTCTAGCCTATACTGTGCCTCAACCGAAATACTCTTTAATAAAATAAATCTTATGCATCATTCGTTATGAAGTATTATTGCTTCTCGGTTCTCGGCTTGTTGTTTTTATGCGAAGAGTGACGTAATGCAATCCACCGCGTCGTTGTCGTCACGTTGGCGGCGGCGGGGCAGCGGCAGCGGCAGTGAGAGTTCGCCCATATTATTGTACCTCGAGCGAGACTGCTGTACCCGCCAGTCTGACGCCAGTATTGCGCCAGTACCGGCAAAGTGAACGTGTAGCAGTGTTTTTTTAGCATTTTTACCCAATTTTACTTTAAAATCATGTCTGGATGTAAGTATGATATCATATTCAACTATCAGATGTGCTATATTGCTATTAGGTGTTTAACTTTTATGTCTTTCGTTGATTGCTTCAGAATTTAACCGTTTCCCAAATTTTAGCCTAGTATGTAAAGTTATTTTGTTAGAAGACTGATGCGTATTAAGCGTTATGATACACTGCAACTGGTGGTTATCTTTAACTTTCATTTTTGTAGTTTTACTATAGTTAAATTTGTCTAAATTACGCACAGTTTTAATGCAAATAAAATGTATATATCCAGTTTCTGGCACTTTGTTATGTAAAGTAATTTGGTTGTTTTGTTTGTTAAATGTTCTTGTTGTATTGCCGGTACTTTCTGTTTCCTCTTAAAACGTAGGATTTCTCTTTCAACTGGTAGCTATTATTTGCGTAATTTTACGTTACGGTGTGTTACGTCATTACCGTTAACCAATTATTCTTATATTCATTTTCAGATCCATACGGTGGAAATCCTCCACAGTACCCACCTCCACAAAACCAGATATACCCTCAGATATACAACCCTGCCAATTCACAAGCACCGGGACAAGTTGGGCAGTATGGTACGCCTGGGCAGTACGGTACGCCTGGGCAACCTGGTATGCCTGGGCAGCCTGGGATGCCTGGTCAACCTGGGTATCCAATGCCTGGACAAAACCAGCAGTACCCTTACCAGCAGGGCGTTGGTTTCCAGCCGTACCCTGGCCAACAACCCACACCAGGTCAGCCTGGGCATCCAGCATCCATGTCGTACCCAGGAATAGCTCCAACACCAACAGCGCCATCTGCACCTGGTTACAATTACCCGGGATCTGGGTATCCTACTGTAACACCCCAGCATGCACCAGGTAAAGTGCCTCTCTTATTTTACTTCGAACAAGGTCTTATTAAGTATCAATTATGTATTATCAATTCAAGGCTTCGTATGATAGTGTTTCGTAATATGTGTTTATGTTTTCTCCGTGTAACTGATACGGGATGTAGATATGTGAATATGTATAGCATCACGCTACGCGGCTAAAATAAAAGGTTTTAACTAGGTATATGAGTAAAAATCAGATATATGAAAACTTGCATTCAAAATAACATAAACAACCTAAAAATCCTTTCAGCCGCAGTTGAATGGATCCCAACAACACCTCAAAACGCTCAAGCTCTCGCTGACCGAGCTGTGGTTGCCGGGTATGAGGGCTATGACCAGAGCCCTCTGTGGGTGATCCGGGCAAGGTTCAAGGGTGACCTGGTTCCTGGCAAGCTGGCTGCGAAGCATCGCGCAGCATACGTGCCCTGGGATGGCGTTGAAAATGCAGTGCACGAGATTGAGGTAAGACTTCTTTATTACTTGACAGAAGGAAAGTCCTTTTTTACCCAACTGCGCCAGAAGGAGAGTTATGTTTTTCGAGTGTATGTAAGTACAATTGAATGTATATGTCTTTGACACGCTCTGTAGCCTCAATGGCTTGATGGATTTTAGCTTGAGAGGCGTCTTGATCGCCAGATTGACATAAGTAAGTAAGTAAGTAAGTATTTATTTTTCAGAAACATTGAACAGGGTTGACATGGTTTACAATAAATAGGTACATTATGTTTCGCCAAGGCAATGGCATGCAAAATTATACATTTGTCAAAAAATATAATATATTAGGAACTAGAGGATTAAATTAAAACATACA
The DNA here is from genome assembly GCA_958295455.1 of Coleophora deauratella. Lineage (NCBI taxonomy): Eukaryota > Metazoa > Arthropoda > Insecta > Lepidoptera > Coleophoridae > Coleophora > Coleophora deauratella. The sequence continues at coordinate 6,590,098 of OY282393.1, forward strand.
AAGAAACAAGCAAACAAACAAATTAATGTAATAATTCCTTAATGTTATAGCAATTTAAGTCCAATAACCACCGATATAACTTTCTAGGTTGAAACTTTACAGGCAAGTTTTTAATATGGTCTGGCAACTGGTTATATATTTGAATACACATCCAGTAGCAATTTCTTTGGAACAGTGCGGTTTTAGGGCATAGGATAGGATACACTTTAATGCAGTATTTTTTTTTAAATACGGTTAGTTTATTGTTTTTTTTTTTTTTTGTTTTGTGTTTATAATGTCATTAAATTGAATGAAGCAAATGTTTATCGTAGTTACGTATGAGTAAGTTTGTATTTGTCTGTTTCTTTGGTTGAGCCTAAATGAATCGATGGACTTGTGTCAGTCCTTAAGTGACTCATATTTTAATTGTAAGTCAAGTTTCAATAATTAATGACGATTTTCACAGTGGTAACAAGGATGTTGACCCCAGTAAATACCTAGTTACGTGTACAAATATCTGTTCCGGGGTCTGGTTACCCTATGTTGTAGATGAGTCAGTCAATAAACATGCGATACCACCAAGCCAACAACAAATGATGGGCTCTTATTGTTAAATACGAATACTAAAAAAATATGACAGATATTATAGTGTAATTTGGCTAAAAAATAATTGTAAATTGGAGATTCATAATCATAACGTATTAATTTGCTTGCTCATTTTTGGTATTACAATTTTGTGTGTTACTTTACCCTTGTTTTAATTTGTACTTTGTATGCCAAATAAAGGTTTACTCTATTCTATTCTAATTTTAGTGAATTGAAAACCAAAGTCTAACCTCATATCATAAAAGACCAACTACAGTTTTTATGAACAATATAATATCTATCGCTATCGAATGTCGCTTCGTTTTGCAGTAATAGCTGGACTTTGGTTATTCTTCATGAATTGGCGCTACAGTAAAAAAGGCATTATGACATTGATAAGATAGACATTATAAAGTCGGTTAAAATACTTGTTTACAAAAAGTATTTTATGTTTCGTCTATGACTTTCCAGGTATGCTGTGCTCGTCCTGAGAGGATTCGCTGGGTTGAGAGTAGAGATGGTATTGTTCCACCAAATGCAGTCCCTGGAGGACACACTTCATCAGGAGAGCCCTTGTACATAGGAAGAGCGAGGGAGCAGGGGTCATTGACCCCAGGAAAGGTAAAAACATTTTCTTTTAGAAACTTAACCCTTAAAGTAAGTTTAAACATGGATCTTGCTCATTTCTGTAAAAGTTAAGTCACTTGTCTGCTCTAGTGTCGAATTTTCGCTGAAAACAAACACTATTGTAACGAAATGTTTGAACAATTTGTCATGACTACATAGATCCCAGTTTACAGTCGGATCACAGATACGGTATTTGACTGCTACCTAGTGATTTTAGTAACCTTTTAATAAAATTCTGTCAATTCAGTGACTGTAATGTTTGACAGGAATTAAAGTAAATTTTTGATAGTGTCAAATACTCTGATGTGTGAATAGTAGGTATACTGTAAGTTTATGCGATGTTTTATCCTTCAACTTTTAGGTAACCAAAAATTACTTAGATATGAGAAATTTAATATAAGTATTACGTACTTATGCATTACCTATAGAAATGAAACAACGTTTTCCTATGTGTAATTCTGCTATTGTTCCACGTTAGTCACTCAGATGGTTATTTAAATAATATAAATAACTAGTTAACTCTATTTTAAAACAGTATTAATGAAAGCTTTTTGTCAACTTAACTTCTTTTTTCTTAATGACAATCATCAAAATTACTTATGTACTGCAAAACTTTTTCGCTGGAACCAAATAAAGAGTTTTGATAAACATAAGCAAAGAAAATGTCTAGTTATATCTACATGATTTTCTCAAAAACCGCTTAATCGATTTCGATAAAATTTATATGGGACCACCTGTGAAGTATACCCTTTCAAACAAAAAAAGAATTTTCGAAATCGGTTCAGGCGTCTTCGAGTAATCGGTGAACATCCGACGAATTGAGAACCTCCTCCTTTTTTTGAAGTCGGTTGAAAACCGAAACTATTTATTGCGGCGCACTGTAAGATACGTACCTTTAAGCTACTGCACTTTAATTTTTTCATCAACGGCATCGAAATCAAGGCCGAGTACATTAACTATAGTTCATTCAATCAAAAAAAGCAAAAGGTAAACAATACTACTATGGAATTGACGTATGTCAACGTCAGTTGCAACTTGCATAGTAAGTTTGTTTACCTTTTGCTTTTTTTTGATTGGAATGAACTATTCGATACCTTCGATTTGCTGACGATATCATGGTCACGCCTGAGATATTGGAACACGTAGGCTCAATGTTCGTTGGACTCAGAAGAACTTCTCTACAAATAGGTCGTAAAATGAACACAGACAAAACGAAAATCATCTCAAATATCCGTGTCGTATCAACTCATCTGGAGGTTGGAGGCTACACTGGAAGTCTTTCACGAATATTTATACCTGGGATATAGTCCAATTAGGTAGATCCAACTTCGAGAAACAAATTAAACGTTGATTTCAACTTTGCTGGGCAGAATTCAGGAAGCTCCGCAATATTTGCACGTCGCAAATACAATGTATCAAACATATATCTGAGTCATGGTTGCTTACTGTGGGCCTTATAAGAGGCTCAGGCGGTCACCTAACCTTAGGTGATGGAGCGTGCTTTGCTAATAATTGACAACGCTGAAATAATTGACAACGCTGAATATGTTAAAAGCAACCGACTTCAATCGTAACAACTCCAATTTTGCTATGTTTTTTTTTGTTTTTGTTGGATTTTTAAAAAAGTGCTGAATCGATTTCGATAAAATTTATATGGGACCACCTGGAAAGTATACCCTTTTAAAAAAAAAATTGAAATCGGTTCAGGCGTCTTCGAGTAAGCGGTGAATATACATTAAAAAAAACAAAGATTCCGACGAATTAAAAAAACTCCTCCTTTTTTTGAAGTCGGAGATACGTAGGAGGGCAAAAGTAACCGACATAGCCCACAGAATCGCTGGCAATGAGCGGGGCAGGGGCACACAACTCGTAGAACAGATGCTATAAGTTAGAATTGATATAAGCTGGAAGAACCCTGCATAATATCTATTTTCAGTCTTTAAATATGATAATACATATAACGTTTTACTTACTTCACTTGCTAGCGACTCAAAGATGACCATGACATCAGAAACTAAAATGACTGCTCTTTCTTCTGTCCTCAAAGACTTACAAAATTTTTTCTTTTTTGCAGGTTCATCCATCTCACAAAGCTTTATACATTTCCTTCGCTGGCAAGGAGGTGCCTCACAAAAGTTACGAGATCTTATGCTCAGTCTAAGTGCCCTCAACAAAATCTCATTTTTAGATGTAAAAGTACATATAATATTTTTTTACATTATTATTTGCTGTTACATGTTAATTAGAATTATTTTATAAATATCAGTATGTCAGCATTTTTTACATTTTTAAATCTATTATACAAATATTGATAAGATGGATTTTGTTAGTGTATAAAAATTGTCTGTAAGACAATATATCTAATTTAAAATGTACTAAAAAACAAAAATAATGCATGCTGGTATCATTTTAAACTACCTTAAAAGTGTATTTTTCCACAAAATTTTTTGAATTATACTTGTTTATGGTTATATTTGTAAACAACAATTATATTTTATTCTATTAATTTATACTCCATATCTTTCCCTTTAATGGTCACAATAGAGGAACAGCTTACCTACGCCGTGGTCATCATTAATCGCCCTATCCCTAGAGGGCAGTTGCGTGGTGTTGCACTTTACAACGCTGTCAAGTGTAGTGAATGCTTACAGATTTACCTACATACCGAGTTAGAGCAACCATTTTACACATCTATAGTAGTCCTATGTGAACGTTTCATCAAAATATTTTTCTTTGTCGTTAAATAAAACTCATTAAAATACTCGGTAAAATACTAAGTTGTGGAGCATTGGACGTTGTTTATTTATTTTTATACTAAAACAAACAAAAAATTCAGTGAGCATTTTTTTATTTTAAAAAATAAAATTGTCAAATACCTAAGTACACACTCAGATTATAAGATATTAAACACTAGATTAAAATAAGTACTAACTTTATTTCAACACATTTTCTTTATCAACCGCTGCCGCTGCGGAATAATCAAGTTATTAGATACAAATTGTCCGTATACCAAATGATAAATATTTTGAAGTTATTTTGAATTAAGTGCTGTTCAAAAACGTGTTGGAATTATTGGACTATCAAAATACAAAATTTTGAGGTTATTTTTAGTTAAGTGTCGTTCAAAAATTTGTTTTAATTATTGGACTATCACAGTAAATAACAAATTATTTTAAAAGCAATTACGCACAATTATCTCATAATGTTTATGCACATATTTTTCATTCGTGAATGAAAAATGTTACAGATTGTTGTTTTCATTTAAATTATGACTCTGTTATTTAAATGGTCTTCATGTAATGAAGGTCTCATTTTATCCCTAAATATGACTGCTAAAATACCTTACATAAAACAGTCAAAAAGGCCCTAGAGTTTATTAGTACATTTCATGCTTTCAGTCAAGCCCATTTCTATTTGGGATTGGTTTACATTTTCATTGTCATTCTTCTTGCCAATAGTCTCATCTGATTCGAAGGATTGATTCTCAATACCCTTTACGCCAGCCTTTTCTGGTTCAGCTTTTTCATCCTTGTGTTTGCCATCGTGTTTACCATTTTGGTCCATATATTTTTTGTTTGCCAAGTACAACCACCTGTTATACAAATTGAAACAATTATTAATAAACAAATTTAAAAAATATGCTTCTGTTTTCGCCCGTTCAGACATATACAATACAATCCATCAAGTAGTTTTCGGAAAAACCATTCACTTCTCTTTGCAATTTTAATATGTTTGCCATAACATAGAAGAGAATCATCTAAGAGCATTGCAGTACTCGTTGATATCTTTTATATAGTCTAGATAAGATCTATGCAAAAATATAACCGAAATTTAAAATGAATAAATGTTGACTAAAAATGTAGTTTTGATAGTTTGGATAAAAAGTATTATTATGAGATCGAAAACGTTGGTATAAGAAAGATTAAATTTATACCCAGCAGTAGTCGGACAAGTTCTGGAGATTATATTGATGATGAAGCTAAATAGTAAATTCTGGAAGGTTTTGTTCCTAACGTTACTCACAAAAATATAACAACAGCTGGCACGGTAAGTCCACCTCCGAGTAGGAAGAATGCTCCAGGGAAAGTTTTAATCGTTGCTGTGTATAATGTTGTGTACATGGGTGCATAGACTAGTGGCATCATTGCCTCCGCTAATCCAAAAAACGAGTTCACTTTTCCTGTAAAATTACATGAATTAAAAATATGTTAACCATTAAAAACGAATCGCTTCTGTAAAAATAAAAATATAATTTAATCAACTACTGTTTTATATAACTGTGGGAAGCACTGAAAAGAAGCATAATAATTAAACAAGAAAATAATAAATAAAAAGTGGCAATATTCGTAAACAATATTTATCATTTCATTTGAAACAATATAAACATTTTAAAGAGATATTAAGTAACTGCCATCTATCGAGATTTATTGAAACATAGTTCACAAACACCAGTAATGAAAGACGTATACGTCATCGCCGTTATAACTTCATAAATTGATAAAATCACAGTAACTAGAATAGATGTCACTACTTGTACTAAAATATGTTTGTGCTAAACTTACCTAATTCATCCTTGTCAACTAGTTTTGATACCATTGATCTCATTGCTATGAAGGATGTTCCGTTGAATATTTCAATCAGAGGAGCTGAAAACGTCAAAGTGAAAATTAAAAGATACTATTTAAAAAGCCGTTACTAAATAAGGGAACATACTTTGCCATCTTGTTTTAGCGTGGGTACACACCTATATAAATTTGCCAAGTTTTTGTAGAAAACGCATACATAAATCCAGATAATATTTTACTAGTGCAAGATATAACTCCGATTATAGCATCGTCGAACTTCAAGATATGACTGAAGACGCCCACAGAAAATAGAGTTCCTGAAAAATAACAAACTATAAAAATACTTATAAACACATTATTGTCTTGTGATAATGACGGTGATAAATATCATGATGAAAGTGATAAACAAGAAAATGGCTTGGACTAAACTGTCTTTATTATTTTTGAAGGAGATGTTTAAGTGAAAAGCTTACCTACTAATGAAGTACACATTGCGTAAGTGGAAAACATGCTGTAGTCTACTTCGTTCCAATTGAAACGAAATCTCGTAAAGAGATACATCACAGACATCTCTCCTGCAAATCAAATATGATTGTTTAAATTTTATGACTGCCAAATAACGATGTATTCAAATTCTTTGTGGTGTCAGGCCTTCGAAAATAGGGGTTGATTTTATATATTTTTTGTGCCATTACTCATTATTGTCTTTTCTTTTACTTTAGGTAATTTTCAGAGTTTTTTCGATTCTTAAACAAATCAACATCGACATCATCCTACCTAAAACAAATGATATTGATGCCAAAAATATACTTGGGCTAAGCGATATTCCCTTCATGCAATGGAGAACTGCTAATCTTACCTCTATGTCAGAAAACATTGATAAAGTAAAAAGTTATGTTTGGCGGCAATCAAAACAGACCCATCGTATTTTAGCTAGTCAGGCGGTGTTGCACACAAACAGGACCATAAAATACTCACCAACCAAATCAAACTCGCGAGGTAAAAAAAACAGGCTACACGCCACAGAAGTGGTAAAAACTCTCAAACTTTTCATTTGGAGTAACGACTAAATTTAGTGTAGCCATATAAAGTAGTCATCAACTAATATATCATTTAAACAAAATTTCGAATATCAGTCTCACCATAAATAGGGCCAATGACGACGCAAAGGACCACGACCAGCATGATGACCCTCAGCCGCCGGTTGTTGGGGCCCCTTTTGAAGGCTACCATAAGGGTCTCCTTCACATAGCGCGTATCAAAGAAGTCGCGGATCCAGGCGCAACAATTCTTCGCTGGCTTCTGTGGATTTCAGATGATCATTATATTCGGAAATATTAACCACCTACAATGTGTAAAAATAAGGTAAGTAGAATAACCTTAATATTTGGTAAAGGTTTCAGAAGCAAAGGACATTGACAAATCTTCGAAGAAATTCTGTAGAAATAAAATAAAGTTTTAGTGGTTGAAATGAAAGATAAATCGAAGAAATTACGAAGAAAAAGTGATAAAAAGCATTATAATATCTACACATAATTAATATGTATTATTATGATGAATGGTCTGTTAAGTACACAACATTATAGATCATAAAATAAAAAAGGATTCAATGATTGCCTTAATTGATTTGACTGCTAATAAAACTTTTAAGTTTATATAAACTGAAATGTGAAGTACCTAAGGTGATCAAGGTTATTGGTCATAAAGATATAGCAGAACTGAACTGGTTACATTCTCTTTATTTTTAAACTTAGATCTGTAACTGTTACTTTTGGTAAAATGTTATTGTTGATATGAATCACAGCTTAATATTCACTTATTTATTACAAAAGCAGTTACATTATTACTTCATTTGTATGGTTTAATTGATTTATTCACGTGATAATAACTTTGATATTTACAACTCTGCTTTTCGTAATTATATGTGCTATTGTGATTTGTTTTGCAGAAGTTAGACATGCAGTTCAACATGGAAGCATAATTAAGACTCGCTGCAATTTATGGCAAATAAGTACCTAATGCAAACAAAACTATACTATCATCATTCTTTATAACTTTTGACCCTCAACTCACTGAAAGTAGGTATGCGACGGTGTGATATGAATAAATATAAATTCGAGAGAATGGGTTCTGGTGTCCGCTAAAAACAATTTGAATTATCTGCCAAGTAAAAGTTTATGCTGACAAGATTCTATTGAAGCGAGTATGAGTATGTGTGAATATATGGTAAGAGTATTACAAGTGTTCAGTATGTAGATAAGAAAGCATAGTTTCTAGTCTCAGTTGCCAGATTTTTATTGTTTTCTTATGAAATCTGTATGGTTGCCGATTACATAAGGAATCGCTAACTTCCTCTCGACGACCGAAGGATAGTTCCAATCGAGTGTGACCATAACAATAAAAAAATAACTAGGTCAAGTTGACGGCCGTTTTCTATTACTTGTTTGTTTTATAACTATGTTTGATTACTAAACCCAACGTCATTATATTAAGGCACAATTTTGTTTAATTATAATGAATAAGAATTTTTCAACCAGTTTTGTTTTTAATAATAATAGATTTGTATTAAAACAAACAAACGAAATGTTTTTACTGATTACCGGAAAGCATTTGTTTTATAAGATTCTGCCTCAGCAAAAACAAATAAAAATTAGTAAAATATTTTGTTATTTATTGCTATAAGAATTAGAGAAAATCGCAAAATCTGAATATAAAGGTGTAACGAAAAATAGGCGTAGGGCCCGGTAACTTGGGCTTTTACACTATGTGTTTTCTACGACTTTCCTGAAATCACAAAAATTGAATACTCTTCATACAAACTGATCAGCTCTTTCCCAACTTTTTTATGAAGAATCCATGAATCTATACGTTTCTTCCTGAAATTACGTTTTCCATTCCGTAGACATTCTTATAAGTTCGCCTGAGAGTGAAACCCTTGGGGGACGCAAATTTGTTAATTTATCTCTTAAAAATATATTTGTAGCTTTAAACGAATTTAAGACAATAATTCGAAATCAATTGTAGAAGCAACTGAAACCTCAGCTTTGCTAATGAATACACACTTAAGGGGACAACATGTAGTAGTAACAACATTTTTACGACGAGGTTTTTCCTTCCTCCTGAAAAATTACCCTTTCCGCATATACGAGGTTTTCACTCTCAGGCGACGATTTGGGCATCAATTACGTGATTTTACGGACCGTCACCAGTTTACGCATTTATTTAGGAAAAAACAACTTAAGCTGTCACACATACATAATATTTAAATACTGTGTTTATGCATGGATATTTAAAAAAAAATAACCGCAGCAACGTACTCATTTTCAAACTCTTTATCTTTTCACATGCTACATAATCGAACTGTTGATGTTGTTGATATTGATATGATTCCTCAGATGAGAAGTACAGGTCGCCTTAAAGAGTTATAATTATAGATGAACTAAGTGCAGATATGATCAAGTTGACAAGAGTGGAGCTCATGTGTTCAAGTAGTTCATTGTTCGTTGCGTTTGCCTTGATCTATATAAAGATTGTTCTATTCAATTATACTTAAGAACAACACTATACCTAATTTATTTCGGATAAGATATAACAGTCGTGTTATGCAAGGAACATTAATTGAAATTATTATTATCTTGAGCATATATCAAGTACAGATATTATTAATCCAATGTCACATTACTTACATAATCCAAATCAGGTCGTTTCACCTCCTTTATTCTGCAGAAACCATACACAAAGCTCAGTACGTATAATGTAGCACTTAACGAGAACACTCCGTATAAACCTATCTTTCTCACTAAAATTCCACTCAAGGCAGCACCCACTGGCACTCCCAAAGAGTAAAACAAGTTCACAATCCCTATTCGTAAAGTTCGTTGTTCCTCGGTTGTCACGTCAGCTATGTAACTAAACACCCCCATAAACATTGTGAACCATCCCCCAGTCAGTGCTGGAAATATTGCTTCAGTGACCGCCGCCACCTCAAGCGGCAGTTGATGGAAAAAATAAGTATTCACCATCAAGCCTATGCTTGTTAAGAATTCTCCGACAATCGGCAACAGCATACAAAATTTTCTCTGCCCTATTCGGTCACTGTAAGCTCCAAGAAATATCAATATTCCACAAGGGAGGCATGATTGCAGTACCGTCTTCCAACCTGCTACTGAAGCTACTAGCTTTTGTACCTCTTCTTCTTCCATTGTATAATTTGCCGTTTCTCTCAACGTGAGAGCATCGCACACATGATGAGGATACCTTAAGTTAACTCGGCACGCCTTTTCCAAATACAGATTTTGTGTCGCCAGTGCGGAAAGCACTGACGGCATTACGTAACAAGCCAATATGGGCTCCACTGTAATAAGTGAGATCATTTTCTTTGCTTTCTCTATGAAACCCAAATCAATAAATTTTTCATCATCATCTTTTGATTTTTTCATTTTATTTATATCATTTCCATTTAGTTTCATTTTTTCAAGATTACTCTTAATTACATTAGTGCCATTTAAGTCATTGCCTCCGTTAGCAGTATTATTCTTATCAAATAATTTGTTGCTTCCTGTATTTTTAGTTTCAACAGCCATCTTTATCACATTTATCTGAAACAAAAATAAAACATAAATATTCAATCAAGTTACTACTGCTTGTTTTCTTTCATGTAGGTATCGTACGTGCAATTAACTGAATAGCACCGATAGACGGAAGATAGACATAAGAAATGCGTTTGCCTGGTTTTGTACTCAGCATCTTTACGTGAAATGATGATTGGAGAGAATTTTATCCGGGTACTATGAAAACTTCTTATCTAAAACCTAATTACTTTGAATGGGTATATACTTAATTAAGATTGTAATAAAATCATCTGAAAGTGTTTATGAGACCTCACAATTAAAAATTATATTTTTATCACAGTACTTAATTATATACAAAATAATAAATTATCTCATGAATTCTCTCAACCCTTTACTAATATGGTTATTTATTAACTTTTTTCACTAACAGTTTCTATTTCAGTATTTCACTATTTGCTGTGAGTAACCATGAAATTATTTTTTGTGTGTCCCTCACGTGCTACCATCATGTCCATGTATTCATCAAAGGCTTTAGTACATTTGATTGGCAAAATGCGTTAATACTGCTAACACCGGACGCTGTAATCATTTCATGATTGCCCGATACTTAGTGTAATCACCGGTGGTCTCGAGCAGAATTATCTTTACCTAGACACAATGGTTTTATCGCGACACAGATCACTGTTTCTACCCATGGCACGTAACATCATGTTTCTTTGTACGACGGTCTTAATGAAGCATTCACGGCTATTATATCTGCACCTGCATTTTCAGACAAAATAACCTCAAAGCTAGATAGGACACGGATGTTTGTTGTTGAACTTCAATAAGATGTAATTTAACGGTTCAATTCATTGTTGATTGCAATGAGGAAACGTGTTTTTCGTGTAGTATTCACTTATTGAGGATCACTAAATTACTTAAGTTTGCCATGCCCATTTACAATAATCATTTTTTAAACATTAAACTTTCTAGTCTTGAGTTGGAACATAATATTAGTTTCAGCATTTTTATCATCAAAGCTCTGCAATAGTCCTAAATGTTTTCTAATAATTTAATATCAGAGTGCTGTTTGAACCGGAATTCGCTAACATGGTAAGGTTTAATGCGGAGTCGCACCTGATAAGTATATTCCAGGGTTGTTTGTTACGAATGTCATATTTTCGACATTCGCGAATGCGAATGCGAAAGCGAATGTTTAGGGTGCGAATGTGCGAATGCAAATGCGAATGCGAATATTTAGGTAAGACATTAAAACGAAAGGTTTTATTAGCAGTTTTATTAAAATTTATCATAAACTTTACGTAACATACACGGTGTAAATCTACAGGAGCGTCAAATTTTAATCAGGGCTTCTATACTTAATTTTGATCAACTTTCCTCAAGGAGACCATTATCAAATCGCAAAAAAAATTTGGGACTCTTCATTCATACTGACTTGGCTGATCGATTTGTATGAAGAGTCCAATTTTTTTTTGCAATTTGACTATGGATTCTTTGGGGAAACTTCATCAGAATCAGGAGTAAAATTTGATGCACCGTCAGATTTATACCATGTATGCAAAGTGAAGTTTATGATAAATTTTAATAAAACTGCTTATAAAACCTTTCGTTTTAATGCCTTACCTAAATATTCGCATTAGCATTTATTAAAATTTGACGCACCTTTGGATTTACATCCTGTATAAGACCACATACAAATAATCTTGTATTAGCAGCTTATAATTCATTCAAATGAACAGATTCTAAATAAAGTCGCAATCCCGTAGTTGTTCGTCCGATACAGAAATACTTTTTCACAGACTTAGCGTGATCTCCAGATAGAGATAAGAATAGTAGATGCTATTGTAAAATAACGCCATATATGTCTTTTCTTTCTCGGAGGTATAGTAAAATTCCCTCAAATAAATCAAAAACAGAAGAATACATCGCAGTCTCCGTCAAATACCTATTCGCATTCGCAAATATTCGCATCAGATAATGCGAATGCGAATGTCATAACGATTGTTTGAAATGATGCGAATATTTTGCGAATGCTAATGCAAATGCGAATATTCGTAACATCCCTAGATATTCTATATGTAGAGGTTAGAGTCGGTCGAGTAGTTTAGCTGATACATTATGAAAAGATGGTTCTCCAATCCGCGAAGGCCGGCTGCGTAGTGCTGCGTACAGTCCATTTGACATGCGTCAGATTCGCTTAGTCCTCTGAGCCTGTTACACCTATAGCGGGTGGCACTTGCATTACAAAAACGTACTGATGTCATTGCAGCGGCCTTGCCCAACAACAACAATCAGCTGATTCCGTGTTCGGGATCAAGGCTGCAGCATCAATATTGGAACCATCTTCAATTACCTTATATATTTGCCTGTTATAACATTTAAGGGAGCATGGTTTAGTCTTGTTATTTTTTTAATTAAAATCTAATACTTTACTTTGTTTTGGTGCACTGCCCGCAACTTCGTCCCCGAAAACAGGTAATGCAAACAGTTCGTCAAACCTGTTGAAATATCACCATAAACACTTCAAGACCCAATTTCATCCACTTCTTCTTCTTCAATTTAACCGTACTATCAAGCCTGATATTTGAAATATCCTTTCTTAATAATCCTATATACCCACTAAAAACGTATTTTTAAATTTTCACGTTTCTACATATCATAAATGGTTTAGGCTGTGTATTGTGGCTAATCAATACGTCACGGTATTATTTTATAGGTACAGATTATCAACAACCAAAAAGTTGCAGCATCATTGAATGATGTCCAAAAAAATGTTGTATTATCGTTCTAACAATTAGCTTTTATTGGTTAGACATACTTACATGGAGCATACATGTAAAAGAGTAGGTAATAATAAAAATAACACCAAATTTAAAGTACTTGGTATATAACAGATTATTCAGCCATTCACTAAAAACAGGCACTACAGGTTGTCTAACATTGACCTTGTCAAAGTATTATAGTACCTATAAAGTACTTACTGCAAGTTGAGTATTTATTATTTGCACAAAAATTATTTTGTTGTGCATGGTGGTAAATTCTGATTTTATAGCAACAGAGCTTATGATATAGCAAAGGTTTCTGCTAACGATGTTGTTTATAGTTCCGACAACAGAATTTACACGTAATTGAACTTTAGGTGAGCTAAGCTAGCAATCATCAAATTTTATCCAATCATACAACTAGTAAAGGACACAATGCTTAATGGGGTCATTATTATACCTTTGCTGATTTTGATTACGCACACGGACTAAAAAATCATACTGTTTATAGACGAAAAAAAATATACCAAAGGAAAATGATACCAAAACTGTAAAAACCGGTGGGATATTGAAGACATTAGTTGTTTTCAGCATTTCTCGAACACTAAGGTATCCGTTGGACATTCCACAATTTTACAATAAAATATATAAAGATATAAATAATAACAAAGGACTAAACGTAAAAACAATTGTTAATTACCATTGTTGATATCAATATTTAGAAACAATGAATACTTAAATTTAACTATGTGCAGCGTATTGAACCTACATTACAGATTATAAAAGTCTTAATCTGTTTTTTTTATAATAGTCTGTAAGCGCTATTATTATTATTATCTTGTTGGCGGGTGCTGTCCGAACAGCGACACTTCGATCCAAAGGGATCTTTTGTGTCAACCCCTAAGACCTTCGTACCTATCCCTAGTCAAAAATATGTTGCATTAATGCAGTGATTCCGCTAACGGGTAGGTGCCTGTATTCCTCCGGCGTTGGGTAGGCATTACCAAGGAGGCACATACGCTTGTTAGCCAGTACATCGCAGTGACACAATAGGTGCTCCATTGATTCTGTATCCTCACCACAGGCTCTGCACGTCTCATCATTTGTCAGACCTATCTTTTTAAGGTGAGCGTTTGTTGTGTAGTGGCCTGTTAACGCCCCTGTCATGGCTCTGACATGCGACCGGCTATTCTTCCAAATGTACTTGGTCGTACCTGTGGTTGCTTCACCGATGAAGATCTTAGAGTGTTTAAGGCCTTCCAGGGACTGCCATGTTACTCTGTGTCTTGCATCCGCCTGTGCCTTTAATGCCTTCGTTACCGTGCTCTTGAAGAGCCCGATCCCAGGTTCTGGTCCATGCATCCTGGCATGTGATCCCATTCTTGCCAGTTTATCCGCCTCCTCGTTCCCCTCTACTCCCACGTGTCCTGGTACCCAGACCAGGTGCAATCTGTTGTCAAATCCTACCTTATTCAGGGTTTTGACGCAGTTCAGTACTAGTCTTGAGTCCACTGCGTGGGAGTTTAGGGATTTGAGTGCAGCTTGGCTGTCGCTGAGTATATAGATAGTTTTGTCTTTGACGCCTCTGTCTATACTCTCCTGTGCGCAAGCAATATTAGCGTATGTCTCCGCTTGAAAGACAGATGCATATTGCCCTAAGCTGTAACTTGCATGACAGTCCTTTGCGTAAACGCCTGCTCCGGTTCCACGGTAAGCGCTAAGTATCATCTCATCTGGTTGGTGATTAAGAAGCTGAAGATACTAACGCGGGCTTATTGAGATTTTCCAAAGCAATAGGAAACTTGTTATTTTATTCCCATACTACAAAATATCAATTTTTGTTTATTAATTATGATTGGCAGCAAGACATAAGAGTTAGGCGTGATACCTAGCCAGACAATTTTAGAAAATGAGCTACCACTAAGTAACAAGGATAAGTTTTACATAGTTCAATCTGGTGAGTATCGAACCCGCTGCGACCTCCAGATTCGAAGTGCGAGGAGTAACATAAGAATGAAGGCGGTAAATTTTAACGATAATAATAATAACCTCTACGTCTTGGCAACTGATATCCTAGAGAGATAAAACTATTTATATTCATGTTCTTAAACTTTAAACCAACGTTGTCATTACCAGCAACATAAAAAGCAGAAGGTCTTAAGTCAAAACTAACGACGGATGACATGACATGACCAACTCAGTGCAAGTTTAGGAACATTTGGTATTGTTCTTTCTATCCTCGTGTCAATAATGTTATGATTCTTCATTCAAAACACCGGGATGGACGGTTCATATTATCACAAACTTCCGTTGTATGGTAAACCTTGTCTGACGCTCGCCAATCTTCCATTTGAGATGCTGATGTCAATTTTGCTATAAGCATCTCCAAAATGATGAACTATAAATTTATGATAGGTACTTATTTTCAAGCGTTCATAGAGCGAATCTCGAAAAAAAAACAAATTCTTTTATAAGCATTGCTTCGGTTTTTCATGTTTTGTACGATCACAAAACGTCATAATTAGGATGAGTTGGACTTTTTCGTATAGGACTCCATGTGCATTCATTTCCCACGTATAGCGACCGTAATTACATTCATATCATTATACTTATATTAAGGATGCCAATACAATGACAGAGTTCAGGAGATCACACAGAAAATAAGGTACAATAGCAGTAGCTCATCACGTGTAGTGATTCCCTGTACTTCATTAGATGGCAAATTTTATGGATTTTTTTTGCTTTAATCTGATGATGCGTATCTACTTTGTTAGAATTCTGTGGATAATACATGTTATTACCACGGGGCTAACCCTTACATTGACATCTTATAATATTCTGATAGTTTCAATAGCCGCCTACACTGCATTTTGAAAACTAATAAAACTCATATTACCGATCACATTAACCGATTAAGGTGGCTGTGTTGTGAATAGGTTACTAACTTCTTAGTCCTACAACTGTTGCCCGCTATGCATTCGAATAGCAACCAGCTGGTGGTAAACGGAAGCGAGATGAGGCCGTCCTAAAGCAAAACAACCGGGAAGCGCTCAAAGAAAAACTAAAGATGGTTAAATAATTATGACTCTAAAGTTTGAGATAATCCCATACAAACTGTATAAAAATTAAAAATCAATTTAGTTATTTTTATTAAATTAACAAAAACACAAAAGCAGAAAAATTGTAGTTGTTACGAGTTAAGTATTTTGTTTTAACGTGTTTAGCGTGGTTAATTTTTATTCCTAATTCTGCAAATATTAGGTATTTATAGTTAGAATCGTCTTCTGAGTCGTATCACGTATGCTGATCTCCCGAGGTCGACCTCTCACTAATATAGGTGGTATTGATCAAGAAGGTCCTGAACCGCATAGTACGCAGATGCATATATGCTTGAACGCTACGTATTTGTTTCATTTATAATCGAATTCATTATTTTAGGACATTTGTAAGGAGAAATTTTGTTTTAATGTCTGTCATTCATTGTAATAGTAAACTATTTAAAAATATTTAATTGGAATTATAAACAGATATTTGTGATGGTAACTTTGTATTTACAAAATGTAATGAGAAGTATGTGAATCAAAGACGTTATTGGTAAACAATGAGACTCGTAAATAAAAACAAATCAAGAGCAACTAGATCTCGTGCCTAGACGCCTAGACGTAATCTAAAAATTAAAGTTTTGTTTTCAGTTCGAGATCTCAAAATGATTCCGATTTACACGTAGTTACCTAGATGTGAGCATATCCAGGCTTATTATTTGAGACAAATGTTAAAACTTTTATTCTATCACTCTGGTAGTAAATGTCAAAAATAAATGTTAAACTTTCCACACAAATCGTTCGTCGGATTAACTATTTTTGTATGAAGAGTCCAAAAATGTTTGTCGTCTTAAAAAAAAAAACGCAAGTTGTCACATTTGACATTTGACCCGAGTTTAGCCTGTACATCCGCCATTAAAAATCATCTTGTTTAATAGAAGTATTGAGTATCGAGATGCAGCGTTACATTTCCGTATGAACATCATTTATTATGGCTCAACTAAATAAAGTTCCACGGCTGACTTAAAAACAGTCTTTATTTTATTCCACCGAAAGATATGTCATTACCTTGTTATAGCCCTTTGTTTTTTTTGTTTCACCTATGAATTAATTTTTATGTAACCTTCAACATCAGGTATGTTAAACAAAAATACTTATTAGTTTGAAAAGAGAAATCATATTCTTGATAGGCAAATTCTCGCTGTTTATATATTGCACGCATAAAGGCAGAAACTCTCTGCTTTACTGTTCTTTATTACAGAAATTTAAGTATTTATTTGACGTTAACATTTCATCAAGCATTTATTTTCCACATCAAAAACTTCAAAATAGATTGTCATCTCTACAAACAAACCTAATCTGGTTTTTTGATTCATCGTAATTCGTTCACCTGTTGCAGATATTTGTATTAGATAACTTTATACGCAACTTATAAAGTGAAATAGGTATATTCAAAATTTGCAAGATCAGACAGTCACCGATGGAATATTATATTAATACAGGGTGTTAAAAAAAGTGCATTTGAAATTTTAACGGGTTACTCAGAATCATTTTTTTCAGATTGTCATACTAAATCAGAATAGTGAATCAAGAATTTGTATGAAAAATTAAAAAAAATTTAAGAGCGGATTTTTTCAATATTTTAATTGATTCTGAGTAACCCATTAAAAGTTCAAACGCACTTTTTTTAACACCCTGTATAATATTTTTTCAGGCTTATTAACTACTTATACAGTGCCCGCTACTTCGTCCACGTATAGTTGGAATACAGTTAAGAAACAGTTCATAAATTTATTTCCATGAAATTTAAACATCCCGTTTTACCCGTTTATCCATATATATTTTTTTGCTCCTCTATGCACTTTATGGAAATCATGTTTCAAATGTCTATCTTTCATTGGTATAAAATGAAGGTAGTCCATCAGTTAGTCACGGAAATGTTTTATCAAATCAAAAAATACGGAAACTTACCGCTTAACTTATTAAGATCTTTTTCACAACCAAACGTTATCTTATCACCTCTCACACAAATTTCATCAAAATTCCAATTGGTCTTCTCTTATATTATTTTTTGAAAACCTTTTTAAAAACATTGATTATGCTGGCATATTTGAGGTTCTCAATTTAAAATGCGATTCGCGCGATGCTTCGACGCGGGCGCAACCTGGCGCGTTCGTCGCTAGCGCAGACAGTTAGTGTATTGCAGTTAGTTGTGACCGGTTCACACTCTTAACCATTTCGACTAGTCAGTTGAGCGGATGTCCAGTTCAGTCTATACCTAGAGACTGGTCTCTGGCCGTGCCTGTGACGCGGCCGTACGGAGTAATGTTCGATTGTTGACCAATTGTTCGCTTCTGTACAATACAAACACGCCTACAGCGGCTACTTAGACTAGATATACAGTCCAAATGCGTCAATATGTGACGTCTAAATTCCACTTGGGTGGTGGAATGAGCAAGTGCTCAACTGTTAAAAAAATATTTCGTCAAAAATATGATCAGTCTCTTCATCCATTATCATTATAAGAAAAGGCTAAAAATTAACGAACTCCAAACATAGCCATCTAATACTAGAAGCTTGACCCTCAAACACTGTTATGCTATGGTAAAGCATAAAATAACATAGTTCCGGTGCCTACCATACCGAATGAAAGTTAAATACACCAGGTATTTATAGTTTATTTTGAAAGTTGTCATGAGTTCATGCGTAACCGCTACTTGATCCTAATACCTGCGCGTCTATACCAGTTTGCAATCAAGCCTAAATCTAACGATCTCTCACTTAAGTCCTATCAATCCATGTGGGTCAATAGAACCAGTTTAGTATTTCATGTCGATTTCTACAGTTACGATTCTAAAGAAGCATAGAAGATGTACATTTCCAGCTGCCGGAAAAATCACACATATTACACATCTTCGTTGTATTGTTTCACATTAAATTCCTTAATAAGCAAGACGAGGACGCAAGCTCACGAGGGCACATTTGAAAACCAGCGCTGTGGCTCTGGCTGCAGCACAAGCTGAAATGGGTCCTATTCGACACCGCACTACAGTTGTTATTCCTTGTATATTTTGTATTGTATTATGTTCTGTGTGTGTGTCGAATAAATATTTGAATCTGAATCTGAATCTGAAAAAATATTAATTTGGATGATACCCAAAATAATATTTCGATTCTCGAATCACACGTGGTCATATATTATCTATCACTAAACTACATACATACTAAAATTAGGGATACATCCGATATCGATACCGGTATATCGGCGATACTTCGGGGTTGCCGATATATCGGCATCGACGATATTTTTATTCCCGATACAACGACACTTTTAAAGATTCCGAGGAAGATGAGCCCCTGTCCACTCTGAAATGTAATTCTCTCAAAAAAGAAGTCGAGAGGTACCTAAGGTCTCCTAATACATCGAGAGATGCAGATCCGCTTGTTTTCTGGCGTAATGATGTCTTATACACAAACTTGAAAAAAATCCGGCCATGTGCGAGTCGGACTCGCGCACTGAGGGTTCCGTATAAATTCATAATCACACATGTCTTGAACCCTATATTTCTTATATTTGAGTTGATTGAATGAAAGGTAATTGCCGGTTTACGATTTATGACGTATTAAAAAAAACTACTTACTAGATCTCGTTCAAACCAATTTTCGGTGGAAGTTTGTATGGTAATGTACATCATATATTTTTCTAGTTTTATCATTCTCTTATTTTAGAAGTTACAGGGGGGGGGGGCACACATTTTACCACGGGAAGTGTCTCTCGCGCAAACTATTCGGTTTAGAAAAAAATGATATTAAAAACCTCAATATCATTTTTGAAGACCTATCCATAGATACCCCACACGTATAGGTTTGATGAAAAAAATTTTTTTGAGTTTCAGTTGTATGGGGAACTCCCAAAATTATTGTTTTTTTTTTTCTATTTTTGTATGAAAATCTTAATGCGGTTCACAGAATACATCTACTTACCAAGTTTCAACAGTATAGTTCTTATAGTTTCGGAAAAAAGTGGCTGTGACATACGGACGGACAGACAGACAGACAGACATGACGAATCCATTAGGGTTCCTTTTTTACCATTTGGCTACGGAACCCTAAAAATGGTGCCAAAGTACTTTAATTATTTAATTTTAAGTAATTTTAATCACTAATCAATAACCTTAATTATTAATTAATCACTAATAATCTCATTATAATCTTTTTTTACATTAATTAAAAACCTTACCTAACTAGTATTTTAATTATTTAAGCTAAATTTAAATTCAGCGTATCGGTATCGGTATCGCCGATATTTTTATAAGAGTATCGGTATCGTATCGGCAAAAAGGCGTATCGATGCATTCCTACTAAAAATACTTACATAATATGTAGATATTTAACACCCAGGCACAGATCAAATTAATCTGTTAACTATTTGCCTCGGGTGGGAATATAGAGTTAGCCGAAAATGTATGCCTAATGTTTGATTATATAATATTAAACATACGACATAACGTAGGTTTCAACTTGTCAGGTTTCAGGTTTTAACATTTGGTTCAAACTTCTAAACTGCACAACGCCGTGGGATTCCCTTTTTTTTATTAACAAAGAACGAGGAAAACATGATTGTTATAATTAAAATCAAAAGTTACATGGTAAAACTTCGGCTTATTTGCTATTGAATAACAGGATGTGGATTTTTTGCTTAAATTATTATCCAATTTCATATTTAGTTACATGTTGAACTCTTTATAAGTTCCAGCGTTACCTTAAGAAACTGTCACGTAAACAAGAAAAAATGCAGCACATATATTTGCTACATTGCTAAGTTTGCATAAACGAGCAATTGAAAGTCCTGCTGGCCCCACTAGTGGAGCATATCAGTGGGGAAACGAATCCTAAAGGAAAAATGTTACGAGAAATCGCTGTTCAGTGATTTTTTGTAAACTCAACATCGCCTTATATAAAGGACACGCCCAACGGAAGCGACAAATGGCACCATTTTATTGGCCCTAAAACTGATATTAGAATTCTTTGAATAAACTTCCTGGCCTACTTTTTATTGAAACTAAATGGAAAAAGTTTAATCGCAGTAACAGCATACATACATATGTACACATTTCGTTGGTCATATAAAGGACCAACGGACGCGACTAATGATTATTTATGGGGCCAAAAAACAGTGCCATTTGTCGTAATAGTTCGATGAAACTCGAGCATTTTCTGATGTGCAACTTAAGTCTTAACGTAACCGCAGTTTTACTTTTTCTTGGAAACGTAACTCTTTGAGGAAACAAAAATATGTCATGATTTTTTATTGAAAAATTAAACCTAGTCTAGGGGAAACAGACCCTAAAGGTCATAAAACAAAGTACTAGAAAATAAAACACGTTACAACGTAATAAAACATTTATAATAATCTAAATAAGACATAATATAACAATCATACGAAATACACATTTCAATTACAATACTTACGTCATAAAGTGCAATTGCATTGCTTTTGTCAAAATAAAAATTAAGGAATCTTTACCTATACTATTATAATTAAACAAATTCTTTATCACTCCTAAGTCATTAACAAGATTGCCAACAAAGCGGTACAAAAAATGATTTAAATCTTTTTAATTTTTAACATACAGCGTGAAAAAATTGATGTAGTACCCGTTAACTACGGCTTTTACATAAAAATAATGTTGATATACATTTTCGTACAAGTCTGTCCGTTTCACCAATTTTTATATTAACAGTCTAGAACTTCTCAAGAATTGATTACGGGTTTTTTTTAAATTAAGCTATTCAGTAAAAAGAGGAGAAGCCTCAATTAAGAGGTTGTATACCAATGTTACACCCTCTATACGTAATTGGTGCCTCACAATACGAAATTTTGTAAAACAAAAGCCTAATCTACACTCACAGTATGATCCATCACACTTTGTCTTCACATATACCTTCAACGTCATTATCTTTGTTTTGTGACAATTCATTAGTTACAATGTCCAGAGATCCGTTTTTGCTTAAACCGCAAACAGAGAACACTCTGCTGCCAACGTCATGCTTCTTAACACAGTACAAACCTACAATAAGTAGCGTCAGTAGTACCACTATACCGCCAACTATAATGGGTACAGTTTGGTCCATATCTTCTACGTTCATCTTGGCTAGTTTAGCGTTTTCTTCTTTGAGAAACTCCGTGAGGGTAGAAAAGTATTCGAGTATGCCTTTGGTAGAGAGCTCTGTTTCGTTGGTGATAGCTTGGAGAACGGTTCGCCAATCTTGTGACGCTCCAAGTGACATTCCATCACTGAAAAGTAAACAAGTAGTAACTTAGCACAAACATGTAGTTTAAAAAAATTAATAAACAAAATAAAAACACGCACAAAAACTATAAAATATACACTCGGCTTCAAAAAAATCGCACCTTTTAAGAAATCTATTTTAAACATCTTTCAATCGTATTTGTATTATGAAATATTGGTAATGTTCGGTATCATTTGAATGGTAAGGAAACAGAGAATGCAAAAACAATAATTCATTCAATGTTTTTTATTGGAACTGAGAAAAATTTACAAAACAATAAAAATCCTTAAAAAACCCAAATGAAATCTGATTAATTTTTCAAAACAAAGTTGCTTAAAACTAACCTAAAACCTAGTGTTACCCCCCCTAGCCCTAATGACGTCTTCCATGCGCTCCCTCATGGATCGCACCAACTTTAGGACCTCTTCTTGAGGGATTCTGTCCCATTCCTCAATAACGGCGTCTTGGAGCTCCTGAAGAGTCGCGGGAGCGGGATCACGGGATCTAACCTTGCGTTTCAGCTGGTCCCAGAGGTGCTCTATCGGGTTCAGATCTGGACTTCTCGCTGGCCACTGCATGACAGGGATCCCAACCTCTTGAAGGTAGCCCTGCACAATTCCAGCAGTGTGCGCGCGAGCGTTATCGTGCATTAATGTGAACCCGTCGCCAATAAATCCAGCATAGGGGACCACATGTTCTTCCAGGATCTCTGTGATGTACCGGTGAGCAGTCATCGACCCTTGCCCGCGAGCACCGCCGGTCCGAGAGACGCAAGAAAGTTCAGTTTTGCCGTCGGCAGATATGCCGCCCCAGAACATGCAGGAACCGCCCCCGTATTCTACCGTCTCTTGGATGCAGGCTTGGGCAAAACGTTCCCATTGTCTTCTGTATACTCTTTTGCGTCTATCGTTGCAGAAAAGGCACACTCTCGTTTCGTCTGAGAAGAGAACAGCTCTCCATTGGTCCAGGGTCCAATTGACGTGGGCGCGAGCAAATTGCAGGTGTGCTCGCCGATGCGCTGCGGTTAATTTTGGACCCGTGGCAGGTCTTCTAGCCACAATATTTCTCTCCTTTAGTCTTCTTCTAACTGTAGAGACACTCACGGCCCTTCTACGAACTGCTTGAAGCTGCTGTTGCAACTCAACAGCATTAGAGAACCGATTTCTCAAAGACTTCGATACGACGAATCGGTCATCTCTCGCAGAAGTGCAGCGATTTCTACCAGACCCACGCCTTCGGACAAAGACACCGGTCTGCAGGAACCGCTGGTACACTCTTCGAACAGAAAAGCGACTCAAGTGCAATTGCCGAGCAACATCACACTGACGTAGTCCTGATTGCAGTAGTGCGATAACTTGGGCGGCTTCAGCAGCAGTAGTGTCCATCTTCAAGGACGTTTTTCTGATGAAAGATATTCTTCTGTGTCTTCTTCGACTGTTGGTAGCAAATTTATCCCCCGATAAGCTGTATCGACCCTTTTATACCCAAAAAACAAAACAATACAAACAAAATTTGAAGAGGAGAATCAGTTCCATTGTCATTCACAGTGACTTAAAGTGTCAAGCTTTTTCTTTAATCAAATGAAATGGATATTTTTTTAAAGAGTTTTTATAGGGCTCTCAAATGATACCAATATTGCTACGAATAACTGCTTGTCTTAAGGATTAACAGTGCTTGAAGCCTATTTTTACGGACGTGCGATTTTTTTGAAGTCGAGTGTATTATAATTTCATTAACTTGTATTTGTTACGATATTTTAACTTCACTGTTAACGCAAACTACATATGTATGTATAAGTAATGATAAAATAAAATAAAAATAAAAAATAGTTTATTGCATTAATTAAACTTATAGCAACTTAATCAGTTTCTAAAAACTTCTTTTAAGCAGAGTATTCTGCTTGTGTCAGAAGTTTTCACTCTTCCATAACAAATGCAATTTAAGTAAAACATTAATAGAACATTAATGATGGAAAGTAATAAAAGCGGGTTTTTTTCAGTTTTTTTAAGTAGCCTTGTCACCAAATCTAATGTACTGGAATCGTTAAAACAAACCAAATGAGTCCAAACTCGAGGGGTTTACTAGCACCCATTGCAAAGTTCCACTATCCAGGTCCAAGGTGCATCATCAGGCCCTGTCTGTTTCATTTGGTTTGTTTTAACGATTCTGATACTTTACATAATATGATCACGACGGCCTAAAGGTGCATCTTCTAGTGTGGATAGAGGAACTCTTCAATGGTTACTAGTAGCAAAGCTCTCGAGTTTTAACTCATTTGGTTTGTTTTAACGAGTCCTATTGGTACATTTTAGGATAATAACAATTAATTGATGAAGATGGGTGTGATGATGGACTGAAGAAACAGAAATACACAGTTCATTTAAATATAATATGGTCTATGTGATTTAAATGTATTCTCTCTCTATCATTTATATGCGTAAAAGTTATTTAAAGACTAAATATATAATAGTAAAAAATATATACGCGTATGTAGTTTAAAATAACTTTGTATTATTGATAAAATGGAATTGAATTTAAATGGAATTGAATTAACCTTCTTTATTTATCCTTGCTTCAACAAGTGACAAGATGTACCTAAAGAGGCATAAAAATCCCATACTATTAATAACATTTAATAATTACTGTCCTATTGCAACAGATATATAAGGAAATACAAGACTCATCATTGAATAGAATGAACCTATCTCTTTAATGAGATTATCTCGGTTTTATATCGACGATGTAAGTACTTGTAGTTATATCAATTTTTGAAAAATTATATCAATTGATTTTGATATATAAATTTAATGTGTGATCACAAGATTCCTGGCATTGCAAAAAAAACACGCTTCATACATCTACTCGTTGAATACCAAATAAAATAAAAAACATAATCCCTCGAGACACTCAACTGACTAAAGATGATATTTTCATGTAAGATTTTACACTATCTCTACAAAAAGACCTTTTCCCTTTTTTAAAGGACACTGCGCACTTGAAAGTATGCATCGTAAACACAAGCATTATGAGAACAAAAAAAGTCTTAAAATTTTTAGTACCTGTCAAACCAATGTTTTTGCTAGACTATTTGTAGATGATTTTCCGCGTAGTTATATTTGGTACGCGTTATGCAGATAAAAACGTTAAACGAGTGCATACACAGGGTGAATTTGTATTCGCTCACAAGCGATAACATGGTAGATGCTTAGAAAAGCAAAGTTTTCTTATGTTTAGTCTAAGGATAGATGATACTTTTTGAATCCAATTTTAAAGCCCTCCATTACCTCACCTGATGGAATGTGAAGAAGGTGCCGAGAGATAGAAGCGGGCTTACCAAGATTCCCCAACGCAATGGGGGACTGGCTAATAACTAATAGCTAGCCAGCTAGGGCATTCTCTGAGTCCACCTGACTTAGAAATGCCCTACCATCAACCAATGCGAGTCCTAAGAAATTGGACACCGCTGAGAACCAAACCCGCGACCTCCTGATGTCAAGCGAGCGGACTAGCTCGACCACGGAGGCGGGCGTGCTCACGAAACTGAGCAACTTTCGCCAAGGAATCTATACGACTGGAGAAAAAAATATTTGATTTTACTAATTGTAAATATTGTTAAGTAATTTTATAAGGAAAATCAAAAATATTTTCAGGTCAATTGTATAGATAATTTGGGAATTTTTTATCAGTTTAATAGTAAGCATTCTGCAATTTCCCGCTTTTGTGTCAGCATATAAAGTCAACTTATACAGGGTGGGCATTTAGATCAGTCAGTATGGGCAAATGTGAAACTATAAGACATACGAAGTTCTGTTCTTAGCAACCATGTCACAGATCTTCGTATGTCTTATAATTTCAGACTTGCCCATACTGACCGATCTAAATGGCCCACCCTGTATATGTTCAAGTTGATCATTTGATTACCTGAGCAGATTTCCCGCTTCCTTGGAGCCGTATATGGAGCACTCGTGCAAAGGTCCCGTGTGGTTTGCCTTCTTACATAGAGCTAGAAGAATTTGAAACTCGAGCACGTGAGATATTAGGTATCTGGGAAAAAGATATTAAATTCATGCATAAGTAATTAGCTACATTATCATCATAGTAGGTCATCATAGTCATCATCATATCCAGGGACAAATCACACACGGTCATCCAGCCTCAAAATAGAATTCCCTATAAACAAACAGACTATAAGAACCAAACTGAATGAATGAATGAATGAAAACACTTTATTGCACAACAAAACAGGAAAATAAAAAAATAAACATTTAAAAAAAGTTATACAGGTAGGCGGTCTTATCGCTAAAGAGCGATCTCTTCCAGACAACCTTTAGGTGAAGGAAATCGCGTAAGAATATTATATAGGGTAGTGCGCAATAACAATAATGAAGAAAACAAAATTAAATAAGTAAATACTGAACTTAAGAAACTACTAATATACATAGACCAATATTAAGGTCGGGGTAACACGTGTCAAAATAATCTAATATTGGAAGGAGAAGAGACTGGGCTAACACAATTTTGGTGGCAGTGGGGAGAGCAAACTGATACACATGCAAATATTCTTTTAAATACAACATATGTAAATCAATATAATAATAAAATCTACTCATCACGGATATATTTGCTCTATGTGGAATGTCCTCGCATCAGTAATCAGGAGGGATAATCACTGAGCCACTGAGTCAGTCAATGATTTTGTTTTTTAAATTATTTCATCACAGAAATATTTGCCCTGGGTAGGAATCGAACCCACGACCCTTGTATTAGTAGTCAGGCGCGACAGCCACTGCGGGAGTCCGTTAACTGTCTTTTTTCTTAATGGTTCTTTCTTAACTACCTGTCAAAAGCGAGGTGTTTGTTATATAAACCGTTTCGGTATCCATTAAGTAAATATTAAACAAAAATTTATCTCGATAGTTGAAAGATACGTAAGAAGCTATAGCTAGATCGTACATGTCAACACAATGACGTCGTGTCGACACACACACAAAATAATACGTGGTTCTCTAGTCATTATAACATATAACGTGACATTTATGAGTGTGTGTATCAAACAAATTATGGCTAGGTAATAATTTTTGTAAAAAAAAAGTTGATGTCGTGTCGTACCTGGAGTTTAAGAAATTAGCACAGACCGTGCTAAATGGCGATTGCTCCACAGACAAGAGCCCTGCTCTTAAATTTGAAGAAGAAGAATAATTTTTGTGACTTAAGTACACTTTATGGATAACTTTCTGTTCACATTTGTTCGTTACAATAAGTATACAGGGTGTTAAAATAAAAAAAAGTGCGTGTGAAGTTAAGGGTTACTCAGAATCAAGTGTAGAATACAGGAAAAATATTGAAAACATTTTTTTTTCAGTTTCCCATCCAAATTCTTGATTCACTATTCAGATTTAGTATGGGAAACCGAAATAAATACTTTACTTATAATGTATCTATGACTTACGTGATATATTGAACGTGAGACACAACATGATACTTGGCTGCTGGGTCCAGATCACTTTCGTTCCGCGGTACCGGCGCTGAAATTCCTGTCTCCGAGGTCCTGAAATTCATGAAAACAAATGAAAAGAAAAACATCGCTATCGTTAGATATGTCATACAACTTAATTTATTAAAAAATATCGACGTCTGTGGTGTAAGAAGACAAACAAGAAACTTTTTAATAAAAACGGTAAAACAATTTTAAAGGAATTATCGGAACCAAATTTTGTTGGCTTAGAAAAAAAAACAATTGTGGTCGTGATAGTTTGAATTTTTAAGGTTAGGTAAACTGAAATATCGTGGTCATAGCATAGACATCAGCTAGTATTGTTTTACTTTTTTGTGAGTTGTCTAAGCAATATCAAAGATATAGAAAATCATTGTCTTAGCGTTGAGAGATATAGACCAAATCCAGCAAAGATTCTTCTTCAGATTACAAGCTTTGTATCGAAAAAGTTTTCATCCGTCATATAGTTTTGCAAGAAACTATGGACGTATGTGAGTATTCACACGCATATACATATACATAGGTACTAAAAGGTCAGTAATAAAAAAAAAATACTATGCAGTCGCATAAAAATTAAACTTAAAAATATGTCCGATTAGGTACATAGCAAAAATTCGAAGACCTTGTTAAATTAACGCTTTTAATTTAAGTAAAGGTTACCTAAGATTCCACCAATGCTCATTCCAATTCTCCAAGCTTATATTTCCGAAGACGTCCCATCGCCATTTGTCCAACACATAAGCGTAAGCCATCAGCGGGAACTTTTCTAGAGCCACCCAGAGAAGATGGTTCATGTTCACCTCTGGACCAGTCTCCATGGCGACAAAGTTCAAACCGTGAAGATAATCTGGAGTAATTAGCTGCATTGCTACTACATCCGAAATTGCATCATGAAAAGCTGGAAAAGGAATTGGTAGGATTTAAGGCTTAAACAACAGGCTCATTTTTCAATAATCTTAAACACTACTCAGGCAACTAACAACTTTTGACGTCAAAATGTCTATTCGTTCATTACAGCAATGGTAAGTTGGAATTTCTTGTGTCCAAATACCATCAGATTTGAATCGCTACTATATCTGTAGGATATGCTTGCTACGTGTTATCGTGGCGAGCTACATATGTCGGGAAAATAATTGTGTGCATCCATTCAGT
Source organism: Coleophora deauratella (assembly GCA_958295455.1). Taxonomy (NCBI): domain Eukaryota; kingdom Metazoa; phylum Arthropoda; class Insecta; order Lepidoptera; family Coleophoridae; genus Coleophora; species Coleophora deauratella. Next base: position 6,619,171 of record OY282393.1, read on the forward strand.
GGCGTAGCGTGGGGGGATCGGGGGGGCCATGGCCCCGGGCGGCGAGCGCCACATTTTTTTTTACCTAGTGTTATTACGTGTTATTAGGCGTCGATGAACTGGACTTAGATCACGCTCCTCAAGATATTACTAATAGTGAAGAGTTCAAACTTGAGCATGTACTTCTTCGTACTTTTGTAGCTGCAATAGACCCAGACCAAAGACTTCTATTATTAGAAGTCTTTGACCCAGACTTTAAAATAAAATAAAAAAAATAAAAATTAAAAATAATTCAAAAAGAGATACATAATTATGTCTAGCTCACTGGGCTTACTAAAATATATTATAAACTTGAAGAGTGTTTACCAAATATTATCATAATGTTAAGAATATTTTTAACAGCTGCCATTAGCAGTGCCAGTTGTGAGAGAAGCATCTCTAAACTGAAGGTAATTAAAAATTACCTAAGGTCGAGCCACGTCCAGAAGAGTGGCAAATTGAGCGATCAAAATATATGATAAAAAATATTCAAAGTTACATGACCCAGATAAAACGTCATGAAAACGAATGTTATGTATATATACATATATATAGTCGAGCTCATGGGGGCGCCAAGCACTCTGGTAGTTGGGGTACCTACCCTAACTGAAACGGCGCTGAGCGCTTACAGATTGATTACAGAATTTGGCTGTTTTATTTCGCTCCCGACTCGTGGTCCTACTGCATTGTCCCACTGGTGGGTCGACGAGTAATTGACTGTTTACTCGTAGTACCGCCGATTCACTCTTGGCCAGTAATCGTAGCATAAATTATAGTATGTTGACTTTTCTTTACTAATGATCAAAATAGAAAGGGGCGGCAAATTTTCGATCGGCCCCGGGCGGCGAAAACCCACGCTGCGCCACTGCATCCATTACAAGTAATGTTATACAATTTGCTAATTTATAAACTTGATACACATCAAAGATGTTTCAGAGAGCCTTTGAGACAATATTTAAAGTAAATAATAATAATAATAATAATAATATCTAGAACAAATCACACACGGTCATCTGGCCCCAAACTAGGATTACCTTTATCTTGGGAACCAGAGACTGATATACATACACATATACTTTTAAATACATACATATATAGATATAATACACCCAGACTCAGAGCAAACAATTCTGCTCATCACAGAAAAGTTTGCCCTGTGTGGGGATCGAACCCACGACTCTCGGATCAGAGGTCAGGATCGCTAACCACTTAGCCACTTTTTAAACAAGCAATCTAATATTTAAATTTAACTTTTTCTCGAAAAGTTAACCAATTTAAATCTTGCAAAAATGTACTAATATTATGGCCAAAGCAATATAAACAGCAGTTGATATTAAAATAATGAAAATTAAAATAACTGAAAGAGTGAACAAAATCGAATCTAAAAAAAGCGGCCAAGTGCGAGTCGGACTCGCCCATGAAGGGTTCCGTAGCAGCAAGTAACATAATATAAAAGTTTTTGTAGTTCGTTGTAACTTGAATGAAAGGTAAATTGTGGTTTACGATTTATGACGTATTAAAAAAAACTACTTACTAGATATCGTTCAAACCAATTTTCGGTGGAAGTTTGCATGGTAATGTACATCATATATTTTTTTTTAGTTTTATCATTCTCTTATTTTAGAAGTTACGGGGGGGGGGGACACACATTTTACAACTTTGGAAGTGTCTCTCGCGCAAACTATTCAGTTTAGAAGAAAATTATATTAGAAACCTCAATATCATTTTTGAAGACCTATCCATAGATAACCCACACGTATGGGTTTGATGAAAAAAAAATTTTTGAGTTTCAGTTCTAAGTATGGGGAGCCCCCAAAATTTAATGTTTTTTTTCTATTTTTGTGTGAAAATCTTAATGCGGTTCACAAAATACATCTACTTACCAAGTTTCAACAGTATAGTTCTTATAGTTTCGGAAAAAAAGTGGCTGTGACATACGGACAGACAGACAAACAAACAGACAGACTGACATGACGAATCCATAAGGGTTCCGTTTTTTGCCATTTGGCTACGGAACCCTAAAAAACCTGTACCAATGAATTTTTGGTTCTGCGAAAACTTTGAATAAAGTTATTTTGTGAAGAAATAGGAAGGCAGAAAACTCGTCAAAAAGAATAATTAAAGCTAAACTAAATTGAAGTTAAATAAATTGTACGTTTTCAGGTAAACACCTTGCTGCTCGAATACATAATGAAGTTTTTTTAAAGGTATCTTAGAGAAGGGTTAACCTTAATATGGCTATTACCAAGGCTATTAATATGATTATTATTATTACCTATTATTATTATTGACTATACCAAGTTGGCACTTGGTTTGAAAAATTCAATACAATATTTGGCAGTTTCAAAAGTTGTAGATCAGGGTTTAGGCTTCATTTTTATAACAGCCCTTTTCTTCCCATTAGCTAGATTGATACTTTAATATTAAAAATGCATTGCAAACAAACTCAGTTCAATAACAAAACATGATAAGACTCAATTAGTAGAACGTGCAACCGCAAACAAAACAAACCATTACCGAAAAGACCTTCAAGATGTATCTCTTCGCAAGATTAAAACGCTTTGAAGGTTTACTTCACTTAACAAAAAGGTTATTTTGTTTTACATAATAATTAAAAAGATACTTTTTAGGCAACCTGAACATTCTAATCTGCTTGACAAAATATAATTTAAATAGCATAATTAAATTATTAAGTTTCAAATCTCATATTTAGGGTTCCGTAGCCAAATGGCAAAAAACGGAACCCTTATGGATTCGTCATGTCTGTCTGTCTGTCAGTATGAAAGGTATAGAGTTCAAGACATGTGTGATTATGAATTTATACGGAACCCTCGGTGCGCGAGTCCGACTCGCACTTGGCCGGTTTTTTTTTGTATAAGTAGCTAAAATCACTGATGGATCTATTGCATTTGCAGTACGAAATCCTAGAAATATGTTGCGATAATTTTAGGATAGCTTTTGCGAATACCACCAATTTTTGTTTTTTATCTTAAAATATACTCTACTAAAAATAAAAAAATATGGTGAAAAAATTTTTTTGATACGTTTGATAGTTTCCGAGATACTGAATTATTTAGGTAGGCAAGTGACGCGGGGTCGCCGCACGCTGCTGTGACGTCACTCTGCAACGGTCGCTCAGTGCGCGCACCGCTCCCTACCTCTATGTATGAAGTTTGCGTTGAAAATTTTAAAAATGACGAATCCAAAAACTAGAAAATCGTGCTCGTGTCAAAGTGCTTAAATACAACTACCAATATACCCGAAAAGTTATTTTTTACTGTTATATTTTTGAACCTGAAAGTCAAAAGAAATACATGAAAAGTATGATCCACCCAGACCCAAAGCCAAAAGTTGTGTCTATCACCTTCTCCTTATCTGATAACTTTTGCATAAACAGTAACGTCGTCGCCGTAGCTATTTCTAGCCAATCTAAAATAAAATAAATATGAGTTAACCGATACACATAAAAAATAAAAACCGGACGAGTGCGTGTCTGTCTCTCGCGCAGAGGGCTTTGTCCACACCTACAAACAAACAATATTTTAAATTTTATCAACTTATTTTAAGATTTATAGATAACTTCTTGTCATCAACTGTAATATAATGACACAATAACGGCACTTAAGCGGTCATGGCACAGCGCTGCTTATGTGGTCGCATCGATCACGCAAGTTAACTGACTACAGACACGGTCACAACTTGGATGGGCTTAAATATCAGTAACTATCACTAGATGGCAGTCGCCAAGCTATGTCGGAGGCGTTATAGGCAGCTTGGATGGACTGCTAGTCAAATCCATCCAAGCTGTGACCGTGTTTGTAGTCAGTTAACCTGCGTGATCGACGCGACCACGTAAGCAGCGCTGAGCCATGACCGCTTCAGTGTCGTTATTGTGTCATTATATTAGAGTTGATGACATAAGTGATTTTGACACCATCACTTTTACCTTGCCCCTCACTCCTTATTTCCGAAATATCAAGTTCATAAATATCATTATTACCTAAATTTTTCAATACTAGTAATGAAAAATAGGTATGTAGGTATATATGTATAGGTATCTTATAAGGATCAACAGATTTGTGATAAGAAAGAAAAAAAATAAGTTGTAAGTACTTTTGCATTTTTAATCATTGTCTCGGCGGCCGCGGTAAAGAAATCGGAGTTATTTGAGAAATAGTAGCTTAACTCGTCTATTTAAGGAATCATTCGATTTTTCAATAAATTTTTAAAACTGTCATCGATTATACTTGTAACACTACTGTAACACCGATTCACATAAAAAAAACTACAGTTAGAAATGTTATTGTGGGCAAACGTAGGGACCATCCGATAGCAATGTATGAAGAACACAGTACGGTGAGAGCGGCGAGTTGCGGTATGACGTCACGCGCGCTTGGCGCGCCCGAGCGAAGTATTTGAAAAAGGCGGAAACTAAAATTATCGTAACTTCAAAACTACTCGCTTGATTTAAATGAAACAAAAACAAGTGTATTTCTAGGCATTTAGGCTACAAGGTCATAAAGTTTCAAGTGATTTAACGGACCCATTAACATTCTTCATTCCTGGTATAAGACTTTACGGAAATCCCAAAAAAATTCATTGGGATCTGTATGATATTTTGTATACAAATCGTTCAGCTGGTGCACCAACTGCGTAGGGAAAACCCATTTTTGGATAACATAAATGTTGTGAACAATACCACCAATTTCAGTAGTAGAATATACTTTAAAGTATTACGGCGCGTGCGCACCGGCCGATAAAATAAGAGCCGATAGCCAAGCCACGCCCACCTGTCGATCCTCTTAAAAACTCTAGGATGTACTAGGATGCCGAAATAATCATTCCACTACTCGAGCCATATAGTAAGCGTCGTCGTCGCGTCATTGTTTCTGAATAGTGTTGTGCGCAGTACTATAGAAAATGTGCTCGGCTTTTAGCCAACGCCAATTATTGGCGTTATTGTTATAAATATAGCGTAAAGTAAAAGCATAGGTAGGTAACCAAGAGTTTTAATACATCTAAAATGGCGGTTATATCATAAAACCTGCCATATTAAAAATACCATATCATGATATGAAGTTGCATATTCTAAAAGTGTATGTAAATTTCTGTAGGTACACGAAATAAAAACAAACGTTGTATTTTTATTAAAAACGCATTACATTAATTAAAGCACTTGGGTGGTTACAGTACACAATCCAAATATGTAAATATTATTGAAAATCAAAGTATTTTTTATCTACATTGATGGTTTACTTACACATTTTCTTAAATCATATTTTTTCCAATTAATACAAAATATCATAATATATCTACACATATACCAATGCATTTGAATATTCTATATATGTATATTGATTTCTGTAGTTACCTATTAAACATTATCATATTAATATACCATGTAAATCGATAACTAAACTACACATATGTCGATAAATGATGCACAACCCTTCGTTTCGTCCGGTAAGAATGTTAGTGTCGGATGAGCGCAGCAGCGTTCATAGAAAATGTACAGCGACTAGTAAGAGCCGATAAAATAAGATCCGTTCTATAAGTTATAAGTCCGGTAAGAGTGTTAGTGTCGGATGAGTGCACCCGCGCTTATACAAAATGTACAGCGACTGGATCGGACTGTGACGTCATCATCTGTCGGTTCTTACCGTGTCGGGTCAGTGCACTCGCAGCGTTAAGCTATACTTTTTTGTACCTTTTTGGAAATATATATTATACCTAGTTTATAATATTTCCTATACAGTCTAACAGTGATGAAGTATTATATTTTTGTTCTTGTCACCTGGATTTGGCCCATCTCTGTAGAGCGGAGGTAGGTCTTTGTAGTGTTTGAAGTATTGCACATGCCCCAGGAGCCTGGCAGCTCGTGATAACCCCACTGCTATGTCTGTCACTTTTTCACCACACCATTTTATCCTGGAATCATTACAAGATTTCATAAAATCTCTGTTATAAACTCTTATGTAATCATAATAAAATGCAATATACTTAGATAATATCCTGAGACAAATCAAATCAAACACGGTCATCTGGCCCCAAATAAGTTTCCCTGTATTATGGGAATCAGAGACTGATACACATACAAATATAGATATATATAATACACCCAAATGCAAACAAATCTGCTCATCACAGAAATGGGTGGGAATCGAACGAGTCAGGAGCACTGACCACTGAGCCAGTTAAAGATAATTAATTAGTATCGTTAACACGATAAATATTATTTTTATAGTGTAATACCAACCAACACCAATACACCATTAATTGTTGTCTTTGGTTTGGATTTATTGTGCAATGTTGGTACCACTGTTGTATGTTATCAAAAGGGATAGACGGTGATTAATTAATTAATTAATTTCCTGGTGTTGCATTTATTATCACGTGTTCACGCGCAAAGCATTTTTTTTTATTTTTAACTATTTTAGGTTTACATCTATATATGTATGTGACGTGACCTTATACATACTCGTATCAGGTGTACAGGTTTCCTCACGGTGTTTTTTTGAAAGACTCGATGGTACATTATGTAACTAGGATTTGAGCCCGAATCGATTAATATAGAATTAGTGTAGTTGATTCCTAATCATTCATATTGTAGTAGGTAAATGCAATGTTATTGCTGTAGACGTGTAGAAAAATGTAAGCAAAACTACATAGGATAGACCGGGGCGAATCGGATCATAATCAGAAATAAATAAATATTTTAAATACCGTGCTAGACTGACTGTTGTCATAGCAACATTATACGTCGTGTTGCTATGACAACAGTCAGTCTAGCCCGGATTTTTAAAGTATCTATTTATTTCTTATTGTGATCCGATTCGCCCTGGTCTACCCTATCTGAGATAACTCTGACTATGGAGGACGAGAATAGATGTCCGAATCCGAAGATGTGCGAATGTACTCGGTAAATCTCCAGTTCTAATGGTTCCAGGAGGATCCATGGGCGATATTAAACGCAACAAATACACCACGCACCACTGTAATACGTTGTCATATCATTTAATCCTAGGATTTATATTTTTTTATTCACAATTGTTAAGCCCTTTACATTATTTCATCTGATGGTAAGTAATGATGACGCCGAAAGATTGCGGGAACTGTCTGTTAACATTGTTGCCATCCTATTGTAATAGACTCGTTATCTTGGTTTTTGATTTTATCAGATAAAAATCCATTATTTATTGATCAGTACATAAAACAAATTATTTAAAACCATCACTTACTTATAATTATAGCCATCACACATATCATGACTTGATGGCAAGCAATTCGCAGTCATCATTGTTTCTTTTATATCGTAGTACGAATCAGATGTAGATTCAAAACCCAGAGATATGTGAAAATCATTTACAGCATCAAACAAATCTTTTGAATGGATTGTTTCGTTTTCTGGAACATTTGGTCTCGCATGGGCTGGATAAGGCGCCACTTTTGGATAGATAGCTTGCCACTCTTGCGCCCATAAGTTGCCTGAAATTTAAAAATTTGCAATTTAACTCAAAATTGCTAGTAAAAGTTTAGTAGGCATTTAAAATAAGTTTTTATTTGATAATGATGAAATACGTATTATTTGATCAAGTATTTAACTGCTGATCAGAAGAGAATATCATCGCCCACCATTAATATACTATTACCAAGTAACACTTATAGAATTCTAGTATTCGTAGCTACGCTATATAATGTAGATTTGAGAACTTACGTCTGAGCTCCGTCATTTTCATGAATCCTAGGTCCCAGGAATTCAGAAATCATAGCAAAATAGAAATTATAGTGCGTGCAAAAGGAGATCATAAATTTTCAGCGCCCCTATCAGTTTAAACAGGAATCTAAACTCCGTTGGTTTGTTATAAGAACTACAGAAATCCCGCCCCAAAAAGACTACGTCGACTGCTTGCTTAATATATTTTGATTGATTGCAGAGTGAACCACATTGTTTTTGTGTAGAGTATTCTGTTTGAAGCATTTTTACTATAATAGATATGTTTATATGTTTTTTAATGGATATTTTTTATGATGATATATAAATTTGTTTAGTATACGTACATAATTTGGTAAAAAGAAACCTGGTTTTTACTTCACGAATGGAGATTTTCACTGCCAATTTCTCCCGTTAGAGTGTGCGCATAAGAGTTTGAGATTATGTCGAAGCCAGGTTGTAATAACCAATCCAAAATATTTAACAAATACGGTAGACTATACTACATCACAAAATACTATAATAGTCTTTAAAGTATATAGATTGGAGTGGGCTGATTTCCGCAACCAGACGTCCATTACGCTTATTTTGCTTTAGAGTTAGACTATAATTAAAAAATATATATATATAAGGCACGTTTTATTGCAAAAAAATATTGATTACACTGGTCTGCAAGAAAATCCTCCTTTAAACGAAAATATGATAAAGATGAGTTCAATATGCTGAATCTAGATCTGCTTTCCATTTTCTGCTATCACGTCAGATTTTTTTAAAATATATATTTCTATTTGCTCTAAATTCCTTACTTTTGGTGCGTCGTTCTTGCATTATCGTTACTTTCTTCAGCGTAGATCGTATTTGTATACCCAAAAATCTATTGAGTGGATAGAGAGGGAGATAACGATGTCATTTGATGTCATTTCCTAAATTTATGCGCGATTGGTCAGTTTTCGCTGTGACTTCGTGGCGCTCAGTACGTTAAAAAGTCGTAAAATGATTGCATCTGATACAAATCCGATATTTTGTTAAGTTATTGTTTAATTTATATATGTTGCGAAAATTTATGAGTTTTCTCATCTTTTTAATAAATAAATAAACTAGATTTGTAGCATATTTTGTAGGTAAGAATTGCCAAAACTAACAAAACCACTTCAGATTTATTTTGCACAATTTTATTGGTCGATTTGTCGTGAAAATATCGAAAATATGAAAAGGGAAAAATACAATATGAAATACAAAACAAAACAAAAAGATTTTTTAAGTTGTGCAACGAATTGCAATCAATGTTGTCCTAGTTCTTCAGATTAAAATTTTAAGTAAAAAGTATTTTGTTAGATGGTTCAATAAAGAAAATATACCTGATACATAAATTTTAATACTATTTATCGATTTTAATAATATATTTTTCTATTTGCTCTAAATTCCTTACTTTGGTGCGTCGTTCTTGCATTATCGTTACTTTCTTCAGCGTAGATCGTATTTGTATACCCAAAAATCTATTGAGTGGATAGAGAGAGAGATAACGATGTCATTTGATGTCATTTTCTAAATTTATGCGCGATTGGTCAGTTTTCGCTGTGACTTCGTGGCGCTCAGTACGTTAAAGAGTCGTAAAATGATTGCATCTGATACAAATCCGATATTTTGTTAAGTTATTGTTTAATTTATATATGTTTCGAAAATTTATGAGTTTTATTTTTAATAAATAAAAGAAACTAGATTTATAGCATATTTTGTAGGTAAGAAATGCCAAAAACTAACAAAACCATTTCAGATCTATTTTGCACAATTTTATTGGTCGATTTGTCGTGAAAATATCGAAAATTATAGAAAATATGAAAAGGGAAAAATACAATATGAAATACAAAACAAAAAGATTTTTTAAGTTGTGCAACGAATTGCAACCAATGTTGTCCTAGTTATTCAGATTAAAATTTTAAGTAAAAAGTATTTTGTTAGATGGTTCGATAAAGAAAATATACCTGATACATAAATTTTAATACTATTTATCGATTCAGGGCTATAAAATCTATAATAATCATGTAAAATAATGAAAAGGAGAACACTTTTTTATTTTTTTTTCAGACCAGTGTTATTAGGTGAATACTATCCTTTCATTAATGCCTACATTTGTCATCTTGTGTTTATGGACATTATAATAAGTAGGTAACTCACCTAATAAATGTGCAGGGATAAGATTGTTGCTGCTTTTCAAATCATCTTTATATATTTTTCTTAACTTTGCTCTAACGTATTTATGTAATAAATCATAAACAGGCTTTATTTCATGCCATATTCTGTCTACCGTTTCCACGAAATTATTATCTTCGAACGCATAGCGCCACATGTCACCAGCATCAGTAAAATTCTCTGAACGAGCCACTTTGTTCATTCGTGTAACGTAATCTTTGAATATAGGACGAACTTTCTTCCCTGTTGTATCGCTATAGGCTTTCCAGTAATATGCAAGTTCTTTTGTATCGTTACTTGCCTTGAATACTGCAATTATATCTGAAATAATAAAATCACTTCTGTATAAATTTAAGAATATTGTTGATGTTTTAAGAAGTACGAAATGAAATCTAAACTAATTTTGAAATAAAGAAAATACTAACTGACCACTCATTGTTCGTACCGATTCTTCGGCATTGCAGTTAGTTGCGTTGTATGCACATACTGTCACTCTACTCCAAATTCTTTGCATTGTGTCTATTTCCTCTCTTTGCTGCGAAGAAGACATTTGAGTTCATTTAAAGATTTTCACTTTCCGTCACGTCTTATCAACAATACATAGCATTCCCGCCTGCATAAATACCGCTCTGTTTGGGCGATACTCTACACAGGGGGAGCAAGATCAGATTACTGGGAATTGTAGGGTTCCATAGTCAAAATTTTAAAGTCACTAGCACCAGTATTATGCCTTTACATAGTTTCACTAATTTAATTTCACAGAAGTTTCACTTTACCTTACTCTGTGGCATCTGAACATTGGTGCCTCGCTCCTTGATTATACGAATTTTTCTTTTCCATCTTGGGTCATTTATAAGTTCAATGTCATTTAAATACTTCTTCTTGAGTATATCCCAGTATTGCTTTTTTATTTCATCTTCCTCAGCTGCTATTCTCACCTGAAATTTGATAATCAACATGTATTTTTACATTCATTTTATCGTTTCAGTGAATTATGTTCTACGTATATTACGTACCATTTTATTCTTCTTCATTTCATTATTTATATCAGTAACATAAGCCCACAATGCTTCTTGTGATGTTTTACAAACTTCCAAACTCAGTCTTTCCATTTCATCCATAAATATTTCTAATGTTGCATTTTCTTTGTCTATATCTTCCATCTGTAACTTAAACATCTCAACGGCATCTGTAGGCTTTTCTATTATTGTATTAGGGTCTAAAACTGTCTTCATGGCGTCATCTAAGAACTTTTTATCTCTTACTTCTTCGATGTCAGTTTCTACTTCATGGCCGCTTTCATCTGACTGGTACAATGTCCTATTTTCTTTTATGAGATTTTTTTCATCGGCTGACATTTCTGATGTTGGATTTGTCGGGAATTGAACAGCTTTTGTGACGGAAAAATACACTGCTACAATATTGATCAGCTTCTGCAAGATAATTGGAACAGTAAATATTTTCAAAACTTGTTAGCAAGATTGTTGATGTATATGTATTCAGGATGCGAGCTACTATTAATACAGGATATTTTGCATGAGATGTATCATAACATCACTTGTAGATTACGTTTTTTTATTATAGGTAACGTAACTGACGCCTCGCAATAAATCGTAGTTTAAGAATAAGGTCACTTGTCTTCAGCGTAACAGATAAACTACTATTATCATTTTTACTCTATACGATGACTTCATAACTATCTAGGTATTATAACAGTAGTTTGGTAAACTTTTACTTTATTGAATACATACCAAGTTTAATTATAATCGTAGTTAGCATTGTAGTTCATGTTTTACAGATAATTAAAATAGGTAGTAACCTAAAACCAAATAATCAATAACGGCTATTTGAAAACGGTGTACCTATTGATTATGAATTATAATAAATAGCTAGAGTTATCGTAAATATGAATTTGGATTGGTCTGTGACAGTGTTAGATTGTTGTGAAATTACTATTTTTACATAAAGACCAAAAAAGTTCATATAAGTAAAGGTTCCTCAAAACCATCATAGAAGAAAGAATTATTTTGTTTATTTTATAGAAATATATTTTATAGAGAGAAAAAGGAGAAGAAGGCTAAGAAGTAACTTCACTGAAGAAATTAACGAAAAGATTAATGTTGTATGTAACCTATCAGGTATTTGTATTATAATATAAAACAAAAAATTACAAATATAACGCGATATAATTTTTTTTAAAGTGCAAGAAAATTGCTGTTTTGGTGCCCTCTCAAGTTAGTACAAGTTATTTCGTCCGAAAATTTTATGTGAATTCTAGACAGCAACAAATCACAAATTACATCTAGAATCTAGAAGTTTCGTTAAATTCGATTTTTTTAACGTACTGCCACGATTTTTATGATCTAACCTTGATTTAAATCCCCACTAACAATGACAACAATCATACTAGAACTCATAAGATTTATAAAAGTGTATTATGTATAACTAGGTATTCATAACACAGTAGAGTACGGAAAGGACATGTTTATACAGGGTGGAATTTTGTAACCTCACCTGGAGAGAAAGTATTCTAAATACTGGAGATAGCAAATTTACTCAAAGGAAACATTTTATTTTTAAAAAGAAGCAAAACTACATTCAAAGATTTTTGAAAACACGCTTGTCACACCCCACCCAAGAATCGAACCGGGTAAAATCCGAAAAAATTACATCCTATACTTTTATGGCATTAATCGATAGGGTCAATCATAAGGGTCAAATCTCTCTAACAAACATGGTAAGTTAAATAAATGGAAAACCATAAAATCTAAACTTATTTAAATTAAATAATAAAAAAAAACTTGTTGCTCGAATGAAAGGCAACGCATTGTAATGGGAATCGACTTTGAGGCGACTCCACATAGAGGGAACAATTCGAAATGAGCTCCATTTTGTTGGATACACGAATTTATTCTTTTAAGAAATTCATGACTCTACATTACAAACACGTGTAAAGATAATTGAAATTTTCTTATCTAAATAGTTCTTCGTCTTTTTAATTAATAAATTATATCAAAGATAATTGTTAATGACTAACAGTAATCCGATGAACCCTTGAGTAAAAGTGCTTTAGTGCTTGAGTAAAAGTGTAAATGTTTAGATTTCATCGTTTTCCATTCATTTACCTTACCATCTTTGTAAGAAAGATTTGATCCTTTTGATCGACCCTATCGATTAATGCCATAAAAGTACAGGATGCTATTTTTACGGATTTTAGCCGGCTCGATTCCTGGGTATTAAAAAAATCTTTGAATAAAGTTTTGGTTCTTTTTTAATATGAAGGAAAGTTTCCTTTGGATAAAATTTGCTGTCTTCAGTATTAAGAATTATTTCCCTGCTGCGATGAGGCTACAAAATTCCACCCTTTGTGTCGAAACCAGTTTTTATTTAGCTGCGTCATTTATTTAATTTTGTTTGTTAAATTATATCTTTAGATATTCTACTCTTAAGTAACACAGAAAGGAACTACAGCTTGGGAAATTTTGCTATGCTCAATAGTAAAAGGCAAATGCTCTATTACCTTCACTGTTGTAAATTCAAGAATTGTTATCGCAGAGTTATCGAAAGAGGCAGTTGGTTATTTTCTACGTACATGCTTACCTACCGACTTGTTCACTTAAGGTATGCAATTTACAAACAGCTATGCTCCTTAGTAAAATATGGCGTTAATTAATGAAGTTTTATAGCGACAGAGTTCTAGTTGGTTCGGAATCAATTAGATGATTAACGATTTCCAAAATCTATATCAAACATTCTTTTATTTTAATTTGAAAATGTATAGTCAGTAGGTAAAGTTTTAAATCCGCTTTTTGTTTTTGAGCCAATCTTATATTATCGAAACATTTAATGATATAACACACTACGATCATGTATGTATAATACTGTTAGACATAAAATCAATTATTCGATTGACTGATGTCACTCATATTAAATGTCTAAATACAATCAAGAAATTTAATAGGTACGACAAGGATACTCTTTTAAATATAATTACCTAGACTATAAAACTGAATAGGAATTGATTGTTATTGTTAGTGCTACAAGTGAATTAATATTTAAAAAAATGATTTATGGTAGGTAGTCTTTTTTAAAAGCGCAAGATGATTGTAATGAGATGATAAGAGCCGTCAAGTTAATAGTAAATTAACCACTCAATATATAGGGTGTAACAGAAAGGTGTGACAATACTTCAAGGTTGGCTTTTACCCATCAAACTGAACAACTTTTGTTCTACAACTTTGTTGAAATCGCAAAAATTTTTTTGGACTTTTCATACAAACTTGGTCCGCCAGCTGATCGATTTGTATGAAAAATCCAAAAATTTTTTTGCGATTTCAACAAAGTTGTAGAACAAAAGTTGTTCAGTTTGATGGGTAAAAGCCAACCTTGAAGTATTGTCACACCTTTCTGTTACACCCTGTATATACTATATAATATAATATAATAACCACCTACATAAAACTGCATCTTGTAAAAACAATCCATGTATACATACAAAATAGGTTATCACTTAAAACCAACTATAGCACAACCACTACATTTTAACTGGTCTTCCATTGAAATGCAAGTGTTCCACCAATAGCTGGTCCTGCGCAACAAGCTAGACTACTTCACAGGCGATGCATTGTTTGCAATACTTGGAAGTACTTCCAACTGTTTGATTGTTTTGTGATCGGATTTTTCAAAATGGAACAATCACACGACCGTTTTGTTTTGAAAACGTGTGGCGGTCGATGCGCGGTGGTGGGAGGACTCGCGTGCGCCCGCGCAGCCCGCCTCGCTGTGCCGTATTGATGGCGCTCAGGCATGGATCCAGGGGTCAGGTTTATTTATATATTAATTGAGTCGGAATCAAATATTCGGCGGGTCTTTATTGGCACATGTACATGATGCTATGAATGCTATAGAATCGTCTGCAATAAACTTAAGGATTGAACGATTTTTTGTAACTTTCATAGATCTTGTGGATGCACATGCATGATAATTTGAAAAGATCAAATAATATAAGTACTTACTTCAAGTATTTTAACAACCTATAAATATTATCAACACGAAAATGCCTATAAATAAGAGTTCTTATCTTTATATTGCACGTACAATGTGCAGTCTGATAAGGTGCATTGAACTCATGCTTTATCTGAACTTGAATTCATAATAATAAATACAAGTAGGTACTATACATATTTTTGTACTAATAAAACAGGGTTTAATATTTTTTGTAGTAGGTATAACGGACAGAGCCTAAGAGAGACTTTTTACTTCTTAAAAAAGATTCAATTCAATACTGACCAAACTATGAATAACTTGTAATTTATTGACTTTCATGTTTTTAGAAAATACACGATGTTTTTGATACTCCGGAAACAGTTGCTACTTTTTTAAATTAGGTATAGGAACTTTATATTAATTCGCCTAAAAATTTTAAAATGACACATCTACCTCGAATATATACATATTTTTTCCTTAAAAGGTATTTCAACCCACTCCTGAATGCGTCTCTGGTCAGTAACAATAACAGGGACGTTCTCGTGCGACCGGACGCCGCCGGATTCTCCTAGCTCCATTATCCTCACTCGTTGTCCAATTAGTCAACTGATTCATATGTTACCTATATTTATGACAAATTCAATTAAATCTCAAAATTGACTTTTGATACCGAAGTGGTAGCTAATTTTTACAGCAGGTGCGATATGTCTGCATGATTCAATGTACATAATTAGATTCAAAATGTGCCTTATCATCTCTTTAAGTCAAATATGTATGTGTTTAATATAATATCGGCGTTTACATTTTTTAAATCGAAATTCCTTGAAAATGAATGGAATACTCCTCTCTTAAGAAAGAAAGCCGCTAAGTATGGAGTTTCCGTATACTTTGCGGCCTTCTTTCTTTTGAGGGCAGAATAAACGCTTGTTGTAATTGTGTTGTAGTATAACTATAATATTTAAAAAAAACAATTGATCGTCTCAACGTGGGCTATCTTCTGTTGTGTCACAGTCTTCTACATACTCGTATGGTCAAAAGAAATAATAATTATAAAATACAGATACTCTAGTATTTTGTTCAACTACCAATATTTCCTACCTTTCCATTCTTTCTCGAATCTAGTTGGTTTTATCGAAAAATAAATATGCTAATTAGGTTGAAAAGTGTATTAATATATAATTCATCTACGCTCAAATTAACATTCAGTTTATAATTTATCTAAGTTCTAATCTTTCTTCATGAAAGATGCTAATATCTGTGCCCCGGCGTGATCAATCTCCATGTAGCCGTAGGGTTCCATCTCTTTCTTCATCCTTTCGAACCACTTCGTCAGGTTTTCGTGGGCGCTGTAATCCAAACCGAATGCCTGGGAAGCATAAATGATGACTCATTAATAAATAACTTCTTACTACAAACGCCTGGAAAGTTAGTAATGATGAGGAAGTAAGTGTTTTTTTTTTAATATTAAAAAGCACATTTTGTCGGTTATCCGTAATCCCTTTCAGATAATACCTGAACTACAATTTTTAAAAACGGACTTGATGAAAGAGACTACGAAAACCATCGACCACTTCGGTAGGTTTTCAGCAATCTCTTTGAAAAAGTTACATAAAAATGTATCATGGTAGTAGTGATATGGAACATTATACTAACTCGCACAATCGACCCAATGCCTGATTCAACTTACAAAAATGCTATAGTGCTATAGAAACAAAAATACCATAGAAACGTCATAGATCAATGTTAGCATTAATGTCAACACAGCATTGATGTGTTCCGGCATGAAGATAAGATAGCCAGTTCCACATTGCGTTGGGAAATCTTGGTAAGCCCACTTCCACATTCGGCATCATCATCGCTTATCACCAGGTGAGATGATGCCAAGGGCCTACCAACTGAGGGTAAAAAAAAGTGATAAGTCCACTTACATCAATGTTTGTAATAGTCGTAAGTATGGATATATCAGCTATGGTGAGGTTGTCTCCAGCAACGAAGGCTTTTCCGTCAAGCATGGTGTTCAGCCAGCCAAGTGCCTCGTTGAACTTTTCAGCTTTCTCATCGTCATACTCTTCTCCGTGAAATAGTATAGGTGCCTGCAAAATAACAATTACTGTTTAATGTCTTTGATTTAGGTATTGAGTGAGTGGCGAACACAGATGTGGGCCATCTACAGGGAACAATTCTGTTACTGGATTTGTATCACAAAGAACATATGTTCTTTGTGATACAAATCCGTTGAATAAGTAATTTTGATTTTGTGTATACGTTGAATAAGTAATTTTGATAAAGATTATAAAATAAAAATATAGTAATAAGATCTATGGTGCAAGTCAAAGTAGAAAGCCTTCCTCTAATAGTTTTTTTTTGTCTTCTTCTTCTGTCTAAGATATTTTAATTTAGAAATACTTCATTAATAATAATTTTAATACAGGCAATGTATAATACAATACAGTAAAGTAGGTACATACGTAAAGATTCAAATATCTCTGAAACAAGGTGCCGAGGTCGAAGTTAAGTCTCTGGTCCACGATGGCTCGTTGTCGAGGGTTTTTAGGGTAGAGAGTGTCTCCTTTCCCGTAAGCATTCACGAAGTAAGCTATGATAGCACGACTGAAAGAAAAAACATGATAAAGGAATATGACAAATTTTATTTAAAATAAATAAATAAAAAAAGAACCAAAGAATGGCTAACGAAATTGATACGTATAATTCAAAAAATTACATAATTTAGAAAAATTAAATTTGTCCAAAAACAAAACTTTATTTTTACTTTATCAACGGAGGTTAAGTAATGATGGATGAGCCACCATAATATACATAATATAAATTACAATGCTACAGTGATAATGTGCAGTCTGTATAATTACGGGAAATAACTCATCATTACTTTAAAACTCATGGGTTAATTATGTAATTGATCATTTATATACATTTGTGTATTGTAGTCATAAGAGTGGTGCAGATTACGGCTAGTCATGCTATTTTCAGTTCTTGATTAGGCAAATCTGTAAACTATTAGCGGTATCATTCCACAGCCTATTTCCTGCCTTTACTATTGTTCAAATAATTGAATGTTTACCTCTCCCATAATATGAAACCATTATCGTCCATCGTAGGTATCGTGTGTTGTGGATTCATCTGAAAATAAGAAAACATAGTTTTGACATAGTACATAAATAATATTGTATATTATAAGGTATCTGTGAGGACCAGATCGCTCACAGAATCGCTAAACTGAAGTGGGCGGGGCACATAGCTCGTAGAACAGATGGCCGTTGGGGTATTTAAGTTCTCAGGTGGTAACCACGCACCGGATGACGTAACGACCCACTCGGTGGACCAATGACTTGGTGAAGGTTGCGGGGAGCCACTGGATGTCGGTGATGAAATCCTTGAGGGAGGCCTTTGTCCAGCAGTGGACTTCTTTTGCCTATGATGATGATGAAGAACCAGATCAATTTGATTCACATTATCCTAGTTGTTATTAAATAAACAAATAAATAACCGGGATAAATCACACATGGTCATCTGGCCCCAAACTGGGATACTCTGTATTATGGGAACCAGACACTGATATACATACACATATACGTTTAAATATATACATATATGATTTCAAATTTATTTGTTTCTTAAAATTACAAATAAACGAATTAATAACTTAATTACAAACACATTGACTGACTCTGTGGCTAAGTGGGTAGCGATCCTGACCTCTGATCCGAGAGTCGTGGGTTCGATCCCCACACAGGGCAAACTTTTCTGTGATGAGCAGAATTGTTTCCTCTGAGTCTGGGTGTATTATATCTACATATGTATGTATTTAAAAGTATATGTGTATGTAATGTATATCAGTCTCTGGTTCCCAAGATACAGGGAATCCTAGTATGGGGCCAGATGACCGTGTGTGATTTGTCCCAGATTTTATTATTATATAAAAAAATACATAAATAAATAAATTACATTAATTTTCATTTATAATACACCCAGACGCAGAGCAAACAACTGCTCATCACAGAAATGTTTGCCCTGTGTGGGGATCGAACCCATGACTCTCGGATCAGTAACAATCCAATGTAGTAGCGAAAGTTTTTAACAGGGTTCGGAAACCGGTTTTCTGAAAAAAACGATTTCGGTCATTGACGCCTATATCGAAATAATTGCGGTTAAGGTTTCGTTCAGGTTTCGGTTACCTGTATATTTAACCGGTTTAACCAGAACCGATATTTTTTTTCGAACGGAATCAACCGGTTAATTACAAGAATATCCGACGTTGTAGGCATGTTTGCCGCATGCGATCAATTGAGAGCGTGCAAGAAAATGAGCAGAAGACTCGGGCAGTAGCACCCGCGCGACGCGCCTGTACTTGACTAAGTTTGGCTTTAACCGGTTAATTTCGTTTTTATTTCGGTTAGAAAACCGCTCCTTGATTAACTGATATTTTATTCAAATTTACCGATTAAGCTGGAAACCGGGTTTAACCTGAACGGAATCGTTAACCTAAATTCGAACGAAATTGACCGGTATTTGTAAACCGTTTCCGAACCTTGGTTTTTAGGTATAGAATAGTATAGTTCCTAGGTATAGATGGCGCGGTGGTTGTTTGGTTTTACACTCGTAGGATAGGTGATTTACATACACGGATGATATTTAGAAAGTAAAGACCAGTGTTAGCTTGATTCCTGCTATCTTCACAGTACGTGGAAGCGAGTGTCGGTGGTTCGACGGCGGCTCGGGCGTCTTAACCAAAGGTCTCGGTTTCGATTTATAAACAAATAAATAAATAAATAAAATGAGTTTTTGAAACTTGCCTAAATTTTCATTCTGAACGCTAACTCATTCGTAGTTTTCTGCTACATATAAATCAATTTCAAAGTTTCTTAATTTTATTGAAATTATAGGTACTAAATATTGAAATTATAGATATTTATCATATGGAACTAACTTAGTGAATATGACTCGTTTTAGCTTAAAATACAGTTTTTTTTGTTTATAAAAAGTTTGAGTTAACACAACCCATATCGTCCCCACTACAGGGACACGGGTCTCTTCTTGACCTTCTTCTTGGTGAAGGTTTCTTTCAAGGAAAGTCTTATTTCACGGGGTTAGTCATCATCATCCATCATCAATCATTGGTGTAGCATGAAACTATGAGTTACCTTCAGGTATTCGGGTGTCATGTGAGCTCCTTCCAAGATGTTTGTGAGGACCAGATCCAGCTCTATTCCTACTACCCTCGCTGCCATCATCACAACTCGGCATGGTGGTGAAGGAGGAAGGTAGTATAACTTAATCGGTTGGATTGGCATCCTGTTGCCTTTAGAGCGGGCGGCAGCGGCGCTGGAAAAAAACAGTAATTTTATCGTTATGGTGTTATTTGACATATTTTTATGTGACTGCTCACCCTCAATTGGTTTAATACAATATGATATATTACGAAAGCATAAGCAAGTGCCCTTACTCTATCATGGAAAAACTGAACTAAATATTTTATTGCTTTCGGAGTAGTGTTAAGTTAGTTATAGGTTACATTGTAGAAGTGTTTAGTTTAAGTAATAAGTACTGTAGGTAGTTTGAGTTAATCAGAAAAAATATGATGTCAAAGATATTTATAAGACAACAAAGTCGTCTTAGCCAATTAAATCATGTTGCGTTTGCTTTAACGGTACAGAAAAATTTAAGCGGATATCTACACCTCTGACTAATAGATGTGTATGAAGGTTGAGAACCTCCGTTGATTTATACTTAAGCTCACTTGCTCGTGAATGTGCATGATCTTAAACCCCTGGTGCAACAGCCGCGTTTATCTTTATGCCACATGATAACAGAGTTAGAACTGTTTTGAACTTAAACTTTTATAAGAGTCATCTTCTGCTCTTAATAACAAGATGATAACAATAATGTTTTTGTAAGTGCAGTTGAGAATTAAAATATTTCATTACAAGTAGGTAAATATAGGTACTGGGATTGGCTACTAGCCCCACAACCTCTACCAATCCGGATTTGGGAAGAGACCCGTGCCACACTTTTACGATCATTCTTTTGTCTACTTAATACGAGATTCCTATAACCTCGTATATCCGCCGTTTTGGGAAGTGATTGCAGAATGAAAATAAACGACAGGCCCGGAAAAACTCCCACCAACACATTTAAAATTTTTGACACAGTTAATAAAAACAACTAAATAGGTAAGTATAAACACACATACATGTTTTGTTATTATCATATTAAATATATCAGTTCTGTTAGTAGACCGTCCACCGTAACAATAAAATATTTTAAACTCACCCAAATATATTACATACGAGAAAAATAATAGGCACAAAGGAAAATATCAAAGTTTTCATGGCTGCTTGTAGTATGTACTCCTAAATATCCTGTTATTTATAAATTTAAGAGTTTTAAAGTAATAACTTAATGAATAGGCAACCCGTTAAGTTTACAGCATAAAAGTCCTAGTTTTTTTTATGTAATGTATTCATAAACTCACTTTGTAGATTTTATTTTTTCTACAACAGTTTTGTCCATACATTGCCCCAGTTTGAATTACGATTCTAATATTGATTTTCTTGACACAAACACTATAAATCCTAAATACTACTAAACAATAATAAACGTATTTGCTTTTCAGAATTTCTAAATCCTGTTGAAGATTCGCAATAAGCTACATGGACGATACTGTCCACAAATAAAGAGACACGTCAAATTTATACAGTATTTCATGTAATTTCCACTGTTATGCCCATGGAAGCCATGGAAACGATGGGCGGTACTTTATTCAGCTTAGTCACTGTGACAAGGACGTAAGTAGCCTCCGTGATGGCAATTTATACTCTGAAAACGACCCTCAGAGAGTGCAATTTGAAATACAGCACTGAATCTAGAGTTTCAGTGCTTCATGCATAAGGCCTAATTAGCAATCAGTACTGACAATTGTTTCTAAGATTATTTGGATTTAATATGACAAAGATTTATTATAATACCTAGGATACCGGCACTTAAGTATTTTTTAATTTTATAAGGCTGACAGTTCACCTAATGGAAAATTGTCATTGCTACCTACAATTCATTAGACGCATTTGAACAACGGTCGCATTACTGATGATAAGTAGAGTCTTTAAAAATGGTTCAATCCCTCCTTTAAACTCTCACGTACTTGTAGTACTCGAGAACTATTGGAAATATAACACCAACTAAGCTATACTTAAGCACAGGAACGGTCAAGGTAAATGCAACTTACAGTCAAACCCAGCCAGGTTATCACCGTGTCCGTAGTCAGTTAACCTGCGTGATCGACGCGACCATGCAAGCCACAGTGAGCCGCAACCGCTTCAATTTACTTTACTTACTAAGAAACGTCAGTAAGCAAGTGTTAGGGTTCCGATATTAGGTATTATGAAAAAACAGCTAATTACAACACATTTCAAATCATCGATATGTTTCAGATCTATTTCCATAATAGGTAAATATATCTGTCTTTTGTGTAGTGGGTTAGTATTTTACATAGGTAGATGTACACTTGTGATATGTAACGAATGGTATGTCAATTGTAAGGTAATTTTCCTATGCACGCAGTTACAGCACGATCGCCGTACCCTGGTATAATTACTTTAGTGTTTAGCCCTGCCGTCTGAAGTAGTAATGTTGGCTATTATGATAACTTAGTATTTACACAAAACGGCAACCATGATTTGACCGTGTCGCATCACCCGTAATTATCCACTATAAGCATGGTTCCGGTGACGCTGTGACCGCGATTGCAGTAATGTTGGCTAATATGAGTATATTTGACCGTCTTAATATGATACAGTCTACATGAATTGTCTACTACTACTACTACTATAGTTCATTCCAATCAAAAAAAATCAAAAGGTAAACAAACGTAGTATGCAGATGACATTGACATGTGTCAGTTCCATAGTAAGTTTGTTTACGTTTTGCTTTTTTTTGATTGGAATGAACCAAACATGTCAATTGTCAATTGCCAGCGAGTGAACATAAAAGTGCCTGATAAAGTCCCGCACGAGTAACGTACGGTCACAGCACGCTTAACTTGACGAGAACAGCTCTTATAATGGCTCATACTACTTTAGATGTAACCGTGCGCATGTGAAAAGCCCCTAAAGATATTTTCTACAGCGCGCATTTACATATCGACCACTGTGTTTACGTCGTCATGTGACATATAATTTTGTTCAAGGTTTTGATAATAAGCTATGGTCGTTCAAATCGACAATTATACAGTTTATTTCAGTTATGTAAATGCTCATGCAAAATTCACAATTTGAAAATAGAGATGTAATCAAATTATAAGTAATGTCATTATCTTTGTAATTCAATAGTCATTAGGTATATTTTTGGTCTATTCCTGTCTGCCTAACTTGTCGCAGTTCTATTACACTTTTTATATTTTTATCACTGCCTTGAGCGTTACGAAATTATTTTTGTTCCTGATTTCCTCTTAAACTGTACACTATGTTGTTTTTCAGCCTCTACTTACTGTAGCAATACGCCGAACCACAGTAACGACAGTTAATTAATATACGTAGAGTTTCAGAATAAGATAGTGTCAAAATCTTCAGAAAAAAATAATTGCCTATGTGTTAATCCAACAAGTACTTGATCTAGTTATTGTACCTATCGAATTTCATCCTAATCTGTTCATCAGTTTCGTCGTGAAAGCTTTTAGCGAAAGACCGCCCAGTTATTTTTTTGTTTTATTATTGTGCGTTAAATATTGCAACAAAAAGTCATTTGATTTGATTTCAAAGTGAAACAAACAAAAAACAAACATCCATACTTTAAAATTTATAGTATTAGTAAGATAAACATAACAAACTTCAAATATTATTTTCACATTCGTCTTGACTTTCAGTTACAAACTTATATCTCAACAGCAAAACATTGACACATAGATACATCCATTAAATGGTGTTGACTCATTTCGTGAACAAAATGCACTTGTTTTCATTTCAAACACCAAATATTACTGCAGCAAAAAAAACCATATACACGAACGATTCACAAATAGGATTTTTGCTATAACTTATGGTCCAATGCTTCCACTGTAGACGCACTGCTCGCGTTGTCAACATCCTTCTTCTGTTCGTCCTTCACAGCAAAAACTTCCTGAGTCTGCATTCCGCCATCAGGTTTCAGTGAACTTATCCTTTCTTTGTTATCATCAGTCTTCGTCTCTTCCTGAGTAATCTTCATTTTCTTGCTTTTTGAGTTTCCCATGATTCATGTGGCGAAGAGTCCAGACACCGCGAGGTATATTATATGACTGATTGTTTTCAGTACTGGCCCAGTGTGTTTCAGATAACAACCCAAATAAGCTTGATAAAGGACGATAACTATAATGAAATGACCGAGGTAAAAGTGAGTCTGGTACTGAAAATGGAAGTGGTTGACAAAGCGTTATAAATGAAGTCACAGTCACCTCAAAAGATAATGTGACAATGACACATACTTGTTGTGAGAATAAAGGTGTATAAATAGATGTAGTATACATAAGTAAGTATAGGTACCTAGAATATATGCAGTCACTGACTCAGAAGTAAAGGAGTAGAGCAAATACGCGACGCAAATAGGTTTTTATGATCCTGAGTTTTTTGGTATGAATAAAACTTGAATAAAATAACAGTTTAAAATCAAAGATAAAATGAAAAACTATGGCTACAAATAAATTAAATTGTAGATATTTCCCGAAATGCCATCACTCTATGCATCAAGCTGCTGCCATATCAAAACACTTGTGCATACAAATTTCAATCCATTTATTTAAGATAAGACACTACCGGCTAGGTTATCGTCATGCCATTATCGTCATGACTTAATAGTATGAAGAATTGCAAAAACTGAACTACAAAAAATAACGTTTATAGTTAAACGACCTTTTTAAAATACAGTCTTATGTAAACAAAGGTATACGATAGAGATGTTTTTTGCATAGCTTTGCATACGATGAGTAACCAGCTACTAATACAAGGCATTTTGTGAATAGAAGTCAATTAAAGCAACGCATAGCATTGTACTTTCTGAATAACTTTCATAATTTGTTTTAAATATCCGTTCTTACGGATTAATTAGGGTTTTTGAAGCAGCTTGCATGCTTTAACTACGCCATTATTAATTTGTACCTAATGATGGATCCTTAATATATATTTTAATTTAAATTACCATAGGCCGACCTCACATCAGAAAATAACTCGGACGAGTAAACACTCATAAGCATAACATAATAAGCAAGGTAAGACAAAACTATGTATTATTTTAATTCATTATAATAATAGTAAGTAAATGATAACAAACAATATAAACTAGACTAAATTTTCTTTATTCTGTAGTTAATGTTATCCCGGAAGTGTTCATATTGACTTACAGATTTATTAAAAGAAATACCGCTTCTAAAATGTTGCCTATTTCGACTTCATGATCAACGTTTCAGATGGCGCCAAAGGCTGTACTTTACATCGTGCTGGTGAGCTTAGCTCTAGCTCACGGAGGGAGGATTGATAATGAGCTTACTATCAATCGGGACCAAACAGATGCGGAGGGCAGAATTATTGAAGTTCCGTGAGTAAAACAAAGAAAACTTACGCCACTGCCTAGACACTGGCGATAAAAAATCGGCGCTGCCTTATTCTGCGCCGCCTGCATGTTAGACCTAGGCATATTATGGTAAATCAATATATTTTTGAAATCAATAAATTTTTCTGTTTCAGAATAATCGGTGGATTAATCTTATTACTGTGCAAACCGCTAAAGATCATTTGGTACTTGATATCTACTGCATGGTCACTTTTTGGTTACAAATTGGTAAGTACATATATTACAAGTTAGTTGAGCATTCGAGCTAGGAATTATTAAGAGTCTCTTCTCTCTTAGTGACCGACTCGGTGGCTCAGTAGTGGCTCCTGACGATTGATCTGAGGGCCGTAGGCTCGATTCCCACTCAGCCAGGGCAAACATTTCTGTGATGAGTAAGTCTCTGGTTCCTATAATACAGGTATTCCTAGTTTGGACCAGATAACCGCGTGTGATTTGTCCCGTATATTTTTTTATTTCAGTATGGGGATAAAATAAACCCATAAACATTGGTCATATAAAATTTTCCTTTTCTTACAGGCAGCCATATCCCTAGCTATGAACGCTGGCATCTGGATTCTACGGAATAGTGTTTCGGTCATTCTGGGCGCTGTTGCCGTATTAGGCTTCTGCAAGATCACCGGAAAGTGTTCTCTGGAATATGCAACACACCGGCTGGCGGAATTTGGTGACGACTTTCTCTATGCGGCCAGAAATTTAGACAGTGGGATCAGCAAGTTCGGAGAAGGAAGTTATTAAACGATTTATTATTTGTAATTGTAAATTTAACTTATTATAGCTTACGAATTTTTCTTAACTATAGGAATAAAATTATAGTTTACTATTTACAAGCAATTGTTTTATATTTCCTCACCTTGATTTCAAATAAAGGGCGTTTAATGGGCGGTTGATTTATTGGGTCATTAAAAAGTCTTGTGACGATAAAGTCAATTTTTAACACAAGTTACTTTATTTTCAAAATAATTTCAATATATTGTGTAATCGTCATTCATATCTATAATTTGTGCCCAACGATCGGGCAAATGTTGAAAGCCCTCCGACCAAAACTTCTGTACAAAAATATACAGGTTGAATACAAAGTGTCGCGGGACTTTTTTACCAACCCGATATTTAGGATAAACGTGAAAACACAGAATAAATCCCTAAATATAGAAACTTGAGAAGATCGCGGTTAAAAGTTTGTATACAAAATTAAAAATTAAAGTTCTTTTGTAAATTAACAACTTTTTCAAATTTTTTGTAAAATGAAGTAATAAAGTCATAAATAGGAGTACGTACGGATAAATCCTTAAGAGGTTTTTTTGCACCAGCGTTGCTTAAATTCTCATCATAAGACTTCTTTGTAATATTCATAAATAAATATCGGTCGTACCACAAGTCCTGACCCTGCAGACCCACCGTACCCCTGGGACACCTTTTTTTTAAATTGGCATGACTTCAAAGACCAATGCTTACAGCAAAAGTAAAGGAAAAAGTTCGAAAACTATAAACTTTTAGTTACATAAAAAAATTGTGATGAATTACAAAATGGTTTTTGGACTTTTCTCTTTACTTGTGCTATGTATAAGACATTGCTTCTTACCCAATTTCATGACTCTAAGTCAACGGGAAGTACCCTATAGGTTTTGATTCCCATGCGAGTGTCCGAATTTCTTTTTATGGCATAGCTGGCAAACGAGCAGATGGCTCACCTGACGGTAAACGATTACCGCCGCCCATAGACACCCGATTGCATAGAAGCTTGACCGTTTTTTCACAGCTTCAAGAGATTGCCGGCCTGAGAATTTGATATAGAGTTCAAGACATGTGTGATTATAAATTTATACAGAACCCTCGGTGCGCGTGTCCGACTCGCACTTGGCCGGTTTTTTGTATTGATTGTATTCTGCCCTCGGATGCCAAAACGCGGTAACCTAAAAAATGCGAATTAGAAAAAAACGCGTTAAATTAAATACGTTTTATTTTATGATAAGGCTTAACACGGTTTATCGAAATGTTTCATGCTATTATAAGTTTACGTGAGTTTTTTTTTTAATACTAAGTATATCTTATAGAGGATTAGACGATTAATTTTAAGCATGGTTATCAACAAAATGCGGTAACCGGGGATTGTCATCTGACCGAGGATGTTCGATGTGATAGCTAAAAAGTAGGTACGAGTTTGAGCTTAAATACTCATCTAAGTAATAAGCTTTTATATCTCTGTTATTAAGGATCTGGTGATGATCAGTTCTATACTATCTAGACAAGATCTTCTTCTACCATGTGATTCACCGGTCAGTTAAACCATGCTACCACAAGAGATAGACTGCTGTCTATCTCTTGTGGTAATAATGTAATAAATAGCAACTATACCATTGAAGAGGAGCTTTCTAGGTCTAGTTAGGGAAATAGCTCTTACATCACGTGTTTAAAAATATGGGTTCAGGGGTATTCAGATCTTTTAACATTTTTGGGTAACTTTTTTTATGGCAAAAGTGGCAAACGT
The DNA here is from genome assembly GCA_958295455.1 of Coleophora deauratella. Lineage (NCBI taxonomy): Eukaryota > Metazoa > Arthropoda > Insecta > Lepidoptera > Coleophoridae > Coleophora > Coleophora deauratella. The sequence goes on from OY282393.1 coordinate 6,647,175, forward strand.
GCAGACGGATCACCTGATGGTCAGCGATTACCACCGCCCATAGACACCCGCAACACTAGACTACAACTACCAATTTGGACTTATATGTGAATTTAAGTGAGTATAGTTCTTACTAAGGGTAGTAAACGGATGAAATCAAAATGACTTAATTTTAAAAATGGGGACTAACCTACATCTGTTTCAAAAAATGCATGTATTTAGACTATTAATAGACAACCTTTGGTAATAATTACTTAGATGGTACCATCAGGCGATCCGTCTGCTTGTTTGCCACCTCTACCATAAAATAAACTAGAATTTTAAAATAATAAATAATTATTAAAATAAATAATAATAAATAAGTGTAGATATTATAAAAGATTTTATTTGAAATTATTAATTTACAATATTAGTTAACAATCTTAGTGCCTATTATAATATTCCCCTTTTGTCCTCAGCGTACTTTGCGACAGCACTGACCAGGAACTTCTCGGCGGATTCTAATCTCTCTGGTGTTACCAGCTCACGAAGAGGTGTCAGCGGCACAAAGTCATCATAGCTCTTGTAAAGGGGACTGCATTTGTCCGTGAATTTGCAGAGAGCAAGTGTGGATATGCCGCCGACTAGGATGATGAGTGCATGGGAGACTAGCCAGTCGATGACGTTGACAGCTATAGAGATGGCCGACTGAAATAGAAAAAAATATATAAATAAAAGGGTATATGAATTTCTTAGTAATAGATGTGAGTGGTTACGTAAAAAGGGACCTGAAGGGATTGGAAACGGTTTTTTTTATTATTTTTCATGAATTTTGTTTCTGTGGTCTTTTAGCTTTGTTTTGGTCTAATCAGAATATTTTTAGGTGCCGTAGTTTTTTTTTGGATTTTTTAGTGAGCCGAGGCAGGCAGGTAACTCATTTAGACTCAAAACTTTAAACGCGATTTACTCGAAATCAATTATTTTCCGTTGAGGTCCCTTTTTGCGTTACCAATCACAGATAGATAGAATATTTAGATTTTTTAAGTGTACCTTGGTCAATATGATAGCTGAAAAGTACGAGTTTGAACATGATATTACTTTAGAATGAGCACCTCAGAAACAGTGACAATTCACGTAACTCTAAAAGCGTTCTTCAAGTTTGTAATTTCCCCTGAAATAGCTAATTGTAAAATAAAAAATAATACACTTTTAAATTAATCAGGGGAACTTTCAGAATTAAGATTTGTACAGTGTAATAAAAAAAATGTGAAGGTTTATTTACTTACAGTTTTGTATCCAATCAGAGTGGTGATGATGTCCAGGATTGCTGAAGATATGTCTGGCTTTGCAGCAATTGAATGGATAACATCCTAAAATATGAATGGATAAATTAGGTTAGGTAGGTATTACATAAATAAAGACATTTAATAATTTATTTTTTCGTGATTTTAATTTCCACCAAGGCTTTAAACCTGTTAAGGAACACATAGTCAATTCGTAAAAATGTTTTTAAACTTTACATATGAATGGATCAACTAATCGGCCAGTTTTGTGTGGGGAGTACAGTTTTTTTTTGCAAATTGACTATATGACTGTCTCTTGGAAAGTTGTTCAAAATCATATTGAAACTCCACATTGAACCCTGGTAGACATTTTAAGACCACCTGTTGTACATATTTCACAGATTTTTGTACAGACACTTTCTTCTCGTTGATGTCTTTTGTACAGACACTTTATTGTATGACACGTTATGTCTTTTGCACGTAACTATTAATTCGAGTTTTCTCATTAGAGTACGGTCCACATAATAAATTAATTCGCAATCTTGCGATGTCATTTTAATACACAAGTAATTAAAAAACTGTTTTATTAAAAATAGGCTATATAACCTATGTTGGTATCGCGAGTATTTTTTTGGAGCGAGATTTTGTATGGAGTCAAATAATATCAAATCACTTACGTCGACTATCGGGACATGTCTCTCCTGTCTGACTTGCTGGTGGCTGTGAGACTCTGCCACGACTAGGCCGAATACGACACTAAGAGCTATCAGCTTCAGCAGCATCTAAAATATAACAGAGATAAACAAGTTTAAAAAATATGTATATGATTAACTTTGCATAAATTTGCAATTTATTAATTGGCTTAGCCATGGTATTTAAAAAAATCTATAGCAATTAAGTATACTATGAATAAACTGAGTGGTTTTGCATTTTTTAATACTATAAACGAAAAGTTTGGTTTTGATAAATAACCGAATTTGGTCAAAATACCACATCGAGACGTGATAAAAATAAAATTTAAAAAATGCTTACCTTCGATTATTAAAATTTTTCGATATAACTTTTTTAAAATAAATCTTCGCACTGCTATTCGCACCTTTTGGCCACTGGATCATAAAAGACAATAATTGCGTAAAGCTCATAGTATTTAAGCTAAATTGTTCAAAAACCTCATTTGCAAAAGGGCGTATTATAATTATTTTTTATTAAGGTAGGTAGGTAATTGATCTAATTGGCTATTTTATTATTGGCCGTAAATTGTTCATTGAATCACATTAAGATTAATGACACTATAGATAAGTATATGAACTATCAAGCGATGACTAAGAGCTTTCCCTAACTTAATATTTTTTTTCACAAAAGTTATCTTATTGCGGATGATATTATATGCTAAGAATGACTTATTATGTGTAGTTTTATGAATAGGTAGGGTATATAGTAGTAATTTCAGCAACATTTTCTCATCTGTCAAAAACGCTATTTTGTTTCAAAAAATATTTGAATTACCAAGATTTGAAGTCATAAGTTTTCAGCTCGTTAATGAACTTTAAGAATGAAAACTAAACAAATATATTCAATTGAAATTTAGTAAGAATTATTTAGTGAACTAGTTCATAGTTAATTGTTGATGCAGTGATGAAGCCTATTAAATAGGTCACAGACAGGTAGCAGGTAGCTTTCAAAATAAAAAAAAACAAAATCTCCACTTTACATTTCCTTATAATAATAATACAAAACACACTGATATGAACAACATAACTATACTTAAAAATACTTATAATAATTACTAAGGTTAGGTAATTAAAGTGCAAAATTATAAATATATCAGAAAGTTTTACTTCTTCAAAATTTCATTTTCCAAAATGTTTTGCGTTTCAAGGACAAAATTAGGAAAAGTTGGATCAAGTAGGCACGTTTTTACAAAATCGCTGTAATCCTGAAGCAGCATTGGTGTTGTGGTGGAATCTGTAGAATAAATCGGTCGTTTTACTCTTAAAACCTTGAGCAAAGTTGATACCTGTATCATATGTAGGTACATACATACCTGTATCAACTTTGCTCGATTATCATAGGTCTATGATAATTTTGGTAGTTAGACCTAAAATACTAGACGGTCGAAAGAGTTGGTTTATCGTTTTGATATTAGAAAGATGCTGGATTTAAAAGCCACAAAATGAATAGCTACGCATCGTCTACCTACTGCACTTAGCTTTGAAGGCATAAGAGTGAAAAGAAGATTGTAGAATAATATATTATAAGCTGTTAGGAAATAGGTTATAACTTTTTGGTACCAAATGTAGAAGCGAAATATCAAAGAACATTTCACATAACTAAAAAAAGTTAACTAATGTTCACAAACCATAGCGCACCTTATATAGAAAAAATCTTTATCGTAATGTTTTGTACCGAACACTGTGAATAGCGTAATCTTACCTGCCAGATCCATGCGTTCCAAAGCGCATCTCAGTACTTCATCTAAATTACGGTATCGGCAAGAGATAACTTTATTGCCAGCACTTTGCGCGTGACCATGACTCACAACTGGAAAATGTTCTCCGAGTGTTTGAAAAACTCGAGTGAAATCTCCTTTGACTTGAAACTTTATCTTTCTAACTTCGCTCGCCAATCCTGACTTGCTCACGATAAGTATTAGAACGTCTTCCTTGTAAATTCCCTTTATTTTCATAAACCTTCCAGTCATATTCAAAGATTCGATAATTTTGTCGTCTCCAGTTATTAGTAACTGATCGAAATGTACACGAAGAGTTAAGTTTGTAGCTTTTAAATCGTGCCTGACCCAGGCACTGCTACGCCAGTACATTAGTTTTTCGATAGTAGATGACATTGTGTCTAGAAAATGAATGTTTAAAGGTGAAATCAATAGAATATTTTTATAAACGATAGTTTACTTAATTACGACAAAATATATCTGTTACTTCTACCTTTTCGTATTAAAATTAAACAACTACAAGCGACCCAAATGTAGGAAATTTTCACAAAAAACATCATCCATTTTGCCAATTTCATATATGACGTGACCACAAACCTGAATTATCTATATAATAAAGAATGTTATGATACTTACGATTCATCACAGAAGATTAACTGTTTGAGTAATATTACTAAAATCAAAATAACTCAACTAGGGAAACACACTGGGAAACACACTCATGTACACGTAAGTGATTCCCGCCTTATTACCTAGAACTAAAAAAAACAAAAATTTCTTTTTTTTCTTCTACCTTCTGGCAAGCAGTCTCCTTAATCATACAGCCTTGTCTTTTTTTCTGATAGTTAAACAAAAAAAAATGTTTGCCGCAACTTCCCGCCAAAAAGTTCACGAACTATTTTTAGAATATAAAATAGTAGTAAATCTGTTTTGAGCAAGGAGCAGCTTATATGTATATCTTACCAAAGTTCCTGTGATAGAAACAGGATTCTCTTGTGATTAATTTTAAAATAAAAAGGCATATTTTCTTCTAAAGTTTCAGTATGAACATTTTGCACTGTTGTACGCAAACGATGACGACTTTCCTCCCATTTAAGTTTCCAAGCCTGTTTATATTTAAAGAGGTATGTTTATACCGCCAGCAAGAAGATTTTATTCTACCGAGTTAGATGATAAATCTCATAGATAAGAAAATATGATTTAAAAATTACTCTATTTGTGCATAGTGGCCAGAATCATCATAACAAAAAAGATTTTAACACAAAAAAATAATTTGGTCTGAAATTAGTATGAAGCGTCCAAACGTTTTTGCGATTTGACTATGGGTTCCTCGGAGAAAGTTGATCAGAATCAGGAGTAGAAGCACTGACTAAAATATCGGGAACTATTAAAGTGCACCCTATACAGGCTGTAACAAAATTGGTGTAGGACCGTTAACTGGGGATTCTACTCATCGTACTGAACAACTTTTGTTCTACGTCTTTGCTTAAATCAAAAAAAATATTGAACTTTTTATACAAATTGATCATCTGTTATGCCATTTTTATATGGAGGGTTCAACATTTTTTTTTGCGATTTGACCAAAGTCGTAGAACAAAAGTTGTTCAGCATGATGAGTAGAATCCCTAGTTAACGGGTTCTACACCAATTTCGTTACACCCTGTATAATCTTAAACTTTTTCAGTACACAAATTAAAAATAATATTATTTTGTTATGAAGAAACTATTGAAATATCAATAAATATGAAATCGAAAAAAAAAAGTCAATCAATAAATAATATATCATTTATTTCACACATATACGTAGTAACAAGGTAAGGTATAATTCAAACTTTGTTTAATTTAGTGTATTTCTTTACAGCTTCGTGGACGAACTCTGCTGCTCTGGTGATTCGTTCTGGTGTGGCGAACGATATGAAATCTTCTTCTATTTGTTGGATAGACTGCAAAGAACTCAACTTGGTGCATATATAGGTAAACTTGCAAAGACCAAGGGACGTGAGAACTCCAACAATGATGGCTGGTACGTTGGTAATGAAGAATGATATCGCTGAATGGACGAAAGAGATCCCATGCTGTAAAAAATAAGAACAATTTTTTATTAGTTAATGTATAGTTTGGAGGACATAAAAGTAGTTATTAATGTATGTGACGTAGGTAGGTACGATGTATTCTTGTCTATTGTCTAACTTTACAGAACTTTGCTTTTGTAATTTTATAACAATACTAGCGGACCCATCCAGTTATCCTGCCGATCCAGTTGTAAATCTAGGGACGTCCATCTAGGTGGGTCCATTCAGAGACGCACACAAAAAAAAACATTAAAATTGGCTCAATCGTTGAGGAGAAGTTCATTGACATACACACGAACAGAAGAATTTTATATATTTTTTTATATTTAAATTTTTGGAATCAAATGTTGTTATTGATAGAAGTTACGTACTAGTGTAACCGTAAAATGGCACTAGCATAGAGACAAAATATAGATAATAAGAGTAATAAAAAAAAAGAATTACCCGAGATTCAGGAATGATAGACAATATAATTAGTAATAGATCTCACAAAATACTTACAGATACAATACTGCCGATAAGACCCAACTTCGACGCAACAACAGCAGTAGGCGCCGGCGGCGGTGCAGGCACTGTCAAAGGTCCGTATACTGGCCTTATCTCTTGGTAGGGATACGGTATGCCTATTCCCTGAAAAAAAAACGTGTAATCCAATCGACTGTCTAATTAAATATACCATTGGTTGCCGTCGTCAGAGTTCTGAGTCGTATCTCTTTAATTTTTCATGGAGTTGTAATTACGAGTATATTGCGTAGCATCAGAAACGCAATTGACACAAAATTCTTATAAGTAAGATTGACCAGAATAAGAAGTGCTTTTGAGAATAGCTACTAAGGACTGAGTGTTAGGAAATATGATTATGTATGAAGGGTTACATTTGAAAAATATAAAAATACCACAAGTAGTATCCAAGTAACTGATTGGAACTGAGGTATTCTCGGATACCTATTAAATTAAGTTTTATGACTAGAACAAAATAAGATAAAGTTATACCTTAACAGGTTTAATAGTATTTGTAAAATTGATAAGGCATTTGGCAAACACGTAGTATACACCCTCTTCACTTCAGTTTATATTCGAACCTCTTATAAACATAGCATACTGCTTGGTATGGCTTCTAGTGCAGGCCACTTCTCTCGGTCCCTCTTCAGTGTCGCCCAGCAATCTCCAGTAAGGCTACCTAACTACTATAACTATCTACGTATTGTATTTGGAGATACTAACCTTGTTTAAATGCACCGGTACAGGAACATCAAATTCCACTAAATTATTTTGAAAACCATTGTACTGCGCCAATGATACTCCAAGTAGAGCAACAAAAACAAATACTGTGCTCTTGGACACCATCTGCAAAAAAAAAGTTATGAGCTTTTTCTTTGTAAAAATCATGAAAAGATAAAATAATCCAAGTCATTATCATCATATAATAGAGAACATTTGGGTACTCTATTTACATCATTTCTGTGGTAAAAATAATAAAAACAACACTCACCATTTTAAACTTTTAATATATCTTTGAAAGATTACAATGTACGACAGTTGTCTTTCAAATTGATGTTTTTAATTTTGGCATTGCCTTAAATACCAAAAGCCTAATTGAGTAGACAGGTACATAATCAGCATTAGGCAGATTTTACTAATGATCGGCTTTTGATGATTAATTTTTAAGGTTGTATAAATGAGGTGTTTGATACCACGTTGTGACTTTTAGGATAGTATAAAACAATAACATGGTAAAAAAATCAAGAGCCTTCAAAAATAACTAAAATAAAACACCATCAAAATCACTTGAAATGGACTAACTCGATAACCACCGAACCATTTTTCACAAAAAGAAGCACCACGATGAAACTTGCTTTCAAGTTAAAAACAAACGCATTTATATCGGTTTACCCATATGAGAGCTACAATTGAATGCCATAGCCAGATGCACAAACACATCATAATGTTAAAATTTATAACATTCCCTATCTGGGTTGAGAGTTTTTTTTAACGAAAAGTTATAAACTGTTACTGTAAGTTATGCTATCTGTGTCATGTATATCAATGACTAATTTCTTCGTAATATTTTATAATATAAACAAATCTCAAATTGTCTTTTTTATTGAAAATATAACTGATGCTATTTTTATTATATTCAATAATTTAATTAAAAATTAATGCCTTTTAGGAACTAAATGACGCTCTCGATTGCTGATTTGCTCGATTGCTGGTGAAGGAAAACATCGTGAAGAAACGTGAAGATTAGTAGAATGTGTATGAAGGTTGCAATGCATGCATACGTCCGAGACCGCGCGAGTGATGCTGAATGCAACACTAGGCAACTGCCGTCTATCTCTTATGATTAAGATATGATAGCGTGGTAAAATGTGCCACACGATAAGAATAAGAAGACGCTCTCAATTTTTCTGTGATGTTAGAAAATTAGACAAAGTATTATTAAATTAGGTATTCGTTTATTTCCATAATTAAATATTATCAACTCTAAATATCGAAACAGTATTAGTTTTGTCCATATTTCGCCATAGTATCAAGTACGAATGCAGCGATTTCTGTAATTTGCCCAAAAGCACTCATCTTGTTTATTTTCACGAAGAGTTCTATAGAAGACTCAAAAATGGTCATAATCTTGCAGAAATTAGTACTGGGGCTGCAAATACCGTAATACATGAATGTTCGCGCCACGAAGCCTGGGACGCTGCGTAAAAGGAACCATAGTGCTTCATTCAAAAGTGACAGAAGTTTCTGTGAAGAAAACATCAAAAAAGTTATAGGGTAACTACGTGAATTATGCCGGGTGTAACAAAACAGGCGCAAAATCCTTAAAGTGGGGCTTTTACTCATCATATTGAATTACCTTTGGTTGGGTAAGAAATCGAAAAAAATATGGGCTTCGCAGTTCTCAAACAACTATTGTATCTGTTATACCCTATTTGAAGGTGAGTTTTAATGGTGGATGTGTACATATCCAAGACTTTCTGTTAAATCTGACAAAATGTGACAAATTTTCTTGTAGAAAGCTCCAGTTAAGTATTACCAATTTACTACTCTTTGTAAGACCTAATATTTTACAGATCTATCATCTGAAACAGTAATTAAAAATTAATTGACAGGTATTCTTACCGCTGATAAAAATGAAAACGAGGAACTTATAATCCCGTCAGGCTTTCGAATGGGCTCTATTGCTGTAAATGTAGCATTATTAATTATAGTATTCGTTTGTTCTGACGTTTTTGATTCTGTTAAATTTCCGATAAAAGATCGCTCTGATGTTAACTGAAACACAAGTAAACGATTATCTCACTACCTGTTGCGTCAAAAACCAAATTCAAATTCGGTTAAGTTTTCATAACTATTGATGAATGGATTAACCTCCTTGGTGATCGGATGATTTTTTTCGACGGTGCCTTGTGTGGTAGTTGTATTGACAGCAGTAGTACTAGTAATATTTTCCGAAACTGTGGGCTCGGTCTTATAAGGTGAAATGGCAACCTTCGTAGTCGTACTCGTAGGCGCAACAAAATTCCTAATTCTTTGATGAAATCTCTGGAAAAAGCCCGTTATTTACAGTTACTGGAGAGGGAGAGATAAATCACGAGAAGGATAGTAATGAATATTATATTTAAACAAGGTAGAAAATTTTGACGCTACGTCACGTCATACCAAAAAGAAGATAACAGGACGTACTGGTACTATTATCTAATCTGTGGTACTGGGTCTGTTCCAAGTATAATAGATGGTAAGGGCTGGCCTGCGGACCGGGTGGAGGCATCAGAGGTGAAAAATAGAGGAGGTGCCCACTGTCCAATGGAACGGGCAAGTTAAATCAATAAAACATGAATTAAGACTACTTTATGTCTATCGGTTAGTACATACTTTGGCTAAGCTGGAAACAATTCCTCGTGCAGGTGCTATAGTTGATGTGGTAAGTCCATTACTGTTCAAAAAATTTCTACTCAATATCTTCTCAAATATAGTAACGGGTGATGCACTCGTAACAGCCAATATATAGAATAATGCAATCATAGTGAGTTTTATTGTTATCTAAAAATAAGACAACAAATTGAGACACACACTGATTTCGAAATAATCAAAAAATATAAGGTGTTTAACAATTTGCTGGTACTATTTAAACTGGAGCTTCTGATTGAAACTGAACAACTTTCCCAAAGGAACCCAAAAAAATGAAATGAAAAAATTTTACTTCCCATACTAAGTGTACCGAACAGGTGACCGACTTATTAGAAAAGTACCAAATTTTTTTTGCGAATTGACTAGGGGTCCCTTGGAAAAAGTTCAGTTTCACTAGTAGAAGCCCCAGTTTAATTAGTACCAGCTAATTTGTTAACACCTTGTATGATTTATTGATTTGACAGAATTTTTATAGCTATAGTTAATCAAGCAAACTATACTTACCATTTTTTTATTTGAATATAATTAAAATTCATTCGATTTCAATAAATAATTAAATATTGCTAAAACAGAATCAGCGTACATGACACACCTACGTTTAGTATTGAAATGCGTAAAATATGACTTAAATGGTGTGAATCAATTTTGTAACCATGGTAAGATGAGATTATAAATAAAGGTTACTCGTGCCTATACTATTCAGAAATAATCATTATATTATAGTAAGCTGATATTAAATAACAAGACTTAAAATCTGTTTCAAAAATTTCATTTTAAATAAAGTATTGTTTTAAGAACTTTATTTTAAAAAAATCGTTCAGCTATGTTTGTCTTTTATTTTATTAAATTATATAGAATTCAACAGGAAGTCATGGAATAAAAGGATCTAACGAAGTGATGAGAGGCAAACGCAGGAGTCTTCTACTTCATGCTTAAATCTCATGTAAGCAGTCAGTAGAAATGCCTTGCATACCTAAAATAGTCTGTAACTTAACAGATGTGATTCAAATTTTGATGTTTGTTAATATGCAACAAAAATCGTAAATTTTCACAGAATTAATAATTAAGGACTTAAACTGTTCATTAAACATTACGAATCATAATGTGATGAGTTATAATAATTACTTAAAAGGCATTAGTGTTTGAGATGCTTTCGTATATTAAAATTTCACCTTTAAATAGGTATCTTATTTCTTTCTTGCTGTCCCATCGAACACAATAGTCACCACTCAAAATCGTAAGGTACATTTTTCGTAATTCTTTTCGCAAGCTTCTTCTTTTGTCGATATAATTATTGTTCCTATTTTATTGGTTATATTGCTGTAATTTATTAATAAATTTTATCTGTACCTGTCTATATACATGTTTTTAAACCGTGAGCCCAAGAAAAAGGAGATTATTAATTAAACTGTGTGTGTTTTTGTGTATTTCGTTGACTCGGTGTATCAGTGAGCTCCTCACTACTGATCCAAGGGTTGTGGGTTCGATTCCCACCCACGGTAAACATTTCTGTGATGAGCAGATTTGTTTGCTCTGCGTCAGGGTGTATTATATCTTTTATGAATGTTTTATAATTAGATTCTGGTTCCCTATAGTGCAGAGAATACTAATTTAGGGACACAATCGATCTTGTGTGATTTGTACCGGATATTTACCCTCTGCGCCGATTGTGAGCCGATTTCATTGATTATTTTTATTCTGTAATGAATGACTCCGAGGTGTTCCCTTATAAATTGTATTAACATCTATTAAGTATTTTTAAACAAATTAACAAAAACAAAAAAGAGGTGCATAGTAAAATTATAACAACTGCGATCGCAGTCGGTTATTTTTAATATTAGACAAATATCTATAAATAATTAATTTATATTTTTTTCACAGATGGCAATTTTACTAGTTATCGCAGCTACATCTTGCTTGATGAGCGTAGTTTCAGCGGAATCTGCTTCCTACCCAGGGTATTACTACCCATTGCCCCTGGAGCATCGTAGGTCACTAGTGGCCCTCAAGGAAACCTTCCCTTCTGATGAATACGAGTAAGTTCAGTATATACCTTGGGAATAGTTGAATAATTGCGCCATACGATAAGACGAAGAGGTAGTTCAGTCTACACTCTATATTCCACAACCCTTTTAGTAACATGATTAAGTATTTATTGTTTTGTTTACATTCCATGATTGCCTAGTATTGATGTTACTGATTTCTTTTAGACCATTTTGTCAATAACTAGATATATTTTTAAAAATCTATGTATTTCCAGTTACTCTATTGTTCCCGCGGACCAGTACCCAAACTATGCCGTCGCTAAGCCAAGCACTGGCTTATCGCTGTGGGATTGTATACCTGACCCTATTGTAAGTATGCTTTAATCATTTACAATACTCGCAGTATGATAACAATACCAATTACACCACCTTATTTCACTTGAAGTAATGCTTTTTCTGTTATGAAGATTGATTCTAAGCTGCAATAAGGAAAATCAATTTTTACTGTGAGAAAAGAGATAAAACTTGGAATACCATTTCTTCTCTTACATTAGGTACTTACTTGTTTAATTTATTTCACAGACAGCGATAACCACTATTGGAAGCACAGCTTTGTCAGTGGTTCTATATCTACTACCTCAAGTCATCTGGATGGCTGTAGGAGCAGCCCTTGTAATAGGATTCTGTGCCTTCACGCCATACTGCACTCTCATCTTTGAAAATCCGTTTTCCCATGAACTGAGAACATTGGGTTCTAGCTGTTTGGACTACGCGGAAGATATGTTTCTAACGGCATATGAAAAGTTTAATGAGATTTGAAAAAAGGACTAGGTATATACTTTAGTTAAGATAAGACTACATTTTTTATTTATTTAATTTATTTAAAAAAGTAAGTGTAATGAACTGCCAGATTTTAGTTTAAGCTTTGCATATTTTAACATTAAAATTAACCTGATACTTGTAAATTATAATAAAATTCGTGAATTTAAATAATCTCAATATTTTTATTTTATAGAGCTGATATACAAAAAGTCACTAAGAATTTAATAATACATTTAAAATTTCCTTATAAAACATCACAAGTCCACAGAGCGTCGTTTCCTGGACCCATCTTGACCTGTCACCTTCTGTATCTTCTGATACTTGTCTATGGCACTCTTAACGAACTCAGCAGCATGACTAATCTTCTCAAGTTTCTCTGGGGACATTAGAGATCTCATTTCTTCATGGATAGGACCGACTCCGTGGAAGGTGATTGTGCAGAGGTTGGTGTAGGAACACATGCCGAAAGTGAGGATGGAGCCGACGAAGAGAACGATTATGCTGTTGAACACCCAGACGATAGCTCTACCCATGAAGTTGACCATAGTCTGCAAATAAATGAAATAGCATTCATTAATAATCAAGAAATTTGTAAGATTGAAAAATATATATAAAAGGTCACGATTTAGTAAATTTGCTTTATGCATTTTCTAAAACAGTGAAGGAAAAACAGTGTCAGGAAATAATTACATAAATTATTATAGGTACCCTTGAATCAGGAACTTGGCTCCATAGCAAACTCAAAGCCGAAGTATCGGGCTCCAAAGTGTAACCGGTAGGACCATTGCCGTAGACATCGTAACTGTAAAATAATGCAAACATTACAATCATATTTTGGATGAACAAATGAGTAATAAAAAAAGTGCTTACTGAAAGATTAACAAAAAACACCATCCCACTAACAAAAACAAACAAGTCAAACAAAAACTGCGCATGTACATTACTCTAAAACAGTCCCTTAAATAGTGAACAATTGGGATTAGAAACTTACTTGTTTGGTCCCATGTAACTGTTATCGTACCCATAACCTGGAGCGTAAGGAACGTCAGGGTATGCTACTTCAGAAGGCACTGGTATATAACCATAGTTAGGAATCGCCAAACGGTCCTGAAAAAATCAAAAGAACTTTGAACACACTGAAATATATAGAAAATTGTGATAATTTAAGATAGAGCCAGAGTGGGCTAATTATAACTTTTTAACTGGGTTATACTTACAGCACGGTTGATTTCTGTGGAACCAAGAGGCTGATCTGCTAGCATATCATGCTTGATAATGGGACCTAATGGCCGCACTGGTTTAATATTTGCTCTACCACCTTCCTCAGCTTTGTACACTGGATGTTCCTCCGGCTTACTATCTTTTTTGATCACATTATGAGTATCCACTTGTTCAGTCTTCAGATCTGGTTCGAAAGATGTGTTCTTTTCCAACAAAGCGTAAGATGCTGAAAGTTCAGCTGTAAACGCTGTGACTATTAGAGCAAGCAGGATCGTCACTGTTTTATACATCTGAAAAATAAACCGCAGTTAAAAATATGTAAAAATATTATTCAGAATTACTAATAAACTAGGGATACTCAGAAACAAAAGCTCACCTTGTGAATAAGCTTGGATCCACCTCCTTCGATAAATCGTCAAAAACTGTGGTGTGTCCTTTCTTTCCCATTCTATTTATATGTTCAAAAATCCTTTCTCACTAGCATCCCCCGTTTTTGCCAAACTTATCTAAGTGCATAGTTTCTGCAACAATGGACGCACAAAAACCAAACGGAGACAGATAAAGATTCGTCAAAACTTTGGAATTTTGATTGTTATTCTCACGAGTAAGTACAGACTTTGCAATGTAAAATTGAAAAAGCCAATAAAGTTTAAAATAAGGTTCCTAAATTAAAAACAATAGTCCCGAAATAATAAGGTTTTACAGGACATGAAAATTAGAAATAAATATTACCTACTTTGGCCCCCGTGTGTGGAGTATGGCCTAACCTTCCCGAGTTATGGAAAGAGACCTGTGCCCCTGCAGTGGGGATGTAATGGGATTGTTAAGGTTACCTACTAGGTACTTAAATTAAAATGGTGTTAAATTATTGCGATCATTTTTTTAAGCTTATATGTATTTAGAAACATAAGAAATTTGTTTTTTTACCCGTTAAAGAACTTACTTAGTTATTAGCCGTACTGATCTACTCTTCACGCGTTCTTAAAAAGACAACGAGGCTTAACTTTCTTTATTCTTAAAAAACATGTTTTAAAATTATGTGTAAACAATCTATACCTAAATACATTAAAAGCTTTTAACAAAATCAAAAAAATTAACACCCCAACAGTAAAATCAAATAACTCGAAAACCACTGAGCCGATTTTCACCAAACCCACTTAAGAACCATCGCGGTGAAATCTGCTTTTTTGTGGAAAACCGCACTCACATATGTGTACTCGTTTAAGAACTACCTACCATGCAACAGAGACAGACACACATATTAATATATGTAGACTTCCAACTTATAATACTATTCTTTTGCGTAGACTCTACGCACGCCCTACGCCGTAAAGATTTAAAAACCAATTAAATTGTAAATACTAGACAACCTTGTCAACTTTGTAAGTTATACCTAAATACAAACAAGGTAGCCTAAATTAGACATTTTCTTTATATATCTATAACCTCTACTATAACTTCTATGTCTCGAAGTAACAATTGTAGCCTTCATACTGAAGGTCGATCCTACCTGTCATGAATTATTGAATAATAAGGCGATAGGTCAAGCGACTTCACATGACCTAAAAGTCACCAATGTATTATTCTTAACTTCCTATTATTTCTTTGCTTTCCATTTAAATTTATTAAACAATAAGAAAAGTGCTTCCATTTTCTTTTTGAATTGTTTTAGTATGATAAACTTTGCATAATAGTAGCTATATAGTAGTTTGTTCGCTTTTAAATTACGAGTTTGCGGGTTCGATTCCCGGTGCGGTTCTACTTTTTATTAGGACTCTATTCGTTTTGGTTGCGTTTCCGATTCGAGTTAAAATACAAATTTTGTTCGCATATGAGTATTGGTTTTAGATTCTGTAAATGTTAAGGTTTAGTTAGAACTAAAACTTATTAGTTTCAAAAGTGAAAGCATATGATCTCTTCTATTTTCCTACACCAACGTTAAGTTACGTTTTTTCTTCAAGATACAGTGTAACGACCAAAAGGATAATTATTATTTTCACAGCAATAGTAATAATATTGCGGGATGGGGTTAGATTTAATAATATGGCATGGGGGTCATGACATGGCATCACAAGACTGACATGACCTATTTTTTTTATCGATTTGAATTCATCCATCGACCACCTCAGGTCACAGAGTTGGGGCTCATACATAAAACATTAGATTGTAGAATGTAGACACAAATCAGTATATTTTAGTTATACCTATTAGATATTACCGACTGACTACTGCACTGCAAATACAAATATAAATAACGGAAAGATAAACTTTTTAAAGTGTTTTCTATTTTTTTTGCAATTTATTATATTTCATAGCATGACTGACACGGTGGCTAAGTGGTTAGCGATCCAGACCTCTGATCCGAGAGTCGTGGGTTCGATACCCACACAGGGCAAACATTTCTGTGATGAGCAGTATTGTTTGCTCTGAGTGTGGGTGTATTAGTATATCTATATATGTATGTATTTAAATGTATATGTGTAGTGTATGTATATCAGTCTCTGGTTCCCAAGATACAGGGAATCCTAGTTTCGGACCAGATGACCGTGATATTATTATTATTATAGCAGTCACCTACCTAATAGTTGTTTTGCTCCATATCTCAGGATATCGAATCAATACGCAAAAATAAAATTTGGTAAGGCAGAAAAAAATAGGAAGTCTATTAATTACTTTCTAGATAAGCTTTTATTAAAAAAGAACGTGACGTGGCTTATTTTATGGTTTCTACGAAACCGTTATTTGAAAAGCAATTGTTATTTATTTTCTGACCAGATAACAAGTCCTAGCTTCATCAAAACTTTTTCTAAATTAATTTAATTGACTCTATTATAACTATATTGTACGGGGTAAGTATTAATAAATTAAGTAAATTAGGTATTGGGGACTTTACTCATCGTTTGAATCGGTGGTTCAATGGTTAGTGCTCCTGACTACTGATCTAGAGTCGTGGGTTCGATCCCCACCCAGGGCAAACATTTCTGTGATGAGCAGATTTGTTTGCTCTGTGTCTGGGTGTATTATATCATATATGTATGTAAAATGGAAAGTGACGATGTAGTCGAGGATGGTACACGCAAACTCAAATAATGCCTATTTACTCTCGCCTTGAAGACTCCCAGATTGTAGGATTCGGGAAACAAAGACGCAGGTAAGAAGTTCTACCTAACTTGTTACACCTTGTATACCTACTAATTACTCTCTAATATACTCATTAAACACCAAGCTCTCAAAAGGAGTTCCGTATGCAGTATATGCGAACCGCATTTCAACTTCAAGGATCCCTAGGATAATTATCATACTCCACTATGTACCTATTTTGATTCTGTTTAAAAGATTGACTAAACATTTTTGTTTCGTGCGTCATTTTGCCAGGTAATCCCTCGTTATTGTCACTAATTTAGACGGATACCTGCGCTTACTCATCGTCATTATGTGCAAGTTCTATTGCATTTGGATGTCGATGTAGTAATTTATTAATAAGTAGTTACTATGACCACAAGATCGTTTGTGCCGTTGAATTAGGATGAAAAATCGCCCTTCAAACCAGTGGAAATTTATTTTTTCCCATACAAATCCTAATACTTAATTTAACCTTTATAGGGGTTTTAAAAGAGGGAATCCTTTAGTGCTTCTTGGGAACGAATGTTACAATTTTAAAGTGCACTGTCAAATTGTCACGGGCGGTGCTAAATAGGTAAAGTACATATACAGGGTGTAACAGAAGTGTGTTCTGTTACACCCTGTATATAAAATATTATTGATTGAATCAAGTGAATATTGTTGGAAAGTAGCCGTCAGTTTTCGATCCCTAGTATGCAGGTATAATAACCTACGGGGCCAGATGCACTGACTATCTATTTGGTAGTAATAATTTATAGTAAATACAGTAATTTTATAGTGAATGACGCCGCTGGATGCATGTGGCTCATAATCATGACGTGTGGAAGTCTACTGAAAAGGCATATATTCAATAGTAAATGTCGTCTTCCGACTGAAAAGTTGAAGATCTTCTTCTTCTTGAAGAAGATGAAGATGTTGTACAATATCTGTTAAGGACCTTCTAGGCATGAGGTTAATGTAGTTAAGTAAAATTAAGCGTTGTATAGGTAATATTTAATAAAGTAGGATATACGTACCTCAACAGAGCGTAATATTTTTCGGGTGTATGTACGAGTATGTATATACGTACAAGTAAATGTGTCTGTTTCATTGTTACTAACTTTAGCTAAACATGAGGTGTCATCAAATTCATCTTAATAAAGCTACTTACATTAAATTTATTTATGCTGTCATGGTTTTTATTTTTTAAATAGGTTAGGTTTATAATTTGTTTGTTTGTTTGTAAATTTTTTATTGTACTAAATATACAGTTACATAAAAAATAAATAAATGCATAGTAGAAAGGCGGACTTATCCCATAAAGGGATCTCTTCCAGCCAACCCTTGAATTGAACATAGGACATAGTTAAGGGGCAGAGAAGAACAATGGTACAATAAATGGCTAAAAGTTACACGAAATGAACAACTACAATTTTATTAATATCTAATTAACATGCAAATATAATAATAAATATGAATAAAATAAATATACTATTAAATATGCAAACCTACTTATATACATACACCTATACATACTCATATATAAATATATACATACATATAGCTCAAAACGGTAAATACGGAAGTGTCAGGTCTCTTTAAGACAGGCCTTGAAAGCGGCGATGGACGGACTCAGTCTTGTGTCCACTGGCAAAGCATTCCACAGGCGGGCAGCGTGAACTTTAAGACTTTGTGTAGGTATCAGTGCTGTGGATAGGGATTTCTAGTGCCAAGTTTTTGCTGGAGCGCAGCCGGTTGTCCAACGCTGTTCGAAACTGGAACCTATCTCGAAGGTATTCCGGGGCAGCGGGGTTGAACAGGACATTGTACAGAAACGTCATAGGTACATAAAGGAAAGAAACCTCAGTTTAACTCATATAGGTAGTATATTCAGTGGTTTAACTGATTTAGGTTTCTTTCTTCTTATGACGCTGAAAAACTTTCCCTGAGAAAGTATTGTAACTCGAAAAGTTCCTGGAGAAAGTTGTCATAGAATAAAACAAATACCCCTATTGTCTAGACTGCTTACCGCTTTACGTACTCCCAAAAAAGTTTTATCTCCTCTTGCAATGTGTTGCGGTCTGTCATTTCTACGATTCGATGGTCACTTACACACAATAAATATTTACCACGATATTTTCAAAAGAAACAAGCACTTGACCTTCATAAAAAAACACATATTTTTAAGCACAAGCCCTTCTTAACAATCAGTTAACATTTTTAAACCCTGTTTTTTGTTTTTGGCTACACTAACATCAATTCGAATATAATCAATATTTATCTTTACTTTTACATGGTATGCCTTCCTATCGTGATTAACCTGAAAACACGTAACACGATCAAACATATGAGAGGTCATGTATGGACTGACCAGAATATGTAGGTAACTACTAAACATTTCAATTTCATTCAAATAGGTTCAGGGCTGAAAGTAACTGCTGAAGCCAATCGATTACCAATGTTTTTGTTCGGTAAATTGGAAACCATTATTTGGTTTACTCGCATAGGATTTTTCATCATGCTTGGAGTATTAACGAACGATCTATATAATAAATTTAGGATAATGATGACGTTACATGGACCTTCCGACCATGTCCGTTTAAAATCTTTTGGGCGATAAGAATTTCTGGTCTGCAATAAAGTTACTATACCTATACACATCGATGGTTTCCGTGACAAAGGTCGTGTCTCCAAATTGCATAGTTTTGGCAATATTTAGCCAAAAAACAAAAAATATATATTTTAAAAATTATTATATTTTTAAAAATATTTTTTGTTTTTAAAGTTATATTTTTTTATATTATTTAGACCTCTAAAAGTCATTTTAGTATTATTTTAAAGTATTTTTACATCGTTTTTTTTGGATATTGCCAAAACTATGCATTTTGGAGTTTATGGGACAGGAGGCAAACGAACAGACGGATCACCTGATCGTAAGCGATTATTGCCGCCCATCATAAACACCGCAACACCAGAGGAGTCACAAGTGCGTTGCCGGCCTTTGAAATGGGAGTACGCTCTTTTTTGAAGTTACGACCTTTGTAGCGGAAACCATCGATATACGGTCCGTTTAAATTCTTGAGTACCTGTATTGGTTCCTTGGGAAAAATGGTTCATGGGTGAAATCAGTTTTTTAAGGTATTTCAGAATAATCCTAAATTAGACTGACTTCTATGGAAGTAGCTATATGTAGCTGAAACAACCAAATAAATATAATAATATTCTGGAACCAAATTAACCGTTATATTCCGTGCAATTATAACGGGTCTCATACCAATTTTTTACACCCTCTGTAGAAATTAGGTACCTAAAGAAAAATAAGGTCAAATACATTTAAATTAAAGACAATAGAGTTCTTAAGAAGTTTTAATGTAGGTATAGATAATCATTGAAGTTACTTAAGTTTGCGTATTTCTCCATAACATTTAACGATTCATTTAAATAAAATGTTTATTTTATTATTTCGGTACTTTTCACTTCGCTTCTTAACGCAAGTATTTGGCTCCTTTATCTGGTCCTGTATCCATTGAAGATGCGACGAAACTTTAGTGTGCACGTCGGGAAAGCCAACTGCACATGGGATACCCCAGGAGACTATGCCAATCAACTTATCCCCTTTTAATACTGGACTTCCTGAATCTCCCTAGAAAACGAAGTTTAATATGACGTCATCGCGTTAAAATTAAACATTAAACAAACAGCAAAAACATCTGATTTAATCTTATTGATCTGTGAAATACATTGGTACTACCTAGAAAAATAGTCATCGAAAATCTTTGAATGAAAAGAATCGTACATATCTGCTGAAAAGATAAATAATATCTACCACTAAAGATACATCCAAGACACGACGCATAATTCCTAATAAATAGGAACTTATTTAGACTTGCGTGTACACTGTACAAAGATTGAAGTAAAATTGGACTCAGTAGATTATAAGATCTTTTTTGTATGTAGTTGTTAGGTAGTATGTAGTTAACAACCCCTCTGCAAGTGCACGGGTCTCTTCCCATACATCGGGAAGATTAGGCCAGGTTAGTTGTTAAACATTAATGACTTACGTGACAAGTTCCTTCACCGATACGTGTAAAGGTGCAGAACATGTCATCAGTTAGGTTTCGCGTGTACCTCATAGCGTATTTGCAAGTCTCTTGGTTGAACACAGTCAAGTCCAACGCACGCATCTGGCGTTTAGGAGCTCCATATGCCTGTAATAAATTATAATAAAGGTAGGTAAATATTTGATTTACACTCTCAAATACCTTATTATATGACTATTATCACTAACCTTTTCAGATCCAAACCCGATCAAAATAACTGGATCACGTTCGTTAGGATCACCATGATACAACTCAAGTTTGTTAACGTAATGTTTATTGAACTGAGTTTTCATTTTTAATACAGCAATATCATTTAATCTCTGTTCGAAATTGAAGTCTTTGTGTATTGTAATAGAGTCGATGAGGCACCTCTGTCCTCCTTCGTCTAAATTTGTAGTTCCAACAACGACATGGATGTGAGAAGCATCAGCACTGCAACAGTTTGAAGTTGAATGCCTACATAACATGCAGGGAAAAATGCATTCTGTAGCTAGACACAGGACACCAATAGGCCTTAGAGTTATTAGACGTCAGAGACAGATTTTACGTAGTCGGTCCCATAATGAATTGGCCTGATATAGTTCTACGCGACATTTCGATACATGTTATGTTGCATTGAATAGTACGGTTCTCAGACACTTTATAAACGAACACGCATGGACTTGACGAGCGTAGTTCAGTTTAGCAGTTTGTTTGAACAAGTGTCGCGTATTTTTTCAAAATGTCGAAAACCGTGTATCGAAGCGTTATAAAGTTTCTATTTAAAGAAGGCTTATCCCCCGCTCAAATTAAAGAACGATTAGATGGTGTGTATAAGGAGTGTTCTCCCTCTTATAGCACAGTAAAAAATTGGGTGAAAGAGTTTCGCCTCGGGTGAGAAACCGTCGAAGATATCGGCCATGACGGTCGACCGGTAGAAGTGCTCACTCCCGATACTATTGCTCAAATCGAAGAAGAGGTTTTGAGTGACCGCCGTTTGAAGATTAGAGAAATTGCAGCTAGACTTGGGCTCTCTAAAAGTACCGTCCATCGTGCAATCGATGAACATCTTCATATGAAAAAAGTCAGTGCAAGATGGGTCCCGAAACTTCTGTCAGCTGTGCAGAGACGGGAGCGAGTTCGCTGTGCTGCCGAGTTTTTAGATCTCTGTGGAGAAAACCCAAAGAACGTGATCGAGAGACTAGTGACTGGTGATGAAACTATGGTGTTATATTATGATCCAGAAAGCAAGCGCGAGTCAATGGAATGGCGTTATAAGGGTGAAAAGCCGCCTAGAAAGGCAAAGGTGCAACAATCTACCAAAAAAATCATGTGCACAATCTTTTGGGGTTTTCAAGGTATTTTGATGGTTGATTTTAAAGAGCGCAATACAGTCGTAAACGGCGAATATTATGCTTCATTAATATATAAACTGCGAGATATTATAAAGGAGAAGCGCAGAGGCAAACTGAGTAAAGGCGTCCTGTTGGTTCACGACAACGCCCCCGTGCAGACCGCCGGTGTTTCGAAGGATGCAGTGCGTCAATGCGGGTTCACGGAGCTAGACCATCCACCTTATAGTCCAGACATGGCTCCGTCCGACTATTACTTATTCCCAAATTTAAAGCGGGACTTAAGGGGAAGAAAATTTTCAAGCGATGAAGAGTTGCAGGCGGCCGTCTTCAGTCATTTTGAAGACAAAGATTGCGATTATTTTTATAAAGGATTAGAAATGTTATTTCACCGATGTCAGAAGTGTGTCAGTATTGATGGAGACTATATTGAAAAATAAAAATGATTGCATTTAATTTTCTTATTTATTTCATAGTTAGGCCAATTCATTATGGGACCGACTACGTAAAAGCCCCCTAAGTGGGTCGCGAAGCCTTTCTCAAGGGGACGCGAGTAAAAGAAAACGGCAAGTGTTTGTAGGTCCTACACCCCCATGAAAAAATACCTACGATTTTCAGTGAAAGGCTGGGCCTGTTTCTATTCTAAACGTGGTTCTATTTTGGAGACATTATAACTAAATCATTTTCTAATTGAAGAAAATTATAAGCGTAGTCTTTCAAATCACTAAAATTTTGTATGTTTATAGCCCTAGGGGGTCGCAAGAATTTTTTAAGTTGTAAAGGGTCGGGTATTAAAAAAGGTTGAAAAACACTGGTTTAAGGTACGATATTACTATGGTTCATTCCAATCAAAAAAAAGCAAAACGTAAACAAACTTACTATGGAACTGACACATGTCAATGTCATCTGCATACTACGTTTGTTTACCTTTTGCTTTTTTTTGATTGGAATGAACTATACCAGTGATTCTTAACCTGTGGTCCGCGAGTATATGTATGGGGGTCCGCAGTCTTATCTATGGACTATTTAAGAATAATAAATAAATGCCACCAAAAATCTCGCAATCGCTACGCTTACTTAGCGCAGCGAACGTGCGCTAGCAGCATTTTCTGCTTTTCTCAACCACATACAGATCAAAAACATAAACCTAAATAAACCTAATTTGATAGGAAAAAAGCGGTCAAGTGCGTGTCGGGCCACGCGCAGTGTAGGGTTCCGTAGTACTTCGACAGACCTTCTTCAAGGGGAAATTCTCCCGTATTACAAAATTGACTACTCGTTAACTTGTAAACTGTAAAGCCTACTTAGCTGGGAAAGTTTTTCTTTTAACTTCGTTAGCCGTGATTTTTTAACATTTCTAGAAACAACCGTTTTGTTGGCAGGGGGTGGGCACATTACTTTAACAAAAATTTGAATCGATCCTTGAATCGAAAAATAGTTTTTCCTATCCAACGACTCCCCACACCATGGGATAGTCGAGAAAAAATCATCCCCACTTCACGTGTAGGGGAGATACTCTGAAAACTTTTTAAAAATTTTATTTTACCACTTTGTCGGCGTGATTAATGTGAATATCAGTGCCAAATTACAGCTCTCTTGTACTAATAGCCTCTGAGCTAAGCCGCGGACAGACAGACAGACAGACAGACGGACATGGCGAAACTATAAGGTTCCTTGTTGACTAAAAAGTTGACTAACCCTCCCTAAAAAGCAGCACCAACCTTCACATTAACGTATTTTTTTATGAAAAAGTACATTTTTTTTTTCAGTTTTTAGTACTAAAATAAATGGGCAGAATTTTTTTGCTGTCCTTTTATTAAGGGGGTCCTTGAAATTGTGCTCGATTTCCTTAGGGGTCCGTGGACTGAAAAAGGTTAAGAAACGCTGAACTATACTAATAAATATTATGCATGAAAATTATCTGATTACCTACTTAAATAAAAAATAAAAAATTACCCTTTAACACAATGAGCTGCGGTAACAACGTGCTGGTTGGAAATCACTGCACCGCCACACACGTGGTGACCGGTAAGGTTTTGTAGCGAAGCGTGATATTTACCTAAATATGTTGGTGCATCATATCCACCTACTATTCTAGAAGCAGGTGACCCTGTTTAACAATATTTATTAGATGGAAGGCGGAGAACACTTTTTCTAGTCTGGTTGGTCTAACTAATCGAAAGCCTTTTTTTCTTTTCTTTTTTCTCTCTTGCCCCTGACTTATCTGGAGCCACGGAGTGGCTCCGCCAAGTCTTGTCGCGAAATTAACAAGGCAGAGGCACTCCGTATCGTCCTATCCTTTTCCTAAAGTAGGTAACTCATCCGGTTAACAGTCTGATGATATTCTGTAGATCCGTAGATCATTCTGTCCCTTATTCTGGGCGATACGACTACTTTGTTCTTTGTGCTCAAACTAAGGTCTAATGCCATTAAATGAGAACGTTAAATTAATTAAAAAGACACGTCAATGTATTCGTATTTTTAGTTGACAGCATAAATGTGTGGACCCAGCATTAGGATCTCTCACTTAAATTACTGATAAAATAACCGTTATTGATTCCTGATAAATTGACCGTGGGAGAGTCATGCTTCGGCACGAATGGGCCGGCTCGACCGGAGTGATACCACGGCCTCACAGAAACCGGCGTGAAGCAACGCTTGCGTTGTGTTTCGCCGAGTGAGTGAGGGTACCGTCGGCCCAACTTCCCCCCCCCCCCCCTAATTCCCCCTCATCCGTCCATCCCATTTCAAAGGTCGGCAACGCACTTGTGACTCCTCTGGTGTTGCGGGTGTCTAGAGCGGCGGTAATCGCTTACCATCAGGTGATCCGTCTGCTCGTTTGCCACCTATCACATTTAAAAATAAAATAAAAGAGTTACTTAATATGGGTACGTACCTTTACAAGACACAAACAAAACAATGAAAACTATTGTATTAAGAAAGAGCTGAATACCCATTGTAGTTTTTTTATATACTTAGGTACTTAAGTAATTTAATTGCGTGTTAATCGTTATAAAACTGAAAACTAATTGATAAAGATAAGTACGTAATCAAATCAGTCATTACATCTCAATATTATTCAGGTATTGTCATAGATAACTTTATCAAGGCAAATCACTGTTTTATTCCATTAAACGTTGGCTTCTGTATCCAGCCGTCGATATACTTACGCCGTTTTAAAATGTCGATTTACCTTTCTAACATATCACCTGCACTGAGATTTTAAACAGGAATACATATACAGGGTGTAACAAAAGTGTGTGACAATACTTCAAGATTGGCTTTTAGCCATCAAACTGAACAACTTTTGTTCTACAACTTTGTTGAAATCGCAATAAAATTTTTGGACTTTTCATACAAACTTGGTTCGCCAGCTGATCGATTTG
Source organism: Coleophora deauratella (assembly GCA_958295455.1). NCBI lineage: Eukaryota > Metazoa > Arthropoda > Insecta > Lepidoptera > Coleophoridae > Coleophora > Coleophora deauratella. Next base: position 6,672,796 of record OY282393.1, read on the forward strand.
TATGAAAAGTCCAAAAAAAATTTTGCGATTTCAACAAAGTTGTAGAACAAAAGTTGTTCAGTTTGATGGGTAAAAGCCAACCTTGAAGTATTGTCACACACTTCTGTTACACCCTGTATATAAGGTGCTACTTTATTAGTGCCCGATATTTTAGTCAGTGCTCCTACTCCTGATTCTGATCAGCTTTCCCCAAGAAACCCATAGTCAAATCGCAAAAAATTTTTTGGGCTCTTCATACTAATTTGGCCGCTCGGCTGATCGATTTGTATGAAGAGTCCAAAAATATTTTTTCGATTTGACTATGGGTTTCTTAGGGAAAGTTGATCAGAATCAGGAGTAGAAGCACTGACTAAAATATCGGGCACTAATAAAGTAGCACCTTATATATAAGCTCCTTCTTCTTCATTTCGTGTCATTGGTAACTACAATGAACCTATGAAGTGAATATTTGATTGAAGGACAACTTTCTTTTATGATAATAAAGTACCTGCCTGCTTCAGCTTACCTTTCAAAGCATGATAACTTTATTATTGTAGTTCTTACTAGATATATGAGAACGGCCTAAGCAGAATTGCGCAGTGAAGGAAGTTTCCCGAGCGAGTAACTCGTCTCAAAAGTCACATACCTACACATTTGCATAATAGTTAAATGTTACCGTGAGCGAATTCAAAAAAATAAAATATTCGCACTTTCAATGTAAAATGGGGCCTAACACTCCCCACAAAGTAGACTATTTTTGCATTTCTCATAATATACTAATAAAAACGTTTTTTCCTAGCTTGCAGGCTATTATTGTTCGTATTATGATACTACGAGACATCTACGAGTAATAATACCAAGAAAAACAAAATACTGTAATAGAATAAAACACAAAATATACCTTAGCTTAACATTTATTGAGTAGTTGTACTGTATTCTACACATCTAGACGGGTCAGTAGGAAAATACTCTTGGCATTTCGTCATCAGTCGTTTCAGGGCCTGGATGTATTTTCTCTGGGTTTCGTCGTTCATTACGTGAGCAACGTTTTTGGAAAAGATCTTCTCGCGTCCGGTACGCGCGTGGATACCGACCATAGTTACTCCGATGGGCCATGGGGCATTGCCTATAGCCATTTGTAGGTAAGCATCACTTGCCTGAAAATGAGAACAAGAATTTTTATCATTATCATCATAATATCTATTACTGAACATAAGCCTCCCTATGGATTTCTATTTTGTAAGGTATAAACGAGCCACATACATCCAGACTTCTTGCTAGTCTGACTAGATTATCAGCCCACCTGGTAGGGTGTGAGCATCCAACACTACCTCATTCGGCCCGCGATCACCACAAGATAATTGCCCATCGCCAGTACAACTTGTTTATACTACTTATAACTTTTCGGTGACTCTAGTTCTTCTACGAAAAAATACTATGAATACTTTGACTGGGAATAAGGCGCCAAGGCGGGATCATCATGAGGTCAAGTCAGTGATAAATGTAAATTGATTAATAGAAAAAATAATTACCATAATGTAATTCCTCTCCAGCAAATGTTTTGTGATTTCCATAAGACTGTCACAGATGTCTTCTGGCAGTGTTTTCTTCTTCAATTTCCTCATCAGCGGCTTGAGATACACCTGCGTTTGCGTGAATGTCGCTCGCGCCATCTTGTGTTTGATCGCTTGCTTCTCTGCTGCCGTCGCCGAGTTCAGTTGTTGCCCCCATAACTTCAAGAGAAACTGGAATTTTAGAGAATTTTGATGAACATTTATGAAATAATAAACATTAAGAGTTTTGTTCAACCTAAGTAGCAATATAAGGAGCTCTCGTCCCTAGTTGATACAATGATAGGGGGGAAAATCATTGAGGAAGAAAGCTACAGTTCAGTAAAACAACAGGACTAGTATCCTATAAAAGAGTGATGCTCTATAAATAGTCTAGACGAGTATAGCCTGCTACTTGCACTTGTGACTACCAGATGTGTACAGGTGTGAAATTCGCGTTACACACATCCACAGGTGTAGTAGTACAAAACTATGTATGTAGTACTATGGGGTCTAGTAATTCACTCCATAAGTAAAACAAGGTTTCTCAGTAGACACTGAATATGGTTGGTAAGTATTTTAAAACAAGCTGACCAACCTGTAATAAGGTCATGATGACATTCATATCATGATTCCTATCGCCTTGTCCCATAGTTTTAGCCATTTCTTGTATAAAGTCATAAGTCACAGCATCATCCAATGCTTCTTCTTGTTGTGTTTTTTCAGGTACTTCACTCTGTAAAATAGGTTTTATTTACAATTTAATAACAGAAAGCAAGTATTGGTTATTTAAATTGCTCAGAGAATTTCTAAATTGTTATTAATATAAAGCTTGATTAACTTACATGTGTTCCTAAAGCTAATATTTCATTAAGGTAAGCTTGGTCCACTTTGTCCATGGCTTCTTGGAAGTCATTTCTGAAACCCTGTAACACACAATTTTAGAAAAATCAATTCTCAAATAAAAATCTAATCAAATTTTTAAACTATATATCAATGCAAAAAAATATAAACACTGTAAACCATACATACGGCAAAACAATGCTTTGCAGTTCTTGATCAGAAAAAAAAACTATGTCTAATGTTCAAGGTCTTGCAGCTCTATGACTAATAGAAAATTTTATACAGCTTTGTTTTTTTCTTCTGAAATCTCAAAAGTTTACACTTTTTTGCATCATTATTTATAATTAAAATCTGATCGAAAAATGCAAAGGGTTATAAAGTCTCAATGCATTTCTTAATTTAAAGTCCATTCACAGAATAAAAAGCCTTGAATGCATTAAATAAAAAAAAGAGAATACATCAAAAATATAGTTAGGGCATGAGTTAGGACCTTGAGAATATAATGTAGTTACCATATACTTAAGACTTTATTTTCTTTGGTTCAAACTTAAAACACAGACTAAGAATTTTTCTGTGACATACCCGGTTAGCCTCAGGCTCCTGTATCTCAATCCTTCTCAATCTCCTAAACGCCTGCACTTCACTCTCACCATACAGCAATATTGGGTGGCCTCGTTCCCGCAGCCTCCGTATCACCTCTGTCCTTGGCAATGTTGCACTCTCTGTATGTTCCGTTTCATTGCTTTCTTGTTTATTCACTGCAAAGAAATACAACAGATATGAACAGATAATGTTTTGAGCATGGTAAAAGGAGTACTAAAATACATTGGACATATCTAAATATGGTATTTTTCATTGAAGAGGTTAAGGTACACATGAAGATAGGTGTTTTGAGTAGCCAAGAAATGTTTCCTTCAAATTATTCAACCAGAAAAAAGTGGAAACTTACGTATCCCTGACCCCAGCAAGTATTTTTTTTCCTAGAGCACCTAGAAGAATCCTACCTATCTCAAATTTTAAAGCATAATTAGAGCAATAATCATGCCAAGTGAAGGAGCAATCACACTTTTCGAGATACAAAAGCCTAAAGGCTTGCTGGGTGGAAACTGGTGCACAAAAAATTTACAGGAAAAATCTGTTTTAGTGTCTACCGCTGTAACTATAACGTTAGGAATTCCTGTTTGTTTTAGCAGATTACTCTAATTTTGCTCTAAATCTAGGCACAAGAACCAGTCTTGTATTTATATTAGTTTCAAAGCTACACAGCTTTTTCACCTAGGAAAAAAGTGCTTGCTAGGGTCAGGTACACGAAACTTACCTCTTTCTTCATTTTCTCTAGTTTGTTCATTTTCTTCCTGCTCCTTATTTAGGGGACCATATTTCTGAAAATACTCCTCTTGCTCTTTAGCTAAGAGTTCTCCCCTTTTGAAATACTTCTTATTTTTAGAAAGGTCCTGAAAGAATTCACTAATATTATCTATGAATTGTAAATTCACAGGCGATAATATGGGTTAGTAAGTCTTTTTTTATTTAGAATTACAGATAGGTTAGGTAGGATACTCACTAACAAATTCTTTTCTTCCAACAGCTTTCGTTTCTTCGCAATTTCAGCTTTAAGAATATCCATGATGAGCTCAGCTTTTGTACATGTCTATTTATTAAGATCGTTGAAAAAAGTTAAAGCAAAGCAATGAAAGTCGACAAAAACCATACAAAAACACAAAATTACATTTTTGCCACTTGCTTTTTTTTTTTTTTTTTTGTTTGGTTCTTTCCTGCTTTTGCAAGGAAAAGGCAAAGGCTTCTCTGGCCATACAGCCTATTCTTACGTAGTTTGCTCTTCTCTAAATATTTTTCTTTTAAAAATAAAGTATTCTGGGTCAAAAAAGTGTATAAAAATTGTCTGTCGTCTTTTTCTATTCTTCAACAAAATGATAGCATTTTTGATGAAGATTACATGGACTTCTTGAGAGAACTCGAAACACAGTCTACACACTTTTATTTCATTATCCTACATATTAGACACTTAAATGGCACTTTATTGAATAATACACTATCAATAATGTCAAATATTTTTAATGCATAATTAAAAACCACGATATCTATTTTTTTGGATAATAAAAGAAAACTGACAAACTATTGCTACGAGTTCCCGCCAAAAAGTCCTTGCCACTTGCCACAGGGATGTTAGATGCCAACTCAAAAATTATGACACCGGCCTGTCAAAATTATGGTACTTTCGAAAAAACCATGGTACGCTTCGTCTTACACACTTATATTATTATTTCGTCTGAGACAGGTATATCACATCACAAATATAAGTTCTCGGCACATAAGCACACAGATGTCCTTAGAATAGAAGGGCGCGTTCCAAAAAAGTTAAAAATTACCCCTGTTACGAATTCCGAAATCACGTCGAGTAAAACCGATGGTATAATCCGGCCAAATAAAGAAAAAGATTGGATATTGAAATATTGTATTAGCCTCCTCTCGCAAATTGTATTTGTCCGGGTTATACCCTTGATTTCACCCAGCTCCACACAGAAAAAAACATCTAGTATTTTGGTGGGAAAGAAGCAAAAGCAAAGATCATGCAATATTTAAATATTATCGTTTAATCGTCCTCAAATACAACGTCTTGATTTTCAATTTCTTTATTTTCAACAGGATGACTTTTAAGATTTTGTGTTTCGTACAATATCTTAGAACTCATCCTGTTGCGCATATCTTGTGTTGGCTTGAATTCAGCACAACAACCTTTATTAATTTTGACAGTCTGGGAAGCCAACATGACTCCTTCAATATTTTCCGTAATCAGTCTATTCCTAGCTTTGGTTTTCACTAGGTTGTATTTACTAAAAACTCTTTCGTACTGCGCATTTGAGTGAGGTAAACTGAGAGCTGCCAGAGCAAAACGGGGCAATTCAATATATTCATTACAGCCCTCACTATCTTTAAGCTGTGCGATATTATGCCAAAAAACATCAATTTCTTTTTCTTTGACAACGACCTCAGGTATTTCATCTAGCGGAAGACGACGCCACTCATCATCTAAGCGCTGCAAAGACTGTGTGGTTTTAGGTTTTGCCCTCGGAATAGCATCACATAATTGTAGCAGCGAAGGAGTATTATTTCTTTCTATTCTAGAAAGTGCCTTGGATGGATGGAGTACCGGGATCTTGTTCAAAAGTGGATTATTAAAATCAAACCGTTCTTGAATACCAGCGCACAGCTTGGCCAGAAACTTACGACATCTGATAAAAAAATCGTTAATTGCATCTGGCTGGGCAATTACATCAGGGTTCTTTAATGCTTCGACAACTTGTACTCCCAAATAAATACTTCGGAGCGGAAGAAATTTCGCATCATTTTCGGTGTTAATGTCATTTAACGGAGTTTGATTTATATATTCGTGCATCATGTACGCCGATAAAAGCTCCCTAAATGCAATTTCCATCTTTTGTGCCAAACATGAGATCACCACTGACTCTGATTGAAAAAAAGCATTCATAGCAACAACTTTAGGCAACACCCACGAAAGAAACAAGTAAAACAGCTTTACAAATGGATCAGAGAGCCAAACATATACAGATTGTGCCGCCACTGTTCGCTCTTGCAAATGCCTCTCCATGAAATAGAGGCGAAGTGGTTCCCACTGCTCTAACATTCTTTCCACTACCGAGTTCAGTGACAACCAACGCGTCTGCGCTGGATGAAGAATTTTATGAACCGATACATTCAAAAATTTTTGAAATACAGCTAAGCGAGCTATACGCTTTGCGCTGTGTTGTACGTAGTTGTGCACGTTTCTAGCAAGATCTTCACAGCTTCTAGGCATGTGTAGTTCACAAGCTTTGCTGGCCGCTAGATGAAGCGAATGCATCTCATAATAATTACGCCAGGGCAGGACTCCTTCAGGCGACTTGCAATGGAGTTGTGCACTCCAACATTCACACTAGCACCATCGCACCCAAAGCCTATCAAATTTTCTAGGGGTACTCCCTTTTCTTTGAATGCTTTCATAAGCAACTCGTACAAACGTCCACCTGTAGCACCTTCCTCAGCTGCTTTAGCGTCGTCTTCGGGGAAAACAATCGAGAGATCCCAAAACAAGCTGTTGATACGTCCAAGCTCTTCATCATAAAATCGGACGACAATACATGCAGTCTTTACGCTGGAACAATCTAGTCATCATTCAAAACTGAAAATTTTTGCTTCTTTAAGCGACATGCAATTTCATCTTTATGTGAAGCACCTATTACGTTGGTCACAATTTTCGTTGCCTTAAACCTCTTTAATTGGACGCCCTCTAAGATTTTCGAATCCGGTAATGCAGATTTGAGACAAGGGATCAAATCATCAATCACACTAAATGGAACATTATGAGCAGCCATAAATCCACAAATTTTTATCTCCGCGTCCTTGATATCTTTTTCTTTGGAACAGCCTGCTTGTGGTTTCAAAAATTTTTGTAAAATATTTTTTGAAGTGCATTCACGGGCTAAACCTGTTTTCTCGTGTTTTTTTGTATTTTTATGCAATTTGATCACACTTATATCAGCCCTTAGACTAACGTCACACCAAACACACCTGGCCTTGGTGTTATCTTTTGGATCGGGTTTAAGCCAAAACGAGAACTGTGGGTCCCGTTCCCATTCGATGCGATACTTTTGCGTTCTATGTTCTATTTTACACTTTTTTTTGGGGGTTGAATGATCGGGAGGAGGATGCATTTCTTCCTCGCTTGCAGAAGGCGAAGACATTATTATAATCTGAAATAAATAAATTATCTTAATGTATCCACCACCACAGTTAGTAGGTACCAAAACCATTGAGATTAATCTCACAAATCCAAAATGTCTAATAATACGATTTTTTTGTATTAGTGTGTTAGAACAATTAAGCCCAAAGTATACCAAACCAACAATACAATCTATGCTTTGACTGATTGTTTATAATCTATGTGTTCTTTGATGGAATGAGTCTTAGGAGCGTCTTCCAATTCGTTTAAAAATTACAGTTAGTGCGAAATTTACCCTACATCGTACCGATATCAAGCAGAGTGAAACAGATGGTATTATTGATTACTAACATTTAACATAAGTTTTAGATTTTAAGTTTCCTGACAAAATTGTGATCCATAGTTGGTCTTTAATAAATAAATTTATTATTGTTATGACTTAGTCAAATACGGTGGACAAAAGGTAAATATACATGTCACAATATTTAATCTCTTTAATTTGGCCGGGTTATACGCTCGGATTCACTCTGCTTCATTTTTGAACAATGAAGAGTGATTTTCGCAATGACAACTTTCAAATCAGTTGGATCGTTATGGCATAACTACGGCCAATTTTTAACTGAATTGGAACGCGCCCTAGATTGATGTGTGTGTGCATGCCTAAAAACTTTTTGTGCATGCGTAGTTCTTTTTTTATTAGGAGTCTAAATAGGTAATAAGGTAGTTCCATTTGAAAGGTATAACTACTTGAAGTACGATATTCAACGTTATTTCGACCCTTAGTACCTATTTAATAATTCAAAAATCTTGATATCGATACTTCTGGGCTCAAAGGGTATACGCCAAAGGTCTATTTAGCGTTTACGCCCTTTAAGCCCAGAAGTATCGATATGTTTTTTATTAGGTTCGTGTTATTCACATAGTGCCCGTACCCCTCATCCCACTAACCAACGTAACCAACCATCTCCCACTCACCTGCCAGCCGGGCGCCGGGCGGCGGACCGTCAAGCCGAACAGCTATAGTTGTCACAAAAAAAAATCCACTATCTACTTCAAGAGCTTTTTAAACAGAGAAGGTTTGATTACTTTGCAAATAAGCATTCATAAATCAATCACTTTATCAAATACAACGAATACAACCCAAAACACAACAAAACAGAAAGTTTTTATTTTTTTATTTTACCCCGAGATGGGGAAGGCAAAGGTCAGAGCCATACAGCCTAGTCTGCAAAACAGAAAGAATCAAGAATAACATAAACAAATATATATTTTTATATATTTTAAGGCTTGGATCCAAAGCCTTTAAGCCATAATTTGTAGAATGAATAAATGAGGGCGGAAACATATTATTAACAAGCCACCCGCGTCGGGTGTCGTCACGTCGGGTGGCTTGTTAATAATATGTCCACCCTGAATCCGATATTTTATTCCCCCGGTCACAAGCAAGCGAGCGAGAGGAATGCAAAATACAAAATATTGCCTATCCTCTCGCACCAGCAGTCAGAGTCAACTCGTTTCATTCTACACATCAATACATCGATTGTACATAACGGAATTATAGAGGGAAAATAAAGTTTAATGCTAGATGTGAAAATTATGGTACTTTTGCGTACCATAATGGAAGTACCATGGTACATGGTACGAAGACCTGAATAATGGTACGAATACCATAATTATGGTACGTATAACATCCCTGGCTTTGGCAGAACGCTTTTTTTTTTTTTGTTTGGTTCTTTCCTGCTTTTGCAAGGAAAAGGCAAAGGCTTCTCTGGCCATACAGCCTATTCTTACGTAGTTTGCTCTTCTCTAAATATTTTTCTATTTCATTTGAGTTCTCATTTATCAATTTCTGTCGTCTTTAACTTTTTCTCTATTCTTCAACAAAATGATAGCACTTTTGATGAAGATTTCATGGACTTCTTGAGAGCACTCGAAACACAGTTTACACACTTTTATTTCATTATCCTACATATTAGACACTTAAATGGCACTTTATTGAACAATACTCTATCAATATTATGCATTAAAAACCACGATATCTATTTTTTCGGATAATAAAACAAAAATGACAAACTCTTGCCGTGAGTTCCCGCCAAAAGTCCTTTGGCAGAACGCATGTCAATGTCAATTATTTTTTTTCGCCTTTTCTAGGGCAGGCTAAGGCTCCATGGCCATACCGCCTCTATTCTATTCTATTTTTCTATTTGGCATTGGCATTCATTCCACATCTCATATCGAGCGTGATTTTGCCATTGTCAAGTGAGAAATGGGCGAATCTTCAATAAAAAAAATGGCGAAACGACAATGTCAAGTGAAAGACGCGGCCCTAAGGGTGATGGGCACTTAAAGTAAAGACGCTGTGGAACTCGGAAAACGGTGCTGTCTCCCGAGTTAATCCTCTTCTTATGACCACTGTCTTATCTCTGAATCTGAATCACAGCTAGGTATTTCCCCATCACAAAAATAACGTTGAAACTACTCTAAAACGAAAATAATTGAAAAATTAACTCAGCAGACGTGTGCTCGGGTCGTACAATTACAAAGTCCCGGCAACTAGGTTGCCAGGTGTCCGGCTTTAGCCGGATATGTCCGGCTTTTTACAGTCGTGTTCCTGATAGAAATATATGAAAAAATACCCATTATAGGAACGTATAAACTGACTGTTCTAAAAGTAGGCTGAAGTAGGCATACTGAGAAAGTTGGCAAAGGTTCCTGAGATCACTGAGTCAGCAACCTGCTTTCCATTCCAGAACACTTTTTTCCTGTGAGCAGGATAACATAATATAAATGTGTGAAGTGTAAAAGAGACAGACTCTTTAAAGGTAATTCTTACCTTAATTCTGGAACGGAACTTAAAAAAAAGCAGTGATTGAATCGGCCGAACGAATTGTTTATATTTTGCGGACTTTTTGGCGGGAACTCGTAGCAAGAGTTTGTCAGTTTTCTTTTATTATCCGAAAAAATAGATAGCGTGGTTTTTATTGCATAATATTGATAGTGTATTGTTCAATGAAGTGCCATTTAAGTGTCTATTATGTAGGATAATGAAATAAAAGTGTGTAGACTGTTTCGAGTGCTCTCAAAATTCCATGAAATCTTCACCAAAGGGGCCTACCTTTTTTGCTGAAGAATAGGTTTAAAGACGGAAGAAATGGCTTTTGGCCTCTAAATTCTATAGAAGATTTTTAACAGACTAGGCTGTATGGCTCTAATCCTTTGCCTTCCACATCTCGGGGTAAAATAAAACAAAAAATAAAGATTATATTTTGCAAAGAGATATAACATTTCACTGATATTTTGTGTTTTTATTAGAGTAAACATGATTTTAGAATATTTGATGAAATACCATTTACAAGACTGCATTACTATTATATCTGACAAAGACAACTTGGACCATTACAGCCTAAAAATCGAGTTAGTATTTAACTTCAGCAGATTTTTCAGTACCTAGATAGAAGTTCAAAAATTTTTGATTTCTCTAAGTTATTCTCTGTTACAGCTTTCTAAAACTATTCGAGACATATCCAGACGTAGGAGACAATGTTTTGTGCAGCCCTATCGACAGTTTACCGGCCTGTGACAACGACATTATAAAGGCCCAACAAAACATCTTAGAACAGGATGAATACAAAGAGATTGTATGCAAACTAGCATACTCTTTCCTGAAGAGAAATGTCCATTGTAGATTCTTTGGCCTACCAGTTTGTCCCGAGTTACATCGTACAGTTTTCCCAAAAAATGTGGATTTGGGATGCTTTTTGAAAGTTACTGGTAAGAATTTGGGACCATGCTATTATCCAACCCAGTAGGAGTCAGCCCTCTTAAATGCACCCCAACCGAGTGGAGCGTTTAATAAATATTTTCATGTGTGCAATATCTTTACTTGTGTGTTTTATCCAACTATTTGGCTAGCCCGTATTCATTTGTTATTTTCACGTTAGTTTTTTTGCAGTTTTTCATACAAATTCTCGATTCACTATTTAGATTTAGTATGAGAATCTGAAAAAAATAATTGAAGAGCGGATTTTTTCAATATTTTTCCTGGGTTCTGTACTTGATTCTGAGTAACCCCTTAAAATTTCAAACGCACTTTTTTTAACATCTGTATATATGCTATGTAAAATCTCTTGTTAAGACAATTCCGTATGGGTCCATTAGAATTTTGTCCATAGAAGCAAAATAATAAGTTTATTCCATACTTTTTCAGGAACTGTAGTCAGAGTAACTCAGTCAAAAATGTTAGAATATCAAAGAAACTATGTATGCGTAAAATGCAAGTACGAAAATTATGTAAAAGCAGATTTTGAAAGTCGGTACATATTAAAAGCTCCATCAAAGTGCTGCAACGAGGAAACCAGGTGTAAAAGTTTTTCTTTCACACAGATGAATCTAGTGTCAAGGGAACATTGTAGAGATTACCAGGAAATAAAAATACAGGTAAGTTCAAAAAATTTTTTTTTATATATTCTGATTTTGAGTTTGAATAAAGTTTGTCAGTTGGTTGGCCTTCATAGCTGCATTGCTGAATTGTTACTCAAAAGACGTCCACTGCAGTACCTTTGTCCTGCAGTGGACGACTTTTGCCTTTCCCAATGATTTCCATGTTGCTCCATACATAATGATTATTTGTCATACCTAAATATTTATTATCTATTTTCCATACTTTTTGCATTCAAGAATCACAGTTAATAAATACATATGTATATTTATAGGAGCAAGTAAACAAACTGAGTATTGGAACAATACCAGGGTCAATGTGGGTGGTCCTGGAAGATGACTTGGTGGACAGCTGCAAGCCTGGGGATGATGTCAACATTTGGTATGTTTCATTATTTTAACATAAAGTGCACAGGAAGTGCTGGAAGAGAATCCCACTAATGAGGATCAAGTAAATTAACAGTGGCGTAGCAAGGTGGAATCTAGGCGTGGGCGAAATCGCACAGCGAGGCCCCCTATCTTTCAGAAATTTTTACATAGGTATGATAAGATGGTCAGTCATTTCACGGTTTTATTTCTAGTGCTAAAAAAACTGAAATGTGTGTCGAATAATTTTATGGGTATCATTTAAACGGTTAGCAAAATATTCGTAATTTTGTGAGCAAAAACATATATTCGGTCAGACAAAATAACTAGTTCGTCAGCAACTTATGGCCAGCAAACATTTCAGATTCGATTAGCAGTTAATGTCATACTGGACTACTCGAATTTTTTTTGGACAACCAATTACATATTTTGGCTGCATTGGGTGAACCACATTAATCAAATGGTAAGCACTCAGACTGTTAGCAGAAATTAATTAAACAAAATAAACTTTACTTGTCAAGTACAAAATGGGCGCCACTATATTTTTTTTTTCAGTACCTAAGAGTTGCACCCGAAGCAGTGATTATTACTACCTTTGTAAGGTTATAATACGTGGCTTGCGTGGTGCGACGATCATGTAGATTGACTGACTACAGACACAGTTATAACCTGGATGGGTTTGACTGTTAGTGGCATTTATCTCGAACATTTCCGTGCTTCGCAATTTTACAAAAATAATGGCTCAGTCCACAAATTTCTATTCTAATTCTTTCACTATCCGTTCTATCCGACTGTGGAACTCTCTTCCTGAATCTATAAGACCGCCTACATGTATAACGTTCTCCTTCTCTCAATATCTTCAAGTCGCAAGTGAAAGCGCACTTTTTAACTCTCTAGTTATTTACGCTGTCAATTAAAGTTGGTTGTCTTTGGTTGTACATATTTGGTTATCAAGTATCACATTGTAGATTGTAGTATATGTTATATATAATATATGTATGCATGTATTTGTGTAGTAATAAGTATATATTAGTAGTTTCTTAAGTTCAGTATTTAGTTTTCATTGTTATTTTATGTTTTCTTTTTTTTATCGTGCACCACCCCTTAAATATGTTATTACGCGATTTCCTCCACCCAAAGGTTGTCTGGAAGAGATCGCTCTTTAGCGATAAGACCGCCTACATGTATAACTGTCTTAACATGTATATTGTTAATATTTTCCTCTTAATGTTGTGCAATAAGGTGTTTTCATTCATTCAATGGCTTTCGGGTCTTCGCTTTGCTAAAGTCCTGTATTATATCCTTGTACATGTAGTCGATTTTTTAAGCCAACTCTGCTTTGATTGACAATACAGTAAAAAATTTATGAGCGGATTTTTTCAATATTTTTCCTGTATTCTATACTTGATTCTGAGTAACCTCTAAAAATTTAAAACACACTTTTGTTAACATCCTGTATTGCTAAAGCAGAGAGATGCTATTCCTCAAATAGTTTTTAATTTTTTTTAATACTCAGGTCAGCAATAAGAGGGGCCTCGCGCGGAGCCAATTTTACTTTAAAAACATTCCCACTTATTAGCTCGCAGTCGAAGAAACAACTGGATTTCCGCGGTTTATCGGTAGTTTTGGTTGAATATATTTTATTTTGTTACAGTATTTTTTTAGCTATGCTTACTTAATTATATTTACACTCAAGGGGGCCTTGCGCGTGATCTAATTTAATGTAAAAATATTACACCTTAAGGTTAAACGTCTATCACCCTATTTCATACAAAACCTGGCTCAAAACTACCCAAATACACACAATTAAAGTTATAGTCAAATTAACGCAATCTAACCGATTTTTCAACCAGGGAGCACTGACGATTAACCTTAAGGTAAGTCAGCAGTCAGCACCCTAGTAGTGGGCCTTGAGCGAGACCCCGCTATGATAGCCATCGCGGTTTTATTCATAGAGTATAGGTTATCACAGTTACTTTTTAGCTATACTTAATACTCACAGGGGCCTCGCGCGACGCTATTTGTAATGTAAAAATATTATCCCTTTATAAATAAAATGGATTGGATTTCAAATGTTTTTATGGTTATTACTTGATTGTATACAGTTTTGCTATTTTTATTTTTAGCCGTACTTACATAAAGCACTGAAGGGGGCCTCGCGCACGACCTCTTTAATTACAAGATTTTATGTAATAATGTGACCCCCTTACGTTAGCATTTTAGGTAGGGGGCCTCGCGCGAGGCCCCCTTGAGCGCGAGGCCGTGGGCGAGGGCCCACTTCGCCCACGCCTTGCTACGCTACTGTAAATTAATATTAAGTATTATTAATTAATTCAGAAAATAAACCTGGATTGAGGCCAGGAACAATTATTTTGGTGTAAGTGAAGAGAAAATTTAATGTTCCCAAAGATTTTCCCTCTAGATTCATGGTTCCACTGCAATGCTTACCATCTGAATCTCAGGCTGCGGCCTGGACGCAAGCGACGGCGACAGCGACACGAGCGACTTGATCATTTCCATAAATTTGTATGGAGCTGTTTTGGACGACACGACAGCGACACGCGCGGCGACACACGAGCGACGAGCGACATTTCAAGGACGTCGCGCGTTTAGGGACGTTCTTCTTTAATCGATAAACCAGTTTAAACTATCGATAGTTTGAGAAGAAAAAATAGTTTCAGATAATAAAATGATAAAGTTTGATACTAGCTGGAGTGCCCGGCTTCGCTCAGGGAGTTGATATCCCCCCGCACCCTGCGCCTCACCTCTCACCCCTCACTCCGACTCACCCTCCCCCGCACCCCGCACCTCGCCCTTCCGCACCCCGCGACTCACCCTCCCTCGCATCCTGCTCCTCCCCCTCCCGCACCCCACACCTCCCCCACCCCTCTCTCCCCCCGCAACCCGCGCCTCACCTCCGCACCACACTCTTCCCCCCGCACCTCGCGCCTCCCCCCGCACCCCGCGTCTCAACCACGCATTCGCTCCCCCCGCTCCTCCTCCCAGCTCCCCCTTCTACCCCCTCACCACCCCCCGCTCCCCCTCGCACCCCGCTCTCACCCGCAACCCGTGCCTCAACCCCGCACCCCACTCCCCCCCGCACCCCGCGACACACCCCCGCTCCTCTCCCTCCGCAAACTGCGCCTCTACCCCTGCACCCCGTGCCTCCCCCCGCACCCCACATCTCCCCCTCGCACCCCGCTCCTCACCCTGCCCCGCACCCCGCTCCTCTCCCCCGCAACCCGCGCCTCACCCCCGCACACCACTTATCATCCCCACCACAACCCGCACCTTCCCCCCGTAGACCGGTCCTCACCCCCCGCACCCCACTGTTCCGGGACTGCTGTAGAGTGCTCTCAAATACCCTCGAATGTTCTGGACTGTTCTATTCTAGAAAATTCTTAAGGGTGAAATTTCAACCCTTGTATCTTCAAAAGCACGCCCTTTAGGCAAAAACGGAAACCTTCTTCATGGATGGGGGACAGAGGGCTACCGCACCATATAACTCCCTTGATCGTATCTGGTTTCAGAGTTTTATCGGCACAAATATTTGTATACTTTCTTTTATAATATTGATTATGTAGAATATAATCTAAAATTTCCACAGTCATCCTTTTGTAATATAAACTTTCGGATTCTGACTTTGATCTTCATAATTATTCAGTAGTTGCCGAAATCGCCTTTTTGTTTTGTCTAAATGTACGTCTTCTTTAGCAAGTTAGTAGTAATATTAAAAAAAACAGAAATATTTGCCCTGCGTGGGGATCGAACCCACGACTCTCGGATCAACAGTCAGGAGCGCAAACCTCTGAGTCAGTGTTAAGTGTTATTATATTAGTAAGAATAATTATGAAAATATCGAAATATCGACATCGCGACAGACAGACATCGACAGAGTCACGTCACTACATCGCCGCAAACCCAGTGACCTTGTCGCTTGCGTCGTGAACAGTTGTCGCTGTCGCTGTCGCCGTCGCCGTCGCCGTCGCTGTCGCTGTCGCCGTCGCTGTCGCCGTCGCTTGCGTCCAGGCCGCAGCCTCACAGATCTAATATCTTAATAACTTACCACTGCTTGCATCCCGTTTAAGTGTTTCTGCATAAAATATTGCAGCAAGAAGGAAACATATAATTCTTTAAGTTATGACTTAAAATGAATCCAATATTTTCTTTGAGGAGAATGCTTCTCCTGATTTGTATGAAGTTGCCTTTAAGTGTTCTGATATCAATTTTTTTATTCCAGTGGCACAGTTCGCCGCCGATGGCGTCCAACAAGCTTGAACAAAAAATGCGAGGTTGAACTAGTCCTACAAGCTAACTACTTGGAAGTATGCAATGCCCAGAAATCAGGCATCATCACCTCAGCACCTGATGTGAAGGAGTGCTTTGATGATTACTGGTCCAAGTACGAAGCCTGCCCAGTGAAAGGGAGGGATCAGATTTTATCTACTGTTTGTCCTCAGGTAAAGTTATATATTTATGAGACAGTTTATCCTTCATTGCATTGTGTAATCTTAATAACTTTCTTTCATTTTTGGAATAATTGTGGATGAAAAAATCTCCTAGCAAGTAACTTCCACTTTAACTTTTTTATTCCGTCTTTGTCTTCTGTAAAATAATAGATGACAGTGTGCATAAACTATACATTATATTTATGTCGATATTACGTAGTGTTTTCAATCATAACTTTGCTGAATTCATGAAGTTTTTATTCTATAAACTTTAAATTAAGTAAGAGCATCTTCAAAAACTTCATTTACATAAGTGGCAACCTCCTTACACCCTTTTGTAAATGACCCATACAAGTCGACCGGAAAAAAAAAATATATTTTGGTAATTTCGTGAATTTTGACATTGGCGGAATTATTGTGGCTTTTATTATTTTTATTTTATTTTATTTATTACCAATAATATGAAAACTTACAAAATATTGTACATAACAACACCATTAAACCTAAGGGGTTTGTGTTGGCGTTGGCAGTTGTCTGCATGCTTAAGTGATTTATCTTCAAAAATAAAATAAAAATAAAGTATCACATCCACACTATTTTGATGAGCGGCATTTTGTTAATGTTTACACATTTTTAGTTTTGTTTACCTAGTATAACATATTACCTAGTATAATATATTGTGAGCTTAAAACAATAAAAGGCCAAAAAAAGTCGACCGGAAGATTTACCTACTACATGCTTTTCTTTCTAACATGTAGGAGCAGGTCAGTTAGCAGAGTGACGACTATTTTTTTATATGAACGCACCTTTCGTTTACTGGCGACGATATGTTGGTCTCACAATAAGTATTATTAAAGCAGCTCTTTTCAGGTGTATGGCTTATACTTAGTAAAACTAGCAGTGCTGTTAACTGTCATCACCGGTTCTGATCACGTCTCTGAAGATGATAATGAGAAAAAATGCTCAGATGTTGACAAACACGCCAGTCGCGTGCGAGGACAGTGTCATTTGCTTCTAGTGGGTGACCCAGGTAATTATAAGTCAATTCTTACTAATAAATATTATGAATTAATTTCATTCTTACTAATATTATAAATGATTGAAAAGGGACAAAGGCTACTTTATCACAAGGGGGACCTAAAAATAATGCAATTTCAGAATGCATCGCTATTTTTTTTGCTTTAATACTGTTCAAAAGATTTCATTGAAGTTTTGCATAGAGCTAGGTAGGATTGAGGGCCATGAACAACATAGGATAATTTTATCTGGAGAAACTCATTTCCGTGCTCGCTTCAGCGAACCTACCGCGATACACATACGCGGGCCGAACCGCGGGCAAAAGCTACAGCTCGCGTCACGTAAAAAGAGCGCTGGCGGGCGTTCCGAGGGCAGAATAGTTCACTCTGACAACAGGATAGCTTAATATAAATCGCGTAAGTGTGAAAGAGAGGGTACTAAACAATTGCTGTCAGAGTGCATCCTCGGAACGCCAGCCAGCGCTCTTTTTACGTGACGCGAACTATACTATGTAATAATATGATAGATTTGTAATTATTAGCAAATGCTTCTAAAACATTTATTGTTCTTCTTATTTATCGTAAATAAGTATAACAATCGCAGTGATAGCTATCTTACATCTAGACAACCTAACAGAGACCCTTCAGATTAGAAGTGCATATTTTAATAATGAATATTCTTCATAACTGTTATCTATACATATAATAAAACTATAATAAAACTGTAGAGGTCGATTGTCTGCACATAGAAAAAAATGATAAAAACCGAGTCAGGGGGATGTAAGAAGAGCAATAGAACAAATCCAGATTTTTTTCAATTTTTTTGTTTCTCTGTCTGTTTGTCTGTTTATCTGTTTGTCTGTTTGTACGGGCTAATCTCCGAAACTGCTGGACTGATTTAAATGAAATTTTGCATTGTGGTACCTTATATCCTCGGTCAATATCTTAGATACTTTTCATCCCGGAAAATTAAAGAGTTCCCGCGGGATGGTTAAAAAACTATAGTAACTTATACAGCTTAGTACACAACAACTTATGCACCTAATTTAGTAGGCATGCTGATACCTTATATTGCCTGTCAAACAATGTGTTTTATACAATCTATAAATCCCATAAAAGTGACGGGTTCCCGCGGGAAAGTAAAACATTACAAAAACAGTGTCTAGCATAGCGTCTTTCATCATCATACTAATAAAACTTTAACGGGGTCGATTCTGTACATGGAATATTTTTTGAAAATATTAACGGTAGGGTAGGCATGTCTATCGATATAGAGACCAAAAAAAAATTATTTGGAATTTTGGTCTCTCTGTCTGTCTGTCTGTTCGCGCATCACGCAGAAACGGCTGGGCCGATTTTGACGAAACTTTGTACTATTATACTACGTAACCCGGAGTAACATGTTAGATACTTTTTATCCCGGAAAAGTCAAGGGTTTCCGAAGGAATGGTTAAAAACCGAAATTTTTGAATGCTTCAATACTCAATAACTATTAGTACGATTTTATTGATATTTGGCATAATGATACCTTATATCACGACTAAACACCTGGTAATTTTTATCCCGGTTGAATCGGTAAAAATATCAGTTGAATGAAATTAACAAGATTTCCTACGGCAGGACTACTATTACTAATAAGCAGTCGATAGATGGCGCCATAAGTAATTTAAAACGCGCTATAATGTTGCGTTCAGTTGACTACCTTAGTAACGCAATTAGGTACAGTGTTTTTTTACGAGAAAAAAAAGTGAGATTATCTACAACCATATAGAGACCAAAACAATTTAATTTGGAATTTTTGTTTGTCTGTCTGTCTGACTTTGTACGATTATACTACGTAAGCCGGAGTAACATTTTAGATACTTTTTATCCCGGGAACCAACCAATAAGTCCACGCATACTCAAAAAAATATATGCGTCTTGCGACTCCGCCTGGAGTCGTGGACTGTGAACGTGGTTAGGGTTCCCGGAGGAATGCATAAAAACTTTAATTCTTAAAATCCTTATTACTCAAAAACTACGAAGCCGATTTTATTGTAATTTGGCATAAGGATACTTTATCATTACTACTAATTATCCAAAGTTTTTCATCTCGGTTTCATGGAGGGTTCCCACAGGAAAACGACAACACCGTATCTCTCAATTTATTAAGAGAAAACCCTAACTTTTTGAAAAGGCGTGTCGATTACGGTACTTTCGTATCATTCGATACATACTATTGGTTCTGGAAATTATGGTGTCTAAGTATTAATAATAATAATAATAATAATTTATTTAATTCAGATAACATGATCCATAAAGTGTTAGTAACGTTAGTAACAATTGTAACTTACCCTATGTTAGTTTCGAGTTAGTTATACATTTTGGCCTATAGTTATGTACACAAAGTGCTTAATTATGGGACACTCGACTTTATTTGCTATCATCTTTAGGATGCTGTTGGCACTACCCCTGATTCTCCTCAGCAAGGACCCACACTTTTTACGTAAAATGGCATGGAAGCCATCTACACGGGCCTCCGCAAACATAGCTGACGCGCTGCAGAACCGGGGCAGCCCCATCAGCATCCTAAAGGCATTATTATACTGAACGCGCAGTGCACTGAGCGATTTTTTAGTATAGCTTACCCAGAGGCTGCTCGAGTAAAAAGACTGGCAGTAAGCTTTAAAATGTGAGAGCTTTACTTCTCTTGTACAACGAGCAAACCTTCGTATCAGCATATTACTTCTAATCGCCAGTGCCCTGCGCTCTCTTTCGATGTCCGCATCATCTCTTAGGTCTTCAGTAACGACATGACCAAGGTATTTAAACTGATATACACGTTTGAGTGGTGTTTCATTAATTCTGACAGGTGGCAACTTCATAGGACATTTCCCATAGGGTTGCATCGATACGCCTTTTTGCCGATACGATACCGATAACGATATTCTTATAAAAATATCGGCGATACCGATGCCGATACCGATACGCTTGTTGAATTTAAATGAAGGTTAAATATTATAAATAAAATACAGGTGATTTCACAGGTCTATTTGAATAACCACTGGCACCGACTCCATAGGGTGCCCGAGCTCCCCCCCCAATGACATTATCAGCGGGGCTGAGCCCCCCCAATATTTTATAACTGGTGTTTGCTTTTTTCTCGGGATACTTTTATTCCAAAAAACTCATTTCCATGCATGCTCAACGATAATCTCAAAAACTGTACCCACGCACAGTGTTTTTTTTGCCTCAAAAAAGTGACATCTTTGTTTTTTTCTCAAAATTTCTCAAAAAAAAATATTTTCTGAATTTTCAAATGTATTTTTTTATATTTTTTCTAGGCCGAAGTAGAGGTTCTGTCTAGGACAGATATATTCCTCATACTTATTAGTATCTCCCACAAAATTAACACACTCTACTTCGGCGGAAGTTTGGTAAAATATATTTTTATGTACTAAGGTCAAAATTTTGGATTTAGGGTTGACACAATAAGGTCATTTCTTTTTTTCTTCCTTTATACACAATCAAGTTTATTTTAAAGACTTTAATTCAAAACGTACTTGGATGTAGTAAACTAAGGAACTAAACGTCTTTTGCGCACCAACTTCGCCCAAATTGCGAAAAAGAAAATTGGTCTTACAGACATGACATTTAACTGATTAAATAGGTATGAAACGCCGGCATATTTTTGTTATTTCGCCAAAGTATTAAAACATATGTTGTGAATCAAGAATTTATATGGGAAACTGAAAAAAAGCGGCCAAGTGCGCCCATGAAGGGTTCCGTAGCAGCAAGAAACATAATATAAAAGTTCTTGTAGTTCGTTGTAGGTAAATTGCGGTTTACGATTTATGACGTATTAAAAAAAACTACTTACTAGATCTCGTTCAAACCAATTTTCGGTGGAAGTTTGCATGGTAATGTACATCATAATTTTTTTTAGTTTTATCATTCTCTTATTTTAGAAGTTACAGGGGGGGGGGCACACATTTTACCACTTTGGAAGTGTCTCTCGCGCAAACTATTCAGTTTAGAAAAAAATGATATTAGAAACCTCAATATCATTTTTTAAGACCTATCCATATCCTACCCACACGTATGGGTTTGATGAAAAAAAAATTTTTGAGTTTCAGTTCTAAGTATGGGGAACCCCCAAAATTTATTTATTTTTTTCTATTTTTGTGTGAAAATCTCAATGCGTTTCACAGAATACATTTACTCACCAAGTTTCAACAGTATAGTTCTTATAGTTTCGGAAAAAAGTGGCTGTGACATACGGACGGACAGACAGACAGACAGACAGACAGACAGATGGAAAGACAGACATGACGAATCCATAAGGGTTTCGTTTTTTGCCATTTGGCTACGGAACCTAAAAATGTGGGTCGGATTATTTCATAGAATTCAGCAAAAATAGTTGAAAAATCCGATCTACAATACTGATCAGCCTGTATAAGGATACAAGTAGGCACAATTCGTACATCTAACTCACACGGACGCCATATCGGGTCAGAAAAATTTCGAACCGCGAACACCCCCGGATTTCAACGGTGTTCGACAGTTCGGAACTACGGGATTTCAGAGGTTAAGAGACAGAAGTTAACTTCGTTTTCACAATTAAAGGAAGAAACAAGCATTCGATTTAGCTTTCAAAAAATAATACGAAATTAATAGAAAGGTCAAATTAGTGACAACCTTAACACGTATATTTGAAAATCATTTTTTCTAAACTTCCGCCGAAGTAGAATGTAGTGATTTTGTGGGTGATACATATTAGTATTAGGAATATATCTGTCCTAGGCAGAACCTCTACTTCGGCCTAGAAAAAATAGAAAAAAATAAACCTAAAAATTAAGAAAAAAATTTTTTTTGAAGAAATTACAAACATTTTTTATTAAGTAAAAAGGGAATAATATGCGCCTAGACTATCTTTATATACCCGCAAAACAATAAATACTTAATTGTAAATATTTTTTTTTCTATGAATTAATTTCCGTATTTTTAACATGAAGGTCAACAAAACTTTGTGATTTTTTTAAAAATAAACTATACAAAATGGACTCCTGGGAGTTTTACTCTTGCATTTTTTATAAAAAGCCAAATTGAATGAATGAAAAAAACGAAGATGTCACTTTTTTGAGGCAAAAAAAACACTGTGCCACGCGGCGAAGCTGTGGGAAAAGCTAGTTACAAAATCACTAGAAAATATTATAAGACCTACAGTGAAAATAGTCTCTCAGCTGATGCCACAGAACTCATTTGGAAACTAAAGTACTTCTGCGCCATTTTTTTAAACTTTGGATTAAAAGACGTCATTGCGCCAGAAAACAAACGGATCTGCGTCTCTCGATATATTAGGAGGCCTTAGGTACCTTTCGACTTCTTCTTTGAGAGAATTACAGCTCAGAGTGGACAGGGGCTCATCTTCGTCGGACTCTTTAAAAGTATCGTTGTATCGGGAATGAAAGTATCGCCGATACCGATATATCGGCAACTCCGAAGTATCGCCGATATATCGGTATCGGTATCGGTATCGGATGCATCCCTAATTTCCCATTTGTTTTAAAAACCATAAATACACTTTTGTTCACGTTGTAAATAAGGCCATTGGCCACAGCAAACTTCTCACATATAGACAAAAGCTTCCTTAGAGCACTGATCGATAGGCTCAGCAGCACCATGTCGTCCGCATAGCTAATATTGTTAACACAAACACCATCAACGTGACACCCAACTCCGGTGCTGCTGAGCTCCCCGATCAGCCCGTTCACATACAGATTAAAGAGTTTGGGCGAGCTCAGGCCACCCTGTCTCACACCACACTCCAGCCTATAAGCTTTCGATTGCTCATCACCCCATTTAACAGTATTTATTTGATTTTCATACCAATACTTATACAAACTTATCAGCTCTTTAGGTAAGTTTATTTCAGTTAGTCTCTCCCAAAGTTTTTCATACGCCACTAGGTCAAAGGCCTTGGACATATCCAAGAAACAGGCATAGACAGCCGTTTTTCTCTCGGTGTAGTACTTGACAGTATGCTTGAGGCCCAAAATCGCGCTTTAAGTAGAGTCCGGCCCTGAAGCCAAACTGCGCGTCCTGTACTTGTAAATAGTCATTTAATTGGGCATCAAGCAAACCGTCAAGCACCTTTGCAAGAATCGTTGCAAGCGAAATTGGTCTATAATTAGACTTGTCAGAGATATCTCCAGTCTTGTTTTTAATAATTGGAATGACCAAGGTCCTCATTAGCTCAGAAGGGAGATGCGAGTGGACAACACACAAAGAGAAGAACATGGACAGTACTCTAGGCATGTGTACCCCTGCACATCTCAGGTGTTCGATGCTGAGCCCATCATGCCCCGGTGACTTTCCTCTGGACATATTTTTAATTACGGTTTTGACCTGCCTCGCACTGAAGCGTGTAAGATTGTCACTCTCATCCTCATTGATGGGCTCAGCATCGCTCATCCGCTGGCTCGGTCCAAGCGGAGACTGGATTTTAAAATGCTGCTGAAACAAATCTGCTATTTCTTTGGGGTTAGTGACTCCATCAACGCTCACAGGCAGACCAGGTCTGGTACTGAGTTTATTCGTGGCTTTCCAAAATTTACTGAAGTTCTTATCAGTATGATGGGATGCAATCGTGTCAAGTATGAGTTGCTCCTGATGAGTTTGGCACCACTTCAGTTTTGCTTTAAAAATCCTTCGACTTTCAGACATGTCCTCGTATATCTTTCCACTCTTAGGCTTACCATAAAGCATCCATAATTGAAATTTAAGCCTCGCCTGCTCGTGAGCGTCACGGACTTGATGGTTCCATCCAGCAATGGACTTCCCACCCCCGCGTTTTTTAGTTCTACAAGTTGCAACCGCTGCTTGAGTTAACACTGCTACTATGTTATCATACAATTTGTCCAAGATAATTTTGTGATCATTATTATAACATTTTTTCTTACAACATTCTCGAAATTCACTTGGAAAGTCTATTAACCTTAATTTTTCATTACATAAACTTAAGTAGTTATTGATTTGCTCAAGGTTTCTTTCACCCCAGACAACTTTATATCTAATGTTGCAATTAGATTTGACATAAATTTTATGTTTAACAACTGACAAGTCACATTCAATTTCAATGGGAAAGTGATCAGACCACAGGACATCAAGGCATACCCTCACGTTCTTTATAGTTTGCCACGCTGAGTGGGTAACAACTACATGATCTAGCCATCTACAGCTACCATGGGCCTCACTAATATAAGTATAGGTGTCAGAGTTCTCACCAAGCTTTTCAATGTCTGCACATATCCACTGCTGGTCCATACAAAAGTTTTGTAGCTCTACAAAAAAGGATTCACCAGGGTGAGCATTAAAGTCACCCAAAACGTACACGCATTCTTCGTCACCACTTTCTACTACACTACCGATTTCTCCCAAACACTCAGAAAATTCCACTAATTAAGGTGAAACCTTCACTCTTAGGCGAATCAAAGGTATATTCAGTTAACATTTTTGACCCGGAATTGTCAAGGGCTGTCCCGAGGGAACTAACGGGATCCTCTTTTTAGATATGTTTATATAGTTTTACGGTGTAGGTAGCTGTAGAATATCGAAACTATACGTATATATAAGATGCTACTTTATTAGTGCCCGATATTTTAGTCAGTGCTCCTACTCCTGATTCTGATCAACTTTCCC
The DNA here is from genome assembly GCA_958295455.1 of Coleophora deauratella. NCBI lineage: Eukaryota > Metazoa > Arthropoda > Insecta > Lepidoptera > Coleophoridae > Coleophora > Coleophora deauratella. Next base: position 6,697,856 of record OY282393.1, read on the forward strand.
CAAGGAACCCATAGTCAAATCGTAAAAAAATTTTTGGACTCTTCATACAAATCGATCAGCCGAGCGGCCAAATTAGTATGAAGAGTCCAAAAATTTTTTTACGATTTGACTATGGGTTCCTTGGGGAAAGTTGATCAGAATCAGGAGTAGAAGCACTGACTAAAATATCGGGCACTAATAAAGTAGCACCTTATATAACGTAGTGAAGCTGAAATAAGCAAAGCAAACTACGTTTGTAAATGGTGTTTTTATTTCGTACCCAACTATTCAAGTGTAGGGCAATACTTATCAAGTGGATACAGGATGTTATAATGGCGTAGGCATTATCCAGGACCTGTTCTTCAACTTTTTCTTTAACCCTCTGTAACTCAATACCTCCAAATTAAATATTTTCCATTGAATTGGATAGGTTTATAAATTTAAAGAACACATCTTTTTGTAATTTTTGAAATTGTTTATTGATTAAGCATAATATTACAAAAAAGGGTGTGTAGCTCCTGGGCAACAATGAGTTACAATGACAAAGAAAATTAGCCAAATTGAGAAGAATGAAAATCAGTTACGACAGGTGGAAGTTCCTAAAACAATTTTTGTTTTTGGTATAGCATAAAGCTACGCCGCACTTCTCACACAGCGTATGAGTGAATCCAACACATTTTGGGAACTTACATCGGATTTGCAGACCCTCTTATAGAGCAGCCATGAATTAACCATGGTTAGGTCCAAAAAGTGATAGAACAGACGTATCTGCCAACGTTTGCTCCTCAGTCGTATCTTATGGATGCCCATAATGCTGTCGACAAGGTCTACACCGCCCATATGTTGGTTATACTCGCCCACAATATGAGGACGCGGGATTTTTATGTATCTCGAGTTCTTTTTTTCGTATCTCCGAACTTCAGTTATAGGATTTTGACCAGCAAATGTGGAAGCCAATGTAACTAGTTTATTATCCTTCCATACAACTGTTGACACGTCGACACCATTGACATCAGCTACATACTCCTCTGAATATCCTCGATCTTTCTTCATAATCACTTTTTCTGACGACAACTTGCAATCAGGAATTCTATTTCTTTTAATAGTGCCTAGCCCAAGAATACCTTCTTTCGCTAAATATTCCAAAAGATGCACAGAAGTGAAGTAATTATCGAAATAGAGCCTATAATTTTGATGTCGCGGAATCATACGAGATAATCTGACTACTACGTTGGAAGCGGCTCCTAAATCTGGCTCGTCATCTCTAACAACATTCTCTTGGCCAGTCTCAATCTCTGTCTTATAAACGAAACCAGAAGCTCCACCTAAAACATATAATTTGTAACCCCACTTATGAGGTTTCTTGGGGTTGTATCTTTTCAGGATATTTCGCGCTTTTGTAGAGCACACTTGCTCATCTACACAAAGTTGTTTTTCTAATGGAACTTTGGCATACGCTTCGTTCAAGGCATCAGCGACCGGCCGAATTTTGAAGATCCTATCAACGTCAGGGTGGCTGCTAGGAAGATATTTAGTGTTGTCATTGAAGTGCAGATATTGTCTAATCTTTTCAAATTTATTAGAAGGCATGGTCTGTTGAATTAGAGGTGTACCTAGCATGGCATTCCAGTGGTTGGTTACTCTGGGTAGCTGAATCAGTGACATAATATATACTGCACCTATAAATTGACGGATTTCTGTCTCAGACACACGAAAAGTATTGTTCGGATTTTTTTGTACCACATAAAGGTTTGTCTCTTCCGAAATTTTCTTTATAAGCTCTGGTGGAAATAAATAAAGAAAGAACTGTATAGGAGTTTCAAGATTCAAGATATCAGAATTCAATGACTCGTTGCCAGTGAAAGCCAGTTGCTGTGCATTTAGCTCTAGATTCTTTTTTTTCCACTGTAATGTAAGCTTTTTAAGCTTTCGTCTTTTTACGGGACGATTTGAAGTACCTGGAACGTCTGAACTAGACGGGATCGGTTCTACTTCTACCTCAGGGTTGGAGTTACGATCCTCATTATTTAAGTCGTCTGTTACCGCGTCCATATCAAATTCGGATCCCGAAGACTCTTCAATCAACTCTCCAAATTCCGGGTTAAAATCAGGATCCGCCAAATTATCGTCGTCAAAGTCGATACCATCTTCACTTGCAGAATCATTTTGAAGTACGCAGGTCATCTTGTTGTCAAGTCGGTGAGCCATCCTAAAACAAAAAAATAACTTATGTAAATATTCGCAGTGTTCATACAAAACAGTTCCCCTTTTCGCATAATGTAGCCTACAAGACACAAACTCTAAATGTCACCTAATACATAGATAACTAACAAATATATAGTAACATAGTAATATAATAAACTTTGAACACTTACCTTATAAATTCTCAGAAAAACAGGCACCAACAAACGTTATAACTATTTTTTATTATTTTTTATTTTCTGTGACGCATCAACTTTCTGGAAAGTTTTCACTTCACTAACAACATTTCGGCGATTGAAACAACTAACGACATCTAGTCTGACTTGCTTGTACTTGATTGAAAGAATAGAGTGTAGACGACATTCTAGAATGCTTGAAAATACGAAGTAATGGTTACAAGGATAATTTAGTGAGGGTAAAACGGTATGTTGCCTGTAGTCTACTAGGCGTTATAGAGGGTTAACTACCTAATATATAGGCGGCTGAAAAACTTCTTAAGCTGGGAGTTGGCCATTAGCCTCACATCTTACCACTATCCAAACTTGGACCCTGTGTGTGGAGAATAACCTAACCTTCCCTAGCTATAAGAAGAGATCCATACCCCAGTAGTGTTGGTTGTTAATTCTATGCAATTATATTTTCTTTTTCGTTCTCTGTATTTTCTTTTTCTTTTTTCTTTTTTTTTTCCTTTTTCCTTTTAACTTTTTTCTTTTTAATACATTCGTTTTATTGTTTACTTAATTTTGTTATTTTCTTATTTCTAAAGAATAATTTAGCAAAACATGAACTATTGTAAAAACCCCAACACTAACGCGTACGAAGTCGCGGGCACCAGCTATGTATGTAATAAATAATAATATTTTAGCATACGTCGCTTCTGTCAAGATTCTCATCTTGCTACTGCAGGTACCGGCAAGTCCCAGCTAGTAGTGGCAGCAGCTTCGCTCAGTGCCCGTTCGGTGCTGGCATCGGGTGCTGGAAGCTCGCGTGCCGGCCTCACATGCGCTGCGCTTAGGGTAACGAACTGATAGATACATAGCCCTTAGCCTGTCTCTCTTTTTATCCAATCGCATTCTATTATTACGTTACGAAAACAATACAACTAGACGAAGGCAGTTTTGTCTCACTAGGAAAGTAAGGAGTAGGTAAGGTAATTGATAAAATATGTGGTTACCACAATTAGTTTTACTATTAATGTAGCCTTATTGCGACATTTTGGGTTCGTATCACATATTATTATGTTTCTGTGCTAAAATTGACTAAGTGCTGCCCTGTGTTCACCTACACCACCGTCAGAAAGTTTGAAAGCATCAATTTAAATTTCATTATTTATAAAATAAAGATAACACAGACTGAAACCTGTAAAACTAGTGAACCTCAAACTATGATAATAACCCTAAATAAACTGTTAACCCATTGTCATGAAACCTGTAAACCTCAAACTATGATTAATTTCGAAACGAACTTTAAACAATATTATGTGCTTTCAAACTTTCTGACTATGTATATGAAAGTTTATGCAGTTATCCATGATGACAATTTCTTAAAAAAATTCAAAAGAAACATTATTTACCAATACTAACACCAATATTTTCAGGAAGACGGCGAGTGGCAGTTAGAAGCAGGTGCGTTAGTTCTGTCGGATGGCGGAGTGTGCTGTGTGGACGAAATAGCGTTACTGAGAGAACACGACCGCGCTGCTATACATGAAGCCATGGAGCAACAGACTATCTCCATAGCTAAGGTATTTTACGCTTTTTGTTTTGTAGTTGAATATTTACGAGTAACCATAGAGGTTTATTTGGTATCCTCCGGGCCGAGGCTTATTCCTCTGTACTGAAGGAAGTCACTTGGGTAGGTTGGTGCAAGGACTAAACTATTTGGCTGGATCATTTTGAAAATCTATCTCTTGGATGCCCATTTAGTTGGCCTACGAGGTAGATCACCTCTTGAGAGTAACCTTAAAAATCCGTCAGATGAGTAAATCAAAATAAGATTAAATTATACAACCTAACTTAATAGCTTTTTTATTCAAATTGCAGAAAAACTGATTGCATTAAATATTTCGTAATTAGTATAGAAACGACTGTATGCATTGTTACAAATATTTTCAGAAGAAAATTTCGTTATTAAATCTGACGTGATGACTAATAGTCAAATACCGGATTGGCGTCACGCCTCTTATTTCAGAGATGCAGAGTCATAAAACTTTTATTAAGAGAGTTAATTAAGAGAGTATCTTTTTTGATTAATGCTATTATTACGTTTCAGGCCGGCATAGTTTGCAAACTGAATACGCGCTGCGCAGTCATCGGTGCTTGCAACCCAAAAGGCCACTACGCGACCGACCAGCCGCTAAGTGCCAATGTTTCGCTCGGCACACCACTTTTGAGCAGGTAAATATTTTACCAAACCGCTTTAGACAAATTGATAAAATTATTTATTTCACATAGCCAATATTTTTTTTGCGGAGGATAATGTTTTCTTGGTGCGCCTGTGTATGTATGTATGCCCGTTTCATTGGTCGTTGCCAAAATAGAGTGATGGATTTTGGAATGCGAAGTGTCATTAGACTCATTAGATTTGTTTCGATCCCCTAGTGTCATAGGAAAGAAAGTCAGGTTTTCAATGAAATTGGTAAGGTTTCTAACAAAATTGTTTCTTCAAGCATGATGCACATAACTCAAGTTATAATTATAAAAACATTGGTTCCATTCGAAGGTTATACATATCTCTATTCATATAGCGGTCTATTACCATGAGTTCTGGCTAGCTTGTAAGGAACCATTTGAACTCTACAACACTGAGTAATGCAGCTAACTCAGATTTTTGTTTTTGATGACAAAACTTTCATACTACAGATTTGACCTCATATTCATCCTCCTGGAATCTAAAAACAAGGTATGGGACAAACTTGTGTCTTCATACATTCTGTTTGGAGATTCTGATCCAACAATAGTAAAGAAACGATGGAGTATTGAAAAATTGCAGGTAAACACTCAAAGCAATTAGTTTCTTGCAAATATACTTATTTTTAGATGTGCATGGCTCATAATATTTAGTTTCTTATAGAGAAACTAATATTTTATTTAATATTTATATTAATTTCCAGATGTACATAGGCTTTATAGGTCCAAGGCAGACTGAAATGACGAAATCGGCAAACATTATTTTACAGTCATACTACATGATGCAAAGAAAGTCTGAATACAGAGACCCGTCACGCACTACTGTGAGAATGTTGGATAGTCTTGTGAGGTATGTATTAAAATAAACAAGATACAATGACTGAAATGTATGGTTTATTGTGTGAAAACCATATTTTATAATTTGCTGATAAGATACAATATCAGTATTTCGAGACATATGTACTTGCACAAACAATTTTGTATATGCCTCGAGTGTAACAAAAAAGAATAAAAATAAAAACTCTCTTTATTTCAGATTATCTCAAGCACACTGCAGGCTAATGTACAGGACAACCATTCTTCCAATGGATGCTGTAGTAGCGATATCTCTAGTCGACTTATCAATGCAAGACTGCACCCTTAATGATACTGTAGATGCTTTGCACTCGACATTCCCGAAACATCCAGATTTCGACTACTTGTGTACTGCAAAAAAGTTTCTTACAAGGTTGAATCTATATGAAATATGGCAGGAAGAATTATTGCGCTATGGAAAACTGTTACAAGTTGATCACAAAACCCTGGAGAATGAACTAGAAAGGGGCAATCAAAGTATATTTGGTAAATATGATTATGTGTCGGATGATAACATACAGTTATCTGCATCTCTAGTTACTAGCTCTTATTTTCATAATAAGAAAAATAAAAATCATGAAGAAGGCCTAAGTAATGTAAAATGCGATAAAGAAAATTTCATGAAAAATGATAATGATAATAGTAATAAAGTAAATGATAGATTAGCTGAAACATTGAAAAAACATTCTGCAAAGAATAAGGACGAAATCAAGCCACTATTACAGAATAAATCTGTTAAGAGAAAAAGAAAAGTTGTAACAGTTGACACCAGCACTAAATCAAAGAAAAATACGAAAAAAATTAAGAAAGGAAAAAGCTCAACTGTTATTGAAAACAGTGTTGAAAGTGATGATGATTTAATCGATGAAAAGAATTTGCTAAATGCTGTGCCATCTGTAAATGACTTTTTCGAAGAATTAGGTATAGATCTGAAATTTAATAGTGACACTCAAGATGAAATCGCAAATAGTTTAGACAAAACTGATAGTAAAAAAAATGGATCCAATATCAGACATAGCACACAAAAAGTCCTGAATGATGATGTAAATGTTTATGTTAACAAAAAAAATGAAAACAGTTATTGCCAATCTAAAGATGTAAAATCAAATAATATAAATCTTGATACATCAAGAACATTGAACAAACTAAAACAATTTCAGTTTGTAGAGAAACATGATTTGAGTAAATACGAAGAAAAGGTAAATAAACCTGAACCCAGGAAAAGTGAAGAAAATGTTGTAAGATTAGACAGCAAAAATTTACAAAGTGGATCCAGTGACAAGTCAAATAACCATAAATCTATTTCAAGTTCTCAAATATCAATGTTTGAAAGCTCTGACTGTGATATAGATTTAGATATTTGAGTTGTGTGTGCTATCAGACAGTTTTGTATCATGTTATAATATATTTTCAAAAATAAAAATATACATACTATTTATTTAAAAATTAAAGTGTATTAGTTGTAATAATATTTAACAAATATTTACAGCTTACCTAAATTATCTATAGGAACCATTAATTTTCAGTTGCTGCAGAAGATCCTTTATAAGGATCTGCCTCATAGTTTTCTATGAGCAAATTTTTAAATCTTCTTGCTGTAATTGCTATAGATTCCTCTTTGGCTGCTATGCTCAATATTTCTACTCTAGCCACATACAAATGGTCTGGGTTTTTCGGGCTAACCATTTTGATCACATCAATTTCATCACCATTTTTCACCTGAAAGTATCAAAAACTATAATTATATATATAAATGCCTTTTGAAAATATGAACTTAAATCTTGCATAGTTGAGAACACTTACACTGGCACTCTTTTTCATGATCTTCTTGCCATTAACTCTTATTTTGCTCTCATAAAACTGCTGTTCTATTTTGCTGAAAACGAAAAGTTACACAATCAATTAGATCCAGTGAATAGCTAAGTAATGTTGTAGTTTAATCCCTTAAAAACTAGATATGTACTATGCCATATGAAGAAAACATATCTACTGAAAAAATAATAATCCAGATGTGGAATGTACATTCCACATCTGGATTATTATTTTTTCAGTAGATATGTTTTCTTCATATGGCATAGGGCAGTGTTTATTATCTCTAGCTTTTTTAGAAGCGAATGGTTAACAGTTAAAAACCATCTAAGAACTATTTTAGATGATAATGCAACACAAAATTGTATATGAGAACTAATGAGAAGTTACTTACTTCCTGGCTATACCAAGGGCAGATTTTAATATCAGATCTGTCCTCAGCGATGTAGTACTGAATTTCACAACTTTGGAGTCTCTTGATAAGGATGAGTCCTCATTGATGATCTCATCTTCATCATCGTCTGAATCGTATTTAGCCTACAAATGAAATAAGTGTCCTGATTAAAATTCTTGGGAAAATAAAAGCACTATGAATGTGAAAACATGGTCATAGTCTTGCTGTAAATTATCTTTAAGGCTACTTTTCTGATGACTTTACCAGCCAGCTAGGCCAGCGGTAGGATTTTTAGACAAACTCATGAGACATGACTTATTGCCTTTTACTGAAAACCTCTACCTAGCTAGTTAATGTCATTAAATTTCTTCAATAATGTGATTTGCATAAACTTCACATTATAGCAAATTATACTCAACAATGTTTCTTGTTTATGTTTATATTATTTGCTTATAGTATTTCACGGAATGCCAAAGCTAGTATGAGTTCCAGGGTCTGGCACCTTTCTGACCTGTGACCCTTAAGTACAGAGAGTTCAGTTGCCTAGATTTAACAAAACAACACCCTTGAGTGGTATTTGTCTTCTTCATACCGAGCAAAATTAATACTGGAATGGTGATGAATCTATTCCGATATAACCCTTAGTGAAACCTTTTTTTTTACTACCTATATTTTCTATTTGGAAATATTAAAATGAATGCAGTCACCACCTTTTTAGATTTATGCCGAAACACATCAAAATAAACATATTTTGGACGCAAAGTTGTATGATCTGCTGCAACATATATATATTGCATATTATGTAAGAAATTCTGTTGAATTTTCGGGTCTAATGCACGGAAAAGTAAAGTAGGTTTTATAAAGTGCCTCCAAATTGAATTCATGGTAAAATTTAAGTGATAATTCCTTTAAAATTACTAAAAGTAGTAAAAAAACAGCGTAAACAAACAGGTACTTTTATAGGTTATGTTGACGTTGACAGTTTAACAGTGACTTTGATTTTTTTGCTACACCTTAGAGGCAGGCTGAGACTTTATACTGCCTTGCCTTCATTAAATACTTATTTTTTCTGCTGATACAAGCAGGGTTGCTATGGGAGCGACAGTGGCGCCCTCAATTATTTTCTACTCTTTCATGTCGCACTGTAGCTATTTAGAGAATTACGTCTTCACCTCCAGTAATTTTAAAAATATGTGTTCTTCCTGGTTTGTTCTTGATTCGTTCAGAGTCAGATGAACTTTACGGCCGAATACAGAATTTGCTTGCTACTCTTTTACATTTGCTGAACATTTGAAAGAGTTAATCTTTCTTTTATAGGTATTTAATTTATTAATGGTGAGGTAAGTAATGGTGAGAAAACCATGATTAATCTTTTAACTCTCACAAAAAAGGTGACTAAGTTGCAGGATGCAGAATGAAATAAAATAGGGGTACCCTTTAACTAGGGCTTCTACTTAAACTTAACAACTTTCTTGCCACTGTCTCATGCTTATGCATGCGTGATGCGACTCTGCGATTTTTTCTGCGATAGATTCTGTTTCCAAACCGCCCTTTAGGTACTACTCATTTTATAATAGGTCCACACCATATTAAAGTTTTTCATCTGAAGAATCTTCGATAGTTATATGTAGTTCATTCCAATCAAAAAAAGCAAAAAGGTAGGTGAACAAAACGACTATGGATTTGACGCATGTCAATGTTAGTTGCAGAGTAAGTTTGTTTACCTTTTGCTTTTTTTCATTGGAATGAACAGGTTGTTAACAAAATGCTTCTAAAATTTAAAAGGATTACTTAGAATCAAGTATAGAATACAGGAAAAACATTTTAAAAAATACTATGTTTTTATGTAAGTACTTACATTTTTTTTTAATTTCCCGTACTAAATCTGAATAGTAAATCAATATACCTATTTTTTTATATTTTCCCTGTATTGTATGCTCTATTCTGAGTAACCCCTTAAAATTTCAAACGCTCTTTTTTAACACCTGTATACCTATAGTTCATTCCAATCAAAAAAAAAGCAAAAGGTAAACAAACGTAGTATGCAGATGACATTGACATGTGTCAGTTCCATAGTAAGTTTGTTTACGTTTTGCTTTTTTTTGATTGGAATGAACCATAAGTATATCTGGTTATCAATATTTTTCGTATTACATGAAAAACTTACTAAAGAGAAGTGCAGTGCGCGTTGAAGTAAAAAATATATGAAAATACGGCTTCTACAACGTTAAGCAAGCAAATTATTACTTTTTGCCGCAAAGCCCGCAAATTCGTTTGAAACCAGTTTTCTATAATTTACTTGATAAGTATATTTTTTGTCTTATTCTCTATTATCAAGGAGCATCGTCAACCACTTTTACTTCACGTATTATTATTCACACGAGTCGGGCCTATTACACCCACAGTTGTCAACTCCATCAGACGAGACCATAAACTGTGTCGAATTGAAAGAAAAAACCCTTTGAACTCGCCGTGGACATCACCCGCTTACAAAAACAAAATAAAAGACGCCCCTTTGAGACATGTGTTCGCATGTAAAGTTGAGACGAGAATCTGGTTGTATTGTGTTGGATTATTTCTCGCCTGAAAGGATTTTATAAAGTGGATTACCTAGTAGGTAGATACAGTTGGTTACTTTTTATTAATAGCCTAGGTAGGTAGCTAAACTTTAAAAGTAAGACACTATTCGCAGTTTGTGACACTGATTTGGACTCTGTTGATGAGTTCTACCCTTTTTGTTTAATCTGTACCTAACATATATTGTTTAAGGGTATTTAACTTTTAATTAACGTAAATACAATATTTAAATGCCCAGGCCCCCGATATACCTACTAACTCATGAAACTGAAAATAAATGTCTAAATAAATTATTTATGATCCTAGGCATTTGCCAGTTACCTATCTAAACCTTACATTACAGCTCCATATTTCTCAATTTACGTACGAGTTACATAGGAATAGATAGGAGCGTTCATATAAAGGTCATTATAGTTGCATTCTTCAGCCAGAGTTTACGAGGTATTATGCTTTCAACGAAGGAAGTTATGAATACTTACATCGGGTACTCCAGTTACTTAGGTATAATGTTATTTAATAAACAGAGATTAAACATGAACCTAAACATAACATTTCACGTTGCTATGCTTCCTAAAAGATATAATAAAATAGATCCATAGCAAAAATAGAATCGCAACGTATTAAAATAAATGCTAGTTTTGTTGCGTTTCCGTCTTCCTCACAGAGCATTGAATCGCGCGCCGCCCGTTGCACCGGTGTAGGCGCACGGCGATTCAATGCTCTGTGGTTTCCTTGATCCGCGCTTGCTTGAAAAGAAGCCAGGTCAGGTATTAACATCTTAAATGGGTCTCTATAATATCGCATAACTTTTTTATGACTATTTGGACTTTGCATAACATTATTCTGCATAAAATATTTTGGCATGAAACATTTTGCGCATATTTATGTTTTCTTAAATAAATGCTAGTTTTGTTGCGTTTCCGTCTTCCTTGATCCGCGCTTGCTTGATTAGAAGCCAGGTCAGGTATTAACATCTTAAATGGGTCTCTATAATATCGCATAACTTTTTTATGACTATTTGGACTTTGCATAACATTATTCTGCATAAAACATTTTGCGCATATTTATGTTTTCCTAAATAAATGCTAGTTTTGTTGCGTTTCCGTCTTCCTTGATCCGCGCTTGCTTGATTAGAAGCCAGGTCAGGTATTAACATCTTAAATGGGTGTCTATAATATCGCATAACTTTTCTATGACTATTTGGACTTTGCATAACATTACTCTGCATAAAATATTTTGGCATAAAACATTTTGTCCGTATTTATGTTTTCCTAATATTTATGAGCATAATATTCATTGGAATAATTAGAAATGTTCCTAACTATAAAGCTGCCTAACGTAAAATTCCCTAATAATCTTATAGCATATCCAACTTAATCATAACAATCATTCGAATAATAGAAAATTTGCCTAAATAATAAATTGCATAACATTAAATATACTAATAGTATTTTTGCATCAAATTAAGAAAAAAAAATACAAGTTAAGATTTTTTTTTGTTATTTCATTTATTTTTACTTCATAACTACTTATAGCGTAGGTTGTAAGAATCAGTACGTTAGTATGGGGTAGTGGTAAGTAGTAGTAGGTAGATTGCTAGGCAGAGAATCATGCATTTAAGCATGCAAGCACGCAAGCATGCAAGCAAGAATGCAAGCAAACATGCAAGCAAAGAGTTGATCTGTGGTTCTCATATCAATCAAACCTAACACTGCGACTGTGAGGGGAGACGAGCAAGCTCGCCTCCACATCGCAGTCTCCGAACCTAATTGCTCCGAATTCGGTGCTCCGAATTCCCGAGCTCGCTTCGCTCGCTCCCGCATTAGTTTAGGACTTCCGTATGGTGTTCTTATAAAAAGTGGCTTTTACGATATATATTTAGTCCTATTACTTTCAAAGTTTAGGGGGAATAATAATTACTTATGCAGAATTACGATTAGGAAGATTAATATTTCTGCGCAAGATGTTTATGCCTAACTTGTTATGCCATAGGCAATTATGACATAAAATTTTATGCGATACAAAGAGCACCCATCTTAAATCTCTACCAGTTAAATAAGGCTCAGCAAACTTGAAGACTTCATAAAAAGGTATACTTACAACATACAGATGCGAGTTTAAGTCTCAATTAGATTAGCTGATTAGCCAGATTTGTATGGGGGATTGTTTTTATGATGGGTTTAGTTTCATGAGTAGAACCACCAGTTCAAATAGTGCCAGTATAGTTGTGTTAAGTAAGACCAAGATCCTATATTACATATAGACACATGCTTGAAGGTATCCGTTCGATTCCTATCCCTCATCAACATGCCCTACAAACGACATCGACATATACATTGGTACCTCTAAAAAGTATCAACCTATTTATATCTATGCTTTGGCATCTACCTTTATTGGGAGCAACAGAACCGCGAAATTGGGTTTTGTCGGCTTCTCGTTCATCATATAGAGGTTGACAAGCGAGTGACACTCCATCATGTCAAAGGCCTGCCCGGTCTCAGTGGACCGAAAACAGTGTGTGGCTGAAAGATGAGTTGGACGGATATTTTCTCCGGTTAGTGTGACCTGAAATGTTATCTAATATTACATTTTAATACATAATAAATGTATACTGAACATAATTAGGCGGCCTTATTGCTTAGACCAATTTTAGTACAATAAATGCATAAAAAACATTCTGTTTGACATACGGGAAATTTAAAGTTTCGTTCGTCCCCGAAAAATAAACAGTAGGCTGTGCATCAATTTAGAATTATGAATTATTATTTATTATTATGAATTATGAATTATTTTTAACTATGAAAGCTTGATGAAAGCAAACAATTAAAAAACATTGAATTTTTAAAACGAACCTACATTTTACTAAATACATAGATAGTATTAATCTATTATTTTCTTTCGAGGGAAAATTTGCTTTTTTATTATTACTATTCGGGAGTCCCACTAAAAATAATTTACATTACATTATTTTGTTCAAAATTTTATTTTGTTAATTGTAAAAGATGACATCATTATTCAAAGTAGGTAGTAGTTTCCTTACTAATTGCGTTTTTTATATAAATTAATGATTGTATAGGTACATGTAACTAAAATCCAAGCGAGTAAGGTTTTCTGCGATTTAATTAAAAGAGCTATTTCGTAAATATTACTTCATATTTTTTTATGCAGTCGGTCAGTCCGTCCACGCCCTTGTCAGTTATCATCTTAGGTAGATAAAAAACGTGTTAGCATAGAAAAAAAAGGATATATATCTTGTCGCTGGTGTTAGCCCACTGCTGAATGATCTTCAGTGTTTATATTCCATATTGGGCATATCGTCACTTTATCTAAGATCGCGGCTAGCAACCACGACTGGATTTATTAAACTGAAACTTTTTACATATACGTTTTAACAAACAAAACGGACAAAACGAGCCCATCAATCAAATAAAAGTTACCAAGTCGTTGACCCGTTCAGATGTAACTCCTCCTTCCTAACATAAAAATTAATGACAATATTAAACTAAGAGCTATTAATAATCCCAATTTAGACTTTACAGCTGGGTCGCGTTGTCTTAATATTTCTCGTATGGTCGGTTTATGGGGAGGCCACATGGGCCAGAGTTCTAATGCAACTTTTATGGGTGATTTCACGGTTATTCATACTCGCTATAGGGGGTGGGTGTGAGAGATGTTTGGCATTGGCGGTGTCACACTATTCACCACAGGTCATGGATTTTTTATGGGATATGCGTACTATTTTACTTATAAAACATTTTCATTAATTTATTTAAATTTAATATTATATATTTTTACGAGGTATTAGACCACCACTTCACTTTACATTTTTAAATTTTACAAGGTGATTAAAAAAAAATATACTTGCCACACTTGTGCCGAATAATAGCCTGGATATGTTTATATCTGCCATTAAAAAATAACATCTTATACGACACCTAATGATCCTTCTTATAAAATGTGAGGACAATGTATTTAGTTTTTGTGAAAGAGTCTTCTTGTTACAAGAAATCTGATTAACTCTCATTGCTTTTGAGTTAGACAGGTTGCCACTGGAAGTTCAAGCGCTGCGCATCATTATAAGCCCATTCTGTCGCTACAGGATGATGCGAGTTTAATTAAAATTCTGCACCATCCATCATCGGATTATTGATTTTGTGTCGTGTGCAGTTGCGTCCGGACTGGCGTCCGTTATCAATTAGCTTTGACCTCACCCTGTTTTTCCGACCCGCTAAATAACACGACAAAACGCTGAACGTCTGATTTAAATGCAACAAAAACAGACACAGTGATGTTTCATTTAACGAGCAGTTAAGGTCGATACGGATATTTGAATTGTTACGCCCGAAAAAGAGCTTCACTTTTGAGGTAATTATAAAACGTATCTGCATATAGTCTTCATCAATCATATGCAACGTTACCAAATAACCATCTCAAACTTCAAACGAGTGAATTTATAAGAGGAAGTGCACCATCTTCCCAAATTGGAGAGGTTATCAAAACAGCCCACGTAAACAATAACATAAGCCCCTAAGTACGATACGGTAAACGTCTTAAGCCCAATAAGACTAACAAGTTAAACGATGGTCCTATAAACCATTCCGCTTAAGATAGCAACTATAATGATGTTTGGCTTCCCTATTCTTATTGGAAAGTAGACCAGTGGATGTTCCAGATAATAACTAACGTACTTGCTTGAATCTAAGTAATTGGCGTAAGTAGGCGTAGGCGAATATTAGGATTTAGTAAATATATAGATGTCTGCTTAAATAGGTAGTATTGAACTTACTTCTAGATGAAAGAAAATACTGTTAGGTTATGCGCGCGCTATGAAACATACAATTTGCGAAATTTGTGCTTATATATAATAATAATATCCGGAACAAATCACACACGGTCATCTGGCCCCAAACTAGGATTCCCTGTATCTTGGGAACCAGAGACTGATTGATATACATACACATATACATTTAAATACATACATATTATATAAATATTATACACCCAGACTCAGAGCAAACAATTCTACTCATCACAGAAATGTTTGCCCTGGGTGGGGATCGAACCCACGACTCTCGGATCAGTAGTCAGAAGCAGCACTAACCACTGAACCAGCGAGTCAGTCAAAGATAAAATATTTATTATGAACTTATCTTACCTCTGATGTAAATGTCGGATATAAGGGATTTTCATTTCCACTTTGACTCAGATTCTCAGACTGTCCGAGTCCTTAACCTAATGAATTTATGCAAGACCACAAAAGTTCGAAAACTTTTTTAATATATTACGCTCGCTCTACTCTGCTATCTCTTCTATGACAACGAATTTAAATTCTTTGGGTAAGTTTACATCTAAAAGTATTACTTATATATACAAACCTGAAACTCATATATTTACTCGTTACTACCATTTTAGTTTAGCATGCGAAAGCATACGCAAACGTAAAAGCATTTTAGCACTATCCTCTATTCCTTATTGTCCAGGATATCTCGACTTTTCGGTAAGACGGCAGTATAATTTCCTCCACAATCCGGGAACTGGATGAGGGCCAGAAATGGGTGGTGCATTGCGGACGACAATCATAAAAGTTTGTTTCTTTTATTTTTATTCTTAACTGTATTTGTCTCGGAGACGTCTTGTGAATTTTTGATACGATCCTGATTAATAACGGCCGCATAAAGTTCAGATTGAATATTGAATGTGGATAAGAGTAAATGTTCTATTATCTAAGAAAATATACAAAGTGATTTTTATGGCCGATGGGAGCATTGCTTTGCTACAAATAGGACTAATGCGTCAACTTTCGTTCTCTTACCACTTTAAATAAACTACAATAAATTTGGACTCTCCATACAAATGGCTCGTCGGATTGACCATGAATTGTACCGAGATTGTAGGTCGTATAAAGGTATAGGACTATACAAAGTTTCATCAAAATCTTAAGCCATTTCAGAGAAAAAATAAAACTGTTTCTTTTTACTACTCTGCTGGCACCCCTAAAAAATTGCGTTAAGAAAAAATGCAAATAATAACAAAATATTATTGCCAAAATATTATGTATCCAGTGGTCTTATATCCATCAAAACTCAAGTTCGACTGCTTTGTCCCTTGCTCCCGCTTGCTTTCGTAAAATAATCTACACGGGTAGAGCCCCAAGAAATAAAAATTAATAAAAAACAAGTGAATAGATAGAAGATGTGATCCTGTTAAATAGCTAATGCTAATAACTACCTAGGCGTATGCGTAAAAAAGCGAAAAGTACAGAAAAGTGTGTACAATCATTGATTTGAGAATGCTAAAGTACACAAGTGACAGCTAACTGGGACTTAGGAACTACGATTTTATAGTGCAATTTAAGAAATCACACCAAATTATTTATGTAAAACCAAATCCAACGTATTTCTCATTGAAAGTGTTTCTATTGGTGTGATGTAAAGGAATTTGTGTTAATAAAAGGATAATGCAACGCATCAGTATCCCAGAGGCCAGAGGTCAGTGGGAATATTATGGAAGTTATATTACGTGGGAGGTTTTATTTTATTACGCACGTACTTTAGTGGCAGTTACATAAAGTTGGGTGCATTGGACCGGGTAGGTCTACAGAGTGTAGAGAAAACTTTAGATAAATAAACTAAGGCTTACAATTGTTAGAATATGAACTGTCAATCGAAAAAAATGCACGAATTCTAATAAACAATGAGGTACACATGTGTATATCTCTGCGTGTCTTAATTTTATCTGCTAGATATTAATTATTCGTTATTTTAATCTTAGTTCTGAATAAATAATGTATTAAGTCGATTCTATAAGTTTCTTTCATCTTTAAAGAAAGTTCCTCAGAGTGGTAAATATTTTTAAGGTAGGTACCTGAATTTTTATTAATAATATTCAGTAATACAAAGTTTTAATAAACTTTGCTAATATCAAACATACAGTTTATAAAAGAAGCTTCATTATTAATTATTATTGTTAGTATTCTTTGTTCCTTTCGTAGTCTACGTTGTTGCGTTGCGTCCTACCTATCATATTGTTTTTATAGCGTTTGTAACAAATTATTTAACACTTTATTTTTATTGAATGCTGGATGCTATAAACCGGCGATGCTTCATCTTTAGATGTTGGTTCTAGTTAGTTTCTTTTGATAGTAGCTACGAGCAAGCAAGTTTGTTTCAATGGCACCTTAAACCTAAAATACCTAAAAATTATCTGAGAATATTTTATATTATAATTATAATTAATAAGTTTCCTTACATTTTGTAGGTTATCCTGACTTGTGCTCAGATCTGGCAAATAACAAGTACCTAGCACTAATGGAATTAAAATACATTAATCTGTTTATCAACTGAATTAACGCCTGCATGTTAGTTGCATGACGTATTACTTGTTTAATTCCGACAGTCCAATTCACAGAATTAAAAACGGTTTAAAGTTAATGAGAAAAGCATTATACTCAACATTGATGGAGTACGAAATGTAAAACGGAGTTATTTATTGGTGATATTTTAATTTTTGCCTGCAAACGGTAGCCATCCATTTTGTCGATTGCTATAAACTGAGGGTAGCTTCAAAACTGCGGGTAGCCGAGATCCCTTATCGTCCAACCAGTGTTATTTATCCCTTTGGGACTTTGGAAGTTTATCTCGACAGTCATTTGTTAAAGATCGAATATCTTTATTTTGATTAAATTTTCGGTGTTAGGAAGTACTAGTACATACCACTTACCACATATTAAATGGTTACACGAAGACCCCTCATAGGTCATAAACTTGATAATTGCACCTAAACTGTAACCACACTGTAGCGTATGTCCTGTTGTGTGAGCTGAACACAAGAGTTTTTAGCTGTGTGTCAGTCGTAGAATAAGTTGTTTTACAAATAAACTAGCCGCTTTGTAAACTATTTTGTAAAATATACAAATAAAACAACCGTAGAAATACAACAATAGATCAACGCTAACATTAAATCGCAAAATGTAACTCTGCAAAGTGGATCTCCTTTGATCTCAGTTGTATTCCTCAGATCTCAGAGTTTTTTTAGATAGTAGTAGCAATACCTAACTTAGTCCATACCTATGTAGATACTGAGCCCAGTATAGTAGTACGTGTTGGTAGCATTAACCTAAGCTAAGCCCACTTAGAAATGGCAAATACAACTTGGCTACGACTCTATATTATTTGAGTAAATATTGAAACAAAAGGACCTCTATAAATTATGCTGAATTTCTAGGCGTGTCGTTATGTCCTTATTCCAGAAGCCTGCGCCATAAATAACTCTGTTTCTGCATAAGCTCCCGTGTTACCTGTCATAATGTGGGCAAGCAATGGTAATGCCCACTGGGCCGAGCTTAGACAATGGTGCGTGGGCGAGTGACAATGGAGTTAATTGCCGCTTGGAGTAAGCAGGCAGACCCGCATGCAGGATAACGACAAACTTAAGCAGTTCTGTTATTGTTTTTTGGCGGTTGCGTTGTGGTGGGATGACTTTTCTGAGTTTCTGTTTGTTTCAGTGGATATGAGTCCAAGTTTCCTCTACAATTCTGCACTGGATTTCAAATTAGAAATAGACTTGTGTTTCGATAAGATAGGTAAAACAGATAGACTTTTTGATATTTATTGGAATTTGATATTTATTTGAAAGTGCCAGACCAAAATTTGTCACATTTGACCCGGATTATAGCCTAGATTTTTTTTTATGGCAGAGGTGGCAAACGAGCAGACGGATCACCTGATGGTAAGCGACTACCGCCGCCCATAGACACCCGCAACACCAGAGGAGTCACAAGTGCGTTACTGGCCTTTGATATGGGAGTACGCTCTTTTCTTGATATTTGAAAATCATATTAACTAATTTAAGAAACTAACAAATTCGCAAAAAGAATGTTTTCCTAATCTATATAAATTAGGTTTTAAATACTATTTTCTGTATATAATTATTCGAAAGCTGTGTACGAACCAAGCAGTAATTGTACGACCATTTTTTACACGATAAGAAATCTAATCTCCTCCAACCCTCAACTAAAACACGTAAAAGTAAAAAGAGTCCATTAAAAGAGTCCTTTATAGTTTTGCTAAATAATACACCAGGTCTATTAGAGAGGGGACTAAGGACGAAACAATAGGCGCTAGTACCGGAACTAAACCGCATAATGCGCCTTGGGGATTCATGGATTGGCGTGTGGTATGTAGCTGTAAGGGTGCGTTTTTAAAAATGAGTTTTATTCTAGTTTTTTTGAGCTTTATTGAAATTAAAATTGAGCTCAGAATCTAAACAATGGACTACATAATAAATGTGTCGGCTGCAGAGGCAGAGGAGTATTTTCTGAATAAAATTGGTGTAAGTCTAACATAAATGTGGTATGTAATAGAGACAAGAGGCAAGTAAGGTTGGTGTCTAAAGCACTACCGTGGTTCTTTAGACTATCTTCTAAAAACTTTGTATGTAAGCAGTGATCGAAGTAGGTAAATTGAATTAGGGTTAATGACCGCAAATGTATATGTTAATATGGACATGCCGCGCGGATTCCGAGAGTTTAACATTTTTTAAAGACAAAAATAAATATGTATTCTGTTATTCTACATATAAATATATTGCTTCCTTCGGAATTAATTGATTGAATCAGATTTATTTTAATAATACTTAATCCGGAAATACCGAAACTTTCTTGAAAAAAGGAATGTCCATGTTATAAAATCACGACGCAAGTATCAAAAATCAATCTACCTACTCCGATCACTTTGTCAAATCCGTACTAACCTTCCTCCCTATAATTTGTTATGAATATATTTTTTTTCTAGTTTGAGCAGCTAACAACCATCCTCTTCACACATGTCGCGTATTTGAGGCTGAACAACTACTTACCAACGTGCAGCCGAGTTCGTAGCAGATGCACGATCCAGCAGTGGGTGAGTCACAACGACTCAATTACACATTCGATAGTTTTTGTGTCGTGTCGTTCACTCAATGGCGATCTGAAAGCTATCAGCTTTACGAGGCCGACAATCCGCTGTAAACCATGGAATTGGAATTTTGAATTGTGTGAATGTAAAATATCGACGAGTTGATGGCGTGAAGTGTAGGTAGACGGAGAACGCTAATAGGATAGGGTTTAAATTCTCGTTGTTAATGTGAATTAAACTGTAGTTAACCTACAAATAGGTCACCATTTGATTTAAACTGAAGAAAGGCTTTGGTTTTGTCCATCTTCGTGGTTCGTATGTGTAACTCTTTGATTATTTGTGTAACTTTCATTTTATTTTTCAAATACAAAGTTTTAAAACTAATTCCATTAACTGACAGACAATGAACTATCAGTTAGGTTCTAAACAGAATCGAAATATGTAATGTTTCAGTTCTACAAACGGACCACAAAAATATCCATTGTAACTTTCGTTAACACATCTTAAACTACAAATGGCATTCGATGCGACTTAACTTATTACCAACCTAGCACGTCGTGTTACTGCGATGTTCGGTACTTTGTCTAAAATCTCCGCTCGTTGTCTACGAAGCTTCACTAAAAGGGAATACATGTACAAATAAATAACCGTCAGACAAAGCTTGTGATTGTCAATCTGTGCGTTGATCTGTTCTTTTTATAGCTGGGTAAATGTGCATCGGTTGGTTCTTGAAATTGACCCTTATCTTTGTTTTTTTTGTCACACATGTTTCGGATTAGCACTTCAGAGAACCAGTGTTATTTAAGTGAAGTGGCGACATTCAGAAATACTCGTATCTTCGCTCCAACAAGTCTAGTCAAATCAATGTTTGAGAAAATATTTTGATGAAATTTTCATTTTACCTTCTCAAATGTCTTTTGAATTTGCAGTTGCGACAGTTAAAAATATTACTCACTTTTTACAGACTAGTTAAGTATACGCAAATATGTAAGTAGAAGTTTTATCTTCAGCAAATAGCCAACTATGTGTAAAAAACTATTTCTTTTTTATACTTTATTTTATGACGACTTCTATCATACAAAGGTAGTGGTAGCGCCACTCATTAAAATCTCTTTACTTTCGATTCGGTCTATTTAATTTCTTTTCCGCATTTTTAAAATCAAAGTACCGAATCCCTTTCCTCTTCTCTTTCGCACTGCGTCCAAATGACCTGGAGAGAAGAAGAGAGAAGATCCTCGTGTCAGTATTTGGCACGCGCCCAAAAAAAATGAAGATCATCAGTCTTGTTTTCGAACCGCAAATAAGCCAATCGAGCCAATTTGTAATTACTGTTTTTATTGTGAAGAACTCTGTAAATTGTCTTTAATACAGAAGTTTGTGACCCGCGGGTGTATTTTATAAGTGCATTTGGAAGTGCCGTGAACTGATTTCTTGTGTCAACATTAGAAAGACTGCCGAACCAGCCCGTCACGAGGACTCCCAAGATCGTCCAGGACGGAACCTAACAGGTACGACGCAGTGCTTTCTTCAATTATCCCCAAAATCGGTACTTTGTAAAATAATCACATCCCTATATACTGTGTGGAAGCAGGTCCATACCTGCTTCCAGAACCGCGCCTTTACAGTCCACTCTCGTCAAAATTTATAGGTTTACCAGAACCTCCCAGCCGCTCCAGGTAGAGTATCTCTGACCTGTAAACTCGGCTCCCAAAACTAAAATATCTGGTTTATCACACTGCATTCCTTAATACTGTGGCTGCGACATTTGCCGATTCCGGACCTACCGCAGACTGCGCCCACGCACTTTCGGCTTTCGGCATAATCCCACGTAATTGATTGCCGTTTTACGAGTCACAGATGATTCGTAAACCGAAGATACTGGGAACAAATATAATCTTAAGCTGTAATCGAAAGCTAAGAGTTATTAATATGCCTTGCGTTTGTTATATATATGTTCATGCTCTTGTTCTTTCAGTAAGGCCATTATAATTATTTTGGTAACGCTGTTATCACTTGTAGTATTAGCCACAGTAATAAATAGGACTAAGGAAGGTGTTAAGTGTTCGTTCTTAGTTGATGGCTGATATACTTATCTAAGATAGGAACTTACAGATCTTTTAGTAAAAAAATCAGACCTTGTATGTATGTATGTATATACATATATATATTTTGAAAGTTTTTAATTTTATAGCTAAGTAGAGCTATCCTTGTCACATTGTGAGAGCTCTACTTATATTCTCATTCGCTACAAAGGTATGCATTCGTTGGTTACTTTTGGTTACTGTTTGAGCTGCCTTTAGAAAATAACCTTGAACCTACACTACACTATACTTACCGAGGCTAGGGTAAGCCATTCCTCGCATATATGAACAGGTGTTGAGTTGATGTCCGTGTTACGGGCCATTGTTTGTCACCGCTTGAGGTATTGTAAACACTGTCTTCCTGCCATCAAACTATACATGCTTAAGCAAATACCGTTCCATACCTTTGTACAACCTCTCATCATAATTTACCACTAGGCCCATACATTCTCAGGTGTTAAATTCGTATTGTGAGGGTCTCTGTATTGAAGTGTTGCGCTGCATAATGTTTTATAATGTAAAGTGTTTGTCTTCTATTTTACTATTATGCTGCCACCGATGTTGTGTCTAATTTGTTGCATTGTTACAAGCAAATATTAGAACCAGCATTGTTGAACAGGTGAGGTGAATTATTTAGTGTTGTTCCATACTTTTATTAGTGATAGGACAATATAGGCAATGTCCGATAGGGTGGGTAGTCACTCACTCTATACTTTCCGCAAAGTAGCGTGCTATGTTTTGTTGGGTGAGGCGATATAACCAGCGTAATACTGGGTTAAAAAGTAATCCATCTTATCTCTCTAGGTGTGGTAAGGTGTGGATGTGGATACCCTTTTGGGGTACCTAACAGATGCAGCGATAACTTTCTATCAGGTGAGCCAACATTTTCTATAAGTATATGTATAATGTTTTTCTATATATTTTTTTTTATTTAGGTATTAATAGTTAAAATAAAACATGTTTTTAAAAATAACTCAGGTAGATCTGTCTGGACGCGAAGAGGATAGATATTTGAGAAAAAGTCTGGAAAAAGCTATGAATTTACTTGAAAAATAAACTTGCATAGGCTGGGATGACAATAAGTAGGTAGAAGACACTGCCCTATGCTTGAAGCAATAAAATAAGTACATATATGTTTGTAAAACAGGGTAAAAATTCTAAGGAAAATAAAAAACTCTACAGAAGAAGTGAAATCAATATCATAGCAAGCACAACACAAACAGTCCTCAAAAATTATTTCCCCACCAAAAACAGTTCTCCTCAAAAATTATTTCCCCACCAAAATTTTTAAAGAAACAACTTCGCTATCGCTAACCAAAACATTCAAACCACAAATATTTTCATTGAGCAAATGTTTTCTCTAGGAGCACACTTGTTTCTATTCGTCATACAATACAAACGTGGATGACTGTTTGCGCAGTGACTGCGTGCTTCTGTGACGAGGACCAGCTGCGTCGACAGCTGATACTTGAAGCTCGAAAGCCCTTCTGCTTCCAATGCAGTCAACTCTTGCGTTTAGCGGACATTCCTCCATTGATGGCGTTCAATAAATACCTTTTTTGATCCGATTAATTTAGTTCTTTAATTTGTATCTAATATCTTTATTTTTATTAGTTTCTAGTATGACTATATTAAGTTAATGGTTTATAAAACAATTATAGAAACTTACAAAATCTCTTATTATTTTAGGTGTAACCTATACTATCGGTGGAGACTTTTTCTGTTCATAATGTATTGTTACCAATGTAAACATTTAGCTGTAAGTCTTCCTAAAATAAATAAAATAAAATAAATAAAATACCTAGGTACTTACTTAATAACATAATGTACAATAGGAGATATTATTATATGCACTGACTTACTTGAATAATTAGAAAAGTAACTTTCGTAGTCATACTACTTAATCCACTAGTGGAATCATAATTTTATTATGTTTCAAACATTTATCTATCATCGATTTTTAAGTTTTATAAAAACGCTTTTGACGAATATTGAGCCATTTGTATTATACGTTGATGTCCTTAACAGACTTCCATTAAACCTCGTCTCCATCAAAGTCCCCATTAAACTGCTAAGTCCTAACTGTCGACTCGTCATAGGATTGGATTGAGTGGCAGCTATTCTAGGGTCTGTGTTGTTATTCTAAGTAACTTAGATACATATTAATAAAATCTTTACACGTACTGATAACTATTACATGAGAATAAAGAAAAATATACATACATTAATAGATGATTAATTTATTAATAGCACTCAGATTTGACAGAAAAGGAGTTTACAGGCCAAACGAACTAACGAGAGACAGAACTAAGAAAATATGATTTGTCAATGCAATAAAAATCTACAGGGTGTAACAGAAAGGTGTGACAATACTTCAAGGTTGGCTTTTACCCATCAAACTGAACAACTTTTGTTCTACAACTTTGTTAAAATCGCAATTTTTTTTTTGAATTTTCATACAAATCGATCAGCTGGCGAACCAAGTTTGTATGAAAAGTCCAAAAATTTTTTTGCGATTTCAAAAAAGTTGTAAAACAAAAGTTGTTCAGTTTCATGGGTAAAAGCCAACCTTGAAGTATTGTCACACCTTTCTGTTACACCCTATATAATGTAATTTAATTTTATTAGAAAAAGCTATGATAAAGATACATATAAGTAGTGGCAATAACATACCGCTACTTATGAGTGATCTAGATGAAATAAAATGTGACTGTGGATATGTTAAAAAGTAAAAACCTAAAATGGTTTCGAGAGTAGCAAATTCAGTAAATACAATTATCAAAAACAAAGTAAAAAAACTCAAGGAATCTACAATTACCGTCATACATGGCGCATCATATATTAGTTTTAAGGATATTAAGGATATTCATGATGTGGTGTTATACCTACATGTTTATAATTTATAATATACATTAATTGTTATACTTACTTCCCTTTAGAACCTTGTACAAACTTGTATTGAACATCAAAATCCATCTTCTAACTACTTAGAACAAATATGTGTAATACCCATGCGACCAAATAGGGTTGCCAAATGCACTTGCTATGGAGATGACGTCTAGTACCTCCTCTCACACGAGCATTGCATGCGGATGGGAATATTGATTGCATACCATTATGGCATTCGTGCGTGCCTCAGGGATCGGAGCAATTAGAGATCTGGATCTGAACAGTACCTGCAGTTTCAGTTTTAGCATTATTGTTAAATGGTGATCGTGTGTCATTTTAAATTAAACAAAATATTCTACTTTAATACATGCCATTTTAAATTCTTCGATTTGCACTTTTTCTGCGACTGTTTCCTTACTATACTACTTATGTATTCAAAATTCTACTTACAAATAGGTCATTTTTAGTCTTATTTATTACTAACTCTATACAGGATGATTTAATCCATTCTGTCAGCAATAGATAGAGCTGTGATGCAGCAGACATATCGATAACACTCCCGGTGATGGGCACGGCTATAGCTGTCCGTTAGCGATACGCCTATTTTGGGTGCACATTTCAAACCCCCTGTGTAATGTACAGTCATCTTCAAAAATGGTCCAAGAAAACCGTTTGAAAAAAGGCCTCATATTTATATAGGTATTGGTCTTTTTTTTAAATATGGCTGTTTCTACTTTGGAGTAAGTATAATTTTCTTTCAGGTTATTTTTTTTATCGGAACTTTATGTGTAAATTGAGTCACATCGCAAAACCCTCTTTAGCATCTGTAATTTTAGTAAGGAGCAAATTGTTAGTAAATTTACTAATTTACGATTAATTAAAAGGGCAGTTTACCCAATTACATAATTGATTAATGTTTACAAGTAATGTTAACAAAGAAAAGCACAATACATATATGTACAAATTAAACAATTTATTTCACAAACACACATAAGAAAACAAGAAACAGGAACACTCAAAATTCTTCGCAAAAAAAATAAACATTCATAGTAGGGTACCTAAACATTCAGTAAATATAACCTGTTACTAATAAAATTACACCGTGTTAAAAATTGTATTGCTATTATACGATGCGAGCTCTCCAAGCCAAATCCCAAAGCATTTTTTCTTATTGCAAAAGTCCCTGTCTCATTAACACTAAATATGTCACATCATTTAAATTCTCTTTGCGACTGTACTAACCCACAGGTACAATATCGCCGTCATTGCGTGGCGCCACGGCCCATGAACTTTAACGAGCAATTACCGCCCCTAGTTTCCTCCTCTCGTCTGCTGGCTGATGTCCTGGTACCAGCGCGGGTGCACACGTCGTAATTAAAAACCTTTTAATGTAAGTAATGGCAAGTGGCAATTGTAAAAATTATGACAAGCTTAATGTGGTCACCGTGAAGTTTTTATTGGAATTTGGGTTTTTATTATTATAATCTATGATTTCAGGTTATATGATTTCATCGATAAGAGAACAAGGTTTTCTCTTTGTTGTTCCAATAAAGCAGGAGCATTGGTATAATTTCCACGAAATAATGCCTTTGGAGAAATGTTGATACTCCACTATAAAAAAAAACTTTTTAGGTTACATTTCCTGTAACCTATTACTTACTTGGAAAAAATTGAACGGTATTTTTCATTAATTTTTATTCATACCGCAACGCGAAAAAGGTCCGGCATCATATTCCTGTACGTTTATTACGATTAAAAATGTTGGTAGCGTGTAAAATTGCATTGTCATATAGCATGGAAAATATATTCGCCAAACCCATTACGCCGGCATCCGAGAAAAATGAGTCGAATTGAGGCGTTTTACTGTTTTAATTCGGGTTAAACAACACCCAGGCTGCTCGGGGTCCAGAATCCGCATCAGCCTGTGGGGGTTGCTATGGCAACCAGTGAATTCTATATGCAGAGGTGGGTGTACAAATTGCAGTGCCACCCGGGACCAGCAGCGTTGAATATTTTTAAGAGAAGTTACGTTCCTGACGTTGAGGGTTAGAGATCAGAAATGCCTTGTTTTGAAGACAGTTTTGTTGAGTTGGGTTGTTTAAATTATGTGCGGGTGGAACCAATATTTTTCTTAACCGTCCCTTGCATTTATCATTCATGTTTTGTTAAAACGGTTAGTATTCAAATTTAAAAATTTTATTTCAAATTTTAAGTGTCTCTAACACATTTTCGACTTGTAATCTTAAAGTGAGGTATGTAAGCACTCAATAATAGTGTAAGCAAATAAAATACATACATGTTTATTAAAGAACGGTATTTTAAGAAATGCGAGAGAACATTAACGGTACCGATTTGCCAGACCTCTTCAAACGAAGAGCCTCTAACTCAGTAATGATTGAGTTTGATTCCAGATTCAATTGTAAAGCGTTTGGGTCGAGAGCACTTGTACGTAATGACTTATGTTTAGCTTTCAACGGAAATTGTATTTGCGAAAGGAAGTCAATGAGAATTTTATTTGTTGTTTTCGGATCGTGTGCTTGAATAAATTAAAAAAAAAAAAAAAAAAAGAAATAAAGAAAAACAAAACAATTAAACATGACTAATATAGAAAATTAAACTATAAGAGAAAGATAAACTTCCTATATTATAAAAAAAATGTTTAATTACCTACGTTTCAAACAAATACAGCCATAATAAAATACATACTTGCTGCTAACCACGTAGTTTTTATCACACGAGCAAAAGTTTAAATAGGAAAAAGTAAGTGAACTGAACGAGGGAGATAGTGAAAAAAGAGGATAGCAATTCAAACTTTTGCAGGGAGCGTGAAGTAAGACCAGTCCACATTTTATAAGTTGGCCTACCACTGCCAGGACATAACTACGATGCTGTAGGAAATTTTATGTTTCGTTTCGTTTAAAAAGTTTTTATTCATGAGGCGTGGCCAGTTTTGTTTTGGTATCCTAAAGTTTGTAGAGGAGATACCTGGTTTACAAAAAATATACCGATATTTAAAAAAAAAAACGACTTATTTAATTTTGATAGCAACGATTTATTGTGTCTCAAGCACGCTGGGTCCTCTTTGAACTTAACAACGGAACTATTTGTTACAATAAAAACATTCAAATCGTCATTTCAATTTCCATTCAAAGTTGCTATAGGAACAAAACTTCCAATATGTACTCAGCAGGAGACAATGCAGCATTTTAATTTTCTCCTTTGCTCTTCAAACAATAGGTGATAATAGTTGGTGAGACAGCAACCCCGGGCGCTTTGTTCATACGTAGGCAACACTAAACAATACCTGGGTTGCCATGAACTTGCATTATCACCGACTAATGGGTTCTGCTTGTTCCTGTAGGGGTCTAAAATGAAAATTAGTGAACGCACCATGACAAATGCCCATGTTTTCCCACGTTGCTACACAGTTTATGATAATTGAGTATTGCCTTGGGAATTAGTTTGTTGTGTTCAACAAAATTATGTTTATGTCTGTACATGCATTACAGAAAGGCGTTACAATCTACAATATAATTTCTATGTTCTATCTTTCTCCTTAATAAATTTAATCTAATGTTTCAATAGATTTTAACCTTTGATAGATTTTGCTTAGTAAAAATATGTGATAGATTTCAGTGTTCAATATTTTGAACACATATTTTTGTTAGGCCTGAGTTGATAATAGATCGAATGACTCTTGTTTTTTTACTTACATCATTGCACACATTTGGAGTAAACTGTCCCATTCTTCAATTGGTTTTCTATTGTCACTTACCGTACCGTTACTTATCAACATTGGAAACTCGCAGTGACATCAACCTTATCAGCACTTTAAGTTACAAGTGAATTCCTGACTTTCACACTTGGGCGATAAGTGTTGCGCAAGACTCGCGTTTTCTGACCATTTTGTTGGAGTGGTGTTTGTTTAGCTATGCGTGCTAGTGCGATGTCGCCCACGGGTTTTCTTTAGCACGTGTTTATGTTTAAAATTGTCATTACTTACATTAAGTCTGGTCTTACATCTACCTACAGCAAGTGTTTGCAAGTCACAGCGATAGAGACTGTAGAGTAGAACAAAACTGTACACATGATGTACACAATGAGTTGTCAAGTTTAGGTGATTAGGGATCACAGGTTAAAGGTACGACTGAACGGGTAAAAAAAGGTATTGCCGATAAATATAAGTATTTGACTTAAAAGTATTGTTAGTTTCAGTGATTACAAATATGTGAATTATACCTGCCAATTTTCATAATTTATTAATTAAGATTTAATTGTTATACATGGTAACTTTTGGTGAACATTGCTGGATTTGAACATACAGATTCGGATTAGACCATATAGGTACAGGCTATTATACGAGTTAAGACGAGACAACGTTGTTTTATTGTAATACTTTTTAAATAGGTAACAAAAAGTTTAACTCTCCATACAAATTTGTCAAGCCATCAATATATTTATACGAAGAGTTTTTGAACTCTCCTTGTTCATGAGTAGGTACTTTTTGAATCAACTTGTACAGGTTACTTTGATATTGAAAAGGAAAATCATATGATTTTAAATGTGGCATGGCACCTGATTTACTTATTCAAACTTGAGATTTTTTGATTACATTTTGTAAGGAGTATATTTGTAAGTAACACATGTAGTGTGTGTACTGTAAATCGTAATGTAAAGATCGTTCAGTCGTATCCATCACAATCAGCGACAGCCAGACGAATTAAAGTAACGACGCCATGTGTTCCTTTCCCGTCGCGACGCCATCGCCATTGCCTGTCCGAACATCACTGCTAAACCCTCGTCATGAATTTGGATAGATGTTCTCGAAACTGTAATAATTACACCAATTAAGGCCTCCGAGAATTAACATGTTAAGATATCAGTCTGGCACTCGCAGTTTATAAAGGAATCGTTAGTTGTAGTTGGATTTAGTCTTTTTGTAATAAAAGTTTGAGTAAGTCAAACTGCACCTCAAGTGATGGAAAGTGATAATGCAGTCGAGGATAGTAACATACGTAAATAATACCTATTTACTCTCAATTTGATATCGAATTTATAACCGGTTAAAATATCGAAAAAAATACAAAAACGGAAAAGATTCCTATTCCAAATTAACTATTTTAAACTTATTTTAAGGCTATGAACAACTACAAAGTATTTTTGCCACCGATATAAAGCTATTTTCTAATTTTAACATTATCCTTTGTGTGTGAAAACACAAAACATACACAAAAACATACATAACTATACAGTATATACATACATAATAAATAGATACATAAAAAATATACATATAAAAAATTCACTACTAGTAATGTATGTTATGCCTACATACAAGATCTCTTGAACTTTGAACCTAGCAGCTAATATAAATCCACAAAAGATCAAGTCTTAAATTCTACAGTGTTCCTTTAGCCACGAGTGTGTTCACCAAATGCCCCCTCCTCGTAAAGCTGTCGGTGTGTCAGACCAGGCGTGTCTCGTGAAGTTTTATGGGCAGATTGAAGTGTCTGCCTGGCCCTGGCGCACACCATACTTCTTCACTACTACTCCAATGCTTAATTAAAGACAAATAATATTATAACTACTTGGAGAATTTGGAAGTGAGAAGATGACTTGCGAATAATCATTGAACTTTTGTCTGTTATGTTACGATATGACCCACTTGCTCGTTTGCCTTACTTATCACATAAAAAAAATATATATTTGTCTGTCATGTTACGATATTATATTAATCTGTGAGAAATGGAATTTTGCGAAGATGACTATGATATATACAGGGTGTTAAAAAAGTGCGTTTGAAATTTTAAGGGGTTACTCAGAATCAAGTATAGAATCCAGGAAAAATATTGAAAAAATTCGCTCTTCAATTTTTTTTTGCAGTTTTTCATACAAATTTTCGATTCACTATTTAGATTTAGTATGAGAATCTGAAAAAAATAATTGAAGAGCGGATTTTTTCAATATTTTTCCTGGGTTCTGTACTTGATTCTGAGTAACCCCTTAAAATTTCAAACGCACTTTTTTTAACACTCTGTATACCTATCATTCATTATTCTTAACAAATATGTATATAAAAAAGATAAATGTAAAGCATTGTTCTAAAATAATGCTCACTATACTTTATTTTATTACTAACAACTTATGTGAATTATTACTTACTACTTTGGCTTCATTTATTTCTCTTAAAAGCTGTGATTAAAAAGATACCGCATCCGGAGTTCCGAATAATTAAATCTTAAATATTACTTGTTATCACTACTGGCTTGAAAACTAATAAATTACTAATAAACAGAGGCTTATTGAAAAATAAACTGACCTAAACGATAAATTGTCTATAAATCACTTCGGTTCCTCCCTTTTCCTTATCGTTACTCTAATAAAAAATCTGAGGGCAAATGTTAAATCGATAACAACAATATTTTATTCTGTAACTATTTAGAGACGCATTGTGTTACATGAATATCTGGATATAATAAATTAATTTAGTTTATTTGATAAAGTAATTTTGGTTTATTTAGTATAGGGTTTTCGTGACATGTGAAAGGTTTGTTGTGTTTTTGATAACAGACATAAAATTGGTTTTTTAACCACCTCGGTCTTATGGATCGGTCTCTCTCGGTCTTATGGCTAAGGTCCACTCGCTTCACTTCAGAAGGTCACGGGTTCGATTCCCGGTGGTATCTTACTTTGTAGTAGGTACTCGGTTTGGTTGATGGTTGAACATTTTTGAGCCCGCTGGCTGGCTACTACCATCTGAATTGTCTAAGTTTTTCTGCCAAACATTGTTTTAAATAATATAGCATTGATTTGTTTGAACATGGACATAGGATAGCCAGTTCCACAATTTGTTCGGGAATCTTGACGAACCCGCTTCAATCATTCGGCATCATCATCACTTACCAAACAGTGAGATAATAAAATAATTATTGAGAAGAGAAATCTCAGTATATATTCAGATAGTATATAAACAACTGGATTTGTCACTGATTGGCATCACTTTCTCACAGCTCCTAGTTATTGACATAAAATACGAGCACTTTCAAGACAAACCAGTAATTTCAATCAGAACAGTTTGAAAGCAAACTAACGCCCACAAAACTGAAATGGCGTGATATCGTATAATTATCAATCTAAATATATCCAATAAAACGTTTATAAATCTAGTAGTTATAGTTAAGTGGAATTACAGATACATGCAATTTTGTTAAGTTCCAGACTGAAATGGAACTAAGAAGTAATTAAGGCTTAGCGCAGACTAGACTAGGCAAATTTACGTTCGATACTAGACTGCAAGCGTGCTGTTTACATAGCAGCCGTAGAATAATTGCACCCCTGTAGCTAGTCGGACTTATTTTGTAAGCAATAAAGTTTGAAAGTAAACGGTAGCGGTCTCGCATTTGTTTAGTTGCGTTTCAGGAACCGATCCGATTCGACTTGTTGGATGGTATACTAGGTTGTAACAGTAGGTGTAGAACCGGTAATATTTTGGAACTACTTATTTATACAAATCGATGAACTGATTTGTTAATTTTGTATGGAAGTACAAATTTAAAGGTTATTAAAAACGCATTTAAAGGTTATTAAAAAACGCTGACACAAAATCAAAATTAATAGAAAAACGATGATCACACGAATATTATAAATGGGAAAGAATGGATGTTTGTTTGTTCCACTTTCACACTGAAACTAGAACGGATTTGTTTGGATGAAATTTGGTAGTTAGATAGATAAAGCAGTCGGCTAACACACAGGATACTTTAGATTGATAAAGCACTTGGCTAACATAAAGAAAACTTTTTATCTCGGAAAACTCGTGGGTTCCCGGACTCCCGGAAGAATGGCTAAAAACTGAAATTTTTACTTTTTCACTAAATGGCGCTGCCTTAACATTTTATTTCTCTCTGGACCCAATTCGCAGTCCACGCAGACGAAGTCATGGGCGGAAGCTAGTTTTTATATAATTTTTTGTACTCTCCATACAAAAATGGCAAAACAGATGATCAATTTGTATGAAAAGTCTTTTTTTTTTGTGATTTGTGCAAAGTCGTAGAATAAAAGTTGTTCAGTACCATGAGTAGAATCCCCAGTTAACGGGTCCTACACAAATTTTGTAGTTACAAAAAGAAAATAAAATTAAATTGGTACAATGCCATGTCACACATTATATTTAATTATGTTGGCCATACCTACG
This sequence comes from Coleophora deauratella, assembly GCA_958295455.1. NCBI lineage: Eukaryota > Metazoa > Arthropoda > Insecta > Lepidoptera > Coleophoridae > Coleophora > Coleophora deauratella. Next base: position 6,731,137 of record OY282393.1, read on the forward strand.
CATTGTTGGCACGTTTTTGTTAAAGGGCCTATAATTAGATACCTTCGTTATTTACGTAGCTTTACGTGTATTGTACCCAATCGATCAGAGTTTTATGATTGGCTATATTTAATGTTTCGTTACTGGTTACTAGCGACAACTTTGCGTGACGTGCGTCCAACTCAGCCTATAACCCAGCAATTTATGGTCACCACTAGTTGCTGAACACCCCCAGCCATGATTCGACTATAAAACTTAGCAGCATATAGATTTGTATCGCACCTGGTTTCTGCGTGCGCGTAATACATGGGGTGGAAGTAATTGGATTTAGATTGGATCGAATTTGAAATTTTTCTTGGCTTTGTTTTCCAAGGAAATCACTTTTTGATGAAACGTAGGTATAAAGATTTAGTTTGTTTAGTTTTTTACTTCCTTGCTTTTGATCATTGTGATTTGTCACAGAAAATAACAATCCGACTGCATAATATCTGTCCTATGACAATTTGCGGATCAAGTCAAATCTAACTCCTCGCATTCCAAAATTAATGAAGCTGGTTTACCTACAGGCGGTCAGATTGAAACGGTCATACATATTTATATTACATACATACATACATACATGTATACGAAAAACATAACCCTCTGCTTGGAAAGTCGATTAAAAACTAAACAAAACAAATTACACAGACTGTGGTAATTTAATTTTAAATTGAAGCGGCAACAAACAAAGTGAAATTAATACCTTAGCGCTACGCTACCGTATTTTAATCGGAGCTTAGAAATTTTATCTGAACAGTGAGAGAGCGCACCTTAAGTTATAGACCAAAAAGGGTTATACCCTTACAGGCTTTTAAGGTTAATGTGGCTAATTTATAAAATTAAAATATACAAGTCTATATCAAACTTTATACAAAATTGAAGTAAGAAAACCCCGAATTTAAGTAAGTTAGTGTACGAATATTTAGAATTCTTTTGTTTATTGCTAAGTTACATAATATATCCGGTAATATGATGTTTTAATTACCTTTATAGGTTATCGCATATTTATTTAAAGGAAAAGAAGAAAGGCTCTACAGTACATATTATAATTATTGTGAATGATTTACGTGCAGAATACTGAAACGCAGAGTCTAATTAACGCACAATTAATTTTGGTGCATGCGACGATAGCGCAATTTGCAGATGTAACGTTACCCAAATTACACGCTTTAAACATTACTGCCAGAGTTAGGTAGACTTATGCAAGGTCCAACTGAGCGGGTACCACTGCTCGCTTTATATCTGCCTAAAGATAGTATTTCGAGATGAAATTTTCATCTACTTATTCGTGTAACTAGTACAGAAATACGACAGCCGGCACAGCATCAGGGCTCATGTATAATTTATCTACATTCCAGCAAAGTGCGATGATATAGGAACTGAAACGTGCGTCCTCGACACTCACGCTCGCATCACTTTGACTATGAAAGCGGGTAAAAGTCTTTGTGTGGCTTATGGAACGTAATATAATCTCCTTTCTCTCACTCGGTTTAGTTTTTTTTATTACAACATTACGTGTTAAACTCTCTCTAGCTCTCAGTATCGCTAGACTTAAGTGGCAGTGGGCAGGCACATAGCTCGTAGAATAGATGGCCGTTGGGGCAGTAAAGTTCTCGAATGGCGACCGCGCACCGGAAGACGCAGTGTGGGCAGGCCTCCGACTCGGTGGACCGACGACCTGGTAAAGGTTGCAAGAAGCCACTGGATGCAAGCCGCACATGACCGGTCGGTGTGGAAATCCTTGGGGGAGGCCTTTGTCTAGCAGTGGACGTATTTCGGCTGATAGATAGATAGATAGATAGTGTTAAAATCTCTTAGGGAACTAGATATAAGTATGTGGTATTTTTATTAAAAAGGGCGTTTTATTATATGAATAGTTTTCTGTTATTATCTTCAATAAACATATATTTATTACATATTCTTCTTTATTCTGGTAAAAGTTGCGGGAAGCCGCTGGATGCGGGCAGCGCAGGACCAGTCGGTGTGGAGATCCTTGGGGGATGCCTTTGTCCAGCGGTGGAAGTTTTCGGCTAATGATGATGATCTTCCATGAACAGCTTTTTTGCCTAAGTACTTTGCTAATTGGCATTTGCCAATAACGTGCGAATGCCTTACTTTTTCAGTCTTAGTAATTAACAGATTTTACCGGTATAAAGTGACCCATCTTTGGCTAGACCTCTAGTAAACTAAGTAAACTTGTAGTTTACGTTTAAAGTCAAGCTTTACCAATATCCACTTACCAGTGAGCTACCCGTTAAATGCTTGCTTTATGTTTTTTTTATATTTACTTCATGACCTATTGTAAACAATAAATTATGCAGCCCGCTACATACTAGTAAATACATACTTTTTGAGCCTGTGCATAGAAAATTACCTACGTACATGCTTATTAATTGTATACTAAATTTCCTTCCTACAATAATAAACATACTAAAAGTACCGTAATATTTAGAGTGCCAGTGAGCGGTAAGCTGCGAAACGAGTGTCTGCTAGCGTGCATTACTCTGGCTGGGCCATGTTTTATTTATCCATTTACGTCTGCCCGGCCTCGCTGGAAAGTGGTGCATTAGTGCCGAATTACGGGGTTGCTATAATAGATCAAGATATTAGAGTCCTCTGAAGTCTAGGCATTTTTTATTAATTGTGATTTGATATTTATTTTGATGTATCTAAATAGATATGTAAATAGGTGACGGGCAAAACTTGATGGTAACAGCGAACCCTCAAAGCGTGAACGGGATACGTTATGTCCAAGTCGATTAGCAAAATGTGACCAATAAATGCAGTTTTCGTTATAGAATATCTCGAGAGTCGTCTTTTAATGGGGTTGAGATATTCTAGCTCATGGAAAAGAGAGTTTGAATGAATCTTGTACATACCAACAAACAAGCAAAAACAAATTACAACGTAGGTAGCTAAAATGTAGTCCGTCCTTTTTTGGCTAGAAACGAACTAAGTTCTTCTAAGTCTTAATCCTAAAACAAACCTCAACATATACTTACAGGATGTAAGGGACAGGTTTCCGAAAACTTTAAGGGCTTGCTCAGTAGACGAAACTGAACAACTGTCCACAAGATTTTTTTTCAGGAAACGAAAAAAAATCGGCTTCTCCATACAAACTGTCCAATGAAGTTTATAATTTTGTATGGAGAAGCCGATTTCATTTCATTTCCTGAAACTTATGGAAAGTTGTTTAGTTTCGTCTTCGGAACATGCCCTTAAAGTTTTCGGAAACCTGTCCCTTACACCTTGTATTCATTAAAAATTTTTTTTTTTACAAAACCAATATACAGGCTGTAAATCTAGTCGTGCGTCAAATTTTAATCAGTGCTTCTACTCCTGTGTCTGATCAACTTCCCCCAAGGAACCCAAGGTCAAATCGCAAAAAAATGGTATCATCATACAAATCGATCAGCTGATCAGATCGAGTTGTAAAAAACGGACGGACTGCTTTTTAGCACGACTAGATGTAAGTACAGCCTGTATAAAATAAACAATATCAATTACCATAAAATCTGACTGACAACAACCGTTTAAAGTTAATTTAAAATAAGTTAAACCAAATTAAATGCACCAGCATAATAAATAGGACAGACATTAAACAGGAACCACGAGTAGACATGAAAATCGAATTACTTTAGTAATGCGGTAAGTAATGCGACTGAACTGTAATAACCGCTGCTTTTTGATCTTCGGATAAAATGTAAAGACGAGAGAAGCCCCTCTGCTGGACAGTTTCAACAGATAAAAACAATGGAAGAGGCAGCTTACTCTCAAACAACAACAACTTGCTTAAATAATTGCATAATATAGTGTTACAAAAAAATATTACGTTTATGTAGTGGAACACGGAAATGAACCCAGAAGTGATGACCAAAAATGACGCAGAAATCTTCTAGCTAGTACAATAAGTATTTAACTATAATACTTAATTACTAAGTATGAAAATAATATAGATTGCATGCAAGCTTCAGCAAGATTTAACGGTATTCCGTAGCTATCCGGTCTATCCAACTACTGCTTTGTTAGCAAAAATCTCTTACAGAGTTAAGCATGCTAATTGTAATATGTATACTAATCCATGTATTTCTTATGCACCCGTGTACATTAAATAATAAATAAATAATTGCTTTCCAACTTCTTATTTAAAGAAACATGCTGCAATTAGGCAAACGTATCTAGTACCACAATAACTAATTCGACGTCCAATCTCCGGGACGCCCGGCCGCAGGCTTAAACTAATTAGCCCCCCCTGTGTCAACGTTGTCGCCGCACGAGGCCCGTTTTAATGCGTGTGTCTCCATTAGACCACCCTAGTCCCCGGTACCGAACACCCTGTGTACAGTGACAATTCGCCAAAATTGATTTGTGTCTGTTTGCTGTTCCAGCGCAGGGGAACGTTATTTGTGACTGGAATTGGTAGGGAGCTTTGCAAATGCAAAGGTTCGTTAGGTTTCAACTGCATCGTGTTTGTAGAATCAAAGAGGAGTTTTAGTTCAAGTAATCTAATTTGTGAGTATTTATCGGTGACTTTTTAATAATATGGCACTTTTTGTGAGTACTTTAACGGAAACATTTATTATCGATTCTGACTGAAGATTAGTATGAGGTAATTGAGTCCTTTGCCTCTTTGACTTTTGAAATGTATTGTGACGTGTGTGGAGCCTACTCCTCCAGCGGTAACCTCTGCTTCCGCATCTGTCCGTGAAAGGTCACGAGCTATGATAGCCTGAAATGCAAAGAAGATAAATACTTTAAAAATTGCATTTGAGTAAGAACTTACAGAGAGAAACTAAGGTTTGCTATAATGTAAATATTTACAGTACTTTAACTGTTACGTTGTTAAAAATACGCTTAATTATATTAACGTAATTAACATGTAATCAGCTAAATGGAAATCAAAACAAAATTAAGACAAATTCAGTATAATTAAATCATTTATTTTATATGTACCTGATCGAGCTTGCGGTATTAACGCGGTTGCTATTATATTCGGAATGACATGATATTCGAAAATGTAATTTAAAATTATTTACCAAATGCATTAAAGTTTTACGCAATAATCAATTATCAGTTTATGCTTTTAAAATGTAACCAACCCCACATTAAATAATATCTTGAAACCTGAATAATCAAATATATTTGTATATTAAATTTACTTACCTTTATAATGCGCTGCTTTTGATCCGTGTAGATGTAATCTTTGTCCCTCTTTATTAATGGTATTCCGTTGTAAACCACTTTCTCTGTTGAAATTAACAAATTGTTCACTCTCGTGCCTACAACCAAATCTTTAGCTTCGTTGAAAGAGAAACACAACAACACCAAAAACACTGTTAATGTTAAACGATTCATTGTTTCGTTTTAAAACATTTTAGGTTATGTATGTACGAGATTGCGTTAAGTCTGACGCAAACTGACTCATAGCAGAACTGTATGAGGAAAACAACTTATTATCAATGCTAAAGACATCACGACCTCGCCTTATACAAACTAAGACAGATATACAATACATTATACACATAATATTGGCTTAACGGAGACACCTAAAATAACACTTACTTTAACAACGTAACACTGGCAAGTCAAAGTCTATTAAGCCGTTGACTGATCTAACTAGTAATTTTCACAAATTGATTTTCTATGAAACCCAGAGCTAATAAGATCCATCCTTTCTACAGTGACATAAAGATTAACTGTATCCATAAGTGATTTCCTGGGAGCGCGTTTAAAATAATTACTTACCTGTGCCAGTGTGAGTAGGTACATCTACCTAGTACAGTAGTAGGCATACATCAAAAAGCTCTTCGGTGTATAAATAATGCACGCCCGCAGGCCAGATGGACGGACCGACAGCCGCTACCGTGGCTACTACCTACATCCCCGCAAAGATGAATATCGCTTTTGCTTTATGAGCTTAGAAAGCGTCATATCTCTATGCATCAGTTTCTATATTTCGTTTCAGTAATAACCGGATACCTAGCGTTAATAATCATATTATGATGATTGAGTCCTACCCAGTAATTTCGTGATAGCACACTACGTTTTAATTAATGCTTTTAAAGCTTGCCTAAAACTTTGATAAGATCAATGATTTTATGATGTAAATGTTAAATTTAATTAAGATCATAAGATCGTATTGATAAAATATGATTTATAATAGTAAAAATTTACATTATAACTTAGCCAATATCTGACCATTATAAGTAGGTATTATAAAATGAGCCTAGGTAGCAATGAAAAATAGACGATTGTATAAGTGAATGTCTTTTTTTTGTCATTCGTTCCGTTCCGCTCACTGATCAGAAGTTCTTCTGCAGGGGCGTTGAGGTCAGAGCATAAGGGATCATAGGCGAAGTTGTAACACTTGAAGTGAGTGGCTCGAGCACCGTGACGGTATCCAGCTTCCAATTGGAAAAAAACAGTTTATACACAAACCACATAAATCATAATTTAATTATTTTTTATTCATTATTCGGAAGCAAAAAGCTCTTTCTAGCTTTGCAATACTCATACTTGTCGTTAACAACGCACCGAATACCGTCTGATTCGAGTGTTATTTCAGACTCATCGCCACGTCACCACCACGCTTTGATCTCCACTCCGCCGGACTTTTTGCACAGCTCTCGTTTTAATGTGACGACAAATAACTCTAACAGGAACGCTGCTCTTTTTGATTTTATCACAGTCGAATACAAGATGTTTTTGCTTTCTGAGCGCGTTTATTTCATTAAAGGTATCGGTCGATGATCGTTTTTGTTTGCTCAAGCTGTCGTAGTTTACATTTCATTCAGTGTTTGCTTTCGATGGTGAAAAGGTCTGAGAAAAGGGTTTTGTTTTATTATTTCATTTGCTTCACAAAATAAGCATATAATGTAGTTTTTGTCTTCATTATTCTATTAATTTTCCTTTAGTAAGTTAATTTAAAATTTCGTTTCAGAGGATATAAAAGATGCATAACAATGCTGAAAAGGATATACATAGTAGAATCATTATCTATGTCACTCGGGGGTCGTCCATTAATCACGTGATGTTTTTTAGCAACTTTTTAGACCCCCTTCCGCCTGGTGATATATGGTGAGGTTTTGGACTATCCCCCCCACCCCCTACCCAAAATCATGTGTATTTTTAGGTACAAAATATTATCTTTAAATACAGGTATAATGTAATTTGATTCTGGAAAATTAAGCACCGTGATGAAAATGTCCAGACATACATTAAGATTGCAGGTTGTTTTTGACAGCCTGAAGCCGTTTCGAACCTTGGGATGAGTTAAAAACAACGTAACAACAACAGTCCGACGTTTGGAACTTACTCTAGAAATCGCGCGTTCAACGAAAAAATTAATACACGTGATATCTCCCTCCCCCCTTGTGATATTTCGTGATTTTTTCCGAACCCCCTCGCCCCTTTTGAGTCTCACTTGATTAATGGACGACCCCGCGCCAGCAGCTATTTCCAGACACGTATCTCAATCGAGGCAGCATCAAAATGTAAAATAGAACAAAACGAGACACCTCGCGCAGGATCCATTTGGCGTGATTGTGTCAAGATCTAGCACGGCACAATGGATCTGCCACCATACAGATCGAGCCAGATCAGTACCTTCTGAAAATAGAAGGATTCTACAAAAAGATTTTGCTTACCTATCTCTTAAAGCTTCTGAAAATAGACGGATAAAAGATCTTGGCTATGCGGAGAACTATTTGAGGAAACTGTTCTCTTTGTCTCGAAGTCGGAGTTTCGCTTGATTCGGAGCGGGGCAAATTCACGTTTAGCCAAATGGTCTGCATTTTTCTGTGTATAGTTAGGATTTATTTTACTATTATTGTTATCTTAACTAGAAACTTGCGCACTAGGTTAAGTTATCTCAAGATTATTCGGTGCATTTTACCTTTAAACTACTATAATACAGTTAGGTCACTACAATAAAATTTTATTTTACGCATCATTATAGTTTTTATTGATTATCGTTTTTCGTAAATTCATAAATCGTGTCAAATCTCTTTTGAAAAATAATGTGATTATTAATATAAAAATGTGTTTATTTCTTGGCGAAATTTGGTATGTATAATATCCGGGACAAATCACACACGGTCATCTGGCCCCAAACTAGGATTCCCTGTGCTATGGAAACCAGAGACTGATATACATACACATATACGTTTAAATACATACCTACATATATAGATATAATACACCCAGACACAGAGCAAACAAATTGCTCATCACAGAAATGTTTGCCCTAGTGGGGATCGAACCCACGACTCTCAGATCAGTAGTCAGGATCGCTAACCACTGAGCCACCGAGTCAGTCATGTGTATGTGTATGTAGTCATTGACATGAAAAATAACATTTTTATCCCAATTTCTCAATTATTTTTGGTTCTCATGAGATAACCAACCATTATTAGCCAGTCAAACCACGGAGATAATGCTGGTAGGCAATTAAATAAAGTATTTTTTATTTTCATACTTTCGAAACCTATATTCACAATTACGTCATGTTATATTATGCTTGTTTAGTTAGATCAATAATTGAGAAAGCGAGCTGGCTAAACCAAACGTATCGTCCATCGGCCCCCTCTCATGATCCACCGAATTGATATTTCCTCTTTCGATCATGTATGAGTTACTGTAAAAGCTTGAACCACCAGTTACATATACAAATACATACTAACTTTTCGAGGTTAAAAATATTGACTTCATATTTGAATTAAGCAGATGATTTCGTAATTTGGTTCTTTCACAATATTTCTTAGTTTTGATGTCACTGTTGGCGTTAGGTTGTATTTTGTATTTTGGAATGTTCGTTTCTAAAATAAATCTTATACAAAATTGATTACAATCTCCTTGTAAAACGTGTTCAGCTTTCTTTCTACCTAGTCAGTCAACTTATGCAATTATTGTAGCTTTAACGGTAACATTTGCATAGGTAATTGCGCTTCCGGACGTCACTCATTGTTTGAGAGCCATCGTACGGTAATGCGTCTATCATTACCATATTTACTCTTTTATTAGTCAGTTCACAATTGGTTTAATTTGTAGGTCCATTTGGTTTACATCCATTTATGAAGCTTGAAGATTCAATTTTTCTTCAGCGTTTATTTTTAAATATTTTCATTGCACTAATATCCAAACCATATTTTTATAGGTACATAATTTGTGTCCCTTTTGTTTATTTTTTTTATTTTGTGGAAACTTATTTTAGGTCTCACAAAAATCATCTGCTGAGTATACTCGTGTACTATAATAATTTAAAAAAGATCGTAGTCTGCCTTGGTTACGATATGACTATGAGAATTTTTTGGTCTTTCAACATAAATAAAACTCCTAGTAATCACCATATAATAACATGTCATCAAGCGGAGATAGGTTGATTGCTCACAGACAGTTCCGTTTAAATTACACAATGTCAAAATGTTAAATGACAGGTGATGATCAGTTGACAGGTCTCGACTATCAATCAATAGCTGAACCGTATCTCCGTCCTACACTATTAGACTAGGTACCTACTTACCAGCAATAACTCTACTTCTAACTAATTATAAAACAAGCTAACTGATGTTCATACCATAATTTTATTCACATGGCGCTTATTAAAGCGGGAAAATGTTATATTTTATTTCCCTTAGAGCGAGGGGTTTGCAATGAGGCAACGTTGGTAAATTATAGGTGTTCCTAATTAGAGGTTCTATTCCATATTGCTGTGTACGGGTAGCGAACTCGATTGCCAATAGAAAATCAATAACTGCATTGCTGTTTGCGTTTTCTGTCGTGTATTTCATGTTTGTAGTTGGAAATCACCCTGCCTTTGTGTGGACAGGTAATTGTAGGTAGTCTGGGAATTCAAAAGATGTGCATACATTTTAAAGTGCATATTTTACAATTTACATTGCACAATACCATTTCGTCAAACTTATAAAATGAAACCGCACCTAAGTTGTTTTTAAGTGGTGATTTCGCGGGTAGAAAAGCCTAGAGATTTATCAAAAAAAGATTTTAAAAAATTACGTGTACAGCATCTACTTTAAATAAAAAAGATGTTGACTTTAATCTAGAAATATATGATGAAATATTATTAATAAATAACTCTTTTATTCAAATTGTAGAAAAACTTACTCGCTTGGATTTTCACTACTTTGTATTGTAACTATTATGCTAACTACTATATTAAACATGAATTATGACGTCATTGACGTCATGGTTCACAATTTCATAAATGTTTACAAAAAATTGTCTTTGACGTTTGACGAAAAGTGACTCAGATAACTAGCAGTCAACTGACTGATTGGTAAAAAAAATGTAATTCAATAAATCCGGAACTTTTAGTTGTATTTTACAAGAAGCGGCTACAGTGTGATAAGTCTGACGGACGTGCGAAACATAACAGCACTAATCCCAAATTTTCATTTCGACGCTGAATCGTTTCAGTTTACATTTTGGAATTAGATTTTAAGCTGGCTTTTGTGGGAGTCGGGTCTTGTTATGGAGCCGTATAACAATAGAGCAACACGCGAGCGGTTCGTATCACAGTATTCGTATAATAGGTACCACTTGCTGGTATAGCCGCAGCCGGTATTGTACGGGGTGTTAATGTGGACTTCTTCAATAAACTCTAGACTTAATTCATAAAAGAAAACATCTGTTGTTTTGTTGTGGAAGGAAAAACACTTAAGACGACACTGGGTAAGTTCATTCGTTCATTCTTGGATAAAAGACATGGCGCAACGATTTGATAGCGAAATATTAAAAAAAAGATACCTATAGGATTATTAAAAGGATTTCATGGGTACTCAATCCGTGATAGCGAAACTTACCGAACAAATGACCAGCCTGTATAAGGCTGAACCATGGCTGAACAGGCGACACAGACATCGCGTGATGGTCTGACGTCACGGCAGGCGATCGTTGTAATTGCGCTTTTGTAGGGCCCAAACGGTACGGTTTGCTGAATGGATATAATAGGTAGGCTCGTATCGATAAAAAGCTCGCATTTACATTGGCGAACAGTGAAAATACCATGGATACGTATTGCGACCACTCAACCAAATAAGGGAATTGTAACCTACTTTTATGTTATACGTTCACATAATATACGGAAATTTTTACACGAATGCTATAGATAGCGTAACACATTATAAATATCGTAGCCTTATAAGGGAAGTAAGGATCTCCAAATTGGAATCGCGGGCCGGAAGACAAGTACTGGACGGTCCCCTACCAAGAGGACTGATAAACTAGTAACAGTTGCAAAAAGCCGCTGGATGGATCAGAATCGATGTGGGACGCTTACATTCAGCAGCGGACGGACGCCTTCTGATTGATATGATGATTAAGGAGAATAGAGTTTAACTGTTAGTGATATAAATGTTCAAGTATCACAGTAATGTAGTGTAGTTTTAATGAACAATATTCAGTAATAGTTTACTGACAATAACCTTTTTCATTTGGTAGTCCAAATTCCAGGTCAAGGCACTATGTCACGAGGACCCGCATAAAAAAATCCAAACTAAGCTTATATTAAAGCCAAAATCAATTTTTTTTGGAATCTCATTTAGAGTACTTAAAGAAGTAAATAGGTGTAAATGAATACATGTAAAAATAGCAAAAAAGAAGCAAAGCCAAAAAAGAAATTAAAGTCTCCTCATACTAAGTATATACATTCTTGGTTTCCGTACATTTTACATGGAAATGAACCGCAAATCTATCCTCGTAATTATCCTGCCCAGCCGCACCTCAATGACCTCACTAGGAACTGGGGGCGGGTGGGAATTAGCGAGTCATTGTTTTGTTTATATTTACACGTCAGCGATTATGAAAGCCTGCCCACACAGATTTATAGCAAAAAGCAAGCAAAAGCAATGGCTCTATTTCGCTGGTGGAACTTTGTTTTAACTCCCATTTAACTCGGTTTCCCATTAATTTCAAAATTCACTTCTTTCATTATTCCAATTTTTCATTTTCTTTTATCAACATCTGAGTTGAAGTATGCCCTTAAACAGTACCCACATTATGCAATCTCAAACATTTTCTCGTGACGTGGATCTATCAATATCTGCCTTCCTTTCAGGAACAACTTGGTGAGAGTCGTTATCCACTTCAGATTCGAAAATATTGCTTGATCCGCTATCGAAAGTGCCAATATGATATACTGAGACCCTTTTATCGCAGTTTTGAAGAATCCTATCCAGAGCCGGAGTTAGAGCTGTAAGAGTGTGTCACTGTATTTCATAAACAGTAGTAGACGAGTTGGTAAGTATCATAATTAAATGTAACATAGTTTTTTCTAATTTTAAAATCTTAAATGATTAGTGAAATATTCATCAAACACCTGTAAAGTTAAACGCGTTTCATCATATTATACTATAGAAAAAATTGTTTGGAGAGAACTCAAGTTGAAGTATCCAAACTGACCAAATAGCTTGCCAAATAACCGATAAGGAAGAAGGTTTTTCGAGTGACAATTAACCGTGGGCCAAAAGATGTTGTAGTTGAGGGGCCCTCACCAAGTGCACTTAGATCTAGTCAGTCTTACAGGACTGAGGCTCTAAACCGTGTTAGTGGAAGTCTATGGGGGATGTTCAGCAGTGGACGTCTTCCTACGATTATGATGATAATAACGCTAGTAGTAATAGTATTTTCTATTGGATTTCTAATATTAAATTCTATTAAACTATCTACATTTTATTTTAAAAGCTTGAGGTCGAAGATATGATCGTTTCACATTTTAACCTTTGTTGGTGCCTGCGCGGTCTATCTTACCGAGGGTAGATAAGGGATGCCATACTCGTGTTATTACAAAGGGTGCGTGAAATTTTGCAGATACGTGCGCAATGGACAAGGGATGAACCGATAATATTACGGTTGCCCCTTTGTGAAAGCGCAGTCCTCACGTGCAAACTCAATCTACATACTAGGTCGGATTATAACTAGACTCAACTTTTTTAATCATACCGCTTTAGTTCGGATGATGCAGCGATATGGAAATTATCAGAAAATTGATCTCCCGAATCCGCTTTAGATAATAATGGGTACTTGGCGAGTGATTTCGTTAAGGGAAATAATAAGTCGTTTGAATGACAAGAGAATGGCAAAAATGATGAGTTACGTGGCTACACGACCTACATAGTTTGATATTCCGGTAAAAATCAGATTGAAGCACCTTTAAAAAAACAAGGTTTTTACAAAATTGATTAGATAAGAATTTTATGGGACTTTATACGGCCTACTACACTAGGCAGTTTACTATTCCGGAAAAAATGAAATGAAGTAGGTACTTCCCATGAAACCCGATTATTTATTATTACCAATTTATCACCCATTATTCTTCTCTTTCTTATTCATATGTGCTTATTGTAAAAGTGTCGCGACATAGTATGACAATATCAAATGCCAATGATAGTACACAAAATCTCAGTCATATGAACGAGCCATAACGAATTCATTTGAGACAAATAAATTGACATTGAAAAAGCTGCGTTGCACGGTGTTTTCCCAAGGGATCCTGGGGTTTCACTGGAACCCCCAAATGCACCAATTAGTGGCAAAAGTAAAAATGTGCAGCGGAACCACGCGTTACCTAGCCCCAGGGGTATGGGGGTTCGATCCCACGTGGCTTCTAATGGTGTTTCTTTGCTTAGAGGGTGGTTAGTTTTACTAGCACATGGTATACTTGTTAAATCAATAAGCGAGGTGAATGTTACCAAAAAATACTCGACGCTTTTATATCGTGGGGAGACGCTAAGTAACTGATACGGTTTCGTAATTTACTTTATAGTGGAGTTGGAGTAACATTAACTTTTGATAAAAAGTGTGTGTACTTGATTAATTAATATTAGGACAGATAACATTTCACGGAACGAGATTTAAGTATATAAATTCGGTGTCTGTCATTAATCTTGACAATTTATTGGCCAGTGTTGGTAAAGTGGCTTTCTTACATGCGAGGGCGGTGGATCTATTTATTGCTTCCACCAAAGATAAAAGTAACGGATGTGGTAGGTGCAAAGTTTTAATGAGTTCTAATTCAGTGTTTTCGGTAACAAAAGTGAACTATCAAAGAACACCCTTTACTATGTTCAGTTTTGTTTTATTATTATACACTATGCTTGGCGTTCGTGGACTATGAGAAAGCCTTTAATTCGATAGGTACATACAAGTTATATTTTTATTCCTCTACCGAAACTAGTTACGATCAAGTAAAAATAATCCTTCTTCTAACTAACTGGGTACGAAACTGTGGTTAAGTACACGGCCGAAGGAAAATCAGCAAACAGTCTTATAAAACTGAATAATGCAAGTGTAGGAAGACTTCAATACATACTATAATTTAATTAATTTACCTCCCATTGTGAAAAAAAAACATGTAAAACTCTTTTGGTTCATATTCGCGTATATAACGCAACACATATCATTCACACTCGAATTTTCACACTTTAGTTCTTTTATTTTATGTTTTACAACTGTGTTGAAAGAAATGTGAGCATTTTGTCGTCAGGATGACTAATAGTACATTTTATTACACTATTAAATAAACTTCTCTGATTTAAAGAGAAAAATAATCACACAAAAATGAAAAAGGTAGGAGAAATGCTCGTCTTCAGTTTAATTAAGACGAAGCTTCCTCGGATTGCCATCGTTTTGACGTTTCTCTGGTAATTTTCCTCGCAGCCGATGAAAATGAGGGAAACTTCCTAATACTTGGCTGAACAAGAAAGGAGGAAACCTTCCGACGACATAAAGTAAAAAATCCCCCCGTAATGAGAATATTTCAAAATGGCTTGTCTTTTGATACTCTTTTTTGAATACTCCTTGCGCCTATTGGTATTGAAAAGGTTTCATTTCAACAAATTCCGAGATTAGGTATAGGTAAAGAATTCATTCGATCGACGTTGTGGGGTTTCCTTATAAAATTGAAAGTTTATTTGAATTGTATATTTGTAGCTATTTGATGGCAAATGTCTGGTGCATCGTCCGAAGCATCAAACACTGTATCGAAGAGCCGGATGAATGTCGTCTGACGTACAGCTCTTTATTGCACTCTAGGGAAATCCAGTGATTCCAGCCGTAAAGCCGTGTTCACACAGTACGAAAACATGAAACAACAATGTGCCGAGACGTTTGGCTGGGCTGAAACAAATGCCGTTTCTTGAGACAGCGATCCTTGTTCACTCCGTTTCAACTTTCTCACCAGTGTGTGTGCGCCGTTTAAACAGGATGAGTCGTATTCGTGTCAGCTAGAACATCGTAAAGTGCTCGATGAAATGAGTCTACGTGAGACCTTTAAGATAGCAGCAAAGCTAGCGACGTTATAAGACATGTTCTATTTAATGTTTGAAGTTTATCGATGTTGTGTCAAGTTTGTTTTGAATTTCAATGACTTTTACATGACTTTCAAAAACATGACTTGGATAGAGTTGATCATGTAATGTTGTAATAATTATCGTCTGTTTACAACTCGAACTAGATTCAGAATTCATATTTTTAATTAATTCAGTGTTTCTATTTCTGTCGTCTTCAAGCATGTATGCATCTAGAACAATAATATGTTCAACACCAAAAAATATATGTGAAAAACCACAGATATAGGAAAGTTACATCTGTAGGTTAGGTACCTATTGTTAGAGTTGCATAACACAGTCTGGATGTCCGGAACCGCGTGGGCACGCACGGCCGTCCTGTCTGACAAACATAGTTTTTTAAACATTATTTTCGTGTTTGTACTGCACAGTGGGAGTTTAAACATTTTATACATTTCCCGGTCCCAATTCAATCTGGCGAGTGGTCGTGCACCGCATGAGGCTCATTGGGTAACTGAGTTATACTTCTGTGGATTCCATGTGGCTTGTCCAAATGTTCTATTTTCATTATTGTCCAGTAACGTTCGTTTGAAATTTATTAAAATTGTTACCTTTATTCAAGTTCACAGCGTTTTGAATTTAAAATGGTAAAATAAAATAATGTCTGGTTTGATATCTTTTACGGAGGCGTTTTATAACAAAGAAACGGTTTCGTTATGTATGTGGGTACCTAATTGAAAATTTTATGATCATTGATTGAATTTAATAGATTAAAAATATCTGATGCCTTTGTGATATTTTTAGCTAATATAATATTTAAGTCAAGATACCTATAAAGGGATTTTTTTAGAACGTTTTTTGAAAACTTAAGAAAAGAACAAGAAATAAGAACAGCCTATGGAATGGCCTATTTCAAAATGGCATTCCGACTTCAATGGTCTATTATGCTACTGAGTAGGTAAATAATGCTATAGTACACTAAAGCGTAGGTAGGTTTGTAAAGGAGTAGTTGTATAATTAATTTGTAAGTGAAATATCTTTAATCTGACGTCACAGCGGGGCCTCTTTCATGTCGCCGGTGGCTCCCCGCGGCGGCGCACACTCGAAACACTCCACAATGTAAAATAACTTCATCAACATTATCATAAATATCTTTGCATAATAATTTAATAATGAAAAAGTCGTGTGTGTCCCACTCCGCATAATTAAATTGTCATAAAGTTTATATTTTACAGATTTTATTGTGAACAGATAACGTTGCTTGGGTAACTGGACTGGCATTTAAAAACATGAACACTGTATGTATATAATTTGGAATAATGTTTGCATTAATATTTTAGGTCAGGTCTCATAAAAAGATTTTTTTCTAAAATTTAATATTATCGTAATATTTTATAAAGCATTTTAAAAGTGATTGTGAAATTAATATGTATGTATTAATACTTATGTATGTATATCGTAATCGTACAGTGTAACAATCAGCGCAAAAATGCTGAGACTTTAATTTTGGATGCAATATTATAATTTACTAACTCTATATCCTCAACAAGCCAAGATTACCAAGCAAAAGATCACTCGGGAATTTACAAATGGGGGTCACTTCGTATCACGGTTATTGGACAGTCTTATTACCCGCCTGTTTTATATTTTAACGTTACTCATCTTCACATCTTCTGTAGATGGAAGAGGACGAAATAAATTATAATATTATCCAAAGACTTATAACGTATATTATAATATATGACTATAATAATATTTGACTGACTCGGTGGCTAAGTGGTTAGCGATCCTGACCTCTGATCCGAGAGTCGTGGGTTCGATC
Source organism: Coleophora deauratella (assembly GCA_958295455.1). Lineage (NCBI taxonomy): Eukaryota > Metazoa > Arthropoda > Insecta > Lepidoptera > Coleophoridae > Coleophora > Coleophora deauratella. The sequence continues at coordinate 6,748,279 of OY282393.1, forward strand.
CCCACACAGGGCAAACTTTTCTGTGATGAGCAGAATCGTTTGCTCTGAGTCTGGTGTATTATATTTATATATGTATGTATTTAAAAGTATATGTGTATGTATATCCGTCTCTGGTTCCCAAGATACAGGGAATCCTAGTTTGGGGCCAGATGACCGTGTGTGATTTGTCCCAGATATTATTATTATTAATATAAGAGAAACTTAAGAGGCCCAAATTTTAATGTGTAGGTACCACACAATCTTCAGGCTGCCTGCGTAACGTCGTCGAGATAACCCCTATTATGCAAGGTCAAGACAAATTCGTCTATATTTTTATACCTGAGAAAGAAAACTGTGATGAGATGATATTAGGGTAGATAAAGTAGCTTATTTCAACGGCGCTAGGATGAATTCAATTTGAAAAGCAATTTTTGTCTTTATGACGTGTTGGTAGTGAACTACTGACTACGGTTTGTAATTTGAAAAATAACATTTGGCTCGTCCGATAGAAACCAAAAGGCTTTTGGACTGAGCAAGAAGGAAAAAGAAAATTATTTAAAATCTTTTTTGAGTTTTAGTGAACTAATAAAGAAGAAAGAATAATGCTAAGGTTGATATGTGGCTCTCTAAAAAAAACATTATAGGTATCTTTAAACATATCGAGGGTTCACGGGCGACTTGTATTAAGCGACATTTTTAGAAATGTTCAGGAGACTGATTTAAAAAAATATTTCTTAGAAAAATAATCATTAAAACTTAACTTCTTAGTATTATATAGATTCTCGATATTCTTAATATTTTAAATATTATTCAGAAGTTATTTTTTGCGAGGTATTTTGTAAGAAAAAAAATTTTAAAGTAGAGGTTACCTGTGTTTCCAAAAATGTCGCTTAATACAAGTCGCCCGTGAACCCTCGATATCAAATCTAAAAGATTCAATTTTTGGTTATTTCTTTCAAGCTAGTGACCAATGGCTTGTTGGGTAACATTTTAACATAGAACGTAACAATACAGCAGGTGTCTGACCCTGGGTAAAATATTACATGTACCAGAATATTATCTACAGCAGTATTTGCAATACGAGACTAAAGAAAGTTCTAGAACTTCTTCGAAGTCTAGACTTCAAAATGAATAATAAATGTTGTTTGTGTATTTGTAATTTAGTGTTTAGTCCCCCTAAAATTAAAGAATAAAGTAACAGGAAAATGATACTTTGAAATTATTGACAAAACGAATTTTTCACCCCACTTACTAACAGAAACTGTTGCGAAAGATTTTCTGATAAAATATCTTTCTAACTTTCGAATTTGGAAGCTTTGCACGTTTTTGAAACCTTTTTCTTATTGTAATTGATATTGAGAAAGGTTCTTTGATTACATCATTTTTCTTACAGAAAGTTTTGGCCTGCGGAGTAAATTTTCCATTACCACTTAAGAACAGCATTCAATTTCAATATAATCCCGTGGAAGTGTTCTGGCTCGCCCCAGGGTTCGGCATTTGTATGATGTAATGGTACCTCGCCGACTGCTACTCTGAGGCCTTTTCTCAAATTTTGTGCCCAATTTTCTGAGATGGAAGCCATAACGAAATAATTTGGCGCTCGGAGAAATATCAAAATTGTAAGTTTACAAAATACACCACTAGAAAGCGAGAGAGAGAGCAAACAAAGACAAAATTAATATTCACTTTCAAAATACGTAAGCCATGCTAAGCAATAGAATATTTTTTTTTTCAATAAAGTTCATGGATTCTGATATTCCTATGGAAAGGCACAGACGTTAAATCACCACAATAACCGTTCATATCCAATACTGAGGAAAACAAATAAATAAATCTGGCCAGCATTACTCATACATACATAGCCGACGAAGACGTGATGTTGAAGCAAACACAAACATAACTTGGCGTATATTCGCCCCCTCTTAATATTTACCAGGTGACGTTACCCCGCTTTATATTGCTGCAGACCGTGCCGTAATAATGCTTCAAGTCTCGCTGAAAGAGCTTAGGCTGTTGTAGATATAGCTGTGTTTGTAAGACTTGCTAATACTGAAGATATTAACAACGAAGGTAAAGGGAAATGAAAATGTTATGATAAAGAGCAAACAGTAAAACTTGATATAAGTATACGTATCTACGAATTGTAGTCACCTTAAAAAATCGCCATAATGCTATAGACGTATACGTTTTAACAACGACGCGTTTACGATTTTTCGAATAATACTCAGTATGTTGACAATTCTACGAAAGGAAAAAGCTAATCAGAACTCTACACATGACCCATGAAAGTAACAAAAGGTTTTTACATAAGGAAGCTCATTTACTTCTTATTTCAGCAAACAAACCATTTGACCCACATAACGAGAAAGCGAAAGAAATCCTTTTTGCGTGTCAGCAAAATCTTGTGAAAGCGACCTTTTCCCTTTGGAACAGTAGGTACATGTAATAATAGTCCATGCTAAGCCGGGCAGGGCCGCAGTTGACAAATAGTGGAGATTTAGTTTCATTACGGTAGAAGGTGCACATATTACCTGATATCGCTACCACTCGCTACCTAACAATAAGCTTGAGGGGAAATGGCTCGTCTATGTCTTTTTAGTAAATTGAGGACGCACAGTATGGAAGCGAATACTTGTAAATGGCCAGGGAAAATGCGATAAGAGTAATCGTTATCTTTGTGCAGATGCTTATGATGATTCGCAATGTTTTAACCCAATTTAATGTTGCCTTTTCTAATTGAGCCATGCGTCAAAGATCAGCAGCAGATCATTGACAAAGATAATCAATATTGTACAGAACTAAAAAAATGGTATATCTGCATTGCATTTTTACTATTTAATGATTTAATTTTCTATCGAATTGAGTTACAACTAAGTATAGAGTCCACCTGCCCACATCAAACCGTCATATAAACTTTTACAATACAATTTATTTGGGAAATTTAATGTTGGTAATGTAATAAAACAATAAAAGGGTAACGAGGATATAAAATTAGCAATAAATATATCCGTTTCGGTGCCCACCTGCGGTCCTTCGCCCCGGACATAGGGGATGGCCAGCCATAGCCCAGAACACATAACTCAACTGAATCGTGCCCGGAGGTGCCACGCATTGTAAACAAACACGCTTTTATTTGCGGCCCCTGTAAAAATGGCATTCCTCACTGGAACGTTTCCGCTTTTTGTACGGAAATAAGCACGGTTTATGATGAAACTTTGAACGGAAACTTTAGATGAACCTTTCCAAATTTTATTTATCTATGAACTAGATAATCCTTGAATATTATAATGCATAAAAACGGGCATTCAAGTATCAGTTGTTTTTCTAAAGTTATTTTTTATTTAGAAAAGATAGACTGGACAAAGTTTCAAGATTATCACACTTACTTAAACTAATAATGTTATACATACTTCCAAAAATAGTAGGTTATAAGCTAGGTATGCATGCACTGACGTGCAAACGAAACACAAAACCCAACAAAACCGCAGCCAGGTTTTGTTGGGTTTTAGCAGGATAAATCTGCAAGGCAATATTTCACGTGTGCTACAAATGAGAAGTGACGGGCTCTCACCGTACACAGTTTCACGTTTAGGGTGAGTGGCGAGGAAGTTTTTAAGGCCTAGTGTTAGGAAAATACCGATAAGGCATATTTCATAAAATACACCTCTGCAAAAAATGACACATGATCACATTAATATTGGGCGTAACAATTTAATGGTAGTTAATCGAGCTTTAGACGAGTATCATTATATTTTCCTATCTACAATTTATTAGTTATCTCAGTATCAATATTAATGTTCGAATTTTCAGATTGATATTTTGATTATTATTATTTCCAATTACAGCTTCAAGAAACTATCGATAAACTTTGGCAGCCGCACTACCTACCAGGGTCTCAGAGGCATAGAGGTGGTAGCGAGAGAGTAACATGGTGCCTGATACCTGACACCGGGGCTTTCAATCGATACGTCTGGAGTCTGGCCGATAACTATATGGCGCACTTAGGATTAGACTTGAAAACTGGCTTGGATATAACTTTGTTTAAAATGTCTCCCCGGAGATGTGTTCTTTAATTTTATTTTTAACAAAAAGAAAGTTATTTTAAAGAAGTCTTAAATATAGTAACCACCATGGTTTGTCAAAAACCACCTAACCGATTTTCAATAAACATACTCTGCTTAAAATCACTGTGATGAAACCTGCTTCCAAGTGAAAAAACACTCGTATTGGTCTATCACTACGATACACACACTCTTAGGTTTCAAACTTACGAGTATTACATAAATCTTTTGCGTCAGAGTTTAAGGACAGAAAAAAGAAATCAACTGAGAAAAGCTATTAAGGGATGGTTGAGAGTTAGATAAAGAGTGATGGTTGATCTGATCACAGACAACTTTAACTCAGTAAAACTGTCCTATAAACAGCACCGTGACCTGTTAAAGACAAACGATCAAATTAGCGCTGAAAATCTAATAAAACCGCCATTTGATAGTACTTTCGACACCTCTGCCCAGTAGCTGATATTAATGGCCGTAGATAAAGGACGAAAACTTGCTATCGGTTTCCTATTATCCTTAATAAGTAAGGATTAAGGCGAGCCCAGGGCCGGACCATAAATTTATTGGGAGGAGGTCTTTATAATAGGACTTTACTATCGCGTTTTATGAACCTCGGTTTCAGTTGTGTGCGTTCTGATAACTGTGGTTTACGACCCATATATTAAATGATAGTTAATTGTGAAACTAAGGCCTTCATGGTAGGACTATAAATAAACGTGTAAATTGTAATCTACAGTACTATTTTACCCATTCTGAACTCGGTTATATTTATTTTTAACAACTTGTTTTGTGATTTTTTTTGTGAGCCGAATGAGAAGAATGTTGGAATTTCTTATTTGGACAAGTTTTTATAACAACTAGCAGTTTTTACAAATGTGTGCCAATAATTATGAAAATGAGTTTTTGTTTGTGCATTTGTCCTTTTTTCACGTCACAACGGAGCAATGGATTGACATGATTTTTAGCGTAGACATAATTGACGGGGTGTTATTATGAAAAAATATCGAATTCCCTCTAGGAATACTCCGCGAACCCCAAAAATAACTGAAATTTGGTAGAAAGCAAAGAAAGAGTGTGCCGAAAAACAAAATAGTTTTGTCCCAAAAAATCATTTATTTGTTCGAGAGCTGCTCCCGTTTCGTGTACGACGAACTTTAATGTAATGACGATTCCAAATACGGCAATGGACTTACAAGATAAATGTTTATAATGCAATGATGAAAACATAAGACTTCCATTCAAACTTAAAGTTCTCTATAGGGCACCAAGTAACTGATGAGATCTATTATACTCACAGGCTTCAGTCGCAATGCGATTTTGTCGTGTGCGAGGACACGGAAAATATTCAAGGAGTTCCTAATTTGATCAGCCCGTAATCCAATTATTCTCGCCCCTACGGCTCGAGCCGAGACGTCGCCGAGACTTTCTTACATCACGTTGCCATATTACGTTTCATATGTGAAGTAGTTGAAAAGGATGCAATTTCTAGGCAAATAGAGGTACACAATTTTAGGAAGAGCCGCATTACTTTTTACTGAGGAACTGGAAATTTTAATACTAAGAAAGAAGCGGGCGACAATAATAAATACGATAAACTAGGAGAAAAATTTTTAATTGGATAAAATTAATAACAACGATGAGCTAAAATACATTGACAAATGATAATAACAGTAGGGAAATAAAATTGAAAATACAGAACTACACAAGAGATACAGATAGATTACTGAAAACATCAGTTACCAAATTCGATCAATACTGGGTCCAGATCCCCTTGAGTGGTTGTCAGTTCTCATTAGACACATAAAAATAAATGGTAACACAAGAGAGGGCACGGACTTGGTGGGCGAGTGGAAGATTATCCTCCTCGTTCATTTCGGTAATTGGTTTATTACCTACAATAACCGTTGGCTGAGTAAGAAGAAGTTAAATTACTTAGAATTTTTTATTTGAATTTTGCCTTTATTTTTTTCCTAAAAGTTTCTAAAAACTTCTAGAGTTTTTGTGAATACCTCTTGAAAGTGTTCGGATTTATTGCTGGCAGAAGAATTTAGTTTTACCAATTTGATTATCCTATTTTTTTATGACATCGACAGCGAACAAATAATTTTCTGATTTTAGTGCATATGCCAAAATATATTTCATTTTCATATTATGTTAATTTCGTATTCAGTTATTATTTATTGGTCAAAATTATCTTGGTCGACTGATAGTATTCAGTAGGTGTATTTGTTTATAATTGATGGGTTCCATATTGTATCGAAACCGCAATCAAAGCAATATGTCAAACGCATCCGACGGAGACCGCAGGCCCGCGTCACCTGCAGATATTTGTCAAAACTCACCAGAAACCAACTTACTAATACACTGTAGAAACGTTTAACCGCTGGAATATCACCTCTATATTTGAAATAATAAAGCCCAGTCTCATTATTTGGATGAATGGTGGTGTTAGCAAACATCCTACCTATTGTATCAATATGTATTGGCCTGTCAAATGTGGTCGTTCGCGAATGTCGGAAACTATAAGATTTATAGCCTTACTTTAATAAGTAAACAGTTTGTAGTATAGCAGCTAGGTGTATTTGCGAAGAGATACGAAGTTTTGAGATATAAAGTTACCTTATAAATAATGCTATCGCAACTCAGAAAAGTTTCAAACAGGTAAAAGTGAACACTCGAAAGTTCACACGTTGTGGAAAAGTATTAAAATATCTCAAGCAGAAGCTTATTCAGGTTTAAAAGCTGTCTCATAAAAGTTTATAGCTTTCGCAGACTTTCTGGGACTTCTTATATCGCATAGCGTCGATTAAGAAAATAAATACCAACAGAAAACCGGTTTAGGTCTTCAAGCTTGAGATAGATATCTAAGTTCCTCAATATATAGAAAACTAACAGCCCTGATCAAACGTTCATCAAAAATGACATAAAGTCCAACATACGTACATCGTATAGCAAATCGCAATTGGATCACGTAGTCGCTTCATTTCCCGGTATCCACCCAACGTTTCCAAGTATCTTGCCCGGAGGCAGCTACCTGCGCCGGAGGGTGTTCTAGTAATTTATGACCCCAGATAACGAGGGTTCATAGCCTTATCGAGCTCCCCTGCTCTTTTTACTTTGACTCTCTGCTTTTTTCACTAACAAATCGACCAATATAACTCGCGATATCGACTAACTAGACGTTCGTACTCATAAAAGCTCTTTTTTCATCTGAGCGTTCGTGATGTTTACGGCAAAAAATGTTTGGCAATGGCTTGAGTTGTAGTCCATTATTCTTAGTATTCTTTGTAGTTTGGTACTAGATTACTTTGAATGTACACTTCGTGATCTTCCATTTGTTACGCTCGTTTCACAAATAAAATCTCATGTCCCAAGAAAGTTTTTGCTTAGCACACTTTTCTTTAGAATGTTTTTCGCAATATATTTATCATCATATTTTGTCAAAACAGCAACTGAATCTAGCTGAGGACATAAATATATAAGTATATTTTAGTACAGCATTTTCATTTTTATGGGCAAATATAATGATTTCATGCCCCTTTCCAGCCACGTACTGTGAGGTCATTCGTCGCACCTGCCTCGTAGCAGTCGTAGCTGAGGACTTTATAGTTTCTGGCTGTTCAGCTAGCCTCTAAAGATTGAGGATCAGTAAACCCGAGAGATATATGAAAGAGAGAAAAACGATTGAACCAAAAAAAAAACATCCAGTAATTTGAATGAAAGTTTTTATTAGTGCAGTTTCAACTCGCACTTGTTCATAATTAATTTGTACCATCCTACAAAAACAAAAATGAGAGGTAAACCTAAAGAATGTTAATCTAACGAATTTTATAGTCATTAGAAAATTGTTACCTTTTTATGATTAATACAGGGTGTAACAAAATTGGTGTACGATCCGTTAACTGGGGATTCTACTCATCGTACTGAACAACTTTTGTTCTACGACTTTGCTCAAATCGCAAAAAAATGCTTGGAATCTCCATACAAAAATGGCAAAACAGATAATCAATTTGTATGAAATGTCCATATTTTTTTGTGATTTGAGCAAAGTCGTAGAACAAAAGTTGTTCAGTGCGATGAGTAAAATCCTCAGTTTACGGGTCCTACACCAATTTTGTTACACCTTGTATATTTTATCATATTTAAACTTTTGTTCCGCGGTAGAACTTTTATTTCAAAGCCTATCTCACTGTAGCTTCACTTTCAGTGCAGCGCCTGAGATATGCACGTAAAATGTTGAATTTTTCAACAGACCAATTTCAGCAAACGTCGTATGAAATGCGTCTTTTTTATGATTGTATGCTGTAACAAAAGGTGAAGTAGAGTACAATAATTTTATAAGAGTATTTCATTAGCGATGGGAAGGTCGTATAAAATTGAATATTTAAGTTGATTTAAAATATTTTAAATAGTTAATAATTCGACAGTTGGTATCAAAAATAATTTAGAAAATATTTTTAGCTAGCATTTCTTCTAGAATAGCGGAAAATAATATGTAATACTCGGTTGTTGTTTATGTTGAAATTCGTCAAGGACTATGATGTCCAGTAACACGAACCATTTCAAAACAAAATTTTGTTTTATCAAATACCTTTTTTTTCCTTTTCTTTGGTTTGATCGTTACAATCTCAAGTTTCAATTAAAGACGGATACTGTAAAACCTGTAGATATATTCGTCATCTAACTATCAAGATTGCTACTTGACTCTATAAGGAGAAATATATTAAAATGTTTAGAGAATTATTGTAAAAATTACGGAAGTGTAAGATTTGAAAAAGAAGAAATTATACTGTAATATTTATGAAGGGGAAATAAAGGCGTCAATCAGAGCTTTCTCGCCTGAAGAATGGCGTTCATTTCCTAACGCCATTCCAAGCTTCCGTACAAACACTTCTGTAACCACCACCCATAATTTACTTTTAAACCACATCGCTTTGTTAACATCACAGGCTGATCTAGATTTATATTTGTAATCTTTGAAACAGTAAGATGAATGGCCCAAAATGTAAGTAAAAGATCGGTTACTCTTTAAGTACATTTGTGAATTTTAGATACAGTCAAAAAGTGATTAATTCATCAATATTTTTTGTATCAAAAATAAAGAGCTTTTTACCTTTATTAGATAAGTACCTTCTTAGTTGATGTACCTGTCCGTCGAAGTAAATGCCTTTACGACCAATAAATTATTCTATTTCGATACGCCTAAGCTGAGAATCATATTCAATCGGACAGTACTATTAAATCCTTATTGAAATTCGATAGATATACTAGGCGGAGTGGAGCCTTGAGGCCACAATTTTGGTCCGTAGCGAAGGCGCTGCGGCTGGGACCGGTAGCCCACAGCTGCAGTGCGCGTGATCATTATGCGAGATCAAAGTGATTATGCAGAAAGAGATGTTTGATAAACAGACCACTTACCAATTTGCCTCAAGCAAATACTTAACTGAAAACGATGGGAATTTTGTAAAATTGTTAGTGATCGAGTAGGATTATTATATTTTCTAAATTGATGTCCATCTGGATTGATTAAACAGGCAAGGATAGGTTGATTTTGTTTAGGCAAATAACGCATATAATAAAGAGGTAATTATTGTCTTTCAAAGCCAAATCTATGTCATACAAATATAACAGCTATCCTTAGTAGAATCATATTTTCTGTCACAAACCTCATTCGATTATTTTATTCAGTCGTCATCTATTACGTATATATTCTATATGAAATTATACGAGAATAAATAAATACAGAAATTGATTTTTCGAGTCTAAATTGATGTCATATTTATTCGAACCGTAATTCAAATTCCAATTTGTGCTAGACATGGCTCCAGTGGAAATGAATCGAATATCTATGGAATATCCCATTTATTACCGCGTTTACGATTTATGCTTCAGCCTGTATTGAATTTCGGATACAAACGCATTTTCCTCAATGAAAATGGGAGACGAATCGTTCTATGAAAATACAATAACGGAAGAAGATTCGTTTTGTTTGTTTGCTCTATTTTCACGCTTGAAATATGTTTTTTTTTTATCTGTACTGTCACCGTGTCGTGATTAGTTTTGAGTAAATCTAAAATGGGATGATTTTATTCATCTGACTATCTTTTTACAACTGTCATAACATAATAAAAAAATGTAAAATCATAATTTGTCTTCGTTATTAGATAAATAAATAACCGAATCAGTTGAATTAAAAAAAAACGACAGCACAAAGTTTTTTTTTTTTTAATAGATTAGTAGCTATACTATACCTGTACTATCTCCGCGGTTTTTGAGTAAATCTAAGTTTTTTCAATGGAATGGTTTTATACTATGTCAATTTGATGATCACGACGAATACAAAATACAATACCAAATAGTTTATTGTTTTGAAAATATACTTTAGGATATATTTGCCTTAAATATAACGACACCTTGTACTACAAAATCTATTAAGCAATACGCTAAACAGGAAGGCAGGTTTAATGAAGCGGACGTAGTAAAAATTGTATGTACATACACGGGAAATACAATATCCTCCACTTGGGTTGTCGGGTAAAAAATGAAAACGTGACGAAGAACTGAAGTGACTATCTAAAACCTCAGAATAAAGGCTTGTTAATTATCAGTATTTTTATCATGCAATCTTTTAGCAAATTTAGCACAATAAAGGATATGACTTAGGTATACTTTATATGTATTATAGCAACTAAAAGCTACATGCCGCAAAGTTTTCAGGCATATCAGTACCTATGTGTAAACAGGGATTTTCTGGTGCGTATCTGAAATGAAAGGGCCCCCATTAATCATTCACACAGAACTCCCACCAAAATGCCTTTCATAAAAATATATTAAAAGTTTCCTCCTCTTCGCGTTACTCTCAAATCTACGCCTTGTATGTTAATTTTTCACAATAAAAATTGGATATTCGCATTTTTATATAACCGGAACCATCCGTATAACCATAAATGGTGATTTTTCGAGTTTTATTGAAATTGGCGGTTACGCTTGTATTCGTGGTGCCCGCAGCTTCCGCTTTACACGAAAATAAAACGTCATCTTATTTTCGTGTCAAAAAGTGGTCTAATCGTATAAGCGGTTTCTTCCGGACAACCCTTAGTAAATATTAACGTAAAATGGTAGCTAGTAGTGGCTGCAATTTCTACGAGTAATATAAAAGCATGTAAATAATGTTAATAATTCTTCTTATATAAACATAGTTAACCTAAAAATTGTGCATATTATATAAATACATTTAATAAACAAAAAATATAAATAGAAGACTTTAAAACTTAAAGTATTGCGCTACCTACCTATGTATTTAAATGTAGCAAACTTATAAAATACAAATAATGTAGTGCTATTATATATGTATGTATCTCTCGACTCCGATAAAATATGGTTCTAAGCCTAAGGGATATACCTAGTTTCCTTTTGCAGCTACCACTAAATTAATTTGTCCCAAGAGAACATTCGAAGCTACTATATCGAATCGAATGATGATTTATCGAAATAGATAGGTTTGTGGTCTATGATGCGTCCTCACAATTTTCTCTGACCGTTTAATATGTACATATGTGCTTTGAATTTTTGGAGTTTAGAGATGGGCGTCGAGTCCCCATGATTCATTAAAACCTGGCGTAGCGCAAATGTAATTAAACTAGACTTCTAATCATGAAATTAAAATTATTCACAGGTATTCAGGTTCAAGAGTAAAAGCCCCCAGTTTAACTAGTTTTAGCTGAATTTGTTAGACCTACAATAAATAATTTAATGGTACTCGTAGGTATAATTTCTGAACACCGTGAAATTATTCTTGACGTCTTAGAAAAAAGTTTGCAATTTTGCTACAGAACTTTCCCACATATTTCCTCGACTTCTCCAGACTACAACTAGTCGAAGCTCCTACTGCGAATCAACCCCGCTCACATATTTCGACGATTTTTCCGCGTCTCATTTGTTACGACGCAGTAACTTAGGAATACGTGCTGGAAATATTTTTGAAGTCTGAACCTCGGAAATTGGTAGCGCGATCTTGGTTGTAGATAACTCAGAAGGTGGAAAAGTGGTGTGATATGTTATATAGGTTCATCATGTATTCGCAATAGCAATTTTCGGGTAGTTTTTGAAATGTTTTATAAAATTTGTAAGTGAAATGTTATAAAGCATGATAAAATAATGTTTACCTCTACCTTTTTTGGCTTGTTGGCGGTTGTTCGTTATTGATGAGGTTAAGATATGGTATAAACTGAAGAAAGTTCTCACTCAAATTTTTTGCATATAGCGCCATGCTGTACTTAGTAACGAAAACTGCGATTACGTATCCTTCCTAAAATAGTTTATCATTAAAAAGCTTTTTAACTGCAACTTCTTAAAACCTTAATTGTTTGACGTGATAGCACAATACTTTATCACTCAACCACCCTTTTCAGATGATCATAGCTTTACCAAAAAAGGTTTGTGATATTTTGGAAGATTATAACACAATGGCCATACAAATAATGCAATTCAATAGACCCGTTGACGTCTACAGTTTATCAAAAAAAGAAAGGTAGCAAAAAAAACATTACACTCCAAATTTTATTTAAATTAAAATCGGTCTCAAGTCACGTGCTTACCTAATTCAATTGGCTTCATTTCAGAAGTCCGTGTACCATAAAAGTCTCTTAATTAAAAAGAAAAGCGGGGTGGAGTCGGGAGCGAGTTGCAAATCCAGCTTACAGCCCGCGATACTGCGGATAAGAGAACTCTGCTTGTGGAATTACCGTTTCATTTTGCACTTTTAAATAGCCAGTATCGTTCCAACAAGATCCTTTAACACTTGTTTGTAAAATTCATACTTTAAAAATCTTATAAAATCTATTTCTAAGAGACTCCAATGAAAATAATTATATTATAATAACACGTCGGTAGGAAATTGCACTGATCCTATAGCCAGTAGCGTAATTAGCGTAAGAGATATTCCATCACTTAGGATCGGCAATGCTTGATTCCACTTGATGGGGCTTAAGATGTCCATCAGCGGTGATAAAACATAGGACTTTTCATATAAACTTACGCGAGTCTTTAGACCCCTTAATCGCAAAAATCTTTGTTAGTTGCATCTCTTACCGACGAACTACCTATCTGCCAAATAGCTTCATGGATCTACTAGGTTTCGAGATTTCGTGTTTAGTTAGTGAGTGAGTAACGGGTGTCTTTTTCACTACTTCGAAACTTGCATATCTATAATATGTATATTAGTTATGTAACAATTCCCGATTTGTATCTAAGTTTCTCAGTCCAATATCTTGACCTCTTGGGAATTTTCCTTCGCCAATTTCTAGCTCATAATATGTATTATTGGTCCCTTGTTTTCTAGGAAGCCTCCATAAATTATCTACCCGTATTATCTTGTTGTTCCTATTGTTTTGAGAACACAGACGTAGCAGCGGTATTGTTCTGAGCGGATGATTTAGTTACCTGCGTGTGTGAACCATAGCTCAAAGTTATGTTATTCATAGGTTCCTGATGTCTAGGTACGATTGTAAATTAACCAGGCTGTGCTTAGTAACTAACTGTACAATCAATAGTTCCTATAAGCTACATTATCTTTTTAACTTATTTAGGTAGAATAATTTATATATTTTTTTGCATTATTTCTATCATATAAGCTGAGCTGAATTCAAGTCCTGTTAATATTGTTAAAATTCAAGTATTTATTACTAAAATATGTATGTTGAATTATTATTTTAGTTCACTGATGTCTTCATTGATGTCTTTACTAGAATGTGTTTGTTAATTAAATAAATAAATATAAAAATGGCGCTTGCGTCACAATTCTTGTTATTGTAACCTACAATTTTATATACATATATGAAATAAAATCTTATTAGCCTCCGTTAGATGCCTTTTACCAGCCAGCTGTTCAATGAAGTATTTAAGAAGAGAACTTAAATACAAGAGATTATCCAGGTGCAAGAGCAGCAAGTTTCAAACTAAAATTCACGCAAAAAATCCAGTAATAAAGTATCACACTTTATGTCCTACACGTGCGATGTAGTTAGCGATGAGTTAGCATTTTTTCCTTGCTTGGGTTTAGCAGCTGCTGAAGGAAAATTAAAATAAAGCTTTAAACTTGAGAACAAGTTTTAGTGCGGGTGCAGAGCGCTCGAACCTCATAAAAAGTGGCGCACAGTCAGACACGAGGACGTATTGCCAGACGGTTTTATTCGGACGAAATGAACAAAAAAAAAGGAAACAAAGTGAGACTTGGAAAGCTTTTGTTTCTCTTTTTCTTTCGAATCCAAAAAGTTCGATAGCGCTTTAGTCGGAGTTTTTTCTTCATCAACCTAGCAAAAGCATTTTAGGACGCTGTATGCTGCACAATGCACTTAAATAAAATAAAAAACATGATTACGAGTATTTATTAGGATACGAGATTGGGGAGATGATAAAGAGTAAACATTAAAATTAAGACTATGTTTAGGTATTAATGTTTCTAATACGCTCTTGAATCAAAGTGCGAAACTAACTCCCACATAGATCATGGGTTAGTTCAGATCATTAATTCTACCTTACCGTACACAAAGAGTTCGCAATTTCGCGATGTCTATTAGCAGGTTGCAAATTATACGCGCTGCGGCGGCGCCGACGCGGCGTATTCTGCTCAAAGCGTTGCGTGGGAGTCGCAGGCGCCTCTATGCGCACTAGTGTATTTTTGTCGTAGTGCGGTTTGGTCATAGTGTTTCACATAAAAATAGTGAGCATTTTTGTACGAGTTTTTTTTTTTATATTACATGTTTATTGAAACAAGTAGAATAAAAACAATATGTTGATTTCTCTAGTAGGTAAAAAAAATATGGATTTACCTTTTTTTCAAAATGCGCAACACTCGCATAAACATAAACTTACTCTTAAGAATGTTTATTCATTGTTAAGAAAAAATATCATACCGTTTGTATAATTAGTTAAAATAAGTTTATGCAATGATACCATGTAATACTGTGACGTATCATGCAATAACCCCTACGCACCGAACTCCAGTCTCTATTTAATAAAATAACCATAACTTATAAAGAAAATGACAGGTATCGAATGAAATACAAGTATTTTTGTTAATATCAAAGTAATCAAGAGCTTATGATTTATGTCTATTAACTAACTAAACTGTTCTTTCTTTAAATTATTGACTATTTATTTAAGTCTCATAATAATTTGTACTAGATTAGGTAGGTACTTTCAGGTTATTTCGATGCAATTTATAGCTCAGTATTTGTAATTAAACAGATAAATCAGTTTGTGGCTGTTTCGGGCATTTTATTCATTTTGTCTTACTGCAAAATTTTACATTGTAACCTTTTGGCGTATTTTCATCGTATAAAAGTCTCCCGGCTTCCAGTTTGGAAGCCGTACATCTATCGCTTTCAGATCCCGGTCCCTATGTTTCGCTTCCCAGTTCCGACGTATCAGGCAGATAGAACATTAATCACTGGTTGGCAGACGGGTTAAGCGGAGGAAATGCCTGTAAATAGCTGAATGCAAAACACGGCAGTTGTCTGCTCATCAATCAATGCGGCGGCGTTCGGTACAGAGTTTCAAGAAGTTGTAGACGAACTTCTTATTTGTAGGTTACGGGTGAAAATTTTGCTGTTGAAGTATTATAAAATTCTATTCAATCGAGTCTTCAATGATTTTCAGGTACAGCGAAGCGTACCCAACACAAATGTGAATTAGGCTAAAGCTCAAGTTTTGGCTCTTTATACCTTGGTCCTTTACTTTTCTGCTCAAGTCCACAAAAGATTTTTAAACTTCACAACGTGTATACATACAGTTTTATATTTTTCTCTTTTATATTGTGCGTTTCTATTCGTTCATTTATGTGTAACAAAAGGTAAGTAGCTGCGAATTCAATACGTATTGTGACTGTAATTTGCTAGAAGTGGTGATAGAAAGATTGCACTCCAAAGAAAGCTGCACTTTGAATGTCTTGTTAGACACACAAATAAAGCGTCCGACTGTATCGTGACTCGCGAGCACAAGAAACTGAGTCAAGACTGTCACTACCCTGTCTCCTATTTTGTTTAATTAAACTTTCAAGTCAACTTAGCAATTTACTTGTTACTTGTAATCTGTTTCTTACAAACGTCAACGATTTATACATTATTGTTCGATAAATTATTATGTAGTGTCATGTTACTGTCAACCTTTATCAAACATTAAATATTGCAAAATGTAATTAGGTTGTTAATACACATATCATCATCATTGATTTAAGTGACTCGGTGACTCAATGGTTAGCGATCGTGACTACTGATTCGCCGGTTGTGGGTTCGATTACCATCCAGGGCAAACATTTCCGTGACGAGCACTTTGCTCAGTGTCTTCTATGTATGTATATCGGTCTCTGATTTCTATTTTTTTTAATGGCAAATGTGGCAAACGCGACGGATCACCTGATGGTAAGCGATAATATATACCTATATACAGGGTGTCCCAAAAAGTATGGTCAAGCGGAAGTCCAGAGATAGAACAACTGAAGGGCTACCAAAATCACCCCCATGTATGTTCAGCGATTTTTGGTAGTTTTCGAGTTATGATTTTTTTTTTGGATTTTTTAATTTTTTTGGCCGAATCGGATTTCATATTATTTTTTAAAGAATTTATTACAAATTTCCGGTATTTTTTTTATGTCACATAATCATTATGAATTGTACTTTCAGGCATAAAATAATAAGCTTCGTAACATTAGTGTAAGTAACAAAAGTTATGATAGAAAGTCAAGAACTTTAGATTGAGCGACTCAGATTTAAACTTTCAGCATAAAATAAAAAATACAAAAAGGTGTTTCCAATGCTCTTCGGTAAGTTTGTTTCAATGTTTCAGTAAATTTCCGCTACCATTCTGCTCAAAACGTTCTTTATTGAATTGAAATATTTTTTTCTATAAAACTCATTAAATTAGTAATTATTTTTGATAACTAGAGACGACAAAAATTAAATAACTTCCTTAGGAAATGTCTACCTTAACAACTTTGACGGCTTATTTCAGGAAAAAAAAGCCCATTAAGTACTGTTTTTTGAATATGATTCTGAAAGCTTAGAATCTCGTGCAGTTTTTAAAATTACCGAAAAGCATTGGAAACACCTTCTTGTATTTTTTATTTTATGCTGAAAGTTTAAATCTGAGTCGCTCAATCTAAAATTCTTGACTTTCTATCATAACTTTTGTTACTTACACTAATGTTACGAAGCTTATTATTTTATGCCTGAAAGTACAAATCATAATGATTATGTGACATTAAAAAAATACCGGAAATTTGTAATAAATTCTTTAAAAAATAATATGAAATCCGATCCAGCCAAAAAAATTAAAAAATCCTAAAAAAAATCATAACTCGAAAACTACCAAAAATCGCTGAACATACATGGGGGTGATTTGGGTAGCCCTAGAGTTGTTCTATCTCTGGACTTCCGCTTGACCATACTTTTTGGGACACCCTGTATATAGTAATACAGATAATCTTAGTTTAGGCTCAGATGAACGTGGTCCTGGATATTTATTTATTTTACTTTTTTAATTTTAGTTACTTACTTTACTTTTCTTCTACAATTTTCATAGCACATATTATTATTCAAAATAACTTTGGTTCATTCGATTAATTTCTCAACAATATCATCAACAACCCCATAAATAAACTTTCATTCAAAACCGTTACTGCTGACACAAACTCCGCGAACTCATCACCACTTCTCGGTATTAGTGTCCAGATCTGGCATTGACAAAGTCCTAATGCTTACCACTTTTCCACAGCACTCCACACAGACAATCACTGTCTGTCCGCCACGGCCCGTTAACGTGCACTGTCCGCTAGATACCAACACACGACGTTCCTAGAAGAAATAACAGGGAACATTTTTCTCTTCTAGGTCTACATTGTTGGTATTGCAACGATGGGTGGACTTGACAGCTGCTCGGAGCAGAGCTGCGGTGTTAGAGTGCACAAAGTTTGTGCTTGCCATCGATAGGTGCACTGGTAAACACAAATTGCTTTTGATGGTTTCCATACTATTTAAGCGTATGAAAGAAATGTAAGAATTCTTTAGTTATTTTGAGTAAATTTAGCAAATTATTATATTCATGCTTCCTCCGAATACAGTGTAACAAAATAGGTTTAGAACCGGGCAACTGGGGTCAATACTTATCATGATGAACAAGTACTTTTGTTTTCCTTTTTTACAAAATGATCACCTGTTTAGGAAATTTTAAATGGAGCGTCCGAAAATTCTTTGCGAATCAGCAAACTTGTTCTGTATGTATGACATCTATTTTGTTACACTTTGTAGAGCTTTGTAGAAGTTCGGAATGAATACTCGTCTACGGAAGTAAAAGTAGTTTTCTGGAAATTCCTATTAAAAATATTAAAATCATTTTCAAAAACTTAATCAAGATTAGAAATCTCGGTTTTTATTACCAACTCTTCATGTTTACTTATTCAATACTTGGCCTGCTTTATAAACATGTTAATAGTTGGTCGCTCGCAATAAAAATATATCGTCCAGCATAGCCAGACCTTTAAATCCTGAAGATAACTTATAAGTTACAACGATTCAAAAAGTGTTGCTAGTATCAAGTAATACTGGTTGGTATTCGATTGTCAGTAGTGGCACGTAGATAGTACATGCTATCCGTTCTGCTTCTGTTTTTCCGGAGATTTTGAACCTAATTTGATCTGAATTTAATTCAGATCTTGTTTTAAACAGTGAAATTGCATTCCTAATGCTAATTTTCATACAACAATGTTGTAGTTTGATGACTTTGATGTGTGCGTCTGCAGAGGAAGCATTCACGATAAAATACCACTTTATGACTTGATTGTTCTTGTTACAAGTATCCATGTAGTTTTATGGCTTCCTATTATCATAAAGCATTGTCAAACTGTTTTGAATAACTTATTTTACATTGTGATCAATTTTTGACACAAAAATAATAAAATTGGAATAAATAAACTTAACATAATAATGATGTGTTACCATTTTTATTAAATTACAACCAAGTTGCCGTTCCTTTATTAAGTCCGTCCTTGATTAAGGGAGTTCTTAATTTGAAACCACTTAAGTCACTTTTTCATAACTTCGTTAGCGGACAGAATTAAACAGGAATCTCCGTTTTAAACTTCTGATTATCGTAAAAAAAATATTAAGTAAGTGTTACACGATGGCTATATCTATAATTACCATATTATTAACATGTCTTTAAGTGGATCTCTCAACATATTTTATGTTATATGGAAATCCGATAACATACGTTCAGTAAAATAAACCAACTTTTAATCAAAGATAAACCATTATAGAGGGACAACTTCATTAGCCTTTACGCAACTGAATATATGAATTCGATGATCTTATTTTCATTTTAATCGTTACCAGTCCGAAATTGTGGGATCCTTTCTTTGTGTAAATTTAAAAAAGAATATTGTACAAATAAAAAGTGCCAGCATACCTATTACAGATTGTAATGAAATAGCAATAGCTTCTAATTCTAATCATAAAACTTAACAAGTTTAAATTCATGATTTGGCTGAAATCTAAAGTATTTTTTGGACTTTTCATACAAATCGATCGTCTGTGAGTGTAACAGAAAAATCTTACATCTGATTGTAGTAGTCTCTTTTTTAAGGGAAGTACGACTTCAATTATAGTTTTTTTTTTATTTTCACACTTGACTATCATAGACCAAATCAATAATGGGTCTAATGGAATGGAAGATGAGGAGAAGTTCCAGTTACCCATTAACTCTTATAGCAATATAACAGAACACGATTTATCTTGTCTCTGGCATACCTAATCTGTGTCTCTGGTTTAAGATCTGGAAAAACATATTCGTGCTTCCCTTAGTCAAATACAGTCATAAAATATTATCCACGCGGGTGAAGCCACGAGAAAAAGCTAGTATTTAATATTCTACTGGGTAGGTATTTTTAAGAATTTCAAGTCTTAAGTTGTGTATTTGGTGCTATTTATATGAGGGGGATGAATACAAAACAGTGTTCCATACCATGCCATGGCGTCCGATCCCGGGACTATTTAGCAGTTGCCCCAAGCCTGGGTGCTATTGTGCGAACTGTGAATGACCTCTTCAGCTCAACATAATAATGGATGAAGGGATGCGCAGGAGCGCGTGCGGCGAGGGGCGACCGGTTTGAAATTAGAACGTTTTTTATTTGAACCCCGCGCCTTTGTCGGGCCCGCCCGGTGCGCTTGCGCTAACTCGACAAATGCTTCAAATGAAATAGGCCGTATTTTGTTTCACTCCCATTTTTGAATGAACTCATGAGATTTCGACAGGAGAGAGTGTACACCAGAAAAAATCGTTATATGATTTCGGGTTTTAGAAGCTATGCAACCTTCTTTTTTAATAACTGAAATAATTCAAAGAATGTACCTACAATTTATTTTTTAAAAGTAAAATTTAATAGCGTAGCGTCCTAACTGCTTGGGTTATGGCTATATTATATTATCTTAAGATTTACTCAAACTTCATAAGAGCTAAGCCTGAATCAAAGGAGTGCGAAATACAAAAGGGTTTACAAGGTAGGTAACTAGGTACACATTCGGTACACTGCTCTGCTATTGGCCTTATTAGAATTGAAATAAGTACATTACAAAAGTCAAGAAAATGCAAATTAAACGCCTCATACTTTACTTATTACCAAACGACTATACAGAATATAATAAAATAAATGTAGGACATTGAAACAATATTAACTGCCATACAATGGTATAGAACCGTTAATTAGTCTTTAAAAAATTCCCAAAGAGACTCCACAGTCGATTCATCAAACAATTTCTGAACTCTTCATACATAAATGATCAATAAATAATCAGCTAGTGGCAAATGTCATACCAAAAAAAACGCTAATTTAGCGTAGTCGTAAACAAATCTTGTTCGGTATGGTATAGTAAGTAGAATCCTCCGTTTACGGGTCGTACTTATTTTGTTACATTTGCCCAAAAAGGAAAAAGTCCAAAAAGTAGCAGAAGACCAGCGGCGGCGGCGAGGCGCCTTTATGTCCACCTATTAGGAGAGTGTAAACTTGCTATACTCCATGGTATAATACTCTTTTGGTGTAAACAGAACTGAGCAGAGATGAGGGAGGGAGGCGCCCGTGATAGTACAACGCAGGACTCCACGCGGATTGGTCGTGCGAAGCCCCGGACGCGTTCGTACGCGATGCCATGCGGCGCGCGCTTACTGAACTTTTCAAATTCGAATTCAAAAATAGAACGGAACAATGACATTTTAATTAAAAAATAAAATAAAATGTGTCTATGAAGATGGAATGTCAGTGAAAAAGATTGAATAGTGAATTACGGTGAAATTGAATAAACATGTAAATTATCTAAGGTGCAAATTAGTGCAATTCAGTGGCAGTATGGTGGATGTCGGTGTAAATGAGTGCGATAACACCGTAAATGGAAAGAACCAATTTGTGTTTCTTGTGCTTGTGCATTTACTGCTTATTGGACTGAATGGAACTAATGGTAAATATTTTTTGTACTTACTATCGGACGTGCAATTCACAACTTTCGCGGCATGCAGTAAATAAGGCCAATTTTAAATTTGTAGCGAAGAATAAACTATTTACATATCATATCATAAAAATAGAAATGTATACCCGATCACAATTTTGGCTTTTATAAAAAATACACAAAAGCCTGAAGGATACTTACAGCTGCAATGTGCTGACATAAAAAGGTATAGGGTACGAGTAGACGAATTTAACAAAATACGATTTTTTACGATGCTGTTGAAATATCGGCAAACCCATAACAGAGAGAGGTTATTACTTTTACAAACTCTTTCACTTTTCTGTGGTTTGTAGTTTTCAAAGTCGAGTTTATAGTACCTATTCGTTTATCTTTAATTTAAGGCGCTAAATTAAAAATGAAATGAAGATTTAGGTATTAACATACAAGCAATACCAGAAATTTGGATAACACTTTATTCAGGATCCAATCGATTAGACAAACATTTCGGTATTTTTCACGTAAAAATTAGGCATTTAACACCATATTTACAAAAAAAGCTTACATTAATAAGCTTGCGATGCAATTTTTTTTAAATACGAGTTAAAATTAAGGAAAGATTGCAATAAAAAAAATTTGATATGCATCTTTCGGACCGAATCTCTGCATCATGCACCTACTACCAAAAGTGTATGTCAATATTTTCGTATTGCGTTTGCCCCGCCCATTTTATTCTTCATTTAAACTTACGAGTATCCCGTAACGCATCATATTACAAAATAGTTACACCTAAAGCCTTTGTTTTTAAGAACAATCTTTTTTAAATAGGACATTTAATCTTCTCCTATTTGATCGTATGAGATGCATTTATGTATTTACTAAATACCTATATTATTTCGGACTCTACCTACAAAATTGTTGATTGGATGAAAAGTATAAAGAAGAAGTCTCATAAAAAATATGTCATTCTAAATATATATATATATATGCATGTATCGGTGTGGAAACCCTTGGGGGAAGCCTTTGTCCATCAGTGGGCGTCTTTCGGCTGATGATGTAATACCTATGTATATGCCATAGCTTTTAATGTAAGTAACTGTAGGCTTGTCAAAGGCCTGTACATAAGAGACATCGGCCACTGAATCATACTATATATAAGTTATGCTATGGTCGGGTCGGGTTCACTCGGTTCGGAATTATGATGTTAGGAGTTTTATATTGATAATCGAAACTATCAGTATCAGTCATTCGTAGGATATTTGAAAAACTGTGGAATGGGCCATATTCGAAGTGAATGTTTTGTTCTGGAACAAATTATGCTGTACGTTATGTAATTTTAACTTATATCATAGGTGCATTTTTAGTTAAATTTATACTTGATATCGTTTTAGACGAAAAGTGATTCTTTTTTGATTTTATTAATCATTCACATTCGGTACATACAAGCCGTCATCTCCCATTGCATGCTTTTTATTCCAATTTCTTAAAACTGAGTAGACTAAATCAAATAAAACTTTATAAGTACACGTAATCAAAACGCTACATAAAAAAAATACTAGTGTTAATTGTAATAAATGAAAATGAAAATATTTTATTCGAAGTAGGTAGCAGTGTACACTTTTCGAACGTCATTCTTTTATCTACCTAATACGAGGTTCCTACCACTCGGAACTCGTATACCCGCCATTTCGGGAAGTGTTTGCGGAGTGAGAAGAAACGACGGGCCCTAAAGAAACTCCCTCCATCACATTTTTTGAAAATGTCTTATATTCTATTACATCTTAATAATAAATAGCGTAAAGAACTGCTAAGAGTTGTCAAAATATGGCCATGGTCAATAATGAAAGGATACAAAATATCAGTTGAAACGAATTTTCAAACTGAAACATCTTTTTTACAGGTAAGCATCTAGCTTACAGCATTACGCGAAATGTTCGTTACATTAAAGGTTTATTTTCAATATGTTGATGAATGTTTTATCAGATCAGTGATGTCATTAATCTACGACAAGATCATTGGTACTTCTTCTTCTCGGGGTGCCATATCCTAGCGGATGTCGGCGATCAGCATGCGGAACTCCTTTCTCTCTTTAGCCATCCTGCAAAGAGTGGCTGCGTCTTTGATTCCAGTCCATTCCTTTATATTGTCACACCAGGTGATACGTGGTCTTCCTCTTCCTCTTCTGCCTTCAATTTTGCCTACTATAACTATTTCTAGTTTTTTATTCATCATTTCCACTACCCTTTCATTTGTTATTTTGTCTGACCACGAAATTTTTAACATACTTCTGTATAGCCACATCTCAAAAGCGTTTAATTTGTTTAATGTTAGCTTATTTAAGTACTGAACAAAAGTAATTAAAGTAGTGTACAACCAATTAACTAAATAGTAGTTTTAACTAACGTCGCTCTAAGGGAACAATGGTGCTTTTTGTTTTCGATGCAGTATCAATGCCATCTCAATTAAAGTTACATTGGTATGTTACCTAAAAAGTAATACTCCTCCTAGAGTGCTCGATATTATTTCGATGCTCTTCTTTTTCTTAATATCAAGTCGTTTTTTTTGTCTTATTTTTTGTTCTTGACGAGTATATTGGTAATAATTGAAAACTCGCTCCTTTTCTGACCATTTTACATATACGTGTAACCAAAGCATTATATGGGCTTCACTCTCCTTCCCTTATTTGTTCGGACATATCATTTTCCCGTCCCATCCCATTTTAAAACGAAGAATACTGTATAATAACTTTATTTTTCATTAAAACTTTAAAGAATAACGAAGCATAAAGACTCTTATTTATTTTCTCATCTTATCAATCGTCCTTTCACAAAAAAACATATTATTTTCAATAAAGTACGATGTACACTTACAACATTATAAACCATTCTCATTAGTCAATGTCGCGATAAAATTTGAAAAATTTTTGCTTTTATACAAAAACCGTGGTAATTGAATAAAATATCAAATTGATTCACGGTCCAACTCTCCCACTCGTGCGAGTACAAAAAGACAAACATGTCGAGATTATTATATGTGCCACCGGTTATCAGTGACAGTGACAAGTATTAATAAAGAACGAACTACCGTCCCTCGTGTAGTTTGTACCACGAACCGTACCACTATCCCCGACCCAACAAACAAAAGAAAAAATCGAAATCATTACAATACGCCCGTGTCGTTTTATCCGTGTGTTTATCTAATAACGCAGCGGAACTGACAGAGGTATTGGTTTATTGAGAGATCCATAGATTTCTTTCTTTTTTTTTATTTTTATATGGACGCATTAATAAAAGCCGTGTCTGAGCATTGAGTGGGCGGGAAATGGTTGCCTCTATCGGAAATGGTGAGAAAAGCAAAGAGTCCGATATTGTGTACAGACATTAGTTAGCGTAGGGTTAAGAAATACCAAAGAAATCCATACGAAGTTTTAACTCGGTCTCCTTTGTCGGGAATGTAGCGATGGAGATCATATTTTTTAAAAAGTTATAAAAATTATATCATCAAAAATGTGTTTACCTAATGTCGTCTAAGAGTTAAACTAACCATGTTGCAGATTTCTTATAGTAACGATATTGCAAAGTAATAATGTTTATAATATTTATTTACCTTGATGCGATACTAAATAATAGAATTTATTATGGACACAATAACTATTAATTACATAATGCTTTCATTCGTATTCAATCCTTTACAATTTGAGTACCTTTTTATTGAACCGAATTCGGTAATCCAAATAACACACACACCTGTATAAATGGATTGGTTAGTTGCCCTCAATTCTCATTAAATGAACGCAGATAATGACAATTAAAATAAGATCATTTAATTTTAAATATTATTGGTGGATTTCATTAAATGTTTAATGCATACCCACCTACAAAAGCTTTACATGTATTAAGCAAAATAAAACAAACAATTGGGAAAACCACAAGGAAAAGGGCTGAAGAAAACTTGTTAAAAACCATTAAATTATAGCATTTCATAATAGATAGGTATGTGCAAAGAATATTCACACAATTCATCTTACACGAATGAATAAATATAGCAGAGATCTTTAAAATACAAAAGAAACAATAAGTAAACTCGTTCCTTGCTCTATTAGGGTTCTGTACATAGCATTAAGGCGCTCTTGTATCAAAATGACGTTTTTGTGAACACTAATGACGTAAAACTATAAAATTTCTTGTCTGTAAAAAGGATACCTATTTTTGACTATATTTCCTATAATCGCAAGCCATTCAATAATTTCAGCTCGATAGACAAAAAAATCCAAAGATGGGTCTACCGTTTCTGAAAACAGTTCCCAGTGTCTAATTAGTATATCAAAAGAAAAAAAGTATATATATTTGTACAACAAAATAACCTAAAACGTAAATAATTTGCGTTGTGCATGTGGGTGGGACTTGCGTATAGTATTGCGCAAATTAATGCGCATAAAACCTCGCCTTAAATAAAGCTATTGTTTTGTCACAGCGTACAAACGTCATTATAAATCGGATTTTTCAGTATATGTTGTTTATACATATATTATGTTACACAGTATAAAAATTTTTTTTTGAGATAGACCGCTAACAAAAATGATCTAAAACGGACAACTTTGACGCTATAATTATATCCCTTTTTTTTGAAGACAAAAAATGCGCTCTACTCAATAAGTTCTACACAACCCACGTGATACAGTAAGATAAATACTTTAAAATTTAAAATACTTTAAATAAATACTTTTCGATAAGAAATAATTTGATTAAGAGCTAGAGACCCGTGTGTTATCGACGGACAGACAAGAAAAACTAGAAATAGAGTTTTCGCAGTCAAAGATTAAGTTTTAATTTGATGAAGCTTATTTATGACACACAAACAATTGACACTCAATTGCGCCCTGCTTTGATTAGATTAAATGAGTACGAGTAGTATGTATCGGTTGAAACTGCAACGTATATAAAAAACCGGCCAAGTGCGAGTCGGACTCGCGCACCAAGGGTTCCGTATAAATTCATAATCACACATGTCTTGAACTTTATATTTTTTATATTTGAGTTGATTGAATGAAAGGTATTTTGCGGTTAACGATTTATGACGTATTAAAAAAAAACTACTTACTAGATCTCGTTCAAACCAATTTTCGGTGGAAGTTTGCATGGTAATGTACATCATATATTTTTTCTAGTTTTATCATTCTCTTATTTTAGAAGTTACGGGGGGGGGGGGACACACATTTTACCACTTTGGAAGTGTCTCTCGCGCAAACTATTCGGTTTAGAAAAAAATGATATTAGAAACCTCAATATCATTTTTGAAGACCTATCCATAGATACGTATCCATAGATACCCCATACGTATAGATTTGATGAAAAAAATTGTTGAGTTTCAGTTCTAAGTATGGGGAACCCCTGGAATTTATTGTTTTTTTTTCTATTTTTGTGTGAAAATCTTAATGCGGTTCACAGAATACATGTACTTACCACGTTTTAACAGTACAGTTCTTATAGTTTCGGAAAAAAGTGGCTGTGACATACGGACGGACAGACAGACAGACAGACATGACGAATCCATAAGGGTTCCGTTTTTTGCCATTTGGCTAAGGAACCCTAAAAAGATCATCGAATGAATTCAAAGGAAAACAATTAGAATTTTATAAAGTACAATATTCCAGCATAAATAAAATTATATGCATATTTACAATAATTTTCAGCTAAAGTAACTTCTTATCGTGTGGCATATACGTAATTTAACCGTGCTATCACAATAGATACACAGTGGTGCCTAAGTTACTACCAACTCGTATACTGTGTCGAACCATTTGATATTCACAAAGATTTATCTCTTTAATTTTCTACTGAAATCAGTAGTAATAATACGCATCCCACGAGATTACGTAATATCCATCACAGTAAAAAATATAAAAAGCGTGTTCTTTAGAGTAAAATCGAGGTTTTTTGGTATTGCGATTCATGTCTATCAGAGTTTAATACCATTTAGCTTTTCTGCAAGGACAGCTGATTCCATTAGATCTCCGTACTCTGAATCTTAGAATTACTGTTTTGGATATCCCAAAAAATACATCTGTGTTTTTATTTAGTTGATTTGGCTTTTGCAAAGTATACTAAATAGTAGTAATATTCTGTAGTCTGAACGCCTTGATAGATTTCCGAGTGCGAAGTACCGTTTATTTCAACAGGTGAAAGGCTATTTTTAATATTATTATGTAGTATATTTTAAAATATAATAGTGTATTTAAAAGCAAGTCATTTTTAAACCGATCTGCAAATATATTTAAAAACGTCGCTTTACATTTTGCCTTTCACCCATCGATTTGTGTTTTAAGCCGAGCTGAGCGTTTACTTAAATTGATAAGTTATTTATTTCATTTTACTTCTCTTCATAGTAAACGTTTTATCAACAATATATTTTCTTCTGCAGCTCAAAACCGGGCCCCTCGGATAAAGGAGCACCCTTCCAATACCGTGTCAGGCCGCAGCGAGCCTGCCACGCTCCGATGTGTGGTCGAAGGTAGACCCAAGCCTACAGTGCAGTGGTACAAAGACGGCGTTCCTCTGCCTCAAGCTGAGGATGGGCACAGGGTACTTTTGGAAGATGGATTGCTTTTCCTTAGGTAAGTTTTTTTTTTTAAGCGTGCATTCTGCATTTTCACGGTCCTTTACTGCAGCGGTTCAGAAACACACACACACACATAAAATTTTGGCATATGATGCTTCTGAAAATACCAATTCTGTATGTGGGAATGTTATTGAAAAACTAAATTACAAGGATTTTGAACAAAATTTTACATTTTTGTTGCTCTACTTACCTCCTTCACCTATTTTGGTACAGCCTGAATATTTAAACTAAAAATATATATGAGATTTCACCAGTGGGCTTTAATTATTAATAACATTTTAGTATATATTTCTTACTAGAAAATTTATTGTATTAAGTATAAAAATAGCTCATAGTTTAATAATTTTAACTGCATAAATTTAAAAAATGTGGTTACAGCAATGATAAACCGCAGAATTTTACATTCCTTACCTTATTTTCTACTTCGTGTACCCGGTTGAAGACTCTCGTGTGATTAAAAACTAGGTCCAAGCAAGTTTATGAAATTGCGAGCAAGCGCGTGGAAAATTTCTATTAATCCCTCGTTCCTAGCATGTGACACTTATAAAAGTACCTAGTCATGATTCTGTACTTCAGAATACGAGTTAGAACTAAAGAGATTTGTATAATATTATCTGTAATACTGTTCTTTTTTTTCTTAGCTGTTAGTTTAAGTTATGCAATAATAGTAAGTATTTTATTATTTAATGGAATACACTTCTTTAAAGCGCAACACACATAGAGGCGGCCGCGGGGCGTTGCGAAAGCGTTCCGGGAGCGGTATTTTTGTAATGTTCGGATTACTATGAAACTCTTTCGTACCGCCGCCCCGCGGCCGCCTCTGTGTGTGTTGCGCTTGCGCTTTAATAATCTGTAGTTGAACTTCAGCTTTTCTTCTTGTCTAGCCGCTCAATAAGCATATCAAACAAAGATTAAAGAATAAATAATTCAGTACATCTAAATAATTCTCAGCTACAGAAGTGTTGAGTGATAAAAAGAGGCGAAAACCAAATGAGTCTCTTTGCTCACAGGGTGAATCGGGGTAAGAAGGAGAGCGATGAAGGAGTTTACTGGTGTGTGGCACGCAACGTGGCCGGCGAGGCTGTCAGTCAGAACGCGTCGCTCAACGTCGCAGGTAAACGATAAAGTTAGAACATAGTTGAAGTTTCAGCTTAGGCATACTTACAGAAGTTTGCTTTGGAATTTGTTTGCAGAATTTTAATGAAAGACTAGATAGTAAAATAAAATTTAAAACGCTCACGTAGAAGAGACTTAAAAATAATGATAAATATCAAGTATTCTGTGTATTTTGTATATAATTATATTATCTTTAATGTATTTACATACTTTGTTACATTGCTCAAATCATTCATGCACTATCGATACCAGTATTTCTTGTGATCTTTTATCCTCTGCCAAGGGTTGTGGAAGAGATCGCTTCTAGCGATAAGACCGCCTTTGTAGACGTAATCCAATATTTTATATGTTATGTAAATTCTTTGTGTGCAATAAAGCATTAATACATACACACATACAAAATTCGCATAAAAGTGTAATGCAAAACTGTGCATTTTCTTTAGAGGTAATACGCATCACACAAAATATTAGTTAATATTTTTTCACTTTGCTGTAATCACCACCACAGAACCACAGAAGAGTAAAAACATTGTTTATTACTTCTGTTTGTTACCTACTACTGCTTGGCACTACAAGTATTGCTGAAGTCATATGTTCGTACCGGTCGTAATTCAGTTCTCAAATTCGCTAATTAGACACGCAACTAACTAACAACTGACCCGTGGACTCATTTCCGAAGATAGAAAAGCGTTTTGTTCAACCCATATTCAACGTTTCTCTTGTTCGACTTTCAAATTCCATGAAACAGCTAAAATAAAGCCATAATTACAGTTCTTCGAGATGAATTCAGGGCAGAGCCTAGAGATGTGCAAGTAGCGGCAGGTGAACCTGCTGTTCTGGAATGTTCACCTCCAAGAGGTGTTCCAGAACCTTCTGTACATTGGATTAAAGATGGACAACGTTACGATATTGAAGTCAATGGAAGGTGTGTAAATAAAAGTGTATTCTGATGAATTAAACCAACACGCTTTATAAAAGGTAAATAAATAAATACATTTTATTGCAGGGTAACAGTTACAGATACAGGAAATCTAAAAATACTAGAAACATTACCAACTGATAGCGGATTGTTTCGATGCGTAGCATCAAATATAGCAGGCGAAAGGCAATCTAGAGCTGCAGCGCTAATAGTTCTCAGACGGCCACATTTCGTTGTGAAACCAAGCAATATAACAGCTTTAGTAGGACAAAACGTGGAATTTAACTGTCAGGTATAAAAACTGATTTATCGTTCTCAGTTGTAACCCAACATTTATGAATCGGAGAGCTTTATTGGTTTGTTTATTTTAGAGTTACGATTCGAGTGTGAAA
This sequence comes from Coleophora deauratella, assembly GCA_958295455.1. Taxonomy (NCBI): domain Eukaryota; kingdom Metazoa; phylum Arthropoda; class Insecta; order Lepidoptera; family Coleophoridae; genus Coleophora; species Coleophora deauratella. Next base: position 6,778,847 of record OY282393.1, read on the forward strand.
ATAACGTGGGTCAAGGAGGATGGGTCGCTGCCTCCGCACGCAACAATAATACGTGGGCTGTTGAGGCTGGAGCACGTGTCGGCGGCAGACGCGGGCGCATACTCCTGCCGCGCCGACAGCCCTGCCGGCGCCAGCGTCGCCACCGCTACGCTCACCGTATACTGTATGCACCTATATCTATCTACCTTTCATCTTCATACACACAAATTTTATTGCATCAATAACTCTTAGCCCGCATCTATTTTGATATGACCATCTGTTTCAGCGTTACCGCACTTCACACAAATACCATCAAATCTAACCGCATGGGAGGGCGATGTGGTATCTATTCCTTGTGAAGCTAAGGGTTTGCCCACGCCGACTACTTTCTGGATATTAGAAGGAACCCAAGATTCATTGCTCTTCCCGGAATGTATGAAAAGCAATTCTAGTTTGTTGTATTTGGACGGTGCGAAGGCGGAGCACAGCGGCCGAGTTATCTGTACGGCTGTCAACGCAGCTGGGAGTATCATGCAAGAGGCGTATCTCGAAGTTCTAAAGAAAGGCAACAATGATTTGAAGGAGAATTTAGAGACAGTCAGTATTAATTTTGAACGTGATGCTCATATGACACAGTATGAACTTGTACAGGCTAGAAAATATTTACAACAGAATGTTTTAGTTTTGAAAAGGATAGAAACGCTTTCGTCGACTTCGTTGAAAGTAGTTTGGGATGTACGTATTCAACTTCGAAGTTTTATGAATTGAGTTTAATATTGAAAATATAAGTAACTTACCTCTTGCTTGGTTACAGGTGTTAACAGATTACAACGAATATTTAGAGGGCGTTAAAATCTGGTACAATGGAACGACTTTAAATTGGCGAAACGTCAGTAGGGAAGACTTCACTATTATAAATTCGACTCACTCTAATGCAGTGCTATGCTCCAATGGATCCCTTACAGATGTCGATAACAGCGGATCTTCGAGCTATATTTTATCTGGCCTAATGGCATATATGCAATACGATATTTTTGTGATGCCCTTTTACAAGACATTGCTCGGAAAACCTTCGAATTTAATGAGTGGATTCACAAATGAGGACGGTGAGTTTGCCATTTGTTTTACAAGTTGGACACGTTTTTTCGTTCCGATGTTTTTACTAATGGATATTATCATTTCAGTGCCATCTGCTCCTCCGCAAAGTGTGACAGCGGGTGTCATTAACGCAACGTCGGCGTGGATTCGATGGGAGCCGCCACCGGCTGCCACATGGAACGGAGAGCTTACAGGGTACTTGGTAAGTATTGCTTGTGTATTATCAACCGTGACCTAATTTTGTAGTCTATATCATCTGGCTATAATATTATTAGACACATTATATATACCTACTGCAGTGTATATGTATTCAATGAAGCCCTAAAAGACTCCTAAGGCTTCTAATTATCCTTGACTCTCGAACGACAGTTATTATTAATTAAATAAATTAACAATAAATACCAATTACGAGGGCTAAGAAAAAGGCATCGTCCATCTTTTGCTAGTAATTATTTTAATCATTGCGTCAATGATTAAAACGTCCAAAAACAATTACGATTGTTTAAAAATATTCACGATTGACTTGTTACCTTTCCTTATCGATCAACTTGATGATGGATTGTAACTTTTGCTAATAGCATTTGTGGTGTGTGATACTGATCCATTGGTACTGTGGAAAGTAGATGAGACTTGCTGACAAGAATAAGATGAATTGGGAGCAAATTGCCGCAGATCGTCTGATTTTGCTCTTCAAATCTTTCCTAGATCGAGATACGGGTAGGCAGCAGTAGCAGCGGGCGCGTGGTGGGTCAGATGTCGCTGGGGCCGCGCACGCGGGCGGCGGCGGCGAGCTCGCTGCGCGCGGGCGGGCGCTACTGCGCGCGCGCCGCCGCCGTCACGCGCCGCGGCCACGGGCCCTTCAGCGCGCCCGCGCACGTCCATATGACACCGCAGCACGCGCCGCGCCACTATGTACAGTAAGTGAAAGATACTAACAATCAGGCATATAAAAAAAACAGTTCTTTACCACGTCCGTCATCATCACTGAGAGTGTTCTTGGCATTCCTTTTCATACATTTTACATCAACTGAAAGTAACGTGCATAAAAATTGCGAGCCGTATCCAAGTTAAAAATAATAAAAGTTGACAGATCTTTCAATTCTTGTATTCGAAAAGCTAGTAAATCTTGGATTAGGAAGACAAAAATCTTTCCGTACGTAAAAACGGTATCTTGACTACAATCTTACAACTATTTTTATAAAATGTAGTTACGTAGGTCTACCTCATGAATAAAAAAAAGACAACACTGTAAATTCTAAAATTATAAGATACAGGAATGTCGCAGACTACAAAAGTAGCTAGGCTCATAGCAAACGCATAACAACCTAGAAGATAGCAATCTTAAAAGTACTAATTAGAGAACTGACCTACGTTAAGCATCTTGTCTTTACATTTCCAGTTTCCTTTAAGTAACCTACCCTACGTACGAGATAGATAATAAACAAGAAGTACCATATTTTATACAAGGCAATAAATTCTACTTATTATATTTCTTGTAGGACGGAGCCTCCAAAAGACACGAATATTCCGCACATATTTCAAGAGACGTGGTTGTTGGCGCTGTGTCTCACGTTGTTCACCGTTATCATTATTGGAATATTCAGCTTTTATTACATCAAGCGACGGAACGGAATCCAGAGAAAGAAATCTACGGGTAATATATCAATGATTTGTCTGACATGAAAAAAGCTTTATTTGTTTTCAAAAGCAATGTCAAAAACGTTGTATCATATTGTATAATGTCCTGACCCCTATAATCGTGTTGTAACAACATAAACAGCTGTAATTGAGACATTGAACCCAATTGTAGGTCAATCAATTGTCACGGCGCAGCAGTGTCTATTGAATAAGGACACGATCTGGCTGCGGGAGAGACCGATGTTCACGCCTGGAGATCGGACTCTTGATGTGGGGAGCTGCCATCAGAGCCTCTTACACCGTGAGTAAACTTTCTACTTATTTAATGTCTTAATTTATTTTTTCTTCCCAAAATGTTCTTCTCATTGTAGATGGATAGAATGGTTAAACTAAACAGATCCATCTTGTAGAGAATTAATAATAGTCCATTGTTAAACGCATGTCTAAATTATAATAATTTTAATCTTTTACAAACTGTTTGGACTTATCTGTGCTTTTCATTGCAGCTGGACAGTCAACTACAATTCTTAGCGTGGAACCCGAGTACAGTCTGCCCCAAAACTCGATACAAGGATTAGACGCGTGTAGTGTAGACAGAATGCGGCGCCTGCCACCTGAACCGTACGCGTCGAGCGCTATTTACACAGAACTCAATTTCAAAGTATGTATGATAAGAACTCGTGGGAATTTAGGATTGTTGTCTTTAGCTAAAATATCGGCTGTATATTTCTCACAGATCAAATTTTTGAAAGATGTTTAAAAATAAAACTTTTTTTCTAACAGGAGAGCAACGATACGGGAGATTTGAGGAACTGTCCGGAAAGGCGATCACATAACAATAGCATTGTTAGATCTTGCAATGGAAGTCTCCAATATTCTAATGGGGAGTGTTCCACTTGTTGTCACAGTACGTCCAGTAGATCCACTAAAGACTACCGAGAGCCGAGACATGACGCGCATGATATTAACGTTATTGAAGACGACTGTATGTCATGTCACACGAACAGATCCGGCTCAAGGAGCAGACAGGACAAAAGCAAAGTGTGCCCCACAACTGATTTAGAGTACGACTACCCACAATGGCACTGGTTGGGCAGAGAGAACAGCTTCAAAATTCCTATCCAGACGGGCCGGCATTCGAACGCAGCGAGGTCGGAGCAGGGCTGTCAAATAAATCTGTGTGATATACTGCCACCACCGCCGTATGAGGTAAATTGAAGTTGTAACTTACTTTGTTTGCATGTTTTCCATCACGTAAGTATATTTTTTCAGTCAGTGAAATTCAGAAGCCGACGAACACATAAAACTTTATTAGTTTTTTTTTAATTAACAAACTTTTCTTTCTTTACAGAGCCCAGAAAGCAAGAATTAAGTTTAGTATTTTTGGCAATGAAACGAACGTGCAAATTCATTGTAAAAACGGAAAGCAATAAACAAATATCGCTACATTTTCGACGATTAATAATGTGATGGTATTGAAAAACTTGAAAAAATACCGCGAAAAATACGACTTAGATTAATGTAGTAGGTTCATCATTCGTTTGTAGATTCTGTAGTGAAGCCAGTAATTGTTATTGTGTAACGAGTAGAAACAGAAATTTCTATACATGTATCTCTTAACTTATTCCTACCTATATTCTAGTCACAGTGTAAAAAGACTAGCTTCACTTTTGGTACAGTTTGAAATTACCGATAGGTATAGTAATTTTTTCCAGAAACTTTTATATCCTGCATTTTGTATAACACATTTTAAAAAGTAAATCTTAGATCGTATTTAACGTAGCTCTACAGTTCACTGCCATATAAAATTTAGGTTTGTTAGGGAATTAGTTGTATTATATTTGACTGTGATATTTATTATTAAAATTATGTACTAGTTTACTAGATAAATGTAAACCTAGAGTAACAGTAACCTATTAAGAATTTTTAAACCAATTCCAAAATCTTATTGTTTTATCTTTAAAACCATTAAATCACAGAACGAATCTAACCAATATTTTCCGAGCCGGTTGTGTATATGCAAACGAAAATTTTGAATATAGAGACTTTATAGCATTATTTCGTTTCATTGTTCTCCATTTTATGAGTTTTGTGGAAAAAGTATCTTGTGTCATTAGTTATTCAGCTCGTCCATTCGAGGAACTGTCCCATAAAGCGTATCATGACTTTTTTCTTATAACTTTTATTTTATTGCTGTGGTTCGCGTGTCCTTGTTTATGGTGTCACCGATATAAGCCGGTGTAGGGGCGTTATAAATAATACAGTACTTAGTAATGAAGCACGTCGTTACCTCCAGCTTACAACTCTTGGCGAGCCATAAACTTCAAAGCTGTTGTAAACCTCGCTATTTAACCACGGTATTTAAAGGTTTATTTACTTATTAAACTTATTTCATTAACTAGATTATTGCTGTAAAAAAATCTTCAATGATCCCTACAAAGCAAGTAGGTAAGCACTACGTAATATTTTGTTTTCTAGAGAAAACAAAACAGATTTACATAAACGATAATCTTTTCTGCTCTTCAATTTTTTTAAGATTTAGATACTAAATCTGAACAGTGACTCAAGAATTTTTACGGAAAACTGAAAAAAGTTGTAGATCGGATTTTTTCAATATTTTTCATGTATTCTATACTTGGTTCTCAGTAACCCTTTAAAATCTCAAACGCACTTTTTTAACACTCTGTATATACTTGTTAAAAAATAGACTTCTCAGTCTATTTTTTAATTTTTTTTGTCTCTCGACAGAATTATTCGAACGTTTTCAATTTTCTGTTAAAAAAGTGCGTTTAAAATTTTAAGGGGTTTATTTGGACTCAAGTAAATAATACAGGAAAATATTGAAAAAAAATCGAGAAATTGTATGGGAGATTATATACTTGATTCTGAGCAACCCCTTATAATTGTAAACGCACTTTTTAACACTCTTCTGTGAACACGTAATATACATAGTTTAAATATACTGATTTTCTGTGAACAGGTAGGTAATATAGTTTAAATATACTGGTTTTCTGTGAACAGATAATATAGTTTAAATATACAAACCAGGTATTACTATAATAATATCTGGGACAAATCACACACAGTCATCTGGCCCCAAACTAGGATTCCCTGTATTTTGGGAACCAGAGACTGATATACATACACATATACTTTTTTTTTATACATACAGTCATACATATATAGATATAATACACCCATACTCAGAGCAAACAATTCTGCTCATCACAGAAAAGTTTGCCCTGTGTGGGGATCGAACCCACGACTCTCGGATCAGAGGTCAGGATCGCTAACCACTTAGCCACCGAGTCAGTCGACTATAGTTAGAGTATGTCATTTCTATTGGCATATGTGGTAAATAAAAATGGTAGGAATAAAATCTGTCTTAGTTGAAACCTTCTTCATATTTTTGGATTCGTTGTAGAGATATTTTATTAAAAGTTATAAATTAGGAGAAGAAAACTGAAAACGTTCGAATTATTCTAAGTCCAACCAGAAAAGGGTACGGTTAAGAGCATTTGCCAATAAATCTGTAAAAGCCAATTTATTCCTGTCTTGAATTCGTATCGATTTGAAGAATCCTTTTCGACTGGAAATGTATGTTAGTCCTTTATTACTGAATTCAGATAAATGAAATTGGATATATCGCAATAAAAAAATGACAATTTTCAACGATACCATTTAACATATCATATGATTGCAAATTTGGCAAAAGTTCAGTAATCTGTACTGAATACGAAAATTAGTTAATAAGAGTGATACTTTTAAGATGTATGGATATTAGTTGAAAAACAAAGAACAGCAACCAACAAAGCAAAAACATAAACATAGACAACGTTTATTTTCGGCACCACAAAAAAGTATAAAATAGTAGAATCAGTACGTAATAACGATGATTGTTTTTTAATATTTGAAAATAGAAGAAAATAAAGTAGCAGCACTGTAGTGCCAGAAAAACGAACTCTGACTCAGCATATCGTGTAACTGGTGCCCAGCGCTACTTTTCGATGCACATTTATTGGTCAACAATGACAGAATAGGAAGAAATCAAGACACACTTACAGGTGTGCATAGTGGAATGATAAAATTAAAAGTGATGCTACAAGAAACTTAAAGGCCGGTAATTTAAAAAAATAGATTTTTTAATTACTTATACGGTGATATCTTTCATTAAAATGATTAAGGCTTCGTGGTGGCATGGTGAAACAACAAATTCCATTTTAGCTTCATGCCAGTTCGTTATGAGATTCTTCGCGCTTCAACACATAATTTAATTAAATTTGCTTTAAAGGATCAACGATCAAACGATTTACTTATTAACATTTCTTTGGGATAAAACCATCAAAGGCAACAAATAATTAATTTGCCGTTTTAACTAGTAAAAACTATATTTTTTTATATTGATTAATAATAATAATAGATAATAATAATATCCGGGACAAATCACACATGGTCATCTGACCTAAAACTAGGATTCCCTGTATCTTGGGAACCAAAGACTGGAACTGATTGCAACTGGAATAACTTTGTCTGACCCAAATAAGTAGTATTAATAACTGAAATACATCTCACTATTCCGTATGTATTCTCTAGGAACAAGAGTGGCTGCTCTGGATCTGACTTATTCACATTGTTCAAAATTAACATTGATAGAATCGTATATCACCAAAGCCAATGCCTCAGGAAGCTAGAACTGTAAAATTAATTTGTAAGTATAATTTATGTTAATTGCCCGCGACTCCTGGGTCGTTTCCTACAACAGACAGGCATTTATCATCAGATGAAATCGAATATTGGTCCATTTTACATAATATTTTGAATGGTATCTCGTTACCAGGTTCTGTTTGCTTACTTCACTTACCCGCCTCCATCTCATTTGAATTGATTTGGATGCATAATATATTTTGTTTTAGCATATCTGCTGAGTTTTGCTAACAAAAGGGATATTTTAGGGATCTTATTTTATTATGTTTCGCTACCTCTCATGTTATTAGACCGTATAACCAAATCAGCGTGAGCAATTGCTTTCATTTTCAAAACAGACATTATCAAAAATCAGCATACCTCCAGAAGCCCTTTAAAACACCAATCAAGGTCCAGCTGAAGATCGCTGAGCAAGAGGAATATCCAGTCGTTAACAGTTTCGAAATCACATACTTACAGTATATATGCTGTAAAGTTGGTACGTAAGTAACAACCTATCTACCTACAGATATTCTTAGACTAATAAGCCTTTATTAGATTTACTAGAATGCAATCAAAATCTCATGAAAATAATGTTTTAAAAAAGAACTACTTATCGATTTTTATTTGGTATGGTCTCCAAATCTGTCAATCGATTCAGTCGATTAAAGTTTAAAGTGTATTTACAAATTGTGAGTAGAGTACTACTACTAAATATTGTACTTGGTAGTGTTCTTTTTTATTTCATTTTTATTTTTTCTCGGCATTTTTATGAGATTCTTGTACACCTATACGCAACAACTGCACCGCTTCTATACCTTCAGGCTGCTTTTTCCGAACTGCAGTAATCCATTAGCTCGACATGAAAAGTTAATATATAAATGCCAATAAAAACAGTCGGACAGGTATATTACAGAGCTCTCCCCTACCCTGGGGTGCAACTCTGGGCTTCTACGATGCCTTCTTTGGTGATATAATTCTAATGCACTGCAATATTATTGAACAGTGGTGAGTTCAGCCTCGTAAGTATATTATATTATTATGTAGTATCGTTTTAGTTTAAAAATAATTTAATCATAATATGACGTATCTATGAAAAGTAATTGTTGTCATAACAGCATCTACCATATAAAAAAAAAAAGCTATTGTTACTAGAAATAACTTTATTTAAAACGGCATATACAGGTGTAACAGAAAGGTGTGATAATACTTCAAGGTTGTCTTTTCTATCAAACTGATCAACTTTTATTCTACAACTTTGTTGAAATCGCAAAGAAATTTTCGGACTTTTCATACAAACTTGGTTCGCCAGCTGATCGATTTGTATGAAAAGTAAAAAAAAATATTTGCGATTTGAACAAAGTTGTAGAACAAAAGTTGTTCAGTTTGATGGGTAAAAGCCAACCTTGAGGTATTATCACACCTTTCTGTTACACCCTGTATATTTAGGCAACTTTTTCCTAATTTGAATTACCTTCATATTCCAAATTTCAAAAAACCCCAATTTAAATTCTTACCAAAAATTCCTTGAGCGCTATCGAAATTCGGCACTTAATTCCTCGACGTTCGAGCAGCCTATCGTGACTTAACTTTGATAATTTATTCGAAACAAGAAATCGTAGTCCAAATTTAATTGTTCTTGACGTTAAGATATAAATCCCGCTTAAATCCAGGCGGAAGCAATTTACATAAACGAGGCTATTCCGAGCTTCATAGCGCACCTACCGCCTGGTGCAGACATTGTAGCGAAATTATCTGTATAAACAATTTACATGAAGGCGTCTTGTATATGAAATAGAATAAACCAGATTTAGGTAGTTTGTCCATCGACTCCATGAAGTAATGCATGTATGAACTAAACAAGTTAATTATACATCCTCAATTTTGAGACTGCAAAATTTTCTGCCACGACTAAATTCGGATGATCGGTGGCAAACGATGGCAAGTTTGATTTTCAATAGTTATACTAAGTTCACGAGTTGAAAAATTTCGTCAGATCATCAAAGAACTCTATGAAGCACATCGAGTGGTAAGAAGCTTGGCTCAAAGTTAAACAGACCGTGAACCGAGACGCGGGCAGAGGTCGCAATTAGACGAGGCGTTTAATTACAAAATTCACGGCAATAGGAGGCTTCACTTCCCCTAGCCTTTTAGGGGATTCTTTAGAGTAAAGGTGAAACTATAGTGGTGTAAGCAGCGTTAAGCGATAAAATAGGGAATCGAAATATACTTCTACCCAATTCAATAACATATACTCAGAGAGTATAACAAAGAAAAATCTTTTAAAAAAGTTCACAAGCGTTATCATAAGAAACAACCTCTTCGAAAGATTATTGTGTCTTTTCGAGAGAGAGTTTTTACCATGCGTCTTGCATTAAAAGATAACGAAATTAAATGACAAAAGCACCTGTACTTTTTGCATTTCTGTTAAGTTATCGCTAAACGCTATCTCTCTGACCATTGCTTTTACAGAAGCTAAGGTTGCCAGTAACGTGATATTGAAGTGATATCGGTAGCATCGTCGAGCTGAAATGCTAGAACCACCGGCAGACGTAGCAAAGGTTAAACACTATCAAATTCACGCGATCGTGGAGGTATGTTACATAGTTGGATACCTTGTTCACTTGTAAGTGTGAAACATTATACGTACATACTTTCTGCTACTCTACGGCTGTAACTACCAGCTCTTTCCCGAAACGTTGACTGTACAGGTTCTGAGTGGTAGGAACTTTGTACTAGGTAGAAAAAAACTATTTAAAAGAATGTGTACAGCATCTAATTAAATAAAAAAAGATTTTCACTTTGACTTTCAAGTTTAAAGAAGCAAGATAGATATACCGATAAATATGAATATCACATAGGTTATTATTACTCTTTTTTAATAAGAACTATGCTCTTATAGCTCACGCCATCTTCAAATACATAATACAGATATAATACCCCCACGATACAGGCTGCGCCTAGTGTGGGGACCATAGTATTCATGATAAGTTGTAAATCGTTTTTTGGAAAATAAATTATTATTATTATATAACGACATTTAAAAATATGTGTCTTTTACAATGAGAATTTCGTAGAGACCTAAAACATTTTCCATTGCTTATTTCAAACAAAGTTTAGAATCTTTAGTTTATTAAGAAAATTGCTTGCATTCATTATAATAATTATGTATTGATCATAAAATACCCTATCTAATAGCAGCATTCGGTCAAATAACGTTCGATTATCCAAAGTAATAATTCCGAAACCAAAAGTGTGTAATTTTACAAGATTAATGATAGAATGCGTACAAAATTGCTTTTTAATAAACACTCCAAGTGTTTTGATCGTAAGGTATTATTACACAAACTTTGATTATCTGGAGCTAGTGACTATATCATTTTTATATTGATAGCTTTTTTATACTGACGCAAACAAGTAGTAAATGCCCTGTGGATTGTTTTTTTTTACTGTGAGTTTAAGTTGTGCTAAGCATTTCTGCGCCTTAAATAATCATAGAAATAAAATAGAAAGTAAACCTATTCATTTTTTGCTATAAAACCACATTTATCTTATTTCACTCGAATGTCACAAAAAGAAACACCACAATAAATCATTGCATTTTAATTTTAGCGAAGGCATTCATAGCCGTATTTAAACGTTCGTCGTCGTGACAGATCTCTTCTCCTTTATTTCTTTCACTTTCTTCGGGGATGGATGACATAAAACATAGACCATGACGTCTCTTCGGATTGCTGGCTATAGTTCCTGCGAGCTTTTTGGTCGTTTAATTTATTTTACATTCACTTAAATGCCTCTTTACACATTACTCATTTGAACTTATGTAGTTATTTTATATTTAACAGACCACACAGTGTAGCTACATAACACTACTACTACTAGTAGCAAGACTACTCAAGAACTGGAAAAAAAATCCCAAATGTTCTCTACTTTATTCAGTTTTAGTTTGAAATATGGCCCATAATATAATTTCAGTTTCTTTCTGTATATTTTATGGCTGTTACCATGGCTGTTAAGTGAAACTCTATTAATCGACACATCTCCGACATAAGAATTCTAATCCCAATTTGTGATTGTTGTAAATCTATGTTGTTAAAGCTACTTGATGTTGGTCTTTACTTAATATTTGAGAAGCTTTAAAACTGTCTAGCTGAGTTTATTTTCCTTATCAGAACTAGTCGGAGCAAGGACGCTAACAAATTACCACTTTAAAAGATATCTAGCAATTCGTTATCTGTGTCTGTGCCACGCCTACACGACACGGGATTTTATGGCGTCCTATTATCAGTCGCCACATTGACTCTGAAAATAAACTGCTCGACAACCCCACAGAAAGCGTTATCGACAGCCCAGATTTTTTTGAGAGGGGGAACATGACGACAGACGTAGTCAACAGAATCATTATCGCGGCACACAATAAAATTCAAAACAAGAACTCCGGTATTGCTCGTTACGACCTACCTGAAAACATTCGCATTGCTATCCCGTCGTGGACTGAAATGGCAATGGCGGTTTGCAAAAAGAGAATGTGACATCAAAGCGTTCAGGCGATCCGGTCGGCGGGTGCGACGTGATACGGGTTAGAAATAACCCTTGAAATAGCCGGCAGCCGGCAGGAGTTGTCGACGCGAAGACAAGCCCATTCGCCCACGACGTCGCCACTGCAGAATGTTCGTGTCGAATTGACTGTGAATTATTTCAGTCTTGTTAGGTTCCATTTCAGTAACGCTGTACTTTTGCATCGATAATTCACCGCTTGTCTCATTTTGCATAAATTCATTCATTATGTGTAAGTTTTTTTTATGAAGGTTGTGAATTTTTATTCAGTGCTCATTAATTTTTAAAAGAGCTTTGTGTTACATATACAGGATGTAACAAAAAATTTGCAATTCTTCCACTCATCCAACTAAACAACTTGTGTTCTTCAACCTTGTTGAAATCTAAAGATTTCACTTTTATTTTCAAATAAAGATTATAACCTATAGGTAGATAGTTATTTTAAAGCTTTTGGATTGATTTAAAAAGAAGATCACAGCGAGCAGGGCGAGGCGTAATGGGTCGTTTAAGTTGATGAGCGCCCTCGCCTCCTCACCGCGCTATTGGGTGCGCTGACAGGGTGTCTTCCTGCCGCGGAAAACAAGTTTGACATTCAAGATACGCCGTCGCTATCACCAGGTCCGCCAATTTATGTTATGAAAGTTTTAATGGACTGAATTTAATAGTCGATATTTTATAGATAATTTTATGGCGCAAATGTTTACTGTGTTGCAAAAATATTGGAAAGCTATTAAAAAGTTTTTCTACGAGTTCAGTAAAAAAGTAAACTTGTCATCCATAAATATGATAGAAGTCTAAGCTATACGGAAAATGACGGAAGTCAAATTTAAGTGCCAGCCACCTAATTAGAGGAAGACAGTTCACAGGTAACCTCAATGCCGATGACGTAATAAATGTCAGTGGAACCAAAAATAATGCGCTGGCGGCGGACTAGGCGTATGCGGAGCTCCATCCCTCTAATTATATCCAACAGGCCACAGTGCCGTTTACATCGAGACATTAAAATTAACTGCCGACTACGTTTGATCTTTCCATTAGGGCACAACTATAAACGGCGTTAACAAAAAGAACACGAAGTAATGAGTCAATCCTCGGATATATCCTTAGAAATAATGTGCGTAAGCCATCTCATTTTGTGTTCAAATGTAAACGTTGAATTAAAATCTCTACTGCTATTTTATCTTTAAAACTTTCCTCCTAGAGACTAAAATGTCAAATTAAATTTTACAATTGTGACTTTGAGAATGAATATCTTTTTTTTAGAATTGTTATTCTTCTCTATGAAATAGGGTAAGATGAGCTGTATTGTTGTGCAAAGAAACTTGGGAATGGCACACAAAAACAAAAGATGGAAGATAGCTGCCCGTCGCTCGAGGCTGGGGCAGACATTTCTCATAATTAATTGCAGTGATTCGCAGAAATCCCAGGCAAATAAACAAACCGGCCGGTAAGATGTTGTTTTATCACTCGCTGATGTGGCATACTTACGCGAATAAATCACAATCAAACGGAGCTGTCGTGGCTTGTGACAGCAATGAGTGTGAAATACATAAAGCATTCACTTATTGTCAGGTTACCAACTTGTTACCAACGAGTAACCTTTTAGAATGAATGAATAATGTTACATGGAGGAAATTAATTTTAAAATTAAACCTTTAATTTACGTTCTCGCTATCAAGGGCCTCTTCGATACACGTTTGATATAATATTGTGCAGCTATCAATTTAAAAGACATTTATTTATAGCTTCTTTTTTCCTCAGAGTGCTTAACCATGTCTAGCTTTTTGCAGAACGTTTAATAGGCGAATAAATATCGAGGCACCGCCATGCTTGTCTCTTTACTGCAACCAATGAGCGCTATTAGCAGTATAGTTTGTTTCATCGCTACGAGCACTTACCTTTTGCTCGTTATTGGATTAGTTGGTAATTTTTTCTAGTTTAGTACTTGTGAAACTAATACTTTCCTTTATATTCCAGTGAAACGCACCGTTATGAAACTCAACCTGATATTTACATGACTTTACTACCTGCACACTCCGTGTCTGCTTTCATAGCTATTAACATTTCTGCTTTGTAATGTCTAGCTTCTACACTGCAGTAATTACAAAAAACCTACATTATTTCTTTTATGAGTGCCACACATTATTCATATTTTTTTTCACCCTTTCCCTGACATTTTTGTAACAGTTTAACCTAATTCGAACAAAAGAATGTCAGTAGAAAAATCGTCAACCCACAAACTCGCCGTATAAAGAAATTGCGTATCATTAATGTGACTTGTACACCATTAATCATATTTTCACAATGTGCATGATAGGCTCATATGGGCGCACAGGGAACCGAATAAAAGGAAGGCTTGAGCTATTATCCCACAAAAATGTTTTATGTTTCGGCGTTCCTATGAAGGATGGTTGCGTGCTGAGTCTCTGGATCAATATTTTGAAATGTGGTATTGATTTTAACTATTTTTTGTGAAATAAATTGGAAGTATGTGGAATTGTTTGGGTTTCATAGTACTAAGTATGTGCAAATATGGCTGCCACATGAGGAGTGTGGCGTAACCTTCCCGAGATATGGAATGACACCTCCCCAGTAGTTGGGATGATATAGGTTATTAACGACGGTAAACACTATATTATCACATTGTAGATATTTCTCGTAATTCATCATATTTTTTTAAGAAAAAATATGTCGATACATTTCACAGTTTATTTGGCCCAGGTATTCTATTACAAATTTTCTTCACATTAAAGGTATTTGTATCTCCAACAGCAAAATTACTTAGATACTCTAAATAGCTCATTTGCATTAATCAGTGAAAAAATAATACCAGTAAAATTTAAAAACAATTTAAAGAAACATTTTTTAATGCATCTTCCACGAACTCATCTGAAGCATACGACTGATGTATGTAATACGAATAAGACTTAACGACTCATATTTCACGCTTTTTGAACGCGTAAACTTTTGACTGTTGTTATTGTGCCGATATGTAAAACAGCGCATAATGCGTGTCGCGAGGGTCAGAGCAGTGCGCGCCCGCAACGACTCAATTACATGCGCACCTAAAATAACGTTCACAATGCCGTGGGTGGTCCACCCGGAATAGATCGTGAATTAAACGCATCTCCTTTACTGCAACAGGGAAATTAGATTCTCGATTTCCTTTTACGTGCGACACGAGAACTAAAGTGTGAAATGAAATTGTTGATTTCCCTTCACATTCAATCCAAGAAATTCTATGAAAATTACATGCTTTTCGTTGCTACATGATATGATATTTATTTTGTATCGAATGGTAGTGTGTTAAAAAAGTACTAACGCTTTTATAAAATAGTTTGATGCTTACCTTATAATTCTTGCACTAGTTTTTTAACTCTAACATAACCTACACCAACGTTTAAAGGATTAGTACAAATAGACCCGTCATCAACAACGATAACATCGTCACATCATATCGTATAACGTATACAGGGGTTTGTCAGTCAGTCATAGTGTATCTTGCACCAGCGCCCTGTATAATATCCCGTTCGCCGTCATTCATTTTCTCATCCATCTATTCATCAGTTCAGCGTGTGCGCAGCGCCGCAGTGACAACGTCACGCCTGTTTGAGATTCGCTTCCTGTCGCCAACCTCTGCTCATGTTTGTCTGTGGTTGTCTATAATTTCCGAACTGTTTGTACAGTCGACGAAAAAAGTTTAGATAGGCGCGGAGTGATGCAAGTCACGTGTCGCCTAGTGGATTTTTTGTGTATTTTCATTAGTAACAAATGGGTAAAGTCAACACTTGATAGAATCGTTGATGTGGACTTTCGATTTCGTTATGATTTCGAGAGACTAAACTAGGAATAACTTTGTACCTATCACTGGGTTATTTTTTTTTGTTGAAGTACTTTTTAAAATGCTGTCAGTCTTCCAATAAATATTTTTTAAAGAATTTCCCAATGAAAAATACCACCAATTTTTGTTTTTTATCTTAAAATATACTCTATAAAAAATAAAAAAATATGGTGAAAAATTTTTTTTGATACGTTTGATAGTTTCCGAGATACTGAATTATTTAGGTAGGCAAGTGACGCGGGGTCGCCGCACGCTGCTGTGACGTCACTCTGCAACGGTCGCTCAGTGCGCGCACCGCTCCCTACCTCTATGTATGAAGTTTGCGTTGAAAATTTTAAACATGACGAATCCAAAAACTAGAAAATCGTGCTCGTGTCAAAGTGCTTAAATACAACTACCAATATACCCAAAAAGTTATTTTTTACTGTTATATTTTTGAACCTTAAAGTCAAAAGAAATACATGAAAAGTATGATCCACCCAGACCCAAAGCCAAAAGTTGTGTCTATCACCTTCTCCTTATCTGATAACTTTTGCATAAACAGTAACGTCGTCGCCAAATAAAATAAATATGTAATCTAAAATAAAATAAATATGAGTTAACCGATACACATAAAAAATAAAAACCGGACAAGTGCGAGTCTGACTCTCGCGCAGAGGGCTTTGTCCACACCTACAAACGAACAATATTTTAAATTTTATCAACTTATTTTAAGATTTATAGATAACTTCTTAGAGATTTTCAAGTAATTTATAAGCGAAGATTTATTTTCTGTATATATATTTGTTTAAGTTTTATGCCCAGTTTTCGGAAATAAGGAGTGAGGAGCATGGTAAAGGTGATGGTGTCAAAATCACTTATGTCATCAACTGTAATATAATGACACAATAACGGCACTTAAGCGGTCATGGCACAGCGCTGCTTATGTGGTCGCATCGATCACGCAAGTTAACTGACTACAGACACGGTCACAACTTGGATGGGCTTAAATATCAGTAACTATCACTAGATGGCAGTCGCCAAGCTATGTCGGAGGCGTTATAGGCAGCTTGGATGGACTGCTAGTCAAGTCCATCCAAGCTGTGACCGTGTTTGTAGTCAGTTAACCTGCGTGATCGACGCGACCACGTAAGCAGCGCTGAGCCATGACCGCTTCAGTGTCGTTATTGTGTCATTATATTACAGTTGATGACATAAGTGATTTTGACACCATCACTTTTACCTTGCCCCTCACTCCTTATTTCCGAAATATCAAGTTCATAAATATCATTATTACCTAAATTTTTCAATACTAGTAATGAAAAATAGGTATGTAGGTATATATGTATAGGTATCTTATAAGGATCAACAGATTTGTGATAAGAAAGAAAAAAATAAGTTGTAAGTACTTTTGCATTTTTAATCATTGTCTCGGCGGCCGCGGTAAAGAAATCGGAGTTATTTGAGAAATAGTAGCTTAACTCGTCTATTTAAGGAATCATTCGATTTTTCAATCAATTTTTAAAACTGTCATCGATTATACTTGTAACACTACTGTAACACCGATTCACATAAAAAAAAACTACAGTTAGAAATGTTATTGTGAGCGAACGTAGGGACCATCCGATAGCAATGTATGAAGAACACAGTACGGTGAGAGCGGCGAGTTGCGGTATGACGTCACGCGCGCTTTGCGCGTCCGAGCGAAGTATTTGAAAAAGGCGGAAACTAAAATTATCGTAACTTCAAAACTACTCGCTTGATTTAAATGAAACAAAAACAAGTGTATTTCTAGACATTTAGGCTACAAGGTCATAAAGTTTCAAGTGATTTAACGGACCCATTAACATTCTTCATTCAACGTCATAACCAACTCCTTACAAAAAATGCGAGTCTTTCATAAATATGTATGAACAATACATAAACCCACATAATCAGGCCCACTGCTGGCTACAGGAAGGTATCTTCTTTTATAATCTCATCCTTATCTTACGTACGTCTCGCTCGCCACAAATGTCCAGTGACCTATCTATTAACTGTCCTATACTTACGACCAGGCTGTATGATACAATATATACAGCCATCATAAACAATCGTAAAGTCATAAAGTAATAATTTCACTAAACAAATCGTCAGTCAGTTGCGTTTCTCGTGTTTTTGTTCCATAATAAAATAAAATCGGGCTGGCTGCGATTGCGCGGGACCTGTGCCCTGCGCACGATTCCGTCCTAGCGACGATTTATGCGCCACTGATTCATTTCGATGTTGACAGTTATAGCCTCGACCGCGGATATTGCACTTTTGCACATTCTCACTTTTTGAATTATTACTTATAATATCTGAAGATGGCTACTACTGCATGCTGTTCCTTAATTGCATGATATGCCGAATTAAAAGTGCTATTGACATTTTTAAAAGCTTGTTACTTACTAACGTGTGAGCATAAATTATGCGTAATCATGACCGGATCATGCCAACTTTCTACGACTTTGGTTGGCTAACATAGGTCGCATTAGGTTACGTTTATCAATATCAACGATTTTAGAGAGTATCAAGTCAACAATTGAATTGATATCGATGTAGGTTTAATAAAACATAAAAGGTTTAATTAAGCAGAACGCAGAGTCATCTAAGTTCAGTAAAAGTAGGATAAAGATCTGCTTACTTTGAAATGGAATAACGATTTCTCCGAAGACAATAAACGTAATTTACAGCTGTGCGCTTTTTTTCTTATTTATTTATGTTTCGTTTAAATCTATGATGGTATTGCTATAAAAATGTTCCGTAAATTTCTATCGGATCGGACTGTTCTGGCACTGATCGCTCATCACGGCTAGTTATGGCTGTGTGATTTATTCTGTTATCTCTTTATTACCCGACTAACGACGAGCGTTCTGCTCTAACTATTAATCACCGATGTCGACTTGATTTAGCGGACCTACCAATATTTTAAATAGTGTAGGCTATTTTAGTTTTAAATACAAAAATGAAAGTGTTGTTTATGTCAAAAGAATCTGGATCAATATTTGTAAAGAAACTTCTTTGAAAGACAATTCATAATTCAGAACTCTAGTTCAGAGTATTTTAGTTATTTGGAACAAAATTATTCAAAATGCTTATTAAAAGCAAATACCTAGTTTCAGTAAAAAAAGTAAGTACTTATAGTAAAATAAAATAAAAAGATTTGTTTGCTTGTTCAACAAGTCACTAAGTTTGTACCTACTGGCAATGAAAAGGTTCGTAAATCGAATATCTCTTATTTAAAATTATGTAGCCTCTATTATTCAACTCTTTATTCGACTGTATGTATTAGCAAGATATGCGCCCGTTTTCCTCAAAATCACATACCTTTCTTAAATCTAAGATTACTGTAAAATAATATGTCTAGATAAATTCTTAATATTATTTATTGTAATAATTAATTATTAAATATAACGGTAGAACTTGGAATTTGGGTACGGAATCCCAAAATGTAACGTCAGACTATAAGTGTAACTGTTAGGTGTGTTTGCTAGACTGAACGTATAGCAAGATAGAAGGGAGAATTCTATGCACCCTTTTGCACCTATGCACCATTATAATGTGGTTGTAATAAATTGTGTCAATACTGTCACTATACTATTAATAAGTAAATATGCAAATAATGAAATGATATTAAAAAAAAACAATACCTATAACAAAGGTTCTTTAGTTCCAGCAAAAAGTATTGAAGGTATGAAAACAAAAGCAAAGAAAGCAAGGAAAGGGACGACGACGGATACACCGGGCCATTTAGACATGACTGCATGTCCGCGCTGAAATTCGTCGAAAGATAATTGGACCTTGTTACTGGGAAAGGAATGTTTTCCTTAGTTATGCTGCAGAGGTGTTCTTGGCAACTTTTTTGAGTGTTTAAGCAGAAGCTTAAAACACATAGAAATGTGCAGAAAAACAACAACGTGGAAGCGTAAGACTTTTTTTACGACTAGCCTCGTATTGTTTAGTACTGCAATAACTAAATATACACATTATGTTACACCCTGTGTAGTATCCTAATATGTAACAAAATAGGTGCAGAATCTGTTTACTGAGGAGTTGTACTTAACTTGATCTACAACTTTGCTGAAATCGTTTCGTACGAATCGATCAACTGTTTGACCAATTTTATATGGAAAGACAAAAAACTCAGGACTTTCTATGAGTCTTTTGGAGAAAGTTGGTTAGTTAACGGGGCCTAATATGTATAATGAATACAATTAATTAAATACTGACGAGATTTCATTACAAACATTTGAGCAAATTAAAAGAAAATATCTTCTATAATAGTAGTTTTAGTCTTAAGATAGTGTCGCATTTAAAGAAAACCTTCATGGTGCCAAGGGCTTACTAATTAATGGTTAAAAAAAAACTTCCAAAAATTAGCGACTCGAAACAAAATATTATAATTTATCTTATTTTGCAATCATAAAAATAGTAATATAAAAAGTTGTAAACGCCTCTCGCAAGCAATTTGTGTTGTCGTTTTCACAATAATCTTCATTCTGAATTTAATATTGTTAAATCATTTCAAAATTTTTGCCACCCACGTGTTTATGCCTCATGTTATGGTCATGAAATATGAGCATAGATCGTATCAGACGTTATAAGTGACCACAATGATGACAGCTACAAACTACGGTGTGTTAACTATGAGGTCGAAAGGCAAATGAAAAAGCATTTACTTAACAGCTATCCCACACTTGTAATCTAGCGACAGGTCAAGCACTTGAGTCCAGGTTCAAGTCCCTACGTTAGTAGGGCTGGTTTGTTTTCAGTCCATTGTTAGTGGTTGATAAATGATCATCTGGTTTACGTCATTCGCGGTGATGAATTAAAAGTACTGGGTTATTTCTATTGAAGTATTTATTTAAATTCTTGACATTAACTTGTCGTTTTTAACTGACTTCAAAAAAGGAGGAAGTTCTCAATTCGTCGGAATCTTTTTATTTTTATTTTATTTTTTAATGTATGTTCACCGATTACTCGAAGACGCCTGAACCGATTTGGAAAATTCTTTTTTTATTTAAAAGGGTATACTTCACAGGTGGTCCCATATTAATTTTATCGAAATCGATTCAGCGGTTTTTGAGAAAATCAACAAAAACATATCTGACTGACTGACTGACTCAGTGGCTAAGTGGTTAGCGATCCTGACCTCTGATCCGAGAGTCGTGGGTTCGATTCCGGCACAGGGCAAACTTTTCTCTGATGAGCAGAATTGTTTTCTCTGAGTCTGGGTGTATTATATCTATATATGTATGTATTTAAAAAAAGTATATGTGTATGTATGTCAGTCTCTGGTTCCCAAGATACAGGGAATCCTAGTTTGGGGCCAGATGACCGTGTGTGATTTGTCCCAGATATTATATATTATATTAGATATTATATCAAAATTGGAGTTGTTGCGATTGAAGTCGGTTGTTTTTAACGTATTCAGCGTGGTTAATTATGTAGTTGTGACATTGCTGTTTTTGTCCAGAAAGCGTTCAACGCTAGATAACCAACTTAGCGCTGCTGACTATTGATTCTAGGATCGTGGCTTCGGTTTCCGTTCAGGGCAACAGCTTCCAAACTCTGGTTTCCATGTTTTTTTTTTATGGTAGAGGTGGCAAACGAGCAGACGGATCACCTGATGGTAAGCGATTACCGCCGCCCATAGACACCCGCAACACCAGAGGAGTCACAAGTGCGTTGCCGGCCTTTGATTTGGAAGTACTCTCTTTTCTTGAAGGTTTGAATGTCGTATCGGTCCGGAAATACTGCAGGCGACAATTCATTCCACAGTTTGGTTGTGCGAGGCAGAAAGTTTCTAGTGAAACGCACAGTTGTGGACTGCCAACCATCTATGTGATGGGGATGAATATGTTGTCGCGTAGAACGATGGCGGAAAGAGACGGCAGGGATCAATCCAAACAATTCCTCGGAGCACTCCCCATTGTACATGCGAGGCTACATCTCTACGCAGTGCCAGGGAGTCAAGCCGATCTGAAATATCCTGGCAGTCGACGATTCGAGTTGCTCTCCGTTGAATGCGGTCCAGAGGGAGAAGCTGGTACTGGGGTGCCCCTGCCCAGAGATGAGAACAGTATTCCATATGAGGCCGAACCTGCGCCTTATAAAGTTGCAGGCGATGCGCCGCAGTGAAATACCGTCTCGATCTATTGAGCACACCAAGCTTCTTCGAGGCTAATTTAGCCTTACCCTCTAGATGACCATGGAACTGGACTTCACTCGATATGTCGACACCAAGAATTCCGATATTAGTTGAGGCATTTAGGGGAGTGTCCTCAAAACGAGGTGATACGACAAATGGCATTTTCTTGGCAGTGAACGCGCAAACTTGTGTCTTAGTGGGGTTAAATTGGACCAAATTAAGTCGACCCCATTCTGAGACTTTCTTTAAAGAGGCCTCAATTTCCGACACAAGTTTGTTTCGGCTCTCGATGACGTTTTCCCGTGAAATGTTGGCACGGCCGGTATAGAAGGCATCACCTGTACTGTCATCCGCATAACAATGAGTGCTGCTGATTTGCAGCATATCATTGATATGCAGAAGGAACAGTGTAGGTGAAAGCACACAGCCTTGAGGGACACCAGCATTCACAGACATAGAATCTGAGCATGCACCGTCGACTACGACCTTTATGCTTCTGTCTGCAAGAAAACTAGTGACCCAATTGCGTAATTCCTCGGGAAGCCCATAAGAAGGAAGCTTCGCAAGAAGTGCTTTGTGCCAGACCCGATTGATGGCCTTCGCTATGTCCAAACTAACGGCCAAAGCTTCCCCCTTAGTCTCGATCGCCTGTGATCAACGATGTGTCAGGTAGACAAGAAGATCACCAGCGGTCCGGCCCTTACGGAAACCGTACTGTCGACCACTAAGCAGCTGGCGGTCCTCTAGATACCGAAGGAGCTGGCTGTTGATAATGGACTCCATTATCTTTGAGAATAAGGAGGTTATGGCTATCGGCCGGTAGTTGGACGGATTCGAGCGGTCACCTTTTTTAGGGATCGGGTGCACCAAAGCTGTCTTCCATGACTTCGGGACTACGCCAGTGGAGTATGAGAGCCGAAAAAGGCGCGTTAAAACTGGAGCCAACTCTGGAGCACATACCTTCAACACGATAGGAGGGATTCCGTCGGGCCCACTCGACTTATGAATGTCGAGGGAAAAAAGTGCTTTACGCACTGAGCTTTGGTGGAACCGGATATCCGGCATACAGCTCGTGCACCGCGGTATGGTCGGCGGCTCGTTTCCCCCGTCATTCAACGTTGAGTTGGACGCAAAGAGTTTGCCTAGAAGATCGGCTTTCTCCTTTGCGTCGTGGGCCAATGAATCATTTCCCATGTGCAGTGGTGGAAATGATGGCGTGCAGAAATTCCCCTGGACAGCTTTGGCCAGAGACCAGAACGCACGAGTTCCCGAAGGAAGACGGTCTAGTCTCTCGCCAATTCTGCCTGTGTGCGCTGACTTTGACCTGGCAATGTCTCTTTTGAAGGACCTGGAGGCAAAGTTAAACTCCTTTTTTAATTCGCTGGTCTTTTCATCCCGTACCTTCGCCGTATTTGCCCAGGCTTGGTGACATTCCTGCTTTCGGCGAGAAGCCTTTTTGCAGGACCGACCAAACCAAGGCTGGGATTTGCCGCCAATGGGGACCACCGAGGATGGGATAAAAAGCTCCATACCCTGCAGCACCACATCAGCGACAGAATCGGCAGCGAAGTTGGGATCATCCGGCGTGAAGCAAACCTGCCCCCAAGGGTAGGACGCAAAGAAAGACCGCATCCCATCCCAATCTGCTGACTTGTAATGCCACACACGACGGCAACAGGTGACTCGCGGTCGCGGCGGGCACCGTACTCCGGATAAGGCGGTGATCCGAAGAGCCGAGTGAGGCGTCAACGGATACTTGGTAGCCGTCCGGATGAGAAGTCAGCAGAAGGTCCAACAGTGAAGGTTCATGGTTCTCCACATCTGGGATTCGCGTGGGCGTAGTAACCAGTTGTGTAAAACCATATGCCAGGGCGAAGTCGTGAACAGACCTCCCCGCATGATCGGTCTTGCTAGAACCGAGCCATTCGGCGTGGTGGGCGTTAAAATCGCCGAGTACCACGATCTCAGCGGATGGGATCTGCTGCTGCATAGTATCTGCAGCCATTTGGACGTGCCGTCATCGCCGTCTATACGTAGCCATATGGTGGAGAGGTCCCTACCTTCAAGGTTGCGGAGGCGACGAGAACTGTTATCATCTCTGACGTACACGCACACTCCAGCCCTAGGCACAAAGGAGTGTTCCAGACCGTACCCAGGGTAGGAGAGGTACGACGTGTCCGCTGGAGACGATATCTGTGTCTCGGTCAAAAAGAGCAAGGCCGGCTTTGCTGTTTCAAGGTGGTGGTGTACAGCATTTAGATTTGAATGTAAGCCCCTGATGTTGCAGAAGTCCACAGCCAGCGTGGCAGGGGGTGCCATGGTATGTTTGCCCTTGCCTCGTGCAGTTGAAAGCGCGGTTTTGCCCCCCCCCCCCCAGAGTACGACGAGGGGCTGCCTGGACGTCCAGGCTCAAGCACGTTGTGTACTGAGCCTGGACGTCCAGAGAGGGATTCTCCAGCGCTCGCGCAGCTGGTACCCTCCTGGGGTAGCGTATTTGGGAACTGCGCTTTCATTGGGGGGGGGAAGGGGGTTGGGCCTCCAGTACCCTCACTCACTCGGCGAAACACAACGCAAGCGTTGCTTCACGCTGGTTTCCTGTGAGGCCGTGGTATCACTCCGGTCGAGCCGGCCCATTCGTGCCGAAGCATGGCTCTCCCACGGTAAAATACAGGCAGATACAGGCAATATACATATTTGTTTGGAGCCAGACGATCGTGTTTGATTTGTCCATAGATAAATAAATATTTATCTATTTTTACTTAGATTTCAATCTGATTTGACTACCTGAAAGGCTTAGATTTGAGCTTATTGAACACTGCTCATATTTTATAATGTCTATTGAAGCAGTTATCGTAATTGGAAAGTTTTTAAAAAAAACTAGCAAGATCAGTGCTTTTGTAATTAGATCAATAGTGTTCACTCAAAATAATTCAAATATTACCAGCCCTGCGTAGTGTAATTGTGGGTTTGGTAAGGAGGCAGTGCTATGTGGTTATACGAGCACTTGTACAAGCACTAGCAGGTAATAGTAATAGCCCGCAATCTCACCCGGCGTGGGCGGGCGGTGGCGCCGCTACACCTCTGTCTAACATCGGCTAGTGATTACGGAAATCCAACTCACCTAATTATTGGTATACAGGTTTGCTTTATAGCGCAATAGATCTGGTATCTAGTTAGCACTCGCAAAATAATTTGGCCTTAGCACTTGTTACTATGACGGTAGATACAGTCTGTCGAAATAGTCTTGAAACTGAATTTCGTTGCAGTGACAAATAGACATTTATTATAGCAAACCCCTTTAGAAATTCTTATTCCTAGAATTTACTTGAATATTGCTCGAATATTTAGTAATAAACCGCGCCATCATTTATTTTTAAGACGTTTTTGACAAATTGTTCCGTTAGATAAGCGGTTCAATTTATTATAAAATTTATTATAAAACATTTATGAATTTGACATAAAATATTTAAATATGCCAGAATAGGCATAACTCCGTAAAATATGCCAGAATAGGCATAACTCCGTAATTATTACTAATGGATATTTACATCTGCACCTCTGCATATTCCACAATTTGCTACAGCAATCACTTCACATCAGACAAGAGTCGTATGTACATTAAATTTTATCACGTGAAAAAAGCATTCATACATTTAATAAAAGACCGATAACTGAGCGTAACAAATCAATGAAACGTCCGATCCGTCGCTATCTGTCGACAGTTGTATTTAACACGGCTTTGCCTTTTGTTTCGCTTAATGAATATTTAATTCCTTGTCAGATATTAACGAGAGGTATTTAAGTTCAGAATTTTCGCTACAAAACGTTGAGTAATTCGAGTTTGATGGACGTGGCGCCTACTCGTAAATACAAGTTGTATTCAACACAAATCACCGTCAAGTGCTTGGAATAACCATTGAATTGCGAGGATACCAGGTCTCGCTACGGCTATTAAGGCTCAAGCAGACTCAGACTCGCCTGGATTTACTGCCCGCCCCGTTGCCACTATTTACATAATAATTTTCACTTATGAATAGAAATTAAGGCATCGCACTTATAAATATTTACGGCTAATAGTGGCGTCTCAGGATCGGGTGGGAGGGGCCGTCCTCAGATGATCTTCTTGTCAGCAGCTGACAGACGGAATGCTTTGGTCGGTTCTAGGAAGTCTGTGATGGATGATTCACGTAATTTTGCTTTAATGAGCGTTTTGTATTGCATATGAATACGAATGCCTTAATTACGACATTGCGAGTCTATGGAGGCTTGAGGAGTATTATTAATTGTTATTGACTTTGTGGTGCGTATAGACTGTAATTTGTTACTGTCAGAGCTATTTTCTTCACCACGCAAGCACCATATCTTTTCCCCCCTCAATTTCCCTTTTTTCTCCAACGCTAACGTTCATAAGTTCTGCTTTATTTTCCTACAAAGTAAATAACGCTGCCCTGT
The DNA here is from genome assembly GCA_958295455.1 of Coleophora deauratella. Classification (NCBI taxonomy): domain Eukaryota; kingdom Metazoa; phylum Arthropoda; class Insecta; order Lepidoptera; family Coleophoridae; genus Coleophora; species Coleophora deauratella. The sequence continues at coordinate 6,805,246 of OY282393.1, forward strand.
AATAAAAACTGAAGCCACCAGGTAAATAAGGAATACTCCCCGTAACTGAGATAAAGTTATAAAATCGCTTACCCGCGGCGCGTGACCGCACTTCCGGAGCATCTCTGGGGGTATTTTATTGAAAAAGTTCAAGTCGTGTTCCGACTGCAAATGTTTGGTCTTCTGCAAAGTATGAATAATAATGCTCATCAGGTTTTTCTCGATTTTTACTTGTTTATGTGGGCACAATGGCATCGAAATGTTTCACACTGGAAACTACAAAAAATAAATACTGCTTACAAAGCATTCGTTTATGTTAGCTTATATAAAATACTAAATTACTTGGGATTCTTATTTAACATTAACGACATGTAACAGTTATAAAGTCCTTTGCTTTCGTTAAATGTTTTATTTTAAGAGACGATGTTTTAAAATAATATGTATTTAGTGAAAATGAAAAATAAGCATAAGAACTCATTAAATGGGAATTGGGATTCATCATAAACAAATTTTGTTCTACAAATCTACTGAAATTATAAGATTTTTTTAAAACTCTCCTTAAAACTTGGCTAAACAGTACATTTGTATGAAGACTCCTTTTTTGCAATTTCAGCAAAGTTTAAGAACAATATTTGTTCAGTACGATAATTAGTACCCTAATTTAATGGATCCAGGTTTATTACAGCCTGTATATTTGAAAACGGCACTCAAATAAACAACAGTATAAAAACGTGCATCTTTCAGACGATTCATAACACCGTTGATGCTTGGCGGCCTTTGTTGCAAGATATTGAATCTCCAACAGGCTGCCCTACTTGTGTTTTGAGACTACATTTTACTAAAAATTCCGACGTATGGTTCATTCCAATCAAAAAAAAGCAAAACGTAAACAAACTTACTATGGATCTGACACATGTCAATGTCATCTGCATACTATGTTTGTTTACCTTTTGCTTTTTTTTTATTGGAATGAAGTATAGTGATAATACTTAAGTATGAAATATCCCTCATAGATATCGGGACCCATGTATTTTATATTAAGATCCCATATAATGGAATTTCGTTAAAATGGAATGAATGTTATAAGTGGAGTACCTTATTAGCTTATTGCAAATAAGGGTTGTAAAGTAACTGCAGTAAATCCTCAAAAAAACTATTTAATTTTCGAACGTCAATTCAACAGTAAAAATGGCTCAGTGGTGTGGTTTCTTGTACTCATCCGAAGTGAGCGTGTCGACTAATTAGAACTGTGGGCTGAAATTAAATAACTACAACCATATCCAACAAACCAAAACGAACCTTTTTTAATTTTCGAACGACAATAGTGAAATGGCTCAGTGCGGCGATTCAATACGGATTGTCTCCGACAAAGCGCGATTGCTGCACATCCATCACGCATTCGTCCGCCGCTGTCAATCAAACCGTGACATGCTGCGAACGCGCCTCAACTCGCAGCATCCTCTTGTTAACCTCATCTTGATGTTGGGTATGTTGGATATATGTAGGTAGGTAGCACATAGCTAAGTGTATAAGTGTTAAGTTAGTATAAGGTTAAAGGTAATTAAGAAATGGATAAATACCAGAGAGAATTCAATACGAATTCTTTTGTATTTGATTGGCTTAGATCCCAGTAGTTCATATTCTTTCTCTATTAAATTAAATATTTTATAACGTAACCTATTACCATTTTTCCAAAGAGAAAGTTTAGAACCACCCTTTATTTGTGTTTCGCTGAAAATAATTAGCTCCGTTTCTGTGTCAGCATTCAACTTTGGCCTCACGAAAAAACGGTGTAACTACATATTTTATTTTGCTCCATGTTTATAGTTGCGTGGAAATTGGAAATAAAAAATATCTTAATTATAGTGGTAGATGGCGTGTTTTGTGATACAAGGGCTGTAAATAACTATGCAATTATAATATCAGTAAGCCTGTGTTTACTATAATTAGCAAGATTATGTTTATAAGTCGCTTATAAAGAGGTTTAGGAACTTTTTACTCTTACAATTAGTTATAAGCCCTAAGATTATTAACTGACGGATCTCTCATTATCATTGGATAAGAAAATCTTAATGATTCAAAATTTTACATATACTCGTACCTACCTATAAATAAAAAAATACATGTAAATAGTTTCAAGGTAGGTAATTTGAATAAATGTATATAATAGTTAACGACGCTAAAAATATTTCCATCGTGAAGAAAGGAAGGGTTCGTTTTTTAGGACGGATAAGAAGTGAAGCAGATCAAGTAAGAGGTATCCCCTTTATGGAAAGTTAATGACTGACTGACTATTTTATAAAAAAAGGCTAAAATATTAATTATGATATTCAGTTCTATAACAGGCTCTTAAAAAATAAACTAAAAGTAACAAGAATTCCCATTAGCTAGCCTAAATGGAGCAACTACCAACCAACTACTGTAACCGCAAAGTAACTAACGTTTAATCTTTACCAAGAAAAGCAAACAGCAATGCACTGCCGTGATCCAGCGGAATAGGCTGGATTTCTTTTAAAATAATTTGGATCCGAGCCAACTCGCAACTGGTGGTAGACTTACCATAATGGCTGCTGAATTAAAAAGCTGTCTGACTCTCGCGTTTACAAATAAGCAGTTCTAACCCAATTTGCTTAAATAAAAGGGTCTAAAATTTAAGGCTACATTTTAATTAGGTTGTTGAACAGAAAATGTTTTGGTTTTGTAATCCTTGGAACTTGAAAATTATAGCCCTGGGAGCCATTAAGGCAAGATTTGCTACGTGTAGTTTGAAACATAAAGTAATGGGCTAACCCTCCTCTAACGTATTAAACCTTTCTATGAGACATATTTTATTGTTCACCATAAATTATTCAGTGTAACGCAACTAAGTTCGGTAATTCATAAACTTGACCCTACTTTCTGAGGTTATTTTTATTACACACAGTGGCGCTAGCGTCATTTTGTTACAGCAAAGTTACAGTCAATAAATTTGGTAAACAACACGTAAACTACATGTTCTCCAGGGTAGGAAAAAGGAAAGTTTTGTATCAAAACACAATCAGAGTGGCCGTATCTCAATAGAATATAGTCCTGAATAAATTACTATCCAACCACAAGGTCCACCAAGGTAATCCAAAATTTTAAAGTTATACTATATTTTCATTCATCATTCATTACCATATTAGCCTATATGAAACAATTGAGTAGGTATCATCAATATTCAGCCTTTGTTAATACTCGTTCTCCCAGTTGTCCCCTATATCAGTAAAATACGAATGTCCCTTTACGGTACATTCAGCAAGCAATACAATTTCCTCAACGTTCTGACTGCCGCATAGTAATATCTAATCCCTTCCCGAAGTTCCCTGAATATTCCACTATAATATGACATGCAATAAAAATATCGATATGCCCAATGTGAATTGTACCATTCGATTCTGTATAAATATATGAATTCAGAAGATGCTCGTTGGAATAAACGTAAAACTGAATACGTACAAACCAAGAATTGACATCGTTGTTGGTACGAACAAGGCATAAATGAGAAGGATTTCTCCACAATTTCACGCGTGATGTCATTTATGGAACGTTGATGGCAACACTGAGTAAGTTACGGTGTTTGAAACTTTTACGACAGTTTTCGAAATTAATCACATACGTGAGTTTTATTGAAGTAATAAAATAATATGTTTTGTTACGCCTACTTATCTATATTTCTACACACAGTACCTCCATTTATGGAAGTTGGTGATGTAACAGAACGAAAAAGTTGGTTATATTATAACCTTTAAAAGGTAAAGGTATTGAAAGCCCAAAGAGGTCCTGGCTCAATGCGACTTATGTGGTTTCGTCAGTCACGCACGTTAACTGACTACAGACGCGGTCATAAGCTGGATAGGGTTTACTCTAAGTGTCACTTATCTTGAAAGTTTTCATGCTTGCAGTGCCTTACTTTAAGTCATTAGTGTCGGTTACTATCACTATATAGCAGTCGTTAAGCCAAGAACAGGCGGCTTGATCTGACACTGGTGTTGGTTGGTTAGTTCCACGATGAAGAGAAGATAGCCAGTTCCCCATTGCATTGGGCAATTTTGGTAACCCCGCTTCAATCTTTGGCATTATAATCACCTACCACCGGGTGAGATAATGCGGATAAAAAACAATGATACATATATTCTATGTATAATATACATAATAATAGTTGGAGATTCAATCAATACACCAAGCCAACCGTAACTAATAGTAATGCGACTTAACGAAGATGTAATATGTAGTGCAAGTGAACCGCATAAACCGACTGCCTGTTCGTTTAGTCGGTTCATTTCCTTCAATACCAGTTTAGAGCTACTGACGTCTGATACCCAATACGTCTAAATTGGTTCTGAAGGCAAAAGGGGAATAGTATTGAATGTTGGTAACGGAAAACATGGATCAGGTAGTTTACAAAATACATTCCAAATTAAGAAAAGTTTGAATACAAAATAATGTTTTTCTCTCTTTACTTAAAAAAGTCAAAACTCATAAATACATATACTAAATGAAGTTCAATCGATTTAAAATGTTTACATCGTAGTATTAATTAACAGCGTATATAGAAACTTTACGTAGATATACAATATTTTTTTTGCTTTACACACAGCAGAAAAACCGCCTATTTGTTGCACACAGAACCTACATAGCAAAAAAAGACAAAAGCACGGACCCAGCGGCGTGGAGGCTGAGTGAAATTGGCAGATTTATTCCAGCGCGGATAAACTGGGATTGCGGACGACTGCATTTTTACTGAGCTCGTCCCTACCAATCGAGTTTCGAGTCCCGATAAGCCCTGAAAAATATACTGAGCTCGCTTTTTCTTTCATACGCTTTCAATGACGTAAAATGATGGCTCTGTAGATTTTATGACACTACAAAACAATACTATGTATAAACAATACTATATACTTCAGTAAAATATTTTACATTATTTTGTTTTCATAATTTATTTGATTTACTTAATGCAACATTTCATTAACCCGTAAGTAAATTACAAAATTAACCTCACTGTTACTTGCAAAGAGGAGAGCTACAAGGCAGCCCGCCCATCCGCATCCGGGTGGGGTACTGTGGGATAGAATAGGAAGTGGTAATTTCCCCTGAGACGCTGCAATCGACGCCGCCACGTACCGCCACCACCGTAAAACCATCTCGTCGTCACAATTACACTGTACTACGTCAAGCCTTCGTAGTCACAACCACAATCTGCTTAATGAGAAGCTACACATAATTTGCTGTCAACTATGGGGTCTCTCTGCCTTTCTACCGCAACCAGACACAAACTTTGTAATAGAAATTAGTAAAGCTTAATAATATAATGCGATTGGGTTCTCCCTTTGATTTTGTAATCGTAACTAGAACTGTGCTTTGTTATAAGAACTAAACGTACTACTTAGCAAACTGTAGCAACGCCAGGCGAAGTCTCAACCACAATTACTTCTAAGTATCAAGCTTCATTCTGCAGTTTAAGGAATACCCTACTGTTGTTGACTGGAGACGGTAAAGTCTCTCAAACTAGTCTAATAAACCGTCTTACAATTATTGTAGGCAAGAACGTTGGATCACAGATGTACTTGCCTAGTACATATAGATTTCTTATATTTTACTGTTACTTGATCTTCATCTTCTTGGCTAGATTTTTATTTTATTCCAAATTTTGTTCTAGTTTATGGTTATGTGCTGTGTAAGTTTACCTGTGTTAACTTTTCCAATGTTGAGCAAGTTCTAAATAATTTATGTAAATCGAAAATTGAAATTTATATGCACAACATGCTAGCAACTAAAATTATGATGTACGAAACTTGTACTCCGAGGCCAACCATGTACCTATTATCACTTACATGGACTACTCTGCGTGTAGCAATTTTGTTAAATCGAGTATCCTACTCAGTGTGTGGGCAAGAACCTGATCGGAAAGTAATATATTTTCTACTAGATTTTTTTCTTCTCTTTCCTCTAATAAAAACTTGCTTTTGTAAGTTTCTTTATATTTTGCACTAGGAAGTTATTGCAAATTATCTGATTGATAAAGTTTATAATTTTTCGTTTGGAAAAGCTACGGTTGCATGGTGAAATATTACACTCCACTGCTTTAACTCAGGCCAGTGAAACATAATACATATCTAGGACTATAGACAAAATTACGAAATTCATAAAGTAGTTTTTTTATTAATACATAATAACAGATTGTCAACTGTCTCTTATTAATTAACATAAAAGATAATGCAATTGCATACTGCACCAAGTTTGCTTATAAGTAACAGAGGGCTAATAGCACTATTACCACTGCTATTAACTCTTGAGCCGGGTGTGGGCAATGTCTGCAGAATTTAAAGTGCAATTTAGTCAGAGACAGCCAGACGGTCTTATTTACTACGCTGAATCTAGGGTTAATAATCAACGACTTGAAAATACACTTCACAGGTAAAGAGAAAGGAAAGAAATACAAAAATAAAGCCAGTTTCTGGAGAAAGAAAGCTAGAAACAAAATAAAGAAGCTTGCATTACGGGTTAAGACGAAAACACAATTTGGGAAAAGCCTTAGAAGTTGCATTGAAGTACTAAATGCACAATGCGATAATATAAAAGAAGTCCATACTTAAATCAATCTATTTAGATGAGGGTTTTTAAATCTATTATAAGATTACAGTAGAGGTGAACTTGCCAAACTAAAAATTAAAAGCTTTCTTTATTTGTGCAAAGATTTTTCTCATTCATGATAATCCTTTGACAATATGATTATTTTATTATATTAAACTACCAGGCACAGAAGAGACACAGGGTCTGTCTGTGGCTGGTAGTTTAATATGAAAAAAATAAGAATATTTAATTGCTCCAATGATAAATAACATATAAATGGAGGATTATTAGATTATTATAATGCTTGTTTCATGTTTACTGATAAAGTTCTGAAATATTATCGCATTTAATACCATTCTCCATGTTATTTTGTTTGAAAGACCGCAACATCTTGGTAATATTACAAAAGTAAATGCCTTCTGTCTGGAGGATTACAGTCAGGTATTTCATAAGGACTTTCGCTTCTATTTCCACCTGAGATAACCTTGTCTTAAAGAAATTATTCTACGTCTAGCTTTCCAAAACTAAGCTTTTTGAGTTCACCTGATAAAGTTGAGATTCGTAATGTAGCTCAGTCTGATTGTTTCTCCTCAGACAATTTAACATAGCGTTCTAATTGGTACCTGGTAAATGTTTGTATTTATACATTGTTAGACAGCAAAACTTTTATTTGTAAGTAACATTCATCAAATTAGCATATATCATTATAAAATCTTATTTTGTTAGATTCGAATAGACTTTACAATTTGGCAGATATTATTATTTTTCGCTGAAAACAGCTTGTGTTCTAACGAATCTCTTAATCTCTTATTTCTAAACTATTATTCTAAGCACCGATCGATATAGTCATATTGGCACTCATGGCTAAAACTTGTATCGGCCATAGCCAAAACAATGTCACAGGGGTTGATAAAATTTGATGGCACCTCAGCCTGTTAGCCACCACACTCCTGTCAATGTCATCGCATCCAATCCAATCGATTTTTAAGTGTTTGATGTCTGCCGATGGAACTAATCTTCGTTGCAGGCACTCTAGAAATCCAATTTGTATGCACTTCGGCAATTTCAAGCTAAAAGCTGCTTTTAGTAGAAGCCTGTTTGAAATTTCGGCAGAAATTTTTAAGTATCTGACAATAAGGAAATTTCCTTTTTATTTTAAGGATTAATGTTCAGGGTGTTTTTTGACCATTGTCTGCACAAAGCAAGTGCGTAACATATTGCTTTTTCATTAAACATGATATTAGAATGTTATGTTAACTAAAATTCTTAACCAAGTAACAAACAAAACTGTAAAAAGCATAAATATATTGTTTAATTTAAATAAAAAGATTATATACGTATAATGTAGTTTTAAACACACTAACAATAATATAACTAAAACTAGCACTAACTCTGAGTAGTTGACTGGGGACCGATGCTGTTTGTATAGGTAACTAAGTTTGGTTCCCGTATACGGTTCATTGGTCTTGTGTTTAAGTTTGTACAATAATATCACTAATGTAAAATATTGTCGTACATGCCTCATTGTGACAGACTTTAGGTTGAAAAATTGGTAATAGGAAGCATACAAACATGGTATTAGATTCTAAATTTTTAGGGACCCATTTAGGAATGTAAAAAATAAAAATGTATTTATGACGATTTTAGGTATTCATTAACTATATGTTTTATGGTGTACAAATATTTAATAGGGGTACCTTAGCTTGCTCAGTCCCTCATAAAATCACTGGTTTATTGGGTAAACATTTATTTATGAATGCAAATACCAATTGTCACAGTAAGCTGTGAGATGAGTGGTGATTTGTCTGATTTGCATCACAACATTAATATGTTTCGCAAGTCGCCGCCGTCGCCGTTGCCTGACCAACGTTGTTGACTGAGCCGGGATTCGAACCCACGCACCTGATTTGCAAAGTCGTTGCTAGTAGGTGGTGCTCTATGTCAATAGATATCCGTTCCTCACATTCTGTATTCAGTAATGTAGGTTGATGTTTATCGTTGTTAAGTAATGGAGTGAATGTTTTAGGAACGTGTGAAGATTAATTGAGGACTTTACTAAGAAGTACAGTAAACAAAAGAACAGTTCACCAAAAAAAGATGGTTTAGCAGGAGCTAAATTATCATTTTGTGTTTTGGTGTATTATACTGAAATAAAATTCTACTTAGCAGTAAACTGAATTTGCGAAAATTACCAATTCCTGTACCGACTCTATATCATTTACTTACCTACTACTTTTAACTTGCGTCACTTGAGTTACGATTTTCTGCATCTTGCAGCATATATAATGAGAGATATGAATACATTCATCACGATATCATGCAATATTCATTAGCTTTTGATTTGCGATTTTATGAATTCACTAGATCGAACAACTGTATTTCCGATTGAATTATGTCAATTTCTACTTCCTTAGCTGTATTTGGTACACTGGGCATAATATTTACTATGGTATCAGCTGTAAAATATAGTTATAGTCATGTAGTTACATCAGTATTCGGCTCTATAAATATGAGCCATGACATGACAAAGCTTACATTTACTGAGCTTTGAACACCTGTGTCACGCATTGTATTGATTCGTGCCGTGAGGGTAGAATTGTCGTGGTTTGATAGTTTTATGACTCAAAAAAAATAATTTATCTGAAGGGCTGTTGTTGAACTAATTCGGTTGAATATTTAGTGGAATGACATTTGCAGTATTCCGTTTATTCATAATATTGTTGTGTTGTTATGTTTCAAAGACTGATTTAATATAGCGACAACATAAACGGTAGAGATTACCGTACACCTGTGAAATTTCAGAAACACGGTATTAGAGCGTCTAAATCCTTACACTTACATGCATTATGGTTGGGATAATACCTACGTACTCCACGAAGCCGCTTCAGCTGTTTTTGTTACGTAATATGAAGCTGTTTTGCTTCCTGAAACGTGCAGGTTTTACAAGATACGTTGGTCTGCATTAAGGATTAAAGAGAATATTGTTACACAGAATTTTGCATGGAGGGTAAAACATTACACTTACAATATTAATAATATACAGTTTTACGTAAACTGTGTCTGCAAAGGTTTTGTATTTTATAAGCTGAAACTAGAACAGATTATTTTTACTTATATCAGAATCATTAATTCGTACGTAACGTAACAAAAATAAACAACACTTATAGAAAATTATATTTAAAAATTTTCGTATATAAATGTTAAAACGTTCTGATATTATTCTATTGGATAACATGGTAAGATTCTTTTGCCTTTTCCATACATTTTAAGTCCTTTTAGCCTTCTTAAGGTTGACTGGAAGAGCGTATCCGATAAGTCCGCCTTTGCTATATATTTTTCATATATCTTATTTTAATTTGTGATGTGTAAGCAATAAAGAGTTTATAAACAAACAAAAAAGATTCTATCTTTGGTTGGTGGAATATATATATACAGCTATTAACCTGATCACGGTGCTTCGCTTTGCCGGATGAGGAGAGCGCTACCCAACTGCGCGTATGTTGCGGTAATCGCATTGAGGTGTAATTAAAACAAAGCTATGCTATAAGTTTCATCTGCTTCGAATTAGTGATGTTAGATATACTGAATATATCAATGTCGATAAATTTAGTGAAACTCTATATCTTGTCAAATAATTTTATGTAAGTAGCAATCAACTAACAGAAATTCTTAAATCACAAGAATGGAAATTCATATTCAAAATGTATTTTTATTCAAATAGATTCTGTACATATTCTTTTCAACCATATTTCTTTATAACTAGCAAAAATTATCTATACCATTCGGAAATTCACTTCAACACATTAAAAAAAATATTATGATATATATGAATATAAGAATTAAGGCTGGAAATTATAAAAATATATGAATATGGATGGATATCCATATTCATATATTTTTATAATTTTTATTCATATGTTTAACCTATGTATTACAAAATTTAAGACTCTTCTATACATCTGAAACCGAAAATTTTTATTTTAATTAAATTCAATCTGCTTTAAAAATGGCTTTATTATACTGCTTGATAACACTGCAGATATATGTAGTTATCGATATTAAATTTCACATCACTATCCTAGTAGAAGACAGCCATAATGGAGAAGAAAAGGGACGGATGCATGGTAACGAGGGCTAAATTATATCTGCTCCGCACATAGAATACACCGAGTATTGTACAAGTTTCATCTAAGTTGTACCGAATGTGCACATTACCACGTTATATGGGACTTGTGCGAAAGTATGCGACTGTAACTTTCGTATGAATTTCTTGCTTTTGAATTTTGTTCCCTTTGTCTTTTGAACCTTTTCAGTTAGCTATAATAGGATTTTGTGAGTTTTATTTATCAGCGTATTCGTAACTTTATTTAAGAAATCTGACAGTCTGTCTTAAAAGCGAATGGCAATGGCATTTGAGACAAGATGGTTGTTACGTTCATTATAGATTTCTTGACAAATGTTAATGGCTTTGTCACCTTAATGCAGCAGGCTCTTAATCCTTCCTTTCCAATAAATCAAGAATTTTAATTTACTTAGTTGTGACCCTTTTTCTTTTAAATTAATGAGGGACGAGGCTATCGCCGAAACGCTTTAATGGGCTATCAATATGCATTAGCTATGTATAACATTGTGACTATCCATTATAGGGGATTACAATCATGTAAACTATACTGACTGTGTAGTTCACAGCCGTTTATAGTGTTGAAAGCAGCATTTGATATATGAAGTTAATCTGTAAGCTCCGAAAATTTATAAACTTAAGCTTTTAAAAATTATCGGTCAATACAGTAAATTAAGGCATAGAAATAGAATTAAATTTATAATGTGCTTTATTAGAGAGACAAATTAAAAGCATATGAATTTAAATTTCGTTAAGAAATTATTGTAAGTGTTTGTAGGTTCAGCAAAGCCAATGCCTCAAACACTTTTTTTAGCAAGTACCTATAAGTGACGGTAACCACATTTTATTAGGGGGGCTGACAGTCTACTTGCCACTACATATTTAAAATTACCACATTACATATTTAAATATACTTTATCAAATTTTTGTTAAATTTACTAAACGCACTAAATGATTTATGTCATCGTTTATTATGCGGACGGCTAAGAAGTAGAATTCTCTACCTGCTACTGTGTTCCCCGATTCGTACGATTTAGGCATCTTCAAGGTGCGAGTGAACAGGCACTATTTGAGCTTGCGTGCTACATCTTCGGCAGCATCGTCACTTAACATCAGGTGAGGTGTTGCCAAACGCACTCAAATCTTCTATCTATACATATAATAAAACTGTAGAGGTCGAATTTCTGTACATAGAAAAAAAATGCTAAAAACCGAGTCAGGGGGATGTAAAAAGAGCAATGGAACAAATCCAGATTTTTTTCAATTTTTTTGTTTCTCTGTCTGTTTGTCTGTTTGTACGGGCTAATCTCCGAAACTGCTGGACCGATTTAAATGAAATTTTGCATGGTGGTACCTTATATCCCCGGTCAATATCTTAGATACTTTTCATTCCGGAAAATTAAAGAGTTCCCGCGGGATAGTTAAAAAACTATAGTAACTTATACAGCTTAGTACACAACAACTTATGCACCTAATTTAGTAAAATTTGGCATGCTGATACCTTATATTGCCTGTCAAACAATGTGTATTATAAAATTTATAAATCCCATAAAAGTGACGGGTTCCCGCGGGAAAGTAAAACTTTACTAAAACAGTGTCTAGCATAGCGTCTTTCATCATCATACTACTAAAACTTTAACGGGGTCGATTCTGTACATAAAATATTTTTTCAAAATAGTAACGATGGGGGGGGGGCATAGCTATCGATATAGAGTCTCTCTGTCTGTCTGTCTGTTCGCGCATCACGCAGAAACGGCTGGGCCGATTTTGATGACACTTTGTACGATTATACTTTCCGGAGTAACATCTTAGATACTTTTTATCCCGGAAAAGTCAAGGGTTCCCGAAGGAATGGCTAAAAACTGAAATTATTGAATGATTCAATGCTCAATAACTATTAGTACGATTTTTTTTTTTTTTTTTTTTATGGCATAGGTGGCAAACGAGCAGACGGATCACCTGATGGTAAGCGATTACCGCCGCCCATAGACACCCGCAACACCAGAGGAGTCACAAGTGCGTTGCCGGCCTTTGATATGGGAGTACGCTCTTTTCTTGAAGGTTTGAATGTCGTATCGGTCCGGAAATACCGCAGGCGACAATTCATTCCATAGTTTGGTTGTGCGAGGCAGAAAGTTTCTAGTGAAACGCACAGTTGTGGACTGCCAACCATCTATGTGATGGGGATGAATATATTGTCGCGTAGAACGATGGCGAAAAGAGGCGGCAGGGATCAATCCGAACAATTCCTCGGAGCACTCCCCATTGTACATGCGATAGAGAATGCAGAGCGAGGCTACATCTCTACGCAGCGCCAAGGAATCAAGCCGATCTGAGATATCCTGGCAGCCGACGATTCGAGTTGCTCTCCGTTGAATACGGTCCAGAGGGAGAAGCTGGTACTTATAGATATTTGGCATAATGATACCTTATGTCACATACATAAAAAAAAAAAGATTCCGACGAATTGAGAACCTCCTCCTTTTTTTGAAGTCGTTTAAAAATGGCTTGATATATTCTGAATTGTAAGGTTGTGTTAGATTTGTCTTGTTCCCTAAATTGAACTTTTACGTTTATTTCTTTTTTTATTTACTGATTAGTTTATTTATTTCACCACGGCCACCACCAAATTCACTTTCAAACATTTGCGTTGACTAAATTGATAAATTGTACTACATCAACTGCCTTAAGAATACGCAAACGCGGAATTATCTTGAAAGCCAAAGTTTTGCCTCAAAGCGGTCGGAGTTCGCCTGACTTAGCACCCGATAGCTGGCTCCCAATTATCTGAGTTAGCTGCAGCAAACTAGTAGCTTAAGTTTAAGTTCCTAGTTATGTTATTGCTTGTCATCCATGTCTGGGGATGTCGATAATGATAAAGTGTGGCTTGTTAGTCGGAGTGGAGGACGTTCTGCTTATGTTCTCAAGCGTTATGAGCAAAGTGGAAGTTGCAGCAGCGATTGTTCGTGACACCGACGCGTGTTTGTGGCAACGCTGTTTGTAAACTTTTATGGAAGTTGCAACTGCGTTTCTCCGAGAATATCCTTAATCACCTCTGTTCTTGAATAATTTTTAAATATGTATAGAGTAACTAGTAGTAGCCAAAATTGTTTGGATTACTACAATAAAATATGTACTTAAAATGAGTATCAAAAATACATATACAAAAATTTTCTGAGAAACATTGAATAAGTAAAGAAATAAAATGTTCCAGTTATTAGGAAGTTTACTCAAAAATTTTTTTTATTATTTAAGAACATCCAGGCCTAAAGCTAAAATAGACGCATCTATAGAATATACTCGTAGGTACCTAATTATAATAAAATCTAAAAAGTTAAGCAAAGGAAGTGTGAAAGAGGAACTAACAAAATAGGACAAACTCGTAAAAGAAATAAGTTTCCGAATGCTGAAAGTGTATTTAAATGAAGAGCCGGGGCAATTTGCGCTGAAACGCATAAAACTTGACGGCTTCGCTTCGTGAAGGCGCCTGTATACGGCTAGCTACGAAGCGGAAGACTTTAAGGAGGAAGCTTAAGAAAAAATAAGTTTTTATATTGTCGTGTGCCTTTGTAAACTTCTGCAGGCTTTCGATTCTATTAAATAAAAATAAGTTTACCATGAAAAAAAGTGTGTTCATTAACACTATTTCGATCTGGTTCTTATTCTGGTTATTATTTTCTTTTATATTAGGTATTGAATAAATCTACAAATTCTGAGCTTCTATTCTTGAAAGTAAAGTACAGTTAAAATTGTGTCAGTTTTATGTTTAACTAAGCTTCCGCCCTCGACTTCGTCTGCGTACACTTCAGAATTGGGTCCAGAGAGAAATAAAATGATAAGGCAGCGCTACCTAGTGGCGAAGTATAATTTTCAGTTTTTAGCCATTCTTCAGGAAACTATCGAGTTTTCCGGGATAAAATGTACCCGAGTGCTTCATCTATCTACCTACCTAATTTCATCCAGATCCATTCAGTAGTTCCAACGTGAAAGTGGAACAAACAAACAAACAAATAAAAAAAACACAAACAAACATCCATTCTTTCGCATTCATAATATTAGTGAGATGAGATGTGGAATCTGTTAGTTTCTCCTAAAGCATTTTACATGTCAGTAATCATTTCTTGCGCTCGCTCCTATTAAAAAATTTGGGGTGGATTGGTGGTGGATATTTTTAGCTTTGTCATCGTGAAGATGGACTACCAAATGGTAATAAAAGTTTGTGTTTTTGAAATTTACTTCTTGGTTAAAATAGTTTATTTAGATTGATATTAAGTACTTATTTTACTATGAACTGCCTCAATAAAAAAAGTATTGCACATACATCTATATTGTATGTTGTTTATTATTTAAATTAATAAAATTAATTAATTATTTAAATTATGATTGGATTAATACGAGTATAATTCATGATTGCCGATGGATCGGAAAAACGTTTCGTCATTATTTAACACTGCATAAAACTATTTAACTATGTTGCTGTAATTCGTCACATAGTCAAAGGCCAGAACAATAATATATTTAGTAATAAATAAAAAAAAACATGCTCCCACAAAGATAGTCAATGATATCCATGCGGGCAAAGCAAAGTACTGGGTAAATATATTTTAGGCTACCATTGTAAATCAAGCTTCATAATTAAATTAATTAAAAAGTTAACATAAACAGTGAAAATCTACAAGCAATTGACGATTAGCTATTAAAAGCAACGAAACATGTAACCAATCGAAAACAATCAATGTAACGTCGAGGGGAGCTCCGTTAATGGATACATCCGCACGTAAGTAGTTTTTAATATTTTTGGGAAGCAAGGTATCGCACAGAAATAGATGAGGTGACACGGGAGTTCAAGTTTTTGCCCAAAAAAAGATTACGCCCCTCACTTCTTTATTATGTGTGACTATTTTAGATGCAATATTGAGTCAAGGATGTTAATAGAGGAGGGTTTTTTTTTATAAATTTGTAATAGTCGTTCATAAAAAGCAAAGCATTTCTACAAATTCTGATTGTCCAACAAAGGAGACTGAGCTTTATAAACGTGGCTTATTCATAAGTCTTGAGAATATTATTCACTTTTCAGCGGGCTTCTATTGTAAAACTAACTGGGCGTGGACACAGATAATGTCGGCAGTGGGAAACTTTAAGCCGTAAATTTCAATATCATGCCGGGACCACAAATTCAGCTGGAACCGGTATAAGCTGGCTGAAGTTCCCAGCCTGTTGGCTGTTCGCTGTTCGGCTAACTTATTCGCCACTTGTAGTCCACCCTGTAGGCACACATAACTTGTGTTCGCTTGCAACTATTTCAACATCTAAAGAGACCATTACATCAATATAGTTTACTGTTACTTAACAAGTAATGCAAGCGGCTAATAGTTTAAGTTTATTAACGTGTATGGTTCTGTATAAAAATGCAAATTTCCCTTTATTTATAGCATTTAATTTGGTTGACGTCGCGAGCTAAATGTATTAAGGCATGAGGTCACGATAACACAATTATGTTTTAATTTATATTCGCCGCAGTGATCACGCGAACCCGCCGGTCTGTTTACACGCACCTTATCAAATGAACCGCAGCTTGACGGGTTTTTACTAATTATAAAGATAAATATTGTTATAACTACACCATGTTCCAAAAGTAATATCGTTTACACGGTTATAACATTATGAAAGCAGGTGCTTTTATGATATCAGGGCGTTGACAGAATAGTGTTAGTTTTACATTTAGACTTTCAGCTATAAAGTTCTTAACAATGGTTAAAAGCTTCACGTGTTTTAATAATATTCATAATCTATATTACTATACAACCCCAATTTAGTTAGCGCAGTAAATAATAAATCTGCGAAAACACATCAAACTTGTTGCGCTGACATCCATATAAATACAAATTCGATGTATTAGCAATCAAATTGTCCGGAGCAGAGACGTTTACGCAACAAAAATGTCCCTTCGACCCTTGTCCATTTAGTTCGAGAGAGGGGAATAAAATTATCTGCTGCATGCGTCAAAGCGCAGTACTGCAGCGCACGTCTTCAGGACAGTCTAAAGCAAAAGCGATAGCAGTTTAGTAGACGGAAGCTGTTTAATTGTACCCTTTGAAGAAAAGCTATTTTTTTTAATGTATAATTTGGCAAAGAGACAAATAGAGTGTTACCTTCTAATTTCTGAGGTCAAAATAAAAATAAAATAAAAATTGGGTCACTAGTCTAGTAAATATAAGCACAAGCTTGCAATGGTATAAAAACATTTTATTTATTTACCGGATATTATTACAATAACAAATAGGTATTTAAATAAATATATTATATTATTTTTTTCCGGAGTGTTTCTTCTTTATTTTGGCAGTGAAATAAAGAAATGGTTTATTTGTATTTTTGCAGGTGTATTCAGCAAAAAAAGTTTTATTTCGTCGCGGGGAAGCAGGATATGAGTCTGTGGTTTACAGAAATACGCACGTCGCAAACAGTGAAAAGATTTAGATGAAATATAATGCAAATTCATAGAATGAATTGCTGAGTTAGACTAAAATTACCTCGGTATCCAAGCTTTACTCAGGTAAATTACTTTATAATTCAACTAATACAAAGCAGTTAATATGGAAGCTTAATCTCCATTCTACAACAAATAAGCAACAGTTCATAATTTACACCCTAAACTCGGAGCAGCGTTAATGTTTCTGAGCAATTAGAGCCCCATCCTTGATTTAAGGTTATGGGCCTACACCACGCTCGGTCGGGTCACGTGGCTACTATCTCTTTATTTACTTTGGCAGGCTGTTAAATATACTGTGCGAAATTAGCGCCTCAGAAACACGTGAGACTCATTTTGGAGAATCGAACAATATATTATGAAAAGATTAATAATAGTAGCCCAAAGTTTGAGAGAGCAATCAATGTGGAAAAGTTGTTCTAATATGAAATAAGTCATGCGGATAATCCGTATTAACTTCTGAAAGTTGTAATGTGGGTAGATCCGATGGGTACAGGGAAGTTTGGGGAACTAAATGTGAGTAATGTGTTTCCTGATTGACTTGACTGACCGGAATAGTTGGGCAAATTATGAGCGTGAGTACAAGACAATAATAAATTCAGGTTTGCCTACAAAAACTTTCTTATCATAGAACTATGAAATGAGAAAGACGATTGAGTTCATAGCATATTATTAATTTTTTATTTGGTTTAGACGGTCACAGGACTAGAGATGGGCATTAATGGATCACTGTGACCTATAAGAAGATCTATTGTGACCATTGCCTCTATTAAATAACTCTTATTTAAGAGCTTATACAGTCAAATAAAAGTAAATAAAATATTTTTGACGAATGTAAAATGATATAAAACAAACAACATTCTCAATGTGGATTTTCAATGCCAATTTCTCCTGCCAGAAAGCGAATGAGCATTTATGTCAAAGTCAGTTAACGATGTAGACTCGTCGTCGTAATAATAAACTTAGAATACGCTTAAACACGTTACCGTTTAACTTCTCAAAACTAGTAAGACCTCCATAGATTATCATTAAAAGCTTTGAAAACAATGTACTTTTTAAACTTTCTGCATTATAGGTTATGTTTACCCCAGCTTTGCATTTAAATAAATAAATAAAAATATATATAAATAAAATATAAGGTGCTACTTTATTAGTGCCCGATATTTTAGTCAGTGCTCCTACTCCTGATTCTGATCAACTTTCCCCAAGGAACCCATAGTCAAATCGCAAAAATTTTTTTGGGCTCTTCATACTAATTTAGCCGCTCGGCTGATCGATTTGTATGAAGAGTCCAAAAATTTTTTTTCGATTTGACTATGGGTTTCTTGGGGAAAGTTGATCAGAATCAGGAGTAGGAGCACTGACTAAAATATCGGGCACTAATAAAGTAGCACCTTATATATCTTTGTATAAATCCTTTTTCAGCAATCTTTCTACAAATAAAATGAAACCGTAGGGCCAAAGAAATTGTATCGCCGTGGGAGGAAGGATGGTTTAATAAGCTCTGAAAAGAAAAAGAAAATTCGTAAGTCAAATGAATCTAAGTCGGTTTTAGCTATCGCTGATAATTCCATATTTTTTATTGTACTGGTTATAGAAGCAAAATGATAGGCAAAAACATGTACAACATCTATAATATTATAATTATAAATTTTGAAATTAGACAAAAAACATTTTTTTTTCGAGTTAATAAACTGAAAGTCAAAATCAAAAACCATTTTTGTCCGATTGTAAAAATCTCTGGAAAAGTAGATAGTAGTTTCATGAGTAGTAGGTATCTATTTGCAGCTTATCAGCGATTAACTAGTCACCTGTATTATATGTTTCGCTCATCTATTTATAATAGAACAAACTAATTAAATATATTTTTTCACAGGTTATTATATGATAGACAGTAAACGACATAAACATTAATAAAATTCTATAAAAAGCCAGTGGGCCTCATATGGAATCTCCACACCTCTTTTGGGGACCAGAAAAAGGAAAACAATTACTTAAATATTCAAAACGTTTTAAGTCGTTACAAATCCATTCAATTACGAGCACTGAATGCACACACTAGATTAGTGTTAACCCTACAATGCAACCATGCGGTTTCATTGCACCCCGTAACTAAAACAGCAAGCGCGCCGGTCCTAGGGGCCATGACGATTAGACGCGGTCCACCCTCGCAAGACAATCACCCTTGTGTCCTTAGCACTATGGAGGTGTGAAAGGGACAGAACTATTAAGTGCAAATAAAACTATCCCTCTCTAAAATATAAAAAGGATTTGCAGTATGGGATAAGAATTTTCGCCTTAATAGATGACATACGTTTGCTTTGTAACAATTGACTGTAAGTACATCTGTAGAAAGTTGGTACATTGTTTTCTTAATTTTAATCTTACTTACTGGGAATTGGCGGCAAATTGCAAAATCCACAATAATAAAATACCAGCGAAAATAAAACATTTCTCAATTTTCTTAACAGACGAAAACAACTTAAAACGTTTCGCCGTGTACAAAACAATTAATCATGCAAATCCAACAATTGATTATAATAAATCTGCAGCAGCCACCTCCCATGGGGTGGGTCGGATCTTAATAGTACAAAGCCAGCCGAGCTTTTATATTATCAATTATGAGATTATGTGAATTATAGAGGGAGATCATAATATAATCGATCTCTATTAGGGACAGAGTCGACCCCTTTTTGAAGGGATTCTTCTTGTTCCTTGAAATTTTCTAAAAATAAGCCTCAACGTAACATATATATATATATGTAAATCATAGCTTTATCATGGCATATACACTATAGTGAATGAGAGAGTTTATAACAACTAAAAGAAAATGTGCCATTGACATAAATTTTTGATTACGCTGATCAATCTTTGACGGACACCGCAAAAAGTCTTATTCAGCGAAGCGATCCTAAAGGCTTATACATTTTTTGAGGACTAGAATTCAGCCACAGGGAAAACGTTGTCCGCTGCATTGTAAAGGTTATTAAAGTGAATAATTTTGAAATTTCATGCCATCACTTTAAAGGTATTTTAATTACGGTTTATAATTTTTATACGGCATATGTACGGCCAGTTAATATCCGGTCGCTACAAAGAGCTGGCACGTTAATCGGCGTTTAATTTTGATTGATTGTTGTTTCGATAATGTTTACTGATTTTTCATGCAAGAGTCACCGTTTACAAATACTCTAGAAATAACAAAAATTAGGACTAAAAAATAAGAAAATTGACAGACAACTACCTATTTACATACTTAGTTATAAGTTTCACATAAAGGTTTTAGAGATATAATAAAAAAAAAAATACAAGAAAACATAATTACACAAGCCTCTAAAAATAAAACCAGAATCAGCTTGAAGACTATAGTAGTGTATTTTATATATCGATTTTTAAATAGAGCCAATACGTCGGTATGCGACACAGAATCAAGATTAAAACATGAATATTAATATGCACTTTCCATATAGAGTAGGTACTTTCGTTTCAAAAAAATCATCCCAGCAGTTGGGAAAAATGCTGAGTTCGCACGAATTTTATGAAAGTTAAACGAGCCGTGAAGTCATTGCATTAAGCAGAGAGCTTTGCCAACACTTAATTAAGTATTCGGAGTCTAGTGTCACGATTCCGGTTCCGGCATTGTTCCGGTTTCCACTTTCGGATATTAAAATGTCATTTTGATTTCTATAGATCTAAAGACTGTCGGAGGTCGATGACTGCTTTCTATTAACTACGAGTTGAAGCGGTAACTTCTATACATATTATCTATTTAACATAAGATTTTGTCCATGATTCTTTTAATTATTTCCATTGTATGCTTTCTCGTTTTAATAATTTGTATCAAAATTTTATTTGCTTTTCTATAGTTAAGTCTTCAGATTTGCCATCTCTATTCCTTCCACCCCTGCGGTCACAACAAAAGACTCCGCTTCCACGCGGTCTGATACCCTGTCTTCATTACGTTTAATTCAATTTTTAATATCTCCATTCTGCAAGGGCGAGTCTGTCTGCGCGACACGTCTATCTCATTTGTCGAGACTGAATATTAATTTCAGAAGGCTTCGAATTTGTTTCGAATGCTTTTGAAGTACGCCTCAAAATGTGCAATTTGGTGGATTGTACGCTTTAGGATTATAAATAACATTAATAATCGTATAATAAATATTTTATCTTTTAAGGAATAATTTCCCTATAACCCTTGCTCATTCATTTATTCAATATATTTTATTTCACATTCTTTCTCATTACATTCAATATTACCTACGGCCTATTTTTTGTTATTCACTAAAGTTCTTTTTTGCCATTAATCATTCAAATATTGCAAGTTTTTGTTTTAAATATTGCAAATTAGATATGACATTTACAGTTCTTTAATTGGATTACGTAGCTATATATGTGAAATGCACAATCGGCGAAATAATAGTTTTGCACCCTACTTTACAAATAGTTAAGTACCTATATCTTTTAGGTTTTGACTTACTACTTCACAACATCAACTGCAAACCAAATGTGGATAAAGTATTTTTATATTTTGTGTAACCAAACTTGTATTTTTCCAAACAATCAAAATTAATACATATATGACAGCAAATGCACAAGAGTAAATGGAGTAAAAAATATAGCTTTGTTTCATTTCTCCCCATAACAATAGTCGTATTGTAACATTACGGGGATGTGGAATGTAGCAATCCTATCGGAAACCCGCTCATAGTTCCACTCGAGCGGAAAAAATGTGATGTCGAACGAAATTGTTGTAGCGCATTGATAGAATTAATGGATTTGGGGATGTCATCATGGCTTATTGCATAATCTGAATTATCGTTATGTTGTGATGTTTAGTTAAAATAAAAGTAATAATATGGATTTTAGGAATATGCACAAAATATACACGTAAATTCCATTTTGGTGCCAAGTAATGACGTCCACAAAAAGATATAAGGAAAGTATAGTTGCTGCTACAGCTTTCTCTTATATAGATATGTTAAGTAATATACCTGAGAAATATAATTGAAGAATTACTACATATTTTGTAGACATGCTAACTATTGCCAACGTCATAATAAATGAATGAATGAATGAAAACACTTTATTGCACAACAAAACAGGAAAATAAAAACATAAACATTAAAAAAAATGTTATACAGGTAGGCGGTCTTATCGCTAAAGAGCGATCTCTTCCAGACAACCTTTAGGTGAAGAAAATCGCGTAAGAACATCATATAGGGTAGTGCGCAATATCAATAATGAAAAAATAATAATTAAAAAGTAAATACTAAACTTAAGAAACTACTAATATACATAGACCATACTATAAATTTACGTTATCAGTAAATAATTTAATCAAGTCAGCTACATATCGTGAATTCAATATTTTTGCTCGAATATGTAGCAAGAATAAATAATAATAAAATAACATATTTGCTTTCTCCAGTTTGGTTTACTCTTAGTGCGTATGCAATTTGTTTGGCAACGGTGCTCATAAAACATCTGATTTATACACCGCTGAGCTTATTATAGCGTAAGCTCTTTCGGCTCAAGTTCAATAAAGTATCAATGCGACATTAATGTCTGCTTTTTATCGTGCAATTTAATTTTCAATAGCGCATTTTGCTTTTAAATTTAAAGGTTAATATACCCACATTAGGGCATTTTTGGCAACGTTAAGTGCAAGTACTTTTGCTGACTTTTGTGACCTTATTTTAAATATTGTTGATCATGACAATTATATTTTTTTGCTCAGTAAAGTCTGTGATATTGAATCCCCTAATGATGTTATCACAGCTTAGTTTTATATCACATAGGAACCATCTTTATTCAATGGCCAATCCCACAACCGTCAACTAGTTATTTCCTGCCTTGGGTTTCGATTACGCATATTTGCAAGTGAAATTAACTCAGTTATGCGCTTTTACCGGTACGACTCTATTATGTTTGAATGGGCCAGCGGTGGAAATACAAATTGCTATTGAACGTGGTGTGCATATATTCAGAACATTTTATTGACTTGATTAAACCAAATTCAGAACGTAATATTATTGTATGTGTCTTAAAATATGCTAGTTGATCTAGGATTTTTACATCTTTCACTCACTCACTCACCCACTTTCTGAATTTAAAGGTCACTATTGCTAGGGGATTTATACGGCGTTATATGAAAGTAAGTATAAAATTATATACGTTCACAGTAAATCATCTTGCTTGTTCGTATAATTAATGACGTGACTATTTTAATTCAATCAGTCTAATTCGTGCCGATAACCTTGTATACAGAGTAATATTTAGAAGTTGGGGTCGTGTTAAACTAATTAAACCCTTCGTTAATGAAATAGGAAGTCACACAAAGTAGGGTTCCATAATTGAAAGCCGCTAAATAAATATTTAATGGAGTGACCCGAAATTTTCTGTGGGGTTATTATGAGTTTATTTTATGACCTATACAAAAATTGTTTTTGCTGTTTTTACCTATAAATAACACGTAGTCAATCACATATAATGTTAGGTAGGTACATAGTAAAATAGATTGAAATTATTTATCTGCCTTGATTTTGAAAACACTTTATCTCACAGCGTTTTTGTGAAACTACTCATGTAAACCTCAAAACGGAATCCTCACTGCTATTTCTTTGCAACACCTTTTTGGGCTATGCCGTAAATCAGCATAACGACCCAGTCTTCCGGAAGGTACCCTCGTAACATTAAGCCGCCGTAATATTTTCTCACTTACGACAAAATTTTCTGTCTCCCTATTTATGCCAGCGCAACTTTCCCGAAAGCAAGCTGTCATGCACAGCTGTAAGCTTGTAACAGTTTACATCAGCGATGCTACACCTGGGTCGAATATCAGAGAGTCGAAATAGGTTCAGTATCAAAACGCAAGGACACTAAAAAATGGATACTTAGGTACTCAACTCAACATTTTTCATTTTTATTCTTTCGTGAAGTACCTAGTCGACGAATCGTTCTTTATAGCGATCGTAAAAACGGACTGCAGGTTAGAGGTTGATTTGCCAACATTGTACAGTGTACAGGAATCGTTAAAAACTTTGCATGTTAGATTTTAATAAAGTTGCCGGTAAGGTTGTTTCCTTTAAAGATACTACACTATTTGTTGGAGGTAAAGTATGTACACTAATAAAAGTTAAGGACCGCATAATAAAAGGTTAAAACATTTTGTAAGACCGAAAGCCTGTTGTTAGGTCTTTCTTTTTTTTTTTTTTCAAAGAAAGTAATTGGAGCTATGAAATGAAATAAAAGGTAGAAAATAGAATAATTATTCCTTTTTATGCGGCTTTATTAAGAAATTCAAATAGAGATTAAAGTATCATAACAACTGTTGATCAAAATATAGGCATAACAGTTGGTAATGTAAAAATTTGGTCTTATGTAGAAATATTTTTGTAATAAACAAAATGTAATAGAATATACAACTTTACTTAAAAGTAACAGGCTGAGAAAACTAAATTTCGTTGTTGACTTTTTCATTGAATGAAGGAATATAAAGGATCAATTGAAGACCTGCATAATCAAGAGCCTTTGACGCCACAAGACGCCTGGAGCTCAATGTAATGATTATAACTCGGATCACGTCTACGACAGTGTTTCCCTGTTCCGTTCTGTCAGCTGTTTGCTTTGTTAAGACCACAGACGGTGTGCATTTCAAGTTGCTACTTCGCATGTAATTTTTTTCTTTTAATTCTAATAATTCTTCTTATCGCTTGGTACAATTTAATAATATATAAATTGAATTTACCATTGCTTGAGCTTTACCAATTTATACTAGTAGGTCATTTATGTCGAATTTTTTATGGGCTTCGAGAAAAATAAGGCATTACTCTAAGTTTAGCAACTATTTAAATTATATCTTAGATCTACAGTTTTTTTAGGATCAAGAGGTACAAGCTAGCCAACTGTAACATATAATGAAAACCTTATCGCACGCAGTACTTAAATTTTGAGCCACATATTTTCTCCTTTCAATACGTTTCGCCGCAAGGGTACGCTCTGCGCTTTTTATATTAAAAAAAATCAAATCTCTTTGTTGGAACTCATTTAAAAATCAATCGCTGCCATTTTGTCTGGGTTGGCTGGAGATTCCCGAGGGAATTCTTAATTAGACTGGTCTGAGAGGCTCTTTGCTTAATGGAGGCGAGTCCGAGATCCTTGGAATTAACGCAAATGCGAGGTGGCACCGAACAACGTCAAACGCGACGGACAAGATAGCGTCTGATCTGATTATTTTCTTCAATTTGGGTCGCCATTCTCTTGGTAAAATGTGTTTCATTAATTTTGTGTAAATTTCCACCATCTAATTTCATTGTATTCAGACGTGCTTTGGTTTGTGAAAGTATGTTTATCGAATTGTAAGCATAAAGTCACAATTTATATGTACCAAAATTAAAATCACCATCTTTTCTTGTCTTTCTGCTAACTGTCCAACAATAATCATTAGATACTTTTCACTCTGTACCTTCAGGTTGTTATTACCGCTAAGCTGCACCATGTTTTCCCCATGCTTCCTCCTACTAATACCAAGAACAATAACGCGTGTCCGTCCGTTCATCACAAAGGCTTGCTCGCCCGGGGCGGCTTCATTATTGCCTGGGGATAGCCGTAATTACTTCGCTCCACTAATATTAGCCTTTTATGTTGCTACACCATCCTCTAGTTAGTATACTTGGTAACTTGCGCTTTTCAAGCCTACTTTTATGAGTCTTGTTATAAAAGATTTGCTTCTTTTTTATACAATTTGACGTTTTTTATTTATTAAATAAGTGAATTTTCAAAAACTCTTTCGAGAATAGTAATGATTTTGTTATGAAAAACCAAAACTTTATTGAAATAATTACGATCAGGGATATAAAAATCAGACCTTTCAACAAATAAATTTTAAACTTAAATTGTATCTCATTCACTCAATTTAAATTACCTGTGAAATTTAAAACCAGCTATTAATCTAGTCTACTTACTAATCTAATAGTTAATCATGTCAATACAGTCAAAGGTAAATGTACCAATAAGTGTCCTATTTGTCACTTCCCACACTTCCTAGCAGGTGTGAAATAAGACGGACGATGTCGATAACACACGTGTCCGTTCCAACTTATGTTTACAATACTCTATAGAAACATTTTATAGCAACCGATCCGATATTGAATGTGGAGTCCCAATTTTGAACGATGTGAACGAAAAAGGCAGATAAATTCGTTTTTTTTAATTTAATGTGACTGAAATATATATTTATTAAAATAAAACATGTTTCTATGAAACTTAAAATTACAAATAAACTAATTAATAACTAAATGGCAATACAAATAAAAATCCACCATACGCTTCGTTAGTCAAAGAGTCCACCCTTAGACGTTCCAGATGCAAAGGTTCCCATCACGCTTGCAGCGTTTCCACGCTGAATAGCGATGGACAACCTTTGCATCAGGAAGGCCCCAGAGCGGAGGTCACCCCCTCTTTGCCTAATACGACACCCTATTTCCCGGACAAAATCTTATTGATTTATTGTTTCTATGATATTTTGGGAGTACCATATACAGACATTGTGTTTCAAACATGCCCTATAACTATGTTTCATTGATGTTAACCTGAACTACGATTTATTGGATATTAAAGACACTAGAAATATTTGTATCTTATTTTATTTTTGTACGATTTTTACGAAGGTCTTATTTTATTTTTGTACCAGTTACCGCTGTTTTATTGTGATTTAAAAAAACATATAATAAGACGCCAATTTCGATTTAAGTGCTGTCGAACTTCAGGTATTCGCTATAAAAATGTTTCGCACTTCTGTGATTCGCTGCTTCATTATTCGCACCTGAGTGGGAACTTTGTTTTCCGAAGATTCCCTTCCATGCGTTTCCCATAAGACGAGATATATAAGTCCGAAAAGATCATCCCAAAATAAGGTTCTAAAATAAAAATGACAGATCGTATCGTATGAAAAGTTTTGGTCGTAACCGTTCCTTCCTCTATAAGGAGACAAAAACATCTAAACGTACAACTCCATTCAATACCAACAATCGGAAGTCTATTGTGTATGGCTGATTAATTGATCGTTTTATATCATTTGAAATTAAATTCTTATACTTTAATACTTGTGGGTGTGTCATCAATCTTTCTTAATGGGAAAAGGTCGAGCAAATATATATTCATAAAACCATTTGTAAATAAATAGATAAAACAATTTCTAAAGTTTAAAAAGAAGAAGACTCTACTCAAGGTAGCTAACCTCAGACTAAAAATGTCGTTATTCTTATATCTGTTTCGCTAACAAACCTAAACGTTAAAATAATTGAAACGTGTCAATCCCAAAAACAGCGTTGTCACCTATACAAACATCGTAGTCATGAGAAAGTTTAAATATAAATTGATGAAATATTATACTCCTAGGTAAGTAGCTTAATATGAGTACCGAAGCCAACCAACATCGAATAACCCCACTGCAACTTGTCAATGACAAGCAACACTTTGATGTTAGAACTCATTAACTTAAACCAAGTAACTGATTTATTTCTGCAAGCTTTAAGTAAGTAGTTGAACTACAAGATTAACAATCCTGTCTTATACGCACTTTCTGTCCTGTACAAATAATTGGAAACCAATTCGTTTCAGTCAAGGAGAAGCGTATTTCTTTAGACGGTCCAGACGCATTTAGTGCGAAACCTAATGTTATACATACATTATTACTTTCTTGAATGCTCAATGTATTTTAAAAATTAAGTAGGAAAATATCAAAGTAATTACTTAATAAAAAAAATAACTGCACTGTTTATTAAAAAGCCTGTGTTTTTCCCACAGTACTTAATTTGTTAAAAAAAATATTATGAGTCGCGAAATGTGAACTAAAAATGGACTGCATAGAATGTATTTTATATCAATTAGTGGATCACGATAATTCTAAGGACACATCGGTCTCCAAAATCTATCAGCCTTTTTGACTGCAAGAATTAACAATGAAACGGACGTGTACATACATTAAAAACGAAAAACATTATCCTTAACATGAGTAGTTTGGTAAATACTAACTGAAAAAGGTCACATAAATATCTTCATTTTCGGAAGTTTTATAAGGAAACCGTATCACCAACAGTAGGTATCACCAAAGAATAGGTTATTGTGCGAACAAGAAGTTTCTCAAATCGGCACACTGCGCCTTTAGAATAGGTTAGTACTCTGTACAAATGTGCGGTTGACGCTGTTAAATGAGCCCGGTTCCACTAACAAATACGCTGTTGTCTAAACTCGCGTTAAACTATCGTGAAACAAGGCGACGGTCGCCAATGATTTGTCTACGGGACCCTAGCGGTTAGCTGAGGAGCTGCAGATAGATGGGACCAGTCAAAGAAATTGCATTGGTGGAATATTGAAGGGTGGATGTTTGTCAATGTTTTCTTAGTTATTTAACAGGAATGACTAACGTAACAAAGAAAACTTTGTCAATATGCCTTATACAAGTTAACGTCTTTCTTTTAAAGACGTATGTAAAATCATTAAGAATTAACCTTCCATGATTCGAATGAGTGTTAATATAACTCTTTATTTATCATCACTGGACCATAATTTTGTTAGTTAGTAGGTAGGCTACCTTAAAACTCAAAGACAAAAAAATGATAAAAAGCTTAACGATTATAAAACGTTACCTGCGTTATAATTTTACAACAAAATAATTAATAAATTCATGCCATAACTTAAATCCGAATATGGCCCTTACTTACTTTGCAATACTGGGAAGCATTTAATGTACCATAAATATCAATTACTGTATCCTATCGGAAAAGTTCGTATAATATATTCTGCACCAAAAGGTAATTTTCAGCGCACTGTCTGTAGCCGATTGCATTTGGGCCGAAATTGATAATTTACTTTTATTATTATTGTTGCCATATTGGGGACCCAATTGGAAATGAACACATAGATTTTGTCGTAAAATTTTGCTGGTCCAAGTTAGATTATGTTACGACCACGTAAGTACCTATGATAACATATACATATTAAAATGGTAGCTACGTCGCGTCGCGTCTAACTAATTCTAATCTTAAACTAAGTATATCTAAGCTAAGTATAAAACTTTTCTAACTAATTTGAAACTCATCCTCCACTGCTCTAAAGTTGAACTTAAGATCTTTTCCTAAGAAGCAAAATTATCTGACTCCTTTAGAAAACTTCAGCGATATTCCCTAAAAAGCCTATTTTTAATTAACACTTCCACTTAAAAGTTGGCTTTACCCCAAAATTATAAAAGCCAACTTTTTCGCCTTCGAGAAGACGAAAAAGGTTTTCCATTCATTTCCCCATTAGAGGGGAAATATAGACGGCCCCTTAAGCCATGCGTTGGCTCGACATGCATTGTACCCGTGATTAATGGTGGCCGACGCAATTTCGCTTCATGAAAAATGTTCAAGAGGTTTTTGATATTTTCCGTTGCTAATAAATGTGCACTTCCACGAAAAGTAATGAAATACTCGGCAGTGACAAGCAAGACGGCATATTTACAGACCGTATTTTTCCTTTGAATAACATTTTCAACATTTTATGAAAGGCGGATAACCCTGAATTTTTATTTATTTTTTTATTTTATTTATTAGGTTCATCATCAACTATTTACACCAATACTAACATTACAGTATTTGACCATGTATAACTTACATTAGTGTAACAGTCACTACAGACGAGCACCACATCACAATAACCAGAGCATATACTTACAAGTTAAACCGTGAATTAAATGACAAATGCAAGACAAAAATACATGTTACTATCTCCGTACCAAATCGTCCCATAAGCGGCACATATGCACCCGTTAGTTAGCGGCATCAAAGTCGAGATAATGGAAGCAAAACACAAGCACATCTAATGCGCCGGATTCGGTTCCAGAACAAACATATAGCGATATGTTCCACTCCGATCTATTATATCATTCCAATTCTCAGATATTTAAGAAATTTGTGGTACATAAAATTTCATGGTCTACTCATTGACTTTCAAAAAAAACTTCCAGGTATATACGATGTATAGGGTCCTTATGAAGTACCAGATTTTTTTCAACTACGTCTTTTACTTATGAAACTATACTCAATAAAGGAACATATACTCAATTTGCAAAAAAAATTTGGAGTCCTCATATTAATTAATCAACTGAACCGCCAATTTTGTTTGAGAAGTCCAAAATTTTTGTTTAAATTGAGTAAAGTTTGTTGCGGAAACCTGTTCAGTTTCATTTCAGTAGAAGCCACTGTTATTTTTTCCCAGTATTTTAAAAGGTAAAAGGTACTTAATAAGGTTTTTATTTAGGTTAGATAATGTTTATTTATTAAGTAAATTGAAATTAGATATTGTATAATATTTTACTAAATAAAATTAATACAGACTGACTTACTTGAATCTAATAATATCTGTAAGTTGACTTAAATGTGACTGATAATTGTAAAAAAATATTTCACGAGCACAAGAAACGAATTAATACAAATTCTGAAAAACTAAGAAATCCCATATTTCTTGTGAAGGCGCAAGTGCAACATTCCGCACAGGACAGCCTAGTCTCATGTTACCGAGCACATGCTGCTGCCAAAACGTTGTGCATAGATCGCCTTATGTTTGTACAGCCAGAAACATGGAAAGGTTGGCTTGGAGATAGCGACACTCTTTGTTTGAATAAAGATCAGAGAACTACCCATTCGAAAACAAAACAAATGTTTAGTGGACTTTACTGACAACTAGAAACAAAAGTGCGACGATACTTATAATATATTTTTTATAATTTCATTTTATATAAAATAGATTAATTTTATTGTGATATTAAATTTTATTTGGTATATTGCTTATAAATATAGAGCGATGGATAGCGAAACTAATAGTGTTTTAATTTTTGAAATGACAAGCAAATTTAACGATAAACAAAAAGGTTATTTCAATATTTGATTATTTACATTTAAAAAATTTGTTAAAAACATAACAAAAAATTTAACATTACATACAAAAAACACAGAACGCAATTCCTTCCACGGATAAAAATAAATAAGAAAATATTATCTTTGCGTGAAATCCTTTTTGTCGAGGAACATTTTATCTCCTAATGTTTGTAAGAGTGCTCGAAGAAACATTAATTTTCTGCTTATCTTTTTCTATAGTCGCCTTTTTTCAAAGAATTGGGAATCCGTGTTCGCGTGACGTCAGGAACATTGCTACCCGGAAATACCGGAAACGCTGGTGTAGCTGTTTTCTGAAAGCTGTGTGGAATCTTCAATTGTTTCAATAAATACAATATTTACAATCCAGTCCGCTTCGTATAAAGCTATCTGATTTTTCAATTTTTTTTTAATTATTAATTTCAGCATCAGCAGCTGAAATTAATAATTTAAAAAAAAAAGTAGCTTCACATAGTTGCAACCCCCGTAATCCCTAGATTATGCCGTTTTGGTAGTGTCAATTACCTAGGCCGAAGATAAGTTTTTTCCGCAATACCAAATGCTCTATTTTGTTCCCTATATGGAACATTTTTTAAGAAGTGATGCTATAAAACCATCTTGATCTTTGCTCGACTCAAGTCAATATTCCTTAAAATAACTTTTCTATTACCATTCACCATTGACTTAATTCAACACAAAGTTGTCCGAACTTTCAGCGGTGAATTCCGAATAACGAGTATTCCCTTGAAAATGTTCTGACAAATAGTGTCTGAACGGCGAACTGTCTGCATAGATAACGCTGCCATTGCACAAAAGCCTTGCATCTACATAATCGATGGCTTATTGGCATTCCCCTTTTACTTCTAAATTGCAAATTTTCCGCGCGATTTCGCAACACAGAATGTATTCTACTGTCGAGCGCGGAGGAACTGAATCGTCTTCTTTATTGTTTACCGTATTATTGTGTGAGTGTGAACTTTAGAAGAATCCAGTGTTAAATAAAAATAGCTGCATTTCTTGTTTTTTATTGAATTCCGTTTTTCATGGATAGTTTACCGCATAATAATGAATGCCTCGCGAATGTGACGATATATAACAATAACAATTACATTTGTGTATCATAAACAAAGGTAATAGCCTAATTATTTCAGGTTCGCGACCTCGTCGGGGCCATAAGTCTTGCTAATGTAAGGGTGGTTTTCAAAGACTCTTGAAAATTTATCGTTCCCCATTTTAACTGCATAAAGCTGAAATAAGCCCGGTTAAGTAAATAACGGCTGTTTCATAATGCACGCGAAACTTGTTACGTATATATTAACTGCACACGAGTGTTTTTTCCTGGATTATTAATTTAGTGTAAGGTTTAACAGGGAAGTTTAATACTTGTAATCCTGTAAACTGTTGTCCTTACTTTGTCATCCAGAAAAGTCGGTATGTACCAGACTGATCAAGCAGACGGAATGGGTTTAGACAAAACGGTTCAAATAATTTTGGAGTACTTACGAGGTATTGTTAGATTGGAATTTTCAGTGAAATAGGTAATTATAATAGTTATTTTTATGGCCAGCAAATGGTCCATATGAAACTGAATAACGTTCCTCAAAAAATCTATACACTCAGAAAAAAGTCTATTGTATAAGTTCCTATGGGTCAGATTGATGAGTAGCATCTAGCATTAGCCGCTTTTCTGTTTATTTTATTTGCATTTTTAGTATTAATATTTATGAAAGATAAGGTGATTTATTAATTTCATGCCCTCAAAACTTTAGAGCCTAGGAAATAGGCGGCTATAGTTCCAGTATACACAGAAAATCATAACGCTACTTTATCGGTTCGTGTAAAATGGATATAAAGTTGGCAGTAAATATTTGTATAGATCACCCACATTCGCTATGCAGTCACGTAGCTTTCTTGTTTTATTACCGATAGATTTATGACGATCTACTTTAAACAAATGGCCTCTCACGAACCCTATTTCTTATTGAGAAAATATTTATATGTCACTCATGGTTCGGATATCAAACAGTTTATGAAATAGGAAAAGGGACGTTTCTTTTAGCGGGTGCATGAAGTGTTATACAAAAATGTAATACAAATATTCAGGACAATTCCGACACGGTCGCCTGGCCTCAGACGAGGATTATATCGTATATTATATACTATGCTACATAACATAAGACATAAACTTTAAATTACATACATAGGTATGTGTATGTATAAATACTGTAGTATAACCGTCGATAGAATGCACAAACGAAAACATGAATTTTATCGACAAAAATAATAGAAAACATTAGTTTCAAAAAAGCCACCTAAAATTAGAAATTTCCATGTTAATAAGCATATGGCTTAATACAATAGTTTTTATTTTTTATTTCAATGCAAAACATCTAGTAGTTCAGAATATGTAATTTTTCGTTAACGGTTTTTTACAAACTTAACGATACATACAAACTTAACGGATTTTTAAATACATATTTTGATTTCTTTTGTTGATTAAACTCGGGTTAGTTTCATCCCTTTTCGTTTATGAACTTCATTGAGGGATACTCTATCTATATAGATATTAAACACCCAAACACTACCTACACAAATGTTTACCCTAGGTGGGGATAGAACCCAATAGTCTCAGTGGAGGACCTAATGGGAGTAAACACCGCCACTCATCGCCTCTCGTCCTATTGACGCCTCTACTCGCTTTATATGTAAATTAAATGACCCCAGTTTTGGGTCCGACGAGTGAAATGACATCTTCACCATGAGTACGTTAATAGTGTCATTTTAGAATTATACAATGTATAGCGATAGTATGTATGAATACAAACATAATATGGTGAACTCAGTCGGAACAGTACAGGCATGTAATTTTAGAGCTAAACTTTCTTAAGTAGAAAAAAACAGAATTTATTTTGTATCCTATTGCTACAAATGCAGTTGGGAGAACAATAAAAAGTCAGCACTTGAGCATAAAAGAACTATAAAGGCGAAATGTTTTATTTTCTGCTACGACAATTTCATTGTGCGAGTTCACCTAGGCTAGCTCAACACAATAGGTATTTCAGGCTGTTCTTTGGCTATTATTAAAGTATAAATCAACCTCGATTAAAACCAGAGCACAAGCGGGCTTATTTAAGAAAAGCAAAAACATTTCGCCGTTAACGGTTGACTTCCTGAAAATAATGGAGAAACGTTGGAGCCCAGCCACGATAAGGTGGTTCTAAATTAAAAGTTAATTGTGGAACAGGGATTGTGCTGGGCATCGATAAGGTTCCCCTAAGAAGGGCCACTTCCTTCGCAGAACGAGCCTTTGTTTTGTTAAAGGAAGGCGACATAATTCGCTGTGACTGCTAATGATAGAACGATAACCTATTCTTTATTCAGAAAAGTGACTCGTTGGGTAAGCATTCCTAGCGCGGAATGTGGATGGGAGACCGTTGTAGTAATTTTTCACAAGTTTCGTCCCAGTCGCATCTCATCGCGTTTCTCGTCACTGCATACGAAATGTGGAGCAATTCCTTACAAGTACCTTGTGGCTGTCGTGTGTTCCTTGAAGTATGAAATATTTTACATGCATACCTATCTAAATATTTTATCAGAAAAACAGGTCTTCGCAACGACCAAGGTCTAACAAGTGTGGAAGTGGCTCTGCAAACCGTATCTTTCAGATTTACATATTTCAAGCAAAACATTCTTATTGCAAAAAAGAAATTTTATCAATAAAATTACTTTAAAAAACTCTATATATTTTTTATTAAAGTATCTAGAATCAAATTATTGCTTATTTGAATGCCTAACAATTCTTATAGCTTCAAACTGACATGAAAGTGCAGCGAGCCTCTGAAGCAAGAATACAACGGAACTGTCAAGTAGCAAACAACAAGAGGCGTAAATTCAAAACATCGTAAAATATGGAAAGCATCCGCGGTTTGCGAGAGGATGCCCCGCTATAAAAGCTCACCGCTACCTACTGTTTGAGGAAAACTTCAAACGCTGAAAACACAGGCTCGGTCTCATTATATAAATATTTTAAACTCAGAAGGAAATGATTGTTTTTGCTTTTTTCTACAAAGTTTCAAATTATTATTTATTTTAGCACTATGCAATAAAAACGATAGTAGTTATTAACTTTTGTTTTGATGGGGCTTCAGGTAATATTATATAACTATAACTATATATAATATAACTATATTACCTAATAGAACATAATTACTAAACCATATTTACCTGAATGTTGCTTATGATACTATACAAAGTGATACATTCAAGAAAGTTCCAACAAAAACATACCAAGACACCATTCAAAATGAGAATTTGATTACTGTTGAAAAGCTACTCGGAACAATAATAGTTAACGTATTGTTTTTATAGTTGATGTTGTTCTTGATTGATGACTGCACTACAAAGAAACTTGCGTTTTTCAACTGGCTTTCGTGATTAATTTGCTACTGAGCTTGCTTGGCAATTCCTTTGTGTTCTATTTAAAATTACCTACTTAGCGTTCTTTGTCTACTGTGATGCTAACCGGAACAATTTACTAATTAACTTTCTTAAGATAATAGTGTTGGTTCGTAATAATTATATGTTTTCTGAAATCTAAGTGCAGACTGCTGGCTCTGGAATAGCTTTTTATAAACACTTAACTAAAGTCGAGAGAGAGAGAGAGAGAGAGAGAGAGAGAGAGAAGTATACGTATACCATAAATATATTAATCCTTACTTACAATATTTTTACAAGTTTGAAGCCTATCTGTGTTTCCCATTGCACATTACTAACGGCCAGGATAACAATTCCACCTGATCTTTATTCAGACGATGAACGCTTCCCAGCTTCATCCTGTAACTTATTCTTGTTCATTCTATGCAATTTCCTATGCAAATTTAATTGTGCCCGAGACTCACGTAAATCTCTGCTCTCGTGCAAGTTAATTACTCGCCTGGGCTACTGTGCGAGATCAACTAGCCTTTTCTTGTCTCTGAATCGGAAAACTATGGTTAACAACAAAAGCACGAAAACATTGACATAAATTATTCGGGCCAAACACTTAATCCCACGTAAATCGAATCGTCAATGAAATATTTTCGACGTAACTTGCAGTTACTATCTCATACATCACTTCTGAATGGTGTTACGAGATATATTGTAGCTATGGCACTATGTCTTCACATCATACATTTGGCTTCACTCCAAACTACGATGACAACCCAAGGATTTCCAAACTTTCCTCGTAAACCAACACTGGATGAAATACTGTCAACGTTACAGCGAATTATCTTATAAGACTAGCTAATCTTAAAAGTTAATACCTGTTATAAATGTTAATAAATCATTTAAATCATTTTTCGTAATTGTTCTT
The DNA here is from genome assembly GCA_958295455.1 of Coleophora deauratella. Lineage (NCBI taxonomy): Eukaryota > Metazoa > Arthropoda > Insecta > Lepidoptera > Coleophoridae > Coleophora > Coleophora deauratella. The sequence continues at coordinate 6,841,692 of OY282393.1, forward strand.
TCTAAGCTTCAACTATTAATATTAAATATATTCAATTTTAAGTATCGAAAATATTCAAACAATTTTTCATGAAACCAAAGCAATCTTGAGCTATCTACTAAACTTGAGAACAGTTTAGACAAGACACACTGTGGTTTGCAAAGTTTATTTAAGTATTCTATCAAAGAGAAAAACGAAATCTTTTATAGCTGCTTCCTCAATGTCAGAATCGTGTTAAAATAAAACCAACGTAAAAACGTTGGTTTTAACGTTCGATTCTGAACACTAAAGTGTTTGTCAGTTTATTTCTAACTCTTTCACTGTTTGTTTGTATTGTCGTAAAAGTTAGTTTTAAATAGTTAGTCGTACCGGATCGCGAGTGGCGCCAAAGGGTCGTTGGTTGGTTGATTCCTATGATGGTGATACATTCAAAGTTAGACATATACCTTATTGGCCAAGCGTCTAAAGAAAATTCGTTTTAATTTTATCGTGAGATGAAATATTTGTGCAACAGTCAATTTGGACGTGTAAAGATGAAAATTTTTGATTTCATAACACATTGTATTGTATTGTTAGTTTTTTATAAGACCGATGGCGAATCAGGATGATGCGTTAGAATTCTCTATTTTAAGGTTTTATATTGCCTTCTTCATTTCTCCAAAATTATATATTTAAATCTTCTTCGATCTTTCAACTCATTTATAAATCGAGTTTTATCGACTTAGCACAGTTTAACAAATTAATTTCAATTTTACTTTTGCCTTAATTTTCCGTAAGCTAAAGTCAGTTTTTTATCATTCATGTAAAATAGTTTCTCTCTTATTCTTTCTGGATTTAAGAAGATGAAAAATTTTCAATAAGTATATTTCTTTAGTGTGACTGTAACACCATCAGAGTAAAGTAACGAGTTAATTCTATTATCCGGATTGTTCTCGCCTCTGCTGCCAGAAGCTACATTGTATATGCCAACAGGATATTTGCTGCCAAATAACTTTGCGAGATATGTGTGCACTTGAGTTGTTTCGGAGCAATACTTTTATGCTTCATAGTATCTGTTACGACCATGAGTTGTTGTTTATTTTCCTTTATTATACCATAAAGCATAAAATTTACAATTCGTCTACTTCTCTATTTTTAGTGAAAGAAATATGTCGGGCCTTTTATAATGATTGTCAAAATTTATTATTCTTAAGTTGACGGTAAAAGTATGACAACTGAAACAAAATTAGTTTTCTGACAATCCCGATAAAATTACCACCTTATAATTAGGTTTTATCTTCTTCTTGTATTAGGAGTTGTAGAATTGAAATGATTACTAAACCTGTACTAGATCACTGAAGGAATGAGGAAAAAATCTTTAAGATAAAGCATTATAAATCAATGCCTTTATATCGACTATAAACTATGTCCTTTTTACTCATGGGATATAAAATCATTAAAGTCACATCGTAGGTACTTATATAGTTCCAAGCTAGTTAGCTAGTTACAACTTATAACCCAGTTTAATCGATCTAGGACTGGGCATGGTAAAACTTTACCCACTCTATCTCACAAGTTTAACTAACCTAGAAGTTTCTGAACTAATTAAATTACCATCGTACAGTTTAGTTAGCAGGTAGGGAAGAAATATTGTTTTGCGATTCTAGAAAAATAATTGGCTGTTTGATCACTCACGTTGGTTAGAAGCAGTTACTTGAGTAACTTGTAACTGAATTAGGATATATGTCATTTTTGTACGAAGAAAGAAAAAAGCATGTTGAATAAAGAAACTGAATAGAGTTTGAAATCACAAAGATCAAGAATCAAAACATTATATTGAAATTAAAATTATAAAATATTTTAAGGAAAATGAACTCCCTTTTTACTACAGTGCCATAATTTAGGATATAATAGTAGATATCGGGTATGTAATTTAAAATTACTTTGAGAACTTTATAGTGCACTTAAAAGCAGGCACACAAAACTCAAGTAGACAATCAAACCTCACAGTTTTTACTTCTGACAAATAATGTATGGATGTATCAATGGACTGGAGACGTTTCTTTTCCTTTTATTAACATCGCACTGTTAATTTTAATTATAGAACTCTCAATAAGGGAAGTAACACATGACACGGTACGGTTTCATCACTACGATGATGGCGAGTCTAATTGGAGCAGTAAATTTAAATAACACTGACAGTTCAACGTCGGTGCCGTTCCTAATTGAGAGAGAGAATCGTAAAAATAATTATACTCGTCTCATTTGTACTGAATGTAGTTTTTTTAATTTTATTTCCTAAAGAACGGTCCTGATTGGCTGCCAGCTGCCGTATGTGTTTTAATTTACGAGCGAATCAAATTTAAATTCCGGATTCCTGAATAGAACGTGTCCATCTAAAGTAGCCATGATTCATACTATTTCACACTCGGATGGTATTATGATAAAAAAAATCCTATTGGCCTCATAAGTCCCAATGTAATGAACTTCTTCTACCTATATCTCAATTAACGTGAAATCCAATCAGAATATTAATTTATTTTCAACCTACGACTAGTAGCTTCAAACAGATTTCGTACAATATTTCTTTATTCAAGCTTAATTAAACCTCTCATTTCGCCAAAGAACAAAATATAGGATGGGACAAAATTTAATATTACAGCTAATGGTTAATTTCCCCGGGGCGTTTCGTTTCCCACTTCGCCCACCGCCGCTGTCAGCTTGACATCAGGCTGGTAGTATTAAGCTCCTAGTGGCATTTCGTTTTCAATCATAAAATCCTCATAATAATAAGGTTCGTTGTCCTTGTCTATTTTTTAATAATTCTATCGACTTTTGCTAGTAGTATTTTTTTCTATTTCTATTCTATATGTATTGTTAATCATGTATAATGCAAAAAATACAAGTTGATAATGCCAAAGACCTTTTTAGATGAAAGGCCACCAACCGCCGACATCGCGTGTTTGGAATGGAGCAAGTCGCACGAGCGATAAGCCTCACACAAAATTTGCGAGCGCGGTGTTTTGACAAGGAATGTCGTGTTTGTGGAGAAGATGCTGCTTAGCACTCACTTGTTCTTAGCCAAGTGGGTTTTCTGTGTGTTGTTTTGACGTAAATTCGATGAAAGTCTTAAGTTAAAGTACGAGGACGTCATAATAGTCAAGAAAACTTGTTAAAAGAAGCTGCGAAAAGAAGTTACGAAAAATGTATACATTCGAGCCCTTTTATGTTACCTAATTAAAGTATAAAAGTAAGATAAGTTCTAATTTATCATCATAGAGATTGACATGTTTACAAAAAACATAGCAGTGATAATAAACTAGCACGTAGTCATCGCTCAGATGTCACTAATTACTCGACAGATTAGGACGGAAGAATTAATTTTTTTTTATCCACCCCCCACTTTTATCCACCCCAAAATATAAACTTAAAGTGACATACTTGCAACAGGAAAAATTAAATCTAAATATGTTGACATCGATTTTGAAAATAAGTATATAATATTCACACTTACATATGGATATGAATGTAAAATTATGCACTAAGACGCTAAAACGGTTATCGAGTTTTGGCTGCACGCAGAAAGCCGAAATAATTTCAAAGCGGAAAAATAGAGTTGTAAAGGCATTTTCTCTTAAATTTATGACCGTTTTAGCCACGAAACGAAACGAGAAGAAAACAATAATGTGTTGTTTTGAAATATGACCGGCGGGTAACCGCCTCTGAACACATAATGGTGCGATTTTTCACTACAAGGGGACCTGCTGAAATGCCCCCAGCTTTTCTGACAAATAGCTCTTGGACTTACAAAGCATTTCTTTTTTAATTTTAAACTCTCTTAGTCTGGATATCATCTGCATTTCCTTAACTATTATGATTTTTCATCATGAATAGGAAAAATCGCATTTACATACCATTACTTTTTTAAGCCGTCTCACAATAAATATACATCGCTATGTGTACCAGTGATAACCAGTGTAAACTCATTTCAAACAATATACCTGAATGACCGATTCAGTCTAAAACTCTAAACGACAAAAAGTAACTCTTTTATCTCGCTTGATTCAATTTCTAGGATACTTGTATTTTATAACTTTTTGTATAACAGATCGTCACCTGAGTGCTTATTTGTCCAATCGACCATATTAACGAAAATTACTTTCCAATGCAGTTATCATAAAGTTTAAATTTCCCGTCGATTGATGTATGATTTTTATTATTTAGACCTTAAGAACATTAAAAATGGAATTACCTGTTAAAAACGCAATCTGTAAGAAATAATTTAATTTACGTGAAATAATCAGTAAAAACTTTGTTGTATAAAGTTTTGGTTAACGACATTGAACAAATAAGCACTCAGGCGATGAGATACTAAATAGAAATATTTGTAGTCTTTGTATAAAAACTAATTAACTATCACTGTACTTCTTAACTATCAACATCAAGTTCTCTGATTGTAGTGCTAAATTCGTAACACAATGCAGAAGTAATTCGCATACGAGACCGATGGACAACCTATGCTTTCCAGTGGTACCGATAACACCGCGACCCCACAGCTGCATGATTAATTATTTTGATGAACCTCTCTCGAATGTTTAATATTCAATTTAATAGAATTATGTCAACTTTCTAATGATTTTATACGTTGACGACGTTGATAAAACTGGTCTTGCAAACATTTCAACAATAGTAAGTGGAAACATTTGACGCAATTTTCCATGATATCGACTCTTGCTCCTCCATCATGTTATACATAACTATACCTCAGTAAACCTTATAATCAGTCTTATCAAACTGAAAATGTTTTAAACTTAAGTGGGTAGTTAACATTTTCTTTTAAATCATCGTTTTGGCTATCTAGTTCAAAGCATTTGTACTAAATACTACATGGAATAGGGACACTCAACAAATTTATCTAATTTACTTGTTAAAACATTATCCATACCCTCGTCTTCTGTAACACATTTGTCTGTGACCTCCACCGCCAAACTGCCGTTACTGCGGAATACATTGGCCCTTATTTCCGAATACCCTAATTCCCGGGGGCCGATCCGCTCGTTACTCCGCAACTCCGCACTAATGTCTGAAACTTCCGACGCTTATATCATGCAGATAGCGAAAGTTTCGATACGAGTGTTAATTCGGAAAATTCGGGCTCCGTTGAAGGGTTTTAATCCCCAAGAGGATCCCCTTGCTTCGGAAAATATTGTATCTGTAAACATAAAGTTATATTTTTGAATAAAATGTTTTTTAATAGTTTTAATGGTTATCAGAGTAAAAAAATATGATCACTTTCGTTAGTGGATTAAAATAAGCAAGCTAAGCCCTCAGTATGTATGCATAACAGAACATTTCCTCAATAAAAATAATATTACGCTGGTAAATCTGACAGATTATAGATTGGTTTCACACAACACTAGAACAAGCAAAAGAAGAGGCGGTAGTTTAATCCTTGGTACGTGTAACACTGTCTGTGAAAATTTAACCATTTGTGATGCTTTGTACAAATCAGAATATTTTGAAATTTGCGGAATCAAAGATAATGGAACTAGCGTAAATATATGTTGTCTGTATAGAAATGATGTCTGTATGAAAAGAAAACACTTTGATGAGTTTATGCTACAACTTGAAAAGTTGTTGGAGCATTTTTTCGATAAGAAGTGCATTATATGCGGAGATTACAATGTGAATCTTTTCACTGATGATAAATATAAGTCTGAGTTCTTGTCCTTGTTAAGGTGTTACAATTTTAGACCATTATTTTTTTCTGAAACATATATAAGGGGGGACTCACGATCTTGCCTTGACAACTTTCTTACGAACATACCTGAAGAAAATATAGTAAAGTCGTACGTAGATCATAATGGCCTATCTGATGGGCATGCAGGTCTTTTTCCGGATTTCAGAAAAACGAACGGAAACGATAAGTTTATCACCAAAAGGCAAAGGAAATTTAGTAAGGTAAATAATGATACCTGTCGGCATAACATTTTAAAGCGGGACTGGAAAAAATATGGTATAAATGGATTTTCGGAAAACGTAAATAAAGATTTCAAAAAAAGATTTATTAAAATAAACAAAAGATATAAGAAAAGAAATGAAGGAAAAATTAAATGGCAAACAAAAGGGATAAAAACAGCTTGTAGGATGAAAAGGTTCTTAGTTTCAGCTCATAAGACTACATGTGGCCAAACTTTTCTGACCTATAGAAACACTTACATTCGCATATTTAGGCGAGTTATAAGATATGCTCGAAAACTAGCAGTACAGGCCGCTATAAAAAAGTCAAGAAACTGTACTAAGGCGATATGGAGTGTCATTAATAGGCATAGAAATAAAACCTCAAGCCAATGTAGTAAGACGCTGAGACTTAAAATTAATGATATGCTTGTTACAAATCCCAAAAAAGTTGCTGACACTTTTGCGAAGACTTTTGAGTTTGTTAGATCTTCTATATGCGACTCTAATGTGATAGAGTGTATAAAATTTTTAAAAGAAAATACACAGCCCATTATTGAAAGCATGGATTGGAAACATATAACTGTATCGGAAATGTGCGATATCGTAAAGAAAATGCCATTGAAGCATTCATCGGGATATGACGATATACCAATCTCGGTAATTAAGGATAATATTGATATTTTAGCTCAGCCTCTCACTGATTTTTTCAATCTATGTGTTGAAAATGCGATTTTTCCGGAACAGTTAAAGATAGCCAAAATTATCCCAGTTTATAAAAAAGGTAATAAAATGGAGCCTAAAAACTATCGACCTATATCTATGCTACCGATTTTTTCAAAGCTCTTTGAAAAAATAATTAGGATACGCCTGGTTAAGCACCTAAATTTGAATAACATTTTAAACAGCAGACAATTTGGATTTCAAAAAAATATTGGAACCAGTGAGGCTATAACAACGTTAATCGATGATGTGATACTAAATTTAAATAAAAAGAGTAAAGTGGCAGGGTTATTCTTGGATCTAAGTTCAGCCTTCGACTTGGTTGATCACGAAATCCTATTAGAGAAACTCTATCACTACGGAATTCGAGGTAATATATTACAACTATTCAAGTCCTATTTGGAAAACAGATATCAGTTTGTTCAAATAAATCATACGGAAGAGGGAATAGAAAAAACTTGCAGGTCTAACTTAATAAAAATTATAAGAGGTGTGCCGCAGGGCTCTATTTTGGGACCAATACTCTTTGTTTTATTTACTAATGATTTAATTATTTATACATATAACAGTTTGTCTGATAATATTAGTCTAGTAGTTTTTGCAGATGACACAAATGCAGTCGTCTCAGCATCAAACTCTGTGGAATTAGAGCATAAAACTCAAAATGCTCTTTTAGTTTTTAACAAGTGGTTTACTGTTAACAATTTAATACTTAATATTGGCAAAACAAATGTTATGCTGTTCAGAACAACAGCAAAAAATACAGAAAGAATTAGAGTCTGTCTAAATGATGTAGAGATCGAGCTTGTTAAATCTGTAAAGTTTTTAGGTGTATACATTGACTCCTACTTAAATTGGAAAGACGAACTTAACAAAATTGATGGCAAAGTTAGTTCGGCATGTTACGCCCTCAGGAGTTTAAGAGATGAGGTTAACTTAGATCAACTTCGTACTGTCTATTTTGCACTTGTAGAGTCTCATCTCAGGTATAGTATCTTAATATGGGGAAATAGTTACAATTATAATATAAAAAAAGCATTCATTTTACAAAAAAGAGCAATTAGGACTATTGTTCGTATTCCCCAAGGGGAATCTTGTAAGGAGCATTTTCGTAGGCTTAATATTTTGACCGTACCTTGCCTTTATATCCTAGTCCTTCTAAAGGACCTGGTTAGATGGCCTGGAAAATATGAAACTTCAGAGGATAGAGAAAATCGTTTAGCGACACGTAGATGTGATATTCCCCATTCAATAATTCCAAAACTGAGGGTAGTAACTCACTGTACCAGACATCAGGCGGTGAAGATGTTCAATTGTCTACCAACCGACTTAAAAACGATAAATAATTTTAACGAATTCCAAAAACGTTTAAAGCGCTTCTTGTTGGAAAGATGTTACTACAGTTTTGATGAGTTTTGCAAGTAGTTTTTTTATGTGTTTTTTTGAGTAATAATTTTAATTGCCTTACTGTTATTGTAATATTTTGTAATTCCTTGTCGATATGTACTATGTAATTCCTACACAATGTATTTTGTTAACGGAATAAATAAACTTGAAACTTGAACTTGATCTATAGATTGGACTATAGGTACAATAAGTCATTCAATTTCAAAACCGAGATGATATTTTGTCTTCAGAGCCGCTCGTAAAATATCTCTTACTTTATACTCGTATAACTATGAACCCTCCGTGCGCTGAACAAACTGAAACCTCGCCGATTCCCTTAAAATCCACTCCTGGTGAAATCGCTTTTTCATCCCTGGTAATGGCCGCCCTTTCCGGGACATTTTAATTAACTTCAAACGGAGTGCTTTCTCTGGTTCGCGATGAATTACTGATATTAAGGTATAAGTTTGATGAATAGAATCGAATTTATTTAGTAGATATATATGGAACTGATTATTATAAAAAAGGTATACTTTTTTAAAATGTAGATTCAAGTAGAAACGTTAATAAGCAATATTCATTATTTGGACGGACGTCTATATCAGTGTCGCAGTGTACTTACATAATACGTATATCTTTTGTCTTTATACACTCGGCTTCAAAAAAATCGCACCTTTTAAGAAATCTATTTTAAACATCTTTCAATCGTATTTGTATTATGAAATATTGGTAATGTTCGGTATCATTTGAAAGGTAAGGAAACAGAGAATGCAAAAACAATAATTCATTCAATGTTTTTTATTGGAACTGAGAAAAATTTACAAAACAATAAAAATCCTTAAAAAACCCAAATGAAATCTGATTAATTTTTCAAAACAAGGTTGCTTAAAACTAACCTAAAACCTAGTGTTACCCCCCCCTAGCCCTAATGACGTCTTCCATGCGCTCCCTCATGGATCGCACCAACTTTAGGACCTCTTCTTGAGGGATTCTGTCCCATTCCTCAATAACGGCGTCTTGGAGCTCCTGAAGAGTCGCGGGAGCGGGATCACGGGATCTAACCTTGCGTTTCAGCTGGTCCCAGAGGTGCTCTATCGGGTTCAGATCTGGACTTCTCGCTGGCCACTGCATGACAGGGATCCCAACCTCTTGAAGGTAGCCCTGCACAATTCCAGCAGTGTGCGCGCGAGCGTTATTGTGCATTAATGTGAACCCGTCGCCAATAAATCCAGCATAGGGGACCACATGTTCTTCCAGGATCTCTGTGATGTATCGGTGAGCAGTCATCGACCCTTGCCCGCGAGCACCGCCGGTCCGAGAGACGCAAGAAAGTTCAGTTTTGCCGTCGGCAGATATGCCGCCCCAGAACATGCAGGAACCGCCCCCGTATTCTACCGTCTCTTGGATGCAGGCTTGGGCAAAACGTTCCCATTGTCTTCTGTATACTCTTTTGCGTCTATCGTTGCAGAAAAGGCACACTCTCGTTTCGTCTGAGAAGAGAACAGCTCTCCATTGGTCCAGGGTCCAATTGACGTGGGCGCGAGCAAATTGCAGGCGTGCTCGCCGATGCACTGCGGTTAATTTTGGACCCGTGGCAGGTCTTCTAGCCACAATATTTCTCTCCTTTAGTCTTCTTCTAACTGTAGAGACACTCACGGTCCTTCTACGAACTGCTTGAAGCTGCTGTTGCAACTCAACAGCATTAGAGAACCGATTTCTCAAAGACTTCGATACGACGAATCGGTCATCTCTCGCAGAAGTGCAGCGATTTCTACCAGACCCACGCCTTCGGACAAAGCCACCGGTCTGCAGGAACCGCTGGTACACTCTTCGAACAGAAAAGCGACTCAAGTGCAATTGCCGAGCAACATCACACTGACGTAGTCCTGATTGCAGTAGTGCGATAACTCGGACGGCTTCAGCAGCAGTAGTGTCCATCTTCAAGGACGTTTTTCTGATGAAAGATATTCTTCTGTGTCTTCTTCGACTGTTGGTAGCAAATTTATCCCCCGATAAGCTGTATCGACCCTTTTATACCCAAAAAACAAAACAATACAAACAAAATTTGAAGAGGAGAATCAGTTCCATTGTCATTCACAGTGACTTAAAGTGTCAAGCTTTTTCTTTAATCAAATGAAATGGATATTTTTTTAAAGAGTTTTTATAGGGCTCTCAAATGATACCAATATTGCTACGAATAACTGCTTGTCTTAAGGATTAACAGTGCTTGAAGCCTATTTTTACGGACGTGCGATTTTTTTGAAGCCGAGTGTATTTGCTATTTTAGAGTATCAACAACAAAAGAACAGAATTACACTAAAACAGCCCAAGCCGTTGCCTCTGTAGTGGTACTCTCTCTCAGACTGTAACTTTTTAATATCCCACCGAGATTTTGCTGCTTTCCTCATTGCGCTTCCTTTGTAATAAACTTGTCTATATTCCTAAGCCATTCTTTAAGGCGTTGTTTACGCACTAATTCCGTTTTACTTGTTGTTTATCACACGCCGTTGGTTCTGAGGACGTTAATGCTGCATAGCTGCCAGAGACGGTGAAGGCGCTAACAGCCTTATTTGCGTCTTGTTTTTGCTAAAATAAAATGTAAGTACAACTGTTTTTTTTACCTTTGAGAAATAGTTAATTGTAGGTCTGCTTTGATGTTAATGGGAGAAAAGTGGCAGTCTTCTACATGTTTATGAGTTGTAAGTTAGAATATGGTCATACATATATTGTATATAGTATTGAACAAAATTATGAACATCATATTTTAGTTATTTTACAACTGTAAATAAAATTGTTTTCTGAAAAGTATCTACGTCAGCCAATTTCTGAAAGCAGTAAAGTGAAAATAAAAAAGATAGCTACCTAAAATTATTGAAATGGCTTGCGCATTTCACCATTTCACGTCTAATAGTTATGAATAGAAGAGAAAAGACGAAGAAAATGTTATGAAACTAGTTACTGTATTCAAGGCTGCACTTTAAGTCAAAATTATTTATAGAGATGCAGATTAAACAATGTGTTTAGTAGTGAGAAACGATGATCTGCATCTCTATAAATAATTTTGACTTAAAGTGCAGCCTTGAATACACTAACTAGTTTCATAACATTTTCTTCGTCTTTTCATCCCAGCAGGCGATGAAAGCGAGTGCGTTTTTTATGAAGTATTTAACCTTTAACATAGGAACTGGTCTGTATTATAATGAGTTAATACGCCGATACGTCGTTGGTTAATAACTTGGTAAGAGTTGCAGGTATTCGGCGCGCAGGCTCCACGGGGGGCATGTAAGGACCCCGACAGAAACAACCTGCCCTTGCGCATATGACAACGTCTAGCATAAACTTTGAAGCTAAATATAAAATATACGTTGTAATCGTCTATAATGTAATTAAATGCTGTAAGTAATTCCAAAGAAACACGCAAGGGAGATGAAAGATGATAGAAAATGGAATAGTTACAAGAAAAACAATATACATACATTTATCCATTCAGTATAGTCTTGCGACTTATATTTGTTGACGCGCTTATTAGAAGTTATTCAATGTTTACCGAAGATATAACTTGCGTGTGTCTAGCTCTTTATTGTACGATACCCTTGATGTCCGCACTTCATACTTCGTGTCATCTTCCAATAAAATATTCTGCTTACGTACGATCTACAAAACAGTAAACATTGACTTTCCAAGTTTTACGAGGTACAAGCGAAACTTTACGACCAACATATTTATACGCATATTTAAACCAGTAGTGTAGGTAGTACTTTGGTTGTGTCCCAACACCGCTAGACAAATACTTCTGTAGTTTCACAACAATCGATTGTATATCTTTTTGACGTACGACCAAACATTAAACAGAGTTCCCATGCATGGACCATTACACCTCAAGTATTTGTGGTATAGTCAAATGTTGGTCACTTGGGAATATATCAATATTTATCAGGAAATCACTCAAGTACCAACAAATATTGATGAATTTCAGAGTAGTTTGACTAACCCAAGGTACCTACTGATATTATTCTAGTGAACGATTAACTAAATAATGTTACAGATACAGAGTTACAAATTACAACTTCACTCCGGTTTTTTACCCTCAATTGGTAAGCCCTTGGCATCATCTCACTCACCTGATGGTAAATGATGATGATGCCGAAGATGGAAACGGGCTTACCAAAATTCCCAAACACAATGGGGAACTGGCTATCATATCTTCATGCCGGAACACATCAATGCTGTTAACATTGATATTTTGCGGCAAGACTTAGATAAGATTGTGGTAGCTAGCCAGGCAGGCCCAGAAAAATGCCCTACCACTAACCAAACCGAGTCCTACAAAGTTGGAGCCCGCCGGGAATCAAAAACGCGACCTCCTGATGTGAAGCGAGTGGACTAGCCACAAAGCTACGGAGTTCAAAGGTCCAGTCCACTGACACTCCTTTTAAGAAACGTATACCTATTACCTACAGTAGGTAATAATATAGTTACTAAAGTATAGTAACTATACTTCTCTTTCTAGTACGAAAGAGCGAGCGGAATAACCGAGTAATGGCTCTATGGTAGCGCTATACATTAATTATTAGCCGCTGACAAACTATTCTGAGTACGTAGTTTAGTATTCTTTTCTCCGGTTCAGATTCAAATAGAGCCAAAAGATTTAATGACGCTTCGCATTTTTATTTTTATTTTCTAAATAATGACTCATTGGTGAGCTACAATAATATGACGCTCTTCACAGCTCTACTCTTAAAAAAAATAAGATTCATAAAAAAGCAGTACTTTATCACTAGTGATCGGAAATTCGAATGCAATTATACCTAAAATTGGGGAGCTAGCATAATATAGACATGCCGTTTTGAATAGAATTGGAAACTATTGGCCATACATATGTAGTCTCAAATGTTTCACATTTTAGCCCCCCTATCACCTCCTAAAAGGATTACCGGTAACCCTGTGTATATAAAATAAGTTGTGGATATAAACACATAATAGCATACATGAAATTTTCAATAATATGAACATTCACTACAATCACATCATTACAATTAAGAATCCCAACGCTTTTTACGATCCCGGTATCCCGAGATTTTATTCTATGAAAATCTACACTTTTATTGGGAAAGGCATATCCATACTATTCTTTCTAAAAACGAAATTGCATCCGAATTTCCGATCACTATTTATCACAATAATATTAAAGATCTACGTGTTTGGTGAAAATGGCGAAAAAAAACGCCTATTGTTGTCATTTGTCAGTCTTGTCACCTATTTTTTATTTGTACTCTTTTTCTTGTAAATTGTTTCTAATGCAATAAAGTATATTGAATTGAATGAAAATCGAAAATTTTGATTACCTAAATTATTACTTCGAATAACACAAATCAAATCAATCAATAAAATATAAATACAAATAGGTAAATTACTCAAAAATAAAGTTAGTATTATTAATGCAAGGCATGGTATACCTATTCATTTTTCTAGTCCTACAGGATGTTCAATCAAACGCCTGGTAGACTATTGGAACTAAAATTACATTACTTCCCTACCGCACTAAATGATCAATCGTAAATAATACAAAGCTCGTAAATTCTAAAATGTCATCGATGACAGACAACCACTATGATTCACTTGATTTATCGTATCGTTATCAGCTTATTGAGAGTTAAGTACGTATAGGAATTAATTTATTTGTAAGTGAAGAATCGCTTGACTGTTCATTTAAATTGCGTCTCTGTGTCAACATAACCAGCAAATATGATACAATTTTACGCAAAGAACAAAAAGTATTTGTAAAAACAATTAAATAAACATGGGCCTTGATGAATTAGCAAAGATTTGTTTTCGAGTTTTATTCATGCATGTTTTTTTAGAAAGTGTGTGTTAATTTTGTATTCACTAGATATTATTATAATGCTGTGTTTGTGCAAGATGTTTACGCTAAGATGATAAAGACCACCCGGCACGCTTTCTTAGAGCATACATTGGTGGCTCCGCTTCGCTCAGCAGCAGTTGGGTTCGCTCAGTTCGAACCGGTGATGTGAGGAGTTTCGTTTTGATAACCGAAACTACAGAGATTGTCTCATAACATAAGATATCCGAAAAAAAAATATTATATAACCCTGTCCCAAAACCTCAATAGTGTATTGCTTTGAAAAAAAGTCTATCTAATTTTACTCTAAAATATGTTTAGTATCACATAGATATGAAGTGATTCTTCTGAGATTTAATAAAGAAACATCTGAAAGCAATTATTATAATAATATTATTATATTATTATTATAATAAATATTATTATAATAAATATTATATAATAATAATAATATATTGTTTAGTTACAAGTAGTTAAAGCAGTAGGGACTAGCCCGCATACAAGGCAAATAATTTTTGACTCTTTATACAAATCCAAACAATTATTTTAAGGTCACAAATCAATAATTATTTTTATTAGAATGAGGCTTTATAAAGCTTTTTGGTCTAACATACATATACGTATAAGTATAAACATATTTTTTACATTGCACCCTGCATGTCATAAAATCCAAAATATTATACACGTAAGATAAACATATTATTGATTTGCGACCAAAAATTGATGGTTTTTATGTTATGTTGAAACATACGTTGTGTCCATACCAATATCCGAAATCACATATCCCTTCCCACACAACCTTAGTTCAAACATAACAAAGCAAACACCAGCCACCTAATCGAAGTACCGCCGTTAGATTTTTATTTCTTGCTCTCAATGGGGAAAAAACTGTTAACGACTTAACGCAGACTCGATTCTACTTTGCTTTCTTCTTTAATTTCCTTTTTCACAATGTAGGTACCTTAACATTTTTTGCACTTCTGCTTATTGCGTTATTAGTGGACTAACTGCTTTTATTTCTGTGTTAGAACTCAGCATTGTTGTATAGATTTGCTAAATAGTTTCGCTTACGCTATGGTTACTTTAACTAATAGAGAAAAGCAATACAAATCCAAAGATCATCCTTATTTGCCCGTTCTTCTGCTTCTTATCGTGTGGCACATTTAACCGTTCTATACACAAGTTATAGACGGCGGTTGCCTAGTGTTGCACTTAGCATCAGGCGCGGTCACGTGTAGGGCATTTAGATTTACACCTAGGGACGTGTGCACCGCACCATCATATAGATACATCTAGAAATCAGACGTGCAAGTTTCCTCACGATGTTTTCCTTCACCGTTAAAGCAGTCGGTATGAAAATGCACGTAAGTTTCAAAAAACTCATTGGTGCACTGGCCAGGATTTGAACCCTCGACCTCTGGTTAGGAGGACGGAGTCACTACCCGCTGTGCCACCGACGCTTTATTAATTATTTGCCCGTTTATTTTGTGGGAATTCTGCCAATTGTTTTTATTAATGTGCTTCGGCACAAGGAGTTATATGATAGGCGATAGGCGATAGCTAATTCCTGATTGTTTTGGGGATTCTTTAGGCTTGGTTAGCAAGGTAGACCTTGCTTCATCCGCTTGCATCAGCATCACCTATAACCGGCCAATAAATAACATTTGAAAAAATAATTCATGCTGCATTTTCATCAATTATCATACAAATATAGTTATTTAATAACTTAATAATTGCTTTAAAAATACAGCTAAACTTTAAAAAATGTAGATAACGCAGAAACACCAACAAATGTTTGTGTAGCCACCAAAGCATCAAACAAAAACGGTATCGTCGGCACAATCAGAAAGCCACTAGCACGTCCTCAGGAACCCTCAAAGAACGTTACTAACGACATTATCACTGTATACGCTGTCTGTGGGGAGCCCGCCGCCGGCTCGGAAAGCCTGAAAGCGGCGGCGGCGGGTGGTTAGACGAAAAAAGATTCCGGCGCTTACATGTACAGACTAGAAAGAAAATTTATGATATTAGATGAAGAACATAAGACACTTATTTGCGATAGTAGCAAGGTCCATAATAAAAAGAATGTATTTATTGTAGAATGTTAGAAGATAAAAACAATTAAAAATTGAGTAGCGATTTCAAAGAAATTCGCGGATTCTGAAGTTTAGATGAGTTGGATAATGTTGCAGTAGTTGTGGTTCTTTTAACACTTTTCAGTTTTAACATGTCAGATTTATTATCATTTATTAAGTGATTTATTTCGGTCTTACAAACAAACGATGTAATAATAAGTATGTACCTTTTATTTCCTTAGTCATTCAAGCAGCTTAAAACGAAACCAAACTAAGATTCTAGTCACAAGGTATCTTTTACTTCAAAAAATTACTGTAATCGATTTAAAGGCTTTTTTAAAGAGTAATAGAAAAAATCCTAGGAAAAAACTGCAGAAAAGGGAAGTATTTATTGACGACGTTTACTGATCTCATAGTCATAGATCTCATCATTGGATGTTGTTTTTTTTTCCGGTACTTACTGTGTCAGGGTAATTTTATATGACGTCTATTTCAATTAATCATAACATTTTTTTTAAATATCTTATGGTGATTTGTGCTGATAATCTCCATTTTTTCTATATAGCACTAATGAATGATATAATATTTTGCATAACCAACAATTCCTTTAAAAGGATTTGCAGAATATGTCATTGTAATTTCGCTACAAACGCCCTCAACCTTTTCAATCTATGTACGATGGCTCTAGTATGCACATATACCAGAGGTTTGCGATCCCCTGCGCGATAACACGCACGGCAACAGCCGATGGCACGGCCGCGGCCGTACCTATTTGTAATTTACTCAAAAAATATGGTGCAGATAGCGGCCCTCGTCGGCTAATACCGCGTTTGTCTCCTTAAAGTGCTGTGAAATTGTCGGTTTAGTATCCTCATTTGTTTAGGAGATAGCCGGGCTGTTATACATGCACTCATAGCTTAGTTTTTATGGATTTTATACTTGTTAATTTTCCGTGGAAATTTTCGGCGTAGAGACTGTTCGCTTTTATTTTAGTGTACTTTGAGCGAAATAAGTTCCAAATATGTATTTGAATTTTATGTATGTTTGTGTCCGTCATCAATCTCTGCATTTACGATACTAACATTGATATTTATGATGAGGTGACAACAACTATTGAGTCTATTGTTTACTCCCATGCTTTCTTATATGTCTAGACTATATTTCATATTTCAGTTACACGTAATGAAGTTTGTATACCTTGGTACTCACGTGTACTTAATGACTTAACCCTTTTGTTTCTTTCAAGTTTTGATTTCTATAATATAACGACTAACGACAAATTGATTACAGCTACCACTTCCATAGGTGCCTATCAAGTTTCAGTTTCAACTTACTGAATCTAATAGTCTAAGATAAAGTTCTGATTAGTATTGATCTTCATCAATAAGCAATGCAACATTGATTGAACGTTAATCCAATGTACCGTTTAATTCATGGTAAATGATGTTTATGCAACTGAGCCTACATTACGGTGATCTGAAGCTTGTGTGACATAGTAATTGACTTGCACTAAGTATAGTTAGTGTCTTGAGGTATCTGAACATTTTCGCGCATACTTTGGCCACAGACGCGCTTAAGGGATCAATTAATGAGAGGCCTGACTGTACATACTCTACTACAATTTGTATTCACGATAAACTGTATCGAGATACCTACCTATTTCGTAATTAAATTAAAGGAGCGCAATTAATAACACTTAAGTGGTGTATGTGTCAGTATCACAATATTTTATCATACCATTTATATTGATTTTACTTATATTCTCTCTAGTCAGAGATTCTACTTTAGTTTTATCCACCTTAATTCGTATTTGTTCTTTATTCACTGATTAACATAGTAGTCATTTGCGTCGTATTTGTAACAATAGATGTTTTAACAAAATTAATCCGCTTACTACCGTAAGCGACTAGGGTGTTATAATTCACGTACCTATATTTTATTGTCTTCGTCTACCATTTAAAAACAGACACGAATACAACGAAAACATTAAGTTGTGGCAACATAGGCAAAGCCTAGTAACGCTGTATTAGTCATGGTTTATTTAAACCCATAAATCACCAAAAAAACAGGCGCCTATGGCGTCGCGTGACCCCCGCCACGTTATGTACACCGATGTCATAATTCTGTTGATGGCATTGACCTGTGACTAATGCCAGCTTATGGGGTAGTAATAGCTTTTAAATTAATCTCTATGTAACTGTCTTCTGTGTTTCGGGAAAAAGTTAGTTATAATTTAGTTCTGTCATAATCATAGCTTTGAATAGTAATTTATAAGGCAAACGGAGTAGACTTTCTAAGTATACGTATTTACTCGTATAGTTTATATTCTTGGACGTATCTTCGGCATTTCAAGTGAAATTTGGATGACAAAAGTACTAAGAATACCGGGATAATCATATAATTTCTAGCACCGTTAAAAGATATAGAAATTAAATATGATGCATTGGATCAGCTTTTTCAAAATAGGAATAAACAAGAACTACTACTACTACAAATTTCTCCAAGAATAAAAGGAATAAAACTATATTTGAATCCTTGTTGGCGGATTCCTCAATAACTTACCTTTACAATTCAGTAGGGACCCTGCCACCTGAAGTGCAGTACTGGAAATTGGAAACCGTAACTCAACAAGTATTAGGGGAAGGAAAACTCCGAAGCCGCGCCATCTGTAGGCCTTATCTATGGCTATAAATATCGCTGGAGCCCCGGTACGAAGGAGTACGAATAATGGCTCCAAAGGTACTTTCAGTCCTCACGGAATAATGGGAAATTCATGCACCCTCACTGCCGCTCACTGTTTCCTAATTTCACGAAGTTTTTTTTTACAATGATTTTTGTGAAACTTTGTCCGTGAAGAAAAGTAATTATAGCGGCATGGATAGAAGATGACTATAGCTTTGCATGGACTGCAGCGCTACGTTACCAGGGAGACATCAACTTTTCACTTGATATGTCGGGCAAGGCCTTATTAGGTATTGGTATTGGTAGTGATTACAACAGACGCGTTTAAGAGGCAGATTCTTAATCATTCCCAGTAATTTATCTACATACCTTAATTAAAAAAGATTTTTTGTAATTTGCTTAAAATAACGCATAAAATTTTCTAGAATGAGTAGGACTGCCTTTGTTTGTTGTCTTCAAATAACAGGTCATTGTTCGTTTGCTCCCTGCGTCAAATGAAACCACTACACCAACACAACCTTCGTCTATAGATCCCTCTCTCAATTTTTCTCTGTCATGCAGAAAGCTCTTGACTTTGGGACATGCCAGAGGGCTCTTTACCTTTGAAATCGCACCGCGCGCGGGGGAGCTTCATGTTGATTAACAGAAAAATTTCTAGGATCCGATTTTGATATATGAACAATGAGTGCAACACAGAGAACGGTATCTAAATATACCTGATTGTGTGAAATGATAATTTCTTCAGCGACGACTACTGAGACTTCTTTCTTTTTATTTTTTTTCATTTTAGAAGATGTCTCTTTCTATCCGCATTATTTATCTTTGAAACCTCGTTTTGTTTGTTTACGAATTACTTCCAAATTGTTTGGTTTGCTTAGTAATTAATCAATCTGCTACTTTACAAGACATCTTAATTTCGGCAAATTAAACACTCATAGTACTTGTAGTTGCCATTCTGCTCCTTGACGCGCGTTGTCTTATAACACCTGGTGTGAAATGCAATCAAGTTTAATTATTGAGGGCATTAATAACAAGGGTGCACTCGGGGTGAAACCGTTGTTATGGCAACGCCCCATGGTTTCGGTGGAGCCTGCAAACGCACTTGCCTTCATAAGGACGTGTTTAGTTATTTATGAGCTAAACTGATTAAGGCTTTAATTGTTATGGTACTTGTATTGATGTTTAGATGAACACGTAGCTAGTAGATCACAGGTGTCTATGGCAGTTCAAGGTTCGGAACCGGTTAACAAATACCGGTTAATTTCGTTCGAATTTCGGTTAACGATTCCGTTCAGGTTAAAACCGGTTTCCAGCTAAACCGGTATTTTTGAGTATAATACCGGTTAAGCAGGGAGCGGTATTCTAACCGAAATAAGAACGAAATTAACCGGTTAAAACCAAACGCAGTCAAGGTCAGGCGCGCCGCGCTGTTGCCACTGTTCGTGTCTTTCGTTCTCTTTCTCGCAGTCACCGCGCCGGCGGGCGCCGCACGCCGAGCCGTTGCATTGTTTTGCGTGTATTGTTTACTGTAATTGCCAAGAACGTGTTTACTATGACGTTTATAAGATATCGTTATATTTTGACCTTACTTTTTAGGTTACATATATTTTTTAATTTAGTTCCATGTTTAAGCTACATTGAACATTAAATCAGTTATTGAAGGATAAAAATAAGTAATTCAAAATGATGAAAATAGTATTACATAATTATTATGATTAGTAGATTTTAAAGTATGTGTACAATTATAAAAAAGTGCGTTTGAAATTTTAAGGGGATACTCAGAATTAGAGATTTAAAACCTGGTTTTTCTGAGGTGAAAAAAAACGTTCGATTTTTTTTCTGGCGCAGGTTTTTTTTCAGGTGTATGAAAATGAAATAAAATATCCTTAGGTAGTTATCGTTAAATAAGTGTATCATTGTTTTGTTTATTAATTTTTAACATTTGAAACGAACGTATTTGTTATTTATAGTAATTAAATAGCTCGAAATAGTTGGCACTCTCTAGGAAAAATATTGAAAAAACCGATCTACATTTGATCTCGACCTCCGTTACTTTTTGCAAAAACTGCAAATATCTGGGAAAAGGTAAAATATATCAAAAATCTGACAGAAAATTTTAAAAGGTAAACGAAAGGCGTGCATTACATGATACGCACATTGACTATGAAAAAAATCGCAAAACTAATTTCTTTTCGATTTTACATACAAGTTCTTGATTCATTATTCAGATACCTCGACCACCGCTTCTTTTTGTAAAAAATGCAAATATCTCTGAAACGGTAAGAGATATCGAAAATCTAACAGAAATTTTGAAAAGCTTAACTAAAAGCATATAATACATGAGATGCATGTTGACTATGAGAAAAATGGTCTAACTCATTTTTTATCAGATTTCCCATACTAAATGTGAACAGTGAGTTACGAATTTGTATGGGAAACTGAAAAAAAAATTGAGTTTGGCTATTTTTTTATAGTCAACATGCGTCTCATGTATCTTACTACAGTTTTTCAAAATTTTCGATATCTTTTACTGTTTCCAAGATATTTGCAATTTTTGCAAAAAAACCGTGGTCAAGATATCTGAATAGTGAGTAAAGAATTTGTATGGGAAACTAAAAAAAAACCATACAAATTCCTTACTCACATTTTTTATATTTATTTTATTTTTATAAAAAATGTAAATATCTCTGAAACGGTAAGAGATATCGAAAATCTAACAGAAATTTTGAAAAGCTTAGACCAAAGCAAATAATACATGGGACGCATGTTGACTATGAGAGAAATGGCCTAACTCATTTTTTTCGGATTTCCCATACTAAATGTGAGTAAGGAATTTGTATGGGATTTTTTTTTTAGTTTCTCATACAAATTCTTTACTCACATTTAGTATGGGAAATCCGAAAAAAAAGAGTTAGGCCATTTCTCTCATCTTTTCCTCTCGACCTCTGTTACTTTTTGCAAAAACAGCAAATGACTGGGAAAAGGTCAAATATATCAAAAATCTGACAGAAAATTTGAAAAGGTTAACGAAAGGCGTGCATTACATGATACGCACATTGAATATGAAAAAAATGGCAAAACTATTTTTTTTTTCAATTTTACATACAAGTTCTTGATTCACTATTCAGATACCTCGACCACCGTTTTTTTTTGTAAAAAATGCAAATATCTCTGAAACGGTAAGAGATATCGAAAATCTAACAGAAATTTTGAAAAGCTTAACTAAAAGCATATAATACATGAGATGCATGTTGTCTATGAGAAAAATGGTCTAACTCATTTTTTATCAGATTTCCCATACTAAATGTGAACAGTGAGTTAAGAATTTGTATGGGAAACTGAAAAAAAAATGAGTTTCGCTATTTTTTTATAGTCAACATGCGTCTCATGTATCATATGCTTTTACTTCAGTTTTTCAAAATTTCTGTCAGATTTCCGATATCTTTTACCGTTTCCGAGATATTTGCAATTTTTGCAAAAAAAACCGTGGTCAAGATATCTGAATAGTGAGTAAAGAATTTGTATGGGAAACTAAAAAAAACCCATACAAATTCCTTACTCACATTTTTTATATTTATTTTATTTTTATAAAAAATGTAAATATCTCTGAAACGGTAAGAGATATCGAAAATTTTACAGAAATTTTGAAAAGCTTAGACAAAAGCAAATAATACATGAGACGCATGTTGACTATGAGAGAAATGGCCTAACTCATTTTTTTTTCGGATTTCCCATACTTAATGTGAGTAAAGAATTTGTATGGGAAACTAAAAAAAAATCCCATACAAATTCCTTACTCACATTTAGTATGGGAAATCCGAAAAAAAATGAGTGAGGCCATTTCTCTCATAGTCAACATGCGTCTCATGTATTATTTGTTTTTGTGTAAGCTTTTCAACATTTCTGTTAGATTTACGATATCTCTTACCGTTTCAGAGATTTTTGCATTTTTAATTAAAAAAAAAGTTTTCTTTTCAAAGGGCCTAGCCGAACTTCCATAGCAAAACTGCCCCCAATAGGAACTTATATCGTAACCTATGCTATATTGTAGAGGATGCTAATAGAAGTTGATGGAGTAGATACTAGCTCCATATCTTCCTTAATTGAGGAGCTATTTGAAAAAAAGTGTCTGGAGACGACGTTTTTTTTTAAATTATATATTTTTATTATTTTTAAAGTTAGGAAAATAAAAACAATTCCAGTGTTTATGGTACACTTTATAGTTTATTTTATAGAAATTTTCTATGAGCCAAGCCTAAATAAAAATATCAAAAAAATGCAAACAAAATATTTAAAAATTGATTTCTATCAGATCTTATAAAATTAATACTTTGAAAAAAATATATAATAATTGTCTATACCTTGCCTAACAGCATGCCAAGTTTCATTAAAATACAAAAGGTGCAAACTGTCAAAAAAAAAAAGTTAAATAAGTGGACCACCTTACGACGTAGTGACGTTGAACGCTTTTAAATTGTAATACATTTTATATTTTTTCAATATTGGACATGAACAGTCTATAAAAAAACCGGCCAAGTGCGAGTCGGACTCGCGCACCGAGGGTTCCGTATAAATTAATAATCACACATGTCTTGAAATCTATATTTTTTATATTTAAGTTGATTGAATGAAAGGTAATTTGCGGTTTACGATTTAAAAAAAACGTATTAAAAAAAACTACTTATTAGATGAAATGAAATGAAATGAAATGAAATGAAATAATATTTATTCGAAGTAGGTATCTCTGTACACTTTTCGAACGTCATTTTTTCTACCTAATACGAAGTTCCTACCACTCGGAACTCGTATACCCAACGTTTCGGGAAGTGTTTGCGGAGAGAGAAGAAACGTCGGGCCCTAAAGAAACTCCCTCCAACACATTTTTTAAAATAAAATTCTTATATGCTATTACATAATTCAGGTAAACAACAAAGATATGGTTAGGTTAGTTGCATACTATTACAAACGAATGTGAAAGGATCAACAAAAACATACAAGTACAATGTGCAAACAGGTAATTATTGTGACCAAACACCAATGACAAGAGCAGGCCAGTTCACACGGACAGCACCCGATCACGAGTATAACGCGGGAGTCAGCCATCGCTCCCCTCAACCATATTTGAGGGAAGGGAACGACCCGGCTCCCGATACGCCACCATCCGCACGAACATTTAAGCGAGCATGCACCGCTCCGGTCAATGGGAAAATATATTAATTAATGAATCTTTAATCCTTCCAGACCCTCCACAATATGTATACAACCACTTACAATTTCAATTACTAAATATTAAGTATACATAAGGTTATGTAATTTATACAAGTCTAATCAATCATAATAATCAATTTTATTGGTAAAAGAAATATTTTAAAAGTCATTTAATGTCATTGTACATTATTATGTCATTTAGTTGCAGAAACACTTTTTATCCACGCATTCTTATCATCTAGGTATTCGGAAGTCTTATAGTAGGCTTTACTGTACGGTGTCTTTTTAACATACATTTTGAATTTATTTTCTGTAAGGTTTAGGATGTCTTCCGGTATTTTATTATACATTCGTACACATTGCCCCAGAAATGACTTGCTGACTTTACTGAGCCTAGTATATACGTATATACAATTTCAAGTTTATTTCTACTTCTGAGATTACGATTATGCCTGTCAGAGTTCAGCGAAAAAGGATGCAAGTTTTTCCGGACATACATTATGTTTTCATAGATATATTGACAGGGAAAAGTCAAAATATTAAATTTTGTTCAAACCAATTTTCGGTGAAAGTTTGCATGGTAATGTACATCATATATTTTTTATAGTTTTATCATTCTCTTATTTTAAAATTACAGGGACACACATTTTACCACTTTGGAAGTGTCTCTCGCGCAAACTATTCGGTTTAGGAAAAAATGATATTAGAAACCTCAATATAATTTTTGAAGACCTATCCATAGGTAACCCACACGTATAGGTTTGATGAAAAAAAATTTTTTGAGTTTCAGTTCTAAGTATGGGGAACCCACAAAATTTATTATTTTTTTTCTATTTTTGTGTGAAAATCTTAATGCGGTTCATAGAATACATCTACTTACCAAGTTTCAAGAGTATAGTTCTTATAGTTTCTGAAAAAAGTGGCTGTGACATACGGACGGACAGACAGACAGACAGACATGACGAATCTATAAGGGTTCCGTTTTTTGCCATTTGGCTACGGAACCCTAAAAATGAAATAATTTGTTCTGAATAACAATTAAAACTAAATTCATAAAATAATAACTTTTATTAATTATCATCACTATTTTTGTAAATTATAACGTGATCTCTATTTATCGAAATAAATTGAACAGCCACGCTGTACACACTTTCTTGGAAATCCCTTATATATATCATTTGGCATACACAAGATTGCAATAGCTTAACATAAATCAGCAATAAAAATTAATAATAACTAGCAAGTGATAGCCTAAAAATTATCTGTGTTGTTTTGTATGGGAGGTACCTTATTCTGGCTTGGCCCGTAACAATTCATGACCTAGTATAGTAGGTCGTATAAAGTTATTAAAAAGTACACAGTTTCATTTAAATCGTTACAGCTATTTTTGAAAAACAAAAAAAACGAAAATCTATTTTTTGTATGGCAGGTATCAGAAGCAGATTTTTCCTATGGACCTATTTAATATCATAGGTAATATAAAAATATGGTATTGTACAAAGTTTCATCAAAATCTTTAAAGCCATTTTTGAGCAAAAAGTAAAAGTATTTTTACCATGGTGGAAAACCTAAAATATGGCGTTATTTAAAAAAAAAAAAATGGCTAGAGATATTAAATATTGCCCTAATCCAAATTTCATTCAAATCCGTCCAGTGGTCTTGGCGCTTATTGAACTTTTTCTACAATTTATTTCGATAAACAGCGATCACGTTATAATTTATAAAAATAGTGATGATGACTAATTATTTTTTATGACTTTCGTTTTAATTATTACTCAAAACCTATTATCTCATTTTTTTATAAACTGTTCATACCCAATATTGAAAAATTTAAAAAGTATTACAATTTAAAAGCGTTGAACACAGTAGTCGTAAGGTGAAACACTTAATTTAACAATTTTTTTTAACAATTTGCACCTTTTGGATTTTAATGAAACTTGACATGCAGTTAGGCAAGGTGTAGGCAATTATTATATATTTTTTTCAAACTGGTAATTTAATTAGGCCTGGGAGAAATAAATTTTTAAATAATTTTATTGGATTTTTTTGATATTTCTTTTTAGGCTTGACTCATAGAAAATTGCTATAAAATAAATTATAAAGTTTACCATAATACTGGAATTGGTTTCATTTTCCTAGCTTTAAAAATAACAAAGTTATATCATTTTGAATAAAAGTCGTCTCCAGACACTTTTTTCAAATAGCTCCTCAATTAAGTGAGATATGGAGCTAGTATCTACTCCATCAACTTCTATTAGTATCCTCTACAATATACCATAGGTTACGATATAAGTTCCTATTGGGGGCAGTTTTGCTATGGAAGTTCGGCTAGACCCTTTTCTGTCAGATTTTCGATATATTTTACCTTTTCCCAGACATTTGCAGTTTTTGCAAAAAAAAACATTTTTTTATTAAAAAATGCAAATATCTCAGAATTATGTATGGGAAATCCGAAAAAAATAAGTTAGGCCATTTCTCTCATAGTCAACATGCATCTCATGTATTATTTGCTTTTGTGTAAGCTTTTCAAAATTTCTGTTAGATTTTCGATATCTCTTACCGTTTCAGAGATATTTGCATTTTTTATAAAAAAGAATGGTTTTCTTTTTAAATTTTCTGTCAGATTTTCGATATATTTTACCTTTTCCTAGATATTTGCAGTTTTTGCAAAAAAAAAAATGTTTTATTAAAAAATACAAATATCTGGGAAAAGGTAAAATATATCGAAAATCTGACAGAAAATTTGAAAAGGTCAACGAAAGGCGTGTATTACATGATACGCATATTGACTATGAAAAAAATGGCTAAACTATCTTTTTTTTAATTTTCCCTACAAATTCTTGATTCACTTTTCAGTTATCTCGACCACCGTTTTTTTTTATAAAAAATGTAAATATCTCTGAAACGGTAAGAGATATCGAAAATCTAACAGAAATTTTGAAAAGCTTACATAAAAGCAAGTAATACATGAGACGCATGTTGACTATGAGAGAAATGGCCTAACTCATTTTTTTCGGATTTCGCATTAGTCCAGTCAATCTACGAATTTTTGTATGGAGTAGGTTGCACTATTTAATGCACTTTGGGTGAAAACTTAGAATATGTCACTTAAATAATTGCAAAATGAAAATTCATGAAAATCTCTTATGAGCATTTAATAATTTTTCGGTAGTTAGCCCCTAAAGAAACAAAATTAAATTTAAGTGTGAACAAAAAATAGAAAACTGGTGATTTTTTACATGAGGGCTTCTTGTAAGACGTTTTATTTATATATATAATCGTCCCCGATCAAGATCAAAACATTGAGTAGATATTTAATATAATATATTTAAAAAAATGAGTGATATTTTGCCTGAGGGGTACATAGCCACTGTCAATAACCATGAGAATTATCTCCAAAGTGACTTCGTTTTTTTTTATTAAGTTTTATTCGATTTTAACCCTTGCACACTAAATACACTAGGAATATTTTTATGAAATCTAATAGTAATATTTTTTAAACTAAGACAAGAAAATCCC
Source organism: Coleophora deauratella (assembly GCA_958295455.1). NCBI lineage: Eukaryota > Metazoa > Arthropoda > Insecta > Lepidoptera > Coleophoridae > Coleophora > Coleophora deauratella. The sequence goes on from OY282393.1 coordinate 6,869,061, forward strand.
CGATCAATCTGTTGCACATTTCCTGTAATAATCTAATACAAATTATAATTCGCGAGTGGGCGAGCGGGGGGCGCGGGCGGGGGAATGCGGCATGCGCGGCGCCCGTACGTTCTTAGGTACTTCTAGCTTAGCTGGTGATTTGCTGCAACATGTTGTATTAGAAATATTCTGTTCTATTATACTTTTCTATTTGGCATTCCACATGTCATAACGAGCGTAATTTTGCCTATGTCGAGTGAAAAATGGGAGAATCTTCAATAAAAAATAGCGAAACGCCAATGTCAAGTGAACGCTCCACGTGGTGCTTTGTTGTCGGAACTCGGAAAACGGAGCTGTCTCCCGAATTAATTTACAGTAGGTAAATCTATATGGTAAATCAGTAGGTAGGTACTATGAACACGTTTGGATGCCCACAATCCAATCAGTATGACAATTATTGAATACCTACCTATTAATTGTTTTTTTTATCACATTTGCGTTTCGTACTATCCATCTAGCTATCCGCGCACTCGTCTTTTTCGCACCCAATAGCTCCGTCTCTGTCGCACACTGGCTATGCGTACGTGGCAGTTCACGCATCTTCTCGGCGTTTGAAATATACCTAATAAATGTCTAATACATTTTAGGTAAAATGCGTTTTTAGAAGAAACTTCTTTGTTTGTACAAGGGACGATGATGATTTACAATAGATAACATTAGTGTTACGGCACAGCCAAGAAAATAATTGAAGTCTCTTTAATGTGTAATACAGAAATATTAAAAAAATCATTTTTAACTGGGTTCTGAAATAGTCACCTAGGTGAAAACTTAACACATGTTCAAGCCTTATAATTAGATTTAAAAAACATAAAAATATCCGAAGGCTCCATTTTGTAAGTATTATTTTTGACGCAATAACATAAAAAATATCGTAATGTTAAGAATTTATTGCTTTAAGCTAGAGACAACTTAAGTACCATATTTATAAGGTAACTATAGTTAGTTTTCACCAAAAGTGCATTTATTGTTTGGCGTATACAAGTTAAAAGGCGTCTTTAGGTATTTCTAAGGGTTGAACGCCCTTAAAATCAAACAAATACCACGAATGCTTAGTAAAACACCAATACTTTTATTTCCAAACCATTTTAGTCAGGTGTCTTTAATGCCACCTCAAATCTTTTATTTACTGGACTACATACTAAATGTGAAAAGTGAGTAAAGAGCTTGTATGGGAAACTGAAAAAAAATTTGAGTGTGGCTATTTTTTAGGGTTCCGTAGCCAAATGGCAAAAAACGGAACCCTTATAGATTCGTCATGTCTGTCTGTCCGTCCGTATGTCACAGCCACTTTTTTCAGAAACTATAAAAACTATACTCTTGAAACTTGGTAAGTAGATGTATTCTATGATCCGCATTAAGATTTTCACACAAAAATAGAAAAAATAAATAAATTTTGGAGGTTTCCCATACTTAGAACTGAATCTCAAAATTTTTTTTTCATCAATCCTATACGTGTGGGGTATTTATGGATAGGTCTTCAAAAATGATATTGAGGTTTCTAATTTTTTTCTAAACCGAATAGTTTGCGCGAGAGACACTTCCAAAGTGGTAAAATGTGTGTCCCCCCCTGTAACGTCTAAAATAAGAGAATGATAAAACTAGAAAAAATATATGATGTACATTACCATGCAAACTTCCACCGAAAAAGAGATTGCCCAATTTCGTACCATGTTGCGTCTTAACCAGACATTTGTCAAAAATCGTAATTAAATTTATTAAGCACACTTAATTTTTTCTAGACCTATTCGAACTGCAGGAAAGAAATGTATGAAAAAAGATTTTAATTTGATATATCCCCTACATTTTGTACACTCTGACAGCCAACGTTCACTCTGAGAACAGGATAGCATAATATAAATTGCCTAAGTGTGAAAGAGAGGGTACAAAGCGGTTGCTGTCAAGTGCACCCTCGGAACGCGGCCCTGGATTCATAAAATGTGTTCCGAAACTACATTATGGTTGTATCGAGATTTTTATGCTTCATCCACATATTTCTTCTTCTTAATCTAAGAGATGTCTTCGCATTACACCACCATTTTCCTATACCCGCGCCCTCTTCTTCAACTCCTGGTAAAATTGACTATCAGACGATGTTTTATAGATTTGATTCTTGATCACATTGGTGCGTCCCAGGGTTGCCAGACGTACAAGAATTTTTGTTTGGACGTAACGTAGGGCCATAGTCACGTTGCGGAGCGGCATTTTTTAAAATCCACATATGCCACACAGTACGTTGCAAATCGGCATCGCACACACGCCCCGTTACGTCATGTTACGCCGCTGCACTTTACGATATTTAAAAAAGTATACCTAGTATAGTATAGTTTCATTGTTTTGTCAAGTTTCAAGCAGTGTTAATCACAAATTACAGTCTGACTACGATCTTTTGGTAGGTGGATGACATTGACAGGACAGCTTTTGTCGCAAATCTGGCATTTTTCCATACAAATAGTGTATGCCACCACATCCCCCCTCCTTCCCACCCTCACTTAAAGGAATACAGTGTAGCTGTATGATATAATAAAATACAAGACACTATAAATAGAGAACACGAAATAATAATTTAAAAAAATATATTAAAACTAGGTCACAAATCTAAAATATCCTTAAATCTAACCCTGATCTGATCGTGTGACGGTGGGAGGATTTGGTGCAGAGTGAGCTGTTGGTGGGACAGACGTAGGACCTGGACATGTGGTTGCATTGCGAGGCCGGGGGCGTCGCGGGCGCCTGTGCGCTCGGTGAGACCGCGCCTCGCTCGGGGTCTGCAGCGATGTGTGCAGGCTTCCATTCGATCCAATCGACACTCACCTGTACCTTATTACGTGAAACATCTAAGGTAAAAGTCTTCAGAGAATGACTGATGACTTTATAGGGGCCGGTGTACAGTGTTCGTCGCGAAGAAAAACGTGAGATGCGTCTGCCAGGTCCTTAAAAGCGAACGACTTCGGGACGCATGTCGGTCATGGCCAGGTGTGCCACGAAGTCCTCACTTACATTTTGCGTGAAAGCGCTAGGTACCAGGAGCTCCCCTGTAAGCATACAGGAGGTCTGCAGCAGAGCATTTGAGGTCCTCCTTGAGAGCCAATCTGATACCAAGAAGCACAAGAGGTTGGGCTCTGTGGCAGGTTTCTCGGTGGCACATGAGTGCAGCCTTCAGATGGCGGTCGAAGCGCTCCACCATGCCATTCGCTTGCGGGTGGTAGCTGGTAGTTCGTACGCCAGGAATCAGTTGAATAGCGCAGACTCAAACTTGCGGCCTTGATCGACGGTGACCGTGATGGGCACGACGAATCGCGCGATCCAGCCGCGTACGAAGGTAACGCCAACATCCTCGGCGGTAATGGATGACGTGAGCCACGCTTCGGGCCATCTCGAGAACCGGTTTATTGCCGGGAGACAATAGGTGTATACCTCAGAGTGCAGCAGGGGGCTGACGATTTCGAGGTGGACATGGCTGAATCTCCCAGATGGGAGGGAAAATTCACCGAGCGGTGCGGTCACCTTGCGTCGCTGGCAGTGGAGGTAGTGACAGCCCAGGTTCGACAGTCGCGCGCCACGCCGGAGCGCACGTAACGGTCAGCGACGAAGTGCGCGGAGGCGCGGCCGCCGGGGTCGCTCAGCGCGTGCAGGCGCGCGTGCGCGGCGCGCAGCAGCGCCGCCGGCAGGTTCGGCAGCGGCCGCCCCGTCGACACGTTGCACGCGATGGTAATATTCGTGCCTGGAATTAGCGTCGGTTCCAATTTGAGAGAAGAACCGAAATCGACTCGATGTGGGAAATCGCGTCCGCGACGATGTTGTCTTCGCCTTTGACGTACTCGATCTCCGTAGTAAACTGCGAGATGATCGTCAGTTGGTTCAGCTGTGCGGGAGGCAACTTTTAGCGACGTTGTGAGAACGCGTACAGTAGTGGTTTGTGGTCGGTATATATGATGAAGTGTTGCGCCTCCAATATATGCCGAAAATGTACACGGCCAACAACTCCCTGTAGAAGGCGGGCCAGGTGGTTTGGCTGGGCTTAAGTCTTCTACTGAAATATGCCAGCGGTTGCTAGCCCTGCTCTGTCCACTGCTGGATACAGGCGCCTACGTGTGTGCTTGAGGCGTACGTGTGGAGGCCCAAGCATGCGTTAGGAATTGCATGCACGAGTGCGAGGCGTGAGTGATGCTTTTGCGTGAGCGTTCTTCTATATTAAAGCACTTCGTTTTATTCGTCGACTGCACTTCATCATTACAATATACATACAGTGCCGCGTTCGGTTTGTGGTGCTCCTTTATATTACTCGTTAGCATCACTGAACCATACCATAATTAACTAAAACTAGCTATCAAATGATTGGTTAAAACTAAGAATTTCGTGTACGCCTGAGCGTAGATAAAGTACTTAAAAATAACCTCAAAACATAAAATGAAAGTGAAAAAGCTCTGGAGTTACAGTAGCTATGATAGTAATTTTTCGTATAATAATTAAATATGTTATCCCCTATCCAATTCAGAAGGTTTTTTCAAGACGCAATATGGTACGAGCGTTTCATACTTCCGTGGCATTCTCCTGTTTGAACGAGATCTAGTAAGTAGTTTTTTTAATACGTTTTTTAAATCGTAAACCGCAAATTACCTTTCATTCAATCAACTCAAATAAAAAAAATATAGATTTCAAGACATGTGTGATTATGAGTTTATACGGAACCCTCGGTGCGCGAGTCCGACTCGCACTTGGCCGGTTTTTTTATAGTCAATATGCGTCTCAGTATTATATGCTTTTGATTAAGTTTTTCAAAATTTCTGTCGGATTTCCGATATCTTTTACCGTTTCCGAGACTCAAACTCAAACTCAAACTCAAAATGTTTTTTATTTAAGTAGATGCTTTACACATGCTTTTAAATCGTCAATATTTTTTTCTACCTAGTACAAAGTCCCTACCACGCGGGACTTGTACACTCAACGTTTCGGGAAGTGTTTGCGAAGCGAGAAGAAACGTCGAGCCCAAAAGAAACTCGCTTCAACACATTTTTTAAATAAAATCTTAAATTCTATTACAATTCATGTCAACAATAAAATTGTGAGCTGGAGGATCTATACATGTCCATATATCATTATCATTTACATAATCTAGTATTTTGTAATACCCTCTAGAGCATAAACAATTTTTCACATGCAATTTGAATTTGTTTTCTGGCAAACTAGTCACATTTTCGGGTATTTTGTTATAAAATTTTACACACTGCCCCATAAATGACTTCTTAACTTTACTCAGTCTCGAATAGGCAACATCTATGTTATTAATATTTCTTAGATTAAAATTGTGTCTGTCACTGTTTTTATGAAACAAGTGCAAATTTTTACATACATACATGATATTTTCGTATATAAATTGACTAGCAACAGTGAGAATATTAATTTCTTTAAACATATTCCTCAACGACTCGCGGGATCGCATCTGGTAGATTGCGCGAATCGCCCTTTTTTGCAAAATGAAAATCGTTTCAATATCAGCCGCATGTCCCCAGAGTAAGATTCCGTAAGACATTATACTGTGAAAATAACTAAAATACACTAGTCTCGCAGTACCTACATCTGTCAACTGTCTTATTTTCTTAACAGCATATGCAGCTGAACTAAGCCGTCCCGCTAAGGTTTCTATGTGTGGGCCCCATTGCAGTGTAGCATCTAAAGTTATACCTAAAAAAACGGTCTTATTTACAAAGTCCAATACATTATTATCTACAATTACACTGTTTTCAATTTTCTTTACATTTGGTAATGAGAATTTTATGCATTTTGTTTTTTTTGCATTTAAGAGTAGATTGTTAACAGTAAACCACTTTAGAATCTCTGAAAGAGTGTTGTTTACTTCGTCAATTTTGCTATCTTTCCTGTCAATCTTAAAAATAAGAGAAGTATCATCAGCAAACAACACAATGTTTGACAAATTTTGCACCATATATGGCAAGTCATTTATATATGTAAGAAAAAGAAAAGGGCCTAATATAGATCCCTGGGGCACACCCATTTTAACCTTAGAGCCGGATGAATTTGTGCCATTTACTTGGACTTTTTGCGTTCTGTTGCTTAAGTACGAATTAAGAAGACTGAGGGCCCCGTCCTCGACACCGTAATGCTTTAACTTTATAAGCAATGTATGATGTTCAACGCAATCAAATGCTTTAGATAAATCACAGAACACTCCTATTGCATTCTGTGATTCCTCAAAAGCATCATAGATGTTACGAATAAGAGATACTCCTGCATCGGTTGTAGATCGACCTTTTGTGAAACCAAACTGTTGTTTATGCAGAAGATTATTTTCATTAAAATGTTGTAGTAATTGGTTGAGCATAATTTTTTCAAAAATTTTACTGAGAACTGGTAGTACAGAAACTGGTCTGTAATTTCCCGGATCACTTTTGTTACCAGACTTATATAGGGGTATCACTTTACTACATTTCATTAGGTCCGGAAATACGCCACTATCAATACTGATATTAAAAAGACAAGCTAAATATGGCGCTAAAGTCATAATTACATTACTAATTAAACTTACTGATAGTCCCCAAAGGTCTTCAGTTCTTTTCATTTTAAGAGATTTAAAAGTTTTGACAATAGTGTCTGGTTCAATTTCTCTGAAGGAGAATTTTTCATTACAAATACTGACATTATCTTCTAACAATTGTTTAGCATGCACAGGTGACGAATTCAAGGCCTCAGTGGTCTTAAGTGGAATATTTGTGAAAAAAGTTTCGAATTCTTTGGCTACATCGGCATTTGTTGTAATTTTACCTTGATCTGTTTGCAAAACATATTCATTATCGCGGGGTTTGACCTTGCCGGTTTCTTTGTTTATAATATTCCAAACAGTTTTAATTTTATCATCTGATAATTTTATTTTTCTGGCTAAGTAATTCGATTTTGCTGCACGGCATACCTGTCTAAAGATTTTCGAATACTTTTTTACGTACTCTTTAAAGTTATTATCAAAAATATAGGTTTTTCTGTCATAGAGATCAAATAAAGTTTGTCGGCTTTTATAAATACCTACAGTAGCCCACTCACAAAATTTGAATTGATGATTAATATTTCTGGATTTTGTTTTAAATATATCTTGAAATTCTCTGTCAAGCACTGTGAAAAAATCATTGTAAAAACTGTTCGCGTCTACGTGTTTATCAAAATTTGGTATGGGCAGCTTTTCAATTAGTGTTGTTTTAAAATTTTCTATTCGATTAACAGTGACAGGTCTTGTTTGAACTTTTATTTGTTCTTTAATAAATCTCACAGGGAAGCTAGCCAGCAATCCGCTGTGATCAGATCTTAAGCAATTTATAACTTTTTTTTCTACAAATTTACAGTTACAAAATATGTTATCTATGCAAGTTGCAGAAGTATCTGTTTTTCTTGTTGGTTCCAAAAAAATGTAATCTAAATCAAACGACTTAAAAAGACAAGTGATTCTAGTTGTTAGAGACTTCTTTTCTAACAAATCTACATTAAAGTCTCCACAAACGATTACCGATTTACTACTTTTACTAACTAAATCTAATGCATCCTCCATTGCCGATTCGAAACGAACAAAGTTATCGTCATATGGGGGTCTATACACGCAAATAATTATGTGGTTCTCCAGCTCCACGCAAGATAGTTCAATAGTTTTTTCAATCGAAAGACTGACGACATCCTTCCGTTCTTTAATTTTTATGGAATTTTCAACTAATATTGCGGAACCACCACGCTGTGTAGTCTTTCGATTGAAAGCACTTCCCATTCTATAATTTTCAAAATTAAAAAGCATTTCATGTTCTTTAAGCCAGTGTTCCGTAATACAAAATATGGTAATATTATATTTTTCCAAAAATAATTCTACTTCAAATTCTTTGCCGATGAAGCCTTGTATATTTTGTTGAACTAAATTAAAACAGGTAGGCTTCTTCGTTGTCTTTAAATCTAGTTTAAATCTGGAGTTCGAGCCCCACTGCAGACGACGGCATCACAGGCTGTACTATTTAGTACGTTTATGGGCTGCGCCATACCCGTGGTACCGCCACCGGCGGCGGGTTTCTCCGTCGTTACGCAAGTAATTACCGACTGAATACAGTCGGTACGATGTAAAATACTATAAGCTAACGAATTAGCTAGTCTTTTTTTCTGTACATAAGAAAGATACATTGTATCCTGAGTCAATCTATACTTATTTACAAAACTATTTGTATCAAAAAATAATACATAGTCACTATGACTACAAGTCAGGTTATACAAGTATAGATTTAAATTGTATAATTTTTTGTTGTAGCTATGCGTTTCATTACTGCAGTAAGGGAACGCACAGACAGTTATTTTACATTTTTTCTTTGCGCTTAGCTCAACCAGCCGGTCGACAGTTCTTTTTATCTGAGGTTTTTTTTACATTTAAGCTATTACCTAACACTAATCCGACCGAGGTGCTTTGGTTTAGAGAACTACTACAGATTTTTTCAACTATTTGCTCCAATGATGCGTCAGGATAGCACATATTTACTATAGACGAGTTTGTTATATTATTGGCCAACAATGGTCCAAAACCTACACCTATTCTGTCAGAGAAAATAATAGTATTTTTTTCTGACTTACTCGCAGAAGACAAGGTGTTTTCACAAAGCGAGTTTGGTACAATCATTAAATGGTCTGAGTTTAGAATAGTGACTCCGCTTTGAAACGTATCATTTTCGCGCCTGTCTGTTGCTGGCCCCTCGGCGCTAGCTGGCCGGCCGCAGTCGCACTGGTGGTTGTTTACTAGGGAGTCAAATCGCTCCGAATTATACCTACATAGTTCTAAGAGCTTATCTGTAGCCAAAACATGTTCATCAATTTGTCTTTCAGCTTGTTCATATTTTTGTTTTGTTTCTGCAAGACAATCTGTTAATCTAATTATTTCGGACTCCAAATTTCGCGTGTCCATGTCATATTTAATCTTATAATTATCTAATTGCATGCAGTGCATATCTAATTTTTTTAATAACTCGATGCGTTCAGCTTTAATTTTTTCTGTACTTTTACATTTAATACAGAATTTTTTTAATTGGAGTGTGGACTTTCTAACTAACTTATTAAGCCTTGCATACTTTTTAATTTTTTTCCGGCTAGAACGAATACCTAAAAGTGACTTAGAGTTCTGACCAACAAGCTCGTTATACAGGGTCTGAGTGTCCTCCAGTTGCCGCTGGTATTTCTCTGCCTCCAGGTGTACGACGCGGCCCTGCGCCGCAGACAGCTCGCGTTCCAGGTGCCTGATGCGGTCCAAGGCTTCCTCGTGAAGGTTGCTGCATTGTTCGTAGGCAGAAACAGCTGATTGCAACTGGTCACGTTGGTCGAGAAGATCCTGAACTTTTATGTCGTATTCGCTAAGTTCACTTTTAAGTTCCTTGTTTTTGTTGAATATTTTCCGGAGCTCCACCTCACTATCCTCGCGTTCTGCCAGTAGCTTATCGTTTAAAGCTTGGGTTGTTTTCAGTTGGTCCAGTGCACAACGTAGCTTGGTGTCTAGCTCAAGAGTTCTTGCCATGCTCCTGGTAGTCATTGTACTGGAAATATATATTTGCGCAAGTTTAAATCTAATAGAAAAAAGTCACAGTTATCTAACTAGCTGAACAATATACGATAGGTATGTAACTACTAAATAAACGCAAACCGATGTCCAGCGCGCCTATAGCTTATCAATAAATAACTATATACCTAATAGGTACCTATTTTACGCCGGCCGGTGGTGGCGGCCCAGCGTTCGTGCTGTCTAGTTACCTACGTACCTATTACCTGTTACCGTTCACCGTGGGGGCTTAGCGACCGCCTCCCAGTGCGACGGGGGTGTGGGGGTGCTCGAATGGTGACTGCTTGGCCTGTACTATAGCAGGTCAAGCGGGGACCGTTTCGGCAACACCACACACCTGTCCGGCGTCCCCGGTAACACGTTTAGTAACTGGTTTTAGAACCTCTTGCTAGGCGTGGCTAAGAGTCACTCGAATCTGCTGGGCTTGGTGGGCGGAGTCCGGCGGAGTAATTACGCCCACCTGCGTTGTGCCCCACGCAGTTGAGCGCCGTGCGCGGGGAGAGCGGGGTCCTGGTCGGTTGAGTCGAACGGGGGTCGGAGCAAGTTACCCTCGGACGGCAACACGCCTTCTTTGGCCCGTGATTCACGCAAAACGGTACCCACGTGAGTAGCCAACACGTGGGAAGTGGGCATGTGTCCCCCTTCTGGGGCCACTGGCGAGGTGCGGGGGGGCGTGGTCTCGGCCATGCTGACGGGGCAAGACTGCTTGGGAACACCCGGGGTGACCGGATCGACCATCCCGGCCCGGCAGGTCGAGTCCCTGATGTCGCGCAGCGAGTACCCACCTCTTGCACCTATACTCTCGTGATAGCCCTGGTGTCAATGTGTACATCCCCAGGTGCGGGCTCCGTGGAGGGTGGGGAGTCACGAGGGTGAATTTTAAAAAACTGAAAAATGGCCACAAATAAAAGATCGGACTTGCCAAACACACAAACCGCCCTAACAGGGCAACCCCCTGCCCCTTCAGGGCAACCCGTCGCCCCTTCAGGGCAACCCCTCGCCCCCTCAGGGCAACCCGCTGCCCACTCAGGGCAGCTTCGTGCCCCCTCAGGGCAACCCGCTGCCCACTCAGGGCAGCCTTGCGCCCCTTCAGGGCAACTCGCCGCCCCCTCAGGGCGGCCTCGTGCCCCTTCAGGGCAACTCACCGCCCCCTCAGGGCGGCCTCGTGCCCCTTCAGGGCAATCCGCCGCCCCCTCAGGGCGGCCTCGTGCCCCTTCAGGGCCGTCTCATGTCCAATTAGGACAATCTTGTGCCCCTTCAGGGCGATCTGCGCCTACTAGGCAAACTACTGCCCCTTCGGGGCAAGTCTCGGCGAGCGGCAGTGTGTCATCTACACTGCAGCCACCGACACACCCTACGGCCAAGCGCAAGGTGAAGCGCGGCAAGAGGCGCGTGCCGACGGAGAAATCCAACGGCCCACCTCTAGGACCAGCTTCTACCGTGCCCCACACGGTGACCGCAACTTCGGTGAGTTCCGACAGCGCTGCTGCGGGGAAACCCGCACCACTGTTGGCCACCCAGGGCAACCAAGTTGCACACGCGGTCCACCAACCGCCCAGCACAGGCATGACCTTCCCGGCCGCCCGGGGTGATGTGGCAGGTCTACCTGCACCGCCCCGGCCCACCGATACGGAAGTGGGAGCCTACTTCTCTGGGCAGGGCACGGCGGCTCAGGCCTCCTCTGGGAGCGTCTCAGCCCCTGGCGCATCAACAGTGTTAAGCCAGATCGAATCCGGCTGGACACTAGTAGATAGGAAGAGCGGGGGACGGAAGAGACCTTACCAGCCACCCTCCCAGGGAACTGGCACCAAGGAGCTTCCGTCCAAACCTATGAAGTCCATGAAGCGGACAGCTCGCAGAGCTGCGAAGCGAGCCGAGGCCCGAGCCAAGGCACACGCTGACACCGCTTCAGACGTGCCACAGGCGACACCCGCGACGACGTCTGCCACCTCCGGTGCGGAGGGCCGACCCACCGCTGAGTTTACTCAGCCTGCGGAACGCCAACCCCCGAAGGCGCGTCGGACGGCTAGCGATGGTGGAGCCATGACACGGGACGCCTCTAACGGGAGCGCGGCGATCGTCACCCCCTCCGCGAAGAGGGTCCGCCCTGAGGAGACTCCGTCTCCGCAGGTCGAGTCCAAAAAGCAGAGGGTAGGATCGACTAGCAAACCGCGCGCGACTTACGCGGAGTCTGCGTCTGCTGACCTTGCCGTGGCCGTCGCACCGGCGACGGCGGCGAGCAGCCTAAGCCAGCAGGACGCGGACTTTGTTCTCAACACGCTCACCGACCGAGCAGTGGACGAGTCAGAAGCCAGCCCGAATAATCAGGGCCCAGTTTTCAAAGGCAAACCCATCCTGGCTGGGGGTGCCCTGAAAATCTGGTGCAAAGACTCCAAAGCGCTGGAATGGCTTCGGGCCACAATCGCCAGCATCACACTGCCGGGAGGTGAAGCACTAACGGTACGTCGCCAGGACGAGCTACCGCGCAGAGTCCTAGGGGGCATCCTGCTCCCCGGCGCTTGGGACGCACTGAAGGTGGCAAAAGTCCTGAACTGGCAAAACCGATGGGCTCAAATCCCACGGTGGAGACTGCTCAGGGCTGTGTCGCAGGGCGGCGACACCTTCATTGTCGTCAGCCTACCGGAGGACCTGGTCGAGGTCATCCTGGAACACGAGCGCCAACTCGCCCTTGTGGTGGGCTCGGTCTATATGAAGTTCCAGGGGCCAAAGGGAAGATTCACGGAAACTTCCCTTACCAGGACGGCTCCTCCCCTGGCTGACGCGGTGCCGCCCGCTGCGACACCCGCCCCCCCTCCGGCTGACTCCTCTGCTCGGCCACACACTGAGCCTACAGCGCGGCTTCCCGGGGAGCCTTCTGCTCAGTGCCGCGCTCACACATCTGCTCAGGTGGCGGCCGAGCCCTCAGCTCAGCCTACAACTGAGCCCATGGACGAGGCTCCAACTACCTCCTCGGACGTTTCTCACGACGCCGCATGCGACCCTGTGGCGCATGCCAGCGGTGACGAGTGTGCCGAGGAATTGGAGAACCTCGTCCTTAACTTGGAAGAGGAAGGGGATTTGCTGTCGCAAGATGGCATCCCCTTTCTCGACCTGTAGGGCCCTCCAAGCGAACCTCCACCACAGCCAGACCGCCACGGCTCAACTGCGGAAGTGGCTGGAGGTTCATAATACGGCAATTTCCTTGATCCAAGAGCCGTGGGTCAGGAAAGGGAAGATATGCGGTCTCTCTAACATTGGGGGTAAGTTAATTTCCTACAATGGGCCAGAGAGCCCGAGAACAGCCATTTTTGTCACAAAAAATGTGCCTGTACAGCCTCTAACAGAATTCTGTTATAGGGACCTGAGCGCTGTCAAGTTGCTCAAAGGCGCACTGCACTCGAGCCAGCCAGAACTGATTGTCGCCTCGGCTTACATGCCTGAGGGTGACGACCCACCGCCTCAAGAACTGGCGAGGCTCGTAACATACTGCGAGGACAATGGACTGGAGCTGATAGTTGCCACAGACTGCAACGCGCACCACTCCTTGTGGGGCATGACAGACTGCAATGAAAGAGGTAAGACACTTGTAGATTACCTGTTCACAACAAATTTGAGCATCCTAAACGTCGGTTCAACTCCTACGTTTGTCACTAGACGAAGTAGGACTATCATCGACATTACACTGGCATCTGAGAGAATTTCGAACTGCATATCCAACTGGCATGTGTCTGAGGAAGCCTCATGCTCGGATCACAGATGGGTAAGGTTTGATCTGCAAGTAAGAACTAAGGAGGCGCCACCACGCAGGAATCCACGCAAGACCGACAGGACTATCTACTGCAACCGGTTGCAGGAGAGGGTTCTCGGACTTGAGGTCCCTGCAAGGATAAAGGGCGCTAACCAAATAGAAACACAGGTAGAGCTTCTGACAGGCTGCATCACAGAGTCCTACCAGGAAGCGTGTCCACTGACGATACCACCGACGACCAGCGGCCTAAAGGTAAACTGGTGGGGGCCCGAACTGGAGAGGCTCAGGAAAAAGGTCAGGAGGCTATTTAACAGAGCTATGAATACTAACGGTGATTTGGACTGGGACAACTACAGAAATGCGAAGTCCAAATTAAAGAAGCGAATACGATATCGTAGCACAGCGTCATGGAGACGCTTTTGCGACGGTATTGAAACGTGTCCGCAGGCAAACAGGGTAAGGAAAGTCCTCTCCAATGGACCCAATCAAGAATTGGGAACACTCCGAAAACCTGACGAAACGCTCACCAGAAACCCGGATGAAATCCAAGACCTCCTGTTACAAACACACTTTCCTGGCTGTAACATAGTCCCGGGGATCATCTGGATGGACAATGCGACAGAAGCGAATGACGAAGACTGGCTTGTAGCAGACAAGGTAGTCTCCGTACAAAGGGTAAACTGGGCTCTAAACAGCTTTCAACCATACAAATCGGCGGGCTGTGATGGCGTCTTTCCAGCACTCTTGCAGTGGGGGAGGGTCGACATCATTGAAGCGCTGACCAAGATCCTCAAGGCGTGCTTAGCCCACAGGTATGTTCCGCATGCCTGGAGAGAGGTGAAAGTGATATTCATACCTAAACCAGGTAAGAGTGACTACACGGACGCTAAATCCTTCAGACCCATCAGCCTCACCTCCTTCTTACTTAAGACGCTGGAGAGGCTCTGTGACAGGGAACTGCGGGAGAATGCTCTGAAGGACATCCCTCTGCACCGAAATCAACATGCATACAGTCAAGGGAAATCAACTGAATCAGCTCTGCACGCTGTAGTTAGCAGGATTGAGACAGCAATACAAAGTAAGTCTATGTGCCTGGGGACCTTCATTGACATAGAGGGTGCTTTCGACAAGACAAACTTTAGTAGCATGAGAGCGGCACTCCAAAAGCATGGAGTCAACGCAACCATTACGGACTGGATCGAAAACATGCTCCGACAAAGGGTAATTAAGCAAACGAACAAGGAAGACGGCGGAGCCATTGTAGCGAGAGGGTGCCCGCAGGGAGGCGTCCTCTCGCCTCTCCTATGGAACCTGGTGGTAAATGACCTGATTACTATCTTGAACAACAACCACTTCCATACGATAGGATACGCAGACGATCTGGCTATCCTCGTGTCAGGTAAATTTGCCCACATAGTCTGCGACCTGACTCGGTCTGCACTCCGGATCGTGGAGCGCTGGTGCCGCGGATATGAACTGTCCGTGAATCCAGCTAAAACGGAACTGGTCCTATTCACCAATAAACGAAACCTAGGTAATTACCAACTACCTAAGCTTTTCAACACTGAACTCTGTCTGTCCACTAAAGTTAAGTATTTGGGCGTGACACTGGACAGCAAACTGAACTGGAGTCACCACTTAGACAACAAAATAGAAAGAGCAACTATTGCCCTGTGGCAGTGCCGTAGAATGGTAGGTAGAAAGTGGGGTCTCTCCCCGAAAATCATGCTATGGCTCTACACAGCGGTAATAAGGCCGATAATATGTTACGGCGCGGTTGTCTGGTGGCCAAGAACCAGACAAACAACCGTCGTAAGTAAACTGCAAAGATTTCAAAGGATGGCTTGCATGGCGGTAACGGGGTGCATGCGGACGACTCCAACTGCTGCCCTGGAAACCATCATGGATCTGCCCCCTCTGCATCTCTTTATTGAACAAGAAGCAGCAACTGCGGCCGCACGCCTGAGGCTACTTTCACTCTGGAGCACGGACAGAACTCCCCACGCGGAGCTTCTTAACGAAATTACCACTGAGGAGCCACTGTTCATGGCTACACAGGACAGGATCCCAAAACAGTACGTATTTGACAAAAAATACAATATACAACTCTACGAGGACCCGTGGGAGAGTCAGAACCTGAAGGAGCTTCGGATCTTTACCGACGGCTCCAAAACGGGCTCAGGCACCGGATATGGCGTCTTCTCCGAGGACCTAAACATCTTCATAGCCAAGCCCCTTGGAGAACACACTACGGTCTTCCAAGCCGAATGCATGGGTATCATTACGGCGGTGGATGAGATTGCTGCAAGGAAGGTACGTGACTACCCGATTCGTATCCTCTCCGACAGCAGGGCAGTACTGCAAGCCCTGCAGAGTAGCACAATTACGTCGGGGCTCATACTGGAGTGTCACCGTAAGTTGTCAGAGCTATGTCACTACAGTGACATCACTCTACAATGGATTAAGGGTCACAGCAACTCACGCGGCAATGACGGGGCGGACGAGCTAGCCAGGAGGGGGTCGGGACAAGCGGCGGTAGGGCCAGAACCCATCATCCCACTTCCATCAAACTGGCCGAGATCCGTACTCCGTCAACGCACTAGGAACAGACACAACGAATACTGGTCGAACCTAGAGACCTGCCGTCAGGCAAGGTTGGTTTTACCAGCTACAAATCCCGGCCTATCCAGAAAGCTTCTAAGACTTGAGAGAAATCAGCTACGCAAGCTTGTTGCTGCTATCACTGGACATGGACCTTACAACAAACACTTGTTCACCTTGGGTGTTACAGACAGCCCACTGTGCCGAGCATGCATGGAAGCTGAGGAAACTGCTGCTCATATCCTGCTGGAATGCGGAGAGGTAGCATCGTACAGGTTCGCGCACCTCGGTGACCCGAGGTCACTTCAGGAAGTCGTCAGCAACCCCAGGTCGCTACTGGACTTCTTAGAGGAGCTGGGCTGGCAGTGATGCCGGCCTATCACGCAAAATGGGCGCAATGGTCGCCTGGTTGCGGAAAACAGCCCGCCCTAACCTATAACCTATAACCTACCGTTCACCGTTGCCGGTCTGCCGAAACGGGTGAATGCAAAACAAAACAACATGTATTTCGGAAGTGATTATACTTATTTAAAATGTCAATATGTAATATTTACGTGCTCCGAAGTGATTTATGACTGAGGCTAGTGTTTGTGTCGTCCAGCAAATGTTTAACTAGTGTCAAACAAAGGCAGACAAAACGTAGGCCATGTCATTGGAGACAAGTGAGGTTATTTTGTGATATTTAGACATTTGCGTAAATATTGCGGTATGGATGCCTCAACTAAGTAACTGTAAGTAGATTTATAGTGAAAACAATACTCCCCAGGTAAATCCAATCGAATTCCAATGCGTTGATTTTTGAATTTGTTCGTTATTGTAGTCGTCACAGCTGATTCAATTTTTATCACTCATATTTCTTCTTCCACCAGAAACACAACTTTTGTAAAACACGTCTGTTGTTATATTATGTAGTAAGGAATACAATTTAACTGTATTTGATAATAAAATCGCTCGAACTGTCACCCGGCAGGGTTGCCAGCGCTATATTATATATAGATATCTGAATAGTGAGTAAGGAATTTGTATAGGAAACTGAAAAAAAATTGAGTTTGGTTATTTTTTTATAGTCAATATGCGTCTCATGTATTACATTTTTTTAGTTAAGTTTTTCAAAATTTCTGTCCGATTTCTGATATCTTTTACCGTTTCTGAGATATTTGCATTTTTGGCAAAAAAAAAAACGGAGGAGTAGATTTCACCAAAAAAAATAACCCTGTCTTGGAGCGAGCTTCGTAAATTAAAAGGTTTTTGACATGTACGTAAAGTAGCCTTATTGCATTATTAGTCTATTAAGAAACGGGCTAGCCGCTTTGTAAACAGGTACCATAAAGCAAACTTGTTAATTTTTATTATTTTAATATATCCTATATCACTCCCACAATCTAAGAAGAATCTAATTAAATTTCATGTGTGGAAATCCATCAAACGGTTAAGGTTGTACAGCGCACCCTTTGGTGCATAAATACATACATTCGAAGCAGGGTAAAAACATACATCTTTTTTCGCCCTAGAACACTACATATTCGCATACTTTTTTATTTCTTGTGTCGAGAAAGTCAGGTATAGCAAGCTACTGATAATCAAAGCGAGTAAGCATTGTAGTGCTAATTTATAACACGAAAGATACACCTTCTTCCTTTTTCTTCCGTGTTAAATATACGGGCTGACATGTACTTCAAGGACAAAAAAATTACAAGCATGTAGGTACTTTGTATATTCATATGAAAACGACAATGAATTTTTTTCATATTATCTAATAAGAGCGACCACCCCAGAAAATATGGAAAAATGATAATGGTATTTTTATGTAAATATAATATTCAAAGTACCTATATGTTTAACATTTTTATGCTTAAAGTAGATGTCACTCAGAATATCAATTTAAAAAACATGTATATTCACAATGATCAAAACGTTGTGGGGCAGCGTATAATTAGTACTATCGAAGCGCGGCAAAACTGATACAGGTCCTTCCTTGACGGGCGCTCACGCCCCGTACTGATCAATCCACGCGGAGGCAATGAAATATATCGTAGATTTCTGATACAATTTAATTTATTGTATTTTTGAAACTTTTTTAATTAATGCAGATATATTTATTCATTTTTATTGCTAAAATAACACTGTTTATTTTGATGTCAGTTTCAATCAAAAATATTTTGGTTTTGTTATAAAAAGTCGCGGTTTAATATAGACGTATTTCGCTGAAATTGATGTTAGAAATATTTTTTTTACTAGAGATTGTGACATTTAATCGAAAAACGAGAACATTAACTTACAATAAATTTATTTAAGTGATTTGTAGATATTTTTTTCTGGTATAATAAATATTTTCTAGTTAGAGAATTAGGGGCTTGAAAATGACCGTGCGAACCTTTTTTGCGAAAACATGACAGCGTGTTATTTTTTATATAAAATAATGGAACAAATGTTTTAAAATCTGAAACATTAACTTACAATAAGAAACACGAATCTACTGAACACATATTTTTTTTAATGTATAACTCTTTCCGAAAGTAGAAAATTACGAGCTCAAAATGTGCGATTTCTGGAAAAAAATGTGAATGGGCCCTTATTTTTTGTGTACTACTGTAATACTTCAAGGTGGGCTTCTACTCATCAAACTGAACAACTTTTGTTCTACAACTATGCTGAAAACGCAAAAACTTTTTTGGACTTTTCATACAAATCGATCAGCTGGTGAGCCAAGTTTGTATGAAAAGTCCAAATTTTTTTTTGCTATTTCAACAAAGTTGTAATACAAAAGTTGTTCAGTTTGATGAGTAGAAGCCCTATCTTGAAGTATTACCACACCTTTTTGTTACACCCTGTATATTCAATTCATATACTTTACTGTAATAACTAAAACAATATATACAAAAACAAATATAATGTGGATGCCGGCTTCCTCACTATGACAATCGATTCAACTGTTTTGTCGATAGTGCGCGGACTCACGTACTGCGCCATTCAAAGTCAACTATCGGCCGACAGTCGCTCAACTGTTTAGTTGAGTCTAGTGCGCGCACTTGCGTACTGCGCCATACAAAGTCACCGATCGACTCAACTGTTTAGTTGAGTAGCGATCGTTCAGTGGTTTTTGATAGTTTGGTCGATCAATTGTTTAGTCGAGAGTGCGCGCACTCACATATAGCTCCATACTGAATGCAAGATCGACTAAACTATCGATGGACCAAAAAGTCGATAGTGCGCGGTGGCTGTAAGCGTCGCGGGCTTTGTGCCGGTGAAGTCGGAGGTGTTCTGTCGATCAGCGACCCATTAAGGCCATCTTACCCCAAAATTACGTTTTTTGAACAGTTTTGACGGAAAACTGTAGAAGTTTCAAGTCTGAAAAATTATACTTATTTTTGACTATATTTCCTAAGATCATACGCCATCCGAAACACGATTCAACAATTTTGGCTCGATAGAAAAAAAACCAAAAATGGGTCTATCGTTACTTAAAACTTAAAACAGATGCCTGTATATTAAAAGAATAAAATTGAAAATTATATGACAATATTGCTTTCGACGATATGAAGGAAACTACGCCATTACTTTGAACACTTTCATTCAGAAAAAAAAACCAAAATAAAAACGTAAATAATTCGTGTGGCGCGTGCGGGTGGGACTTGCATTTAGTACTGCGCAGATGGATGCGCAGTAGCTCGGGGTAAGATGGCCTTAAGTACTAGGACTGCAGCAGGACAAAGAATCTCAAGGCGGTGATTTCGGAGAGGTCAGTCTTTAATGGTTGGTCGCGATGATTTCATACAAAACGGCTTTCCGTCCAGTACAACTTGACCCGTGCGTATTTACAATGGTATGAATCACTCACGGACGGCGGCGGAGGTGCTTGTGTGCGTGCGGTGCTAGCCGGCTACCGGAATGTAGAACATCTTGTGCGTTTATGTTCTCCTATTTTAGTTGCACGATTTTTAAGAATTGAAATTGTAATTAAATTTAAAAAATAAAGAATACAGAAAACACGACTGATCTTATCAGCTGTTCGGGGGGAGAGGGATTCTTTAATTTAACCGGTTAATTCCGTTCGAACGAAAAAATATCGGTTTTGGTTAAACCGGTTAAATATACCGGTAACCGTAACCTGAACGAAACCTTAACCGAAATTATTTCGATATAGGGGTCAATGACCGAAACCGGTATTTTCAAAAAACCGGTTTCCGAACCCTGGTTCATGCTAACTATTCGCATATTAAAATTTTGTAGAAGTCGATTCCCTATTTTCCTAAACACCACAACCCTGTATATACCCTGTTTCCGCAAGAGGGCGCTAGCGGTGAACATCTCTAGCTCTGTACCTCAGTATTATTTATATGATTTTCATTAAAAACTTAATTATTCTTAACTGTCTATTTATAAAATCAAAGTCTACACAACAAGTGACGTAATAAGTAAAAAAAATACTAGTTTAACGTGAAAATGGCACCAAATCTACGATCCGGTAACAAGGACGCGGCCGTTAACTCAAAAATGGAGGAATCTATTTTGGAGCTCCGGATGAAATTAGAAGACTGTCACAAAATTATGACCAAGCAGGCTACCCAAATCAAAAACCAAGGTGAGATGTTAAGTTCAAATACATCTTTACTAAAGGAATTAGTGACACTGCTGAAAAAAAGCCAGCCTGAAGTTCAGCTCACAATAAACACAAAAAGTGACTCACCGGTTCCATCTCGGCTGCTTGTAAATAACAGTGCACTTGATGATTCTGGTCCGCAAGGCATTGATAATGATGTAAGTCCCTGTGCCTCAGCCAGCGTCACCAAAGCCAGCTTGAAGAAATCTCCACGTTTGGTTAAAAAATCTAGTAGCAGCAGCAGCGTTGGTGGAAGGTTTGCGAAGGATTTCAGGTCCTCACGTGCTCAGGTGTCTGCCAAGGTCATCGCGAAAGCTCATACAACAAAACCAGTGTCCATCAATACGAGCTACGCGTCAGTTTTAGCCAGCCCACCACAACAGGATGGATCCAAACAAGGGGCAGTACCTCGGCCCCAGCAAAGAGCCGACGATCCGCCAAGCAGCCCGCGCGCGGCACCGCCGTCCAGCGGCCTGCGTGCGGCCCCACCGTCCAGCGGCCTGCGTGCGGCCCCACCGCGGCTGGCGAGCCTCCACTTGTTCAATTTTGACAAGGACACGCGCAAGGAAGACATAGTAAACCACCTAAAAACTGTTGTCGGGTTAGACGATGTCCAGTGCGAGCAGCTGCCCACGAGAGGTGCCTACACTTCCTTTAGACTAGACGTCCCCACTTCTAGGGTGAAATTGGTTCGTGACATGAATATGTGGCCAGAAGGAGTAGCAGTTCGTAAGTTCAACCGTGTTACGCCAAAAAACTTGAAGACGATCCGCACAAGTCTCGAAAACGCTTAACTCTCACACATACACTTAGCTCACAAAGCACTTGTTCTAACCTCAAAGGTGATAAACATTGTAAATTCACCGTTGTTCACCAGAATGTCCGATCCATTACGGGAAAAACAGGCCTACTGGACGTCGTTTCGTCTAAATTAGACCCAGATGTTATCGCGTGTTCGGAGACCTGGTGCCGAAGCAATGAGATTCGACACGTGACCCTCACAGGTTACGAGCTAGCGAGCCACTACTGCCGCTCGAGCATCGAGCACGGCGGCGTTGCACTGTTTGTAAAGGCCGGCACACACTTCAAGCAGCGAAGTGACCTACAAGGGCTCGCTGTCGAATATCATTGCGAATTTACTGTAATAGAAATTATACAATTTAAATTAATAATTGTTTGTTCTTACAGAACTGGACATGGTAATTTTAATATGTTTATTAATGTATTTGATCAATTATTATGTACAATTACTGACGAAAACAAAAGGTGTATCGTGGTTGGAGATCTAAACGTGGATTACCTTAGTGACAATAGTCAAAGACGACAATTAGATGATCTATTAGGTAGCTATAATATGCATAATATTATAGCATACGCAACGCGTGTAACACCGGACTGTGCATCCTCGCTCGACTGCGGGCTAGTCAGCCGCGATGACCGTGACGTCACCAGCTCGCCGGTCGACACCCCGATCAGCGACCACAACGCCCAGCTGTTTGAGTTGCGATCAGTGTCAACAAACACAAACCCACCACGTAATTCTTTTATTCAAAAACGATTATATACACAGGAATCGATTCATAATTTTTATATTGACATTACTAATTACGATTGGACATTCATAAATAATAATTTATCTGACATTGATTCAAAATTAAGTAAATTAATTACATTATTGACACATTATATAAATATTCATTTCCCGCTCAAAAATGTTCTTATTAAAAAGAAAACCAAGTTGCCGTGGTTGAGTGAGCAGTCCGCCAGTTATTACAAACAGTTTGAGGATTATTGTGAACTGAAGCGACAATACCCGGATAACGCACTAATAGGTAAATGTGTAAGTCATTACGCGGCTTTAATAAAATCAAATACGCTTAAAGACCGAAAGAATTACGTAAACACGCGACTTTCCAACGCCAAAAACCCCTCTAAAGAGATTTGGCAAGTTATTGGGGAAGAAATCACATCTAAAGCCAGATCATACCAAGACATTAATTTGAAAGAAAGTGGATTAAATGTGGCAAAGACAAAAATACCGGACTGTTTTAACCATCATTTTTTGACAGTCACTAAAAACCTCGTTTTACAAAGTGACAGTACAAAAGCCATGAGTTTTCTAAAGAAATACCTAGACTCCTGTGGGGACATACCTTCCCTGACATTTTCACCAGTCTCCCGCGACAGTGTGAATCGCGTGTTTCGGTCTATGCTGCGTACGCCTGGTACACTGGACATATAAGATGTGTCTGTAAATATATTGTGCACAATTTGGCCACTTTTATGTGATATACTTGTTTTACTGATAAATGAAATATTATTGACTGGCCATTATCCGGATGTACTGAAAAGTACTCGTGTATGTCCAGTGTACAAAGGCAAAGGTGAAAAGTCAAATGTCGACAGCCACCGACCAATTACAATAGTTCCAAACGTTTCGAAAATTATCGAGTCTATAATATCGCGTGAAATAATGTCACATCTTGAGCGCAACAAGTTGCTGACAAAAACACAATGCGCGTATAGACAAAAAAAGTCGACCACTACAGCCGCACACCAGGTTATAGACTCGATAATAACGAACATTGATGGAAAATGCAAGACAGCTGGTATATTTTGCGACCTTAGTAAAGCGTTCGATGTAATCCAAAATGAACTATTATTGGACAAACTAGCAAAGTACGGTATTGGTGACAAAACCCATGACCTTCTTTCGTCTTTCCTACAGCGCAGGCGACAGACAGTGGAAGTCACCCTAGAAGGAAAAAAGTTGAGGTCCACTGCTGGTGACGTCACAATTGGTATTCCGCAAGGATCCGCTCTCGGAAATACCTTGTTTTTACTATTTATAAATGACCTGCCATCATCTGTAACAGACGGACTGCCCGTACTCTTTGCAGACGATACTACCGTAGTGGTGCATGCGCGGACGTATGAGCAACTCAGTACGAAAATAAACAGCGTTCTTTCGCAGCTACAGGAGTGGTTCTCGTCAAACGGCCTAATAATGAACAATTCCAAATCGAATGTTATTATATTTAGCGGTAGACCGATTCATACACCTTTACAAATACACAGTCCGGTACCTTTATCCGATGAATGTCGCTATCTAGGTTTCACGTTAGATTCTAAGTTAAACTGGAAAAAGCACGTGCAGGTACTTTGTGACAGGCTGAGTGGCGCAGCGTATGCCTTGAGGAAACTGCGACCTCTCGTGTCTCCCGGTATCCTTAAGCAGGCTTACTTTGCGCACTTCCATTCAATAATGTCCTATGGCATTATCCTATGGGGTGACTCGACGGACTCTGATCGAGTGTTTGTCCTGCAAAAAAGAGCAATAAGAATTTTGCTAAACAAAAGCTCAAGAGACACTTGCAGGGAGCAGTTTAAATCATTGCGTATCATGCCACTCTACTCATTATACCTGTACGAGCTGCTGATGTTCGTTCGTCGCAACATTTCCACATTTGACCGACGCACTACCGGAGGTAGAAAACTCCGTAACACTGGTCGACTACAGGCGGTAACGCGACGAACTACTCTCGCCACCAAGAATCCGCGTGTAATCGGTCCGTCACTGTACGAGCGACTACCCGCAGTCATCAAAGATGAGGAATGTGACGAAACGTTTGGTCGCCAACTACGAAATCTTTTGTTGGAAAATGAATTCTACTCGGTAGATGAATATATTAACAAAAAGTTTTAAATTATGATTATTTTACAATTTGTAAATCAAATGTGATTTGACATGTAATTATTAATTTAGTCTTTTATGTTTGTATAATGACATATTATTCGATATTTTTATTGACATTGTTTTATTTTATTTTAAATTTGACATTTATTGACATTGTATTTCTTTTCATGTTTGACACTATTACTTTATTTTATTTTGACGATCATATTATCCTCTGACATCTTTTTAAATAAGTATATTTTGTAAGTTGACATTGATAATATGAAATAAATGAATCTAATCTAATCTATACCCAAAGAAATATATTTATCTCTGATATACTAAGAAGTCTTAGTAAGGATCACAGGCAGGATATAAGTCTCAGTTGCATTTTGCGAATTAAAGATTACGGGAAATGAGCCTATAACTTGAACAGTCACTTCCATGTATTTGATCATTCCATGTATTAAAACCGTAAAGGTGTGAAAATTAAAGGGAAGACCAAGATGGAACTACTCCAAACAGTTGAAGGAAAAAGTTCAGGTGGTGTCCTACCAAGATACAAAAACGTTGGCCGAAGACAGAATACGATGGAGTTTGCTTCACTGACAAGAGCGAGTCTCTTAAATATCAGACAGACCATAAAGCTAATATAAAAACGTTGGTCGAAGACAGAATACGATGCAGTTTGCTTCACTGACAAGAGCAAGACACAAATTATTCGGAAAGCAAACAACAAATCTTATATTAAATTTCAAAGTTTTAATATATAATACTTACGGAATTCGGGTTTGGGGTACAAAATGGTTTCAATAATACAGAGCTAGTTAGTACGAATGAATTACTAAACTATTATTGTTATAATAAGTTTCAAAGTGGAGTTTAAAATCTTACTGTCTTGGCAGTTACTAAATTTAGTTTATTACATACAATAATACGAATCAAAATTGTATAATGATATCAAACACTTCGAAGTATTTACAAATAAAAATACATTATATCACAGTCACTATAAAGATGAAAATCTACGCTTCTTAAATGTTATTATAGCAGTCTATAATTTGTAAACACATACACAATATTTCTTTGATATTCTACAGAGATTAAGTGACTAATCACCGCTGTAAAGCCTCTTCAACTTGTAACAAAAAACAAAAGAAAAATGTAAATTATTAAACTTTAACAACAACAACAAGAGCAGAATCTTGGTCATCCAATAAATAAAATATGAAAAAATGATATGCATAGGACACAAAATAGCTTCGAATAGATTGCACAACTTCAGAACGATATTTCCAAAAATCTTACTCACAGGCTTTGAATTATCAATGCTTTATTTATTTCTTAAACCACTGCAATGTCATG
Source organism: Coleophora deauratella (assembly GCA_958295455.1). Taxonomy (NCBI): domain Eukaryota; kingdom Metazoa; phylum Arthropoda; class Insecta; order Lepidoptera; family Coleophoridae; genus Coleophora; species Coleophora deauratella. The sequence continues at coordinate 6,894,667 of OY282393.1, forward strand.
CAGTCATATGTACACTTAGTTAATTTAACAGTTTACTATTGATAGTATTGCTTTTATGTACCTACATTCTAATGATATCAGAGTTTATTGGCTATGTTTTTTATAAAGTCTAAAATTTAATTTCTATATGTATTTCCTGAACAACCTGATGTCCCTGATCGACTAGTAAACGCTAGCATTTCTCGGTACGGTGATTCTCTGTAAAAAAAATTTTTGAATGAAATTGTGATAATGTGATCTATCAATATGATTACGCAAATCTTACAAATAAGCACCTTTATTATAGTTACCTTTCGTAAGGAGGAGGAGGTAATATATCACATAAATTCATCCTATAATTTTCATCACTTCTACCTTCATTAGAGTATCTTGTGTCATGTGTTGCGTGTCTAAAACTATTTTCTCTTCCCAGCCACTGCCATTGAGGGTAGTCGTATTCAACATCTGCTACCGCTACCCATTCCTTATTACCATCATGGTGACTAGAAGATCTCGATGCATTAGTCTGACAAGAAGGACATTCTTCCATTGATAGCTCTTGCATTTCGTCAGCTTCACCACACTTCGTCATTTCACTATAGTCTTTAGTCAGTGTGGAACTACTGCTACGACAGCAAGTGGAGCACTCTTCATTGGAGAACTGATTGCTATCTTCTCCATATGATCTTATCATACTGTTATCGTATGAACCTGGACTTACAGCGCACTTTGCGCACGAATCTTCTGCATCTGTGTGATCCTGCGAATGTAAAATATTTTTATTATATTTCCTTTTAAATCCTTAACAGAGGACTTATAATATAGACACTTACCTGATAATTCAATTCTGTATAAATGGCACAAGACGCGTATGGCTCCGTGTCTGCTCTACGTGACTCTTCTTGAGGCACAGCAGTCATATTTGGTTGTTGCGGAAGACTGTATTCGGCTTCCATAGTCATTGTTCCTAGTGAACGTCCACCTTAAATATGAACCATTTTATTATCAAGTATTCATTTGCAATTAGTGACAATAGTCAAAGACGACAATTAGATGATCTATTAGGTAGCTATAATATGCATAATATTATAGCATACGCAACGCGTGTAACACCGGACTGTGCATCCTCGCTCGACTGCGGGCTAGTCAGCCGCGATGACCGTGACGTCACCAGCTCGCCGGTCGACACCCCGATCAGCGACCACAACGCCCAGCTGTTTGAGTTGCGATCAGTGTCAACAAACACAAACCCACCACGTAATTCTTTTATTCAAAAACGATTATATACACAGGAATCGATTCATAATTTTTATATTGACATTACTAATTACGATTGGACATTCATAAATAATAATTTATCTGACATTGATTCAAAATTAAGTAAATTAATTACATTATTGACACATTATATAAATATTCATTTCCCGCTCAAAAATGTTCTTATTAAAAAGAAAACCAAGTTGCCGTGGTTGAGTGAGCAGTCCGCCAGTTATTACAAACAGTTTGAGGATTATTGTGAACTGAAGCGACAATACCCGGATAACGCACTAATAGGTAAATGTGTAAGTCATTACGCGGCTTTAATAAAATCAAATACGCTTAAAGACCGAAAGAATTACGTAAACACGCGACTTTCCAACGCCAAAAACCCCTCTAAAGAGATTTGGCAAGTTATTGGGGAAGAAATCACATCTAAAGCCAGATCATACCAAGACATTAATTTGAAAGAAAGTGGATTAAATGTGGCAAAGACAAAAATACCGGACTGTTTTAACCATCATTTTTTGACAGTCACTAAAAACCTCGTTTTACAAAGTGACAGTACAAAAGCCATGAGTTTTCTAAAGAAATACCTAGACTCCTGTGGGGACATACCTTCCCTGACATTTTCACCAGTCTCCCGCGACAGTGTGAATCGCGTGTTTCGGTCTATGCTGCGTACGCCTGGTACACTGGACATATAAGATGTGTCTGTAAATATATTGTGCACAATTTGGCCACTTTTATGTGATATACTTGTTTTACTGATAAATGAAATATTATTGACTGGCCATTATCCGGATGTACTGAAAAGTACTCGTGTATGTCCAGTGTACAAAGGCAAAGGTGAAAAGTCAAATGTCGACAGCCACCGACCAATTACAATAGTTCCAAACGTTTCGAAAATTATCGAGTCTATAATATCGCGTGAAATAATGTCACATCTTGAGCGCAACAAGTTGCTGACAAAAACACAATGCGCGTATAGACAAAAAAAGTCGACCACTACAGCCGCACACCAGGTTATAGACTCGATAATAACGAACATTGATGGAAAATGCAAGACAGCTGGTATATTTTGCGACCTTAGTAAAGCGTTCGATGTAATCCAAAATGAACTATTATTGGACAAACTAGCAAAGTACGGTATTGGTGACAAAACCCATGACCTTCTTTCGTCTTTCCTACAGCGCAGGCGACAGACAGTGGAAGTCACCCTAGAAGGAAAAAAGTTGAGGTCCACTGCTGGTGACGTCACAATTGGTATTCCGCAAGGATCCGCTCTCGGAAATACCTTGTTTTTACTATTTATAAATGACCTGCCATCATCTGTAACAGACGGACTGCCCGTACTCTTTGCAGACGATACTACCGTAGTGGTGCATGCGCGGACGTATGAGCAACTCAGTACGAAAATAAACAGCGTTCTTTCGCAGCTACAGGAGTGGTTCTCGTCAAACGGCCTAATAATGAACAATTCCAAATCGAATGTTATTATATTTAGCGGTAGACCGATTCATACACCTTTACAAATACACAGTCCGGTACCTTTATCCGATGAATGTCGCTATCTAGGTTTCACGTTAGATTCTAAGTTAAACTGGAAAAAGCACGTGCAGGTACTTTGTGACAGGCTGAGTGGCGCAGCGTATGCCTTGAGGAAACTGCGACCTCTCGTGTCTCCCGGTATCCTTAAGCAGGCTTACTTTGCGCACTTCCATTCAATAATGTCCTATGGCATTATCCTATGGGGTGACTCGACGGACTCTGATCGAGTGTTTGTCCTGCAAAAAAGAGCAATAAGAATTTTGCTAAACAAAAGCTCAAGAGACACTTGCAGGGAGCAGTTTAAATCATTGCGTATCATGCCACTCTACTCATTATACCTGTACGAGCTGCTGATGTTCGTTCGTCGCAACATTTCCACATTTGACCGACGCACTACCGGAGGTAGAAAACTCCGTAACACTGGTCGACTACAGGCGGTAACGCGACGAACTACTCTCGCCACCAAGAATCCGCGTGTAATCGGTCCGTCACTGTACGAGCGACTACCCGCAGTCATCAAAGATGAGGAATGTGACGAAACGTTTGGTCGCCAACTACGAAATCTTTTGTTGGAAAATGAATTCTACTCGGTAGATGAATATATTAACAAAAAGTTTTAAATTATGATTATTTTACAATTTGTAAATCAAATGTGATTTGACATGTAATTATTAATTTAGTCTTTTATGTTTGTATAATGACATATTATTCGATATTTTTATTGACATTGTTTTATTTTATTTTAAATTTGACATTTATTGACATTGTATTTCTTTTCATGTTTGACACTATTACTTTATTTTATTTTGACGATCATATTATCCTCTGACATCTTTTTAAATAAGTATATTTTGTAAGTTGACATTGATAATATGAAATAAATGAATCTAATCTAATCTATACCCAAAGAAATATATTTATCTCTGATATACTAAGAAGTCTTAGTAAGGATCACAGGCAGGATATAAGTCTCAGTTGCATTTTGCGAATTAAAGATTACGGGAAATGAGCCTATAACTTGAACAGTCACTTCCATGTATTTGATCATTCCATGTATTAAAACCGTAAAGGTGTGAAAATTAAAGGGAAGACCAAGATGGAACTACTCCAAACAGTTGAAGGAAAAAGTTCAGGTGGTGTCCTACCAAGATACAAAAACGTTGGCCGAAGACAGAATACGATGGAGTTTGCTTCACTGACAAGAGCGAGTCTCTTAAATATCAGACAGACCATAAAGCTAATATAAAAACGTTGGTCGAAGACAGAATACGATGCAGTTTGCTTCACTGACAAGAGCAAGACACAAATTATTCGGAAAGCAAACAACAAATCTTATATTAAATTTCAAAGTTTTAATATATAATACTTACGGAATTCGGGTTTGGGGACAAAATGGTTTCAATAATACAGAGCTAGTTAGTACGAATGAATTACTAAACTATTATTGTTATAATAAGTTTCAAAGTGGAGTTTAAAATCTTACTGTCTTGGCAGTTACTAAATTTAGTTTATTACATACAATAATACGAATCAAAATTGTATAATGATATCAAACACTTCGAAGTATTTACAAATAAAAATACATTATATCACAGTCACTATAAAGATGAAAATCTACGCTTCTTAAATGTTATTATAGCAGTCTATAATTTGTAAACACATACACAATATTTCTTTGATATTCTACAGAGATTAAGTGACTAATCACCGCTGTAAAGCCTCTTCAACTTGTAACAAAAAACAAAAGAAAAATGTAAATTATTAAACTTTAACAACAACAACAAGAGCAGAATCTTGGTCATCCAATAAATAAAATATGAAAAAATGATATGCATAGGACACAAAATAGCTTCGAATAGATTGCACAACTTCAGAACGATATTTCCAAAAATCTTACTCACAGGCTTTGAATTATCAATGCTTTATTTATTTCTTAAACCACTGCAATGTCATGCAGTCATATGTACACTTAGTTAATTTAACAGTTTACTATTGATAGTATTGCTTTTATGTACCTACATTCTAATGATATCAGAGTTTATTGGCTATGTTTTTTATAAAGTCTAAAATTTAATTTCTATATGTATTTCCTGAACAACCTGATGTCCCTGATCGACTAGTAAACGCTAGCATTTCTCGGTACGGTGATTCTCTGTAAAAAAAATTTTTGAATGAAATTGTGATAATGTGATCTATCAATATGATTACGCAAATCTTACAAATAAGCACCTTTATTATAGTTACCTTTCGTAAGGAGGAGGAGGTAATATATCACATAAATTCATCCTATAATTTTCATCACTTCTACCTTCATTAGAGTATCTTGTGTCATGTGTTGCGTGTCTAAAACTATTTTCTCTTCCCAGCCACTGCCATTGAGGGTAGTCGTATTCAACATCTGCTACCGCTACCCATTCCTTATTACCATCATGGTGACTAGAAGATCTCGATGCATTAGTCTGACAAGAAGGACATTCTTCCATTGATAGCTCTTGCATTTCGTCAGCTTCACCACACTTCGTCATTTCACTATAGTCTTTAGTCAGTGTGGAACTACTGCTACGACAGCAAGTGGAGCACTCTTCATTGGAGAACTGATTGCTATCTTCTCCATATGATCTTATCATACTGTTATCGTATGAACCTGGACTTACAGCGCACTTTGCGCACGAATCTTCTGCATCTGTGTGATCCTGCGAATGTAAAATATTTTTATTATATTTCCTTTTAAATCCTTAACAGAGGACTTATAATATAGACACTTACCTGATAATTCAATTCTGTATAAATGGCACAAGACGCGTATGGCTCCGTGTCTGCTCTACGTGACTCTTCTTGAGGCACAGCAGTCATATTTGGTTGTTGCGGAAGACTGTATTCGGCTTCCATAGTCATTGTTCCTAGTGAACGTCCACCTTAAATATGAACCATTTTATTATCAAGTATTCATTTGCAATTATTTCAATAATATTTTTAACAAAAATTTTGGAACTCACCATGCAATAGGCTTTGGTGACAATTTATAATATCTACTCTGGGTTCATTAGAGCCCTCGAACAGATGCCGTTCTCTAAGCCACACAGCTTCTTTACCTAGCAAACATTGTTGAGCATTCGCTATTGCTGTACCTAAAAGCATATATCCTTGTAATCTCGGTCATGGGTAAAAAAATATTATCTTTAAATCAGTGTTTTTCAACCTTTTTTATAATACCCGACCCCTTTACAAGAGAAAAAGTTCTTGCGACCCCCCTAGGGCCGTAAACATACAGGGTTATTTTTGAACCCCTACCAAAACTTTACAGTAGCTTCTACTAATGAAACTGAACAACTTTCCCTAAATAACCAATGGTCAATTTGTAAAAAAATTGGCCATCTTCATACAAAATAGGCCGATCATGTGATCAAATTAGTATGAAAGGTTCAAAACTTTTTTTGCGAATTTATCATTTGTTACTTGGGAAAAGTTGCTCAGTTTCATGAATAGAAGCCACTGTGAAGTTTGGTGGGGGTTATTGAAAAATAACCTTTTATAATAATAATAATAAAACTTTATTTGCAGACAACAAAGATCCAATATTTTGTTAGTAAAAATCTTAACAGCTAGTGTTAGTGTGAATTTAAATAGTTATTTGACACAATAGACAGCAAGAAGGTAAATTTGACCACGTAGTTATAACCTTACAGGTTTTATCTACCTGATCAATATTTTTATAATATGTTCCATAATAGGAGATGCGTGTCTCTCCGCCACAGTCATCAGGATACTGTTGGCGCTTCCCCGCACTCTGCTCATAAAAATGGCTAGTGATTTGAAAGACTAGTTTATAATTTTCTTTAATTAGAAAATGATTTATTTATTAACATCTCCAAAATAGAACCACATTTTAATAAATTGATAAAAAATAAACAGGCCCAGCCTTCTCAATGAAATCTTATTTTCTCATTGCAATAGGACCTACAAACACTTACTTTTTTTTACCCGCGACCCCCTGAGAAAGGCTTCGCGACCCCCCAGGGGGTCGCGACCCACAGGTTGAAAAACACTGCTTTAAATCATAGGATCGCGTAGTCCGTTTTTCATGTATTTTCATTAAAAACTGGCGTGATCACTGCTTTATTACACGACTTCACTGAATAGATTTAAAAAAAAAACACACAATAAATATTTCAATTCGTAAGCTTTTGTAAATCTACGCACTACGAGAAATATTGAATTCACTTGCATAACATTTGTGCGCTTTTATGGATTGAAAGTGCGTTTTCGTAAAATACTGATTACGTATATCCATGAGATCATGTAGTAAAGCATCGATTACGCAATAATCCGATCATTCTTGAAGATTCCCCTGTTTTAATATGACAAAAACGGATTGCACGGTCCAACGGTGACATGTAGACAAGATATTTACCCGCAGAGTTCTGATTCTTCCTTTGCTTAGACTGTCGGCGTCTTATGTAAACAACCACGCCAGCACCGGCAAGTACTAAAACAGCTAAAGTAACACTCAAAGCTAAGAGCCAAGTTTCTTGGAATATTGACAATATTGCTTTGTCTGTAGCTGGCTCTGTTCTGGAAGAAATAAATGAAACATTTATTTTAATGTGGCGGTTGGAAGCTGAAGTTTTATCATTATTTGTTTTTATTCTTATACCGCATTTTTTACAAACAATAGTCCATACTATATTTTAATAATAAGAGAGGTTCGAACATTGAAGCTGTCTGACATAGTACACTGCGGAATTTACAATTTTGGTCTTCCGTACCGCATTTGCGATCGCAACGGTATCTGGCTCTATCACTTATCTGATCACTCCTATATAAACCGCATTCAAGAATAAGACACAAACATAATCCGCAGCTCGGGCATGTCATCGAATTATCCTATCAATGTGCCTATGGCCTATCTTTACTGCCTATGAGCAATTCTTTCCGCTTAATTAGGTGACTTTGAGAAGGAACAATAATGTTTAATATGCGATATCTAAAGGAGATGATTTACATATCACTTACTGTACATAGTGGCGCGGCGCGTGCTGCGGCGTCATGTGGACGTGCGCGGGCGTGCTGAAGGGCCCGTGGCCGCGGCGCGTGACGGCGGCGGCGCGCGCGCAGTAGCGCCCGCCCGCGCGCAGCGAGCTCGCCGCCGCCGCCCGCGTGCGCGGCCCCAGCGACATCTGACCCACCACGCGCCCGCCGATACCATTTCCGACTCGGACTTCAATCTAAGGAGTAACGTTAATGCCCTGTTAACAACCTATATCGTCGCCACTGCTGGAGCACGGGAAGGAGGACTTAAACCTCGGGAAGGTTAGGCTATACTCTACACACGAGGGCCAACTCGGGCCAAGTCCGGATTGATGGAGCTTTCGGGGCTACCGGCCAACCCCAGTGTCAGAAGTTTTCATGGCGTCTATAAGGTCTCCGATTTGGCTTAACAACTGTCATACGGCTTAACGTGCCTTGCAAAGCACGGAGATGGTCGAGATAAATACCACTAAAAGTCAAACCCATCTAGTCTATGATCGTGTCTTTAGTCAGTGAACGTGCGTGATCGACGCGACTACGTAAGCTGCACTGACCGACCAACCGCTACGAAAGGAGTTACGTATATAGGCATATTTTTGTATCCTCAGTTGATTAGATACAGCATAAGATTTTTTGATTAGATCTATACTACAACAGGTATCAATCAATATGGTCATTTTTTATAATTAAATTAATGAGACAGGTAACGTGTCGTCACAGGGAGCGCTTTATGCTGTGGTATTTCTCAAGTTCAGTCCTATGTAATAAAAAATAAATTAATATACAGTAACATGTGTATAACTTCAACCTCAAACCGAAGCGAAGACACTCCATTACCAGCTAACAAACGTAAATAAGTGAAGGGAGTAAACTAGAAAAGGACTAACCAAGTAACCAGACAGCTCGCCGTTCCAAGTATGCACAGGGGGCGGGTCCCAACGGATCCAGGCCGAAGTCGCATTTATCACGCCCGCTGAAACGCTCTGCGGCGGCGCTGAAGGAACTAAAACGAATTTGTAAACTTTAGCCCAGATAATGGACTTTGGTTAAGTTTAAGGACATGAATATTGATGGCAATTGTTGTCAAATGTGTTGAGCAAAGAGTATTTTTCATGGAAATTTTCAGATTATCTACCTAAGTAAATAAACCTACCTAACCACAGGTCTAAATTGAGCAATGACAAGGTTGCCTGGGCAAGTCCTAGGGTGTATTAAATCAAGATCTTTAAATTCATAACTTTATTTTTATAATAAATCTAAACAACTCACCCTCTTCTTCAGTAAAACCAGACTTCATATTCGAAGGTTTACCAAGTAACAATTTGTAGAAAGGCATCAAGAAGACATCGTATTGAGCAAATGGTAACAACCCTGTTAGTACGTGGCTTGACGAACCACTATTATGCACTGTTGTTATTGTAAAGTTCTCGAATTTCATAAACTCTTCTAGATCTTCCAAAGATGTGTTGGTATATTGGAGGTTTTCTAGACTTAATGCATGTTTGTTTAAAGATGTCCCATTAAACCAAATCTTAACTCCTTCCAAATATTCGTTATAGTCTGTCAGTACCTAAAACGACGAAATTTCATACAAAATTAGCATAATTTGAGTCCCAGTTTCTTTACCAAGTCAGTCTACTTAAATTCACTTACATCCCAAACAATTTTGATTGTTGTTGCTGATATCCCTTCAACTCTTCGTAAAGCTAAAACGTCTTGCTGCAAATATCGACGAGCTTGAACTAATTCGTATTGTGTCATGGGTGGATGGTTCTGAGGTTTACCCAATTCTGGATACGATTGTGGCTCTGTCTGTTCCTTGTATGCATTTGCTTCTCGCCGTAATACCTATGACAAACAACGGAAATGCATAATGTATTCACATTTATTTTGAAACTTAAATAAATTTTACTTTACGATGTGCAATGAGTCTAAAATAATCTATTACTTGTAACGAAACAGTGTGAAGGGCGCTTCCGGCGGCGCTGACAGCAACGCAAGTCAATCTTCCAGCGTGTTTTGTTAAAACTCTGTCTAAGTATAGTGAGCCATGGTGATTTGGTTTCGGGAACACCAATTCCTGTGAAATAGTTGTAGTTACTTTTAGTTTCAGTCGAATTAGCTTAAAATTTCAATGCATCATTCCAGAAATTCTTTTTTTTTACCTGCGATCCTTCCATTGTCCAAAACACTATAGGTTTAGGAGAGCCATCAGCCTCACAAGGGAATGACACGGCTTCGCCTTCCCATGCAGTTTGATCTGAAGGCACTCTGGTAAAATGAGGTAGTGCTGTAAGAAACCCAATAACCATTAGTGTACTTACCAATCGAGATGATATACTCATTTCTAACACGAACGAATATAATATGTACAAGCAATACTTACAGTGAACAGTAAGTATGGCACTAGCTACACTAGTTCCAGCTTGGCTTTGAGCTCGACAAGTATAAATGCCAGCGTCAGATGCAGTAACCCTATCTATTCTTAAAGACCCTCGACGAATTATGGCGTACTGTGATAAGGAACCGTTTCCTCTGGTCCATGTCACTGACACGTCGGCGTCCGGTGATACCTACGTTCATAAAATACATATAAAACATCTACTGAGAGTTAATCACATTAAGAACGGGCTAGACATACCAAGACGCTCAGGTTCAACAATAGGCAATTTATTAGCAAGTAACATTTGCATGCCTACTCCTACCACTACTCTTATAATTACAATACCTAGTTTAAAATGTTTATTTTTAGTTGCATTCCATGATAACAATGGATAGTTTATCAGAGAATATCGGTATGCTATAAGTGTACTGGACATAAATATACGTTTTATTAGACTCTATTTATACTCATAAAATTTTACTATTTTGGTGAGTACGTGCGTAAAATCATATTCCAAGACCCGTTCCCCATCATTGGGGACTATATTGATCGTTAATGAAAGCAACATAAACTTACTTGGCAATGAAATTCGATGTTTTGTCCAATCAAGGCGGTTATATTATTAGGTTTCACTAGAAAATGTGGTCTGCGTAATACGAGTAAAGTGGCTGGTCGTGATTGCCGCTCGCCTGCCACATTCGATGCCATACATCGGTACACACCACTATCTGCCGGAACACTTTCCAGAATCCTCAGATTACCGCCATCCACTACTGATATGCTAAAATATTCAACATGTTTTTAGTCAGAAGTAATCATAATTATGTGTAATTGATGTTATGTTATGAATGTTACAAACTACATCCATTGTTACATACCGTCCATTAACTTCCTCTATGTCTAAACTATGTCCATCCTTAGTCCAATGAATGGAAGGGTCAGGCACACCCTTCGGTGACGAGCACTCTAACAACGCTGATTCACCACCTGCCACTTTCACGTCACGGGGCTCAGTTCTAAATTCATCGCGTAGGACTGAAACAAAGTCGCGCGGTGAATAATTTACTGACTAGTATGTAAATATTGTAAAGGTATGTAGGTGGATATTGTAATTACTGGCGATGGTGAGGGTGGCGTTCTTGCTGACGGCCTCGCCGACGGAGTTTCGTGCCACACACCAGTAAACGCCTTCATCGCTCTCCTTTTTGCCTCGCATCACCCTAAAACAATACCGAAATTAATGAGCTCAAACCAGATAAAATCAATGAAAGAGAAACCATTATGAATAAAGAATCTATCCAAAAATAACGAGGCCATTGTATCCATGCAAAATAAAATGATAGCCGAACACTAGTAAAAAGAAAAAAGTAGAAGGCTGTAAAAGTTTTTAATAGCAGAAAAGTTACAATAATGAAACTTTTTGTAAACATGAATATAAAACTAACCGAAGAAATAGCAGTCCGTCTTCAAGGAGCACCCTATGGGGGTGATCGGTGGGGGCGAGGGGGGCGCCATCTTTGTACCACTGGATGGTTGGTTTGGGCTTGCCCTCGGCCACGCATCGTAAGGTCGCAGGTTCACTTCGTCCCACTATCGTGTCAGCTGGATGCTCCTTGATACGTGGTGCGCGACTTTGAGCTTCACAAATAAATCAAAGACAATGATATGTTATGACACGAAAGCAAATATTGAACAGATTTTAACGTTACTGGTCAAATATAAATAAAAACAACAGCAATCATGTAAACAAAAATAGTAATTTTTATTAGTCAGTTTTGGTAAATATTTACAAAAACGCCTTCAATAAATCAACTGCAATCATTAATCTAAAGAACCATTAACAGTTCATTAATTTGAAAAACAAGTGTGGATGCGTTTTGAAGACTATAAATAAACTTGTAACCCAACAAAACATATACTATATAAAGAAAGTAATTTGAAATTATTTTAATCATATCTGAAAAGTAGTAGCTGATTTTGCCTCTATAATCGGAGACACTGAGCATATACAGGATTTCAAAGTAATAATTTTAAAAAAGAATGTTTTGTAATTCATATAATTGGCAAACTTTTATCTCAAATATTTTCTCTTACTTACCTTTCGTAACGAGGGGAAATATGAGCAAAAGATGCAAAAGCACGACAAACTTGTACTGGTTCCATGAGCGTTTATCTGTCTTAATTGGCCCTTCGACCATGCTTGACACTACTAATTATAGTCACTTCGCACTTTACCACCTTCACAGCACATAGTTTTTGCACTAACTAGTTAACAAGAATTTTTATTTTACTAATACGTAGATCTAAATATTTGAGCGTCATCATAAAATTCGTCAACGTATACAAAAATTTTGATTCTCAGTTTTCGTGTTCCGCGATGTGTTTGGACCGTAGAGCGACGCGGGTTCCCCGTGCGATGTCGGTGGGGTTACTGCCCCCACTCTGTGTTGTCATTTCGCGCCGACTCAGATCGCGTGGGCTTTCGCGAGCTTTTCCGATAGCCGACTTGAAAAGTTAGATTTTCATATAAACGCTATTTTCAACTGAAGTGAAGTAAATATTTGGTCATCAAAATGAATTGTAGTTCAGCTTTGCGAACGAAGAAAAAAAATTTGATTATAACAAAGATAGTATGTATTTATGCAGATAGTAACAAATTGTTTTAAATTTTTGTAACTTAAAAAAAATTGCATCATCGGTTTCTTACCTTGTATCACCGTTGATTTGATAGAATAATCACTAAGGTTTACCTATGAAACACACTTCTCCTTTGACCAATGTATTTTTAGTTATTTATTGATTAATTAAAGCTTCGGTGAATCAGACAAAACCCCTTTGTTTGGTGCAACTAATCCTATCAAAATTACTGAAGATTAACTTTATCTCTATAACGATTCAGTACACGTGTCGGCCTGAGCGTCAGTTGGGGTTCTGCTGGCATGCGAGTCACGTATATAGTTACCTAACTGTTTTGCGGTGACACCGTACAAATAAATATCTAGATAAAAAATTTGCTAGATGGGCAACTAAATAAAAATTATAACACTGATAATTGAAGATCTTTGCGCACGAAATACCAATGAATTTAAATGAAGTATTAAAAAACACTGTCTATTCCAATAATTAGATATCATGCAAGCGAAAGGTTCTCCATTAAATCAAAGACTCTGTATGTATATATAATACATGGAATTAAACGTAATACACTATGCAAGTCAATGGCTAAAGTATTTTCGATGACGTTTCTAATGCTCTTAACTTTCTTTAAAAACATGACCGAGTTTGCAAATAGATTGTCTGAAAATCAGATAAATTTACTGTAGCATTGTTGTCTGACCTAGCTGTATGCAGCTAATATGCCCGGGATCCCCTTGTCAGGCTGTGTAATCAACCTATCAGTTCGGGACAAAGGAGGTTTCCTTCATTAACTCTATTCTGCTGAAATATTCATTAAGTAACTATACAGCATAGAATCTATTCACTAAATTGCAATGCACGTAGATACGGTTCCTGAGAAAAGCTTTTGAATGTCAAGATGCTCAATTAGGTAGGTTTATCTTGTATGTTATCGTTTTCACTGCATGATTAAAGACAAAGCTATATAGCAAAGTATGTGAAACCAAATAAAACTAAATCGGCGATAGAACTAGGTAGGGACATTATAATTAATTGGCACTAAATAAATAAATTGCAGTAGTGTAATGTACAAAATGCATACGATTTATAAAGAAGTCACAAATGAATGGGGTTAATAATGGACTGATCAAGATAAAACGAACAGCAAACGATGTTCTTATAGAAAATTCAATGAAAGATAAAGGTGAACTCGGTGGTAAGACTGTATTTACTGGTCGGTATAATCTAAAGCTACTGAATTCTGGACACGTAGAGTAGCCAAGAGTAGTGTGAGGTGAAGCAGGCGATACAGATTGTTGGCCCGTGCCTAGATTCACGAGAATAGACGAATATTCTGCAATTTAAAACAAAAATAATGAACGGGTTGAATACGAATATAAAATACCATCAAAATTTCATCAATTTGTTTTGTAATTAGGAACTAATCATTTTGTATTCTAAGCTAATATTAAGCAGTGTTTTAGGTGACATTACTATATGCATATCTGATTGTATCTGAATCACCTTTCTAAATAATTATTTAATATCGTAAGTGAGACAAGGTAATGATTACCAACAAAATGATTTTAAAATTAGTAGTTTAAGTAACAGCATTTGTTTTGTTGTAAGTTGGAAAACAACTAACAAGAGGGATAATAAGCACCTGTGCTAATGGATGCTTTTAAAACTCCGGATACTTGTATAATTAAAGTATGTGTTTAATTAGAATAAATGTTGCAAGAGCTTCCAAAACGTGGTAAATAGTATTGTTCGAATGACTAGTAACAAAGCATGTAGACACGTGATATATACTAATGCAATATGAAATTCTGAAAACGTGTGAACAACACCAATAGTTGTTACAACAAAACAGGAATGCAGCATCATTAAGAAGCCAACTAGACGTTCACAGGAGGAATTCATACCATAAAATTGTGCGAAATGAACGATGGTTGCTAGCAATATAAATCCTCGTCCAGCGAGTTGATATCGGACAAGCGCCTCGGGGGCTACTAATTCAATCAATTGGCTGGTCATAAATAAATCGGTGGACAGTTCGCGATACGACACCGTGCACCGGTGCCACGTAATTGAGAAGTCGAGGCGAGGAGAGCAGCAGGCTCCAAGCGACAAATCAATTAAGCGACCAGATAAAAGGGATGCGTTAATAATGAAATGGATCTTGAAATAAATTTGCCTCTTACTGCGGCTCGGATACATTAATGCAAGGTTCGCGATAACGTTCCAGTTTATAATGCTGATAATATGCCTGTATTGCAAGGCACATTTGTTGTGAAAGAGTTGAGACTTATACAAAGTAAAACAAAAAGTGTACTTCAGCTCAAAATTAATATATCTATTTTTATACGGAAGATACGAGACTTAAAATAACGACTAAAGGGCTCCCTTTACCAACAAACAGGATATAAGAAGACACCAATACCTAAAGAGGCTTAGACACTAATCCCTGTTTTTGTTAAGGGTGTCTGGCAACAAATGGGAGTGGCAGGGTGCAATAGGAAATTAATCGTGAAAAATCTCTGAGGATGTCGGGGCTAAAAGGAGAGACGCTAAATCGCGCCACGTGCGCCGTCTATTAACAGTTGGCGGTGACAGAGCAGCAGGCAGAGGGAGATTAGAACTTCAGAAAAGTTAAATGTTTACCTAAAATTCTGTACCCTCGGTGAAAAACGCTATAAGTCCGAAATTGCAGTTTTGAGAAAAACGGCTTTAAAGTTTTTGCACCTTTACATGCATATAACTTTTTTATTATTGTTTTTATTTATGATGTAAAAAATGTTCAAGGTAAATATTTTAAGCGTCTTTACTATAATGTATGAAGAGTAGCATTAAAGTTAGTACATTATGAGCAAAAAAGAAAAAAAGTGACTTATATTAATCGCCACATCAGAATGTACATGTGTAATATAATATAAGAACAGATATATTATTTTACACTACAACTATTGATTATATTGTTATTGGTGAAAAATGATACATCTACGTATTGATATGTAATTTAAATACATTAATACTAATAAGTAACAAAAGTTCCAAAACAAAACTGTCGCAAAAAAGTTGCATCTTTTCTTCCCAGTACATGAAATACAATAAATTACATAATTAACGGTGATGAATTAAAAAACATCAAAAATATCAAATAAAATCACGTGTTCAATAATATATTTCAACTTATTTTGTTACAGTTTAAAGTTTTGGATCGTGTAAAATGATATAAATCGTTAAGGCAGTAAAATGATATAATTGTTTTACTACAATTTTATCTTCAATCAAATCGATCTTTAATCTCGGATACTTTAAGTACCTTTGTGAGACAGAAAATAGCCAAATGGGATGCCGGTGAACCCCATGGAAGTGGAATGTGATACCATTAAAGATTTGTTCACCAAAGCATCTGGTGAGATTTTCGGATAGAACAGGGTGCAATCACCGGACTGGTTCTCCGAACCGAACGAGCCGCCAACTCACTAATGCTTATTGGACAAACCTATGGAAAAGCATTTTAAGACTGCGCAGCTGCTGGTAACTTTCGCGGTGTTTTCGCGGGGATCAAAACGGCTCTAGGCCCTGTGCCAAAAAAGAGGAGTCATCTTTTCTCTGAACTATGTTCTCTAAAAGAACTTCACGTCTCAGTCATCACTGACTGTAAATATCAACTCAAACGGTGGGTCAAACACTATACTGAGCTTCATATTCGAATAGCTGAGATCAGTCCTATAGGTCTGGATTCAATTCGTACGCTGTCTGTCATGGCTGTTGTGGTATCCTTAGCATCCATCCCTGAGGCCCATTGCGGTTCCGTTCTCAAAAATCTACTACGGATATAATCCACCAACTCAAGGAATATGTCGTGTCGAATAAAATACAAAATGCAACGCATAATGGCACTTATTGACTTGAAAAAAAGCCTTTGATACGGTTAGTTTTCTTTATAGCGCACTCGAGAAAACAGGATGTGCTCCAAAGTTGAAA
The DNA here is from genome assembly GCA_958295455.1 of Coleophora deauratella. NCBI lineage: Eukaryota > Metazoa > Arthropoda > Insecta > Lepidoptera > Coleophoridae > Coleophora > Coleophora deauratella. The sequence continues at coordinate 6,911,474 of OY282393.1, forward strand.
CTGGTTCAATCCTTTCATGATGATATGAAAGATACCATATTCTTTGATGGTCAAACGTCCAATTCTTTCAACATGCGCAGAGGAGTTCATCAGCGTTGGAGCGTTTTAGCACCAACAACTATAAATAAATAAATAAAATCTTTAAATAAAATCTTTATTTCGTTACAAGGTAGTTTCTTATAAAACATGTGTTTTGGGCATCCTTTTAAGTATAGATAATACTTGTGCCAGGATACCCAGCTCTTCCATATCGTAAGTATACAAATGAAAGTAAACTATAAACTATATTAAACATTAAATTTTGAAAACTAAAAATTTGCGTAATCTAAGGTTATTTATTACAATTTAAGTAATATTCTTAACAAAAGTTGAAATTGTGTGCGTGTGTGTTGTGTGTGTGCGCGTGTGTGTGTGTGTGTGTGTGTGTGTGTGTGTGTGTGTGTGTGTGTGTGTGTGTGTGTGTGTGTGTGTGTGTGTGTGTGTGTGTGTGTGTGTGTGTGTGTGTGTGTGTGCGTGTGCGCGTGAATGTGTATGTCTGTTTTATGTAATTATTTTCATCAGGTCCTCCACCTCACTGTAGCTCTTAGTTTTTAACCATTCAGAGACTCGTTTTTTTAGTTCATAAGTTTGAAGCGGATATATACCTAAGATCCTGTTTATTTTATTGTACAATATAACTGATCGACATTTATAGTTATTACTAGCAAATGCAGTTTTAATCATACACTTATCGACAATATCATTCCTTCTTTTCTCTAAAATATTAATATCATAAGGGAGTGATTTATGTTTCCTAAGTAGCAGTTGGAGCATGTATAGTTTTCTCACTGAGAGTGAATTACACGTTAAATAAAGCTGATCTGTAGGAAATCTGTATTTCTTGAAGTACGTTACTTTAAGGAGTGACCGCTGTGCCCTCTCAAGTTCAAGAAATTTTATTTTAGATGCACCACCCCAGATCGGGATACAGTAACTTAGTATGGACTGGACAAGAGCAACATATATTTGACCAATCAGTTCCTTGGAAGCGACATGTCGTAATATTTTAAAAATCCATATAAGCTTTCTTGTTCTAGTGATAGTTGCCTCAAGGTGTTGATGCCAAGATAGGTGCTGATCTATTATAATACCTAGATATTTAGTGCTAGTAACCTTAGCTATTTTAGGACATGTGCAATCATTCGACAGTCTACCACATTTGTGTATTCTGATAGTAAAATTATTAGAAGGCTGAGTACGGTTAGTAATAGTAAAACATATATAGTTTGTCTTAGTGGTATTGAGAGTTAACAAATTGAGATCTAACCAGTTTGCAATTTTAGCTAACCCTAGCTCCGTAAATCTCTGAACCTCATTCCAAGAGGTTCCAGTAAAAACTATGGCTGTGTCATCAGCGTATGAAAATATTCTTCCATTATCTATTTTATAATTACACAAATCATTTATATAGACTAGAAATAAGGTGGGGCCTAAGACACTGCCTTGTGGTACTCCATAAGTTACGCACAGATCATCACTTGTATACTCTCCAATCCTAACACTTTGTTTTCGGTTAGTTAAATAATCTTTTAGCAATTTTAAAGGAGTACCTCTTATACCGATCCCTTCTAGTTTGTGCACAAGAGTGGGGACAGAGACGGTATCAAATGCTTTTTTTTAAATCAAGAAAAACTGCAATACTTTTAGTGCCTTTATCTAACTGGTCAACTATTACGGAAGTTAAATCAAGAATAGCATCTTCAGTAGATTTTCCACGTCGGAAACCATACTGGGAGCTTGCTAGAATTTTAAATTTATTGAGATAATTTTGTAGTCTGGTGTTAATAAGTTTTTCTAAGATTTTAGATAAAGCCGGGAGTACAGAAATCGGTCTATAGTTATTGACATCGTCCCTGTCACCACTCTTGTATACAGGAAGTAATAAGGGATTGCTTAAGTAAGGAGGGAAATATTCCCTTATGAAAACAGACATTAGCTAGGTGACAAATAACAGGTATTATAAGGTGTTTTGACAGTTTTAAGAATTGGGTATGAATATTATCCCATCCGGGGGCGCTTTCCGATTTAAGATTCGTAATTATTTGATTAATTTCATGTGCATCAGTTTCAAGGACTTTCAACTATTCAGTATATTTTTCTCCCTGCTTCTTAAAGCCGCTTTTGGTGATTTATAGCGAGGAATTTTCTAACACACGTTGAGAGCTGATGGCAAATTATTTAACCTCACCCATTTAAGGTCTCGGTGTAACCATGATGACTTACTTGTTAATACCTTGCCGACGACGCAGCCCTTGTGGCGAAAACTACCCAAGAGCTCCAAGTTCTCCTGGACCACTTTGCCCACGCATGATCCCAGTTTTCCATGTCAGGTAATGCATAGAACACCGTAATTCTTGCACAGGGCTACTCCTACCATCTTAGCATCTTGCTCGATGGAGCGACTTTTGAAGAAGTCGATAAGTTCTGTAACTTGAGGTCGTCGGTATAGAGAAATCTGTATATTAATGGAGAGATCAACACTCACTTCGGCAAGGCCGCCACGAAGTTCGGTAGGCTTCGTGTAAGAGTATGGAATAATAAACATCTTACAGTCAAAATCAAGATGATAGTTTTTCAAACTTATGTCTTGAGTATACTCTTGTACGGAGCTGGAAAGTGGACATTGTATGCCAGGCAGGAGTGGTGACTGAAACCTTCCATCTGCGATGTCTTGGGAGCATCCTAGGCAAACTTGAAAGGACAGGGTAATAAACGAGATTATGCTGAAGATTGCGCAGCTGCCTCGCATCACCGCTATGCTCAAACAGCGACGTCTGCGGTGGCTAGGGCATGTGCATCGAATGGACCCTTCTCAATTGCTGAGACAGGTAGCATTCGCGAAACGAAAGGTAGGATGACCTTTGCTACGGTTTAAATACAGTGTTAAGCGGGACATGGTTGCGTTTAGGATCGACGGCAACGAATGGAAGAATCTTGCGTCCAACCGCAATGAGTGGAAAAAAACTATATTTGATGACTGCATAGCTCAAGACAACGCCTGGTTCAGGACCTGGCGGAAAAGCGCACCCAAAGGTACAATCCTGTCTTATAAGACCTGCAGCCTCAGTTCACGTGTCAGAAGTGTAGCTGTATGTATCGGTCCAGAATCGGATTTTTAGTCATGAGCGGCGGTGTTTCACTCACACTTACGCTGTTTAAGTCATCCATCTACGTCCCTTTAATTCCGCGCAAGAAACAAATAAATAAAATATATTTTTTTTATTGCAGAGGTAGCAAACGAGCAGACGGATCACCTGATGGTAAGCGATTACCGCCGCCCATGCAATATAATTTTGATAGGTATTTTGATTTGGATGATTGTAAATAATTTGTAAATTTTGACTTACTAAACTTTTGTAACAAGCTAATAAATTAACAAGCAGCAAACAGCCATACTTTCACATATTTTACGATATTAATATGATCAAGCTATTTTAGTGACCCATTCATAGAACTAAGAGATTAGTAATAAAACTTGTGTATATTAATACAAGTCGGCTGTGCCCTACACGTTATATCAATAATAACTCAGATCACTGTGGAATTTTTTCGTGTCAAATGATATAAGTTACGTACCAGATGCGACAGTTTTTTCAAATAGTTAAGCATGCTTCTCGCACGAGGTGTTAGGCGGTACTGATGCAAGTGTGCAAGCACACGAAGGTCGAGAATCTCACCTCTCTGCACCGCGAAAGTGCGCTACCTATAGCTGTCTCTTTTGCGTCTGTCTGAAGCTTATGTTTTAGAAGAAGATGGTACCAGAAAAACTTGTATCACTTGACACCAAAAGATTTTTTGTATTACTTATTAGGAACTGGTAACATTTTTGATATAAGTGAGTTGTATTGTTGGACACAAACGTAATAGTTTATAAGCATTCTGGTGAAAAATAATATATTTCGAAATATATTACTTTACACTAAATTTCACCATTGTTTTTCTAGTGTCAAGTGTACTATGTAGACATGTATCATTATCCACATTAGAGTTATTTTAAGATTGAGTCGTGAACGATAATACATTTGTAGTTGTATCATCACTCACAATCTTTTATCAATATATTATCTATAGGTATAATGATTCAACTAAATTTGTATTATTTTACACTTACAATTTAAGTAACTTATGTTAAATTGAATGTGTGTTTGTCAAGTTATATCATTGTACGCGAGGCTTTAAAGACTATTGTATGATACAAGTCGACTTGTATTATTGCGCACGAAAAATATCTCCGGATCTAGAACAGTTAGAGCTACGTGGATCAGACAGAAAAATAGATAATTTTGCACTGATTATAAATGTCTAAAAAAACAAAAAGTGATATAAGTCGACTTATAGCGTTTTTCACCGAGGGTACAGAATTATTACTTGATGTTTGTTTATGTATATAACCTTGGAAACAAGACAACCAAACAAGGGTGCGAAGCTTAAAGCGTCTTTACAAAAATGTCATTCACGACCAAATATATTTTGGAATAGATCAAAATAAATAAATAATAGTTCTCAGTTTATAAGTATAGTACAATGTATCCTTATCACTTGCCATCAGGTGAGATGATGCCAAGGGCTTACCAATTGAGTTTTGTGAATTTCTCAGTTAAACCTCTTTCTTACTCACACTCACAGTCAACAATGTCTCATCGCATTGCCACTAATCTCGACGCCAGACGGATTCAAAGATGCAGTAATTCCGCTGGCTATCTCATTACTTTGTTACTAGCAGAAGCGACAGTTATCACGGTGTACAATGAGTAACAAATTACATACAGAACGACGGGAGATTACAGCTTATCTCCGGGAGTATGCATCACCTAGCAGCTCCCTTTTGCGGGGGATTGTACGCCTAGAATCGTTAAGATTATAACTAAGTAAAGCATGATTATAAAAGCTTTATCTTTTGTGCTATTCATACAGAAGCCGATCTGCTAACGCCCACGGTTATGTTCAATAAAATGTATTGATTTAATTAGATTACTCATTTAATCCCTGATTTATTCAACGATAAATTTTTGATATATTTTTTGCTTGTTGTTTATTTTAAATAGGTATTCCATTCACTACAATATCTCACAACTTTGAAGCTAGACCTGTGATTCCAAAAAGGTAGAACATCAGATCAGGTAAGAAAATAGGTAATTAGCTTAGTCTGATTCACCAACAGTGGATGGATTCTTATCTGCAGTTTGATACATTCTTGTATCCACGTTCCCATTATAACCGCAAAGATGCGTGATAATGATAAGACGCCCCTCAGAAGTCACGCGCCGGTCGCATTTGTCCTGAACTTATCTTGAACAAACAGTCTTTGCAAAAAGGGAAGCAGTTTAAAAAAATACATCCATGTGTGAAAATATATTTATATGGAGGTACATCAGCAAAGGAAAACCAAAACTCTTGATATTTATCAACCATTATTGAATTAAGTTATATCGACAAACTCATTCATTTTCTTTTTTCCTCAGGCTTCATAAACAAAATATAACCAAAGAGATCTTTCAAGAAAAATTATCAGCTCTCTTGAAGATAAGAAAATGGGTTAAATTTCAAACAGACATTATTCTTACTCAACACATTACATGCGTTAAAATTTTACGAGACTACCTCAAATAAATGGGCGACATTAGATATGAAAGTTGCGGAATATGTTCCCTTCCCACCCTTTAGAGAGTGTAGTCATTACCCGAACGAGGGTCTTTTATCATAACCAACCACACCCAGTACTTTACTTAAATTTTCCTACATTACGAATGGTAGGAATTCGCCTACTTCCTTCTTTTGAATAGGGCTTTTCAAAGCTTATAGCTTATATTTTGCTTGCTACACGAAGCGTAGGAAAAAAAGGTCATTTAGCGCTGCAGTAAACTTTATAACCAAACCGTGTCTAAATCAAAATCAATACCAATTGCTAAGTCTACAACCGAGTTTATAATTATTTCTAACAAAAATGCAAGTCAATGGACTTGTAGATACATACGCTTCCCCAAATAAACTCAACAAACAAACTCAACAAAATAAACCCTACCTCTTTTATACTTACACTACCTACTATTATTCTGACACCACCAATAAAATAGCAAAATGCATTGTTTCCAAAATTTCACCGGAAGAAAGCGAATGGATTCGGACTTACGTTGTGGCCATAGAATATCAGATAGCGAATCAAAAAATCGCCAGGGATTTTAAGCCTAAACACAAAGTTAGGTTATACTTCAGAAAGTATACGTAGGAATTGGTTAAATTTACCATCAACCAGATGCACGCAGAGGGGCTTCTACCCTCATGAAATTGATATTCCACCATAACATAAAGCGTTGCTTCCTCATTGTTTACTCTGACTACTATAGAATTGATTTTTTTCTCAGTAGTTTTCTGAATCATTCGATGTGGCAATGTTATAGGCGAGAGTGAACAGGCATTATTTGTGATTGCATGTCAACTTTCGACTGGTGATTTAATATTCATATGACATATGTTTACAGAAAATAAAAAGTCACCATAAAAAGAGATAAAGTTATCCACGCATTTCAAAAAAAGCATCTTTGAGTCAAGTTCCCGCTGCCCGCCGCGTTCGAGGCTCCAACTTAACAGCGGCAAGAACCCTTCCCCAACCCTCATGAAATGGGAAATGCCTTGGGCTTCCGACTGCCCCTATTGTCTGCCTCGGCGCGTGCAACCCTTTGAAAGCTACAGGAAATCTTTTATCGGACTGTCTCGTGATTTATAATGATTAAATTCATGAATGTAAACTTTAGTTTTCTAAATATACTTACGCAAACTTTTTAAAGTAAATATGACACTGGCTATAAAACTGTAAATTAAACCATATCTGAAAAAAAAAATAACTATACTTGTGCAAAAAAATAAAATAATGAATTAAATGTTGTGTGATTATTTATAATGGTAAAATACATTATCTTAAAAATATTAAATATTTTAAACCATATCTGAAAAATGAAAATAATAACTATACTTGTGCAAAAAAATAAAATAATGAATTAAATGTTGTGTGATTATTTATAATGGTAAAATACATTATCTTAAAAATATTAAATATTTTAAATTAAGTTTACTATATGTGTAAATTTTTTAAAGAGCTCTGTCTTAAATCTCGCACTCCATCGTCTAGTTTTGGCTTGCGATACTACAAAGTAATATTGACATACAATACAAAAAACTAAACACACCTGTAAAACATTAGTCGCTCCTAGGGCAGTCGGGTGAGAATTGCACGGTGGCCTATCGGCAGAATGCGCTGCATGTGAGGAACCCTTTTTACCCGGCCTTAGCTTTCCAACGTCCTATCCGGGCCCCGTCTGCTGCAAATTATCGTGCGAAGACCACTTCCGGAAACTTTATCAGGTATTCTTATCAAGAAAGTGAACAACTTTTTTAATTTATACCTACTGAATTTTCAAAAAATATTTTCTGCCTCTCCAGACAAACTTGACTGATCAATTTATATGAAAAGTCAAATTTTTTTGCGAATTCAGTATCGGTTGCCCAGAAAAAGTTTTTCAGTTTCATGAATAGAATACCCCAGTTTCCATAAAGTTTTCGGTAGTCATCTTATTATGCCCTGTAGATCATAATATTTTTTTTACTATTCCTTTAACCGCAAAACAATAAGTATAAAGTCATACTGACACATTTACTATTCATTATCAATTGTTATATCTCTAACATTCTATAAACCATTATTTACGTTAGCTACATACTTTGTAGTGAAAATAATACGTTACTCACTTGATTACCGCCAATGTTATATTAAACATTTTCTTTGTCACAATAATGAAAACAAAAATTGTTATTATTAAAAATATATAAAAAGAATTGCAATAATTAATTTCTACATTCGTTGGTAGCTAGTCAATCGATCAACATGCATTCTAACTTTTCATTAAGTTTAAAATCTTCATATGTAAAACTTGCAATAGTGTTGTTATTATCATGTTATATTTTAACATGTTCAATATGTGACGCTCAAAATACTGTTCTTGTTAATAAAACCCCAGCGCCCTCAACATCGTTGCATAGTAAAATAGTTAATTTCTTTAAAGGATTTTTCGTGAGCATCGCACGCGGCCTTAGGATAATCAACTAAAGTTTAATATTGGTAAGTTGCTAGTTGTTTAAATAATAATTCACCTACTAATAAAATGGGTGTTTTTTAACGTGTTTATCTTGTCAATTATTTAAAATAAAGTCCGAAGTCGGTCATGATTTTCCTATAAGAGACAATTAACATATTGATATTCCTTTGTAGCTGTTACGTACAAATAATTGAACTTGCTTTCGCAGGACATGAAGATATCAACAGTGTTACTTGCCTATCAACTTTACTCGGATAATGAAGCCAGAACAAGATTTTATACTGTACTTATTTTAGTTTAAAAATATTTTACAGGACTTCGTAATTTGTAATGTATACATAAAAATAAATGCAATCTAATGAAAATCTGTAAACTATTTTATTTTCAACTGCTGACTTAATAGTCATCCTAAGCACTAAATTATAAATATCAAAATATTATAAATATTTGACAACCCTTTCCGTAGCACTGTGGCTTATAATATTTCATAAGAGGGGGGCAAATTACATCAGAAACTTCTAAGCTCTGTGTAAAAGTTCTTGAGTTTGAAGCGACAGGTGCATTGATAGCGAACTACACAAATACACTGGATACACGTAAAAAAAATTACCAATTCGATCTTCTTTTCGGTCTATAGCACTTTTAATAGTCTTTTAAAAAGTACCATCTATAGAAGGATGAAAGTAATGAGAGTATTAGGAACACACAAAAGGATTTTCGATTGTTTCTATTAATCGACATTTCCCAAGACTGCATCACCGCATAATATATTCTCTTAGTGGAGTTGCTCAGTTACTCAGTCGCTCTGTAATAATATAAAGTTAACAAGGTAACGTTTAATTGTTCGTATTTGTTATTTGTAATGGTTCTTAATACCAAACTAATTCAATTATTTCCAAAACATGAGTCTACATGTTTCGCGTGGTAGGAACTTTATACTAAGTATCGTAAAAAAGACCGTTCAAAAGAAACTATTAAATGAAAAAAGTATTGAGTTAAGCTGAACTTGAGTTATTCCTTCAAAATAATAATAATAATAAAAAAATATATTTAGCTCAAACAGATAAATGTGTACTAGATACTAATTAGTGTATTACAAAAAGGTTTGACAATATTTTAATATATGTTCCTATTTGAAACTATGAACTTTCGGTTCATTATTGTGGTGAAACCGCAAAAATATTATATTATTGAAATTTTCATACAAATATGTATATTATTTTTAACTACTAATACGCCGTACTAATACGTGTTTCGCCACATTTTTCCTTTCATCTCTTTGAGTTTTAAGCTCTTAATTCCCCATTTTCTTATTTCCTTTCCAGAGTCTGTCTAGAGTAAATTATCCTTGTAAACGCAGCAAATTGGAGATGACAACATGCTTTTAGCGGCGTTCCAGACTCGGAGAATAGCGGTACAAGATCTTGGCTAAGGCATGGTACTCGTACAAGATATAGTTAAACAAAATTCTGGAAACAAGAAAATTTTCTAAACAGCATCGCGCATCTTTTGTAAATCATAATCTGAAATTCAAATTATGATTCAAATGATCCAGTGGTTTATGTACGTAGGTTAAGTAGGTTAATTAACCTATGAACGTGGATATTAAAACTTTTACAGATGCTGGATGTATAAATTATTTGCAGTTTTCTTGGCTGACCCTGTTTTATTTAAGACCTGTTTTAAAAATCTTATGCGTTTACAATAAAGCCTACATTCACACGTCTGCTCTGGAAGCACTATTAGCTCAGTCAGTATTAGTTTATGTCTAATTTTATGGTAATTACTAATTACCATAAAATTAGACATAAACTAACAGAACACATGTAAACGCTGAAGCCAGTAAAGTAGGCTCAGCAAAGCGGCCGGTTGTAAAGCATACTAAGCTCGGTAAATCTCTATGCAAACTAGCTGGCTTTATCGTTCCAACTTTGTTTACAACTGTCCAACATAAGTTGTGGTAACGGGTTTTATAAATTAGCCTTATTTGTTCATCTAATAATACATTTGGGGTTCTCGAGTGGTAACAGTGGCCTGAAGATGTACATACTTTTAGACGCCACCACCACCAAAAAATGGTTCTCCTCATAAACGTGCTTAGTGGAAGTCTATAGCAGAGACTTGTGTTGAACAGTCGACGTCTTCCAGCTGATATGAGGATGATGATGATAAATATTTAGTCAATGTAATGACCTAGTCTTTAAAAAAGAAAAATTATAATCTGCCTGTTTAAAATGTTATCATATGACTCTGCGAAGATTTAGGAGAATTTTACAATACCCGTACTCCAAATATGTACATATAGCAATGCTTACAGGCTGAGGGCGAGAAACCGACATGCATAGTTGCATACATTTACCCCAAAAAAATCGTTCCTGGGGGCTGTTTTATTTATCTGCTTATCTATTATAATAGCATATATAAGTCATCCGGAAACCGATTCTCATTGCAAAATATACCTAAACTAACCTTCCCGATATAAATATGGAAAGTGAAGTGAGTTGTTAATAATAAACTTTATTAGTATAAAATAAAATACCTACGGCGGAAGAGAAAAATATCTAGAACATATAGGGTATCCTAGTGAGTATGTTTTCAATGAACAGTGGATATTTAGGTAGTTAATTTTCACCCAGATAGGCGAAGCTAAGCCACTCGTCTGTCATGCCAAGAGGTGGGCAATTAGTGCTTACCCGGTTTCCGTGCGGATATCCGGCTATTGATCCCACGGCAATTATCCTTACTTTGTCAGGAAATAGAACATGGATTTATTTGAACCTAGTCAAGTTTCAGATAAACCTAGTCTTTAGGTAGGCCTTTTCTTATCGTCGAATTTCAAGCGCGCAGTGATCTTTGAAACACCTAGTTTATACATAACAAAACTGTATTTAAATCATATGTATTATACGCAAAATACCTTTGTATTCCCCCGTCTTCTCTTTCTGTTTAATTTGGCAATACAAAAAATATTTCTTTGGTGTCTTTCTTTCTTTCCCCTACAAAACAAAGATCAAATCCACTTGACCAACTTTTTATAGTGTCATATTTTGCACCACCTAAACAATGAATTACAACTCTGTCCCCTTGTTACTTATCTGTTTTTCTTCTATTTATTTGCGAAGGACGTAACGTGGAGCACATTAACACAATCTACGGTCCATAGTTCTGATAGTAATGGTCTTGTTTATACGGAGTCTCAAGCGCGGCTCGGGGAACCATTTTCCGGTGTTCTTCTATATTTTGGGATTTTATATACTGTGCTACTTACGTTATAGAAGACTCAATAGTGACAAGTTTCATTTTTATGATGCAATAGATGAAGTCAACGACGAAACGCCAACACCATTAGGAAACGCCCAGACAAATAACCAAATAACAAAAGTAGCGTAGGATCGAGACGCATGGCGCCAAAAAATGACGAAGACCAATATGCCAGCGCTGTAAATGAGTACAATAGTGTAAGTGGAAGAATAAGCAGAATTGACAATAAGTAGTTGTTTCAAGGAGAAAAATAAAGCAAAAAAATAAAATATAGCATAATCCCTAAACTTAGCTATTAAAATCGAAACCGCCGTATAAATAAAAATATTGATAAATATCACCAGCCAGATGTAAAAAAGAGCGTATTGTTCTTAACGTAACTTTGGACCGCAGTTGAAGGAATTCTCGCGAGGTACCTAATTCGTGGAAAACGCCACGTATTTTCGTCCCTCATATCTTCCGCACTTCCGTTTTTATATCGGATTTCCCCGGAACGGCGTAGGTAATTCCATTTCGCCGGGATTAAAAAGGGTCCCGTTGTATAAATTGATTGAATTACCCATTCTAATTTTTGATGGAAAGTGGTTTTGCGGCACTCATATTATGGATAGGTATTGGAATCGGATCTCGTTTAATTTTTTGTGTACCACGTACCTGCTCCCACAATAAGGAAAATCTACCTTGTTAAATTTCTCAAATACGACGTCCTATTTTGCCTAACTGGCTTCGTATCTTAACGTTTATTCAAAACTTTTTCGATTCGTAACTTGAACTAGGCTTCAAAACGTTTTATAAAGTTACTTCTTGCAAATTCACTATAAACAGTATTTTTTAAAGACGTTGCTTTCCTCTGAAACTTCATCAAACAATAAGGAAGGGGTATCTAAAGCAAGTTTAACTTTGTTCAGGATTGATAGAGCTAACACAGGGCCTCAAAGATATTTGTGTTCGGTACTGGTAATACAATTTAAAGTTTAGGAGCCCACATGAGCCTTCGTCTGGTTGCCATGGCAACGCCCCTACCATAGCGGCGCTTGCTCCGAATTTTCGGTAAACGCACGACGTGCATGGATAAAGGAAACGATTTTCCAAGGAGGTGAATATCATTACTGAGCTGATCCGATGATCGCATCTGTACAGATTCCATTAGCTGAACAATCCAAGTCTGAAAATGAATGATTTCATGAAGAAATACAAGACGACAGGCGATGGAAAAAAAACCAAAAGCACATGCTTGAATATAAATTCTTCCACAGACTCCAGCTTACTTAATCGCTTCTTGCGTTTTGAATTTATTTTTTTTATAATTATTATTATAATTACATTAATAATCAGTGCATTTTAACGTTATAGCAGCAACTTTCAAATATATCTTTTTTATCGATGCTCGATGATTTTCCGAATTCTTTGGTAAACATTTTCATTTAAAGACATTTCAAAACAGTTGCGTTTACGGTGCACCTTTCATTTTCTTTTATCCAAACCTTTTCAGAATTTTGTTCAATTGGACTATCTATTTACTTTCCTCTCTTTAACAAGCAACCTGAGCTCCTCTATAATGTTTACTTTTTAGTCAAATCAAAGCCTTATCCCTAATTCCATTAGAGGGTCAAAGTTATTCAGCGAACAGGGTAAGAGAATCAAATTGACCAAATCCCTTTTATATTTATAAGAAAGGTCAGTGTTTTAATTAAGTAAAGAAATAGATGGAAAGCAAAAAAACTTCTACAATAGAAACAAATTATTATTTGTACCTATTGTAGAAGTTCTAAGAAATTAATTGGAAACTCAGTGATTTACTGTTTCGTTTCAGCTATAAAAATATATTGATATCTTTTGAAAGAACTTACGTGCGTGCTTGTAAATTAATAAGTATGCCGCCGATATTCCAATTTCAAATTCTAATTCCCTAGGCCCTAGTGACATACCTACAAAATTTAAGGTTTGCAACACATAAGTCTTAAGGGCTTAGATTAAAGTAAATAATATACAATATTATAATTCTACTTCAAAAGTATTTACAGATCTCCATCTCTCTTTCTCTCTCTCATTAATAAGAAAATTTTGAATTCACTCTTATGGGTTGTAGATCATAGGAATTTACTTGATGTACACCTTTAGCATTTTCTATCTCGCAGATTGTAATAAAACAAAAGAAAAACACGAATCAAAACCAACCTGCCGACGGTGAAAAACGCTGTCCTAAAACGCTTGGAGTTTATCACGTGACAGAAAAAGAATCGGTTCCCTCGCCAGTCGCCAATGCTACATTTATTCACCCCGTATTTACTGTGGGGATTTTCTGATTCTAGTTTGGATTTTCCCGACGTCACCTGTGTTATTCTGTCAGAGTTTTCTTTGTTTAGTTTCTCTTACAACGTTCTGGTGTTGGTTATTTTAAATCCAGCGCATAAAAGAGGAGTATTATAATACAAGTCTGAAGTCTATGTATTTTCTGTTTTATTATTATTTTTTACAATTTTTCTCTATTTGTGTTTGGTTTTGTCGTTTTATAATCTAGTGTTATTACTATTTGTATGTTGTTTTTTTGGTTGAAAAATAAATATATATCTATGTCTTAACATCGTAACATTCAACCTTTCAAACATGGAAAAGTATTTGAATATGTATTTTTTTGTTATTATTTATTATTTTAGGGTTTATTCAAATATGATACTTATTAGTTAAGTTCGGTGAATGCATTTAAAAGTTATGGTCAGGATTGGTTAGCATTTTATTAGTTATCTCTTATGTTCATTGTGCTTATTTATTCGGCAATAGTTCTGAAATCAATTTCAAATTTTTTAAATTTATATTAACTAGTACATGTATGTATAATATTTAAAATATATTTAATAAATGTCTAGGTTGACTTTGTTCTTTCGTACAAACAAACAAACAAAAAAGTATATATTCGTAAAATAAGATACAGAAGAGTAGAATAGCAATTCCATTGCGCGCACTGAACTGAAATAACATAAGAAAGTCCGATAACGATAGAGTCGCGCCACAGGGGGCTAAGTCCGGGAAAGTCCGCGGGATTTCCTTGGTTTACTGCACCCAACCGATAGAATGTAATGCACGCTTGAATCGATAATAAGTGTTTGTTTTGAGAATCAAAGACCTTACTTGATTGAAAATATGTTTTTCTACACTTAGGTATACGTAAGTACAAATGAGTAGTAAAAAGGAGACCAACTCATTAAAACATCAGGGAAAAATATATTGAAAAAAAAAATTTACTCGGTGAAAGAGCGTTCTTACGGATTAAATCAGTGTTTTTCAACCTTTTTCATCACCCGACCCCCTTACAAGTTAAAAAATTCTTGCGACCCCCCCTAGGCCCATAAACATACAAAATGTCAGTGATTTGAAAGACTACATTTATAATTTTCTTAAAGTAGAAAATTATTAAGTTATTATCGTCTCCAAAATAGAACCGCGTTTTGACAAATTGTTCAAAAATAAACAGGCCTTTTCACTTAAATCGTATTTTTTCATTGCAGTTTCACCTATAAACACTACTTTTTCTTTTACCCGCGACCCCTTGAGAAAGGCTTCGCGACCCCCCTGGTGGTCACACAGGTTGAAAAACACTGGATTAAATAAACCAAAGTAAGAAGGAGAAACGGTCATGACCGCACGGTCTAGTGCGACTTGCGTGGTCGCGTCAATCACGCAGGTTAACTGACTACAGACACGGTTATAGCATGGATTGGTTTGACTGTTAGTAGCATTTATCTCCACCATTTCTGTGGTTCGCAAGCCACGTTAAGCCATGGGTGCTGATTAATATCATTAAATGGTAGTTGTTTAACAATTTTAGAAAACTTATAGGGGGTTGAAAACTTCTCACAATGGTCAGCGACTAGTGCCAGAACTTTCAGTAATCCGGACTTGCCCCATGTGTGGAGTATGGCCTAAACTTCCCAACGAATAGGAAGAGACCCTTGCCCCAGCAGGGGGGACGATACGGGTTGTAAACGTAGAAGAAAGTTGACCTGATATCGTACATTACTGTATAGATACAAAAAGTTTTGGGGAAGACCCGAGGACAATATGGTGTAAGCTACACCGACAACAGACATCAAAAATATAAAGTTAATGGTAAACTAAACAAAAAAGTTAGATTATTTCAATATAAATTTGACTTACACAATTCGATTGCTTTAGTAGTAGTAGAATTTGATCCCCACCTGGAGCAAAAATTTGTGTGATGAACCAGAGGAATATTTGGTTTTAAGCTAAAATAGATATTTGTTTTCATGAAACCCCCTTCCAAACCGCGGAACAAAAACAAAATGCCAATGTTCACAGTAAACGTTGACCATAGACATATTATAGATACACAAACGCAACACAAACAGTTTCAGAACTTTCACGTCCACAAACACAAATAAATTAACGTGTGATGTACGAAAAACAGCCGACTTCCTACGCCGATACCGAACATCGAAATTATACGCCTGCGAACAGGGTTAGATAGAACCAACAGTTTATTTCACTACGCTCTGTAATAATGTTACTACGTTGATTAACAATAGTTTCATGCGTTGTTGCTGTGAGAGTTGTAACGATCGGTGAAGCACATCACTGGCTGGCTTTCCCAGCACTAGCTACTCTAGTTAGTTTATGTAAAAGTCTATGTCACTATGGTTATTGTAAGAATACAAGATGGTGTTTTAACAATTCAATAAAGAAGAAAAGGTTTACATAGACATTTTATTTAGAATCCACTGCGAAGACTGCTAGAACATTAACAGGTTATGGGATTATATGAAAAGTAAGCTTGTACTGTAAGTAAAACATAATTACGTAGTCACGAAGAATAGAACTCGTAAACCAAAATGGCGCAAATGGCTCATTTACCACAACTGGATCCTCAAAATTTTAATAATTGGAAATTTAGAGTGAGCTGCCTTCTAGAAGAGAAGCAGTTATTGGGCGCATTGAGCGGAGATGAAAAGATAACCCCCACCCAGGATGCAAAAGCTAAGTCATTGATAGTTCAGTGTATAACGGATAAACATCTCGATTTGATAAAAGACGCCAAAACAGCCAGTGAAATGATGGTTACGTTGACAAGTATATTTGAGAGAAAAACAGTGTTCAACCGATTACATTTGAGAAAGAAATTAATAACCTTGAAATTAGAAAAACAACAAAGTATGCAAGAATATTTTTTAAAATATGACACATTAATAAGAGAACTTGAAACTGCAGAGAAAAAGTTAGATGAAGACGAAACATACCTACTCTTGGGAGTCACAGGAATTCAAAAATACAATACTGTAGTCACCGCTATTGAAACATTGAATGAAAAATTGACATTGGAATTTGTGAAAGCACGGCTGTTGGATGAAGAGCTGAAATTAGTACATAACACAGACAGAGAAGGTACTGAAGATGAGGCTTTTAAGGCATACAGTTCTCGAAGGACAATTACCTGTTTTTCATGTGGAAAGCTTGGTCATAAAAGTAATCAGTGTAAGAACAATACAGAGAGTTTCAATCGAGGCCGAGGCCAGTACAGAAGGGGAATGCACAGAGGGAAATATCAAGAAAGTTATAGAGGACATAACAGAAATTATCCTTCCTTGTCTTCTAGATTTAATTGGTTAACATGTAGTAGTCCTCGTCTACGTTTGACCCACTCGCACGTAGTTTAGCGCCATAAGAGAAAAAGAGACAGCTAGGTACTCTCCCACCTCGGCGCCATTGCATGGTCCAAGCCTCATTCGTTTTCGTGCGCGCACGGCTACCGCACGTAGTAAAAAATATTTCTTAAAAAGTTCGTTAATTATTTGAATTTAACAAGTGTGCAAAAATGTGCTTAGAAGAAAATAAATCCTTACGTTACTTTTAGATAAGGAGATTATGTGGAAAGGAAATACGAAAATCATTTTTTAAAAAAAAAACAAGTGCAGTGAAAGTTATTTTTATTTAAACATGATGGGAGAATATCAAATAATTTTATTTTGCTTCGAGTCAACGCGAGACGTTGACCAATAGCTATTTTTGCTTCGAGTCAATGCGGGACATTGACCAATAGCCAGTTTTGCTTCGAGTCAATGCGAGACATTGACCAATAGCCAGTTTTGCTTCGAGTCAATGCGAGACATTGACCAATAGCTACTTTTATTAGAGTTAATGCGAGACATTAACCACACTATAATATTCCTGTTTCGTATGAACTGGAATCACCAGCTTTCTAATGCTTATGCGGCTGCTCCATCAACCCTCGCTCGCCGCCACAGGTGAAGCGTTGGCAGCATCGTGGCTCATATCACTGCACTGCCACCACAGCCACCGCCGTTTATGCAGCTGACAACGATGCTGAAAAATCGACAACGACGATGGACGGATTGCCTCCCGAAACCTCCCCAACGGCGCTGCTGTAACCGCCGTCCGCCAAAACCGCTGCCGGCGCCGCCACCAAAACTGCCGCCGCCTACAGGTGATATGTACCATAAGCACCATCATGTCTATTTAATCTTCCGGCACATATCCACCGCCATCGTGCGTTTATACTGATGCCTACTATCCGCAGTTGAGATTCCTTCTAGTGTTTCCAAACGCGTGTGTTATTATTTCAAAACCAACCTCGAGAAGGACGGTCTATCTAAAAAAAAAAAAAAACTCGAGTTTGTCATCCGACAATAACTCCAGAAATTGAGGCGATGCTGAACTATTAATCTAAGATGGAGCCAAAAATAGGGATATTATAGCTATTTTTCTTAACCATAACCTTACGGTTATGTCCAATACCTACCGCTAACTTGATTTATTGAAACAACAGACATCCTGTCATTTCAGTTTATATAACTGATTGAATGAATGATGAAACACCCGACCGTTTTCGGTCATGAGTCATGGCGACCACTTCGACTCCTAGTAGACTTGTTGACTGTGGGGCGCCCGAAATAGCTAATATAGCCAATCTTCGCGGCAAACCCCCGTGCACAGTGCAGTTTAATTAAGTAATATACCAGCCTTTTATTTATTTCTTCATCATATTATAAAATACTTATTTGCGAGTAATAGTGTTCTGTGATACTTATACACTGGAATCGAAAGGGAGACATTTATTCGGTGTTGTGTTCGGTGGTTTTGTGAAGATGTCAAAGGGCATATACAAAAAGTTAAAAGAATTGAGTTGCATCGGATAGCGAGCAGGGAGATACGTATGTATGTATATGCCACTGCCGCTCAGCCAGCCCAAACGCAACACGTCGCGTCGCCGCCGCGCCGACGACGCGCTGCCGCCCCCGCGCTGGCGCGCTGACCGATCGCTGCGAAGCGCGCCCTCCGCAGCTCAGCCGCATTTTAAGGTAGCGGGTAGATGGAAATATTTTATGGATGCATTAAAAAGGTATTGTTTGGTATAACTAGACCATTTACACAAAATATTGAGATAAAGACTCTCATTACCCCAGATGAATTTTTTGGCCCTGGACAAGTCGTGGCCAAAATATGGTATATTTTTGATCAAAATTGTAAAAGTTAACGCAGCAACCCTATGAAAAACTCTTTGCTTCGAGTATTATTTTTATAATCCATAAAACAATCAACAATCAAACAACAAATGTTAACAATCCATAAAAATGAAGACAAGTTTAATTTATACTGGATTTAAAATGTTAATCAAATTTTGAATATTGATAATTTGAAATCTATTTTATCGTACCTACATAGTTGCCCAGGGCAGTTACATGGTAAAAGCAATAAATAAAATAGGCCGATATCCTCGTGCTCATGCACGATTTTATCTTACTTAAAACACTTTTTTCTATATAAGTACTTGTGTTTTACCTTTCAGCCTGTGCTCAACTTTTATAGGACTATAGTCCTATGAACACTATAGTGTTCATTAACTTTATGAACAGATTCAGGAGTTTTTTCAATCTGTTTTTACTATATTATTCTATGTTATTCTTCTTTTCGGTCGATAACAAACCTAAATAGTCTCGGCCCAAAATTCAGCCACGCGAATTGCACTGTCCGTGGCACTCATTAGATCTGCCTGCCTGCAGTTATCTGGGCATGCAGGGCACGACGTCAAATACTCCATTGTTTGGGGAACTACGCCACACTTAAACTCCACGCCAACACAAAACTTGGAACCATCTGAGGATGTTATCACCATTATATTATTATCTTATTAAGAGGTGTTAAACTTAACACCAAATATATTTTAAATCAACGAATTAAATTGTATGTACAATATTGTACACATTAATTCTTTAAATAGTTAATTGATAGAAACCACTTCGGTATACGATTCAAAACCCTTTCGATTTACAGTTACCATAACTGACAAGTAATCGTTAATAATTATAATAAGAAAAATAAAAGTATTTTATAAAATAAGGTTTTCTGTACGTTATACTTAAAATTGTCTTTTTTGTACCTAGCTTCTGCTACTTACACGAAACTTGCAATGACAGCGTTTCGGGAAGTATTAATTATAATAAATACATATACCTACGTTATTTTTTCTTATGAAGCCATGTCTTCAGTCTAGATGACAATGATTCATAGGTGTGCCTGTTTTTAAGTTTAATGCAGGTTAAGTCTTAATAAAGCTGCCGCAATCACCAGATAAGAATAAACAACAACGTTTGATGGGTGAAATCTGTGAATTCTTAGATGGTGGATAATCAAAATTTTGACTTTGCATAATCAAAATTTTTGTTTATGCCTCCACAGCACACTGGAGATGTCCTTGTGAGGATGGTGAAAATTATTTATTGGCATTGTTTAAGATCGCCTATAATCAAAATATACATTAAAAAGATTTATATATGTTGAATGAATTAAAAATGAAAAATGTGAACATCAGCGAATTTTGCAAAAACAAAATTATTATAAGTCATAGCTTACGTGAAACTTCTGGTATATTTTGAACTAAATTATTTACAATTGAAAGTTTATTAACCGCGATATACTTTTGTGGCTATATAAAATTACAGCAATCTTTTTCTCTTTAAACCAAACAAGGAGTTTTTTTTTAAGTAAACACACAACAAAAGAACGAGAAATTAAAATGTTAAAAAGTTGTGACAATAGAATACTATTGCTGGTATTGACAATAGAATACATATAAAACTTGCTGAAATTACCGTTATCGATACAGTTTAGATAAATATACTAAACATGTTTTCTACTTCATTCCAAAACTTATTAAATAAGCTTATCCAGCCTAAAATAATAATTTTAACTTAAAGAATAAATACAAAATGTAATAAGTACATTTTTACATCTTTGTAATGTTTTCCGTTTATTTGTGGAACTATCTTCAACGGTTCCCACTTTTTCCAATTATTATGAACTTCATATTATTATTTCGAAATTATGACTTATTATGTAATAAGTCTTAAAAAAATGCTGCTCAAGCTACTACCGTTTTCATACCTGACGTAGGGTCAGTTATGAAATCAGAATTTATCTATATTTTATTTCTTATAAGTGAACCAGAAACTTATATTTTCAAATATTGTCTCAAATATTTACTTATTCATTCGTATAAGGAACGAACAAATGCATATCGTCAGTGCTGGATATAAAATTCCTATCACTGGTCGATAATACCAAGTTTCGGTTCACGTCTAGCTTTAAACAGTGGGGGAATATTATCGATCAGGAGTATAGATTCGTTGGTTTGTTCACGGCTCATCCCCATTGCGGGTATACCTATAGTTATTCGGGTTTATTTTGTGATACATTTTTTGTCAAATTACCTAAAAATGAATTTCAGATGTTCATCGTGAATTATTCAAGCAGTACATGAAAGATGTACAGGTTAAAACCATATTTGTTAAAATACGATAGGTACATAGTGTAATTAAGGTTCCAGAATATCGTATTAGATTACCATCTTAGCAGTTCTTTGGACTTAGAACAGATGTTCCAAATAGCTAAAAGGATGGAAATGTCAAACAGGTTCCCTATGCATCGACGTCGGTTCCCAACGACGCTGCATATACCTTTCATAAAACACTATCGTCTATCGCTGCACTTATGCTAAGTGTAACCTCATCACTCAGAACCTAACGTCAAGTTCAACTAACAATCACATTTATTACATTACATTTATAAAATTGAACAAGATTTAATTTTATTTTCATATTGTTTATTTGATAACCTTCTAGGAAGTGTTATTTTTTAATAATTTATTGTGTACACAAAATGGGCATAATATAAAAGCTTACCATCAAATATACGCAAGGGGTGCAACTTGTTTCTAAAAGAAATTTCTTCCAGAAATAAATTTCTGTTAATTGAATTACAGTTATAAAATCTCTCAGATTATATTTTATTGCAATAATTCTCATACCTATTACCTACAACATTGTTAGTCTCTCTAAACATCTACATGTTAACCAATTAAATCTAGAAGACAAGGAAGGATAATTAGATGATCAAACGAACTTACCTCAAGTGAAGTTCGATCTTAATTATCCTTCCTTGTCGGAGAGATTTAAGGTCCCTCCCTGCCCTAGAGTAGACAATACTAGGATGCTAGTATTAAAACCCCTAATACCAATGTTGTAGTATGTAGGTTGCCTTTTTTATTCTCTAAAATGAATGAGGCTTGGACCATGCAATGGCGCCGAGGTGGGAGAGTACCTAGCTGTCTCTTTTTCTCTTATGGCGCTAAACTACGTGCGAGTGGGTCAAACGTAGACGAGGACTACTACATGTTAACCAATTAAATCTCTCCGACAAGGAAGGATAATTAAGATCGAACTTCACTTGAGGTAAGTTCGTTTGATCATCTAATGAAAGGTCATACACATCAACATCAGAATCTTTTATTGCACTAAACTGTTTAGAAGATACAAATCAATTTATATTAGATTCTGGAGCATCTCAACATTACTTAAAAGAAGAGTTAGAAGAATACATGCATTCAGTAACAGAATTAGACCGAGAAGTTAAAATATATATAGCGAATAATGAAACACTCACAGCGAAAAAGAAAGGAATATTAAATACTATGTACAAAAATCAGAAAATTGAGATAGAAGCATTAATAGTGAAAAACATAAAACATAACTTACTATCCGTAAAAAGATTGATAGATAAAGGATATAAAATACAAATAAACAAACAAGGATTTCAGATAAAGAATGAAAGAATGACAATATACGCAGAAGAATATAAAAATCTTTATGTATTGAATTTGAAAATTGAAGAAAAAGAAAATAAACAGAAAGCATATGCAGCAGTAGCCGTAAATGGAGAAATATGGCACAAAAGATTGGGTCATCTCAACACTGGAGGGATGAAAATATTAAATCTACCAATACATCATGAAGTTTGCTCTGAATGTGTTCAAAGTAAGGCCGCTAGACCAAAATTCGAAAGAAATGAAAGAAAAACAAATGATATTGGTGAATTGATACATTCTGATCTATCGGGACCATTAGAAGAAACAATGGAAGGTCATAAATATTTTCAAGTAATTCTGGATGATTATTCACATTTTACAGTTGTAAAACTATTGAAAAATAAGAGTGAAGCTGAAAATAATTTAATACAATACATAAAAGAATTGAAAACACAACAAGGAAAGAAAACAAAAAGGATAAGACTAGATAATGGGGGAGAATTTACTTCTACTTATTTTAAAGACTGGTGTAAGAACAAGGGAATATTATTGGAATATACAAAACCCCATACCCCACAGCAAAATGGCAAGGCGGAGCGCCTTAATAGAACACTTATGAATAAAACACGGACAAAGTTCGCAGATACTAACCTACCCAAGTATCTATGGGGCTATGCAATTCAAACCTCAGCCTATGAACTAAATAGATGTCCGACAGTTGTTCTAAATGGAGAAGTACCTGCTAAGATATGGCATGGGCATGTCGATTATAATAAAATGAAAATATTTGGGTGCCGAGCGTGGACTGTAACTATGCCAAAAATGGCAAAACTAGAGCCAAGAGCACAAGAGATGATTTTTGTGGGATATTGTCCTGGAGGTTACAAAGTATGGAATCCAAGAACCGGAAAAATACATATATCGCGAGACGTAATATTCGATGAGACTAAACTGAAGTATTTAGAATCTGAAAAAGAAAAGAAAATATATTATTATGAATACAAATAAAATGAAAAAGAAGAAAAAGATAGAAAAGTAAAAGAAGTAAAAGAAAATCAAGAAAAACAGACAGAAATAGAAATAAATGAAAATAAAAAGAACTTACCTGGAAATGACTCAACTGATACAGACTTACTTCATAAAGACGCTGATGATAATAACACTATTGAAGAAAATGAACAAGAATTTGAAAATGAGACAAGATCTGGAAGAAAAATTAATAAACCTAAACATTTAGAAGACTACCAATTATATGAAGCATACTGTTTAATATGTCAAAATGAAGATCCTGACAACTATAGTGAAGCAACTAAAGATGAAGAATGGAAAAATGCTATAGATAATGAGATAGAATCACTACAAAATCTAAAAACTTGGGAAGAAGTTGATCTACCAAAAGGAAACAAGGCTATAGATACTAAATGGATTTTTCGTACGAAACAAGATGGCAAGAAAAAAGCCAGATTAGTGGCAAAGGGTTTTCAAACAAACAGTAAATACAATGTTTACTCACCTGTTGCTCGAATAAGTACAATAAGATTGATGTTAAGCCAAGCTGTGGAGAAAGATCTAGCTATTACACAGTTGGATGTATCCACAGCATTTTTAAACGGGGAGCTCAATGAAAACATATTTATAAAACCACCTGAAGGAGTGAAAGTTGCACAAGGAAGAGTTTTGAAGCTAAAGAAAGCCTTATATGGCCTACGTGAAGCACCTCGATGTTGGAATGAAAGATTTCATCACTTCATTGTATCACAAGGATTCGAACAATCAAAGCATGATTTTTGTCTCTATACAAAATCAAATATATGGTTAGTTATATGGGTCGATGATATATTACTGATGGGAAACAAGTTGAATTTGACAGACATAACAAAGAAACTAAAAGAAGAATTTAATACAAGAGACATGGGAGAAATAAAAGAATATTTAGGAATGGAAATAATGAGAGAGAACGGAAAACTGAAAATAAGTCAAGAAAAGATGATAAACAAGATTCTGGAAAAATTTAATATGAGAGACTGTAAGGGAGCAAAGACACCTATGGAAAAAGTAACAAATAATGAAGATAAAGAAATCATTGAAGTACCATACAGAGAACTAATAGGCTGTCTAATTTACCTTTCTACAACATCTCGACCTGACATCACTTTTGCTACATCCTACTTAAGCAAATATCTTGACAAACCTACAAAGACATTGTGGACAACCGCGAAAAGAGTTCTCAGATATCTCAAGCAAACGTCGAGTAAATGCCTCACTTATACTAAGTCCAAACAAGATGAAGAACAGCTGCTGATCTATACTGATGCGGATTGGGCAAGCAACATTGAAGACAGAAAAATTGTTAGTGGTTGTGCTGTATTTCACAATAACAATTTGATATCCTGGTTCTCGAAGAAACAGCAAACAGTATCCCTTTCATCAGCAGAGGCGGAGTATGTGGCTGCTGCCATGGCATCATCAGAGCTGCTGTACCTCAAGGGTATACTTATTAATTTTGACTGTAAAGACACAAATACTTATTTGCTATTAGATAACCAAAGTGCAATCAAGATGATTGGATGTAACGAGAACAGTAAACGTACAAAGCACATAAATATTAAATATCATTTCATAAAAGATTGTCTGAGTAAAAATCTGTTTACTATTTATTATGTATCAACTTCAGAAAATGTTGCCGACATATTCACAAAACCGTTGAATTCTGTGAAACATAATTTCTTTTTAAATAAATTGAATATTGCCTAATGTCATGAAAAAAAAAATTTAAAGATTTGTATATCTTTTGGTAACTGATAAGGTTAAAGCTCTGTTATCAATAAATACTTATATAGAGTTGTTAAAACTACCTAAAATATATAGAGCTGTTAAACTTTATTAAATTTGTATTTTTATGTACTGAATAAATATCTTAAGATAATAGTTTCTTGATATCTACGATAGATACATTTGGGTTGTATTCAGAAATATTTTGTTGTACCAACACTCTGTACTAACTTGCCAGTATAATTATTAATGTTTGAATATTATTACTATGTTTAACTAAATGATGTCTAATGTTCTTAGAGCAAGTTTACTGATGATGCTTCACTATTTGATGCTATTTTTTTTTGTAGCTAATTACATTGCGATTTTGAAATGTAAACATTCTTAAATCGAGGCGGAGTGTGAGAGTTGTAACGATCGGTGAAGCACATCACTGGCTGGCTTTCCCAGCACTAGCTACTCTAGTTAGTTTATGTAAAAGTCTATGTCACTATGGTTATTGTAAGAATACAAGATGGTGTTTTGTTTTAACAATTCAATAAAGAAGAAAAGGTTTACATAGACATTTTATTTAGAATCCACTGCGAAGACTGCTAGAACATTAACAGTTGCACCATAGTAAATATTAAAGCTGATCGAATTTATATGCACCGAGGGAGTCAAAGGAGCTGAGCAAGCCATAGAATTCTTTGTTATACATAAAACCATAAAAAGACATAACACACTGATGCATTCAAAAAGACATAACACACTGATGCATTCGACGTGGTCGCTTAGTCTTCTCTTGTCTTTCTTCATTTCTTTTACTCGACTGCCTTACCGGAGGCAAATGTTTTTCAGTATAAATTTTATGCAGTCTGGTTTTAATTTTTTTGTTGAATAACTGCGTAATCCTTTTATTAAAACAATACAAAATGCAATCTGCTCTGCCCCTGGGCATGCCTTTTTTTTACTATGAACTGTTTTCACTGTGGAACGATTATGTAGTTCGTTAATGGATTACACCTACCGATTCGAGGCTCGGCGCAAGCGATTAATCTAAATTAAACCTATTATCTAACCCTTGCCCGTTATTAAGGCGCGTAAATCTTGCCAGGTTGATGAAGGTTTCAAAATAGAAAATTGTGAGAAGAAATTTTGTAAGTCATTGAAAAATATGATAGATTTCCATTTTGTGTCTGATCTATTCATGTTTAATTTAAAAATAAGAATAATCGTTGTTTTAAAAACTTATAATAGATGCCAATATTCAATACAACTATTTATATCATACTGGGAGTATGATATAAATAGTTGCCACAAAGCAAAAAATCTTTTGCACATTACTTAATATATCCTATTAGTAGCTAATTTATCCCTATCATAAGACCATAAAGACGTTCAGCAGCCTACCAGTATGTATCATGGTACTTATTAATTTAATGAAGGTTTACTTGCTCGACCAGCCTACCAATCGAACTTTAAGATCAACCAATAATTACGACACCACTACCCAACAATTTCCAGTAGTGCGCACCCAATAATTATACACTTGCGGCCGCCGAGGTGACATGTCGTTTATTCCTTATAATTATTCATCCCCGAACAACTTTCGAAGACTTAAATATTCGGACTTATTAAAACCGCAGCCTTTCAGATTGCCTCAGAGAGTTTCGAAAATTTTCCCGTCGGAGTTTCTGAGTGACAAGTAGATTGATGACTGCGTCTCCGAAAAAGTGGAAAGAAGTAAGATAAAATTAAATGTCGGATTTTTTGAGGTAACTTGCCGAGATAAGCAAACTTTCAGCTCAAGCTCAAGTAATCCCTAACTTCAGTTGATTACATTTTAATTTCAGCATTTACAAAACTTTTACTTAAATTATTATTTTCATTTCCGTTCCTTTGATAAAGGAATAGTAAATGAAGGAAATTAATATTAATTAATTGATATTTATTCAGATAAATTATAAGATTCTTTCCTGATTTAACCAGTGCAGTTACAGAGGTACCGACAACATTTAATTCAACTGATTCATGAGAGAGAAATTAAGTAACTCCCCGCAAGAAATCTACGTCTTTAAACTTTTATCACATACAAATAACATTTTAAAAACACAAACAAAACTTAGTAAATATACAATATTAGAAAATCCTATATAGGAACCATAGATTTATTTACTTAAAGCATGTAATGACATACCCAGCTAAGCGTATGTTGACTTGCAAAGTATGCCATAACCATTGTTTAGTTTAACCGTGACGTATTATGTAGTAAGTTAATGCTTATTGAATGTGGCCATTAAACGACACTATATCGAGTTGAGCGGAGGTTATCGCCTGTATCGGGCAACGGTTAGTCATTTCGCGTTCGTCTGTCGAAGAGTACAATACAACACAATACCAACATTATTATACTCTTAGTGCCTACCAACAAAATTCGATATGTGAGTTAGAGATGCGACAGTCAGTCGGGTCAGTCCTGTTAATTTTGAGTGCGTGCGTGGTGTGTGTATGGACTTACGACATGATTATTGGAGACCGAATCCACAGGAAGATGGTGTTCCATCAGAGGGTCAAGGATTTCGCGATACCCTTCAAGAAGAGGATTAAGACCCTCTCATATACGGATCCCGAGAAAAGGATTATAAAGGTAGGAAGGTCCCATTGGCCTACCCTTTGTTTGTGTCTGTAATATTTTTGTTAATTCGTTTTTTATAAGTGTGGAATGAATTGAAACACTTTATTCCACAACACAACCTATTTATTTACATGTTTTTTTATATATATATATATTTAAATAAAACGAAAGAAACGGTGTCTATTCTTGGTAAGTAGGTAGAATAATTTTTCTTATGCATACTTTTTATTTATTTTTCTACAGTTTTGAACAAAACCGACCATATACTACATACTAATTAGAACTTTCGACTTACAACTTGGCTTAGAAGAAAAAACCCTCAAAGTTATTCTTATCAGCTATGAACATCAGTTTCGTATTTGGAATAGAATCAACATTAATTTTAAATATTCGAAATAATATTATTAGTTATCTGCATGTTCAGTGTTAAATCGAGTTTGATATGTATTTTTTTATTTTATTCCACAATTGCTTAGCCCTTTGCAACATCTCAACTATTCTCAACTGATGCTAAGTGACGATGATGCCGAAGATCGTATCGAGAATACCAAGATTCCCGAACGCAATGCGGAACTGGGTTTTCTATCACAGGATTCATAGGCATACAAGTCAACTAAAAATAAGATAGAAATGAAAATATCCCAGGGCTCTTTTATTATTTCATTATTAGTACGTGAATTTGTTATATGTTAAGTTGACCGTATTGTATACCTCCTCACACTGTTAAACTTTTCAGGGTGTAGCAGCCATAGACAACGACTTCTCGCATGCCAGTGCCAACATCACTGAAGGAGGGGTCGGTTTCTCCCACGTGACCGTCAGGATGAAGAGTCAGAGACACCACCCTCTGAACTTCGAAGTGGAAATCTACGTGTAGTCGTGTACAAGTGTCAATAACGTTATAGCTTTAAATGAAAATATAGGATTATACATTACAATATCCAACAACTTTTCCGAATTTACCTGTACATTTTTTCTAGATTAATCACACAAAATTAATTTGATTATTAAGATGAGTTTCCTTCAAAGCTATGCGAACAGAGGGCAGGTGTTTTCGGGTGTATGTATGTACGTCCGTGGCTTAGTTACTGCCTGTAGCCAAAATAAAGTGATGGATTTTGAGAATGTGGAATTACCTTTGTCTTGGTAACTACAATGATAAAGAACGCATTTTTATGAAGTCTGTTTATTATAATTTGTGTCAATAATTTTCTGTTTCCCTCTCTCTGTCTTCTCTTTTGTTACGCCTTTTTGCCTAACACACATTTCTTGTTTTCATTTTATGTAAAGAAACGCCGGTGCCACACATATCTTTACATGAAATCAGCCTTATGTAAAATTGCATGGCTGTTCAAAATTATCTTTTCTTACATAATTTATTAAACTGATCGGAATAAAACCTGTGCATTTATGATAAATAAAAATTAAATATACTAAAGTTAATTTTAAGAAAGTGAATAAAATCGATGTTAGAAAAATATATATGGAGTCTGATTTCATTGAATAATAAGATGCGAAATAGAAAACTATGAGTGGTTATATTATATGATAGGAACCATTTTTCTTCACTTCAGATCTCCGTTACAAGTTAATTTCACGCTCGTCACTCTCCGAAAATGGTTTCATATTGGACGAAACCTACTTGTTCGTGCAAAGGTTATTATATTAGATCATCGTATTTCTTGGATTATTTTTCTTTTTTTTCGGAAAAGACGTCATACGAGCATCATGCTACGATAACCTGTCAGTCAGTATGGCGAGAAACACAAACATACAAGTTAGACTTGTTTTTTTTATATATGTCTGCTTATATTATCTCTCAAACATTCAATGAGACCATGTAATAAATACTTTTTTAGTCTTGAGTACATGTTTTTTTTTCTGAAAATTGACCGCTAAGATACCTATGCGATTAAAATGCTAGCCATGTAGCACACAGCTAGAAAGACGGACGTCAAAGGTTTTGTAATAAGTTTCCAGCGATGCCCTTTTAGTACGGATTCCTAAAAATATAATATCTAAGTATTTCGAGGGGCGCTTTTATTTGTATCTATTCATGATATTTTAATCAATAAGTCGTTTGTTTTTGCATCTTTTTTCCATTAAGTTGTGATCTCATGCTGACGTAATGCTGTTGTAAATACATATCATTGCATTATGTCTCCACTCATCCACTGCGATATTGGATCTTTTTTCGCACTTACTACCTATACAGATAAATAATAATAATAATATTGCGGGACAAATCACACACGGTCATCTGGCCGTCCTCATCTGGATTCCCTGTATCTTGGAAACCAAAGACTGATATACGTTCACATATGCATTTTAAATACATACATATATAGATATAATACACCCAGACACAGAGCAAACAAATCTGCTCGTCACAGAAATGTTTGCCCTGGGTAGGAATCGAACCCACGACTCTTGGATCAGTAGTCAGGATCGCTAACCACTGCGCCACCGAGTCAGTCAAATAAATACATAAAATGTACACTTGTTATCTGTGGTCTCGGTCCTGTGTCAGTGTGTGCCTGGGTCGAATGGACGAAGGTAAACTGATTAATCGTTAGCCCGCATCACAAAAACAGACCGTCCTCAGTTGTGGTTCCTACATCCGAATACTTTGTATAGTATAATATATTATATAAGATGTTTAACTACTTCGGTATTTTATTTTTTAAATATTATTAATAAAATATTGCGAATAAATTAAAGTAAATAAAAATCGAAGTTTCATCATAATAAGAAAATTTAAAAAAATATTTTAATACTCTGTTCTTGTTTTATACAAATCCGAATCTAAATGCAAGCAAACGTCCTTATTGTATGTTTTGCTGACACTACACAGACAGAAATCGTGGAGATTTCAGACCTTTAGGTACTTACTTTTAAAATACAGAGTGTTAAAAAAGTGCGTTTGTGAACCAATCATTTCAATCCGATCTACAATTATTTTTTTCAGTTTCCTGTGGATTTTTTTCTGTATTTTGTACTTAATTTTGAGTAGCCCCTTATTTCAAACGGGCTTTTTTAAACACCCTGTAGGTATATCAATTTCACTAACACACCGTACATCTCTTTTTCTATATCCTGTGACATTCTGTTATGTATACCTTATTTATTGTCCACAAGCAAAGCTTTTTGTAGCGTTGATCTATTTTTGTACTTATTTTTTCAAGTCGATGGTAAAAATTCATTTTACTTTAATATAGCTGTATGCCCGCGGCTCCGCCAGCGTGGATATTGTATTTATGACGGTTCTTGAGGATGGCATGGAAGTGTTATATCTAGATCCCCCTTAAACTATGTTGTTTACCAGCATTTACTTATACGTATTCTATGTGTTAACCGAGCGCTTTATCTATCTACCTACCAAATTTCATCCAAATCCGTTCAGTAGTTTCAGCGTGAAAGCGGAACAAACAAATAAACAAACAAACATCCATACTTTCGCATTTATAATATTAGTAAGATGAGATATTTCACTTTTTAGCCATTCCTCCGGGAACCTTCAAGTTTTCCGGGTTAAAAAGTATCCTATGTGTAAACAGAGTGCTTTGTCTATCACCTACTAAATTTCATCCCAGTTCATTCAGTAGTTTCAGCGTGAAAGCGGAACAAACATGATGAAGTAAATATTTCACTTTTTAGCCATTCCTCCGGGGACCTTCAAGTTTTCCTGGACAAAAAGTATCCTATGTATTAACTGAGTGTATTATCTATCTACCTACCAAATTTCATCCCAATCCGTTCAGTAGTTTCAGCGTGAAAGCGGAACAAACATGATGAAGTAAATATTTCACTTTTTAGCCATTCCTCCGGGGACCTTCAAGTTTTCCGGGACAAAAAGTATCCTATGTATTAAATGAGTGTATTTTCTATCACCTACCACCGAAAATTGGTTTCAACGAGATCTAGTAAGTAATTTGTTTTTAATACGTCATAAATCGTAAACGCAAATTACCTTTCATTCAATCAACTAAAATATAAAAAATATTGAGTTCAAGACATGTGTGATTATGAATTTATACAGAACCCTCCGTGCGCGAGTCCGACTCGCACTTGGCCGGTTTTTTTTATTTTATGAGTGTAGTACGCTGCTTACATTGATGTTTTTTTTATGAATGATGCGTTAGTACAGGAGTAGCGTGCATCTGACATTTATATTTTCTCTAGGACTGTTAAATGCGTCGCACTTTCATAGTGTTTTCCTCATTCTGTTTATATGTTGTTAAGGCACATTTATGATACTTATAAATCTATTTTTCGTTTCCAAAAAACCCTATGTTTTTCCTCACGTTTGTCCCATATTCCTATTCACACACGTAACATGATTTTTTTTGTTTTCGCAAATATTTCCGTGTATCCGACTCGTCCGGAAGTTGCCCGCCCGAGAGATAAACAAAAAGGGTACGGGTTTTGCGGTCTACCCTTCGTTATTAATGTAATAACTGACACTTTGTTTTATGAGAGTTACAACTTTACTACTCCTAGTTGTGCTTATGCGCTGACCTGTAGTAAATGTATTTTATATTTATAGACGCTTATAAAGGTACTAGTCAATAGTAACTCTAAAACTTAGGATGTTCAGGTACTAGGAAAAATAGAAATGTGTCTTACAGTTTTATATCATTTGTTATAAATGCCTTAAAACAGCCTCTTTTATTTCTGGTAGACAGTTATGAATTATTTTAAATATGTATGTATAACCCTGCTACATTTAGTCGTTGGTGGATGTAGTGGACTGTATGGTAGATGGTGTGCGTGACCGACTCACCTGATGATCCTGGCGTAGCTATCGAAGGAACACTTTAAACGAAAAGGAAACGGGAGGGCGCGCAGCGAATTCAGCGAATTTTGAGAGATTATGTGGATGGTTTTAACGTATTTATTTTTATAAGTTTAGAGCGAACACCAGAAGACGAATGAATATTTAATGTATGTGCGAGAAAGGGATTCATCGTAGACAATGAATAAACTATAGATGAGTATGGATGAGCATGGAAGTTGTATAGCCAAACCAGTCGTAGAAACGCATTTCTCATGATTGTTTCTCATAATTTCGCTTATTTATGAGATTACAAACTGTCCCGGAATTATTCGTCTTAATTATGGGCTTCTTTGTACTTACAATCCAAGAATAAGACAATTATTAAAGTGTTAAAAGACTAGTTAATTTAAAAAATGCAAACCAAACGCTTCAAAGCTCTATAAAATGACAGTTTTTTTTTTGAAATGAATATAATTTGATGTTTGAAATCAATTAAAAAGAAGTTCGATGAAACAGATTCATAACGGGGTGCTACCATTATTTATTTTGCTAGTTATGTATTTTTTACAATTTGCTATTCAAAGTCGCGTGTTGGGAAAGCTCTCACGTCAAAAACACGACAAGCAATCACAACGCGGACTAGCCCATCGTTTTATACCCCAAGAACGTTCCACCTTTCCGGAATTTCCAATATTACTACTCTCTTTCACAAAGTCCTTCGGAAACACTGCGGAACTCAGTTGCTTCTTGGTCTAAAGTTGGAAAATGCTTGCCTTTCAGAAAGAGAACTGAAATGTTTGAGTTGGTTTAAGTTTTAAAATAGGTATAGGTAAAGGTGAATTCAAAAGCTTTCCAATTTCGATTGCATTTTATTGTTCCTGAAAAAATAAGGTTACGGCACCTACTACTTATAACAATATGTTAAGTTTAAAAGGAGAAAAAATACTTTAAAATACTTATAAAAAAATACAAATCTTGTGTTTGCTCACCAACAGCTATCTTATCCTTCACCTCACGAAGGGTTGATAGCATAGAATGGGGAATCATTAACCTACTTTATTGTGTATTTTTAGCTCAGTCACAATGTTCAAGTGACGTTTTGTACACTGTGTAATTTTGTAAAGGAAACATCTAGTGGTTTCATGGTCACCTAGAATTTCTATGAACAAATTCAGGATTTACCTAATCACCAACAATATTAAGACTTCAAATATCTTTTTAAAAATGTAACATGTAGTTTTGCTGTTAGATATCATCAAATCTTTGACAAACGATTCTATTATATAAATTATAGAAGGTAGGAAATCCCACTACTACAATAAGATCATTCATTAATCTTCCCGCTTCCATCTTCGGCATCATCATCACTTACGATCTGGTGAGATGATGCCAAGGGCTTACCTATTGAGGGATTTTTTTTATTAATGTTATAAAAAATAAGAATGCATTAATTAATGAGTGACGAAATGCCACTACGCGCCATTACCAATCGCAGCAGCATTGTTATTATATTGCGAGCTATCAGCGGGGTCGGTGAACTGCGTTTGTATTGTTAGTTCAACACAGGATCTGGTAATACTTACACTACCCTCAATAGAAAGAAGGCCGCGAAGTGTATGGAATTTCCGCATACTTAGCGGCGTTCTTTCTTATGAAGGCAGTACACCAAAGTCGGAAATGCCTTTGTTCTATTATTGTTAAGGAGGAGCGGCCTGGCGAACCGAAAGGCTATTTTTAGCGAGTGAAGGCAATGCTGACTTTGAATGGAAAGGAAAATAATTATACTGCAAGTGTTGAAGTTATCTTTTTCAAGATGAACTCATTGCAACATTGGATTCAGTGATCGAAAAAAGAAGCAGCCAGGATTTTTTTATCGAGACTGCTGTATTTTATTAATATATACTATTTTATTATCTTCCTGTAACTATCATGTGTAATATTTGATAGCTCCCGACAGTCAGGAATAACTAAACTATGTCTTTTAATTTGTTACAAAATCTTCCGTTTTTGTTTTATAGATTTTAAAAGAACTAAAAAAATACATAAAAGGAAGACACTAAAAATAAATTTTAAAAAATCACAACCTCGCGGTATCCGTCAGTATCAATAGAAACTGACATTTTACTATTTGTATCTAAAGACGACGAACCCGGAACAAATCGTTATGCATCTTTTAAGCAAGGTTTCCCAGAAAGTAGTACAATCAATACTTCGGATCGTTCATCGGTTAACCTTTTGCATGTTTCTTTTGTCTTCGACTAATCAGAGTTCATTTGGAATTTCGCCAAATGACATCCATGAGGATATTTAGATAGGAGCGCCTGGCTGCCTGGCATACTAATATACCCATGACAATAATACAATCGGATAGTTCAATACATTGTTATATTCATATTAGTAGTTAACGATAGCGAAAACTCGATCAAGTGCCTGTGTGACTCGCGCACCGAGAGTTTCGTACCACCAACGCACTTTTTTGTACTTATTTACCACTTCCTTCATATCGGGCTCGATAGCACACTTTCGTCGGAAGGAAAGACGAATGAACAACATAGGTTTAAGTCCTTTTGTCACTCTTTGGGTATGGATCCCTAAAAATATCTGAGATTATACCGATATTTTCGTATACATATTTCGTAATGTATATGTCGTGGCCAGATCATAGAATTGATCACTTCATGATTTGGCCGACCATTTCATGAAATGGAAAATATCTGCTGATCACATCATGATATGGTCTGGCCAGATCAATGAATACATCAACGTTTCACGATATACAGCTAAACGCACGGCTATTTCATGAAATGGTCAAGCATTAGTGATCATATCGTAAAATAGTTACAGTATCCAACCGTTAGAGGCGCTGATATCTTTTTGTTTTTGTGATGTATCATGGCGGAGTACAGTTAATAATAAAAAGGCTATTAATAATGCACTAATTGAAAATAAAATAGAAGTTTAATGTCATTACCATACTAAACTACAATATTTTTTCGAAAGTCAATCAAAAAACGAGCGCACCATAAAAACCTTGAAGTTCGGAAAATGTTTCATAGGTTAGTAGAAGAAATCAATCTTAAAAGGTAAGTATTAAGAATGTATAATTTCTTTGTTAACCAAGATTTGTTGCCAGATGTCATGGCATGAAGATGCCAGTAACTTTTCAACGTATTTTAAATTTTTAATTAACCTTTTATATAATGGAACCCCTACATTAATGATATGGCCAACCGTGGATGGACATATCATTAAACGTTGACGTTTAAACGATATGGTCAATTTTAGCTGGCCATTTCATGAAATACGACCATTTCATGAAATGGTCGGCCACATCATGAAATGATCAATTCTATGATCTGGCCACGACATATACAAAGTTGAATGTACGTTTTGACTGTGATTTCAGAAAGAGAATTCCGAATCGATTTTTACATATCCTTACCTAATTTACTCTAATGTTTTAATAGTGCCTCAAATAATAAATTCTACCAACTTTCAACGGACTTAACAGTTTAAAATCTACTAAATAGTTGTCACAAGTTGACTGATCTGACTGGGAGCTGATTGCGCCACGCCTGCGGCTGCGGGTGCCCATCCATCAATCAGGATCTGTCTGCCCGAGCGGGGACTAATTTGCTCGTTTGTTTTGCCACTAAGCTACCGGCTTTCCAGGAGTCACTGATAGCCAGAGTTAGATGTTGCTCTTACTCGAATGAGCGTAAATGTAAACATTAGTTTTGTAAAATTAGCTCAATATTCATGATTATAACAACCTCAGAAAACAGTCATACTCGTATGATGGTTAATATGACAGTTGCAATATATCTAAGTTAATTATACATGGTATTTTTTTTAACCTAGGGTATACACAATTAATCGTGCAACGTGACAGGAATAAGAATTATGAATAAGAATGGATGTTAAAAGTCCTACAGTACACTGAAAATGTTATACAAAAAAATTGATTTGGTAAATAAAACTGGAAATTTTAGATTTATGACTAAAAGGTGTATCTCCAATCATCCTCATTCTTACGTATAAAGTATTTCACACTGGCGAAGAAATTCTGTAGATGATTCACTGTTACAGTGACTTATTTAGAAGGTGGGAAAATGGCTTACAGTAACTTAAACACTAAATTCTACAATGAGAACACCACGTTATTGTGTTCTCTTATTATATTCAGTTACCTATATGCTTAATATTTTCTTAATATTTTGTCCATATTAGCTGGACATGACCTAGTTCAGGGTTCGCCTACATTTAAAAACTTACAACATACATTAACTTCCGGAATCTATTGACCGAATTTGTATTCGACAAGACTTTTATGTAACATTTAGATTGCCGATCAGATAATGATAGTGGTATTTCCAAAGTGGGCGTTGAGACGTGACCGATGATAGTAAAGTGATTGGACGCTAATCAATCACCAAAAAGTGATTAGGGTTAAATGTGGCTTCACTTTTATGGCAGTGTGGCTTGATTAGGCTGGAAGGGCGATGAAAATGAAAGTAACTTTTTTAATAATAATATATGTAGGCCCCAAATTAGGATTTTCGGTGCTAGAGATTGATATAAATGTGTAAATACGTATACATATTGTAAAACATTCAAATACGGAGCTAGTAAATTTGCGAAGACTAAAATCTGCTCTGAGTCCTCACTCACCACATTCGAGGGTACTATCCTCATAGTACCCTCGAATCTCATTAACAACTAACCACTTAATCACCAAGTAATTTTTACCTTCTTAGAGTACCAAAACCAAGCGGGCTTTGCAACCTCAGATGCACATTCTAATTTGCGCACTGATAATAGAAGCACAAATTTAAATGTGCGGTGAGTTCTTAATTAAAATAAACGAATAAAGCAACACATACTCGTAAAACATACAAGATTCGTAGAGGACGCATAGGGGAAGTAAGTATTGTCTACGTCAGATACGGCAAGTTGTAAAATAGTTACAGCCGAAAGGGTAGAGATTGACTACCGTAAGCACTGTCAAGTACTTTGCGGAGAGGATATCCTTAGCCGGAAGATCGATGAAACGACTCCAAACAACACGCCGTAAACCCTGGGAAATGACAGGCTGGTTCAGGGTCCCGAGGAGTCTTTTATAGCTATGAAACAATAGGTTTATGTGCCTTGCAGTTAATAAACACTTGAGTAATGAGGACTAGATAGACGTTCATATTTTTACCGCAGGATAATGTTTTAAGCATAGGTACAGCAATATGACTCTAGTATGTAGACTTAAGTACATACATTAAGTCGTTCGTGTGTACCTTTAATTTTTACGCCTCGCTTTAAACGCAAACGACTTAATAGATTTAGAAATGCAAGCTGTCATAATTCTTGTGGATCACCACAGATTAACATAACATTTGCTGAATTGATTAGGCTATAGCCACAATTTTTAAAAACATTCAAAAGTAGGTAAATCTAAGTATATACACGGCGACTCCTCAAGCTACCCTATGTGGACTTTGAACTACACTGGTGGACTAAAAAATCGACTCAAGATTTGTTGCTCGACTTTTGAAAAAAATAACTCAGTCTACAAAACTACTAAACACTAAAAGCAAAAAACTAGAAAACCATCAAACTAAAATCATAAACAGTAAAAAATAACACAGTTTTTGAACTTTTGGTTTAATTTTATTTTGCTAGATTGAGTTAATTTTCCAAAAGTCGTGCATGAAACTTTGAGTCTATTTTTTTGTCCATGAGTATATTATGATACAATAAAAGTTGAACGCGGAGAATCTTGCAAGAGGGTGCGATATGTGTTTTTACAATATTTCGTCATGCACTTTGAAGTGCATGCCGCGGCGTCCCTTTTCATACAATTTTCTGTATTGTACATAGCGTACCTATGGTTTAGCTGATAGAAGTGGGTCTGTCGCCTTGTTTATAAAGTCTAGAGGAATTATTATTTTTATTGCAACTGTAGGGGCCGGTTTAACTCCAGTCTGGTTATTCCCAAATAATATTCTCTTCCGCCTCAAAGATCCCCACATAGAAAGTACATCGACTGCACGGAATTAACAGAAATTGTTCAATTCTTGTTCCCAGTTTCCCCTTCTAGCAAATGAAGCTGAAATGAAATAAAACAATGAAACGCCATAATAAATAACCATAGTTCAGCCATGTTAACCCCATCTGTATGAGAATCACGAAGCACTCTATGGAACTTGACGAAGGCTTTTTGGCAAGGGAAAGTTTCCTAGCAACGGAAATGTACCGCACATACAAATGACTGCAAATGGGGAGGCGAACACCATGGCCAGAGTTATGGGTTGCGGACTTAGCGGGAATATTCTTGATAGTAGGGAAAGGCCTCATCTAATTCTCAATACCAGAGTCTATACTATCAAAGTCTTCCTTTCCTTTTTTAAATATTTTCTTTGACTTTATGATGTCGATGATGTAAATTATTAGACAAAGGAAAATGGGTTATTTTGTATGGGCACCGTACCCAGTGCACTGTAGCATTATGAACTATGTTGATCTTTGTTACCCTCATGGAGTAGTTTAATTTATCCTAAGACACTTGGAGAAAAAAAATGTTTGTTGAAAGTTTTTTTTGTGATAGGTGGCAAACGAGCAGACGGATCACCTTATGGTAAGCGATTAGCGCCGCTCATAGACGGGGTCTGGATAGGGGAATTGGGGGGGGGGGGGAGGTTGGGCCTCCGTTACCCTCACTCACTCGACGAAACACAACGCAAGCGTTGCTTCACGCCGCTTTTCTGTGAGGCCGTGTTATCATTCCAGTCGAGCCGGCCCATTCGTGCCGAAGCATGGCTCTCCCACGGTAAGCTGTAAGTCAATAAATATTTGTTCCAGGAATGTACGAAAAACTAGTTTTTTTTTCTCCAAGTGAATTTAGAAAAGCGCTTTTAGGATAAATTAAAGTACCCCATTAGAACAACTATTACCGACACAGTTCATAATGCTACAATTCACTTTGTGTTTGGGTACGCTCTCACCCATTGTCCTTTAACCACGTTAAAGTAAGTATACATATGTAATAATATATTTTTTATAGACTTTCAGTGGTTCCTGAAGAGTTATACTACATCCCTAATAAAGTTAACCTTGTCCTACAAGAAAGTCATAAAAATATATTTTTTCTAACAATATTGACACAAGGTACCCAACACACGTTGTAAAATATCGAGGTCATATCTGACCACAAACCATGAGGACCTCAACACATTTGCTGAGCATCTTTTTTTCAGCGTCAAACATAAATCATTGTAACGACCGCATCTTCCCTGAAAACATTTTCGTGAATTTTCCTCCTTGGAAACCGAGGGCTTTGTCGGCACGGGTCAGTAAAAAAGCTTAGTTACATTACTTTCCTTAATGATTTTTCTTTGTAAAAGATTAACAAGAAATCCAACAAAATAATTCGATATAAAGATAGAAAGTTTATACGCATAGAAAAGGTTTCTAAAATAACATCAGACACGCTACGTTTTAAAATTTTGACTGACAGCTCACACAGGAATCTAAACCGTTTCTAATTAAAAATGACACTTTTATAATTACTTGTGTTAGAATAGAGTATAACATTGAATATTCCTGTCAGGAATCTGATCTAAGGTGAGAATATTAGAGACTACTAAATATTTTTATATTTCTCTGTGTGAGGTACAGGAAAAGAAAGAAGCTGTGAGAAGCGGCACGTGAGCGTGAAACAGAGCAAGAAATGTCAGATAAACATTAATTTATGCTGACAATTTAGAATATGGAAATCTAGTGGATTTATTCATTTTGGTCCCGTTTTGTATCTTATATTGGTGTTAAACAACGTTAAAATATCGCCTTTGCCTATCAAAATAGCTACACCTACTATCAACTAGTAATAGGGCTATAACTTTTAACTAACTTAGAAGGTTCATTACTAAGTTACAAATTTAAAAACCCATAATGACACCCGTAAAGTAGCAGTAGCAATAGATATGAAATTTCAAAACCTCAGTTTTACTGATAATTTATATAATCATCTCCGTGAAATGTTAATCGACTAATCATAGAAAAACGCACAGTCGGTTCCATGAATTTGCTGACATCCTAACATGCGTTGGTTTATCAAATTATGTATTAAAGTTAGAATAATTTCAGGCACGTTTTTAAGAATATGGAAAGCTAACACTCGTTACATTATATGAAGCTTTAATTATTTTTTTGCTAACAGTTGAGCATTTTTCCTTGAAGAAAGTTGTTCTGTTCAGGTATTTCAGAAAAACCCTATATATATGTGCTATGAGAAGTGCTAGAACTTACTTTACGAACCTATTGCTTGTCGTATCGTTTTTTTAACAGCACACCACGATTTTAACTGTATAAATTTGAGAGATGTTTTTGAAAATTTTTTCAATTTTCTGTACTTTTCTGTACAAAAAATGACTGTACAAGATGCGAAGCTGTGTATCGTGCAACCGTATACCGTGTATACGCAAGATGATTTCCGGAACTGGTTTTTATAAAGGTGGCGACTGCGAAGTAGCCTCTTCGCTTCATTAAGAAGCCAATAATGAACAAAGCGATAAATTAGACAACCAAACGATCTTGCTTATAGGGAATGTTGTTTTGAATCTTAATTATTTAGAAATTAAACGGCGGGAGATTTTTATAGACTTCCATTTTAAAATTTTATCTTTTACAAAATTGCTGTGCAAGTGTGTTAACAGTTTTATAAGTATAATTATAGTATTACATAACTAACATATCTCCTATTAAGTGAATGAAAGGGTATTCTGGTATATTTTTCATGGAACAAGATTAAACTTTAAAACAGAATTTCCCGATGATAATATTTCATCATCAAATGGAGTTAACCAATTAACGGCTATATTAGTCTACGCTAATTTAGAAATATGCTCTCGAGGGGAATTTTTCACGGAAACAAGAGCGGGAAAACTTTGGACAGCATTAATCAGGCGAGCGCAAAGAAAAATTAAAAAAAAGTAATTGGACAGAGCATAAATTAAGCCTTGCACAGGTTTACGAAATATAGGAGCAATGGGAAGACTTATAAAAAGACTAAACATGTCTGGATGAAGCCACTGTTGCATAGTATTGAAACAAACCTTATTTATTTGTTTGTTTATTTGTTCCGCTTTCACGGCGAAGCTACTGAACGGATTTGGACGTTTGGTGGGTAGATAGATCAAATACCGGATTAATACATAGACTACTTCTTTGTTCCAGGAAAATGCATGGTTCCGGCAATACCTTACAGACAGTCATAAAGCGACATCCACGCGAAGCCGCAGGCAAAAGCTACCTAGAGTAAAAATTTGTGTCTATTAATAAACGTATCTTAGCGAAAAAGCCATGACTTACAATAATTAAAGTGTTTCATTTGTCGTACGAACAAGCAGTCGAAAACTGCATTTTCATATGCAATGAAAAGCCAGGTTAGGAAAACAACGAAAGAGATCTTGGTCGTTGGTGTTGTTACTTTGTCGCACTCGACGGCGAGAGGGTAAGTAGTTTTACGAGCATCGCGCCCTACAATCTCTCTGTTAGTCCGAGTTGATTTCTTCAAGATTACAGTATATATGCTAGCCGGCAGATAAAATAAAAAAATTAATTATTTGCTTGCTAGCACAGGTGTGATATGGTTACCATTGTATCACGACGAAAAACTTACAATCTGTAAGGACTCTTCTTTATGCTAGGGTCATACCAAGGTACCTAAACCTTGTATTATAATAACAAGCCCGAAAAAAACTCAGAAATGCGGGACATCTATAATCATATTATACAACCAACATAATAAGACAGGTCAGATTGTTATTTTTAAGCACTTGCATTATTATTTATTAGATATTATTGTGGACCTATAAGTACAAAAGGTATAACTACTGCTCAAGAAAGTGATATGATTGCTTATTTCCGGCAGTTAGTTGTTTCAATTGGTTGGATACTGAATTTATTGCGATTGATAATTAACAGCATTAGATCTTATTGTCTATCATTTTATTATACGGCAAGTAAGCATGTCTAATTCCCGGTTTTATTTTGTAAATAATTGGAATAAAACGCTTATTTTATATTCTAATAATGACTTCCTTAAATGAGGGAACTTCAAATATTGTGATAGGCAAAACCATAAATAATTAGTTTCTAACAGTAATCTATATAACGTGAATGAGAAAATAACTTCCAAATAGGTTACCTAAGTAATACCTAGCTTTGTGCATCTCCTATTTCCTCATATACTGTGCCAATAAGAATGCAAGGGCGTCTTGAGACGTCTCCCCCAAGTCGGTGCAGGTTTACGAGCTACTCGCCGGGTCTACTGCCCCCTGCGGCCTCCGCCCTCGTCTAGAAAGACTTACGGACTGATCTGGCGTCCAAACTTATAAAAAAAAACATATATTTTGTAAAATGCTTTCAAAAACTTGGACTAGACCAAGAATCCCATATTATTATGCTTAATCGGGCTTACTTTATTTTATTGAACAGATCGATTTTAATTAACCTTTATACACGTAAACAGTAAGATTAAAGATAAGTAAGTAAGTAAGTGTAAGATTTATTTTTGGGAAAAGTGCCATCACCTAATAAGGTGGCATCACCTAAGGATTTCAAGATTGATATAGGTACCTACTGACTTATTTAGAGTTACAAGAAATACAAAGCAAGTGATCAAAATTTTAAATTGGGTCTTTTCTTCCAAACTTTAAATGAAAACACAACATAGTAACCATAAAACATCGCTAGTGTGTAAAACAGACTATTAAAATGCCTGTGAAGAAAATTCAAAGAAAGCCCATACTTTAATATAATATATAGGTAATTAGTCAACCTAGCGATATACAACTAGTTAAGATGTTTCAGAGAGATAGTTCTATTTCTAATCAAGACCTGCATACTAGAAATTGACAAATGATGCTAAATAATTTGCATTTAAATTGTCTTGCTGTCAACTAGATTTCTGACTGGATTATGCTCTTGCGTAACTCTGAAAATAAGGACCTCCCATAATCTGTCATTATATGAAACTAAAATGGCAATCATCTCTTTAGGCTTGCGTTAATATATTTGTTTGCATAGTAAAATAACCTAACCTTCAGACATTGCCGGCATATGAAGCATTCCATCTTAGGTATCCAGTGAGGCACCTTTAACCCTCCTGAGGTTACAAATGCCCATAGCCAGTTGTAGCATAGTCCGTAGGTGGACTCTCATCTCAGTGAAA
Source organism: Coleophora deauratella (assembly GCA_958295455.1). Taxonomy (NCBI): domain Eukaryota; kingdom Metazoa; phylum Arthropoda; class Insecta; order Lepidoptera; family Coleophoridae; genus Coleophora; species Coleophora deauratella. Next base: position 6,955,367 of record OY282393.1, read on the forward strand.
AAGAGCCAACCGTCATGAAGTGGTGGAGTATAGACGAATGTAATGTTGGCGTAATTTGGTGTCGACTGAGGGCAAGATTCAACATCCTTTTTTATGTTAGTGACTCAGTATTTACAATGCAGGGCCAAATGTGGGCAAATCAGTATCTTCTCGTGTCCTTTCCCAAGTATCTTTACACTGTGGTAATCAGATTAGTAAATAAGTAGAAATTAAAAGCCAGCTTTATAGCCACAGCACTATGCTGAGTTCGGGCCTTTTCGGCAACATGCATGTATTAATTTGTGCATGTATTGAATTGTTTCCTCACTAGTTTATAAGATCTTTTGATTTATGTTTTATTCTATTTTCTTTGTTTTGTTGCTGAATAAACTTTTTTCTTTCTTTCTTTCTTTCTTTTAAAAAATATAGTAATTAAAAAATATTCGCTGTCTTATTGTTCACTTTATTTATTTTTGTGACTTTAGTTTGCAAGAAATAAAGGTAGGTACTTAGTCGTTAAAATAGTTGTTCTGTGTCTAGGAATTGGAATCAATAACGTGAAAATGAAAATTTTCAATGATTTATATCAAGATACTACAGTTTGTGAAAAATCTAAGTTAAAATACCTATAGCAAAATAAAGTTTTTAGTTGCTTCCGTCTACGAAATTACACATTGCATCTCTATTACTACTAGCAAATCTGATAGAGATAGTTTAATTGCTCATTTAGTGCTCATAACTATATATTTACGTACTTACAATCAAAACGCCTCAATCGCACGCACCTGCAGCTTACTTGACTGATCCACACACTCGCACGCAGCGGTTAATCTTAAAACAAAATCTTGTTGGTCTACGCAGTATTGGAAACCATTTATCATGCGTGGGCACAATTTTATCGTACTTCAGGTGACGAAGATTTATTGCCGTCGGCTATTAACGAGTAAAATAAAAATAGGCCCAATTATGCATCATTTGTACGACCTCATGCATATAAATCAATGTAATCATAGTGTAGTGCAGGGCTGTTAAATAACAGAGTGTTGCCGACATCCGCCCGATACTTGTATTCCTTGCCCATGCGCAGTATATCGCTTAGGACACTGTGGAACCTTTTAAGTATAGGTAAATAAAAGTGTAAATAAACATTAAAATTACGATGCTGCTCCAGTTTAAAGATAAACTGCAATACTTTTTCAATCTTAATAAAAAATACGATCGAAAAAAACGTAGATATTTAACTGATCAAGAACTATAACTATCTCTGTTGATATCTCAAAGTTTATCTAATAACCCTAGCTAGACTAGAAAAGACATTCCTGAAGTACAATAATTTCAAAAAATTTCAAAAATATTGTAACGTTTAGTATCTATCATAAAAAATGTCCATTTAATAATCTAACAAAAAAAAAATCCGTAAACCTACACAGGCTGTTGAAAAAGTTCATTTGAAATTTTAATGGGTTGTTCAGACTCAAGTATAGAATACAGGAAAAATATTGAAAAAATCCGATCTACAATTATTTTTTCAGTTTCCCATGCAAATTCATGATCCACTATTCAGATTCAGTATGGGAAACTGAAAAAAAATTATTGTAGGTACATCGGGTTTTTTCAATATTTTACTGTATTCTGCACTTGATTCTGTTCCGAGAAACTCCTTAAAATTTCAAACGCCCTTTTTTAACAACCTGATGTCTAAAATACTATACTTTATACTTTATAGGTATGTAACATTACCCATCCTATGTTCGCGAATCTAACGACACCATACACGACACGACACCGACTCTAGTCTATAAAACCGTATTAGGTCACTAAGCAACGGAAAAACATACTTATAAAATGTTTAGGTATACACTCAAAAATCCTCAGATGGGGCGGTCGAGTAAAAACAAGTACTTAGTCTTTCCACACTTTTATAAAGCTACAAATTTACGTCTGTACTGTAGTCTGTTGCCAATTTCGGTCTCTGTTCTGCCCTCATAAGAAAGAAAGCCGCAAAACTCCATATACTTTGCGGCCTTCTTTTTTACGAGGGCTTTGTTGAAACACGACGTTGTGAACAGCGACAAACACTATGACCAAACCAATCTGCTTCTTTAGGCAGTTTTATTCCCATGCAGCCCGTTGGAGTCACGCAATCTGAGAAAATTTAAAATTCCATTTCCAGGCATTGCAAAAGTTTAAATTGTCTACTGTTTTAAAGTTCCACTGCCTATTGGGTTGTAACAGAGACTTGTTAAATCTGCTTTATTTCCTTTAAAATTTGAATATGTTCTTGAATTATATACTCCTATAACTATGAATATTCTCGTAATATCTTGATGTTGATGTGATAGATAGAATTTAGAAGTTTTCAAATTGTGTAAGCGCATCGATATAAGAGAACAATTAGATGTGGTTAATACTCCACGACAGCGTAGTCGCTGATAGTGGTTTGCTCCCCTATGTTGAGTAGCGCCGCCTTTTCGCGCACCATTCGCAATCTGACAAGCGACGAGTAAACATCCCGTGTTTAAATGAAAATATGTCTTACAGAGCAGTGAAATGTGCTAAAACAATAAAAAAATAAAGAACAAAACTAACAGCAACATTTCTTATCACTTTATTCTTGTTATTTTATGAATATTTTGTCATTTTATAGTGATGCTACGCTACTCGTCGCTAGATGTCGCTAGTAGATAACATTAATTAAATACATGCCTCCCTACTCGTCGCTAGATGTCGCTAGTAGATAACATTAAATACATAAACCTTAAGCTTATCACACAACGGCGATATTTGTTTAAATAAATGCCTCCCTCTTCACCCCGCTTCAGCCCTCGCAAGACGAACACGCTGGTTCAGAAACAAACAGGGCGAGTAACCTTATCTAATGTTTCCCATATCGATGTGTAAGCGATAACAAAGCTTTGTTTTTGTGACATTGCTACTGCCCTCTACTAGTCTGTATGTAAAGCTCGAAGACCGTACGGCAGTCCGGAAAAGAATAGCGGCATTATAGAGTATCACAGCACTGTTTAACTGAAGCTTAGCGCTGGTTTTTGTCGTGACTCAAAGATGGCGCAATTAACGAGAATCCCACAGTATACTACCACAAAGTAAACGTCCCCACTGCAGGGGCAAAGTAAATAAAATATATATTTTATAGGTACATTCTGATGTTACTTACATGGGTTTTTTATCCCGTCGTCGCGGTCATCGTCACAGTAGCATACGACACATTTTGCAGAGGGTTATCATTTGCATTCCACGTTGATGTCTTTGCTATGAAGCTACAGCCAGGTACCAGCTAGTGTTTTGGATTCTTCGTTGATGTCTTTTAATGGGGACGCAGTTTGTAGTCCTGATTAATTTAATTTGTATATGGAGCTACAATTTGCAGTTCTCGTTAATGATTTCTATGAAGCTATAAATATTTTTTGCATTACCTACTCGTTGATTTCTTTTATATGAAGTTAAAATTTATCATCGTCAGTATCTGTTACATGAGCCTTAAGTTTGTAGTTCTCGATTATGTATTTTCTATGAAGCTACTAAAGGTACGTAGGTCGAATTCGGACTAATCAGATATAGTCCGAATGCGACTTACGTAGTCTTACTTACTACACCAGAAACCGCTCCGGTGCAGTGTGATATCCGCCTTAAATCTCACTATCTCACTAATATTATAAATGCGAAAGTATGGATGTTTGTTTGTTTCACTTTTACGCCGAAACTACTGAAAGGATTTGGATGAAATATATTGGTAGATAGATAAAGCACTCGGCTAACACATAGGATACTTGTTATCCCGGAAAACTCAAGGGTTCCCGGAGGAATGTTTAAAAACTCAAAATTTCCACTTCGTCACTAAATGGCGCCACCTTTACATTTTATTTCTCCCAGGACCCTATTCTGTAGTTCACGCGGACGAAATCGCGGGCGGAAGCTAGTTAAGTAATATCGAACATTTGTAGGTACGTTCTCAAAGCATCTCCTTAGAACTTAGATAAGCTATTACTGAGGCTGGTGTTCCTGAATTTAGAAAATTTCAGAAATGTTGTGACCTTCTCGTGTAACGTTCCATGGAATGTCACTTATTACATCATTAGTCATTACAGTAAGAAAACTTTATAGAAAGATATTTTCTGAGTTGAGTTTTTACTTAAAGCAACTTTCTTTACTGCTTGTTTCGGTTATTTGTTTTTGGATTTGAATTTTATAAAGTAAAAATATGTTTTTACTCCATACATCACAAACGGTAGCAAAGTCTGGATTGTTGGAGGTTGTGGAAATAGTGGCCAATTCCAGTATCAAAAGTTTCTAACATGGTTTAATGACTGCCATCTAGTGAAAGCAACCGGAACTAACGGCTTAAAGTGCCTTACGAATCACGAAACATAGCTCCTACAACATTAAATAAAACTACTGATTGATAAGAATAATCAGGTAAAACCCAAAACAAACACAAAATATGTAATTATTTCCTCCAAATATTTACTAATACCAAAATCAATCTTAACCACACAATAAAACATACAATATGCACAATCTCACTTAAACTAAATAAATGTTAAATTAGCTGAACTTATTTTGCTTTTTGGAAAACTACATTTGTTAAGTGTTTTTTATTCCTTGCAAATTAATACTTCAATGAAAAGTAATGATACGTATGTACATAATATTAAGGCACATTATTTGTGAATGCCATCGTAACAGAATATAGGGTTAATTACATTTAATAAGTACAATTAAAAAAACAATGACATGTAAAAGTCCGTCTGCTGATGGCACTGAACATGTTTCAACAAACAAAATACTTTATTGCTATGAAACACAACATAAAATACTACATTATTAGCAGACAATAGAATAATACATTTTGTACGATGAACTTTAATCTTTATCGTTTTTGTAAATGTAGAAGCAATTTTAGAAAATTTCTATGGCATTATAAAATACTTACTTAAATGCTTTTTTTGTATATAACAGTTTTATTTTTGTACAAATTATTTATGTGCAAATATGTGTGTGTAATTTCAAGCAATTAGATTGCTAAAGATTTCGTGCACAAACATGAAGATTTTAACGAAATAAATGAATACACTATTATATTACTCTTATTCCTGTTTTGTTCAATATTAAATAAAATGGGATTCTGTTCAAGAGATTCAGATATGTAATATAGTAAGTAGTTGGCAAACTCAAAATCGCTCTGCCAAAGCTTGATCCCGAACCGAAGTAAATCTTTAAATCGGCACCTCTGTGTTTTGGGTAATACATTTCTGCTGAATATAACAGATAGGGTTAGAAATAGCAATACAATAAGGTGTTATTTTTACCAATGAAACTGGAGAAAATCACTAAAATTGCAATAAAACTGGACTATACACAAACTTGGCCAATTATCTGATTTGTATGAACAGTCAATTTTTGTTGCACTTTCAGCAAAGCCGTACAACAAAAACGGTTCACTTCCATTAGTAGATTTCCACCTTGATTGCTACACCTCTACATTACACAACCCTGTATATATATGCGAAATATATACTAAATTGAGACAGAGCTATACTGTAGACATTTGTGCCAATAAATAAATGTGATAGATAAGTTTAACATCGCAGTAAAACCTGTTAGATCAAGTTGTTTCAATTTTAACGCTTCCAACTCGGCTGAAGAAGAGACCAACGAATTAAGTACTTAACAATATGATTGTAATCGTGGACGGAGAGTTAACAACATCGAATTACGGCATTAAGGAGAAGAAAAAAGACTGAAAACGAACTAATCGTATCCGTGATTATGAGCGTTAAAATCTAGCCCTAAAGTATCGCCAAATACAGTATACTAACAAAACTAAAAAATTTTTTCTCTCTTATAGCACCAGATTGTGCAGCATTATACAAAATTTTGATTTTCTTTATTACCTTATTACGAAATACATTTCAAAAGCTTTTAAATTTAAAAATAATATATCTCCATTAATCAAGACGAAACTTCATTTCTCTAGCATAGAATTAATCTCAATATCAGATCTCTATTAATTCTGTATAATAATTATATCAAAACATCGTTATAGTATCAAGATATAAAATATTTAATTAAAAATAACATTTCTATTGCACTAAACGTATAGCGATTCTAATATTATTGCTTTCTAAACAATCTATGTACAAGTTAAGTTTCACAAACTGCCCTATTTGTTTAAGTTTGATCATTCCATGGTTCCAATAAGTTCATTTAACTTCTACGAAACTGCAGCGATGAAGTTTTTGATATAAAATGAGATAATTCAGAGATTCTAGCTGGAGATTGTAAAAATATGAATCAGAAAGCATTACTATAAACTTATAATGGTTTCTTAATAAAATTCAAAGAAAAGTTAACTAAGTCATTAAATTTTACGATTTGGGCATAATTTGTATATACCTTAAACTTCATTAATATTTAGAAAATGATTATAATAAAGACTAACATTTAGCAAAGTTAACAATAAGTATAATTTAATCTCCTCTAACTTAACTATTAAAAAGCATTTAACAATATCTATAGAACCACAAAACTATGAAAATATTGTACATTAATTAAGGCACTTGGGATGCATAAATATTCGCTTTGTTAGGTATCTCTAAATAAGCACTATTTTTTATAAAATACAAATATTACTCCTTGCGAGAAAAATATCATTTTCACACACTTATTGACCAACTCAAACGATATTTTCTTCTAAGACAATAGAGCCCAAGGAAAGATTTTAAATTCTTTGGTTGAATAAAGATATTTAAATTGTCACCGAAGCTTTGGTCAATAAATATGTGAAAAACCAACCTAAATAAGAGAATTATTCAAATATCAGTCCAATGTAACGACTGTTAAAAGAAATCAATTGGATAACATTTGTAACAGACCATACTTACACTGAAAATCATGTCAGACGCGCCATCGGAACACTCTTCAAAGGTAGTTCTTACGTTTCCAATATTTTTCCATGATGATTCCAAATTTGATTAACTCAAGTCGAATAAGATACTCAAACTATTATTTTGATAAAGCATCAAAACGTAGACTACAATTTTGCACTTAACAGGAATATACCTACCTTACCTACTATGAATTCAGTGCAACTATGTATTATTATTATACCTAACATACCAGTGGTTTGTTTGGTATGTTTTATCCTTAAGTTCTTAAAGAATGATGCGAAACTGTAAAGTTTCTTAAAAATTTTAAAGTATAATAAGACTACTTGATGTTTGAACATTTTCAAAGCAGAAAACACGACGCTAAAAGCATATTCCCTAGTGGCACAAAGATAGCGCACAATGAACACTCTTTAAAAGAAAACGACATGTTAATGAACTTAGATACTAGAAAAGTGATACGTTTAGCGTCGTGGCGTACTAAGGGTGACCTACTAAAACTCGTGCTAAACAATATCATCAAGCGACAACAGAAGTACAAGTACAAAGAAACAGTAAATATAGTCGATGGCGTGTGCCATTTTCAAAAACATACTTTAAAAAATGTTAATAAAGATCATTATGTTATAAACATAACAGGCATATAAATGTTAATAGTTAGACTATTATAATACATAGTGTATGTTAACGTGAAAGGCCCATAGCTATAGCTACATGGTGGTCGATGTTCCGATGAGAAAGTTACGCGGCGGCGGCTGGCGCGGGCTGGCGGCCGGCCGCGGCTCCTGTTAGTTCCTCCGCGCCATTAGCACTCACCTAGCCGGGTTAACGAGAAGAGAGAAAAACAGAATGTTAGTATCGATCAAAATGTCAACGTCCGCCAACAGTGGTACCAATCGCGAGCTACTTCGCTTTAACGCTGTCGTTGCGCTGCCGACGCCGAGGACTTGGACAAAGTAGACGATGTTAATTTAAACAAAAGGGAACATTGCTTGTCGAATTTGCAAGGAATTGGAAATAGACTTGATAATATTGCAGTGGCTGATGGGTCCGGCGGGACATGCAGCTATTCAACAAAAGCGGTAAATCGTGAACTCGGATTGAGATGACTGGTGTGCGGACCAAATTGTCGTATAAAATAGAAATTCAATAATAAAATATTAAGGGGCTATTAGGCATCATTCACGCCGCGACATTCGTTTGTGGCCCGGTTAATAGAACTGTGTAACGGATATTGTATTCATTAGTTTACAAAGTTAATGGTTGAATATTGTTAAAATTGATTTAGTATGATAATGATAATAATCTACAATATAGGATTAAATGCCCAATAGTTCCCAAAGAACAATGCTTGAGACACAAATACGATAACGTGGATGCATCAAGCATTGCTCAAACAAAACAAGCATATAATTGTATCACCTATGTATAACCATAGCACCCAAAATGCAAGTATGTAAGTTACTCAACACATCGCTCTAACGACTCAGTTGTATATTATGTATGATGGTAGCATTCTCTTACATTTTTGTTAATTAATTTGTGACAACGTATCAGAACGTCATTACATATTTGCATGTTAGTGACTCATATAATATAAATACATAGTTACAAATAATCTGCAAATTGTGACATAGCAGTTATGGTAGTGCACTTTAAGTATTATGTCAACAAACGGGAACTTGGCCTTGTGGAGTTGCATGTTAGTCGTGTGAGACAACTGACGAATGACTGCACGTCATCAACTTTATCGACTTATTACTCAACAATAAATTATAAAATACAACAATTTAACAATTACCGCGACCCTATCTCAGCTAAAAAAAGAAAAAGTCATAGTCAAAATTTCAGACAATTTATTGCATGTATACCTTCTGCAAATGCATGTATTTACAATCAACAATTGAAACGATACTTTACAAAATATTTTCACTTAATAATTCATCTCATAAGTAGTAAAACATCAATTGGTATTCCGACTCTCGATCAGTTATAATTAAGAAGCGTGGGAATACGTAACTGGCATAAGCAATATGCCTTTGAAATCCACAAGGACACAAGTGCAATCATCTTAAAATATAAACACTTTCAAATAAGAAAGTAATAATTTTATAATATCTAAGGCAAAATAGAAACAACTAGCTTAAAAATTTCATATAAAAATCTTATATTGACTAAATAAAAGTTGTGATGATTGTGAATTTGAGAAGTCGAAGAGGAGCATTTTGTTTAATACTGGATCGATGGCACAAGTTCTGAATGCTCACTCCTTTGACTAATACTGGGTGAAGCAGGAAGGAGGATCTCACAACCCGGTGTAGCACCTCAGGGGATATTTTCACAAAAGTATAAACTTTAAATCATAAAGATTTCTCTAAATATGATCCTTCTTCCTATCTATAATAAACAATACCCGAATAAGATAGCAGGTACCCACACAACGTGACGTGATGTGGGTACATGACCGCTGGAAGGCACATGTTGTGATCCCAGTCGTTACTACAAACAGCATTATAAACAACTACAATAGAAATAATTTGGTAACGCTGATGCCCAACTTTTATAGAATAACATCCATCATTTCCAGCTTTCTAATAATGCCTTGCATCACAACATGTAACAGATCTAATAATCTATAAAAAAAGAAATATAAAAATCACAGTTTTCAAATTATGCAGTGTCACTTCAGATCCGGTATGAAGTAGTAATGGACATAATACATCCTATCCTCATACGTAATAATAAAGAATAAATCTAATAAGTACATGACAATACAAATAGAAAATATGGACACATAGAGACAGAAAGCAGAAGCTTTCACGTGTGACTTGCAAGAATGATCGCCTACTAGGATTTTAATATTTAAGAAAAACAGTAACGTGATTAAAATATCACTGTGACTGTAAACCAGTCAGAATCGTACGCGAAGCTTAGTAGGCGATAACACAAGCAAAGTACACGTGGTGGCACGCTTCTCACCTTGTGAACAAAATGGCGGCGTGAGAGCGTTTTGGCGGGAATTAGGGCGCCGGTAGGGCAGTGCGCTGGTAAGGGTGCTCCCGCACTTGCGCGAGCCGGCCCGCCCGCCGCACCACACCTACGCACACGCACAATGAATCATCTGTGTCAAAACTTAACATCAGTTGACGTTACATCCATCCGTTATCCGACACCTTATCGACCAGTCCAAAGCTTTGCAAAATTCTAAGTGATATCTCGAAAGTGAGAAGACCCCGTTTGAAATTTGAAAGAATATATATGGAAAGCTTTGGATGAACGACATTACATTTAAATGCTGAAAAGAAATTTAATCTCATCTAAAGATTATTAATATAATATCTCCTACAATCTAAACGTTCGAAAATTTATATCTGCTACTGCCAAAAAAATCCGTCATAATTATTGCGAAATAATTAATACTATCATACATAAGAGTCAAATATTTTTGGCAGTAACGCTAACATTATTATGCTTAAGCCTATTTGTTTACCTATTTGTATTGCTTTGGAAATAATGAATAGCGGGCGCTAGAAGCCGCTCAAGGTACAGGTAATGGCTGGCTTTATAATTTCATTCGAAAATAATTGACTCGACAGCGTTAACTGCTATATTACGACCTTCTATTATACGGAAATATAATAATATACGTATCTTCATAAAGCTCACTCTTTATCTAATCCTAACTAAAAATCTTCAAAAGATAATACTTAGCCTATGGTATGTTTATAAATATAATATGGCTAATAAATTAATAACTTACGAAATAATCGTAACAATAACAAATTTGAGTGTGCAATAACATGTTATTGTTACAATTAAATAATAATAAACATTTGAAATCGCCTACATTTTTAGAATGTTGTAGAGTTTGATTATTATTTTTGTGTAAAAGTGTAAAATCGCAAGATTAATTTGTCAGTTTTGTTAAAAATATATACTTATACAGTCAGTTTGTGTTTTCTTTAAAAATTTCAAATGATATTGGTCCCTTTTGCTTGTAAACGTAGAAATATTTTTCTAGCATAATTCGTCATTCACAGTTAATTAAATACCACAAAATGATTTGTTTGTTATTCACAAAACGATGTGTAGAAACGGAAATCTAAAAATGAACAAAGTTAAAATCATGCAGATTAAAGTAAAATTTCTAAAATTGCAAATGAATCAAAGTCTAAGACCATCTGGAACATGTCCAAAAATGTTACGTCATTAGTTGTGTTACAAGCAAGGGTTAACACAAGATCTACGTGAAAAGAATGGGATGTAGTGAAAAAAAAGGTTTAGGACGAGAAAAGTAAATAATAACTATGCATAGAAAGCTATGCCCTTGTATTCGAACCATATGACGGTAACTTATAAAAGTCCTTAATTGGCAGTAAAAATAAGACTTATTAGAGTAATATTATCTATTTTATGAAAAACAATTACTTAATCTGCCATCAACCCTAATACGTTGCAACGATAAATAGAATTTGCAAATAAATATAATTACGTTAAAATTATACTAGCTTGTAAAATAAATATTAAAAATCTGTATAAAATAAATAATGATATATCTTTGACTGGTAAAAAAAACAAAAGTTATACTTTGTGTGTACTGTACAAAACAGTCAGGGAAAGAAACATTGTTCATAATAAAAAATAAAGACAATATAACATCGAAGGTACACATTGATCGAGTCACTCACTAAACTACAAATCGTACATTATAGAATCTTAACAATTTACGATTGATCATGGCATATCATGACTGTATGAGGACGTCCTGCCTGAGTATAGTTATATTTGGAAGTACGTTCGTTTGTTCGGAGGTTATCAAGGACGGTAATAATGTTGCGAAGGGCGATACGGTGCGTGTTGGAGCCTGTCGTATCTTATGGGCTGAGGCGATTGCGGCCAATGTCAAAAGCCAGCAAGTAGGTATCTCGACGCTGCAAACCCCATTAAAATATTTATTTCACACATAGTCCAATACAAACTCGACACCATGTGTTATTTATAATCGAATTAGTCTGTTAGTGCTGCGTCATCACGATTCTAAATTTTCATTTATTGTTAATTTTGTAAACCAGTGTTATTTACCGACGAAGATTAAAATCAGTCTAATCGTTTAATAAATTTTGCCACCCTTTAGGTTTCTAAACTTTTCTCTATTATAAACTAACATAACATTATGAAGTTGAGCTATGACCCTGAAATAATTTAACAGTCGCTCCAAGAAAAACCTAGAAAAATGTTTGGAAACAAACGTGAATCATGCAAAAAATTAGATTATTACAAATCGTTGATATAAAATCAAAAACTTCATATTTTAGACATGCGGTTAATTTTTAACACAAACTTTAAACTATCACTAACAGTATATTTCCATTGTCAACGCAACCGAACAAGGTACGGATTTAGTCTTTAACCTCCTAATAATTGATGTCTAGTTGCTCTATGGCCTAACTAACATTGACTACGTTAGTTGAACGGTTGTTGGTATAATTACCTTTAGGTATACCCAGTACCATTTATTTGTAACGTTAGTTAAAGAATAGAAAACGATGCTTGATGTAACTCATGCCGACGACAACAACCACATATTTATAGATAAAACAATGTTATCCCTCTATTTCTCTGTTTTACGTATTTTCCATTCATAAATGCTATGAAGTAATAAAAAGCTCACGCAACAACTACACTCATATAAATATTTTTGTTCGTTTAAGTTTCAACCAATGGCAACCCTCATATCATAATCATCAAGCATCGCCTTCATTAGAGATCAACGGGCGAACAACCCACCCGTGTGGTCGGCGGCGGCGTACTCCGCCGTCAGCAGCGGGTTGGCGGCCGCCGTCAGGGCTGCGTAGTTGGCGTAATCCCCGTACGGAGACGCATAGATGAGCTGGTGGGCAGGCTCGCCCGGGGACAGCAGCCCGGCGGCGGCGCCCCCGCCCCCGTTGAGCAGCCCTGCCTGGGCGCCCTGCGCTGACATGCGTGGCGACAGGATCAGAGGTGCCCCCAGAGGCGCCTGGGTGCGCAGAGCCACCCCACCGACTCCGGCCACACCACCTCCGGGCGCCAACAAACGCTGTGTCTCTGCGGCAGCCGCGGCCACGCGACGCCACTCCTCGTCAGCTGTGGAGTCCCCTTCATTGTATACTTGTTAACAATATTGAACGCATGTTAGTATATCATAAAACTACTCAAACCGATGCGAGGCCACCACGCGGAAGCATGAGTATCCTGTCAGTTTGAGCAGAAACAAAACTCAAGTACACGAAATATAAACCAATGATCATTCATCACACCAAGAACAAGTTAGCAATTGAATTTATAAGTTTCTAATTATAATCGAAAATGCTAAGACGACCCATGTTGACATGCCCACGTCAATTAAGTTTAGTCATCTGTGCTGTGGTCTCGATGAGTCACGACAGCATACAAAAGTATGTTCTTATTGAACAATAGCATAATTATGTAGAGGTAATAAAACCATGAAAAGTGTATACATAGAAACATGACAAAAAGACAGTTTCCCATTTAAATAATAGCCACTCGATGTGAGATGTTGCATGGCAGGTGTTGGTGAATAAAAAATCCCATATGAAAGTTCAAGACAAGCCGATGATGGAAAAATAATCTTAGAGTAAAAGAACCTGACAGTACCATCCAGGTAATCATAATGTATTGTTAGTGGGGGCTTATAATATGGTAGTATTAGTGACAAAACATGAATGCGACCATACTTATTAGGCACTGACCGTTGACGGGCACGACGGCTTTGGCACTCGAGTCGCGGTAAGTGCCGTTTATGATGGCCAGTTCCATCAACTGGCGTTTCTTCAGTTCATCTTCACCGTCTGCTTGCTGTGAATAAGAAGAAATTAAAATTGTAAAAGTTTTTGTAGCTTACTCCACGGAGCACGGATATATCTGAAATAAGAAATATCTTAGACAACAAATAATCTTTCTTCTGAGTTACTGAGAGGACAAGGCTGATTCTAATAATGGTAATGGGATTAAACTCATTACATTTAGTCCTTAAACGTCAAGTTATTCGTCCAAACATTCTCCCGAGATATCGGTGCCTAGGAGAGACACATTTATAACTTAATTAAATTAAAAGATAATCACCACGTTATCTCAGATACACTGTATCTCAGATACACTCTCGGATAACTAAAATACGCCAAATTTCATTTTTTTTTTCTATTCAAAATCAACATCTAAATTCTAACTGTTTTTGTGCGCTCTTATACGGGTTCTCTAGTGACTACGGAACGCTTTAATTTAAAGGCATCATTTAAGAAAACAACATAAGTATTTCTTATTATTTCGATTTGCACTACGGTATAAAGGAGAATTTAAATTAGCACTAGAAAATCTGAGCCACAGATATATAATGTTTACAAACTAGTTTCAAAGGCACCTGTGGCCCGGAGCAGCTATTTTATGAGCTCCCGAGACGAAGATAAAAGTCATAGCGGTAGTGTTCAACGAGATTTACAATGTACCACGTTGATAAAAAACATAAATTAAAAAATAAGTCTACAATAAAATTGTCTACAGGTCAACGCGCGATCCTTAATTCAGATCCATTTGGGCATTATTTATTTATTTTGACTCCCACTGCTGGCAAAGACCTGCCCAATCCTTTACCGTTGGTCTATTTACCCACTTCCACAAATAAATTCAAAACTAGTGTCTAAACAAACAAAACAAATATATTAGTGATTGATAATAGTGTGTTTGTTTTTACTGTTTTACATGGATATGCGAAAACAAACTAATCTTCGATGCATACGAATGTAACTATAGAAATATTTTCACCTATTCAAACACTACATACAACTTAAATCACTATTGAGTGCCCAAGAAAGAGAACTAGCTACAAAATACGATAAATTAGATAAGGTTCTAGTGTGAAATTGCTTATTTTTCTTTAAAAGGTATATTCAATTTACATTAACATGAAAAAGAATGCGATTCAATGGAAACCTATTACGATTTTACGTTTTCATCCAGCGTTAGGCTGGTGATGTAGTCGTTGACACCCGACACAAGAACCTTTTTAGAATATTGATTTCCGTATCTGATGAAAGTGTTGCAAACCGAACTGCCACTTAAACATATAGAAAATTTGTTTCAAGAATTTCTACTTCGCCGAAGACCGTACAGAATAAATTCTTACTGAATACGAATTAATCAGTTATCCAAATTGACATATTTTTTTAACGAAGCGAAGTAAGCAAGATACAGCCCCAAAAGATTTTTTGGGACTTCTCCCCACTGATCACAGGAAAAACAACTTATTTGACGATTAACACGATATTGGTCATATATTTAAGTCATTTCATCATGTTTTGACTGAACGCCCGAATACAGGAACCATACTCATACAGCCCAATGAGCTCTTGCTGTGCATGTTTTCGAAAATAAAACGAGAGATTTTTATGATTGACGACAATTAGAATGGCACTTGTCAAATTCGTAGAACAATGAACGGGTGGCGGGGAGATTTTTATTTATATATACTTGGCCGTTGTACCTTATTTACTGTTTCGGTAAATTCTTTAGGTAAAAAAGGACCTTTATTTTATAGGATTTCAAATAATTTTAACATCCATAGCTTAGTTTCAATCACCGAGGTACAGTACAACTATATCTAAATTAGGTTATCAATCTTCAAAAGGTTGTGTTCGTAATACTTACAGGAATAAGCAGACGTTTAACTTCTTCAACGGCTCTCGCGAGCTTTATCTTCGCCCTATTCTCAGTGTCCTCGACTGTGAGCAACACGTGCAGGTCATCGGCCAGATGCTCCCAGTTGGGCTTGCCTCTGTTAGCGTCCTCCTGCAAGTTTAACAAACAGAGGTTAGTCAATTTCAAGTCAGTTGCAGTAAAATTCTGATTTGAGCCGTGTGCATGGATGGAATACCTATTGGCTAATCTTTTTCGACGATATATAGGGAAAGATCAATGCCCCAATAGTGAAGATTATATGGGTTTCAATAACATTAGTCAATAAAAATTGTAGCTGGGTTCTGATAAAGACTTTCAGAGATGACAAGTTGTATCTAAGTGTAGCGAAAGTCATTATAACAAGACTTGACAAGACTTTATAATTTTCAGATTATCTATAAAATTACCCTCATCCTCAGCTTAAGTTACTGAGTCGCCAAATCCTTTTAGCTGCTTGAAAATAAATGATAAAATGTTGTTTTGTTACTTAAACAATACAAAATCAT
Source organism: Coleophora deauratella (assembly GCA_958295455.1). Lineage (NCBI taxonomy): Eukaryota > Metazoa > Arthropoda > Insecta > Lepidoptera > Coleophoridae > Coleophora > Coleophora deauratella. The sequence continues at coordinate 6,971,487 of OY282393.1, forward strand.
TTTATTTCATCTTCTATATGAAAGTAATTTTCTCTTCAAGCAACATTATAATTAAATCCGTTAGAGAAAGAAGAACCATTTAAGTTTTACCTTTTTCTTATCCCTCATGGACCCTTTGCCTCTGACCATGATTTTACATCCTGTTTCTTGCTCTAACTGTTTCGCTGTCATGCCTCTGGGTCCAAGAATCCTCCCCACAAAGTTGAACTGTAATCAAAGAAATTAATCATTATGTTTGTGCATCATGACTCAAAATACTCTTAAAACTAGTTTATAATACATACGCGCCTGCCGGTAATTTAGCTATAATAAAAAAACCTTAAATAAAGTTCCTTGATTAAATGTCTTAGTTCATAAAATAATCAAAATAGCATCACTAGCCGCAGGATTAATTACACGCACACATAAGAAACCGTACTTCCTGCGCTTGTGCGCTGCGCACACGAGAAACTTGCACATGTATAGTCACACCACAGTATTGCAAACATTTAACCTCAATTTCCGAGCTTCAAAGCATCGGTCAGTGTATATGAACCGTTGACCAGGAACGTTTCTTACTGCCACCAAGATCTAACTAAGAAATGGATTAATTGGCGCTGAGCCAAGAAAAACAATTTAAATACTGCTTTTTACTTACAGGACATTTTTACTGAACTCATTTCATTACCTACGAGCCTACGAGTAATTTAATACGCGAATTGAATTTGAAACGAAAACCGACGCTAACGATTCGTCACGGGCTATGGTAGATTATTTTTAACACGCAAATTATTCAAAAATGAAAGAAAAGTTTCCTACGTCACATAATATCTGGTAGTTCCACAGAAAACTTACTAGTTCATAAGGAATATTTTAACACATCACGCACGATCTAGTAAAATAGAAAATGATACAACGTTTATTAGAAGATAAAGAAATGAAAAACATTATCACTATATTTAACAACTTTTACTAAATTTACAGAACATATAATGACAGTAAAAGTAAAATAAAACTACGCAATGACATCTAAAGAACTATATATTAAAAGTAACAATGTAACAGTTATTCTGTATCAGGACAAAATAGTAATATTAAGACAGTGGCTGTTTAGAAATCGATTATTCCATAGCATAGGTTCTATAACTGTGACAATGTCTCTGAAACATAAGATGCGGAAGTATGCGTCGCTAACAAGGACTAACTCGGTTGCGGTCTACCGACTTCGAATGTCGACGACAAATCGGGGCTCACAAATCAAATGGATCAGATTTTAAAGCATGCTGTTGCTGATTCACATATCTGATTGCATGATAAATTAAGTTCATGTAGACTATACACATAAAATATATAACGAACGACAAGGAAGTCGCTGATGTTTATCTAAGCAATAACGTTTATATAAGTTTTATGGTTAGTATCAGTAATTCAGACTGAAACGCCCTTTTATCTCTGTCTATTTGTGTGATGGCGGTTTGCTAACAACATAAACCCAGCTGTAATCTCAAAATTATTGCAATTTGAAGGAGGGCTGCTTCACCGCTCTTTAGTGGTTGGCCACAATATGGCCCTTACAAACGAGAATAAAAAAAATATTTGCACATTTATCTGCTCAAAGGATTTCTGGATGCATCGTAATTTCTAATGACTAGGGATCGCTATACTGGTACATGAAAAACATTTGAAGTGATTAACCTGTAACTTTGGCTCAGTTTAGCGTTGCAGATTTTAGAGAGTTTTAGCTACATAGTACCAAGTTTTAGCACGATTACTGCTACATACATCGAGTAGCTTCCTGCAGTCCTGATCAGATCATCAGTCCGCCTGGTACGTCTTCCAGCCCGCAGTTGCTACTCTATTTTCCTATCTATCACAATTTTGCGACATACATAGCCTGCCCAGCCTATGATATATTCTTGAACGGTGCCCAACCATTCAAAAAACGAATTACAAATGCTGTTTCTTTGAGACCTTAGAGGAAAAAGTGAATAAATGGACTTGAATGGACTGGAATGAAAAACTTTGCTGGCAACGTTCCCAACATTTGTTTTTCAGATTTTAAATATTCATCTGTTATTTTGTAAGCTCAAAAATATCTTTGGTGAATGTCATATGAAAACATTTTAGTTTTGAGAAGGAAAATTATAAAAGCAGTAAACAATATTATTCGGTAAGATAAAATTTCTAAATATATATAAAGCGCTACATCTTTCATACCCAACAAGCAAAGTAATCCTATACGAGTAAAGAAAGATTACAAGTCCATAATTACTAATAAAACTCTTATAAAGGCACTGTTGAAGACTCTTTCAGTAATAAAAGCATTTCACGAGCCTTAAAATACTTACAAATTCTTTTATATTTACTCTACCAGCAATTATTCGATTTAAAGTTCTTTTTTAAATTTCTGGAGCATGATTATCTTGAAGAAAGACAAAATATGCTTTTCCAGCTAGATAGATGTGAACTTCTGAGCCATCTATAATTTACCAGGCATTATGTGGATTTGGAACATACGAGAATAAACGTATTAAAATAATGGACTCGGCGAGAGCCCAGTCTATTAGTGTTACGCCGCATTTCGTTGTTGACATGGTCTCTAGGAAATTTGAGTATAGTAGACAAAGCAGAAGTTTGTGCCTATCACTTTAATCTATACTTTTAATGCCCAGTCACATTGTTTGCGCGCACGTAAGGTAGGACAAGGAAATCTGATTTGTCTGCTCTGCATGTAAACAATGCTTCTGCTGTAGGATAGCCGCGGGCGCATCTAATCGATAAATATTGACCAATCGCATTCCGACCCGCGGGCTGCTCATGCGTGAAACGCCCCTTAAGCCTTTACCACTAGATCAGATTCGAGTAGAGGCTTAATTCTCAAGATAAATACTGTTTATCGAGTAAATATGGAAATTGATTTGCAAAATACTGAGATATAACTAAAATATTGTATCTGATCGATGTAAATAAATACTGTAATTTACAGATAGTGTTAGTGATAAAGCTGCAGATATACCTATTCATAGAAAACAACTTGTGAAACGACATTCTATTTGTATTTTAACTCGGTTACAATCTGTCACCTGGAATTAATTAACGCAATCGTACCACAATGTACACTACAATACAATAACTTGGACCCCGGACCAACCCACACTACTTCATCTAATGGAATTATCGTGACATTGCCCTCCAATACTGAACTGTAATAGTACACCGTATTCAGTATAAATGCCCCATTTCGTCAGACTTAATTGGCAGTGGTTTTATGTCGTAATGATACCAAGTACACCTTGTCCGTTGTCACAAGTTCAAAGCATTTGTGATGCACAAAAATGGTAAAAACCCGTGCAAGCGGAAGAGCTAACGCTTACGTAAAGAACAAAGCATGTTTGCAAATGTACATGGAGGTAGCGGATGAATAATTGATAGTAGGAAGAATGTAAAGAGAGAAGATAGGGATGATAAAAGAGGAACTGATAAGCAAATTTATCAATGAAAAGGTGGAGCGTGGCAATATGCCAGAGAGAGTGGCAGCTGATGACATCGCCTGAGTAGACTAGTCGACAAACTAGCCAAGGAAATGGCGCAACTTTCGGAATAGTTTGCAGAGGCATTTCAGAGATGCAACTATTCAAGAGGAACATCCCAAGAATAATTTAACCCAGTTAAAACATACAGTAAAACTACAAACAGAACAAGAAGAGTTTTTATTACAGGAATATTATTTTACAAACAGAAAATGTTACGAAAATAATCTCGCGTAAAATAAAATCGTTTATAAAGACGCTTCCCTCTATTATTCAGCTTTAACTACGTTTGTAAATTGAAAATAATTTTTAATTTTTTTTTAAGTGTTTAAGTGTGTCCGTTATACTCGTATTCGTCTTTTTCCTGAATAACCTTACCACAATTAATTATACGAATTATTTAAACCCATATAAACGTGGTTTTATACTAATTTCGCACGCGGACGAAGTCACTGTTACAAGCTTCCAGTAAGTTTGCTGTCGATATCAATGTTTATCCTTAATATTGACTGACGTATTTAAGTTTACTATTCAGGATCCCAAACTCTTTTGTTCGAAGTTATTTTTATCTTATCTGTAACTTTTATACCTTCATCTTTTTAATTCCTATGATACATCATTTTTATGTTTATTAACGCTTAATTATTGGGTTTTAATGTTAAACTTTGACATTTTAACATCACTAATGAATATTATAAAAATTGATCCCGTGTGATTGCTGGTGATAAGATAAGTAATAAGCATCTTACGGGAATTGATCGATGGGTTAATATCATCGTAATTGTTGACCAGCTATAGGCCACGGCACGACGTGCGAGTACACTAGAAGCTCGAGGGCCTTTTTAAAGGACAAGTTATTTGTTGCCTTAGAAGTCACAACAATTTGTGGCAATAGAGGGCTTAACGTAAACTAATCTTAAGTGAGTTCGCAAAATATACAAACTATATTGCTCTTTAGTATAATAAATCTGTTTCAGAGTCATAAAATATTTGATTTTACACGTCATAATAAAGGTACATAAGAACTTGATTACAAATAATAGCTTCACATCGTTTACTGTAGCGATCGTTAGATAAAATAATTAACAGCGCTTACAATAACTTACTTTGCACAATACCCCATTGGATTTCATAAATCATTTGATTACTTAGTGATCGCTTTAACAAACAAGCCCTAGAATTAGTCACGAATTAATGTTTTTATTAGCCAATTACGATGCATTATTTATGAAGGTTTCCAGTATATTGGATAAGAAGTGTAAAGTACACCGCATATATAGTTTTGAAAAGTAACCTAACCAATTTAATTCAATTAGGAATTCAAATCGTTATTTTAAAATTGTAGTTTTAACTGGTTTAGCAGTTAATGACATCTAGTGTTGACATTCTGAGACGGAAGAGTAGTACAAGATACTATATACCAAACTGAAACTTTAAGTTTTTAAAAGCAACTTGTCATGTCACAAACAAGTATAAATAAGTTTGTGTCGCAGTGTTTCTAGGTTTCTAAGTATAATATCTACTCAGTTCAATGACGCAAGTAATCAACATTTTCAAACACCATTTCCTCATATGCATCACATTCCTACCTACAAACTAAATGTGACTGAAAAACTAAATTATTTGCATAAACCACTACAACTTAAATGCATGTTCGCATCCACAGCGCAGGGCTCAAATCAAACGCGTATCACACCAGCACTAACGAAAAGTACTCTCCTAGTCGAGAACATAATGTTCCTATTAGACTAGTCTGAGAGAACGTGTGTCGTGACCCGTGACCCGACAGTGGGCAGCCGGCGAAGCACAACGAATCCGATCGACCTCATTACCCTCGGCCCCCGTCATCATTGCAGATGCCTGGGAGGCTGGAGGTGTGGACTTGGAGGCAGTGCCTAAGTGAATTGTCTGCTGCCCCAAAACTGGAAACATAGATGCCTAAAAACAAGACGGAGATAACGATGCAGTTTTAGAAATATTTTTTGAGAACATTAATATTCAAGGACTAGGTACATTTTGGTTTTTACTTCAGAAGGCTGGGAAGCTGGATGCTTAAACTTAGTGGTTTTTACAAAGACAATATAAATATACCAAAATGCAACAGAAATATGAATATAGTGTAACCGAGGATAAATAAGAATGAAGAAATAAGTCATGTAAAGTTGAAGAAGTTTAAGGACGACTCTTTTTACAACAATTCAAAAATGCATAAGTATTTCCTTTTATATATATTTGACGAAGTTGCCAAGCTAGTTTCTCAAATCCTAAACATACAAAACTACTTTATTGAGATTACGATTGTAAGTATGAGTGGGTGAATAGTGCCATGTTCCCTACCAAACTTAATCTATTTGAGATAACTCGAAGACAAGACAACACATTAATCAGTTTCCAAACCCTGACCATTACGTGTAAAATCATTTGTCAAACAGTTACAAATGTAGGTGAGCGGCGTGAAAAGTCAGCCATTTTGAATTCACAGTGCAGTTTGGTGCAGGACATGATCTATGGCTTACAACCTGCTCGCAGCGAACCAGAACCGATCACATAAGCTATATGAGCACCAATTTCAGGTACATTAATTAGAGGGAAAATAAAAAAAAATTGAATTTAAAATTGGTACACTTGGTAGAAGGCCGCAGTATATGGATATTCCGTATACTTTGCGGCCTTCTTTCTTATAGGGCGGGCAGTATATAGAACCTTAAGAACTTACAAGATCGCATAGAACGATCAACGTACCTAACTGATATTTTCTGTGTTGTAAAGTCTTTCACTATATGCATCACATATGGTCCGACGTACTTTTTTGCAAATTCATCTCTAAATCAAAGATAGTTCAGTTTAATTTATTTAATTTAAAAAGATACATTGAAGACATACAAAGTTACAATATTTTACACTCTGCTGCCCACGCTAAGATTTCCTGTATTGTGGAAAGTCCAATCACTTCAAGTAACCACATGGCGGTGCTGTTGAGGCCCTTATGTGGGTAGGTATATACGTAAATATACGTTAAATGGTTGTGCCCTAAAATTAAAAACATTATTTACTTCAATATTATACCATGGACTATGTCATTGGTCTAGAATTTAGGTGGGTGTTAAATCTGACGGAAATTCGTGGCACCTACACATACTCGTTTACTGCACAAGTTATAGCTTCGTAATGAGAACAACGTACCAAAAGAAAAGTTCATTAAATAGCTATGTCAGATATAAATGTATTCTGTCGAGTTGCGAACGCACCTACGCTCGTCTTTATCGGAAGACTATAATATTTCCTTAGATTTCTTACCCTTCGATGCCCATTTCGTTTTGTTTCACTTCAGAGGTATTTTTATCTGACTGTGTAAGCGGAAGTTAATATTTTTTGGGATAGTAGTGTTTCCATTTCATTGTTACCGCCTGTAGCCAAAAACAGCTTAAAATTCTAGATTATATCTTTAGTGTTTTAATCAGCAGATTCATATGTTATGCATACATATGCAGTCAGGTAACTTCATTTTGTTAAATTGATTAGGTTATTGCCACAATTTAACTGAATTAAATCTAAATTTTATTTTCAATATATTTAAATGGATCAAGCAACTTAAAAGGCGTGGTGAAAACTTTACAAAAAGTTAAGTTTCCTTAGTTACACTGACCTTCTACTGCAAAAAATTAAATGGTTTTGTTTTTGATACATATTCTCGAGCTTTAACTGCTGTCTGCACTAGCCAATGATATAATGCGTACTGTTTGATTTACATTAGTTAAACAATCTGCCTCTGTTCACTGACGTGTTATTTAATGTTATTTCATAGAAAGCTGCTGGTATAATTCACGAAGTGACCATGTCGCTAATACGGTGATTATAGACAACTCCTAAGAATATCGACAGATACAAGTAAACTAAAATTAAGTTTTCACGCCGAATCAACATAGCAAATATGCTATTGTAAAATAGAATAAATAACTTAGAAAACAAAGGAAAGTGAAGGTGTCATAAACAAAATGATTAAGAGTCGAAACTAAAAATATAAATCTCACTTTTAATTTACGTCGTCTCTTAAAGCTGGTGGTTTCGACATTAAATCTTCTGAAACAGTTTGAAACAAACACTGTAAATCATTTGAGACATGGCTCTCGCAAGCAGTGTCGAAGGCAGAGATGTCCAGAGCAGCAAAAAGCAACTAACGGAGTGCACCGATATGGGCAGGCTTAATGATGCCGCCCCATAAGGAGGAGGCCAGATTCCAACCGGCTCCAGACGCAAGCCGATACAGTACCGAGATCGTGACTTTTATCACAGCTAGCGATGAAGTGAAACTTGATGATACACATGATGTCGAAATATGAATTGGTATTGCAAAGAAAAAATCTCAAAGATCAAAACAAATTGCAACACAGTGACAATCCGCAAATATTCAACCACATCTGTGATATAATTGTAAACGACGACGCAAATATGTCGCTTAAATAAACAGTTAACCTCTACCGTTGCTCATGAAAAATTTGCTATAAGAACACTAGTTTAAACATGGAAACCAGTAGAACGAGATTCAGAAGCAACTCACCATCAAGCTAGTGCAGATATGACTTTGACTTAGTGTTAGTTATGATATGAGCAAGGCTGGCTTTAAATATTGTAAACGTTAGGTATATTTTCTCTGCCTGCAAATCGTTACAACTTCAGTTCTTCATAACCCTTCTAAAGAATAAATGATAATCATAGTTGTTGAACTAGTGAAACACCGCGAAATCTTAACAGAACTTGTCACGAAGGCAGTAATTTCACGACAAATTTAAATCAGTTTAATAATTCGCTTCATACACTTAATTCGCTTCATTGCAAACCCAAAATATATAGAAATAATTATTTTTCTGGAATAATTATGAGGCTTAAATAAACCCAAATTTTTTACAGACTATAATAAAAAACGAGAATTAAGTTAACAATAAAGCTTTACTACATATTATTAGCAAGTACATAAAAGTACAGCAAATGCATTTAGGAACTGCGCAGGTAAAGCTCTGTTAAAACTAAAAACATTTTCACGGCTTAGTCATCCGGTGCCGAGCTGACTTATAGTACTTGTACAGCTAATGACTATTCGCCGATATGTTCGACAAACAATTCACATATTGCAAGCTCTATTTCAGGAATAGTAACCGTTTATTTTACACCACAGTTTTTGTGTGCAGATAAAATCTTAAAGAAACTGTTTGTTCGCGTTCTAGATTTCAGAAATAGTGCTTTTCAGAAGCAATGTCTATACAATTTTACTGCCTGTCTATTTGGGATTCAAAATCATGTTTTGTTTGTGAAGACTGAAATGCTACGGCTGTCGGACTTAAATATTTTAGTTAAGTATTTGGTATTCTAAACACATTACTGAACTAGCGCTCTTTATAATTTTAATACTATATCAATTTATGTTCAAAAGTGTAAGCTACAATATAATGCAATAAAACAAATAAAATTAACTGCATACTAATAGATAAAAGATAATAAAAAGAAGCCTGCCATATCAAAATAAGTTTATTTACCTTCATGATTTAATTTTCCCACTGCAAGTAGCAAGAAAATGCTTGCAGTCATAGGAAACTGCAGGTCTAACAACCTATAATCGTTCTAAGAACTCAATCTGACATCGGCATCGTTAGAGCATTTTCCATCGTTCCATACGTGACCGATGTCTCGGAACGGTTCTTTTGATCGACGTCTACAATCAATATCATTCAGCGTTCAATTTATCTTAAGATTTACGTTGGCATTGTTAGATTCCTGACAATTATCCAGATGATCTATACGAGGGAAATCCGCCGTGGCAAGTATGAATATGCATAGCGCAGGACTTGATTTGACGGTTAGTCATAAATCAATAATATTCATGTTAGCGTTTACAGCAACCGGTACCACCTATAAACGTATTGTTTTACTATTGGTAAGTAAGAAGCCTACGTGAGTTTCTGACACTTTAAATGTACAGTTGCAAAAAGCAATTAAAATTCAATAAATAATTTGAAACACCGTTGAGTCCGATGACACAAACCACAAGAGCCATAAAATGACATAGGTTTAAAACAACTGCAAGCCAAGGTGACAATTATATAAATAGGTACATAGTTAGAAATCAATAATATTATTCACAAAGCACAAAGGCTCCGCAATCCAGACCATATAAGGAGAGATCTCGTGAATGGCGCCAACGAACGAGCACTAATAGGACAGGATACATCTGAATTATGTTAATTGAGTATTAACAGACTTAAAGCTACTATAATATGAAGCAATAAAACAAGAAGTGAGCAGGACAAGTTGCTTAATATATTTGAGTAATAAATATATTACAAGAAAAATATGTAACAAAAATGTTATTATGTAAGTACAGAAAAATTAAACTTTAATGGCCGCTGCTCATATTTAATTAGAAATTGAAAATAGAATCACTGGCAGACGACATAAATCTGACTAAACCCAGTTTATGAAATGTGTGCAGACATTCATATCTCATTTGGCGAGTATAATATTTTTATCATCGCTTTCAAAATATCTTGGCACTATCGAGTACAAGACCGTATCGTGGTTACATACTCTATAGATTTAATACATGAATCACGCTTCAGTTTGTTGACCCGAGCCTAAAAAGGGATTGTTGGGAACGTGATCGTTTGCAAATGAAGCTGGTACTATTGACGATGAATGGCAGATATCATTCAGGGTGATCGAGAATAGCGGAGAAGAGATCTGCCCAATGCAAAGTAAAGGTGAGATCGCCCTGACATCAACTACCACATGTAGCAGCCAGGCAGCCTTGCTTGTGGAAAAAGTAATTAACGTACTAATCTCTTTCACTTCTGTTTTTAACCGACTTCAAAAAAAGGAGGAGGTTCTCAATTCGTCGGAATCTTTTTTTTTATGTATGTTCACCGATTACTCGAAGACGCCTGAACCGATTTGGAAAATTCTTTTTTTGTTTAAAAGGGTATACTTCACAGGTGGTCCCATATAAATTTTATCGAAATCGATTCAGCGGTTTTTGAGAAAATCAACAAAAACTTAGCAAAATTGGAGTTGTTGCGATTGAAGTCGGTTGTTTTTAACGTATTCAGCGTGGTCAATTATAAACCAACATCTTCAAATCTATCAAAATGTTACCTATGATTGTTCATTACTTAATTGCCTATTAAAGAATGTGATCAATTAAGGTACACAATTGTTTAGATGTTTCAAAGGAAACAAGCGTTTGCACTTACTTATCACACGAGTATAGCATTGTCAAATTTTTGCTGTTGACAACTTAATAATTAATGAGTGACTAAGAAAATAAACAATGAAATTGTAGTACAGTTTTTTAACAAAATGAAACTACGAAACGCCGCCGGTATCAGCATATCATAATCACAGATTGTGATTATATCCACGAATGGAAACAAGAATTTAATACCTAGTCTTATTAATAAATAGCTGTAATATTTTAACAAATTCAAATATTATTTGGTTTAAAATATATGTATAAGGTATCGAATAGTTATAAAGAAATATGAAATGAGTACTTACATCTGGATGTTCTTTGACTGGTACATATACTTTTTCTGTGAGTGTGGTGACCATACCCTCTGGCTCTGGTAACACGAGAGGTTCTTTTTTGACTCCATTTATTTGGAATAAACTTGCTCGTACTTTTGCTATTTCTGGAAAGGAAAAAAGGAAATATTAGTTTACGTAGTAAATTTCATAAATAAAACACGTCATTTTACAGCTATGCTAGATAATTTTAGAAGACCGCGTTAAGTTTATAAGAATAAATCTGCCTTTGAAACTTTTTTATGTATAAGAGTTTGATCTCCGAAATAGTACTACCATCATCCTTTTCAAATCAATTGTATTTCAAACTTTACTTTGATGTTTATAATTATCTTTGAAACTAATTTTGTAAAGGACTTTATTTATACAAATTCTTGTTAAGTATAGGTTTATACTTATACTTCTACAAATGATAGTGAGATATTTCCTTCGCACAAAGCCATATATTTTCATATAATTAATTTTATGAGAGTCATAACTAGCCAGAAGGCTATAGCGGTACTTGAATATTGATTATGACATCATTTGACAGGTATTGTTGATAGATTATAAGTTGCCTGCGATGATGATGTGACGTTGTCATCCAAAGGCCTCCCAGCAAGTTCTGATGCAATTTGTTTGATGATAGTCTTTTAACAAAGGAGTACTAACGATTTCTCAGCCTTCATGATTCATATCGATATTGTCACGAATATAACCGATTTTCATTAGCTAGTTTTGTTACAAAGTTGGAAAGAATTAATAATATTTTATACATAACGGATCAGATACACCTGAAACTGGACGACAATTTTAAGATTCTTAATAAACCTTGTTGCGCAAACTTCTAGTCTGAGTCTGCCTTTATCTTTTACAAACAGATAAGGTGTCGATGAGTCACTGTCAAGTTCCGGAGTGCGCAATCAAAAACCATATGTTTTCGAGATTTGCATAAAAAATATGTCGCGAGTCCCTCCATATGACCTTAAACAACCGCCTATACGGCGTCGCCCACTTGTAATTGCACAATATATACTCGTATATTAAAATGAAGAAAAACATACAATATATCTACGATCTAATTTTAACTCATTTACAACTCGCCAATACGTTTAATTTGACAAATGAAAACACTTGAAGTGTTTTGCTGGCTTCTGGTAAATTATGCAGATGGAAATACATATTTCAAAACGTATTTCAAGCAGGTGTCCACTTGAAATTTATTAAATGTTTATGCAGACGTATTAGCTGAAAATTTAAATGCCACCTTAATGTTACATTGTTAAGATAATTCAATTCTTCATGAACGTTGAAATACAGTTGAAGCTTCACAAACTGGCTCTCACTTGCATGTCACAAAAATTTACTCCTATAATGCATAACACAGTTTGTCCACACTTCATGTCCAGTTGGTCCACTGGACTGGGTTGGGTACGGACAATACTGAGTACCGAAGCTTTCACGCCTTTTATGGATGAAGTGCGTAAACATGCCGTTAACCCACGGGGCTGTGATAGCCGACGGATTATGTATTTAATTGCTACTCTCCAGCATATTGATGGTGAAGTCCTCTACTGGAAGTTTTTGGAAGTAGGTGAAGACGGCCCACGAGGTGAAAGTTTTTTGCATTAATTCATATCTCTTCCCTCGATCGAATAATTGGAATTTAATGCAATTCGAGATAGTATCGAAGGAATAAACCGAAAGATTTAGTACTTCCCTACCTACATCATGTGTTTAAAAGTAATTGGCCCAAGACAGCCGTTTTTGAACTAAAATGAAATTGTCAAAGAAAATGACAAAACCTTTTAAATTATCGAAGACATTCGCCTATGAAACAAGGTCAGATCAAAAGCAAAACATTTGGAAACACCTTTTCAATCTTGTCACAACTGACTTTGACGGGTGTCGAAACCTATGTAATGGACACTCGAACAATACTGCCGGCTGCAGTGAATGAGGCATCTAAACAAAAACAAAGCAGCTTTATAATAGAAGATGTGTTAAAGCAGGTGATCTTTGGGGCTGTCTGTCCGTCACAAAGCGTGTTCAGTTGATTAATGTATTGCCGACTTTGAGGTGGACCAATTCACATCAGATATTGTCACTTTTTAGAGGTCGTGTGTTGAGAAACACCTACAAAGTGTTTGACGACGTTTTTCATACATGATGATCTACAGAGATGACTCTTTAGATTTCAAGTTATATTTCTCATCACATTTAAATTATCGAAGTACACAAAAATAAAAATTATGGCAACTTGTGCAAGTGTTTCAACATAAAACCGGATAATTTGTACTTAATTTACGATTAATTCGATAAATTCGTTTTCTGAAGATCATTTACAAGATGTCCATGAACAGGTAGACAAGCCTCAAAGTTGCCACTAAAGGTGGTTTAATGACAAGATTCACGGTTACTAATTTTTCCATTTACTCGGATTACCGAAACCGCAGCCAAGTACCTATAAAAAGCGACATAGGTACATATTAAAGCTGTGCCTTTTTTGTCAAAAACATATAAGCACATTAAAAAATCTAGACATAAAAAACCGGTCAAAACCCTGTCGGACTACGCATAGTGGGGTTCCGTAGTTATACTTCGTATTGATAGTTTTGAACACTGTTTTACAAATTGAGAACTCAAGAATTATAATTTCATTTTATGTAAATTTCCATATTTTTATATATCTTACCATAGCTCTTATTAAGGCCCTCTAGTTAATTTCAAGTCAACAGGTCAAATAGTTAACAAACATCATGGAGGTGAGCGAGCACCTCTAAATTCGCCTTCCACTTTGGCGACCAACATCTCACTAATATTATAAATGCGAAAATATGGATGTTTGTTGTTTGTCAGTTTGCTTGTTTATTCCGCTTTCAGGCCAAAACTACTGAACGGATTTGGATGAAATTTGGTAAGTAGATAGATAAAGCACTTGGCTAACACATAGGATACTTTTTATCCCGGAAAACTTAAGGGTTCCCGTAGGAATGCTTAAAAACTCAAAATTTCCACTTCGTCACTAGATCTTAGGTTAGACGCTATCTTAACATTTTCTTTCTTTCAGGACACAATTCTGAAGTCAACGCGGACGAAGTCGCGGACGGAAGCTAATCTTTAATATGGTTCAAAAATTCAAACGTTATGAATCTATGACGCTTTGACTATCTGTGATAGATAAATGAGGCATATAACGATTTATGGTGGACTTCTAACAAGCTTTTGGTTAAGTTTAGAATGTAAGAACAATGAACAGTATCTCAGTCATTCTGCAGAAACAAATGCTCTAGTGTAAACTATGCCTAATTAAATTACAGTTTACAATACAACACTAAAAGAGAAATCTGGTACTCAGGAGTAAACTGAGACGCACGAAAAACCATTTTCTCCCGAGAGATTGCGACAGGGTCTGAAACACAGACATACGCGTACGAGAATGCTTACTGGCCACGGATAATACAATCTCACTTCCATTGTCATTGTCGACAATGGAATACTACGAGCCACTTTGTATCCGTAATCCCAGTCTCCCTCATTCTATTCTAATACGCAATTTAATAAGCGCATGCAGTTACTTTTAAGGCAATACCGATAGCATCACTACGCGGAATGGCACCTTTAGTTACGTGATTAGGTTTTTATGTGCAACCACGTGTTCCCGGTCACGCTCTCAATTTATTGTTCCAAGACACGAAGTTTAAAGCTTTATTTAGCCTCCGGTGAAATTTCCAATTTCTCTAGATATTATTTCTAAATAACGTAGATACCTACTGATTGGAAAGTATGATTATTTCTCGCTGGCTTAATTTGAAAAATATTATCATTAATTACATAAATGACAAGCAAAACATAACAAATGCAGCCGCATATTATAATAAACTAGATTCACCTCAGTATCAGAATCACTTTTAGTTTTAACGTCACTTAGCGGAAACAATTAATTTATTTCATCACTGACTACTTATGTCAGAACCAGTAATTTCATCGAAGTTGATTACAATAAAATTGCGAAAGAAAGAACGGAATAAATTGCACATCAAAGAAGAGCTATAAATAAAGTATTGACAATGGAAGTACAAAAAAAAACTACTAATTCACTAGTTTGTGAACAGTTTCAGTGCAAACAAACAATGCTTGATTATTTAAACTACCATAATATTTTACAGACTGACGACGTGACATTTTGCAGCGAATTCGGAACACTATTACGCGACATGTCTAATGGTTTGATGGTGAATTTTCTAAATTAGATAATTTATATTGAGCAAGTAAATGAGGGTAGAGTTAGAATATAACATCACAATGTGGATACTGCGGGAGTTTTCACACGTGGGGCAGCCAGGCGGAAACGCTACGGTCAGTTTGCTCTGATCGTCAGACGAAGACACCGAACGAAGACTTTGATCACGCTATTACTAGAGACTAAGAATAAGGTTTTGTATTCGCCAGTGAAATGATTTGTTGTACATTTTCATCATGACATTTGAGATAGAAGACTTTCCTGTTTAATTTGATCGTGACATTTGAATTAATAGGATTGAGAGTTGAGACGCATTAGCCTAAAAGCTTAATCATGATATTTGACTCCTCTTTCTCGAGGATTACTACGATCTTCAAACATTTTCATAAACATTATTACAGAAACGAACACATATTTTGCCAAATGACGAGTGCTTACTTACTCGTAAATTAGTGAGAACTGTCATTATCACTTATATTGTATGAACGGAGGAAAATGGTCGTTCAACGCAAATGACAACTATTTGCGTATATTACTACTTCATCATGTTTTATGTTATAGCTGCATTTTAAATCCACATAGGATAAAACAAATTAGGGGAATATACAAAATCAATCAATGCTATCTGCACAAAGTAAATAGCGACAAACAAAGGATGACCATATCCGGTAGTTTCCGAGGGAACTATTGTTGTATTGTCTGATGGAAAAGAGGCTATTTGTAATGTGATACGCTCTAACAAACTAAAAAATTCAATAAGAGATGCAAATTAATTTCATGTCCTCTGATAATATTTTGCTATAATATTTACTATAAATATAAAATAAACCATTTTTCAACTACAGCCAGTTTTAAGTAAGTCTTGAAAACACATATAAAAGTTGAGAAAATATAGATGTTTATTTGTTGATGTTGTTGTTGCATTTGTATGAAAAATTAACTTAGATTTAACTTGAGTTCAGATTAGCTGCTTGCTTTTACTATATCCATTATTGCTAAGTCTCTCGCTGTCAAAAGATAAACCGGTACTATAGGACAATATAATATTTTGAGAAATAAAAACTTCATTATGACAATTAGCATACTTATTTTTAAAATGAAAATTAAACAAATAGATAGATATAAGGAAAAATAAGATCGGTTTCAGTCAATAGCAGACTTCCTGTCACCATGTCAAGTGGTGCAGACTAATGTGTCGTCCAGTCTCTTTATGCATAATGCATGGGTTTCAGTCGTCATACGATGTCAACATCAAATAGCAAGTACCTATTCGTATACAGAAACTTAAAATATGAGCTTGAGCAGCGCCGCCCATAAAACATACCAAATACAGAATAACTGAATGGGAGACTACCTTGCTTGATACTTGAAGAGTCTTTGTCAAATGTAAATTGTAGTCATTACATTATATTGTTACACTTAAACAAGTTTGCGTATTAGTTTGAAACTTTATTTATTACTTTAGGTATTTTGCGTGGGATGAATGACAATTCTACTAAGAAAAATGATGAAACAATTCATTGTGACTCACAATGAATATAAGGTAAGACTTAAAAGCTTTAATTGACCCAAGTTAGAGTATGATTAACGAATGAAATGCACAAAGATTTTCGACAAGAAAATCTAATGCAACAAGTAAATAAATAATATACCCAACTAGTAAATAATTAATATACAAGTAAAGAAATTGCCTAATGCAACAAGTAAATAAATAATATACCCTGTTGGAAATAGTCGCCATTGAATGCTGTGATAGATATCATAATCTATGTATGGTCAAAAGGCCAGGTCTTGCTGGACTAGAATATTGATGTCATACCTCAGAGGTGTAAAACTAGATACAAACATAGCACTTCGTGCGAATAGGTGGAATGTCAACTACAAAGGAATAAAAAGACTCCCTGCGCCTCGTTGTCCGAAGGTGGAATGGAGCTGGGAATAGGGTCATAGGAAATAGTTCTTGAGCACACTCTCTGAAATGAATTACATATCATCATTGTTACGATTATGTATTTTTGATGCGGTCAACTTCTGGATAATAAAATAGTCAGTAGATTTGACAGATCATTTATGTTTCAATTTTAAATGCAAAATATTAATGAAAAATAACTTTTGCAAATTACTTTATATCAGCAAACAGACGGCTACTGTCACACGAGAAAAAACAGCAAGATGCTAATATTTATTTACAATTGACTGAGACAGTTGAATCTATACGGTGCGAGTAAAACTAAATTTGATTTACATAACAGAGGCATAAATTTATTCATTTAAGTATGTCACTTTCCAGTCAGTGAGACGCATGATGAGAAAGTAATATATTAATCCAAGTACATTTCATTTGCTACGGAGAAGCATTTCCATGAAAAAAAAGGACTAAAACACAAATGCAAATAGTAATAAACATATTTTAACCGGCAAAGATGACTAGAACTAGATAATATAAAGGCGACTTAAATATTTAACAGTCGCGACGGTTTGTGTGTTTTCATACAGTTGGACATTGGTTTACGGTCCGACGGTTTGACTGGAGTTACGCGGGTTTACGTCGAGTAAATAAGCGTACGAGTTAAGAGCACCTAAATGTGTCGAATTCTGAGCCGAACCAATGGGCGTTCCGCTCCTGCGTTTCCAGAATGCAGGCCACGTTCTATTATATTTATTCTCCGAACACTGTCCGCAGTTGACGGTTCTTTTATTATAGCTATAAAATCCATGGAGTAAACCGACAATTTTCGCTGATTTATCGTCTAATATTTATTTTTCACGGTTTACTCGCGAGGCCCGTCTGTAAATAGGTCGGATTTACCACGGGATTACAGTTTCCTTTAAATATTTCATACTGGTTGAAAACAACTGGTTACGACGGATGTTGTGTTGTTTTGGGTATTGTAGAAAATAAAAGCAAATAGGGAATTTAAGAATAAAATGAGAATTTTATGTTATGATCGACTATGCAGCCTTTACTCGAATAAGCGGTATGTATAAAATACGTGTTACGATGCAGTAGATACTAGAAGTTTATAGCGTCCGGTAAGGCTACTATGTATAGCTGCTTACAAAGAATTGGTGCCAAAAGGAAGGCATAAAATTATTAACAGCTTTTGATGAACATACAAGTGACGATAATTCTACGTGTAAATAAAGTATTACGACAGTTTCGTTTATAATAAGTACATAAAATATTTTATTTTTTCACTTTTTTGTAACTATGACTGTTTGTGCCTTCCTCTCTTTATCTATATAAATCAATAAAAGGTGAGTTCTAGTTAAGAAGTAGGCGTTATCAATCAATCTTTGATCAAATCAATAGACAACCCATATCAAAAGCATTGATGACAATAATATAAAAATTAAAATAAATTAACATAGCTATGCTGAAGCCAAATCGTTGTTATTTAAAACATTGACTTGTCGTTTCTACCTCTGAGTCGAATAAAAAGTTACATTGCGCACCTATGTTATTTATTACTTTTCAATTGCCATGGCTATTTGCAAACAATTTGATTTGTCGGATAACGAAACAAATTTTACTTTTCTGCCTATAAATCAGAACTTCATTTACATTACAGAGCATGTATGCTGTAATAAAAGAGTCATCGTTTATTTCAAGAACTTATACTCGTGAAGGATTCGTGGTTGTTACAATCATTTATCAATCGGTAGGTGTGGAAGCACTTGGCACGTTTATACCATCGACAGCTGTCGATCTGTGTGCTGGAGTCGATTCTTCACATCGGCAACGCCCACCGACGACACGCGTCAGCCCTACTCCCGCCCTGCCTGACGCATTGCGATGATGATGACGACCTGTCTCACTTAATATATGCTCAAGCAATTCAGATGTTTATCGCTTGAAACCACCTACACAACCGATCTTGCGTTTGTTACATACATCAATTGCAGATACCTTATGTGCCAGTTGTTTTAATGGGTTACAAAACAATATTTTTTATTGCCATCTTTAAGCTTTACGACTGGTTTTGACGCATCATAGATTCATCACCGTTGCTTTAATATGCATATTTAAGAACAAAGACAAATACAAGAATTGTCATGGTCTAAGTATGGAAGTTCTTTTTTTGTATTACTGATGCCTAATGTGGAAAAACAATAGATTGTAAATTGTGAGAGAAGTAGCCCAAGAACACCTTTAACTAAATTGTGTATGTTCAATTGAGTACGCGCCTAATAGGCGCATGAAACAAAATTATCAACGTCCAATGATAAATTCATCGAGCCCCTTCAAATCCCAATCACTACAACATTAGGTAGCAATAAAATTGTCACAAAATAATCTATTCAACATCTAACTTGACTTGATGTAATGGTGTTACATCAATTTGCATGGTATGGCAACTAGCCTTTGGGCTGGGCTCAAGTGCCTTTTAAGATATACAGTCTTCTTTGTGGTTCGCCGCCCCGATGCAACCGACCGACCACGACTGAGATGGCTAAGATAACCAACACAGATCCAACAATCCAACACTGTGCTACAAAATGTACCAGATAAATGAACACCACGAAAAGTGGCATAAAGAACATAGATAGAACGGTATAGATTCCTTCCTTAAAATAATTGTAACTATTTCTTCTCGTGTGTTTCATACTGGTTTCGCTTTTTAGAAAACAATAAACAATTTAAGAAACAGAAGTTCTAATTATTCATGGTACTAAAAAAAATACAATATAAAACATTATGGAGATGTGCTAAGAGTCTTTTAACTGCAAAACAAAATTCACATCGCCGTATAGAATTTCTCACCAACAATTTTTAACTATTGCAAAAAATACTTCGAGGCACAGACAAGGTATCGCCATTATAATTTTTCTCATTACCTCTCAATATGTAGGTATCTCATACACAAATCGGTCAGCCAATTGGCAGATTTTGTATGTAGGAATTCTAATTTTTTCGCCAACATCTTCACTTAAAATCATGTGAGGTCAAATCATTTATTAACAAACCTTTTTTTAAGAGTTCAGAAAGGTTTCTTAATACGGATAAAATCTAGAAGGTTTATAAATATCTTCATATGCCCCAAGACGTTAATCTTCTATATCCGCCTCCTTGGCCTAGTTGCTAGTCCACTGGCTTCACATCAGGAGGTTGCAAATTTGATTCCCAGCGAGGTCCAACTTTGTAGAACTCTGATTGGTCAATAGCATGGCGTTTTTAGAGCCCGCCTTAAGGCTTATTAGTAAATTTTATCACAAAAAGTTTATCGTAGCATTTTAAGTATATAAAATGAATAAGACGTTAATATTAATTCAAGAATTAAAACTACATTCAAAGAAAACAAAGTTGAAAACAAGATACACATAAATTTGCAACCAAAAGAATGCATATGAATGAGAACAATTATTTAATAGGAAGTATAACATTATCTTCTTGATTTCGATCCTAATCACAAAATGCATTGATCTCAGATCAAAGCTTAAAGGGGTCAACTACACTGCTTTGAACGGTGCCTTTGTTTTACCATCATCCATGCATGCCCATATGTAAGATTTCAACCAACCGTAGAACCAAAGAGGTTCGTGAATACTCTGTCCTAAATAAAATAAAATAATATTATAAAAAGTAGTACCAACGACTAATAAAAATTAAAATTTAAGTTGGTGGACATATCGTAAAAGTGCTCTAATAAGTATAAGTAAACATTCGGAATATGTTAAGCGAAAATTTATTGGGTGCGCCTGATTTCACTGCTACTGTACCGTTAGATTTCGTTACTTAAGTACTTAAATGTGAAGAAAGACTTACAGAACTTCTAATGAAAAAGACGCAATAGGTGCAAAGTTAAACACTGAGCGACGACTGATTCAATATTAAAAAAAGTTGACCTTATTTTGGTCGTCGATGTGTTTCAATAAGGTAACCAATGTTATTGAGATGCTTGTTCCAACATTGTTTATAATTCAATTTATTGCAGTTTTGATAGCCTTCTCCTCTAGCCCCGTAACATTGTATCCAACGAGAAGAAAATTGGCGATAGTTTAAAATAGCTGTCCCTACACTCATCGGGCCATGCTAATGCGTCTGCGTCGTTTGGCACAGCAACGCATGGCACCAGGCGGCCACTGGCGAAACTAAAGACGCCTCGGTTAATAGCTTTGTTTGTTTCAAGCATTCTGTTGGAAATCTAAGTGTTGACGGGAATGAGTTTCGTCACACGACCGACATACTGAACGGAGAGTCAATGAATTTCATTTGCAGTTTCGCAGGATAATAAAATCCAATAATACTTGAAAACAAAGAAACATTCCTTTAAGGATTTTAAACGAAGCGGGTGACCTTTCTTCAAATTTGATTGGTTTGGGATTTGGAGAAAGGACTGATTGACGCTTGTAGGATGATTGCTTATTTTTAGTGGTATTCAACTACATAGTACATACCTACTGTAGACGTGTAAACGTAAGTACCATATTTATAATTTGAACTGTAGGTTACACTTCTAAATTCAAAACTTTATTTATTTGCGGTTAGCGTCAGAACATAATAACCCAAGAGGAATTGGCCATGTTCCCATCTCAGTCGTTAATATAAATTCAACTAGACAGTTCGATGTATGATATTACTTCTACACTTTAGTACTTTTGATAGCCTATTGAGCTAAAGATACATATGAAGTTTCTACTTAAAAGCAGAAAAAAGCTCCAAATAAGCTCATAGTAACGTCCAGAGGATAGATAACATCATTAAAATCAATGATATTTTAAAGATCAATTTTGTTGCTTATTTTATAATGCATTGTCTACTTGAGTGATTTTCCTTGCTACATACTTGCGTAATTAATAAGGCACGACCCTAAATGTCACCAGTGATTCATAATGCAAAATAACACGCAAGTTGTGTAAGAAAATTTTGCGAATATAGGTAAAGGTATAGGTAGTAAAGATATGGGTGGTTCTAACATAAGTGCAATATCAATTTCCACAAATAATGAAGAAAGCAATTGATTTCAGCATTCACTTTGTTTCAACAAAGAGTTGTTGGTTGCCTGTCTATGTCCAGTATCTTTCAACTAACTCAAGCCGAATTTTAAGTGTAGAGTAACAAAACCATCTTTACTTTGTGTAGGCATTACTTTAGATCTATTGCACAATTTGCTCTTTACACTTATGAGCCTTCAAAGCGTCATGTGGGTACCTGACATTACCAGCAAAGAAGCGCTAAAGGTACACAATACACAGGCTTATTGATTACAGGGCAAGCTACATTTGGACCACCCGTAGTGGGCCCAAAGACCAGAGATCACTAATTGAATATAGGTCTATTGTCCACTGGACAGAGTTCAAAGGTCTCCGATTAAACGTCAATCATACAGGTTTCCTACGAAAATTCAATATTTAATCACACTGCTTTAGAAAAAAGCAAGTAAGTATTATAAAAACTTTATTAGAATTAATATCGAATATAAGATAATATTTTGACTGCACTATCTGTGTTATTATTAGTTATGCAGAGGAATAAAAGTGACTGTCAAAAAGTCAATATTTTCGTACTAAACGTTAGAAGATGTATTTATTTTTATTCACATG
This sequence comes from Coleophora deauratella, assembly GCA_958295455.1. Classification (NCBI taxonomy): domain Eukaryota; kingdom Metazoa; phylum Arthropoda; class Insecta; order Lepidoptera; family Coleophoridae; genus Coleophora; species Coleophora deauratella. The sequence continues at coordinate 6,994,335 of OY282393.1, forward strand.
AAAATTCCTTTGCTGAGACAACCGCCGACTATGCTTTGTAATAGCATGGTTAAATTGTTCCAATAACCATAACGTCGCTACCGCTAACTATAACTATACGTACGAATGTTCGAAAATTATTACATGAATAAGATGTTACATGTCAAAACACAGACTTTTATCGCTTCCCACTCAATTTTCAAACATGGATTACAGAACACAATTTGAATAAATGCAAGATATATCTGGCAATAAATTTTGACTAAGCATTATTCAACCTACGCAGTGACGGAACTATCGTTGTGGTACAGATTCACAACATGAAACCACTTCCTAAGGTTCCCGTGATAGACCAACGCCTACACTAAGATAATCTTAATGACGAAGGTGAATCGATCGCCCACGTGTGCAACAAAAACTACAGTCATCAGCTCACATCTAACGAAGTAAGCCGATTCGCCAACCGAGTTAGTCACAGAACGCCCCGTAATAACTTATATGGACATTTGAGCAGTACAATGTGTAGGTGGCACTTGAAAACCGGCCCCTGACTGTAAAAGGCGTTAGAAAACTTAAAATGTTTGAAAGACCTTCTGTAATGTGACGTAATGCTTATCTTAACGTTATCAACATTGATTTCAGAGTAAAAATGGCCAGAAATTGAAGAGAACATTTTCAATAGAAATCTATAACAAGAAACTAATGAATGTAAATAATGTCCACGTTACAACATGTTTGAAGAAGCAACTAAAATGACCGGCTTGCTATTGCTCGAACAAACAGCAGCGAACGAGTAAATAGTAAACACTTTAAAAGCAATGATGCTACTAAGCACCTCATAAGTGATGCAACCAAAGGGTTTTTCACAGAGGTATACAAAGTCAGAGCCTACTTTTTATTTACGTGTGAAAATTTATTTTACTATTAAGTTACTGAAAAATTATCTAATTTCCTTCTAACACAATATTTTGTAAAGTAATTATTATAATTATAAGGTTTCAATATAAAACTCAATGTAGACTTCTAAGAGTGTATACTGGAATCATTGTAGAGGAAAATCTAAATTCATATTTCCTTTACATTGACCTTATTGTGAGTATAGTAATCTAGGTCTAGAATTTTGATTAAATGTAGATGAAAACGACCTCAGTATTGGTTGGGACTTGTGCTTTGTGGTTACAGCGGTATGACCAAACGACAAAGGAATTTCAACACTAGAAATATTTATTATCCTACTTATTTGGTCATATGTTTGTCAATGGAGCACATAACATAGATAGGCAATTCTATAATCTAACAGTGGTTGTTACTGCAATAGGCAATGTTTTATTTTATTATTTTATTTTATTTATTTTATTTTATTTTTCCAAACTCTGGTGTTGCGGGTGTCTATGGGCGGCGGTAATCGCTTACCATCAGGTGATCCGTCTGCTCGTTTGCCACCTCTGCCATAAAAAAAAAAAAAAAAAAACTACAGCCTATTGTATCCAACAGTAACAAATTATAGTGGCCAACCAAAAAAAATGTGTACTATTCTACAGAATGCTTATAAGCATTGGTAATACAAATCAAAATCACAGAATAAGTATTCGCAGTAATAGTAAAAAATTATAATAATGTACCTAATTATTTACTGTCTTAACCAAATTGCTGTCAAGGACGACACGCTGTCAGAGCAAAAGGATGAATAAATTTGCTTAGAGTAAAACAAGTAGCTGCAGCTTATTTATATCTACTAATCTATAAACACAGACGGGAGGAAGCATTGAATCATATATTAGATTACAATCGCATTTTGTGACACGCACGAATCGTGTCTTAACGGTGCGGCTAGCCTTAACCGACACACCTTAGCAAGTTAATAGGCCTAATGCCCTAAACAAATGCCCGGTAGATGTCGTCAGCCAGGCACCCCGCTGCTGTAACCAAGATAAAAGGATCTGTAGCTGTAAATCCAAGGCTGCATAGTACATATATTGGGACAGCTATTCTGCACCATACTGTACCCGAAAGTGAGTTTATTTGTCTTTCTTTCACGTGGCAACGAAGCAACTGATCCACTTCCTTTTTTGCACAAAGATAGTTGACGGTATGGAAAGTGACATAGGCTATATTTTATGCTGTAAAATATATCGAATTCCCTCGTTTGTCACATCGAAAACCCAAAAATAATGCAACTTGAGAAAGCTATTCTATTTACTGCTATAGTAACTTAACCGATTTCATTGACATTTGGCAATTTAAATATCTCATCTCATCTCATCTCATCTCATCTCACTAATCTCACTATCTACAGGGTGATTGGTAATTCGACGTGATCCTTCAAAAGGGGTTATACTAGAGGTAATTTGCTACAAATTAAGTCCAGTTAACCAGGGGTCAAAAATGTATGGTTACTGAGATATTACTGTTTTTAGATTTTTTTGAAATTTTCTACTTTGTTACAAAAAACAATTAATTATGGAAAAACCATTACACCGTTTACATTAAATTGATACTTTTTTTAAAAGCTGAGAAATGAGCGCTTGCTTTGAAAAAAAAATCCTTGCCCAAAACTCACAAAGTCTCAAAAATAAACGGTCTTAATTTGCATAAAAATATTATTTTGTATAAATTTTCCATAAGTAATTGAGTATTACTAGAAAAAAATGTTGTGAACTTGGCGTACAAACTAATGACAAAAGTTCCTTGTTTCATAAGCTTTCTAAAAAGGTAAAAATGTTACCAACTTTTGCACGGGATCGAAAAAAAACACCAATAAACCAAACAAGTAACACATTTTTCCATACATATCCTGCACGGTGCCGCCCTCTGTTTTATTCGTGTCACGCGTGACTCGTGAGCTTAACATGATTCGATAATTTGTAGCAATCTTCGCGACAGTTCGTGGACACGAATTCGCACAGTTTCCAACCAGATGGTTAGTTCGTGCGGACAGAAAAGTCACAGTATTTGTTAAATAATTGTTGATATCCTTGTTAATTGACTAAAACTACGTTTAAACACTTTTAATTTTGATATGCGTGGTTTTGGGACGCTTCTTCAGCACGAACATAGTAGCGGTCGTAGCTCAGTGTGACTTGCTTGATCTCATCGATCACGCAAGTTAACTGACCAAAGACACGATCAAAACCTGGATGGGTTTTTACTGTTAGTGGCGTTTATTTCGACCGTTTCCGTGCTTCGCAAGGCACGTGAAGCCATGGGTACCGGCTGCTATCATTAATCATGTCGGAGGCATTAATAAGGATAATTAACTATTATTTAACGAATACTGTGAATTTTCTGTCCGCACGAACTAACCATCTGGTTGGAAACTGTGCGAGTTCGTGTCCACGAACTGTCGCAAAGATTGCTACAAATTATCAAATCATGTTAAGCTCACGAGTCACGCACGACACGCATAAAACAGAGGGCGGCACCGTGCAGGATATGTATGGAAAAAATGTGTTACTTGTTTGGTTTATTGGTGTTTTTTTCGATCCCGTGCAAAAGCACATTTTTATCTTTTTAGAAAGCTTATAAAACAAGGAACTTTTGTCATTAATTTGTATGCCAAGTTCACTACATTTTTTTCTAGTAACACTTAATTAATTATGGAAAATGTATACAAAATAATATTTTTATGCAAATTAAAACCGTTTATTTTTGAGATTTTGTGAGTTTTGGGCAAGGTTTTTTTTTTCAAAGCAAGCGCTCATTTCTCAGCTTTTAAAAAAGTATCAATTTAATGTAAACGGTGTAATGGTTTTTTCATAATTAATTGTTTTTTGGTAACAAGGTAGAAAATTTCAAAAAAATCTAAAAACAGTAATATCTCAGTAACCATACATTTTTGACCCCTGATTAACTGGACTTAATTTGTTGCAAATGACCTCTAGTATAACCCTTTTGAAGGATCACGTCGAATTACCAATCACCCTGTATATCTATCTATTCTATCTATCTTCTATCTATAATTCTATCTATCTTCTATAATATCTATCTATCTATATCTATATAATATTATAAATGCGAATAATATAATATAATATAATATAATATAATATAATATAATATAATATAATATAATATAATATAATATAATATAATATAATATAATATAATATAATATAATATAATAAATATATAATATAATATATAATATAATATAATATAATATAATATAAATAATATAATATAATATAATATAATATAATATAATATAATATAATATAATATAATATAATATAATATAATATAATATAATATAATATAATATAATATAATATAATATAATATAATATAATATAATACGAACGAGACATTTTGAAAAAATCAATAGATGGCAAATGTAGACTCTGCTCTGAAAAAGACGAAACCATACAACATATAACATCAGGATGCGAACAACTAGCTGGAACATATTACACAAAACGACATAACAACATAGTACAGTACATATATTGGGCACTAGCAAAAAAACACAGTTTTGAAGTAGATCAGCTCTGGTGGAAAGAAACACTAATGCAACCCAAAGTAATAGAAAACGATACAGCCAAAATAATGTGGGAAATGCCAGTACAAACAGATAACACAGTCGTACACAATAGACCAGACATAATCTACATTGACAAATCATACAACAAAACATATCTAATAGACATCACGATACCATCCGACTACAATATAGGAGTAAAAGAAATAGAAAAACTATCTAAATACCACCTACTCAAAAGAGAAATAACCAGACTTTGGAAAACACACACGGAAATAATACCAATAGTAATAGGAGCAACCGGAGTAGTAGCCAAATCCATCCATAGATACTGTGACAAGCTAGACGCTAAAATAGACAAACACATTTTGCAAAAACAGGCTGCCATCCATACCTCTACAATAGTTTCAAAAGTACTTGGGGATACCGTATATTGTAATGGGGAATCTGAACCTCCTTCTCCCTGAGGGTTTCGGGGCGGGAGGTCAGAAAACACCAACCTCGAAGGTTGAGAAAAGAAATAATATAATATAATATAATATAATATAATATAATATAATATAATATAATATAATATAATATAATATAATATAATATAATATAATATAATATAATATAATATAATATAATATAATATAATATAATATAATATAATATAATATAATATAATATAATATAATATAATATAATATAATATAATATAATATAATATATAATATTATAAATGCGAAAGTATGGATGTTTGTTTGTTTGTCAGTTTGTTTGTTTTTTGTTTGTTCCGCTTTCACGCCGAAACTACTGAACGGTTCTGGATGAAATTTGGTAGGTAGATAGATAAAGCACTCTGCTAACACATAGGATACTTTTCATCCCGGAAAACTTAAGGGTTCCCGTAGGAATGCTTAAAAACTCAAAATTTCCACTTCGTCACTAGATGGCGGAATCTTAACATTTTCTTTCTTTCTGGACACAATTCTGAGGTCCACGCGGACGAAATCGCGGGCGAAAGCTAGTTTTAGATAAAGCTCGTTGAACAACATAGAATAATTAAATCAGTAATTTTTAAAACCCCACATGTTGCTAATAATTATTATAGCACATGTAGGTAGGATTTTAAAAATCACCGATTCAATTAGTTATCAGTTGGTAGTTAACACTTCTCAATCTATATAGGTTTTTAATCAGATATTTTTTTATTGAGATATGATGATAGATAACAATATCCCCCTCACTGCAGGGGCACAGGTTTCTTTGCAAACTCATACTCGTATATGCGAGCAAAACATACAAGTAGAGATTATAAATATCTATACAAATGTAAATTAAAAATAGTTCATCTCATTCGAATCTCAATTGAGTTACCAATTGGTTAACCAGCTGGCAGCTCGACAATCACACAAACAGGCAACCACAGTGAGCCCTAGACGAGAGCTGCAGCAAATTACAGCAATACAAAGAATTACTGTTGATCACTGACGGTAACACCTCCCGAGCTCCTGTAACACGAGATGACTGCAAGCACTCCGATGCCGACACACATAGCAGATGAAATAAACACTGGTATTCCGTAAATAAACTTTATTACCACAGCAATTGAATTCAATGTCGGAATAACCGACATAACAATGCTCCTTGCAGAGCGATCAAATTTAATATGCATTCTAACACATTACAGTTTAGAGTATGAAATAGTTAAATTTAAGTTAAAATAATGAAGCCTTTTTCTACATAGGGCAAGAGTAGTGGTTAAGCAATCATATTGTACAAGTGAAAGTGGGAAAAAATTGATTGCATTTTTAAGAATACCGTATATCGTAAATAGGTTAAACAGACATACCGAATGAATGTTAAGAGTGCTTGAAACTAGACTTTATTGTCATTATAATTCTTCAGTGTTCAACAAAATTTAAAACATTTTAGAATGTAGCACAACGACAGGAAACAAGAGAAACTGTGAAGTCTACGCATCGCGTGGGATGAACAAAAAAGGGAAAAGAACAACTAACGGTCATCCCTTTGTGTTGGCGTGCAGAACAATCGTTGAACCACTCGTGGATTGTTTTGTAAGAAATTGGACATGTGCAGTTTTGTGGATACGTTTTCTGTAGGTACTTAACAATTGATTTTTTTTTTTTAACAAACTGGACATAAAGTAAGTATGCAATAAAACATTACTATGAGCTCATAAACGAGCAATTAGGATTAAATGACTAATACTATGCTGATAACTAAGACGAGAAAAAAATATATTTTTTGCATACTTTTAAAGATTACCTCATCCTAGCGGACGGTTGAAGACGCTCCCCAAAATTATACAAACGAAGAACCTTAGATGAATAATAAAAAGGTATCTCAAGGTAGAAAAAAGTGAACGTGCAAGAATAATACAAAAATACACCTGCTGTGGATCTACCTGTTGCAGATAAACAAACTATTATGTATTTTATTAAACGGTCCTGATGATTTTGAAAAGATACATTGGTTTATATGTATAAATACATTAGATAGTATTACAGTAGAATAATTTGTGCTTTTAACTTCGATACAGTTTACCAATGGGGTGAAAAAATAACAAAGAAATCAATAGAATCAGCCTTCACTCAATCATGCCAACTAGGTATAATGCCTAATATTAAATTTACTGACAAAAATAATCGAGAGATGACCCTGCTTACTTGGATGCCTACGATTCATTACGCAAGTGTGTATGTTTACATTATTACTAATCTTTTTAGCATCCAAAAAGTGATGTCATTATAGCATCACATGCCTCTTTAACCCGTTCGTTGAGGTTTGGTTATCAAACATTTGGAATTATCTGTTTTAAAGATCCGTGGTAAAAATTACATGAAACTGAAAAAAAAACTACTTATAGATTTTTACAGACATATTGCTTTTCGTGGAATATGTATAGCATCCGCAAGCCTGTATTTACTAGTGACCAATTTCTGTATGCAGTTTTCACAAATTTTATGCAGTCTCCTCGCTGCGTCGTTTTCAACAGTCTTCAAAAGTGCAATTACATTATTATGTTGGCGTCGCAGCCGTCCAACAACCTGACTTTACCGTTAGCGAGCGCAGAACTGACCTAGTGCCGAGAAAGTTATCAGGGACAACCGAGCACAGTTCGTTTGCGGTCCAAAACGAAACCGATATAACGATCAATCTTGTTTTCGCCGAACGCGTTAAGAAGTGGCGCGCAACTTTTGATAAAGCCGTAAGTCGAAAATAATCGAGATAAAATCGTCTACGAATCAAAATCATGATGTCACACTCGTAGAACAGGATGCCCTAATGACAATTCTACTAGATTGGCCTGGTCTTGAGTCCTTTACAGTGTCTTTATAAATTGGATACGAAGTAGAATGTATAGTTGTACAGTCGGTATTTAATGAACATTAATTCGATGCAAGTGGAACTGATTCAATTCCTACCATGCACATAGACGTGGCAATAAACTTCATTAAACTCATTTGTAAGACTGGAGACTCGTTCGTTTTGCTTCTTGATAGAATATACCTAATTTAGTTTTACCTGAACTGCAAGAAGAAGTAACGGCACAAAACATTCGTGTTTCTAAAGAAACAACCTTAGTGTTGGTGACTTCACCTAAATTGGGTGTGGGAGAAGAGAACTGAAAAACATTTCGCTTGGTGCAGTTTTAAGAATATTACTGGGACTTTTTCAGCGGAGAGTTTCCGATGGTAGGACGTCGGACAAGTATTTATAGTTACATGCGGGGTCGACGTTCCTTCGACAGATCCCACGCCTGCGTCGGCACCGCTCTCTCGCCACTAGACGTTGAGAACATAGAACTCAGCCATCGCAAAACCAAAACGCTATCATTCAGAAAAGGATATAAAAAGTCACAGGAAAACTTAAGTTCGGTATCAGTAGTTGGTTCGTATTGTACATGTAAATACTGCAAGTGTCGAAATTATTACAGTCAATTTGTAATTACAAAAATTTGTGGCAGGGTAATGTGAAGGCAAGTGAAGGTGTTTCGTAATGTGATTATGTATACTATATAAACAAAAATATTTTTTTCAAAAATAAAGCCCATAAATAGAGAAAACTTAATAGAAATCAAATTGATATTTTTGACATGTCAGTGACATAAAACACATTTTGTCTCGCTTACTTTAAATCAGTTGGATCGTTAAGGCATAACTATGGCCAATTATTGTTAAGAAAAATATCAAAATTACAAGTTGTTGACATAATTTAGATTCTAAGTATTGACTTTAATAGACTTTTAACTCATTCTAAGGTTGAATTCTAATTTAAAGACTAAGAGTTTAAGGTTAACAAAATAGACTTTGAACTTTACTATTGAATTGACCAAGTGAGAAAACTAAAACAAAAATTATCACTTTTTAATTTGTCTTTACCAAATTAAATTTTACAAGATTCTAAGGTTACAATAATTGATAATTTAAAAACTAGACCAACGATTAACAAAAACAACTTGATTTTTATTACTGAGTAATGGAATTAAAATAAATTTGTGTGTTACTACAATACGTATATTTTGGAAAACGCCTCATCATGTTATATAATTTGATATTTATACCTGTAACATTTAGGGGGCTGGAAAGTTACGAGCAGGTAAGTAGGCTTGTTAATGCAGCGACGACGACAGTTCGTGCATTACCTATTACGGAGATTGGGGCGCAATACTTTATGACCACACCACTGAATGGTCCAAAACCCAAGTTGCATCATGCATATGTAGGTATACAGTCGACACCAACCGATTCAAGTGGTACACAATACAAAACAATTCACCTAATTTTTAAAAAAAGTAGATTTGGATACAAAAGGAGAACAAATGCCGACACCAGATAAAATCATTAACTGAAGTAAAATAGATTGCAAAGAAAACATACTATTCATAATAGTCATCATATAAAAATTTCTTCATGAGCGACAAACTCAAATTATACAGGCAGCATGAAGAGTCCGATGTCAGTTGTAACCACTCATTCATAAAGCCGGTGTCAGAATTAAAAATAGCAATTTTCTACGTCTAGCTTCAATAGTAAAAGATGAAACAGGTGATACAGACACGGGGATGTAGACACGATGTGGGATGACAAACAACCGGTCGTTGAACTTACTTCTTAGAACCAGTCTGTCACTTTTGTTAACGAATATTGCCACTTTAGAAAGTAGCAGATCAAAGTTTTCAAAGGAGTAGTAATATTAAGTGTTGCAAGATTCAAGTTAGTGATACTCACGTAACGTCCATAAAATCAGAATTTTGTCAACACATTCTAACAGACATGAAGACAACAACAAAAATAAAGTTACGCTTACTAATTACCGTTTGGACAGATTCCCAACAGATAAACACCTAAACCTCAGCCAAAAATACACAGGATGGCGTCGGGTCCACAATAAAACAATTTAATGGGCCACCGCGTTTTCCGCGGTGACGAAATCTTCGCCGACGCATTCACGTTGCGTAACCTGAAATGCGATCTCTGCAAGAGAAAACTGTAAGGTCGATAATTATGCTACATATGCGTAGTAAATTAACGGCATCATCGTACATTTCTTGCTCTAGGGTTTCAAAAGAAAATTTCTCATGGTTTATTTTTTGAGAAGTCTGTCTGTCCGTCATGCATTTGCTATATTTTACTTGTAATGTAATAAATATGTGATTCATTAACTCTGATTTCTGAGAAACCTAATATCATTAGGACTACAATTTTTATACGTTTAAGTTGTTAACAACGAACAATTATTTAATTTAGTTATTGTTTTATGTTTCAAACATTTATTTCTCCACTTACCTTTCATGTACAATACAGAAAATGTTATGAATAGCAACGAATCTGACAGACTCTTTTATAGCAAGAACTATTTAATATATTCGTTTAATTGCATGTCACTCTGTCGTATGCTCATTGGGACAGACCGTCAACAAATCTGTCGTATTGTTTACACGTAATCTGCGTAGGCGCGGCCGCGCGGCGTGCATGCAGCGGAAGCTCAACGGAACCTCGCCTCATTGGCTCGCATCTACCGCATGAACCATCGCCACCACGCCGCACCATCGTCCCATTCATGCTGCGACCGTCTATCAGTCATTTGTGACATAATTTACAAAAAAAAAACATTACAACATCCGTGTTTCGTTTTCGAAGATGAAAAAATGTGCTACAGTCGTTTTAAGTGTATTAAAAATGTGAATGTTCTATTAGATTAAATCGAAAGCAACAAGTAATCTTGGCAAGCAAATGAAAATTTTCATGAAATTTCTTGCATGTTTACTGTATAACATCAAATAAATGTAAGAATGAAGTGATGGTAGATATCTTCTCTCAACGAGGTTGAAACGATGACAGTACGTGCTACGGTAGATTTAACGTACACATCACAAGAATGTCTCCAAAAATAATATTTTATCCGATGCCATCAGCTTAAAACTCGTAATCAGTCCTAACTCCTAAGGCACGGCGGCGCTCCATTAGGCGCTCCCATCCTGGCTGTCTTGTAATTTTTATTGCGCCGCGCAACCCCGCCTTGCATTGTTTTAGGGCTTAATGAGTATAAGTGCCTACTCGAACGTGCTTGACTTAAAGGCACACTTGAGTTGAACAACATTTGGTACTACGTTCCAGAGGAAATATACAATTTAGCTGCAACTAAAGTTGTTTTGCATTGAGAAATCATTACACGAGTATATTAGACTTAACCTACAAGCGGTCAATAAATGTGTCTTCTATGTTTTCCTAGTCAATAATAAAGATATCATTATTGAACTATTCATTTAAGTAATGTGCATAAATGTGGTTTGAAAATTATGCACACTGTTAATTAAACGAGTATTAAAAATACTCACATGAATTTTCATAGATCGTCGATTGTGGGACGTCAATAGGTACGTACCTGCAAAAAAAAAAAAGAATTAATAGGTATGTCTAAACTCAGATATCTAAAAAAACAATATGCATAAAAAAATGTTCACTGTTATGGATCCTAAATCGAATATTGCATCCGCAAGCCGTTCGCCACAAGTTCCAGATGTTTTATAAATATCCCACATCGTGTCATTAAAAATACCCAATTAATTCGTATTAAGTCCTATAAGCAGAGTAACGGTATATGAATTTCAACCCTAATCAAAAGTAACAAGGTTTCTTTATGAATTCCACAAGTAACAGGAGCAGCTTTTATAGTACGCTGAAGATAAATTAAAAAGACGTCTGTGTAATTCGTTAGATAGGGAGCCAGCGTGCTTTTGATATTTTCGGTTTCGGTTGAGTAAGAGTTCCGAAAAACAGATGAGAAATCGGATAATAAATATAGAAAAAATACATAATTAATGCTTCTTTTTGAAATCTTCATACAATATGACAGTGATATCTCCAGACGACCCCTCGGGATACCTCGAGTAGGTTAGGTCATACTTCACACACGGGGGCCATCTCCGAATTGGTGGAGGTTGTGGGGCTTAAATGCTACTAACAGTCAAACCCATCCAGGTTATGACCGTGTCTGTAGACAGTTATCTTGCGTGATCGACGCGACCACGCAAGCTGCACTGAGCCACGACCGCTTCTTCTTATGATCTTTTTTGTCACTAGAATTATTCTTATAATTATTAGTTATAATTTAAAAGTAAAAATTATAGTGGTACTTTATCAGGAAGAGATAACAAAACATGATTTTAATGGCAGGCGGGATAGGTCGATACTGTAATATGCGGGTGCGACCCGTTCACAACATACTTAAGTGTAAGAAGGGGTTGATAAATGCATTTATTAAAGTAGCATTATAATTGCTGAGGGACGCTTTACTGATCCTATAATTAAAGTCAGTGTCGACGTAAACGATTAAACGCCGAAATAAGACTTTTTCCAAAAGACTGTAAGATTACTCAGGAATAAACAGAGCAACGTAGATGTGTGAAAAACATAAACTCTCTAATTTAAAATAATATTTAAAGTTAAATGTGTAGATATAACTACAAATATTTGTGAAATTTGTAACGTAAACGACCTAATTAGTTACCCAAATATTGGCTTAGATCCAGTAGGCGAATATAATTTCACAGATTTAAACCAAGCGTTTGTATATTATGCTTTCTCTATGCGCTTTAATAGTGTTTTATCCATGTCTTGTCCACCGTTCTTTATCAAAGTTTAAGTCGTAAGTTCCAAAAGATTATCTTTTAACAATTTAAACGTAGTCAGCGACAATTTTGCCTGCTGCAGGCCCATTAGAGTTGACAGATATTATAATGTTAACGACTACGAGTATAATAACAAATTGCTAAGCTCAGACCGCAGAATATTCAGGGTGTAACAGAAAAATGTAGCAATTCTTGAGATGGGATTTACTGATCAAATATTCTAGATACAATCCTACAACCAAAATAAAAACAGGATTTTTATACACATCAATCGACTACTCAATAAATGTCGAAGAAATATTCGCGTCTTTCATTCAGGCCATGGGGGTCACCCCGTGGTCGACATGTCAATGTTCCGTTGGAGCCGTGGGGATGTTATACGAGTGACAGTTGAATTTATGCAAAACCAAGGCAAAATCAATAATTTGTCGAATTGTTTCATACGTTATAAATTTATAACACATTTTCTGTCCCTTGAAGCAAAAACTCGAGAGCAAAATTTTACAAAAAATTGGATTTTCACTTGGCCCTGACGACAAGATAAGTGTCGCCCACATGTCGCCCTCACGGCCTGTTAAATATTGTTGCAGCTTCAGAAAAGTTGTTTTCTTTCATGAGTAAAAACGTACGTTTAAGTATTGCTTCAACTTTTTTCACCTGTATATCAAACTGTCTGCTAAGTTTATTAAAAGACCTCCTCAATCCCCACCTAGTTAAAGCCAGTTGGTTAATAAAATAAACAGACATACTGAGAAACGTAAAATACACATTCTTAATAAACCTTACCTATTTTCAAGGATGGTCAGGGCATTATTTAATCAAGATCGCATTCCTTCCTACAAGCATATCTGTATTTACAAGCTATTTATTGATTGAGGCAAACGTAAGTTATTTTATCTAATAGATGCATTTAATTTTTATTGGTCGTTTTGTAACAGATTCATGCCTTCTTCGTTAAAACCAAAGATCAATCCTGATGGAAACTATTTATAGCAGCCATTTCAACAAGACAGTAGTGTCTATATGTGGTATTTTTTTTAGCTTTGCGGGAGATAGATCTGGCCCCTTTTAACCAACTGCCCCGGAGGATAATGTTTTTCGGGATTATTATACAGGGTGTCCAAAAAGTGAAGGATAATCCTTCACTTGCGGATTGGTCGAATCATTTCCTACTACATATCAAAAAAATTTTCTAGTAAAAGTCCCACCATTTTTGTGATATCGGTATTTTTAGTTTTTTTTTCAAAAAAATTGACCTTCTTCAGTTTAATGCATGCCATTCCTACAAATTATGACATTTTTAAGTCCTGTTTTTTTTTAAATATTCGTGAATACATAATTCATCAAACACAATCGTAAATTATTTCTTAAAGTGCTGGCAAATCCTGTAAAAAAATAAGTTTTGCAAATTTTTTACAAAAACTTTTTCGAATAGTTAACTTCGATAGCCTGTGGTGTAAAAAAAAATTACTAAGCTGATCGTGCCAACAACTTAAAAAAATTGCTTAGTTATTGACAATTCTAAAATGGATAATTGTTTGACATTACATTAAAAACAATTTTTTTAATGATAATTCTAATGAACCAAGGTCGAATTTTTGGAGTTTTGCTATACTAAAATTCTATCGACATAAAGTAACTAAGCAAGACTTTGGTTGGTTTGTTCATTTGAATAACGAACTGCCACGCTACGCCAGGATACAATGGATAAAAACAAAAGACAGTATGGATAAAAAAATATCTTCTTTTTTATAATAAATATTCAAAATTCCCGCCATTAGCCCTTATGCATGCTCTACATCTTTTTACAAAGGGCCTATTTAGGCGGCGGGCGTATCCTTCTCTTGAAATTTGTTCTGTAGTTCTGTCTATTTCTTCTTGCAGCTGCGTGATATTTTAAGTATCCGTTGCATAGACTAAATCTTTTGTGTATGTTCTTTTTTAGTCTGTTTGCCTATAGCCAAAAAGCTTTTTCCAGCAGTCGAGCTTAATTTATTTGTTAGAATGTTATAAATTATTATGATTAATCAGTTATTCAAAGTATACTATATTATATTTAAACTGTCGTCGTCGACTCCAATGCAAATATTACTTATTCAAATGCAGAAGGGGTATAAAAAAGTTGTAATTAAATTAACAGACGACGACGCGTAGACCAGCGAACAAACACGTGATAGTGAAATAGAGATAGAGAGTGACAGATATATGTATTATAGGCAAGAAGGAATAGAACGATATATGAATCTATTAGCTTACTCGTTGTAGACGTGAGCAGACTTCTCGCGAGCGGTGAGTCATTGTATGTAACTCTTGACAATTTTAGGCATGATCTAGATTCTGGAATGTAAAATTTGGAACAGTGAACCGAACTAAAACCGAAGTCTTAGAGCGTATAGGTAGTTTAGTAGATTTTTTGACGACAAAAACATAAATAAACACAAAACCGAGTCTTGTGAAAGAGCCATGAATGAATCTGTATGAATCTGTATGTGTAGGTTCACAAAATAATTGCTGAACACGAATTGAATGGACCCTCTTGAACACTAGAGCTGCCGCGCCCGGCTTCGTCTGCAAGCGGCACGGCGGCGCCAGCCTATCCACACAATATGTACCGTGGCGCAACGGAGGCACTTTCGACACTGTCTGTTTGCTTGCTTGTTAGTTGTCGAACCATTAAAAGAAGCGAATTGCAGAGGCCTGATGTAAAAAAATAATTTGCTTAGTTAAGGGCTCCCACACAAAACTGCGATGCGACGTCGCATCGCGAACTTGCCCATACTAATAACATAGACTTTGTATGGGCAAGTTCGCAGATTTCTACGATGCGATGCGAATTTGCAGTTATGTGTGGGACTTGTGGGAGCCCTAACATCGTTCGGACAAACGTCAAGTTTTCCCTAGCACTCTGACGAAGTATTGTCTGAATTGACAATGTTATGAATGTTGAATCAGACCTGATCAGACCTATAAAACTGTCAATGGATAAAACAAGTATCCTGATGTCGCCAGACAGTCGCCGCCAACCGCCAACGTGCTTCTGTAGAAAGTTGAAGAACTAGAACGACCGACTACCGCTTTTGGACAAATTACGAAATAACGCAGAATCACATGGAGTGTTTTGATTTTCTCTCGCCACAGTGGGTAGGTAAACACGACTCAAAGTAAAAGGTGAGAGCGTGGGTGTGGGCGGACCATGTGCGGAAGATGACCAATTCAACGAAGCTGTTTTTAATAGTAGCAATCGATAACTAATGCGGATGATAAAGTAAACACAGCGATCATTGAAGAAAGAAAGTATTCGATTATATCCATGAATAGTATGAGCCGAAATAAATTTAATAAAAATTAGCTTTGAGATATTATTATTACTTTATTTATTGTTTAACATGTTCTGTAGTATTGCTGATAGAGTTGGTAATGTAAAAATTCAATTAAACAACAGGTCGGGCTACGCTAGTGCGCCCGCGCAGCGTGCATCGCGATTACTGTGGAGCGTGAAGGCCGGACAATACGTTATCGCGAACAGCTATATTAGGGTGTACAATAAAAATATAGATTTTTTATCGTATCCTAAACGACTTGCATATTTATTTAGCTCTATTTTTTTACAAAAAAAACGTCAAACAAAAGTACTTAGATCATTATAAATGAGCAACGACAACCACGTTTTTTTTTTTTTTTTGTAATCTTAATTTTGCCTCTAGAATCAGTCAGCCTTCATGTTTTAATCGCATTAGTATATGAGCCCTTCTATTGTTTGAATTAATCCATCATATTACGATAACGCTAGTTTATTGCCTTGTTCAATTGGATTACTAATATAATCTGAGATTTTAATACAATTTCGTCCAATAAACTATTTATGAGCCTTAAATTATTTAATGTTTTAAATTGAAAATTTAGATTTCTCAATTCTATGTCAAATCTGAATAAGGTAATATCAGGGTAGCGTAGATGTAATTCTATCAGGCGTTATCTGACTAGTTGTCGATACGTCGACTTGCGCACAATAAAATCAGATGAAATACAACGAAAACCTTTTTTGTCTAAACTAGGTAATTTATTGGACTATTGTGCTATGTGGGTCAAATGTTTTCCATCGCGATATTCAATCTGTTTACTTTAACCACTAACAACGGGCATTGTATCGGTTTAATGTGTACTCGTAGAACATTGTGCACCTACCTAATGGTCTGTAGGTCATTCATAGATGCTTTATTAGGTCCTGCATGGATAAATGATAAAGCCTAAGGACTATAAATAAATTGTAAATCCTGTTTCAACGATATCCGAAAAAAATGTATGACCATGTTTCGATACTTCTTCGCGAGACATAACTGCACCAAACTTCTCTAACAAGATAAGCGTATCCTTTGAAGAGTTAAAGATTCAGGCGACAACCGCTTCTCACCACACCCACGGCAGGCATTCCATATACGTAGGAGATAACTAGAAGACATCCGCCGGATTGTGTAAAACGAATATTACCATTGCGAGGGAAATGTTTATCTTTGAAACTGATAGGTGATAAAGGCAACGTAAAAGGTTAAAGCATGTTTTCTAAAGGTTATACGTACCAATTTGGAGCCTGGAAAGAAACGGGACACTGGATTTTCTATTGCCAACATCATAGTGTTGGGTCAGTAAATTCATGTTGGAAAGTAAAGTTATGGCACACCCCAGACACGTCATACAAACGTCACGTTATTATTTACTATTATTACTACTACTACATAAAAATATGACGTTACAAGCGTGAATGTATTTGTTGCGTTGCTTGCGCTTAACAATCCGAAGTCACCGAAGTCCGAATCTTACCCGCAATGAAGTGAGGTCACCATTAGAGAGTGTACATATTGTATGTATACTGTGATTATAGAAATATCTACTGAAAGGCATATTTAAATTGAACTTTTTAGTCACTTAGGTAGGCTTAGAAACCGCAGACGACGCTTACAGAAACTACAGATTTTATGACACGACAATTGCATCAAGTTGAGGTTCTTGTTGCGTACAAACTAGATTTCTGTTAGCAAGCGAGTTGACATTTCCGAGCGCACAAGGCGTAGGCGCCATGAGGGCCACAATTAATCTAGCAGTCCCAGCAAGTCACCTTCGTCAACCGTGGGCTGCAGACTCCCACGCTCAACCCCAGTCTTTTTGTTAGACGTGTTTACAACGCCTTGTTCTAAGCTGGTTACTTGACTGCTGAATATTCACGTATGTTAAACGACGCTTGCCATTGCAACATAGCTTAAGCCAATAAAATCTTAATGGTTATGTTTAGTTACGCTCTTTGCATCAATTAGAATCGTTCACTTATTAAATTAAAAGATGTCAATTTTAACCACGATTTTAACGACATACTTTACTGTTAGATCAACTTTAACCACAATTACTAGGTAGGTTGTGGTGAGTTAAAAAGCAGCTATTAAGGAAAGGGTACAATTTAAACGCTCCCAAAAAAATATTTACCCTAATACTATGCTAAATAAAATAACTGTAGGTAAATAAATTAAATTGATATTGTAATAAGGTCCCCATAAATAACATAACGATTTACACCCCAAAATAATGTATGATACAATAATTTTACTTCTCAATGCTGCTTCTACTCATCACAATGAACAACTTTTTTCCATTACTTCGATGAAGTTTTGGATTCTCCATTCATTTGGCCGTTCAGCTGATCAATTTATATGAAGAGTCCAATTTTTAACAAAGTCGTAAAGTTCGTTCAGCATGTGAAGGAGAGGATGTGCCTTAGTTAACGTGTCCATTTGTGTCTATTTTGTTAGAGCATTACATATAATATTTATACTGTAATAATTCTCCCCAATGCTTGAAATTAGCAAAATCATGCTTCATAGATGTGGAATGCCAAATAAAAAATATATGGGATTTGAAGTTGTGCTGTACCAACAAAGGGCAATACAAAACTAGAGTATTGCAATCGTCAGTTTCTAGCTATATACAAATGCAGTTATACTTAACTGCTTTCTCTTCGGAATCAAACAATGAACACAAAGATAGTTTTCTTTGACCATAAATCATAAAAACGCGTAGGAGCCGAAATACTGTGAATGTTACGGAATCGAATTTTAAAACTGTTAGGTTTGCTGCGCGTAGGCCTCGGGGTTACACCCACGGGACTCGTTTACTCGGCATTCTGAAGAGATCGATTTTCATTTCAAATTACATCTAGCTCGGGCGCAATGCAGCCCACGCGCCCTTCCCGAACACATTCCTTATGCGTTCAAGTACGCCCGAGCTGGTCACCCGCTTTCATTAAAATTCCAAATGGGTGTCACAGATGTTCGATTGTAACCTCGAAAAACAAAAGGCATCTTATTGTTCTAAAAACATGTAATCAAGAAGTAATAACCTTTGAAATAAAGAATACCCGTGTGAATGTGAAGTCTGTTAGTCATTGTGTCGTTTTTTTTTAAATAATAGGGACGCATTCAATATCACATGCGACTGGTTTCATGACCTTAGAAAAAGTATCTTTCATTAGAAAAGCGATCACGTAGGTTGACACAAGCGCAGATAAAGTAGCTGCAGTGTCGTGGGAAATAGCTAAGAATGAGCGGGTACCGTGTCTCATTTGATAAAGTTTTCTAGAGATGCAGTGCAACTTTATCGAGGTCGCAGCAATAATTAGTCGTGTTAATATTGGCTTTCTAAAGTATTTATGAAGCAATCCTGGTTCCGCTAAGTGTAAAAAAACTACCCGTACAAAACGCTGATTCTTCATCACAGCGATTAAAGAGAAAACACTGGGATTGAACTGGAAATGGTAAAGTTTATGCTCCATTTAAGGAAATGATAAACGATCGACCCGGTTGACACTTAATACTCGACAGTCATAATCATAATATCGAAATATCGAGAACTTCTTTGAATGGTTTTAATTAGGCAACCCACAGCCAGTCGAGACTTGTTGGAGAGCGACTGGAACAGCCTTGGCTTCTCCACCTCCGCTCTGCCCACGACTACCCTCATTTGGCCATCAGCGTGGGCGCCGCCGCCTAATCACATCTAAGCAACATTATAATGACCGAACTAAGACGCAAATTTGCTGGGATTGTGGAATCGTAAACATCAAAGATAGGTGGCGCCTACACATCAAATAGCAATTACTGCAGTGTTACTCAATAATAAATGATATTTAATTTCCGTCAGCGAGGCCAAAACAAGCTCAAGCTATTGTAAAAAGTACAGAACATGTTCTGTTTTGTGCCTACCAGTTTGTCGGTCAGTCTGTATTTAGGGATAATGTGTATTTAAATCTTTAAGTCCACGGCTTTTAAGACATTTAGACCTCAGATAGGGTCAAATTCTAATACGAGACATGCCTGCACATTTACAGTAAACGGTGGCTGAACTAGTCTGATCGCATGAGGTTCAAGCTATGTAAGATGATACAGTTACAAGATTACATTATCCGATAAGAATGTTTAAAGGCTATTAAACTCAATTTTATCTTTTATCGTGGCTAATCTCTAAGTGTAGCAGACACTTATGTGCATGTTGCTTGATAAAAATATCAATATTTCATTTTTAAGTGCATTTATCTATACTGCCTATCATTTAAACTTAAATTATTAGTATCTCCTTTATCTTTATGTGGCAAATCCTAGTCATCTTCTAAAAATTTGTTTTGATTGATCGTTAAATATAATATGTATCTATAGTGTACTTATTTATTTATGATTGTTACATGTTTTGTTCACCGTGGTTCTCGGAATGTAAACATCTAAATAGTTCTTCTTGTAACAAACATTGTCGGATGAAAATTGTTTTGACTATTTAAACGTTCCGTATTATTGTTATAGGCAAATGTCAGCAGGCATTGTTGTTTAAGTTCAGCCTAGTAACAAGAGATTTGAATCGGTAAAGTTTAATCTGTTCTAATTCAATCTTGTTTTAAAAGATCTTTAGTTATTTTTATCATCCTCGTAGCTGTTTGGGGCTTATTAAGCTCAATCGCAATATAGGTACGTATTTTTCTTTTGATACTATCATCCAATGGATATTGGAAATCATATCAAAAGTTAAATTTGAACTTAAAGATAAGGCCTGAACAGCCTTTAATTATGCCTACGTTATCGATGTACTTTATTAATTAAAATTCTTATTTTTTATGTAGATGAAACGCGTTTGCGACGTACCTATATGTTTAATATTCCAGCATCGAAAATAACCATCGTAATTTCTTAGTTCGCCGTAACGCGATACGCCACGCCTGTCGGCTGTCAGCCCGCCGTCGATATTTTCGTCAAGTCTTCATGCCTCACGCTTATCCAGAGACTAACAAAATACACCATAAAACTATCTATTGACGTAATCATTGGAAGTTTAGACAACGCTACTGCAATCGACACACTTAATATCGTTTGAAGCAGTAACAAGAACAACATTGCTCAATTCTTCAAGTGTTCAAGTCAGAGCACGAATAAACCTTGCTTTTCATATCGAAAAATAATTACTTACAGCAAGAAAAGTGCTGCAAGTTGAAGAGACCTTCCTTTTATGGTAAATGTTAAATCAACAAGTTTTGGAAGATGATGCAAGCAGATACAATTATGGAGGTTTCGATATTAACTTCCACGCATTTTGAGTGCAATATTTTTGTGAAAATATAACCAATTTCGATTGTGAAATTTTACAATAAAATAAGAAGTAATGTTCTTGGAAATAAATACTTAACACATTTTCAAACAGCATATTTATGTAAAGGAGTCATTATCTGCTTTGTCAATGTTTCTGTAATTTATGCATATAGAAACATCGGATGTAACGCCAAATCAGATGAGTTGGACAATAATTTAAATAATTCTCCAATTCAAGGCGACATTAGTCAAGTTAAAAAAACGAATCATTTTAAAAATAATTAAAAAATCGAATCAGCAGAGTAAGGTATCACATATTGGTATAGGAGCTTATAACGGGATCTTAAATTTGTAAGTAGGTAAGTACGACCATGTCCATGGGAAATAAGTCAGAGATGTGAGTCAACCTATTAATGGGACACAATAATGGGTTTATACAAAACAGCTGCTTTATATGCTGAATGTTAATACATAATTGAAAGTAAGAAAAACGTTACTCTGAAATGAGTGATTAGTGATTACAAAATGTGGTTGATATTAAGTTAGTGACAGGGGAAAGAAAGAATTCTGAATTGTGGTGTTTGTTTTGTTTAAAAACAATATTGTTATTATTTTTTCATATGGTGTGCTCCATATAGTCTTTTTTTTAGGTGCTTGGCATTTAAAGCAGTAGGTATTTACAGTTATGACTTATGAGTGATATGAGTGAGTTACCTACGGCCTATATGTAGAGGTGTCACGTCAGTTCTACTTTGCTTTGCAACGTTAGGTGGTTTGGTAATGAGTACGCTAATGTTCCTTATGTAGGTTCATCTAGTTATACCTTTTATTAAGAATCAATTCGGTTAGAAACAGCTAGAGTGCCGTTAAGGGGCAGTCCTCTTAAGTGCGCCCCAACCATCAATTCCAGTTTCGTAATTGTTATTAGGATGTAGCCAATACCAGGTCACAAAGTAATTGCTTTATCCATAAAATGAATCATTAGTACCTATTTACATTATTAAATATTTTTTTCTTAATATCTCGACAAGAATTATAACAATCCACATACATAATTTGTAGCCTCTAATTTAAAAAAAATCTTCTACACCTATTTATCAATTACTGTTAAGTATTCGTTAAAATATGTATTGTCACCAATGCACCTAATTATTAACACTAATTTAGTAGTTAAGTAAACCGCAAGCGTGACACGTTTGACCAACTCAGCGATCAGGCATTCAGCAGCCAAGATAAGGGCACCGCAGTGGCACTACTACAAAACGAGGCTAAGAGCGAGAGCTCATACAAATTTCGTATCGTACCGGTGCGCCTGAGCCGCGCCAGAGCCGCGAACAGTGGACACAACCGTACGGTACCTACATGAAGTGGCGACATTCCACTAACCTGCGCGGTATGCGACCACGGCCCTGCAAACAGGTTAAGTCTCAGGACTTGTATTCTTGTGATCCTTCTCGTCTCGAGAACACCCTAATTGCCAAACAATGCATGCCTTATGCATTAATTAGAAAAGATTTACACTCACTTTGCCAGATACAGCCTTCCGTCGCTTCGATACAGGTTACATATACATATACATATGTAACCTGTATCGAACTTACATTCATTTCTTCAATCTCTTAAGAAGTGATTGTAGATGTGAGTGTCATTATTTCGATAAGATCTGCTATAGTTTCCTTTCCGAAACCGAGGATCGCATTACAAACATCACTGGAGCATAACTCGACGGGCGAAGACAAAAATAAACTTAATATCGTGTGCGTTGTAGCATTTGTCGACGCATTCGATTTATGGTCTTCTCTGTGACAGCATCTGACGATAGATCGTGACAAAACTACACAAATCATCATTTTTATGAAGATAGTTATTGATATAAACCTACCTTCATCCAAAAGTCGCTCCATGTGCATGAAAACATTCGGGAACGCAGCCAGTTGCTTCCTGTCTTTGAGCAACTGAGCTAAGTAGTCCGCTATACTTTGCGTCGATGGATTGGTATTATCACACATTTTGAATAGTAATTTAACAACTAGAGACACGTAAAAAGTTTATATTAACACGTTCAAATAAGAAATTGTACTTTAGTTACAAGTTATTATTTTTTGTGAGATTTGTTAGATTAGTTAACTTCACTACCACACACACCGAAGATTCGATCACCACTAATGACGGAGTTGACCGAAGTGAAGTTGTGGGCGAATAGCGCTGCGCCTGCGCTCTTGTCGAGTATATTTTTTGTAAGCGCGTGCGACTCGGTACCTAGTGTAGGCGGAGTAATAATCGATAGTGTTCTCGCTCACTCGTTAGTCGCGATTGCATGTGTCTCGTTCTCACATCAACAGGCCACGAAGCATCAGAGGCGCCATCTAGTTAACCTAGTTTACAACAGCGAAACCAATCCAACCTTTAGAGAGAAGATGATAAACCATTAATTATTTGTTTAATGTACGTGTGTACGTTGATAAATTAATTTTTGTTTATTATGCTTCTTCATGATAAACACCATATGTTTACATGCTTCTGCCAAACCTTCTCACTTTATGGTGATATTAATCTCAATTTATTTCACATCCACCTGACCTATTCCTTGAGTTTTTGGATAAATAATATAATAAAAATGTGAAAATAAGATAATTAATAATAAACGTTAATTATTAACCAGGGGCCTAATCACAAAAGGTCTTTTGGCCCTGTTTGTCTCAAATGACTTCACATCCAAAATATCAAATCCACTTCACCTATTCCTTGAGATTTCTAATGAGTTATCCAATTAATTATTAGTAATTAGTAAAATATCTATTATTGCCACGATAAACATACATTATCAAAATCAAATACCTACGGTATTTTTGTCCCAAACAAAGACTGTCCCTCTCCTTTGTAAACCAGACTTTATAGCAGTTATACATTGTTTTATGCATCGTGACATGACGTGATTCGGATAGTTACCATAAAAGTATACACAAAGTAGCTAGTATTTAAAATTTTAATTACAATCACTAAACTGTGCTTTTGATTTTATTTATTACTAGATATCAAATCCTGACCGTACGTCGTGGATCACTAGTTGATAACAGGAAGGGGAGAAGTCATGAATGACTGTAGTCATGCTTGAAAGGGGACCATACCACACCACAGCTACACAAACACACACAATCACAGCCAATTTCTTGAATAGCAAAAAGGGGTCGTATCTGGCGCTTACTCCAGACGTATTCTTCAGAATGCCCCCCTGGCCTTGTCTTGGTTAAAATAATTGTTACTTCCTAGGGAACCGAACTTTGAACATCAACTTTAATGGACCCATTCCACCGTGCGCCGCCACTACTTTTTAGATTTAAATTTTGTATTATAATCAGCTTTCGAAAAAGTAAAGAAATAATAGAACTAAAGATGATAAAATAATTTTAAACCGCTGCGTTACGTTAACCATTCGTCTCCTTCTTTAGGTCCTGGGACACCTAGAGGTGCAATACTTAGTTATGAACAATCATAATTTATTAATATTTGTATTCTACCACAAAATCGAAAGCTGATTCACAATATCTGAAGTTTTATTACTTAACCTTTTTTTCCTCCCTACAAAAAAGGAAGCAGTGGGCGAACGAGCGTCGAATTGTTTTTCATATTATTATGGTTTCGTCGAGGTTATGCAAGCACAACTATAAGCTTTGATTGCTTAATGTAAATACCACCTGTTCTGATATAATTTGCTATGCAAATGTGCAATATTAAATATTATTATTAGTATGTTGTACATACATATACTTGGTTTAATTCACAAACCTCTTGCCTTGACAAGTGCAAGCTAGCTCCCTGAACTCTTATTAATCAAAGGTTCATTAACGCTAAACGCGTTGTTTAAAACAACGTATACTTCAATCGTAACAAGTACAGTTTTGATGTTTTCTGGCTGTGTTAGTTTGCTATAAAAGTAATGAACTGAATTTAATACAAATTATATAGGCCTACCTCGGAATCATCAATATATCAAATAAAAAAGAGTCATAAAAATCGGTTCATAGTTGGCGAAATTATTGCAAATGTATAGCAACACAAAACGAATTGAAAACCTTCTCCGTTTTTGAACGTAGGTTAGAAAGTAGTCCTTTATACAGCAAGATACAAGCAGTTCAGACTCTAGACGAAAATTTCAGAACCCCAAATTATATATTTATGCACTGATCATGTTTAAGCATGTAACCCAGTAAAATTCGTTTTATAGTAGCCAACACATACGATCAATTAAAATCACCCAAGTTAGTTACGTTTTATCAATTCTGTTAAAAGGATAAATGGATAATTGACCCCTATCCAATGGTCTTCGCATCTATCGAATTAGGTGGACGAGTTCCACGCTCTATATTTAGTTAATGGCTCTGTAAAATACTTTTAGAGATATTTCATTTAGATGTTGCGTTGTTGTTAAATTTAAGAGCTTAGCTCTTGTCTGTGGAGATACGTTGAACTTTTCTTTTGCTCAGCTAGCATCCTAAGTTCCTGATTCCAGCCTTTTCCTTCACTTGCTATACAGAGTTTCGCCTAGCCTTCCTAAAGCAAGACCTCTTCTTCCCTCAATCTCTCCTTCTAATATTGTTTTTAAAAAGCTATGTGGTGACCCAACAGATTAACTCTTCTGTTTTCTGTGTTCAGTAGGTTTTTTTTTCTCTTCCTACATATGTAGGTATCCGGAATCTCTTGGATTTTTCTTTTGCGTCCAACTAATCTTTTCCATCCTTCTCCAACACCACGTCTCAATAGCATCCAGTTTTTCTGCGCCTCGTGTTTATTCCTTGCCTCCATACAATGCGATGCTCCAGATGTATGTTTGCTTTGTTCCGTGTATCTAGGTGTTCACAATGTCTTCATTTAGCTATTATACGATTTTAGTTAAGTTTTTCAAAAAAGTTAAACTATATCGACATAAATATACCTAATTCTATTAAAGATATAATATTATTTTAAAATCAACCGTTTATTTTCCAAAAATCACAACAATCAGTTTTAACATCTTCAGCATAAAATTCCGAGAAAAAAATAAAAAAAATAATTTTAAACTGTAAACATTTAACCTTCAAATAATAAGGACACGTGAAAAATATGATTTCCGATATAATAAATAAATAATGAACAATATAAATAATAAACTTGAATGAAGAATTCCGATAAATGAGAAATTTTTGCTTTGTTCTGTGTAATCAAAATTCACAAATAACCTACAGATCAATTTCCAAATAGGAAATAAATAGAAATCAAACATTTGCCTACACCATAGGTACTTATTAGAAAAAATACTTGCTGTAAGTATTTAAAATTGTTTTATGACAACATTTTTCACCGATACTTTGGACCGATTTCCATAAAAGCCTTGCGATTATGCGACCGCTCCGACTATGGAAGCTTGTTCCGATCCTAATTATCTAAGCGCTCTATAAGACTCCGATAGATATACGAAGATGGAAATGTACGTACAGTTGACATCCCACGACAATTGAATGAGGTAGACAAGACATAAGAAACTACAGAATTTTGGTATAAAGCTTTGAACAACACCCCAATACCACACACGGATATAAAACCATGGTTATTTATTACTATTAAAATCAATCCGGACTTGGCCCCCGTGTGTGGAGTATGCAGTGGGGACGTAATGGGTGTTAACAACTATTTAAATACTGGTCAATGTCTGTATCAATGATTTTTACAAAACTTACATACATTATTTACATATTATATAGGTACCTTTGGAGATGAAGGAAAAAATCGTACGGAAATCTGCACAATCACATCTTGATAACTAGATGTGTAAGATGGACTCACAACACACTAACGTCAGAGACAAGATATATCGAGCGAGACTGCTCACGTCCATACTAAATTGCGTATACTTACCTAACATATTAAATACGCGTGACCGCGGGTGGTGCTAAGTTCAAATTCAAACACAATACCAAGCAACCGCCGCTGTCAACCCCTTGGGGACAAGAAAGAGTAAGATTATTGTCAGATTCATATCATACTTGGCATGCCTACTTATTTTAAAAATTAGAGCGGTTTTATTCTTGGCTCTGAATGTACCAATATTTCATTAATAGTACGTGTTACATGAGATGCTAGACGACAGGGTTGAGGGAATATTAATTCACCACGATTTACAATATTTTTTATTTGTAAAATGCGGATATCTTATAATCTTTAATTATTATTATATTATTTAGATAATTGCTAATAAATTCGCGAAAAAAAATGTTGTCTTTTCTAACGGATCAATTAGTAAAGCGGACCAGACACTATCAGTAATAATGACAGTATTTTTACATCAGTATAATGACATTCCATCGTTTAGTATGCGTCAGACCATCATTCCAACCACTACACTGTCAGTATAATGTCAGTATATTGTCATTACTTGAAAATACTGTCATTATTACTGATAGTGTCTGGTCCGCTTATGATCGGCCAACTGAGTGAACTCCCTTGGCAACATGTTTGAGAGCCTTAAATCTCAGATATGTTGGCTTAGGGCAAGAAAGAAAACGATCACACTACGGATGATGAAAGTCAAAAACGTACCCTAATTACTATTATCTAATCTGTGCCCTAATACCCTAACAGGTACTTACCAGGAAAAAAATATAACTTTTCCTTTGGTTTATCTCAAAGCTATTCGATTAAAAATTCTTATCAAACAGTTAAGGAAAATAACGTTCCTCGTGAGATAATAGTAAGTTTTAAAAAAATCCGTAAAATCACTCTATTACTACATTATTAGAATAACAGTTAATATTCAACATTCAAGTCTATAATGGCAATTAAAACCTATATTTTTCGAAAAACGAGAAGATGAATATTTAAATTCCTTGGATTATGAATTTAACGGCCTGACAGTTGGTAATAACTGAAAATAGTAAACATAGGAAATTAAGATGATATTACCTATGCTCAGGTCTTTTAATTCCTTTATGGATTATGAATTTAACGGCCTGACGGTTAATAATAATTGAAAATAGTAAACAATAGGAAATTAAGATGATGTTAGCTATATTCACGTTTCTTATGTGTGGGTTGTGTGGTGCCGTGCGCAAAGCTTGATCTCACTTAACTAAGTCGTATCCGGACTGCGGGCTTCTACATAACTGATAGTCATGGCGGAAAAAACCATTAGGTCACAATACACGGAACACTTTATGAAAAAGCTAATGCAGATAATACTTTTCCGTACTTATTGACTGCATATACAACGTGTTCAACTAGATTGCATATATTACTAATTTTAAAAAATGCCAACTAGATCTCGTTGTTACATATTGTCATAATATTAATGGACTACCATAAAAATTATAATAAAGAATCAGAATGGGTAAGTAATCGCAAATCAAATTAAACAGTACAGATAAATGAAAGAAACAAGATTACTAACAAATTAGAAATATTAACGAATATTATGTTATTTCAGAAGAAGGAAAGGGTGAAGGTGAGAGGCACAAGAGTTTGGATGTTTACAAATACAGACGGCGCCCGGACAGAAACGATTTATTTATAACCAGTCCTTACAAACCCAGAGAATCTGAATTAGATGCGCAAAATGTTACTTTTAAAGTGGAAGAAAAATCAGTGGCTGATGAGGGAAGGAGACCCTGTAAAAAGTTTGCCATTCTACAGGAGACAAGGACTGAATTCACCAACAGCAACCTTCGCTACTTCCTTTTGATATATTCAAGGAACGCTTGGAAGATCTTTAATATTGCAACATTGTTTGTCGCATACATTTTAGATACATGCATATACACATTCTTCGCAACGCAAGAGAGAAAGCCATGGCTCATTGTACCTCTGATATGTCTTAACTTGCTTTTCACATTTGATGTCATTGTTGTAGTTGGGTTGAAGTTCTCAAAAAAATGGAGGAAAACGCTTAACCTCGTAGAACCAGAAACATGTCGAGTGGTTTTGGATGTTATATTGGCAGTACCGTACTCAATCCTATATTTCATTGTCGTGAAAGAACCAGCTTTTGATTTCTATGCAGTTGCCCCAATTGTTGCTGTTGCTCGAATATACAGAATACTCGAATATTTCTACATCAAATCTTTGCAAGCTGGTAGCAATCAATGGACAACATTTTTGGGGCAATACCTAATTTTATTCGTATTATCCGTACATACATGGACTTGCATTTGGTATCTTTTCTCCTACAGGAATTTTAATATACACAAAATTCGCGAATCTTGGTCGGTATCAGCTGTAAATCTCCCAACAGAAACAACATTTGACTGGTATTTTGTTTGTGCTTATTGGTCCGTGATGTTCTTAACGACGAATGCACTAGGCGACTTGTACCCAGTGACAACTATCGAAAGGGTGATGGCATCAATCGCGATATTATTAGGGTTTGTACTAACAACAGTGGTCTTCGTTGGTTCATTAACGTCGCAATTCATAACAATAACAACAAGACGATCCAAGTACGTGAGACAACTGACGAAAATACAAAATCACTTGAGGCTGATTCATATGGATGCGGATACTACAAGACGTATAATAAGGTAGGCACAGGTCATATATGAAACGGTATGTTAACTGAAAGAATATATTCGTAGTTATGATACGTTGATAATGTGGAAACAATACCAACCAGTGTGGATATGTAAAAGACTGTTTGTTTCCTAAATAAAATAAATAAAATAAATAAATAAATACACTCTTTCAGGTATTACGAAGATTTGTGGTACCAAAAGTCTGGAGTTTTCCAACCTAAACTGATGAGACTACTACCTTGCCCTCTGCGAATGGAAATTTGCTATGATTTGAATGCAGTACCTTTGTACAGCTCCTTGGTGTTCCGCAAACTTCCAGAAGCGTTTCTTAGGCGACTCTCCTTAGCTATGACGCATCAGTTTTATTTACCGGGCGACACAGTTTATGATCACAATCAAAATAAGACTATTATGGTAAGCCCACGTTGCCGTTTAACATACCTATTCTATTTATGATTTTTTTTCATCTTAGCATTATACCTAATGTACTTACCTAAAATTTCAATTATAATAATATTTTTTTTTTAACAAGTTACAAGAAAAATCAACATACTTGTATCTTAAAAATATAAACAAAAGCATAGGTTGAGTTATTATTTCCTAAGTTAGGGAAAAACCCTGTATTTTAGGATAAGTAAAACGCTCTACCCACCATTTATTTGACACAATTTAGATACATTGAGTGAGTCAGTAATATACTTTCACTTCTTTGATTGTTTCAGCAGTTCTCTTGTACAGTTCTTGTCAATAAATTGTGAACGAATAGCTATAATAGATATTTTACGCCTACGTTTTCTTTGACCTTGCTAAGAAACTTTATTCACTTTCACATATTAATAAAAACTATTTGCATACAAATAGTTGAGTGCTTACATACAGTCTTATTCTATCAGATCATTATGCTACTACTTGAATGTGAACTGAACTTTATGACAGTAATTAAATTATAATTTTGTATGCAGCTAGTGGGCGGTGTTAATCTAATCCTAATTGATTGTAGGTTTGCGTCACCAGAGGCGTTCTCGAGTTGCTGTCGGATGAGGATGACGAAAGCCCCATGATTTCGTTCGAAAAAGGAACTTGTTTTGGCGAAATCGCTTTGGTTTACAATATACCAGGTTCTCCTTTAACTGCTAGGAATAAAATGTAAGTAGTCATAAAATAAATTGCTAATAATCAACTTTGCTGTTCACAGCGAGGTGCACAGTCAAAGCAGCTACTTACGTCGAGTGTCAAGTTCTAGAGAAAACTGAGTATATAAAGTTAATGATTACGTACCCTGAACTAGTGGATCGTATACGGTCTGAAATAGACAACAGGATCAATCTTAGCCGTAAATCCAAACGAAACAGGTCAAATAGTCAGTTGTCATTAAACGTTTATGCTTCGAAAGATCGGAAGAAAAGCAGTATAAAAAAGCTGAAGGATAAATTGCGCTATATTCAAGGTATATGGATGTTTGTTTGTTTATTTATTTGTTAGTTTGTTCCACTTTCACGCCGAAACTACTAACGGATTTGATGAAAATTAGTAGGTACAATGTACATAGATAAAGCACTCGGCTAACACATAGGATACATTTTATTCCGGAAATCTCGAGGGTCCCGGAAGAATGCCTAGAAACTGAAATATTTACTTTGCCAATAGATAGCGCTGCCTTAAAATTTTATTTCTCTTTGGATCCAATTCTGGAGTCCACGGAGACGAAGTCGCGGGCGGAAGCTAGTTCTTAATATTTTTAATTTTATGATAATTCATTCAAATTAATATTAATTTTACAGGAAAGACAAACGTAGATCTAACTGAAGACGAGCCTCTTTCAGAGCACTGCCTTGATTTATACCTTATATCGGATCACATTCTTAAAAAGACTAAGATGTTTACATGCATAAACCCCAAGTTCCCGTGGATCTTAGAATCGGATTGTTATCTTGTGAAGTACTGGGAATTATTTATGCTCTTTGTGTTTTTTTACATCTGCATTGCATATCCCTATTTCATAGGTATCAAAAGAATTTTTCCTGGTGGATTTTTTTTCTACACAGAAATAGGTATTACTCTTTCTATTTTGGTTAACATTATCATGACCTGCATGACCGCAGTGAAGACAAAAAAGAAGAATATCAAGAAATTCTTTGGCATTTTACAATATAGAATGAACACCCTTGGGTTTTACCTGGATCTAATAGCAGTAATACCATTTGAACACATTGTGACCATTCACAAAAGTTCTATGTATTACGATATACACAGAGATCATTTATTTTACTTGTGCAAAGGCATCAAATTGTGTTTGATTTGGAGACTGTCAAACTTTTTCGAAAGTTTGGAAAGGAAGTTGTTATTGAACTCACTCATGGTCAAGGTAATTTGTCTGTTTACTAAATAAACTTTACTTATAAAAATGACTTTGTATAGGTATACAATATATTAATAGTTCTAGTAATCAGAAAGACATCATACCTATTTCAGGTTGCAAAATATTGCGTCTACATCTCCATACTTTGTTATTGGTGCGGAGTGATACTTTATATGGAATCATGTTTTGTGAACCGTTGCTCTGAAGACTCATGGTTCGCTAAAGCATTGACTTGGCAGAAAAAAATATCTGGTGTCAAGACGACCAGGTACAATAATAGATTAAGAACCCGCCAACAATGTTGCTTTTGTTGCTGTTGTTGATGAGTTTCAAATTTTTCATTTCTCATATTTTCTACAGAACTAAATACCCGCTTGTAACTGCAGTGTATTTTGCAACTACTATTCTCTTGTCCGTTGGATACGGAGACTTCACACCGGGAGACCAGTTTGATATGGCATTAGTTGCGTTTTTGAGTCTTTACGGGGTGCTACTAACTGGATATTGTATATCGGAATTTTCGGCTGTGGTCACACATTGGTCAAGGTAAAATTATTTAAATATATTTCTATAAATAACTATATTTCACTATATAACTATTTCAATATATAACTATAAATAATAGTTATTAATTTACATATTGAACACAGAAAATATAGGCGCCCTGATGAAAAAGAACATAGGACAGTCATCTATACAGTTGAGCACTAGACGTGCATTATGTGTAAGGCTGTTGTGGACGCCTATATAGTGGATTTATCCATTACCTACGTTGTGTCTGTACAACGTTCATTCAATGTCACTAAAAGAAAATAAATTTACGTACATATAAACCTTATGACAGATTTAGGGCACATTTGACATTCTCCAATGATTGATTACAGAACGAAGACAGCCTTTCTGGAAGTCATTATAACAATAGACAAATTCATGAAAGAAAATAACATGCATCGAGCCATAAAGAGCAGAATTATGGCTTTCTACGAACTTCAATGGCAATACAATTCTGTAAGAAAATTAGATCAGAATTTCAAACGTAACAGAATGGTAGGTGGAATTTCTAAGAGATTTATTTTTAACCAACGTATTCTCTCAGGGTGTGGAACTAACTGACGAGAATTGGCTGGAGAAGACTGTAGTCCCATCAGAACTACGGAAGAAAGTACTTCATCAAGCACGATTCAAAGCTTTAACATCAATAAGATTCTTTCAAGTGAAAAATAAAGCATACATACACACTCTGACAGAAAGTTAGTAATCCTAAAGACAAGTTTTGTTTGAAGTAATTGATAGCTGCTTTTGTATTTACATGAAACATTTTTGTTCAGATCTTAATTTAGCAAAAAATGTTGATACCAGTATTTTAATACAAAAGGAGTTTCCGACAAGAGAAGCAAATACAAAATCAAAAGAACTATCTGCTAACTCACCATGTTATAATCATAAATACTCAAAAAATATATGTTTATCAGATGCCAGAGACATAATACTTCCTCCCGGAGAAATAGTTTACTATGGAGGGACAGTATCTCGAGAACTGTACATCATCGAGAGTGGGTACTGTTTAGTGACTTCGGAGGAGATGAGGGAAGCCAAGAGAGAGAGGGTCATAGGTCCTGGAAACCATTTGGGTCTGCTAGTGCTACTGTATGGTGTTCCAGCTGTCAGTACTGTTGTCACTTTAACACACTGCAAAGTAAGTAATTTTGCCAGATTTATTAACCGACTTAAAAAGAGGAGGTTCTCAATTCGACATTGTATGTTTGTTACGCGATTATTCCGCTAATTATGAATTTATTTTGATGATTCTTTTTTTTGTTTGGTAGGTTATACTTTAGAGGTGGTCCCATATAAATTTTATCAAAATTGGTGCAGCGCGTTTTGAGTAATCAAAATTATAGTTTTTTATTACGATTGAAGTCGGTTTTTTAACGTGTTAAGCACTGTCGCATCGGTAGACTTAGGCACTAATGTATGGGAACATCGGCATACTGATGCTATTCGAAATCGAATTTAAAGCGATGTAATGAAAGAGTCCCACATTACTTTAATTAATTAAAGTGCTTTTTATATGACAGGGCCAGGCAAAGCAAGGGCGAGAAACAATAGCTGAACGCAGATACAAGCTTAGAAATAATTACATGAAGATTTTAAATTAATTTGTCTTTTCAGCTAATAAGCATAAGCTACTCCGCATATACATCAGCACTAAGCCTCTTTCCTGACATGAGAGAGCATGATGGTCTGCTAACGTACGAAGAGCTGAAGAAAATAGAAGCAGAAGCTAAAACTCTGATGGACAGCAGCTACTTGAAGCACTACAATCGTCTTGCTCAGAAAAGCCAGATAGTAAGAATCACCAGTATGCTGCAGGAATTCTTACAAGGTATTACAAGACATTATAAGATATCACAATTAACTGACAAAGTGGTCATTATTTAAACTATTGATCGTAAAACTTCCATATGGCAGTAAATTATGGATTTCATGATTCATATCAGGCGGAAAACGTCGACTGCTGAACAAAGACTAAACAATGTCCCCCATAGACTTTATTTTAAACTTAAAACGGTTCTGATCCACAACCATCCAACGGCTTCATGCAAGTCTGACAAGATCATCAGTCTATCTGGAGGAGGGTCATCCAACACTGCGTCTTCGGCCCGCGGTAGAATTCACTTTTCTTCGTCAAGAACTACTATGACATCACAATTAACTGACAAAGTAGTCAATTGAATTACAAATATACATTCCCAATGGCACAAATATATGGCTTATGGATTTTATGATTACATAAACTGGCCGTAGTTATGCCATAACGATCCAACTGATTTAAAATAAGCGAGGGATAATGTACTTTATATCAGTGACTTAAAGTACATTATCCCTTACTTACTAATTTCAGAATCTTTCATAAACGTTTACAACGAATACCAGTACAAAGGGGAAAGTTACATGAAGTCGTTTAAGCAATTCAATGCTCTGAACAACATAAGTCCATATCTGCTTTTGCCAATTGTGCTCAAACCCGATGGCTTGTTTCTCAAAGTTTGGGCAATCTTGCGTATTGCTACAGCGTATTGTTTGTGCTTATTGATACCGGTAAGTTAACGCTAATATTAATTCTTATGAGTGAGCTGGCAAAGATTTTAAACCTCAACGGATCCTAAAATACATATTAAAAAGTTCAAGCCTATCAAAGATATATTATTGTGTGGGATATTATTACTTATTTACATTATACGTATGTGTAACAACATATGTAGGTATAGGTTCTGGCCCCGCTGATTTTACTTGTATGAGTAAAATTTTAATAATTAAAATCGACCTGCTTATTTACAAATCACAAATATTTTGTATGTGCGTGGGATATGAGCTTTGTGGGGACCTTCTCATTTTCCCATAATTGGGAAAGGTTAGACTGTACTGAGCATTCGGGAACCGAGTTCGGATTGTTCGAGCCATAGTGATCCACCCCTGTGTCAGAAGTAATGAAACTATCTATAAGGCCTCTAACATGGCTTTATGTTTGCCACGTAGTGATAGTAACAGGCACGAACGGCTTAGCGGTCGAGATAAAGGCCACTAACAGTTAAACACATCCAATCCATGACCGTATATGTAGTCAGTGACCTGCGTGATCGACACAAGCATAAAATTACTTACCTTTATTTCAGATAATAGTATCAATGGCGCCATTATGTACTTGTTTTAATGAGGTTTTGATAGTTCTGGACGTGATTTGCTTTGTGGACCTTTATTTGATGCTTCACGTCGCTTACTACGGCTGCAAAAATCAACTCATATATCACCCTTATTTAACAGCTAAAAACTATTTGAAAGTAAGTAAACAAACCATATTCAACATGCCACGATCTGGCTTCAATACTACAATACGTAGGTCGCACTGATAGATAGAGAATAGTATTTTTTTATAAATTAGGAATTAAAAAAGAAAGTGCTACACACAAAGATAACTCAAAGATAAAAGCAAAAGTAAAGCAATAGCTGCAAGATAATAATCTGCACTCAGTTTTTATACCAGGTTATTCTCTTTTTGATCTAATATGTATATCCGTTCGACCACTTATTGATCGGATCAAAGGCCACACTACTTTTGTTACAGCAATTTCCAAAATCTGCCATCCAAAAATAACGACAACCAAGCTTAATTACAGAAAAGCATAGGTACACAGATTTCTACGTATTTTCGATGAATGAACTTTTACTCAAACTTTACAGAGTCTAACGAAATACGTGTAGGTCCTGCTGTTAACTGATTATCTACTTATCATACTGAATAACTTTTACTCTACAACTTTGCTGAAATCACAAAAAACCGTTTTGAAACCATCTCCATGCATGTTGCTGTTTTTTTTCTTTGTCTGAAATGAAACTATATTGTCCTTTTTTATTTCTTTAACACATTGATCGCCACGCTTCTTGTTCTTTCAAGTCATAACCCCAGAGATTGGGGATCGTGACCATCATGAGATCAAGTCAGTGAGCACTGTAGTGTTTCCATTTACGCCACGCTACGCTATGAAAAATCGTGTGTGTGACGAATTTGTATGAAAATCTCAAATCCTGGGGCGTGTGTGGCACGAAAAACCATTTTCGGTCCTAGCCAACTGTGGCGATCAAAGGGTTAATTTGGTGATTTAAAATTTTTATAATTATTTTACCAACTTTATAATGCATTGGTTTCTTAACTGTTAACCTACCTCGGTTGTCAGAACTAGAAACAAAGAGTAGGGCCAGCTGCACGAGGTATGTTTTTAGGGTTCCGTAGCCAAATGGCACAAAACGGAACCCTATTATTGATTCGTCATGTCTGTCTGTCTGTCTGTCCGTCCGTATGTCACAGCCACTTTATTCCGAAACTATAAGAACTATACTATTGAAACTTGGTAAGTAGATGTATTCTGTGAACCGCATTAAGATTTTCACACAAAAATAGAAAAAAAAACAATAAATTTTGGGGGTTCCCCATACTTAGAACTGAAATTTTCATCAAACCTATACGTGTGGGGTATCTATGGATAGATCTTCAAAAATGATATTGAGGTTTCTAATATAATTTTTTTCTAAACCGAATAGTTTGCACGAGAGACACTTCCAAAGTGGTAAAATGGGGGGGAGGACACCCTGTAACTTCTAAAATAAGAGAATGATAAAACTAGAAAAAATATATGATGTACATTACCATGCAAACTTCCACAAAATTTGTTTGGACGAGATCTAGTAGGTAGTTTTTTTTAATACGTCATAAATCGTAAACCGTAAATTACATTTCATTCAATCAACTCAAATATAAAAAATATAGAGTTCAAGACATGTGTAATTATGAATTTATACGGAACCCTCGGTGCGCGAGTCCGACTCGCACTTGGCCGGTTTTTTTTTAATTACGGAAAGTATTTTTGTACTTTATGTAAACAGTTTACATATTATGACGAGAATTACGAAATATACCACATACATAACTATTATCATTTTTCAGATTGACTGACTCGGTGGCTAAGTGTTAGCGATCCTGACCTCTGATCCGAGAGTCGTGGGTTCGATCCCCACAAGGGGCAAACTTTTCTGTGATGAGCAGAATTGTTTGCTCTGAGTCTGGGTGTATAATATCTATATATGTATGTATTAAAATATGTGTATGTATATCAGTCTCTGGTTCCCAAGATACAGGGAATCCTAATTTGGGGCCAGATGACCGTGAGTGATTTGTCCCGGTTATTATTATTATTATAGATGTAAATAAGAGAACTCAATGAATATGAAAAACGTAATGCTATTTTTTTAAAACTGTTTTAAACTTTTTTTCATGACAGGTAAGTAGGTATTTTTAGTGGACTTTTCGTCACACAAAATATTGATTTCAGCGAGCATTCACAGCAGATCTTCTTACATGTATGCCGTGGTATGCAGTCTGGAAGCTGTTTGTGCCGAAACACGATGAGGATCACACCCTGAGAGACCATCTCAACAATAACCACATGTTCCATTGCATGCTAAGAATGATCAATATAATGCAAATCTACAAACTGTACGCCGCTTTTTGGGCGGAATCAATTGGTGCTTTGAAACGGGTAATTTATCTATCAATATAAGTACATAATAAAAAAGGCATTAGTATTAGAATCATCTCAAACTTTGTCAAAAACTACTCAAATAGCTGGGAGCTATCGACCGACGAGTAAATGTAAATGCTATGCTACGTATTTGCTAACAATTCTGGTACAAGACTATTCTTAAAGCTTTATGCTTCACAGGTTTATCTCATGAGCGTCGTGCAGTTTCTCTTGCTGACTCTATTCTTTTTGAATCTGTACACATCGATTCTGATCACTATGTCTTGTCGGTACGTCGTAGCGTCCGACACTGAAGATTTCAAACGCCGTATCGCTGAATTGTCGTTGAGAGGTCCTTTCATGGAAGCAAAGTTCCACCCTGATGGGAACATGATTTGTACTCTAGGTAAATTAGTTCACAAATAAATTATTATCATCCACATAGCAAAGCTTCTGTCCGTAAAGTTTTATATTGCTGTCCTAGGTTCGTGGATACATAATGCCAAAATTGCAAAAGATACGCATCTAAATCCAACGAAGGTATACCTTTTAGCACTATACTGGTCGGCTACGAGTTTTAGTGGTGCTGGATTCGGAGATATTACAGCACAAGATACAAATACAATGATTCTTTCTATTTTTATTCTCCTTCATGGTGTATTGTTCTTCGGGTAAGTATCTTCATTAATAACACAGCGTCGCCACTACCGGGACACTGATTCCCATGTCATGGGAAGGTTAGGTCATATCATACTTATACTCTACACACGAAGGCCAGTTTGGTGAATTCGTAAGGGTAATGCCAACATTATTGGAAATAACTAGTCTTAGCGATTGCCGAGTGATAGCAACCGGCACCAACCGATTAACATGTCTGGCAAAGCACGGAAACAGTCGTGATAGATATCACTTATAGTCAACCACATCCATGTTAAGGCAGTGTTGTATTGTAATCAGATCAACTGCGTAATTTCCTTGACCATGCAAGCTGAACTAGCCACGAACGATGCGTATTTAAGTTTTTCTGTTTATAGAACAACAAAATACTAAATAAGTACCTAAGCAAAATAGCGACTAAGAGACGAGATGACTGGATGTAGGTAATGATGCCCTGATTGATATATAGGTAGTGATTGCTTGTTTATAAAAAAATATTGAAACCATAAATTCTCATTTAGATACGTATACGCTAGAATAGCCTCATTAAAAGCAATGGCTGATCAAGTAGCCACAAGGTTTATGGAAAGTATGAAACACGTTGAACTATTTATGAATAGAGAAAAAGTGCCTTTCGGTTTGAAGAAAGTGGTCCTCGAATATTGGAAATATCAGTGGAAAAGGACAGGTGGATGGTCGGTAAGTTAAAATAAGTTCTTGGTTTACTTGTTTAGGTTTTTTTACGTGACAGAATTCGAACGAGGAAGTTCACATAAGAGCTTAAGTCAAAACCATGAATAAGTTGAAGTGTAGCAATGCGCAGGCCATATAACTCGAAAAACTCATATCATAAACGACGACGGTGACAAATTGTTCTCAAGTAGCGACCATGGGTCGGAAGACTTAGTGTTAGACAGCCACCAACCAGACGGACGGGTGATCTAGTTACGATTTGCAGAAAGCAACTGGTTCTACGTTGGTCAGAACCATTCTAAACTCTAGGGGAGACATAGATATGAAACTGACGACGATGATTTAACTTTCCAGCATCAGAAAATACTGGGAAAATTACACGCCAATCTAAACGAAGACGCAGTATTGTACATGTACGAAAAGACTTTACGCGAAATACCGCTTTTCGAAAACGTGGAATATTCATTTTTTAGAGCGTTCGCTAAGAAACTGCGAGAACAATATTTTCAGAAAGGCTACATGGTGATGCGAGCGAACGAAGTTATGTGTAACATGTATATCATCTACCGTGGCAAGGTATGGAAGGTTTCAATTATCCGTTTATTTTCAAAGTTTTTGGACGTAGATGTTAGACAACGACTGGATAACTTAATACGAAGTATTTGTAATAATTGGGAGACCGTGACATAGAATTACTTTTAATTATATTTTGTTAGGGAAGCTTAAATCATTCACGACGTAGTATTAACAAAGAATATATGTATTTAAATCAATTACAAGCTACAACAGATAACATAAAATATCGTTCGTTCACAATCATAGCGACCCCCGAAGAATTAAGTATGAATTCTTCTTAAAATATAAAATAAAATATAAATATAACATATGTACCATTAGTCAAATTCGTAAATTGTTGATCCAAACTATCAATAGATATTTACGTTTTCTTTAGGTGGATATAATAACCGACATTAACGAAGTAGAAGCGTGTATGGGACCAGGAGGAATTTTTGGGAACATAAGAGGAGCTTCCAAATTTTTAACAATGTCTAATGTTGTCGCATCGAGAAATATCGATTTACTATGCATTGAAGGTGCAGAATTTTATGCTCTCCTAAAGGTAACTTTGAAATCTAACTTAACTACATTTTGAAGTATTCATCAAATGACAAAGAGGGTTCTGGTTTCCGCTTTCCGTTGTCATTGTATGCAAATTATTGTGTGCGTTACCCCAGCCAGAAAATGTCGAATATCGTCATTCGAGTGTTATAGATAATTAGTTGTCCAGCTTCTGTAATTGTTGCGCATATTTTTGAATTTGTTCTGCTGATAGTTTTTTAGTTATTTGACAAAAACATATCTGGCTGCGGTAACGTTACCCCAGCCAGACTAATTTTGATTTTTTGGGTATATTAAAATAAAAATTAGCTAAATAATTAGTAGTCTAGACGAAGTAAATGCTGCGACCTTATTTGTACTGATACGTTTTACGGTTGCGAAGTTATTCAAATTCCGGCTGGGGTAACGTTTGCAGGTTTGCTGGATCTCTGAAATGGTTAAGCGCACATTTATAATTTTTCGTATACCACTTCGTATGAATTAGTTCCAATTTGTTCATCAATAAAAAAACAACAAAAATGTACCGTTTAAGAGTTGCATAAATAAATAGAATTTTCCTTTAAAAGGTCCTAGCACGACGATTAAGAGCTCTCAAGACTCACTCAAAACGTTATTTTGTAGCTTAAAGCTGCCTTCAAATGTTTGTGAATTTTTATAAGTATACTGTAAGTAATTAATAAGTTATGATGAAATTTAATTCAGTTGGGGCCACGATACGCAGTGGAGTTGTTTGATCGCCGATTGACAGAGTTTCTTGTGGTTTTTTGAACTGAATGTTATGTCAACAATTAGTTGTCTAGTTCAATTTCGTAACTTTAAAATTTCAGCGTTCTACATTGAATAATTAACGAGATAATCGAAAAAGAGACATAGTGAAGTGCATGACCGTGGTAACCCGACCAAGTTAAGATGGTCACAGAAAAGCGGCCGCGCAGTACATTATGCTTACCTTTTAAAATGTGTAGTATAATAATCTCACAAATAAGATACAGACGCGTACATTATCGTTTGAGTGAAAAATAAACTCCTACCCCGAGCTATAATAAACATTCTATGATTTTAATTCTTTTTCTTTTTGTATCTAATTGTTAAGCGGACCAGACACTTTCAATAATACTGACAATGTTTTCAAGTGATGACAGTATATTACTACATAGTATAAAACAAAGTCGCTTCCCGCTGTCTGTCTGTCCCTATGTATGCTTAGATCTTTAAAACTACGCAACGGATTTTGATGCTGTTTTTTTTTATCTTAGATAGAGTGATTCAAGAGGAAGATTTATATGTACGTATACAGCGGGTAACAGAAAGGTGTGGTAATACTTCAAGGTGGGTTTTTACCTATCAAACTGAACAACTTTTTTTCTACAACTTTGTTCAAATCGCAAAATTTTTTTTTTACTTTTCATATAAATCGATCAGCTGGCAAACCAAGTTTGTATGAAAAGTTCAAAAAACATTTGCGATTTGAACAAAGTTGTAGAACAAAAGTTGTTCAGTTTGATGGGTAAAATCCCACCTTGAAGTATTATCATACCTTTTTGTTACACCTGTATAATACATGCATAATATTAGCATTCTCCCGTGCGAAGCCGGGGCGGGTCATGAGTTGACAATACATATATTGATACCGTCAGATACGGCATCTTTACCCTTCCATGTCATCTTTACCTACTACCGACTTGCATTAATAAAAATAATTTTTATGTACACTTGTGTACGCATCTGTATAAAACTCGTAACACTACCCTATAAATTACAAAATGCTAGAGTAATGTACTGCGCGGCCGCTTTTCTGTGACCATCTTAACTTGGTCGGGTTACCGCGGTCATGCACTTCACAATGTCTCTTTTTCGATTATCTCGTTAATTATTCAATGTAGAACGCTGAAATTTTAAAGTTACGAAATTGAACTAGACAACTAATTGTTGACATAACATTCAGTTTAAAAAACCACAAGAAACTCTGTCAATCGGCGATCAAACAACTCCACTGCGTATCGTGGCTCCAACTGAATTAAATTTCTTCATAACTTATTAATTACTTACAGTATACTTATAAAAATTCACAAACATTTGAAGGCAGCTTTAAGCTACAAAATAACGTTTTGAGTGAGTCTTGAAAGCTCTTATTCGTCGTACTAGGACCTTTTAAAGGAAAATTCTATTTATTTATATAACTTTTAAACGGTACATTATTGTTGTTTTTTTATTGATGAACAAATTAGAAGTAATTCATAAGAAGTGGTATACGAAAAATTATAAATGTGCGCTTAACCATTTCAGAGATCCAGCAAACCTGCAAACGTTACCCCAGCAGGAATTCGAATAACTTCGCAACCGTAAAACGTATCAGCACAAATTAAGTCGCAACATTTACTTCGTCTAGACTACTAATTATTTAGCTAATTTTTATTTTAATATACCCAAAAAATCAAAAATAGTCTGGCTGGGGTAACGTTACCGCAGCCAGATATGTTTTTGTCAAATAACTAAAAAACTATCAGCAGAACAAATTCAGAAATATGCGCAACAATTACAGGAGCTAGACAACTAATTATCTATTACACTCGAATGACGAAAGTTGACATTTTCTGGCTGGGGTAACGTACACCAAATTATTCTAACTTAAGAGACTCCCGTATTCTAATTAAAAGCAATCCTTAAATTTTCAGAGTTAC
The DNA here is from genome assembly GCA_958295455.1 of Coleophora deauratella. Taxonomy (NCBI): domain Eukaryota; kingdom Metazoa; phylum Arthropoda; class Insecta; order Lepidoptera; family Coleophoridae; genus Coleophora; species Coleophora deauratella. The sequence continues at coordinate 7,037,672 of OY282393.1, forward strand.
CCAACAGTGTTACGAAAAGTGAAACATTCTGTGGATACTGCAGCGAAAGATTATGTTATTCCTACCATTACCCAGGACAGGATAAGTAATGTTGTAAGTATGGGAGTCATGAAATATTATAGAATACCTAGGAAGCTTACTTGAAATGAATTAATGTACTTATGTAAAGAAGCAATTTAAAGCAATATATGACTGACTCGATGACTGATGAGTTAGCGATCCTGACCTCTGATCCGAGAGTCGTGGGTTCGATCCCCACACAAGGCAAACTTTTCTGTGATGAGCAGAATTGTTTGCTCTGAGTCTGGGTGTATTATATCTATATATGTATGTATTTAAAAGTATATGTGTATGTATATCAGTCTCTGGTTCCCAAGATACAGGGAATCCTATTTTGGGGCCAGATGACCGTGTGTGATTTGTCCCAGATATTATTATTATTTTTCTTTTTTTAACTGCCTGGTGTTTTCAGTTTAACAATTTCCCAACGGCATTCGAGGGAGGATACGAGTTTGAGGATGAAGATGACGATGAACCGAACGTGTACGATTATACAGATGTAAGTAATTTATTTTCTTGATCGATTCAATGATGGAGAAGATCCAGCATGGAGATGACCAAGATAAAGCCAACCAAGATAAAGACAGAACTGATATTCAGCTACTCCTCTGTTTTGTTCAGAAATAAAGGAACGTCTACAAGCGTAGAAAAAGCCGATAACGATATAGGAGAGGGCAAAAAGTCCACTGCAAAAACATTTTAACAAACAAATAATATCGTTAATTTTTAACACAGAGTCCAGATCACAGTATGAATGAGTCCCACGGTTCACGGTCTATAACTTCAGCCTTCAACTCGGACTATATTCCAGCTTCGGTTTTCCTCTTTAAGCCACACAGGTATAATCTGGTTTGACCCTCATTTTATCTGCGCATTTATTAAAGATTTAAATTATTATTTAATTCTTTATTTTATTTATTACAGATGGTTTCGAAGCAGTTTGACACCGGATTCCAAATTAGTTACATTTATGGGTAAAGTATTTTTGGAGTTTAATACATTACATACATTTGTACATCATAGCAAAAAGAAATCACGACACAGGACCTAACCTAGCCGATGTCTGGTTTCGAAACCTGGGACGGCCAATGTTTACTTCGTGACTCAGTGACTCAGGCACATATACCAACATACAGATATTGCTTTAACAGTGAAGTTAAACATCGAAACGAAACCTGCACATCTGATTATTAGAAAAGTATATAAAGGTCAAATTTCCCACGTAAATCTCAATAATGTTCACATGTTCGCGTGTGAGTTATTCCATCCAGTAGACTATAGACAGTAGATATAAGGGAATGTAACACATTCAATATACAGGCTGGAAAAAAATGCGCGTGAAATTTTGAGGGGTTACTCAGAATTAAGTAAATATAGTATACAGGAAAAATATTTAAAAAATCCAATCTACATTTTTTTGTGTTTTCCATACTAAACTTGAATAGTGCATCCAGAATTTGTATGGGAAACTGAAAAAAAAATGAATAACCCCTTGAAACTTCAAACGCATTTTTTAACAGCCTGTATTTGAAATTATTTTCAGATTACCTCACTTTATTCCTAGCCTATGTTGAATTCATGATATTGGTATACCAAATGGCGTTTCTTTCCAATCCCTATTTCCTCTACTTTTGCATTTTCTCTGACATATTCTTCTTTTTTAAACTTTTTCTGGACATTCATACGGGTTATATGAATCGCTACGGGGATTATGTGTTGAAGCCATCAAAAGTCAGAAAAATGTGAGTACATTTTCGTTAAATTCATTTACTAAAGCCCAACCAGACACTAAAAAAATTATAAAAAATGTTTAAAACTATTTGACTACGAGTATTTAAGTATTTTGATTGTTACTACCTAACAGCAAAAGTTATTTCAATGTGAATATTTTACAGGTATTTTTCAAAGAAAATGCTTCGTAGACGTGATATTTTGGCGAATCTAACTCTATGTTATCTCGCATTTGCCTTGAATTTAAAGGAACCTATGAAGATGGCGTTTTTCTGTTACCTCCGCGCACCACAACTCTTCAGAATATCTTACTTATTCACATATCAAACGCACAGGAAAATAAACATAGGATCTGCCAACTTATTTGTGAAACTGACGTAAGTTCTAACTTGTATATGGTTGTTTGGGAAATGCGTAGGATTCACAAAATTGATGGCATGCCATTTATAGTTTGCGTCTTATAAGGACAGTTCCTAAGGGTCAATGTACTAATTAAGTGAGAATAAAGGACTTAGTTGAATAGAGCCAATTTGCAAATGTATTTGTTGTAGCCACAACTAGAACTACATGCCATCCGTACGACTTCATTTAATTCGGACTTTTACCATAGTAGTTTAGTGAGGTGATAAATAATGATGACTCATAAAGGTACCAAGCGTCAAATATATTTGTCCAATATTTACATAATATAATAATAATCAATCAATTAATGTACTTCGAAATTGGACAAAGATATTTACACCCTCACCTCACTATTTTATTAAATGGCACTAACAAAGTACTCGTAAATAGTTTAAATACCTACTAAGAAATATCTATTCCAACAGAGCAATCATTATCTGGGCGTCAATACTATCTCACGTCAACGCATGCCTCTTCTTCAAGCTATCCTGCTTAACTCCTGTGCATTGCACTTCCGCAAATTGGATGTCAAAGGACGAACTGAACTTGAAAGTCAACTATTCACAAGTAAACCGATATAAATTAATCTATGTAGATACTCGTATTGTCTAAAATAATCCTTAAAAATATACAAAAACATTGATGTTTGGTTACTCTTTCAAGATGAATCAAGTATATTTATGTAAAAAATAAACTATATTTGTTTAACTTCCTTGAACAAATATAGAGTGTGAGTCTTTATAAAGTGCACATATGAAAGGGGGTGAAATAAGACCCAATTTTATCGCCCAGAATTATTATTTTTAAAAAATCAAAAAAACTCCTCCATCATATGGTAGCATTTGCTGTCTCAAAGTAAACAAAACGTTGTAACTTTTACATTAAGTAGGCTAGAAAGTTAAACAAAAAAGTGAGGATTGGTAATATCTTAAAGTAATAAAAAATTGGGTTAATAGGTTTTTTTTGCAATTAAACACAATAAATGAAAATAATTCTGTAAAAAAATGCTTTTATTTATATCATGGTATTTTTTGTGTTAATTTTTATTTCTGTGGTACGGCCATCTACTGCCAGTCAACGCTTTTTTTGTTTTAACATTCTAGCCTGCTTAATTTAAAAATTACAACGTTTTGTTTATTAGGGGACAGCAGATGCTATTTAAAAATAATAAACGTTCACAATTTTTTTTTTTACTTTTATTTTTTTATTTTACTGGGCGATAAAAGTGGGTCTTATTTCACCCCCTTTTATTTGTGCACTTTATAAAGACTAACACTGTATACCGGTGATTATAAAATGTCCCGCAATATTTTAACTGTGGCTTCTACTCATCAAACTGAACAACTTTTCCCAAGAAAGTCATGATCAAAAAGCAAAAAAAAAATTGGACTTCCCATACAAAGTTCATCAACCAACTGACGGATTTTTATGAAGAGTCCAAATTTTTTTTTTCTTTTTAAGTATAAGTTTCTTAGGGAAAGTTGTTGAGTTTGATGAGTCGAAGGCACAGTTAAAATATTGCCACACATTTTTTTATGATATACAGGGTGTAACAGAAGTGTGTGACAATACTTCAAGGTTGGCTTTTACCCATCAAACTGAACAACTTTTGTTCTACAACTATGTTGAAATCGCAAAAAAATTTTTGGACTTTTCATACAAACTTGGTTGGTTTGTATGAAAAGTCCAAAAAAAATTTTTCGATTTCAACAAAGTTGTAGAACAAAAGTTGTTCAGTTTGATGGGTAAAAGCCAACCTTGAAGTATTGTCACACACTTCTGTTACACCCTGTATAGGATGTAAGGGACAGGTTTCCGAAAACTTTAAGGGATTGCTCAGTAGACGAAACTGAACAACTTTCCACAAGATTTTTTTTCACGAAGCGAAAAAAAAAATCGGCTTCTCCATACAAACTGTCCAATCAAGTTTATAATTTTTCAGTTCAGTTTCATCTACTGAGCAAGCCCTTAAAGTTTTCGGAAACCTGTCCCATAACTCTGTCTCTCTCTCTCACACACACAAATAAAAAATGAGAAATGAGGTAAGTCAATTTATATTTTGCAGGGCAACTATTTTCCTCTCTACGTAGCTTCCTTATGGTACATGCTCAATTTGATAACTATCACTGGCATGGGCGATGTGTCGTCCCAAAACGATTTCGAAGTTATCGAAACAATAATCATTATCATTGTCATCAAATTCTGCACAGGTATTTCCACCAATGTATATTTTCCATACACATATAATGTAGAAAAGATGGCCGTTTGATTTTGATTTTTTGATTTCGTTGCGCGTACTTTCTCGCGTATCACAGTTATGAGCATAGAGAGCATATAATTGCTATATTAGGCATATAGTAAACCCAAAAATCTACACATTTTCAACGACTTAGCTAACAGGAGTGTTGGTTTTTGATTACCATTTATATATTCCAGGACTTCTAATATCGGAGATGTCAGCAATGATAACAGCGCACTCTTCGTCGCTCATTGCATACGACTACGGTATCAATGAACTGAGAGACGGCTTTAGAGACATGGACCTCAGCGACCATCAGATGAACAAGATGTGGGATTACGTAAGGGAACTGTGGAATCGACAGCAAGGGAGACAGGTGATTATTAGTCATCACTAATCAAATCTCTGGGCATCTTCAGACTGTTGATTTTGCCGAATAGTCGCCATTTTTACTTTGGCACCAGACATACTAACCTAACCTAGCTGTCCGTCAGACTCGGTTTCATTTGGTGCTTTCTACCCAGTACTTTATTTATCTCGACCGTTTCCGTGCTTCGCAAGACACGTTAAGCTGTTGGTGCCGGCTGCTATTACTAGATGGCAGTCATTTAGCCATGTTGGAGGCCTATAAGCGGCTTGAAAACTTCTGACACTGTGGCTGGCTACTAGCCCCACAACCTCCACCAATCCGAACTTGACCCCTGTGTGTGGAGTATGGTATAGCCCAACCTTTCCGATGTATGGGAAGATTTTGAAATTATCGATTTCTTTTTAGATGCCCGAATTCGTATACAAATTGCCCTTCCGTCTTCGCTGCCAAGTAATGCAAGCGGTTTACGGCTGTCACATCAGAGAATCTGTCATCTTCAGCAAAACCGACGACGACTTTAGAAGAATGCTTTCTATGTGGATGACGCATTGCGTATTCTTTCCTGGAAATTATATTGTGCAGTGCGGGGATTCGGATCAGTGTATCTATTTCATTCATAGGGGAGAGGTAAGAAAGAGACAGGTACAGCATTGACCTCTAGTGCAAACATCTATATTATTATGGACATTACCATTAGACAACATGATATTTTCCGATATCTAGCATGATACATAATAGCGCCATGTCAAAGAAAGACAAAACGTCCCTAACATACCGGTCTCTTTATGACTGTCAATGCAAAATTGTAATGAAACCTTTACTTTTTCAGGTGGAAGTTTTGACTGTGCACCCGAATTTGACTGAATCAATTTACGATATACTTGGACCCGAAGACAGCTTCGGAATAGCACAGGTAAAATACTGTTTCGATTTCACGTCACCTCTGGTCGCTAATGTCTCAATGTTCTTCTTCTTACACTCTTAACGTTCAATCTTCTCTACACATACATCTAAGATAGTATCGTACGTAACCGATTGATTCACTGACTGACAAACAATGCATTGAAGCTAGAAATTTGAAAATTGTAACAAACTTCGGAGAAAGGCGATCTTAGTCATGATTTTCTTTATTTCTAACTTCCATCCGCAGTATTCGCAAATTACTTAGGTGAAAAATACATGTTAAAGTCCGAGTTTTTTTGCGAATTAATTAACCCTTGGAGGAGAAACTTAAAGCCCTAGTTTAAATAGTTTCACATTACTGTATTAGACATAAAGAACTTATAGGCAATGAAATAGAAAAGTTCCCTTTCCTTTTAATGAATATCTGATGGATTTCTATTATAACGGTGGTTGTAGTACTGATTGGTTTCAGGGTCTGTTTGTGGGACTATCGCACTACTTTTCATTTCGAGCGCGGACCGTGGTCGACATTGTATATTTGAAATTGGATGAATGGAAGTATTTGCTCGATTTCTATCCAGATTCTGCAAAAGTTGTTCAGAAGAAAGTGAACAATGTTTACTTGGCAATTTGAAAAGAAGCTTATTTTATCAAGGCAATACTTATTTAAAGATTTAGTTTAGTTAGTTCTTATGTTAATTAGATATAATTAGTTATAATTAGACAAGGTTTAGTATTTCTCAAAAGTGTAGTTTTATTTTAAATCAACTTTATGACAACGTAATCACTGAACGAACTTAATTTTAAATTGGAAATAGGAATGTCTAACACTTAGCATATCGATACTTCTGGGTTCAAAGGGCGTAAACGCTAAATAGACCTTAGGCGTTTACGCCCTTTGAACCCAGAAGTATCGATATCTTCGCACAGCATAATTGTATCTTTAAATCCAAAATCAAATCAACAAAAAATCTTATAACTAGCACTAACTACAGAAGAATAAAAATAATACATCAAAAAGCCAAAAGTACCAATATCACTCCCGCTTTCGTTTTCTGGTGATGCGCTGCGATATTTCTGGAATAATCTCCTGAGTGGGCTCCATAGACTCGGTCTCAGCATCTTCCATTACAACTGTCGGCTCCATGGTCTCGGCACCTTCCGATTGAACCGGTAGATCTAACAGTTGGCTCTGGGTCAACCTAGAACTGAAGCCAATTGGTATTTATAAATCAAGTGAAATATCGAATCCTCACTTAACATTATAAATGCGAAAGTAAGTTTGTTTGTTTGTCCTTTTTTGATATCGCCACAGACAGAGCAACGGATTGACATTGTGGCGTGTTTACCATCTGCGTTATGGTAACGCAGCCACTAAAATGTGAACTAAGAGGCTGCGTCCTCCCGCTTTAGACTCTCTCTCTTCTCGACCGCCGACGAGACGACGCGCATAGCACTAACTTTAATTGATATACAGGGTGTAACAAAATTGGTGTAGGACCCGTTAACTGGGGATTCTACTGAACGTACTGAACAACTTTTGTTCTACGACTTTTCTCAAATAGCAAAAAAAATTTTTGGACTCTCCATACAAATTGAGTAGAATCCCCAGTTAACGGGTCCTATAGCAATTTTGTTACACCTATGTATTTGGATTTACATAGTTTTAAATACCTAATTTAAGTACTACAACATTGTTGAACTGCATTATATTATGAATGAATGAATGAAAATACTTTAGTGCACAACAAAATAAACAGGAAAATAAAACAATATACATGAAAAAAAGTTATACATGTAGGCGGTCTTATCGCTAAAGAGCAATCTCTTCCATCCAACCTTTGGGTGGAGGAAATCGCGTAAAAACATAAAATAATAATGAAAAATAAATACTGAACTTTAGAAACTACTAATTACTCGTATTATACATATACCAATTATAATATGTATATATGTATTATAAAATTATGTGATGTTTCAATTCAAACTCCTAACCAACTCGCTAAATCGCCGCCGCCGGCCGGACAGTTCTGCCGGCATCCTTCTCCATATTCAACGTGGCTATCTTGGTGGCTAATTGGCCACAATCTTCTTTCGAAGTGGCATCAGTGACAGCCATTTCCGGTACACGCAGGTGTGTTCTATTCTATGCCAAAATATGTTCTATGACATTTTGGCGTGTTTACCATCTGCGTTATGGTAACACAGACTCTAAAATGTCAACTAAGAGAGGCTGCGTCCTCTCGCTCTAGCTAGAGACACGACGCGCATCGCACAAACTTTTACATACCTAATTTAAATACTTACTACAACATCGTGGCCCTACTATCCCTACTATGATTTCCACACCGACCGACCCTGTGCGGCGGTCTTCATGGAACTGAATTATATTATGATTAGTGACTTGGACTAGTACTATGATTTTTCAATTCAAACTCCTAAACTAATAGGTGAAATATGATTTTTGCACAGAGATAGTTAACAGGATGTGCAGTGACACTTTAAGCTATACTGTATCCTGTAAAAATATCAATTTCTCACGGGAGACTTTCGAATTTACTCTCCATAAAAATTTACTGATTAGCCAATCAGTTTGTATGAAAATCAGTTTTTTTGCTAATTCAATATAGGGTTCTTGGGAAAATTTGTTCAGTTTTATAAGTAAAACAACTTCAACAGAAGTTTCCGGGAAGGGTCCTTTTGCACCCTATCATCATCAACATCATTATCAGCGTCTTCAACGTCCACTTCTGATGAAAGGCCTCCCCAAGGATTTCCACGCCGACCGGTCTTGCGCTGGCCGCATCCAGCGGCTTCCCGCGACCTTTACCAGGTCACCGATCCCCCTAGTGAAAGGCCTGCCCACGCTACGCCTTCCTGTGCGCGGTCGCCACTCGCGTACCCCAACGGTTATACGCCAGTCACCGTAGACATAAAAATCGCGTTAGGTCGCATTGGTTGCAACAGTTCTGATTTTTTGGTATGTTGTAAGGGTTGATAACTGGTTGGGCCGGGCAGCGGCTTCACCCGCTGGCCGTTGAGTGCCAAACCAGGCGGGAGATTTAAAGATTAATAAATTTGTAAGAGAAAATGAAACTTACGGATATGGAGCCGAAGTATGAGGTGTATGTTTATGACTGACGATAATATGGAATGTGGAGTGATGATTGCGTGGACAGTTTCTCTGTATGAATAAATCTGTGTGTGGCGAAATGGATGATGCGGTTCACTTTTCACTTTAAAAGGTTTTTATAATTAATTTATTATTCGCGATGCGATGCGGTAACGATATGATAGAGAAGACATTGAAAAACATTGAATTGAAAGCAAAGATAATAATTTAGAATAGACGCGTAAGAAAAGAGGCGCATTGGCGCAACCATAGCCCCCCGCCTTGAAATGTTAAGCTTTCAAAAGCTCTGAAAAACACAAATTAAATAAAGTTAATCCTATGAAAAAGAAAGGGCGAAAGGGCTCGAACTTGGCGGTGTACACTACCGTGGCTTCAAATAAAATAATATTCTAAGACCCAAAACGCAGGCCAAACTTAAATATGAAAGATCTTCTAAACTATATTACTGCAAAGGCAGCGGTGCAAGACGTACCCTGTTGTACGTCTTTGTTTTTACGGTAACTACCCTAATATTTCCATCTTGACCGGGATGAACGTCTGTGATTATACCTATCTCCCATTACCATGAAAGGGGATCCACCCCTGTGTTGTGCGATATCTTCTCCAACACTCACACACAAATCATCATTTACCCTGTTAGTGGTTATTGACGTTACACAATAAGATACAGAATCCTTGGGTTCCGTAACGACGTCAACTTCTCCCATCACCACATAACCCAGCGTTGTCGAAAAGGCGGATGGTTGGCTTGGAGAACCCGTAAGTTTGCCAGGCAAAAGTAAATCGACAAACAGTTTCGCGCCTATTAATATGTCTATGGATCCCGGTCTATCAAATGCTTCATCGGCTAGAGGTATACCCCTTAAATAATCCAATGATTTGATATCAACGAGAGCTGTCGATATCTTTCTGGTTATGTTGTTTAGGACAAGAGATTCTATGTCATATGAATTATTTGGATTAATACGTGACGAGAACGTGAATCGAGCTTTCCCTTTAGTGGAGCAAGCGTAATCCCCCAGACCCTTGACAACAGTTTTACTGTTTAACTGGTCTATATTCAGACCTAATTTGCGACAACAATCCATCGTAATAAAATGATTTTGAGACCCCGGGTCTATAATGCAACGACAAAATTGCATTTTACCTTCGCGGTTTAAAACATTTATAGTTGCAGTTCCTAACAAGACATCGCGGCATGACGAAGAAGATGTACTTTGAGAGTTTAAAAACTTTTCTTTTACATTTTTATCAGCAGAAACTAAAGAGATTCCACCAGATGTCGCTAGAACGCGTTTGAGTTCTCCTTGAGGCGTAGACTCGGAAGAGACATTATGCGGTGTCGTTGTCGAAGATGGCGAGTCAGTACTGACCTGAGCCATAGTGACAGATGCGTGGTTTGAATGCGTAGAAGACTGCTGCGAACAATGACCTGTATCTATAGACGAGTCTTGTGAGATTTTATTTTTATGCATGTGAATAAGACTGTGATGTCTATAACCACAAAATTTACACATTTTTGTACTATTACATGTACTCCATTTGTGTCGCGAACTAAGACAGTTTGTACAGAGACCATTCTGTTTTACGAACTTGAAGCGTTCATCGGGTGAAAGAGACAAGAACTCCTTACAGTCGTAGATTTGTTCATGCGATTTTTTACAAAGCGAACATGTAAACGTAGGTTTTTTATGTTGCATGTCAGAATTCAGAAAAGCGTGTGTTATTTTAGGTAATTGGGGTTTTCTTTTATCATTGTCCATTTTATTTTGACTCTGAAAAGCCGGACTATGAATTTGGGCAGAGTTTACACGTTGAAGTATTTTAACCTGACCTTTTACGAATTTCACGAAATCGTCGTACACTGGAATCTCAACGTGTCGAGAGGACATTTCAAACGCGGTGGAAGTGTCCTTGTCTAAACGTTTCAGAGCCAAATGCACAAAAATGTAATCGGACAAGTTAGGAATTTGCAAATCTTTAAGAGCTGCAACAGACGCTGCGTACTTATCAATAAAGTTTTCTAACTGATTCGCAGTTGCAGGGCTCGGAATCGGTTTAGTTTCGAGAATTTGGTCTAGGAAGACCGATGCGAGGTATCTTTTGTCCTCATATTTCTGAACAAGTGCGTCCCAAATCGAGTCGTAGTTCTCACTAGACGGCGATATACCTGCGTACACGAGTTGAGCCTTGCCTTTCAGTTTCCCGAGTAAATAATAAAGCCTTTCTGAATCAGAAAGTTGCGGATTATTGTGAACGGCTGTTCGAAAGGTCTCGTAGAACACACTCCATTGATTGGGTTGACCATGGAAATCTGGTATTTCAATCGGAGGCAACTTAGGAAGATGAGATTTAGTAAGACATTCTTGCTTAACTGAATGTTCGAGAGGCTTAGGAGATAGCAATTCGTTCTTAACGCGGCGGACTTTACAGTAGAGATCTTCCATGGTCTCCCATGCCTTGAAAGATGGTTCAAAACTCGAATCTAACTGCATTTCTATAGAATTTATTTTCTCTATGTTTTCCATAAACTGGGCGCGGATTACATCAATTGACTCGGCAGACGAGATGAACATATCTTTGGACATAGGATCCTTAATATTAAGTGATCTTTCATAAATCGTTTGCATGCGGTTTATATACAAATCCCGAAATCCCGTAAAGATTGCGAGATCCCGTTTTAATTTCTTTACTCCGGCGGCCATGGTTACGTAATGGTCAAATCAAAATTTGAAAAAAAAAGGAAAATTAGCGATTCGCAAATAAGTCCTCACAGGAGGCACCAAAACTATGGTTGGGCCGGGCAGCGGCTTCACCCGCTGGCCGTTGAGTGCCAAACCAGGCGGGAGATTTAAAGATTAATAAATTTGTAAGAGAAAATGAAACTTACGGATATGGAGCCGAAGTATGAGGTGTATGTTTATGACTGACGATAATATGGAATGTGGAGTGATGATTGCGTGGACAGTTTCTCTGTATGAATAAATCTGTGTGTGGCGAAATGGATGATGCGGTTCACTTTTCACTTTAAAAGGTTTTTATAATTAATTTATTATTCGCGATGCGATGCGGTAACGATATGATAGAGAAGACATTGAAAAACATTGAATTGAAAGCAAAGATAATAATTTAGAATAGACGCGTAAGAAAAGAGGCGCATTGGCGCAACCAATAACAGTAGTGTAAAACTAATTTTTCAGCTTCGAAAGACTTGTGCTAACTGCGTGGTGCTCCAAAAACTACGAAATTTTCGGTCTTTTTTCAGATTTTGGCTTATAACTTCTAAAAGGTGCATCTTACGGAAAAAGTCATTATAGACACTTATAAGAAGATAAAATTTTCTATAATTTAAGTGCAATTGCAGCTCTGTAAGTCTAATAAAACCCAAGCTACAGTACTTCAAACATTGGCAATTTGCCCTAAAAAGGTCGGAATTGTAGTTTTGTCGCCTTCAGAGCAGAATATCGGCTATAATACTCATTCTACGAGGAAAGTCATTAAAAAGAAAGTTATAGAGCAGTTATTTAGCTTTAATTTAAGCATAAACTGAAGTTTGTAAGACCAATAGTTCCCTTGTAATCTGGACAAAGCGAAAAATTAAGGAAATCTGATTTTTCAAAAAAGGGAGCCTGACAAATAGCAGGACTTCTGTAAAGGATAAGAAATACATAAATCGGTGTAAAATAATTTAAACTGATATTATAAAACTTCAATTATATCACTTAGTGATGGCGGGACCTCAGCTGACACCTGCGACAGAAATATACATGAAATATAGAACAAAATGTAAATTAATATTTATTATTATTAATTACAACGAAGGGGCAGGTATGTAATATTAGGTTTACCTTTACGCACTTAGTGACGAAACAATTAATTAAAAAAAAAACATGTTACAAATAGTTTAATAAATACACAGCCCAGGATAGACCTACGAATGCATTACCTTACCTGTATGACAGGATTCCGACGTTGGTTTCTTCGTTGAGTCACTACTGGCTCCTCGAGGTATTGTCACAACCACTAAATGCGTAAAAGAACAACTGTATTCCAGAGGGGGAAGAAAGCTCTTCTTGAATGAATGATATTGTTGAGAATTTCTCGCAACTGGCACTTTGCTGGAAGAAACATTTTATATGTTGGAGCCCAATCTATCAGTCTATGCTAGTAAAGAACATCAGAGGTCGACATCCTCTACTTAACAGATTAGGCTTCAACGTAAACAAAGTTTTTTCCAGGAAAGTGCCAATTGCGAGAAGTTCTCATCAACAGCATTCATTCAAGAAGAGCTTTCATCCCCCCCTGGAATACAATTGTCATTTCACGCATTCAGTAATTGCGACAGCACCTCAAGGAACCAGTAGGGTCTGACACTAGTGACATCAACGAAGAAATCAGCGTCGGAAACCCTGCTGAAATTACTGTCATGCAAGTAAGGTAATGCATTCGTAGGTCTATCCTGCGCTGTGTATTTATTAAACTATTTGTAACATGTTTTTTTGAAATTCCTGTCATGCAGGTGCAAGAATGGGCGTGGAAAAGGAAGATGCTCCTGCAAGGTAACAAAATGAAACTCTCTGCAAAGTTTGTCAGGGGAAGACCTGCTTCAACACTCCGTCCATAGCCTTGACTGAGTTGAATGAAAAGGACGACTTCGACGACCTCCCCTTTACAACAAGTAACAGAGCAGTCTCCAGAGCCCCAGGAAGAGCTGTCAAATGAACCTAGACCTTCCAAAAGAACAGGATTGTTTCGTCGCTAAGTGCTTAAAGGTAAACCTAATATTACATACCTACTCCTTCGTTGTAATTCATTATAATAAATATTAATTTACATTTTGTTCTATATTTCATGTATATTTCTGTGGCGGGTATCAGCTGAGGTCCCGCCATCACTAAGTGATATAATTTAAGTTTCAGTTAATTTAAGTATCAGTATAAATCATTTTACACCAATTTATGTCTTTCTTATCCTTTACAAAAGTGCTGCAATATTTCAGGCTCCCTTTTTTGAAAAATCTGATTTCCTTAATTTTTCGCTTTGTCCAGATTACAAGGGAACTATTGATCTTACAAACTTCAGTTTGTGCTTAAATTAAAGCTAAATAACTGCTCTATAACTTTCTTTTTAGTGACTTTCCTCGTAGAATGAGTATTATAGCCGATATTTTGCTCGAAAGGTGGCAAAACTACAATTTCGAACTTTTTAGGGAAAATTGCCAATGTTTGAAGTACTGTATCTTGGGTTCTATTAGACTTACAGAGCTACAATTGCACTTAAATTATAGGAAATTTTATCTTCTTATAAGTGTGTATAATGACTTTTTCCGTAAGATGAACCTTTTTACAAGTTATAAGCCAAAATCTGAAAAAAGGCTGAAAATTTCGTTGTTTTTGGAGCACCACGCAGTTAGCACAAGTCTTTCGAAGCTGAAAAATTAGTTTTATACTACTGTTATCAACCCTAATAACATACCAAAAATTCAGAACTGTTGCATCCAATGCGACCTCCGATGTCTTGTACGACTGGCCTAGTTATCTGTTCAACGAGCTATGTGCCCCGCCGACTGCCACTTCATTTTAGAGCTACCTATGTATGTCGGTCACTTTAGTTCTCCTACCTATGTATCTCCTCATTTCCGATTCGATCTCACGTAGAAAAATTCCAAGCATAGCAGACTCCATCTTCCTTTGGGTGACCTTGAGTCTTCTTATGAGCGACCATGTCTCGGTTCCCTGTTTTTTATCACGGGCAACACACACTTTGGACGTGATGATATTGCGGAGCTTCAGGAACGCTGCCCAGCCGAGTTCGATTCGACGATTCGACGATTGATCTCTTTCTGGTAGGTGGACCTAGTCCCAGGTATACATATTCGTCAACAACTACGAGTGTAGAGTCTCCAACTTCAGAGGAGTGGGTGTGACATGGACATTTTACATGATTTTCGTGTTGCCCATGTTCATTTTTAGAACCGCTCTTAGGAGGCTCTATTGAGTCTATCGAGCATTGTCAGAGTTTACATACCCTATACTACTCAACCGATTTCATTGAAATCTGCCAGCTTAGATAGAGGGCCGGAATTAAGGCGCTCCATCAATAGCTATAAAACGTATTTAAACCTAACGCTACGCCACCAAAAACATTGTGAATGTCTAGTGCAGTACTTAAAATCCTATAGGCTTCCTACTTTTATAACGCATTGGAATGTATCTATATAACCAAATTATCGAGTATTGTGTACACTATAACTAGCTGAATCCCTTTTCCACTTAATTTTATAGTTTTACTCTTATGAACTAAAGTGATAGTGTAAATACTCGATCAATGTAATCGTTAGATATAGCGTCTTCAATGGTTCATATCTTTTTTCTCCCAGGATAGATTTTGATCACTCCATAGTAAAAAAGATTGTAGTTGACTAGATCTATAAACTGGCATATGCACAGACTTGTACCCCGTTCCGCCCCTATAGACTAGCAATACAGTGCATCCGTCGCTCGCCGCAAGGTGGGCAGATGGCCAAGTTAAATTGAAATGTCATTTTTGTTCAGTTTTCGTCATTCAGTATATTTCTGTCAATGGTCGAGGTAACATTGGACAAAATGTTGTTAATTTATCTTAAAAATGCCAAGTTGCAGCGTTGTCTGATGCGGAAACTGCATCGGGCATCTCAATAAATCGAATGAGCGGCTTTCATACCAGATGTAAGCCATATATTGACTATTTTTTATTTAAAAAACTTCGTTGCAAAACATATGGTAGTAACCTCATCGACTTTTCGATAGATATAGCAAAAAGTTAAGCAACAAAAATATCCGACTACATATTTACATAGTTTCATCCAAAGTAGGCATGAAATGTATTTGACTTATTTTTTTCTTCTTTTTTTCAGTTTTAATTATTTTCAGTTTCCAAAGGAACCCAAATAAAAATGAAACGAGAATTAGACACGACAGCCGGAAAATTTTCTCCTAAAATTTCCGCCCAGCTTGACTATAGATATGTTTTGGAAACTATTTGGAATATTTTTATTTTGAAAATATATATTTTTTGTTTTATTATGTATTTTTACTGTATTAAATTTGTGAATTTGTATTAGTACTGTTTATGTATAAAGATTTAACAAGGAACAATATGCTTAGTTTTTTTTGTTTTCCTCATTTAAAAAATTATCGTAAAAATTATAGGCATTTGTGATCCTTTCTATTAGCTCCCATCACTAGATCTTTCAGTCGTATTTTGAGATTTGTTACTATCAAATACTATTGCTATTCGACGATTTAAATCCTTAGACATTTGACATCTTGCAGTGATTGGTCGTAATTCGAACATACTCGTATTACATTCTTCGATTCAAAAATTCGAACAATTATGAAGCTTCCCGCGTGTATCTATACCCAGCGGGTGACCGTATCTGCTGTGAAAACTAACATGCTAATTATTTAGTTCTATATTAGTTCTATCAAAAAAAGTGCAATTTATAATTAGTTCCGTCCTGTATTTAAAAATAACTGCATGTAACCATAGCCTTCAGCCAGCGGGATATTTTCAAATAACTAAGTCTAGGAACAAAAGTCGCACACTAGGTTTTAGTTCTAAGTTAATTCTAAGATTTTTTTAATTCGTCATCCTAATTAATTGATAAATTTCATAAATAGCACCTCCGGAAAGGAAACTCTGCTCAGCGGGATTTTCAATAACAACATATTGAAAATTAGGGTAGACATGATCCGCTGTGAATAGTAACATGCTAATTAATTAGTTCTATATTAGTTCTATCAAAAAAGTGTAATTTGTATTTAGTTCCATTCTAATATTTATAAATATCAGCTTTGAAAGATAGTCTTCAGCCAGCGGGATATTTTCAAATAGCTAAGTCTAGGAACAAAAGTTGCACACAGTTTATTTTTATTTTCATTATTGCTTGTTATAGCGACAACAGAAACACACATTCTGTGAAAATTTTAACTGTCTACCTATTACGGTTCATTAGATACAGCTCGCTGGCGGACGGACGGACAAAATAAATTAAATAAATTGTACAGCCACGCTGTGCACACTTTCTCGCGAATCCTTTACATATCATCTGGCATACATAATGTTGTCATTGTTAAACATAAATCAGCAATAAACACTCATAATTAGTAGCAAAGTGATAGACTTCACAAATTAACAATGTGGTTTTGTATGTTATGGAAGGTACCTTATCCTGTTATGGCCTGGAATAATTCATAACCTAGTACAGTAGGCCGTATAAAGTTATTAAAAGGTACAAAGTTTCATCACAATCGTTACAGCTATTTTTGAGAAAAATTACAAAAATACTTATTTTATGTAAAAGGTGGTATATAAATATGGTACTGTACAAAGTTTCATTAAAATCGTTAGAGCCATTTTTGAGCAAAAAAATCGTAAGTGTTTTTTTACTATGGTGGCAACCATAAATATGACGTTATTAAAAGAAACGGCTAGAGATATAAATAAAATATTGCACTAACCCAAATCAATATGTTGTTATTGAAGATCCCGCTGAGCAGAGTTCCCTTTCCGGAGGTGCTATTTATGAAGTTAATCAAAAAATTAGGATGACGAATTAAAAAAATCATAGAATTAACTTAGAACTAAAACCTAGTGTGCGACTTTTGTTCCTAGACTTAGTTATTTGAAAATATCCCGCTGGCTGGAGGCTATGGTTACATGCCGTTATTTTTAAATATAGGACGGAACTAATTATAAATTGCACTTTTTTTGATAGAACTAATATAGAACTAAATAATTAGCATGTTAGTTTTTACAGCGGATACGGTCACCCGCTGGGTATAGATACACGCTTCCCGCACCTCAGATTTTCCCCTCAATTTCGTCCACGCGGTTTCATATTGAAACTGACGTATTAGCGTTCTATAGAGGAGCTATAATATAAAACTTCTTTGAAACTGGCATATGTTTCACATTTGGGCAGTGAAATTTTTTTTTGGGCCCAGGAGGGTGTTATAGGATTTGGATATTTTAGGAAATGGATATTATGGGTTGGGCCCAAAGGGATTTGCATTTTCCTTTTAAGGATCTACTTATGTGTATAGTTACGAAACTTTTATTATTAATATGTATATAATAAATACCTCTCAGCATTCAGTCGCTCGAGCTGTGATGGATCATAATCTGCCTTGCAACATGGCCATTTCTGTACCTTCTCCAAGTAACGGTTGAGGCATCTGGTATGGACTGCCTTAACGCAAGCTGGACAGTTACAACCCTAGAAATACATGGACTATTAAAACAGTTGTTTTTGTATAAGTTACCCTGGTACACAGGCCAAGAAAATGCTAAAATAACAGACAAAAAAAGATGTGTCTATTTATGCAGCATATACTACATAGTATAGGCAATTTAATGTTTAGGGTCAAAAAAAAACCTAAAGCTGACTTTTTGCACAGTCATTCTTGGGACCATAGAAGTATAATAATAAATCTCGTAAATAAAACGCCGGCACCCTAGAAGTTGGGACTTCTCAGGGTATACTTCTATGGTCCGAGGGAATGACTGTGCAAAAAATCAGCTTTAGGTTTTTTTTCGACCTCGCCATACTACACCTAATTTGCCCATACTAACAGTATCATCATCATCATCAGCCGAAAGACATCCACTCCATTGTATTTCAACCAATATATATTAAATTTTATTATTATGGTAAAATAGAGCAATTAAGTCATGAAAAACAAAAAAAAAGGGAGGAGGGAAAAAGAGATCATTACCATTTCTTATTATAGTCCTTTAGAAAAAGTGTATTTTAACTTACTCTGAACACAATTTTCTTGCACAGACAGCACTCTTCAACCACATCTGGCATATTCTGACGCAAGTAGCCTTCAAACTCATGAATAGCTCTTACTCCAAGGGCATAGTTGTTGCCGTCTTTCTCTAGGTATCTCATGCGGCACCAGGTGTTGAGCAGTTTCTGAAATCATTAAGGCCTATGAAGTTACAATACAACCTAATCAAAATAATACAGTATAGAAATTGTCACATTGTTCTTTTTTATGTAAGGGGCAGAGTACAACTACGTGACGTCTATCTAGCCAATCAGCGAGCGCGTCATGCTACCCCGCCCGTCGAGGCCCTCTCCTTGCCACCAAAGAAACCTAAAAATCTACTTCTGCACATTCCCCCACTCAGTACCCTTCAGCAATGTAAAAGATTGTCGGGACCTATATCACTAAGAAAGAAGAGAATATAGCAAAATCTCTTCAATTTGTTTGCAGAGTTAGAACTAGATTAAGCTATTAGCAGACAGTACACAAAACAGGAAAAATTTTAAAAAGATGTTAGGTATCTTGTGCATAGTTCACACTGCAAAAGAGCTAGATGAAATTTTAAAGAGAGTACTTACTAAATAATATACTATTTTTATAGGCCTTTCTATTCCATACCTTCTTTATAGTTTCTTGCAAAATACATCTTTATTCATCTACTTTTGCCTTTTTTCTAAATCTTTGCCTTGAACAATCAACCTTGTTTCAATCCAAAATATGTAAATAAAAGGTTAAATAAACTTATTAGGCAATTGACGTTTTCACATGTCATTCCCTAGTAAGTTTGTTTACCTTTATTTATGTTGAATTGTAATAAGGTAAATCTGTTTTCTTACCTGAGCATCAGTCTTGGTGAAAGAGCTTTTCAGCTGCCCAACCAGGTTGATAGCATGTATTCCAGTCACCTGCCTTGTCTCTACTCCCATGATCTGTTCTAGCAACAACCTAAAGAACTCCAGCTCAGTAGCGGAGAACACTCCTTGTGCCTTTGTAGCGTCATCATAACCCAGAGAAAGGAAGATAACCACTTCCTCATCAGTTAGCTCATCATTTGTTACAATGATGGATTGCTGATACGGTCTGATTTCATCATTTATTTCAGATATCAGATCCTTTACAGATGTTTCCAATATTTCTGTAAGAACAAATAAATGTAATCTTTGTTTTATGCAATAAGCAAAAACTTTAAGTTACGGTCCATCTAATAAAAAGTGGCTGCCTGCTACAGCACATAAGCATCTCTATCACATATCATGTGGCGCTAATGCCGTGTAGCATACTGGAAATTATATGAACGCTACTACGGTTGACACTTGCTGTAGAGCTGTCACCGTGTGCAGTTGTCCAAGCAAACCTGTGTTTTATTTATTATATTTTGTGTATCTGTGAACTGTACACACTGTCATATGTAGCACTAGGTTTCGATCGAACAGTGGCCTCCATCCAAATACAAATACAAAAGCCTTTATTGCTGATAATTTTTTACATTTGATAGTAAAGAAAATATTTTAAGTGCACATCAGTCCATACCAATGTGTCTTGTTGGCCTCCATCCAATGAAGACTTAATGCTTTATAAAAACTCTACTATTTTTTTGGTCAAGGGTTACCAAACTAGCAAAGTATGGTGATATATGATAGAAACGTTTCTATCACTGCGAAATGGCCCCAGTTTCAAGACCATTTGGTGATATAAGGGGTGTATTTTAGCAAAGCTTATCACTATTTGGTGATATATTTCAGTTAGTGACACCAGCCAGCCACCGTGTTGCTTTTATATCAGCCTTATAACACTATTTGGTGTTAATTGGCCCCCTTTTATCACTACTTTGCTAGTTTGGTATCTTTTGATTACTACAGATTATAACCAGAATCTTTGATACTTACCTCCACCAACAAAGGAATTCACAGCCATCTCAGTTTCCACAAACGACATGACTCCGCGACTAGCCAAGGACCTCAGAAGGAACCTATGCACGTGGCCGTACGTCATGATGTCTGCAATAATGATGACTTGTTTAGAAATGGAAAGTACCTAGTGAAAATACCAAAGTTTTGTACCCACTGTGATGGTGTTTGTTGAGTATGGTTTACTTTATATAGAAAGCGTTGCTCTTGTGTAATGCCCTTGAGTACTCTAGTTTTTCTTAAATAGTTGAAATGCACATTGAAACAGTAAAAATAAAATCAAGAACTATCCTCCAAAAACCCCTTCAAAAAAACGGAACACATAACTCCGGCTCCGGCATCGGCACCTATACCCTTTGATCGGCACCGGCCAAACAAGCAAAACAAAAACACAGACTTTTGAGACTTTTTTGGTATGACATAACTAACACTGACAGTGACGCACACAATCAGAATTTGCCAAATAAATGTTTCATTTCCCCCATAATCATGATATTTCCAAATACAATTTCTTGATGGTTAGCTGGTAAGTTTTAATAAGGTTAAAATAAGGGCGCAAAAAACGAAAAATACTTCTTTTACGTAACGACAGAAGAACAGAACAGACAGACATAGTGAAAAAAATGAAGAAGACAAGGCTGTAATAGCCGTAAACGCCTTTGCCATGACTTGCTCAGAAAATGAAAACATAGATGTCATCCTAGATGTCATCTCAACTTTTTGGCGGGAACTCGCGGCAAGAGTTTGTCATTTTTGTTTTATTATCCGAAAAAATAGATATCGTGGTTTTTAATGCATAATATTGATAGTGTATTGTTCAATAAAGTGCCATTTAAGTGTCTAATATGTAGGATAATGAAATAAAAGTGTGTAGACTGTGTTTCGAGTGCTCTCAAGAAGTCCATGAAATCTTCATCAAAAGTGCTATCATTTTGTTGAAGAATAGAGAAAAAGTTAAAAACGACAGAAATTGATAAATGAGAACTCAAATGAAATAGAAAAATATTTAGAGAAGAGCAAACTACGTAAGAATAGGCTGTATGGCCAGAGAAGCCTTTGCCTTTTCCTTGCAAAAGCAGGAAAGAACCAAACAAAAAAAAAAAAAAAAAATGTCATCTCATTGTCAAAGTCAAACAAAACTGTTTTGGCATTCTTTCTTTTGGCTTTGGCGCTTTGTGAGCTTGTGGGACAGGAAACCGAACAATTTACACAAAATACAAAAGGACATACTCTGAAATGGATAAAGCTACATTGGAAACAAATATTAACACCCTAAAGGAAATGTTGCTTGATGAAGAAAAGCTTGTAACATACATTTCTCTTAGTAAAGATCTCTGCATGCATGTCAACGATAGCAAGCTGTTACTATCAAAATTTCTCGAAGACACCAAGAAGAAATCATCAGATTTACAGTTGAGTGTGAGTTATATTATATCTGGATTGTCAGAGAATAATAAGGCGCGGACAATTGTGACCTCAGAGACAGAGTTAGCCAGTAGCAAAGATGCATTCAAAACAGTATTTTTTGAACACATATACAGTGTAACCAGAGCGCAGAATCCTTTAGATAAAGTAGCGTTATTAGCAGTTAATAGATTAGAGGATATCACATTGTGCACTGGCCTTATTAAAAGTGGCTCATGTACCAAGAGGACTTCAAATGAAATGGGAAACTTGAAGGCTAGTGCACAAGTAACTACTGAAGAAAGTACTAGTAATGTAACGCATAAACCTGTCAGAAATGGTCATCCTGAAACTAAACCAATTAAAAAAGTTGAAGAAACTAAATCTGAACCTATAATAAAAACTGAAAAAGTCTCTCCAAATAAAGCTACAGCTACCGATTCAAATAAAAAGCCTGAATCTAAGAAACCTGCTGCCAAATCACAAAAGGGTATTGCTGGATTTTTCAACAAATCTAATAGTGCTCCTAGTGGGAAAGTTGTAAAAGAATTGGTTGATAATAAACATGAAGTTGCAGTTATAAAAGAAAAACAGATGATTGGAGAACCCAAAATTAAAATTGAGGAGATGGAAGTTGATGAAAATGAAACACCTAAAAAGATTGTTAAAACTGAACATAAGAAACAAGAAGATAAACCTAAAAATAAATCTTTAAATAATATCAAAAAGAATGCTAAAGTGGATAAGAAAAGGAAAAGAGTACTGCATGTTTCAGATAGTGAAAGCGAAGATGAGAAAAATGATCCATTTGATGATGAACCAGTAGAAAAAGCTGATTCTGAAGATGAGATTCCTCCTACACCCTCAGTAAATACTGTAAAAATTACATCTGGTATTACAAATCCCAAGAAAAAGAGGAAAATTGTTGATAAAACATATACTGATGAAGAAGGGTATATTCTTACTAAAAAAGTAGAGGTATATGAGAGTTGTTCTGAGAATGAGGAAGAACAACATGCTAAAGAAAATATTCAGACTCACCAACCAGTTAAAAAAGAAATAAAGCCTGAGGTATCACCAACTAAAGATAAGAAAAATGGAACTAAGAACAGTAAAAAGAAGATATCTCCTCCTCAGAAAGGAAAACAGGCTACCCTAATGAACTTTTTCAAAAAAGTTTGATCAGAAATCATTATTGTTTATGTATGCAGTGAAAAGTATAAATGATAATGTATGAGTTATTTTAAAATTCAACATCCATTTGTAGGTTGGAATGTACATTTTATTTTGAAATGAGCATGTAAAAGTTTTGTTGTTGGTATTATGTATAAATTAAGGATATTAGTAAAATAAATTATTTCAAATAAAAAATGATTTATTATCTAGTTCTATAGTAAGTGATAACTTATCATCTAGCATAAGCATTACATTCATCTTTTAGTACCAATGGCAACAACCCAGTCTGGGTAAACTTGTACATCAACTAAATAAGAGCATTTTGTGTTGTAAACTGATGTCTGCATGTCTTGACTAGATGATTGTCTGAAACAAACAAAAAAATATTATCAGCCATTTTATGGTATAATACAAGGCACAACACATTAACCTTGTCCTGTTTTGACTTGAAAACTACCACAAAAATCATCGACATAGAAACAAATGGACTTTGGGTCAGCGCTTAAAAGTGTCTGAACCAAAAGAGTAGTAAAACGCAAAAAGAGTTGTAATTTCGCACCAGTCTTCATTTGGTCGGCCGCCTGACTGCGCGTCCAAAAACTATTCAAGTAAAGTGAAAAAACGTATGAAGTGTCATATTTCCGGTAAGTAAACTCTTGCTTTATCATTTTAACACGTTAACTGCCATTGGGCGCACCTGTGCGTTTACAACTCCTTAAGTGTATGCCTCCAACGCAAATATGCGTTTTCATACATTTGTATGGCTACTAGGTAGTATGCCGCCCGACGCGTATGTGCGTGTATGTGATTTGTATTACAAACGCGCAGATGCGTCGCGCGGCACGCCGCCGCATAGACGCGGAAACGCGCAGGTGCGTTGAACGGCATACAGACAGGAGCATAACTTGCCCGCAAATATGCGTCGTACGGCATACTTCATAAGCAAGATGGTATGGCAATAAGTAATGTTTTAGATGGCACGTAACGTGTTAAAGTATTGTTTTGCTAAGAAACAGTAGTTTATTTTAATTTGAATTACGCATTTAGTTTGATTTCCATGAGCGAACAATGGAACATCCCAACTTGGGAACAAAAATTTTATAGAGTCGCTTTTAAGTATAAAGTTTTTTATTAAAATATTTTTTTACTTTTTTCTATTGTTTTTATTACATGAAATATTTTATTTATTTTAGCTTTCCCCGAGATCCTATACGTTGTGCACTATGGAAAAACATTATAACCGAATCGAGACAAGAGGAATACTTTGTTCCGAAAAAAATCCACTTTGTTTGCTCGAATCATTTTCACTCTGTATAATTCATATTTAAGCGTATTTCTGTGTTTGTTATAAAAAAAAAACAAGATTCTGCAAAAATAAAAAATACTTATAAAACATAGCCAACAAAAAAATATTATAAGTGAAAGCTACTCCATTACTTCTCTGTCTTAACTCGAAGTTGCGTAGGGTGAACGTTCCAGTCGAACTTCGAAGCTTCGTATGGTGATAAATTAATGCAAACAAAAATCAACCGTAATGCAATGACACACGATCTAAATTCAAATGTGTTGTTTCTATGCATATAACTGCGTGTGTATAGGTTAACTGCGGTCGCTTTTTTCGTGAATTATGTACCTACTAGACCCGTCGTCCATTTGTTTCTACGTCGATGACAGAAATGCATTTGAATTTACCATTCCTAATTTCTGCCTAAAACAGCCACTATGTTTTCGTTCGTCACATCATTTAAAAGGTAAAGAATACTATGTCGAAATCATATATCTCTTTGCCATCCAAGGTCCCATTACAGAATCAAGGTAAGATAAGTCTGTTCCTTTTGCAGTTAAAAGATTTACAATAGGCTATCTGGCTGTCAGAGTAAAAATTACTCAAACGAAAATGTTCTGGAACGTTTTCCTATTGTCATATGACATCTTATATTAACATCCAATACTACAATACTACTACATATAAATTCCAATACTAATACATATAAATACCTTGCATTCAATAATTCCTTGCATCCAATATCTATTTCTATTTGGCATTCCACATCTCATTTAAAGAGTGATTTTGCCAATGTCTAGTGAAAAAAAATCAAATCTATGGCAGCTGATATTTCAAATATCTTATTCAGTTCATCTCACATATCAATACATCTGTTTTAATATTACTATATTTCACTACTTATCGATTGAATAATTCCATAAATAAGTATTTTATAGTATAAAAGACCCTATTCGCCGTTTTCTACTAGTTAAAAGTCTGTACATGTCAGATCTGACATATGTATTACTGAATGAATGAATGTATTTATTTGCTTTAAATATGGTACAATTAAATGCAATTTAAATTCCAGGTGGTCTGGACATTTGCAGATTCACATATTTAGTCATACACAGACGACATGCAAAATTATTTTACTTACTACATATAATCTAATTTGATATACTAAGACTTGATCAGAAATTAGCTACTCACTTGTTCTTTGCATGATTGTCCCACACGACCTTAACAACGCCATCCATTCCTGCTGAACATAGAAGCGAGTTCTCTAAAGATGTCTCATTGGGATCTGTGACCACTCGGTTCGTCAAACTCGGCTTGCCGACTGCCGACCAGTCTAAAGCTGTGACCTTGCTGTGGTGTCCTCGATACTCGTGGATGCACGTGCACGCCGCGAGATCCCACACCTTTATCTTCTTGTCATCACCTGTAACATGATGGACAGTGGTGTAATAAAAGCTTTTATTTAGATGACCAGGTAACAGTGACGCTTCATCAAAGTAGGTGGGGCATGTGTTACAGTATTTCACATGTTGACTGTCTTTGCAACATCAAAATATCAAAGGCCGGCAATGCACTTGCGACTCCTCTGATGTTGCGGGTGTCTATGGGCGGCGGTAATCGCTTACCATCAGGTGATCCGTCTGCTCGTTTGCCACCTCCGCCATAAAAAAAAATCAAAATGGTTTTTTTATTTAAGTAGATGGTCACGTTCTTTTAAATCGTATTTTTTTCTACCTAGTAAAAAGTTCCTACCACGTGGAACTTGTACACTCAAGTAGTAGTCTCACCAGCGCTGGCCAGATGGTGTCCGCCGGGCGAGAAGGCGAGCGCGCGCAACGCGGAGCGGTGCCCGCTCAGCACGCGTAACAGCCGCGCGTCGCACACGCTCCACAGCCGCACGGTGCGGTCCGCGCTGCCCGTCGCTATGTAGGTCTCGTTTGGGTGGAACTTTACGCACTGACAAATTAAAATGTTAAATAGGTTATCGATTTCAGAACGGATTCTAAGTTAAGTTCTCATTTGTGTGAGCTGGGAAGGTGATTTAGTAATAATAGTGGGGATCCCCGATCAGGATCGTACCTGATATTGCAAGCGTTATAGGCACTTTTGCATCAAGGACAGTCCGGAGCAGGATTTTTGACTAAAGCTATACTACTAGATAATGACAAATTTTAAAGTAATTCTTAAAGTTAATATAAGAGGTTTCCTTTTTGATTAAATTATAAATTCGCAAACTTACTGTGACATCAGACAAATGGCCGACAAATATTCTAACTGGGAATGTTCTGTCCAAGGACCAAAGCTTCGCTGTTCTATCATGAGATCCTGTCACAATGAATGGCCCATTTTTTGATACATCCATGCACCATATTGGGTAATTATGACCTCTAAAATAGAAGAACATTTCAAACAATTAATTGACTGGAGTTAGTTATATTATTAACTATTGTAACTTTTAAACAAACCTGTATATTGCAGCACAGGAATAGTCCGATAATCGCCATGCCCTCATGGAATTATCATGAGAGGCAGATAAAACGATTTGATCCCGTGATAGAATGTTCACAGCTTGTACAGGTCCCGAGTGGCCGCGCAGTGGTAGGCCTGTGCCTATTTGTCTAAAAAATAAAATCGTAATATTCTATGAGTTTTAATTTGAACAGAATACCAACCAAAATTTCATATCTTACAGTGTATTATCAGCTGGTGTTTCCGGTTCTTGCGGCACAAAACATTCCAGTCCAATTTCAGATATGTTGCGATTGATTTTTCTCTTTACATTGTTCTGTCCAAGTTCCCACAGCCTTATTTCTGAATTTACAAATCCTCCGCATAAATAATTACACATTGGATCTGTTTTCGCACATATCAAACTGTAACAAAATACAATAAAATAATTACTTGTCACAAACTCATAATGAGGAGCTAAAGTTTTAAGCTGCTAATTATAATCTCCGCATATATTTTCTCTACCAGACTGATTACAATGTAACATTTTGACTTTGAGCATCTCTCATCAGCCTCTCTCTCTCATCTGAACTTTTTGTATCAGGCTCAAACTGAATCATAATTTTAGAAATTCACTATTGCTGATACAGTGAACACAGAAATCAATTATACCACACATCTTATAAGATAAAGATAACAGTCTATATTAGTATTTACATATGCTGTACCATATTTCTCATCATGACTTCCACGAACATTTTTATTTATTACAAAATTATTAATAACCAATAGTTTTAATGATTAATTTTTGCATACATACTTGGTATCTGGAGCTGCAATCTTATATAATTTCAATGGAGCCAAAGACTCTCTCACTCCTTTGATTGCATCTTGTAAGTCCCTCAGTTCTCTATCTACACTTTGATATTCTGCATGGCCATTGCACTTTGAGAATATATCTGAAGGAAATAATAGATTACTTTCGGTAACAAGTTATAGGAAGCAGTCTTGTTTATATGATGAACAACTCATAGTATCCCCCATTAACCACTAGTCATATCTCGGGAAGATGAGGCCATACTCCACACTCACTGGCCATTTAAGGTTTTGTAACTTCTAAGGTAATTAAATTAATGAACTTCTTCAAAGTTAATTGGCGAATCATTCTATTTATTAAAATATTACCATTCATATCTATGACAGTCTCATCTGAATTTGTTGCAGTAACATTGATTTCTTCTTCAATGTTCTCTTCATCATCCTCCTGTAGACAAAGCAAGAATTTATAAAATAATCTCAAATTACAAGTTACATAATTACATTACAAGTTGCATTACAAGTTATGGAAAAAGTTGAAAGAGAAGTGAGTGGAAGACTTTCCATCAGGCTGCAGAGATGAACTTTAATAAAACAGAATTACTACTATAATAAATAAGAAACTATTTAATGGCTTCATAATCTCTGTCTTATATACAGGGTGTTAAAAAAGTATGTTTGAAATTTTAAGAGGATACTTAGTGTGAAGGTGAAGGGGAAAATCTATAAATCCGTCATAAAACCGGTCATAACGTATGGATCTGAATGTTGGGCAAGTAAGAAGACTGATGAAAGGCGACTGCATGCAGCTGAGATGAGAATGCTAAGATGGATATGTGGAGTGACAAGAATGGACAAAATAAGGAATGAGTATATAAGAGGAAGTCTGTAAGTAGCGCCAGTGACAGAAAAGTTGCAAAGTAATCGTTTGTCATGGTATGGGCATGTTATGAGGAGGGACGAAAGTCATGTGGCTAGGAGAGTATTGAATATGAAAGTGGATTGATTAGTGGGAAGAGGAAGGCCAAGGAAGAGATGGCTGGATTGTGTGAAGAATGATATGAGTATGAAAGGAGTGAGATGAGATGACGGCAAGAAGATGAATGGAAGAAGAAAACATGTTGCGCCGACCCCAAATAATTGGGAACAGGGCAGGAAGATGATGATGATGACTTAGTGTGAAGTATATAGGAAGAATATTGGAAAAATCCAATCTGCAATTTTTTATTCAGTTTCTCAGTGAATCAAGAGTTTGTATGGGAAACTGAAAAAAAAATGCAGATCAGACTTTTCAATATTTTTCCTGTATTCTAAACTTGATTCTGAGTAGCCCCTAAAAATTTAAAACACTTTTTTACACCTGTATACATACACTAGACTGTGGTGAAACTAAGACAATTGATAACTTACAGAATCTTTCTTGCAGCTATCATTGTTGATGTCAATGTGGAACCAGGTCTGAAGTACCTGTATCAACAGTACATGACCATGCTTCGCTAAGTAAGCTTTCAGCATGTTCAGAGCATCTTGTGAGAGGTATATGTCAAATTTGCAGGATCTAAAAAGGAAAAATCAATAAATTATTAACCCTTTAAAGCATAAGTGTATTAATAAAAATAAATTTTATACATAGTATACTTAAAATATTGCGAGACCCATAGATAAAAATGACCCTTTTTTATTTTGGTTTGTATAAATATATTTTTTTTTTTACCTGAAAGCAGCAATGGTTGGTCTGGCTTCAACTTCTTGCAAAGTATAAATGGAGCCAATATCATCCAATATTTGATTCATTAAGTCCTTTTCTGGTGTTTCATTATCGATGGTGCCATTTTGTAGTGAATTGAACAACTGCTCAAGACTATTTGGTCGGTAAAGTGCTGATGGTAAGTTGCCATCAATGGGCTGGTGATAGGACAATTCCTTCTGGGGAAGTGTTGCAGAGTGTCGTTTCAGAAACATCTGAGCAGCACCCCCATGGCCTCCTCGTAACATTTCAAGGTATAAGTGGCATAGTAATGGGCTGAGTAAACCAAGCAACTCATTCTTGACTTTTTCATTTTTAATTTCTTTAATGAAATTTACCAATCTGAAAATACTTTTGTTAGTATATCTGCCTATTTTTTACCAACATGCAATATATGGTAAAGGTAATACACTGTATTTTTTTTTATTTATCTCAGTTGTTATATCTATTTACCTTGTGTACTGAACATCATACTGGCCAGGGTCATTGTTGATACACGAGAATAATATGGAGTTGGCACGACTGGCTTCACACTGAACCATGGTTGTCACAGCCATCTCCTCAGCGGTCTGGCTTAATGTAGTGTTGTTGGTAAAAATATCTATATCCTAAAAGAACATGCCGTCAAATATTAGATATTATTATAAATACCAGTCAATGCACATCCTTAGGTTTCATAAATGTGAAATTTATGAAATTCTAGGGGTAAACTCACTGGATAATTTCGGCGCTCTAAGTAAGAGGTTACGGCTGCCTTTACAGCATCGTTTCTGGTTTTCTTCATCAAAGACATTTTGGAGAAAATCCACGAAACATTACAAAGAATAAGAGAGCGGCAACATTCCTAAAATGAAACATAAAGAAAGAACTTCAAAAATACACAAAACAAACGATATAATACCAGGGATGTTAGATGCCAACTCAAAAATTATGACACCGGCCTGTCAAAATTATGGTACTTTCGAAAAAACCATGGTACGCTTCGTCTTACACACTTATATTATTATTTCGTCTGAGACAGGATGGAGACAGGTATATCACATCACAAATATAAGTTCTCGGCACATAAGCACACAGATGTCCTTAGAATCGAAGGGCGCGTTCCAAAAAAGTTAAAAATTACCCCTGTTACGAATTCCGAAATCACGTCGAGTAAAACCGATGGTATAATCCGGCCAAATAAAGAAAAAGATTGGATATTGAAATATTGTATTAGCCTCCTCTCGCAAATTGTATTTGTCCGGGTTATACCCTTGGTTTCACGCACCAGCAGTCAGAGTCAACTCAACATAAAAGGGCCCGGGCCGTTTCATTCTACACATCAATACATCGATTGTACATAACGGAATTATAGAAGGAAAATAAAGTTTAATGCTAGATGTGAAAATTATGGTACTTTTGCGTACCATAATGGAAGTACCATGGTACATGGTACGAAGACCTGAATAATGGTACGAATACCATAATTATGGTACGTATAACATCCCTGGTACATAATAATATCAACACTGACAGACCAATTTTTTTTTTTTGTTTGGTTCTTTCCTGCTTTTGCAAGGAAAAGGCAAAGGCTTCTCTGGCCATACAGCCTATTCTTACGTAGTTTGCTCTTCTCTAAATAATTTTCTTCTAAAAATAAAGTATTCTGGGTCAAAAAAGTGTATAAAAATTGTCTGTCGTCTTTTTCTATTCTTCAACAAAATGATAGCATTTTTGATGAAGATTACATGGACTTCTTGAGAGCACTCGAAACACAGTCTACACACTTTTATTTCATTATCCTACATATTAGACACTTAAATGGCACTTTATTGAATAATACACTATCAATATTATGCATTAAAAACCACGATATCTATTTTTTTGGATAATAAAAGAAAACTGACAAACTATTGCTACGAGTTCCCGCCAAAAAGTCCTGACAGACCAAGGAAAATACCTACTTTTTTTCCCGTTTTTTGTTTTATTTTACCCCGAGAAGGGATAGGGGAAGGCAAAGGTTAGAGCCATACAGCCTAGTCTGTTCAAAATCTGTCGTATTAAAAATGTGTTCTAATCTACAGTTCTAATATTCCTTATGACATTTTATTATTGTATGAAAATTCACCCTAAGGCTCCATGGCTCCATGGCCATACCACTTCGTTTTCAGTTATGTTTTTTGGTTGGAGTAAAGCAAACGGGGCATTGAGGAAAAAGCATGGACGTACTATTCAAACTGGACTGAGCAGTTTGCAGGAAAAACGTGACGACAAAGACGTTCAACTAGAGCCCTGCATCTCTTTCTATGTAGGGTGACCAAACTATTGTACGTTTAGGGAACAAGATTTAATATAATAATAAACCACCCGAAAAGGTAGTTTTCTTCATTTTGGAAGGTACGTATCCTAGCTAGAGTCTATTGTAATATAATTTTCAAGATGACGTTAAGAATAATTAATCACGACTATAAATATTCTGATACGAATTAATACAGATTTATGAAAAAGTATTTATTGAAGTATTTTTCGAGCTATACTCCACACACGATGGCCATGTCAGGATTAGTGGAGGTTGTGGGGCTAGTTGCCAACCTAATGAAGAAAAAAAAAAGAAAAACATAGCACCGTCTTTTTTTTCCAAATTTGTTTTTTTTTTCGGAGAACGGAAAACACAACTGAAGTAAAAAAATTACATAAGTATGTGATTTTTATATAGGCGTTATCTATCTATTGTCTATCAGCCGAAAGATGTCCACTGCTGGACAAAGGCCTCCAAACTCAAACTCAAAACTCAAAATGTTTTTTATTTAAGTAGATGCTTTACACATGCTTTTAAATCGTCAATATTTTTTTCTACCTAGTACAAAGTCCCTACCACGCGGGACTTTCGGGAAGTGTTTGCGAAGCGAGAAGAAACGTCAAGCCCAAAAGAAACTCGCTTCAACACATTTTTTAAATACAATCTTAAATTCTATTACAATTCATGTCAACAATAAAATTGTAAGCTGGAGGATCTATACATTTCCATATATCATTGTCATTTACATAATCTAGTATTTTGTAATACCCTCAAGAGCATAAACAATTTTTCACATGCAATTTGAATTTGTTTTCTGGCAAACTAGTCACATTTTCGGGTATTTTGTTATAAAATGTTACACACTGCCCCATAAATGACTTCTTAACTTTACTCAGTCTCGAATAGGCAACATCTATGTTATTAATATTTCTTAGATTAAAATTGTGTCTGTCACTGTTTTTATGAAACAAGTGCAAATTTTTACGTACATACATGATATTTTCGTATATGAATTGACTAGCAACAGTAAGAATATTAATTTCTTTAAACATATTCCTCAACGACTCGCGGGATCGCATCTGGTAGATTGCGCGAATTGCCCTTTTTTGCAAAATGAAAATCGTTTCAATATCAGCGGCATGTCCCCAGAGTAAGATTCCGTAAGACATTATACTGTGAAAATAACTAAAACAATACACTAGTCTCGCAGTACCTACATCTGTCAACTGTCTTATTTTCTTAACAGCATATGCAGCTGAACTAAGCCGTCCCACTAAGGTTTCTATGTGTGGGCCCCATTGCAGTGTAGCATCTAAAGTTATACCTAAAAAAACGGTCTTATTTACAAAGTCCAATACATTATTATCTACAATTACACTGTTTTCAATTTTCTTTACATTTGGTAATGAGAATTTTATGCATTTTGTTTTTTTTTGCATTTAAGAGTACAATCTACTCTTGAACAGTGAACCACTTTAGAATCTCTGAAAGAGTGTTGTTTACTTCGTCAATTTTGCTATCTTTCCTGTCAATCTTAAATATAAGAGAAG
The DNA here is from genome assembly GCA_958295455.1 of Coleophora deauratella. Classification (NCBI taxonomy): domain Eukaryota; kingdom Metazoa; phylum Arthropoda; class Insecta; order Lepidoptera; family Coleophoridae; genus Coleophora; species Coleophora deauratella. The sequence continues at coordinate 7,070,939 of OY282393.1, forward strand.
TATCATCAGCAAACAATACAATGTTTGACAAATTTAAAATCACCCTATATATGTAAGAAAAAGAAAAGGGCCTAATATAGATCCCTGGGGCACACCCATTTTAACCTTAGAGCCGGATGAATTTGTGCCATTTACTTAGACTTTTTGCGTTCTGTTGCTTAAGTACGAATTAAGAAGACTGAGGGCCCCGTCCTCGACACCGTAATGCTTTAACTTTATAACCAATTTATGATATTCAACGCAATCAAATGCTTTAGATAAATCACAGAACACTCCTATTGCATTCTGTGATTCTTCAAAAGCATCATAGATGTTACGAATAAGAGATACTCCTGCATCGGTTGTAGATCGACCTTTTGTGAAACCAAACTGTTGTTTATGCAGAAGATTATTTTCATTAAAATGTTGTAGTAATTGATTGAGCATAATTTTTTCAAAAATTTTACTGAGAACTGGTAGTACAGAAACTGGTCTGTAATTTCCCGGATCACTTTTGTTACCAGACTTATATAGGGGTATCACTTTACTACATTTAATTAGGTCCGGAAATACGCCACTATCAATACTAATATTAAAAAGACAAGCTAAATATGGCGCTAAAGTCATAATTACATTACTAATTAAACTTACTGATAGTCCCCAAAGGTCTTCAGTTCTTTTCATTTTAAGAGATTTAAAAGTTTTGACAATAGTGTCTGGTTCAATTTCTCTGAAGGAGAATTTTTCATTACAAATACTGACATTATCTTCTAACAATTGTTTAGCATGCACAGGTGACGAATTCAAGGCCTCAGTGGTCTTAAGTGGAATATTTGTGAAAAAAGTTTCGAATTCTTTGGCTACATCGGCATTTGTTGTAATTTTACCTTGATCTGTTTGCAAAACATATTCATTATCGCGGGGTTTGACCTTGCCGGTTTCTTTGTTTATAATATTCCAAACGGTTTTAATTTTATCATCTGATGATTTTATTATTCTGGCTAAGTAATTCGATTTTGCTGCACAGCATACCTGTCTAAAGATTTTCGAATACTTTTTTACGTACTCTTTAAAGTTATTATCAAAAATATAGGTTTTTCTGTCATAGAGATCAAACAAAGTTTGTCGGCTTTTATAAATACCTACAGTAGCCCATTCACAAAATTTGAATTGATGATTAATATTTCTGGATTTTGTTTTAAATATATCTTGAAATTCTCTGTCAAGCACTGTGAAAAAATCATTATAAAAACTATTCGCGTCTACGTGTTTATCAAAATTTGGTATGGGCAGCTTTTCAATTAGTGTTGTTTTAAAATTTTCTATTCAGTTAACAGTGACAGGTCTTGTTTGAACTTTTATTTGTTCTTTAATAAATCTCACAGGGAAGCTAGCCAGCAATCCGCTGTGATCAGATCTTAAGCAATTTATAACTTTTTTTTCTACAAATTTACAGTTACAAAATATGTTATCTATGCAAGTTGCAGAAGTCTCTGTTTTTCTTGTTGGTTCCAAAAAAATGTAATCTAAATCAAACGACTTAAAAAGACAAGTGATTCTAGTTGTTAGAGACATCTTTTCTAACAAATCTACATTAAAGTCTCCACAAACGATTACCGATTTACTACTTTTACTAACTAAATCTAATGCATCCTCCATTGCCGATTCGTAACGAACAAAGTTATCGTCATATGGGGGTCCATACACGCAAATAATTATGTGGTTCTCCAGCTCCACGCAAGATAGTTCAATAGTTTTTTCAATCGAAAGACTGACGACATCCTTCCGTTCTTTAATTTTTATGGAATTTTCAACTAATATTGGGGAACCACCACGCTGCCCCATAGTCTTTCGATTGAAAGCACTTCCCATTCTATAATTTTCAAAATTAAAAAGCATTTCATGTTCTTTAAGCCAGTGTTCCGTAATACAAAATATGTTAATATTATATTTTTCCAAAAATAATTCTACTTCAAATTCTTTGCCCCAAGGATTCCCCCAAGGATTTCCACACCGACCGGTCCTGCGCGGCTCGCATCCAGCGGCTTTCCGCAATCTTCACCAGGTCGTCGGTCCACCGGAGGCCTGCCCACACTGCGTCTTCCGGTGCGCGGTCGCCACTCGAGAACTTTACTGCCCCAAGGGCCACAAAGGCGTAAAGGCTATAAAGGCGTTATTACCTAATAAACAATTTAACATTTTTGAGGTATTGTTAAGGTACGCAACCAGAAACTAAAAAAATAAATTTCGTCCTAATTTCAGATATAAGCGATGTTAACGCAGGTGAAGCGATGGGCGGAATGCTAGTAGTGCTGTTATTATTATGAAGACTGTCTTACTTTATAAACATTTTATTATTTAAATGAAAACGTTCGTGTATTTTTCACGTAATGGGGAAGAAAACTGACAGAACTCGCCGATAGAGGCGCTGATATCGCTTGACTCATACTAACTGTCAAAACGTATAGAAAAAATTGTTTACGTGAACTAAACATAAGATTATTAAAAAAATGCTGCGTTGTGTGGCGATTGGTTGCAATAATAATGGAAATCATTAATTTCCTAAAAATTCTCGGATGAATAAGACATGGGAATAGTTACTTTTTCAATTATGTACTTTTCAACTTCGCCTTTAATTGAGGAACAGTCCAAGTCGCATACATTTTCCATTTAACAATTTTACAGAAAAAATAACTAATTTATAACACCTCGACAATAAAAATCGGGAACTAATTGAAAGTTGTTATGAGTCAAGCGTCCGTAGCGCCATCTGCAAATAGCTTTGCGTTTTCTTCCCCATTGTCTAGACTACTGATTTGAGACCGGGAATTCCCGGGAATTCGGGAATACAGAATTTTAATTAAAAAATATCAAATTGTTGATTCATGTTGCGAAGAATTTAAAGGGTTATTCAAACTCAAAATTAAGTAAAAATTATTAGTTTTTCTAATTTAAATCTAAAAACTGATCATTTTTTTTAAGTTTCCTAAACTAAATCGAATAGTGAATCAAAAGTTTTATGGGAAATTGAAAAAAAACATGATCGGATTTTTTCAATATTTTTCCTTTATTCTACAGGATCCTTCTAACACACCTAAAAAAAAACAGTGACTTCTACCTATGAAACTGAACAACTTTCCTCAAGGAACCTATACTCAATTCTTAAAAAAAAAAAATCAACTTCCCATACAAAATTTGCGATTCAGTTGATCAATTAGTATGAGGACTCCAAGAGTATTTTTGCGAATTCATTACAGGTTCCTTGGGGAAAGTTGTTCAGTTTCATGAGTCGAGGCTGTGGTTTATTTTTTAAAGGTATTTCATAAGAACCCTATATTATTCTGAGTAACCACTTTAAATTTCTAACTCACTTTTTACATCCCGTATAATAAAATATGATTGCGTTTATTAAAATTATTATGTTAATTTATTTCCCATTTTGTGCTAACCATTGTTTTTCTCAGTAAGACAATGTCTAGGTGTAAAGTAGGAATTTACTGACATAAAGGCCACTATTCGGATGTATGAAATGGACGTAGTAATTGGTAATCTGTGGTCTGAATATTAAACTAAGCATCAAGGTATATTCACACACACAGTTTTCGTGTGGTAGAGCAGCAATCGAGCCTCTTTGTGTTATTTTTTATACAAATAATAATTCCCGGGATACCGACCTCCCATTCCCGGGATCAGGAACGGCCAAATTCCCGGGAATTTCTGTTCCCAGGATCCCGGGACCGAAACCCTAGCCAGAATCGCCGATCAGAACATCCTGGCTGGTCAGAAAGAGGTGTAACTTACGTACTATCTCCATATATCGCCACACACAGCCCGGATACAACCGGTGATTTGTGTTGCCAGGTCTTGAGTTCTCCTGATTTTCCAGCAGAACTCCTGATGTCTCCCGATCTCCCGATTTCCTACTCCAAAGTCCCGATTTTTTGTAAACTACCACGGCGATTTTTTGTAAAAAGTGCGGAAACGAAACACGGAACAAAAATGCTTTTTAAATGTTATAATTTAATAAAATGCATCGCCTAAAATATACATTACTCAAATAAAAGCAACAAAATTCGAAACCAAAAAAATATCTTAAAACATAATTTGATGTTTTTTTTGTTTTTTTAACCATTTTAAATAGCGCCGTCTATTTCTTATCATATTTACATTACATGATTTATATTTAAATATTTCCACCTTACATTAAATAGTTTATATTTAAATGTTTTCGCCTTACGTCTCCCGGATTTTGTATGGTACACCTCCCAGATTTAAAAATACGACCTGGCAATACAGATCCATCTGTCTGTCTACGTCTCTCGGCAAGAGCTAGATAACAACGACTGAGCGCGAATTCAAGAAAGCCCGGCGCCGGCAGATGTGTGACTGTTGGGGGCGGTCTATTCACGAACGTTATCTCGTCGGGCCCATAGCTCAAAGAGGCTTCAGACCTGAAAAAACCCTTTGTACCTGAAAAATGATTTCTTATTTTGACACTCACAACATTTGTACCGCTGTCTGTGACGAATGATTGACGAAAGAGTTTGGGCCATACGGCGCCATCTTGAAAATATGTTATTCCATTTTTTTGATCATTTGGCTTTTCCCCGAGCGGATTTGAAGGGCTAACAGGCGTTACATATCATATGTAACTGGGCTGGTGTACTCAGTTTGTTCCTAGATTGTCTAGTTTTTCTGTAATTAACCTCCAAAAAAAAGCCCGACGGGCTTTTTTTTCCATGCTAATTACAGAAAAAGTAGGTACTCTACATACCAGTTGATTACATCAGCCCCGTTACATATGATATGTAACGCTAGTTAGCCCTTCAAATCTGCTCGGGAAAAGGCCTATTAATAAAAAAAAAGAGAATAACATTTTTCAAGCGTTACTCCGTCGGGCCCATAAACTTTCATCGATAACTCCATAACGAGTGCGGTACAAATGACAAGACTGAAGTATTACTGAAATATTTTGCCGGCACTTTGGTTCTGTAAACTCGTTTTGTCAATATCTGCAGTAATTGTGGAGAAATTCAAAGAGAAAGTTTGTATGTAGCTCACGAAATAGGGTGACAATGATTGTTATTGTCATTGGAATAGTACTGGTTAGTACTAAAATGTTAGGTAGGTAAAAATTATAATGAAATAATCACAAATAAATCAATCTAGGTACCTGCAGTAACCTTATTACCTAACAGATGAAATATTGTATTATTAATAAAATACATATTATCAAAAATGTGCGTCCATCGAAATTCTTGTTAAGAATTATTGGTTATACGACCCAGTGGTCATAGATTAGATTCATTTATTTCACATTATCAATTTCAAATTACAATAATAGCTTATTAAAAATGTTAAAGTATAATGTGATCGTCAAAATAATAAAAAATAAAAATTAAATAATAGAAATAGTTATTAATATTAAATTCAATGTCAATGTTTATCACTCAATGGATAAATACAAAATAAAAATAAAAATTAAATTAAAAAAGGTTTCACATGTATCTGGGATCTGGGTATGTATCTATGTAATTTATATACCTAGTCAGGTCATAAGTTCTGTCACATTTTTGTTGCGATATACAATGATTTTATATTATTGGAAATACCGATACTAAAATGTTAGGTAGATTAAAATGATAACGAAATAATCACAGATAAATCAGGCTAGGTACCTACCTAGGTGGCTACCTTATTCTGAAGCCAAGGAAGTTTGGTATTATAAATAAGGTATTATTAAAAAAATATTGTACGTTTTCTCGTACGACCATTAGTTACTGGTTTCACCTCAAGCCAACGGGTTTGTATTTCGTGAGCTACATACAAACTTTCTCTTTGAATTTCTCCACAATGACTGCAGATATTGACAAAACGAGTTTACAGAACCAAAGTACCGGCAAAATATTTCAGTAATACTTCAGTCTTTTTTTTTTTTTTTTACCCTCCATTGGTAAGCCCTTGGCATCATCTCACCTGATGGTAAGTGACGATTATGCCGAAGATGGAAGCGGGCTTACCAAGATTCCCCAACGCAATGGGGAACTGGCTATCTTATCTTCATGCCGGAACACATCAATGCTGTTAACATTGATGTTTGGCGGCAAGACTTAGATAAGATGGTGGTAGCTAGCCAGGCGGGCTCAGAAAATACCCTACCACCAACCAAACCGAGTCCACAAAGTTGGACCCTGCCGGGAATCGAACCCGTGACCTCCTGATGTGAAGCGAGCGGCAAGCCACTACGCTACGGAGGCGGTTAAAGTCTTGTCATTTGTAAGAATTTCGATGGACGCACATTTTTTAATAATATGTATTTTATTTATAATACAATATTTCATCTGTTTGGTAATAAGGTTACTGCAGGTACCTAGATTGATTTATTTGTGATTATTTCATTATAATTTTTACCTACCTAACATTTTAGTACTAACCAGTACTATTCCAATGACAATAACAATAATTGTCACCCTATTTCGTGAGCTACATACAAACTTTCTCTTTGAATTTCTCCACAATTACTGCAGATATTGACAAAACGAGTTTACAGAACCAAAGTACCGGCAAAATATTTCAGTAATACTTCAGTCTTGTCATTTGTACCGCACTCGTTATGGAGTTATCGATGAAAGTTTATGGGCCCGACGGAGTAACGCTTGAAAAATGTTATTCTCTTTTTTTTATTAATAGGCCTTTTCCCGAGCAGATTTGAAGGGCTAACTAGCGTTGCATATCATATGTAACGGGGCTGATGTAATCAACTGGTATGTAGAGTACCTACTTTTTCTGTAATTAGCATGGAAAAAAAAGCCCGTCGGGCTTTTTTTTGGAGGTTAATTACAGAAAAACTAGACAATCTAGGAACAAACTGAGTACACCAGCCCAGTTACATATGATATGTAACGCCTGTTAGCCCTTCAAATCCGCTCGGGGAAAAGCCAAATGATCAAAAAAATGGAATAACATATTTTCAAGATGGCGCCGTATGGCCCAAACTCTTTCGTCAATCATTCGTCACAGACAGCGGTACAAATGTTGTGAGTGTCAAAATAAGAAATCATTTTTCAGGTACAAAGGGATTTTTCAGGTCTGAAGCCTCTTTGAGCTATGGGCCCGACGAGATAACGTTCGTGTCTATTCTATTCTAGGCAGAACAGAACAGAATCAGTAGGTCTGGGGCCACCCTAACGACTGAGCGCGAATTCAAGAAAGCCCGGCGCCGCCGCACTGTACGCTGAGATTCGTCTTTCATAGACATTCAGCGTTTTTTTTCTTACATTATATTTGTTCCAAATGGGTACTATAGATCATGCTTATGCAGTTGCAGTATGCACACTTATATTATGTGGGCCACACATCTGCCGGTGAGGCGGTTGGGGGCGGTCTATTCTGTTCTAGGCAGAACAGAACAGAATCGGTAGGTCTGGGGCCACCCTTAAGGATTAAAAAAAGAAATTGGTATGGTAACACCGTTTTGAAGGCCGTCAGACCGCACAATGCGGAAAAAATGTTTGCTGAAATAAAATTAAAATACCGCAAGAGAAAGGTTTAGGAATACATAGGTAGGTACGTAAGAAATATTACAATCTTGCAGAGGTAAGTAACATTTTGCGAATCGCATATAAACTATACTATTAGTAAGTATTATTTGTAAAACTTCGTACCTTCAGTGCCTTTACTGGTACTTACTTTCGTTTTTTTACTACGTGCTGGTATTTCTAGTTCTTAATTTTCCGTACAATACGATAGCAATTAATATATTTGGTACAGCGTTTCGTAAACGTAATGTATTGCCATTATTTCCAGGTATCATGCAGGATGCGAAGCAGATAGCTCGTAAAACTGAACCAAACCAAGTAGTGACCGCTGTAGGAAACTCCTGGATTGTCTGTAAGTCCAAAACTTACGAAGGCAAAACTTATTACTTCAATACCCTGACTGGTGCAGCACAGTGGAACCTAAGTGATGCTGAGGTAGATGTCAATGCTTTAATCTTTTGATTCAACAGATTTTGATGCTTTATAAACATATATATATATATATATAAAAATGTAAGTTTTGCTGATTTTTAACAAAAGTCTCATAGGCAACTTAAGCACATCCCAACTGTGTATTTCATGTGCTTTACTAAAGCAAAGTAGCATAGATAGTTATTTCACATTGTTATTATTATAAGTAAGTAATAAAATGAGAACTGATATTGGTAATAATGATACTAATTTGGTGAAATAATTTTTGTTTTCTAGGTTGAAAGGGCCAAAAAGCGAACACAATGTTTAAATAAAAAGGCAGGAGATAGTCTACAAGAGTGCCCTGAGCCAAACGAGCCACCAATGGATAATTCAGATCAAAAGTCTCATCAGTACATCTACAACAAGAAGGTTATAAACAACCGTTTTGCAAATGATCCATACCCAATAACAGCATTTGTTACTCCTCAATGCAACTATGTGGTACCACAATGTACCTCTGGCGCCCAAATAGGATTGAATCTTCCCTCGGAAAACTATAACCCTGAAGTATGGAATGTACCACCAACTCATCAGATCTTAATTGCTCCTACTGTTTCACCGATCGTAAGCCAGGCACAGATCCCTATGAATATGCAGTATGGTGAGCATCAGCGTGTATCGGTGCAAAACACTTCAGTTCCACTTACAAGACGGTTCCAGAACAACAGCTCCAATTTTAACAATTCAAGGCATACACCATCCAAATATTATAATAGAGTAACCAAGTTTAGTCCAAGAAATAAATTTCACGGTGGGAAGTTTCAAAAAAACTATTGCAGCAAGCCTAATGATTTACGAGAGATTTTGTCTAATAAAAGGAAACAGAGACAATCCACAGAGGAGAACAGAGGTATTTATTCTGATATAATAGGTTTTAGTTTTTAATCCTTATAGATATAAATACATAGTAAATTTACACTTTAATTAAAAAAGGTGTTATGTGCAATGTGCGTGAACTAGGATACTATGCATTGCACTTTGAAAGTGCATGAAGATTACCTAAACTAAAAGTTATTAAAAAAATACTGATATTGTAGAGTGACTATAATATGATTCTTCTGAAATATCTCCAAAAATTTACCTCAGCAACTTATACTCATTTTCCAAAGCAACTTTTAGACTTCCCTTGTTCAAAGTTCAAACAAGTTAGTAAATTAGCATGAAAAGTCAGTTTTTTTTGCATTTTCAGTTTTGAGTTCCTTGATAAAAGTTTTATAAGTAGAAGTCAATAAATATTTTTACAAGTATTTTTGTATAGGTATGAGTAGTATAATCCTACTGTATGTTTTAGATTTATCTAATGCAAATGATTCAAAAAGCATACCTAGCAATGAAGAGAGGGAACCAACTCCAGGAACAAGCTTTGAAAAGAAAATCCATGTTAATGAAAGCAAAGATGACATGTATCTGAGTGAGACAGAAAGCAATTGGCTTGAGGTGAGTAAAGACAAATAATAACACTTTTATACCTATTACATTAATGCTGTGGTGTGGCTACTGGGCATTTTTGGTCCTGTTGGACAATGCACATCTCACTCCACTACTAATAAAAAAAAAACTTTTCAGGGTGTCCACTTTCTGGAAAAGTCAGGGAAGTCAGGGAAAAGTCAGGGAAGCATTTGGTGGTCAGGGAAAATCAGGGATATTTGAATTTTTCCCAATAATCATTAGTGAGGGCAACATCCATGCTCTAATCTGATATCTCATTGTTTTTGCTGATATTGAAGCCAGACTTTTAAACCATTTTTTAACCAACTTCAAAAAAAGGAGGAGGTTCTCAATTCGTCGGAATCTTTTTTTTCGAGTTATCAGTGATCTACATCATGACTTCGCATTCCATAGCTTGAGAGTTCTAGGTACCTCTAAGCACCTCTGAAACCAATTTCGATTTCGAGGCCAATTTGGATTTAGCTGGTAGGGATGAATTCCACTCCGATGGCAAGTGGTGCGGTGATAAAACTGTGCCGTAAGAATCATGTCGAACGGTTCCTCAGAACACAAGCCCTTGTATAAGCGGTAGAACACACAGAGAGAGAGAGCTGAAGTCTCCAAAAGCTGAGGGGTTCAAACCGCTTGTGAGTTCTGGGTCGTCGACAATTCTGATCGCGCGTCGCTGGGTGGAGCCGAAGGGGTTCAGTTGCACCCAGCTCCTGCCCAGAGATATGAGCAGTTCTCCATATGCTCCCTTGAGCTTTGTATAGCTGCAAGCGTTGGCTGAGTCTGACTGAAGTACAACTTTGCTGTATTGAGCACTCCAGGTTTTTACGCTGCAAGGGTAAACTTTCCCTCAAGGTAACCCCGAAGTTAGATGTCGACACCTTTTTTTTTTATGTGGAGAAATCCATCATGGATACTCAATCACTGCGGGGGTAGCAACTGGGTTATGCCGGACTCCTATCGGCTAAAACCCCACGGCGTTCCCGCTTCGCTATATGTCAGGGGTCTGGGAAACCGGCAGAGCCTTTTCGTCCAGTCTTCTACCAGCGACTGCCACCCGAAAGCGGCCCCGCTGCGTGAAGGGCAGAAAATCTGCCCACCCGCGTTTGTAGGGCGCACTCGGACGCTGAGCGCACCCTCCAACTGCTTCCTTACAGTGGACAGCAGACTCCCCCGGTCTACTGTCTGGAAGCGATGGGGGCCAGGAATCCCAACCCCGACATCGACAAAATCGATGCCCCCGAGCGTCCCTTAATTAAACCCTTCAGCAAGGGTCCAAGGGAACTCCTCCGCAGTGGCGCGAGGCACATCCCTGAGGATAGCCTCAAGCACCCCCTCCTATGCTGCGTTTCGTCTGGTCCCTCGCTACAAACCTGTCCGGTATAGGTAACCCTATCCGGCATAGCCTTGAAGGTCATAAGGACACGCAAGCCCCCCCCCACCAACGACAAGATGGCAGTACGTATTTGCAGGAGATTATTGATATGCAAGAAGAATAGAGTTGGCGAGAATACAGAACCTTGCGGGTCACCAGCATTAATATGTTAAATGTCAGAGGACCAGTTATTGCAAAGGACTTCAATGCTCCTGTCACACAAAACTTGGGCTCCAATTGCACAATCCCACGGGTAGGACGTATGCTGGTAATTTCGATAGACGTTCCTTATTCCAGACCTTGTCGAAGGCCAGCTACCGCCAGCTGTCGAGCTATAAGCTGACTACCAATGTCTCCCCTCGACTTTCAATGGCTTCGGTCCAGCGGTGTGTTAGGCATACTAGAAGATCACCAGCTGATCGGCCATGACGAAACTCGTATTGGTGGTCATTGATAAGGTCGTGATCTTCTAGATAATATGCTAGGAGCTGTGTATTTATTACACGCTCCACCTTTCAAAGGAGGCCTGTAATTCGACGGGTTAGTTCTATCCCTTTTTTTGGGAACTGGTTGCACATTTGCAACTTTGCAAGATGTTGGCACATGGCCGGTGGAGTAGGAGAGCGCGAAAACTCTACTTGAAACTGAAGTCTGTGATCTGCATACAGGAAATAGGGCTGTGAGACAGGTCATCAGCATAATGGACGGGGCATATATGATGTATCGAAATCGATCTATTCAAGGACCCTCCAGCACGTTGAGCTCTTTACACTGTTATCACTGGAGGCTCTTCGTTTCCACAGCACAGAAATTCATCTCAGTAAGATGGTTGGAAAATTATCCTTGCCGTGAAAGAGCGCTAACTTTTTTGACAAGGTGACCCAATCTGTAATAGATGAAACGGTCCTAGAAAACCACAATAAAAAAAATAAGAGATTCAATGAAAATCCCTTAGTTAAGAGCATGTTAGCTGCTGTGAAGTCAGTTATGGCAGATTGCGAAACATTTTTGCGTCGTCTCCAGATGAAAATTAAAAACAAACCAGCAGTCAAACAAAATCCTCCAAAAACGGTTTTAAAATGGATTATAAGTGTCAGGAAAATTTTTCAAAATGGTCAGGGAAAGTCAGGGAAAAGTCAGGGAAGTATTTTGGGAATTTTGAGTGGACACCCTGCTTTTTAATAAGTTTTCTGGCTTACACACATAATACATCTGTTCGGCAAAGGTTTGTGTTGTTGCATGTAAGCATTGGCTAGTATCTGATGTATGTTTTTTTGGATGTGTTTGGAAGGAGTGGAGCGACGATGCAAAAAAAAACTCGAACAAAAAAATATGATTATGACTGTCCAATAAAACTGTCCAAAAATATGATTAGGCTTTAATATTTACGTTAACTTAAAAGTCGAAAAAGTGGAGTAAATTATAATTGTTCATTGCTGTAAGTCAGTGCTTTATCCATCGTTAACGCCAATGTTCTTAACCCATTGACTGCGATGCTTCTTCTTCTTTCATGTCGTAATCCCCAATGGATGGTGACCACATCTTGACCATCATGAGGTCAAGTCAGTGAGAACTGTAGAGAGATTAAAGTTTTAAAAAACGCGAGCACACTGCACACAACCATACACCACAAGGAGTAGTTATACCTTATCCCTTAGGGATTTTTCGCACTAGCCGGTCACAACCACGACCAGTGTCTGCAGCGACCAAGCTAAACTATAGAAAACATGCGTACGCCGTCGCGCACTTGACTGCAACTGGTTTATTTAGTTACTTGGTCGCTGCAGCCGCAGGTCTTGATCGTGGCCAGCTAGTGCTCGAGATCCCTTACATACATAAGCGCCCTTCTGTGTCTTTCTGCCCTGTGGTGACACATCTTAGTTGAGCAACATACTTGTAATGTAAATACTTTTTTTTTTTCAGGATAATGTAAAAGTAAAAGGCACAAAATTGAATTTGGATATCTCATGTTTGAGAAACCTTGCGGCCCCCGATGCAGACCCAGATACCTGGTACATTGCAGCAGATAGAACTATTTTATTACACCATCTGAACTTCTTGAACATGCTGATAAACTCTGGTAATTTTTGATATAATTTGTTGAAAAGGTATGCAAGCAGCATATAGTTGATATGCCTATATCTGTGTTGGTGTTTTATAATACTCCAACTAAGTCCAAATTGAGAAGATACTTCTTTGCACCATTTGTCCAGTCTGTTTTTGAAACTACTATTTACAGAAGGGCATCAACCACGTCTTGAGGCAACTTGTTCTATACATTTACGATTCTGTAGTTTAGTGTGTGATACAGATGTATGGACATTAGTGTATGAGCGTGTATAGCCCAATCTCATATTGTTCGGGAGATGCTGCTAGTGTTAAAAATATCGCATCAAAAACATAAATGTGAAAATGGGAGCCAAGTTCAATATTATGATATGGTGTGGTTGTCAACTTTACTGAGAAAAGAATTGAGATCTAAATGGATGCCAAGTTCTGTAGATAATCCTGAAATTTATTTATAAGAACGTATAACATTCTTAAGTAAATTTAAAACACAATTTCTTGTTTTTTACTGCTACAACAATGTTTGCTATTTAAAAATATGACTTTCTAAATTTAAATAGTAGAATTATTTACACAAAGCAAATAACTTATGATCTGTTTAACCTCAACTTTGACTTGGCTAGTTTTCACATACTAGTCATCTTAAATTTGGTTTATTAACGTATCATCTTTATGTTATACGCAAGTTCTAATTTTTATACTATAAGGTTCTATTCTTCTGAATATTTCATGTGCTGATAAAAACTAGCCAAGTCAATGATGAGGTTAAACAGATCATAAGTTATTTGCTTTGTGTAAATAATTCTACTATTTAAATTTAGAAAGTCATATTTTTAAATAGCAAACATTGTTGTAGCAGTAAAAAACAAGAAATTGTGTTTTAAATTTACTTAAGAATGTTATACGTTCTTATAAATAAATTTCAGGATTATCTACAGAACTTGGCATCCATTTAGATCTCAATTCTTTTCTCAGTAAAGTTGACAACCACACCATATCATAATATTGAACTTGGCTCCCATTTTCACATTTATGTTTTTGATGCGATATCATTACTTTTTGTGAGTAAATTTATTAATATTATTTAAAAATGATTTACAAATAATAAAAAAACCTGCGCTTACGCTGTCACACCCCGGACACTTCATACCAATTTCACGCCATTGTTTACTACATAGTCATGTTTGTACACATGTAAATGTGTAAAACTTTTAGTGCTTGATCTGATAAGTGTACTTAGTAGGACAATTTCCATGTTCTACCGGCAGCTGTAGCAGCCTATGTATTGTGAGTCAGTTTATATTTAAAGCGGCAATGCCAGTGGATGCAGCTACTGCAAGTAATTTGTTCATTCACTTCGTAACCCAACTTTTAATGGTATTGATATAACTTTTTCCTGTGCCGCCTGTCCTACTAGCAAATTCTCCAAAACTGCAGTTTTGTCTAACAAAGTCTTACAAATTTACAGCTTCAACAGGTCAGAAGTCTAACGGGTTCTCTAGACCGTCATCTTCGTGATCATGTTCCTGTCGATTTCTTTCAATTTCTCCTACTTTTTCTGCAATCATTTCGAATGCTCTCTCTGTATTGTCTAATGTCACTGACATAAGTATATTATCCCTTACTTACTAAATCAACACAAGATAGCTCTTCTACTTTGGGCATGGCAGCACCCACCGAATCTTATCATTATCAGTTACAACTTACAACAGTACACCTACTGGCTACTATGTGTAACTGTGCTCTGTTTGAAAGATATAATGTTTCTTAAGTTATGTACCTACTGCAGAAGATGTGTTTCACCCCGTAAGGAATCGACCAACCGGTAGGCCGGTATAGAGGGCGGCTTCAGTGAGAAAACACTTGGTTCAATTCCAACATGGGCAACTTTATATTTATTATATTTTCAGCTTATTGTTAGTAATAATGAAATGCTAACATATATTTTTATTCTGTTTATATTAAATGAATTAAGTTTATATGTAATAGTTTTTATTTAAATAGTTAGTAGCTAGTGCTTTTTTTACACAGGTTTTTTATACAATTCCAAGAATCTTTTATTTTTGTTTCGTTTTGCTATTTTCCTGTTTTCCATTTACTAAATTGTATAATATTATCTTTATTTCACCATTGCCATAACAACCTCGATAGCTCACTTAATATAGGAGTCGCACGTGTAACGCGCAGGTGCGAGTTCGAGCCCCGCAATAAGTTACTTTTTGAGCCTTTTTTAATTTTTTTAACACATGGTTTTTTTAATTTTTCCGTTATCAGTACATGAAATACTAGCCGCACACCAAATTTAAAGCTCGTAGCCTTGCTAGAAGTACCTTAGCTTTTTGATGACGGTGAGTGTGTCTTTAAATCATAAAAATATTGTATTGAAAAAAAATTTTTTGTTAGAAATTCAGTGTTTTCTGATTTTTTCCTTTGCATACACACAATTACCAAGCGTGATGCAAAATTTGAACTTTCTAGGTCATCTGGAAGTGGGTAAGCTTTTTGATCTATATGTCAGTGAGTCAGTCATAAAAATGTCGATTTTCGGACGTTAAAATCTATACCAACCGTTTGAGCTGTGTTTATAAAATTTTGAGTGCTCGTTTATCTAGGAAGTCTTAATACACAAACCAAATTTGGTGTGTTTATGTTAAATAGATTTTGAGTTATGAAGGTGACAAAAGTGTCTCCAAATGGTTCGTGTAATATTACACACGGAGCTACTCGCCAGTTCTTTTTTGACGTGAACTTGGCTGGACACGCTCCGCGTGTCTAGATGTGACAGCTCTTTGCAATCATATAGTCAGGATTTTATAGATAATTTAGTATATAAGGAGGATATGTTAACAACCGATAACGTCCCCACTGCAGGAGCACGGGTCTATTCCCATTTTTTTTTTTGCAATTTTTCATATGTGGCAAACAACAAACGAGCAGACGGATCACCTGATGGTAAGCGATTACCGCCGCCCATAGACACCTGCAACACCAGTGGAGTCACAAGTGCGTTGCCGACCTTTGAAATGGGATGGGGGGAATTGGGGGGGGGGGGGGGCTCCGGTACCCTCACATCACTCGGCGAAACAACACAAGCGTTGCTTCACGCCGGTTTTCTGTGAGGCCGTGGTATCAGTCCGGTCGAGCCGGCCCATTCGTGCCGAAGCATGGCCCTCCCACGGTCAGAATTAACAGATAAATAAACGTCTTTATTATTACTATTAAAATATAACTCAAAATATATCTCATAACTTGGGAAGGTTTGGCCATACTCCACACATGAGGGCCAACCAAGTCCGGATTGGTACATAAGAGGACATACCAACGAAAAATTTTTTGAGATACCTATACAACTAACATTTAAAAAAAAAAACATATTTATTTAGTTTTCCATCTCATCTTTAATTTTTTATTAATAAAAATCACAAAATTAGTCCATTAAATTAAAAATTAATTAATCGAAATTAATAACACTGAAACCCTATGACGTCACGTCTTGTATTTCAAACATATTTAGAACGAAATGTCGTTTTTATGATGAAAAGTAACTTAAATTAGGTATTTCTATTTTTTTCTTTTTTTGTGTGCAATTAAGAGTATTTATCTTATCAATATACATACTCCTTGCCAGACGAGGACTGCCAACTGCTAGTGCCCCGCGAAGAGCTGACAGCGCTGCGCGAGCTAGCAGGCTCGGCCGATATAGCGGCTCGCACCCCGCGGCTTTCCAACCGCGCCCGCCGGGCCCTCAACTTTGTTCTCCAGCAGTTTGATTCGCTGTGCGCTGTGCAGGGTAAGTTGTTATTTATGAATGAATGAAAACACTATTGCACAACATAAACAGAAAAGTATACATGAAAAGAAAGTTATACAGGTACTTAGGCGATCTTACTGCGTTGTTATTTATTTAATTATTAATTCTTAATAATTATTAATTATTAGGGGTAAAAGGGGGATCGATAGGACTAAAGGTAGGCCCTATTGGATCACTGTGACCTGGGTTGAACTATTGTATGACCACTGCCCATCCACTGCCTCTGTTATTCCTCAAGGCTGATAGTTGTAATGAACTGTAGGATGTAGAATATACCTATATAATAAAATACACTATGTTGCGATGTCTATATGATAATAACTGATTGCTTCTCAGTGGTGGGGATGGCATAGTGTTATTATTTATTCTCTTTGGTAAATTACCCGACTACTTAATTTAGCTAAGTGTGAACCGACATTTCCAGTTTTTTTGTGTGTCTTTGTGTTGCTTTTTAAGGATTTTTGATCCTAAATAAGTACAACAATATCAACATATAATTCACTTAGGCCTTGTGGAATTTCTGTTCAAGTTTAGTAGTGCAAATGTCCAAAAAATCTAAAGAATATTCAGGTTGTAACAAAATAGGTGTAGGAGCTAAAAACTGTAGCAACTTGTTAAACGAATTTACTGAAAAAAAAAGTTTAATGTATTTTCGTTCTTTCTTTCAAAAAATAGACAAATAGACAGGGATTCATCACGCGGGTTAAATTATTATAAACACGGTCAAGCGCTTAAAATAAAAACCCCTTCGATAGCATATCCCAAATATATAGATTACCCAATCGAATGGGGAACCGTTTCATTTGGGTAACCCTTTTGAAAGGGTAACCCGTTCATTAGGCTTATGAAAACTGGGTTTATAAGGGTATTTTTTTTAAACGAGGTTCGGGCGGGGCGCGTGTCAAGGTCGTACAATGAGACATACATAATGCTTTATCTATGTCTCATTCTCATGTATTTAGAAGCGGTCGTGGCTCAGTGCGGCTTGCGTGGTTGCATCGATCACGCAGGTTAACTGACTACAGAAACGGTCATAACCTGGATGGGTTTGACTGTCAGTGGCATTTATCTCGACCGCTTCCGTGCTTCGCAAGGCACGTTAAGCCGTTGGTGCCGGCTGCTATCGCTAGCAGTCGTTAAGCCATGTCAGAGGCCTTATAGGCGGCTTGAAAACTTCTGACACTGGGGTTGGCCACTAGCCCCACAACCTCCACCAATCCGGACTTGGCCCCCGTGTGTGGAGTATGGCCTAAGCCTTCCCGAGTTATGGGAAGAGACCTGTGCCCCTGCAGTGGGGACGTAATGGGTTGTTAACACAAACACGGTCATAACCTGGATGGGTTTGACTGTTAGTGGCATTTATCTCGAACGTTTCCATGATTCGCAAGGCACGTTAGCCGTTGGTGCCGGCTGCTATCACTAGATGGCAATCTTTAAGCCATGGCTTGAAACTTCTGAAACTGGGGTTGGCTACTAGTCAAACAAACCGGACTTGGCCCCCATGTGTGGAGTATGGCCTAACCTTCCCGATATATGGGAAGAGATCCGTGCCCCTGCCGTGCGGACTATTCGCTGTGTGCGAAGTGCGAAGACACTGAAACGATCGAAGCGCGAGATGCGGCGAAAAAAGGCACTTGGACGGATTTTTCGTGGCAGGTGAAACTGTCACTGTATTTTTATTTTATTTTTTAAATATTTTTTATTTAAGTAGATGCTGTACGCATACTTTTAAATCGTCTTTTTTTCTACCTAGTACAAAGTTCCTACCACGCGGAACTTGTACACTCAACGTTTCGGGAAGTGTTACCGGAGCGAGAAGAAACGACGAGCCCAAAAGAAACTCGCCCCAACACATTTTTTGAAATAAATACTTAATATCTATTACAATTGATGTCATTACTAAAGCTATGAGCTGGAAGATCTATACATGTCCATACATCATTGTCATTACCATAGTCTTGGGTTTTATAATATCCTCTTGAACACAGGCATTTCTTTACATAAGTCTTAAACTTATTTTCGGATAAACTAATTACATTTTCAGGTATTTTATTGTAGAATTGTATACACTGCCCCATGAACGACTTCTTTACCTTACTCAGACTGACTTACTAACATACATGATGTTTTCATATATGAATTGACTGGCAACAGTTAAAATATTTATTTCTTTAAACTTGTTCCTCAATGACTCTCGAGATCGCATCTGATAGATAGCGCGAATGGCTCTTTTTTGCAGTATAAAAATAGTTTCTATGTCAGCCGCATGTCCCCAAATTAAGATGCCGTAAGACATTATACTATGAAAATAGCTAAAATACACTAGTCTTGCAGTATCTACATCTGTTAGTTGCCTTATTTTCTTGACGGCGTAGGCAGCTGAACTAAGCTTTCCTGCTAAGGTTTCTATATGTGGTCCCCATTGTAAAGAAGCATCTAAAGTAATACCAAGAAAAACAGTGCTATTTACGAACTCTAAAATATTACTATCTAATATTACATTATCGTGAGTTTGCTTGACATTTGGTAATCTGAATTTTATTACTTTTGTCTTTGTGGCATTTAATAGCAAGTTATTAACAGTAAACCATTTATGTATCTCTGAAAGTGTGTTGTTTACTTCGTCAATTTTGCTGTCTTTCCTGTCTACCTTAAAAATAAGAGATGTGTCATCTGCAAACAACACAATATTTGAGAGACGTTGCACCATAAATGGTAAGTCATTTATATAAACAAGGAAGAGAAAGGGGCCTAAAATAGATCCCTGGGGAACGCCTATTTTTACTGTAGAGCCGAGAGAATTTGTGCCATTTACTTGGACTGTTTGTAACCTATTGTTAAGGTAAGAATTGAGAAGACTGAGAGCCTTATCTTCCACACCGTAATGCTTTAGTTTAAGAAGCAAAGTTTGATGTTCCACACAATCAAATGCTTTAGATAAATCACAAAACACTCCTATTGCATCTTGTGATTTCTCAAAAGCATCATAGATGTTTCGTATAAGTGCTACTCCTGCATCGGTAGTTGATCGACCTTTCGTGAAGCCAAATTGTTGGATATGCAGAAGTTTGTTTAAAGTGAAGTGTTGTAGCATTTGGTTGAGCATAATTTTTTCAAAGACGACTAAGGACGGGTAATACAGAAACAGGTCTGTAATTTCCCGCATCAGTTTTGGAACCTGATTTATAAAGAGGTATAATTTTACTACACTTCATGAGATCTGGAAAGTCACCACTTTCTATACTAATATTGAAAAGGTATGCTAAATGTGGTGCTAATACGTCAATTACATTACTAATTAATTTAACTGATAAACCCCACAAGTCCTCAGTTTGTTTCACTTTAAGCGACTTAAAAGTTTTAATAACAGTTTCAGGTCCAATTTCTCTAAAATAGAATATTTCATCACAAGAAATGACATTTTCTTCTAATATTTTTTTAGCATATGTGGGTGATGAGTCCAGGGCCTCAGTTAGCTTAAGTGGAATGTTTGTGAAAAACGTTTCGAATTCCGTAGCTATTTCTGCGTTAGATGTTATTTTGCCTTTATCTGTTTGTAAAACAAAATCTTTATCGTGTTTCTTGAATTTACCGGTTTCTTTATTTATTATATTCCAAACCGTCTTAATTTTATTATCAGATAGTTTTATCTTTCTGGCTAAGTAATTAGATTTGGCTGCGCAGCATACCTTTCTGAATATTTTTGAATACCGTTTTACATAATTTCTGAAATTGTCATCAAATATATAACTTTTTTTCTCATAAAGATCAAATAAGGTTTGACGGCTTTTATAAATTCCTACAGTAGCCCATTCACAAAACTTAAATTTATTATCAATATTTATAGATTTAGTTTTAAAAATTTCCTGAAAATCTCGCTCAATTACTGTAAATAAATCATTGTACATATTGTTGGCTTCTGGTTCATTATCAAAATTTGGTATGGGCAGCTTGTTATTTAACGCTTTTTTATACTTTTCTATTCTTTTAACAGTGACAGGCCTCGACTGTATTTGAATTTGTTTTATAATTGACCTGAAAGTATGTAAGGTTACCGAAAATTGTGTTTATTTGCATTGCATTTTCGGTGAAAATAAGCATAGGCCACGATACCTGTTGGGTTGTAAATGGTAAAAACAATGGTAATAGCAGTAACTGCATTTATAAAAAAAACCAAAAGCTAGTTGGCAACAAAAACAACAGATAAAATGGAATTCTTTCTCAAAGAAATTTTCTTCTTACTTTTCTATAACTTTAAAGAAATTAAAGTATTTTTTCTTCGAGTACTTTTCTTTTAAAAACTGTCGAACATTCTACCCCGTTACTGTTCTTGACTCGTTTCTGAAAAGCTTTCGTCGTGGTTGACGCAAAATCAGTGGCGTGCAGTCCATAAAGGCAGAAAAGCACTGCCTACCCTGGTAAATCTGCCATTTTTGCAAAAAAAAAACTTACGTATTATATTACACGATACTTTAACATTAATTTACCGTTACGCCCTCCGTTTTTATTTTATATAACAATATCTACTCAACTCGTAAACAGCGCCACCTACAGATTTTGAGAAAAAACGCAGTACTGAAGTTAGTTAAACGAATAGATAAAGACAGTGCTGCCGACTGGTGTCATAAGCAGACAAGATTCTGCCTGTCTTTCGCCATTTTTTCACAAACACAAGTACAGTATTTTATACGGATACAGTGTAGCCGTTGTCTATGTGTGTGAATAATTTTGTACTGAAATTGCACGTGTGTGCGTGATTTGTAGGCACTGCTTGTTTGATTACACGGCCATTTTAAGAGGTCTAATATAAAAGTAGTGCTAACAAGAAAAGACAATGCCCGTTTGTGCCCCAGCGTCATATTCGTACTTATATTTTCATTTTTTTTTTCCTGAAATATTACAAAAATAAGATAATGTGAAAAAACGTAACACAAATAATTCAACATTTTACATTTTTCAAAATGTATGTATAAGTTGGGAGAAAAAAGATAAAAAAAAGTAATTGTTAATATCTGACTAATTCACATGGGTCACCTTAGGAAGATGGAAACATTTTTAGACTTATATTCAATAATTTTTACTCCGATGTATTACAAAAATAAGGTTACGTGACGCGATATAAAATATTAAAATAATAATTATGGGTATTCTCTGTTGCCTCTGAAAGTTTGGAAAATAGATATAAATAAATAAAAAAATACTTTTATGTAACCTATACATAAAAGATTGATATGCATCGCATTTTCATTCACCTCATTCAATAGTGTTGTGAAATTAACGAAACAAATGTATCAATTTAATGATATTAAAATACCGATACTTTTTCCTTAACGAGTATTTAAAAATACCAATGATTATATGAATATGTAAATAAAAATTGATATTACTTATATTTCAATTCATTTTAAAAGATTTTACATAGTTTTTATTAGTAACGCAAACTCCATGTACTATAGTATGCACTTCTCTGTTCAGTTTTTTAATCCTGTCATTGTTTGTTTGTTTGTATACTCTTTATTGTAATAAAAAACAAAGAACAATACATCAAAAAAGCAGGAAAAACTAAAAAAAGGTGGACTTATCCCTTACGGGAGCTTTTCCTGTTAACCTCATAATGTTGAGAGGAATTACATTTACATTATTTTGTTCAATTACCCAAACTGTGAACACACCAAGCTACATCTGAATGATTTAACCAAATATTTCACATAGGTAAAATAATCACAGATTGAAATAGGTACCTACTATCTAGATATTAGATGGGTAAAAGCCAGAACCGCAGATCCTTCATTGAACTGAAGTACTACGAAAGCAAATCGAATCTAGATCCATTGGTTCTTGAAGTTAAATCACATCCCAGATCTTGTAAAAACCTTAAAACTACCCATTATTTATCATACCATTTTATTATACTATCATACGTATGTCTCATAGTTTTCTGTGATAACACGAGTTTCAAATATTTCTCCGACATTTTAATAAAGTTGTTTATTAAAGAGTTTCTTTATCAATAAATCGATTTTTACATAATCTCATGAACAAATGATGATCAAAAGTAGTAGGGATGTGGATACACATCCCTACTACTTTTGATCTCCATTTGATCTCCAGAGAATAATTGACAAAATAGCATCAAATTATTTTCGGCCGTAAATACACCATGCTGGATTCACACAAACCAACAAGGTTTGTATAAATAAAAATTCTGACAAATCTCTGAAAGTTTTTATTTTTATTTTCAATTGCCACAGTAAATTTATGACAACCTTGGTTTAAATATGTAGATAGTAACTAATCTAGTGATCACTACAATAAAATATTCTGTTACGCCGGATATAATAATCTTTTTTAAGTTACCTGTCAGGGATGATCCTATATTTAAGTCAAATAACGAGACGCACCTTAAAGTGAAACCTTTAGTGATTTAAATGTTACAACATGGATATTCAGATTGAAATAAGAAGTACAATAAAAAAAGTACTGTCACCATTTTAAAGGTACGTTTAATTAACATTCACCGTCCACTAGTGGACCTACCTAAAAGACAGTGAAATAAATCTATTGGAATTGGAACATAAGCTCCAGATTAGAATTATAGACCTCATCTGTATTAAACCTTAAAATCATTTATCATTCATTCAATAATGTAAACATTAAGTGACGTTTTATAAGGTTTGCAGGGGTAAAATGGGATGTGCGTCAAGAAGAAAATTCACAATTTAGAGGGGAAAGCGAGAAAATTTACTATTTAGTAATTAATTTATATTTTTTATTAACGATTCATATCTCCTATCAATTTTACGAATATTTACAGGCGTAAGATTTGTGAAAAATATATGTCTATTCATCATTATTACAAAGCACTGAATAGTTATCCGTTATTACCCCATTGTAACTTAGGTAAACATCACTTTAGCTTACAACTTAATATTTCTGTTCTCCCAACTTTTAAAGGTGAAATGGTAATACGGTTTTATTTAGCAATCAAACAGCTATCGTTTGATATATGAATCATTCGTGTAATATGAGTGCATTGCCTATTTTCGGGCTGGGGCACGACAGTATGGACGGCCTGGCATTGTCTTTTGTTGATATTACAATTTGCCGTGTATTTTTTAGTAGCTGCAAGATGGTTGCAAGACCAATGATGCTCTTTGAGTTTACAAATAAGAACCATTTCATTTTATTATTGTTTTTTGCCCATTGTTTTGAAATTATTTAAAATATTATATATATTTAACGCCATATTCTTTGTTTACTGGTTGCAAGTGTAACGAAGTTTGAAAGAAAATTATTATAAATTAGCTTATTGCGCGTTTGTTGATAATTGATAATAGCTATTTCTTGTTGCTAAATTTTTAAGTAATCCAGGATAATCCGTGCATTTTATTATCTAACAGTAAAACAGTTTGGAATGACACTGGCTTTAAATGCCGCGTCAAAGTAGCACAATCTCTGTGAAAAACAGAGATTGTGTAGTTTCAGATAATATTTGAAAAGTCATAGGTATCGAGACCAGTTGAAAAGGCCAGTTAAAGTTAACTGATATACTTATGGTAAGTTTTCCATTTTATTTCTGCCTACCCTATGTGTAAACTCTATGCACGCCACTGCGCAAAATAGGTAATAGTGCAGTAATACGTTTACATCTTCCACTTTTATTGTAAACACAATCACATTGGGCATTGGTTACAAAACGAGTAGAATTAATCTGTATGTAAATACGATTATTTAATGGAAAAACATCACGCAGAGTCATTCTGTAAATCTACCAACGTAGGTACCAAGGTTACAAAAAATCTGCTTACATTCAAGGATTTTTTATATGGATTTGATTTCACAGAAGCCTGGCGAATAACATTCGATTCAATGGTGTATTTTCATTATTGTTCTTATGTTCTACTAGTATTTCTTCCACATTTTCTTCCAAAAATTGGTTCTAGCTCAACATTCCGCTGAATGTTGAGCTAGAACCAATTTTTTGCTTAATTTCCAAGTGAGGTTAGAAAGCGTATTGTGACAGTTTGAAACCCTGTTTTAACAATTAATAGGCTCATTTTGAACTCAAAATAAAAGGTTTTTATGATTTATTAATAAATCATCGAAAATAAACATGTATTAATAATTATATTGCAATCAAACATTACGTTTTTTTGATAAATTATATGTTTGTTTATTTACGTTACTCTGAGACGGCCATTGTCAAAAATCCGTATTAGTTACAGCCGCTAGTTGGCGCCCCGTCGTCGCGCACGCAGCGAATATGGGTTGTTATCATATTCAGAAGCTGGCCAATTTTGTAAGAAGAGTCTATTTTTTTTTGCGATTTCAACAAAATCATAAAACTTGTTCAGTATGATGAGAAGCCCCAGATACGGGGTCCTACACCTATTTTGTTACTGTATAGTGTGAGTTTCTTTAAAGTGCTTTCAAAAACGTCTGTGTACCTTTAATATTAACAAATATTTATTTTCCACAAGCTTCCGCCCGCGACTTCGTCTGCGTGGACTTCATAGTTGGGTCCAGAGTTTTTTTTTTATGTGATAGGTGGCAAACGAGCAGACGGATCACCTGATGGTAAGCGATTACCGCCGCCCATAGACACCTGCAACACCAAAGGAGTCACAACACAAGTGCGTTGCCGACCTTTGAAATGGGATGGGGGGAATTGGGGAATTGATGAGATAAATGTTAAATCAGCGCCATTTAGTTCAGTTTTAGCCCTTCCTCCCGGAACCCTTGAATTTTCCGGGATAAAAGTATTATATGTATTAGCCGAGTGTTTTATCTATCTACCTGCCAAATTTCATCTAAATCCGTTCAGTAGTTTCGGCATAATAGTGGAACAAACAAATAAATAAATAAACAAACAAACATCCATACTTTCGCATTTATAATATTAGTGGGATTTCTTCCCCCTTGATATCGGATATCTAGTTGATTTCTTTGGACTTCACTCTCCCAGCCACGTGTATAGTACAATATACAGGATGTTGAAAAAGGGTGTTTGAAATTTTCAGGGTTTACTCAGAATGAAGTAAAGAATACAGGAAAAATATTGAAAAAATGTAACCTGCAATTATTTTCTTCAGTGCCATACGAATTCTTGATTCACTATTCAGGTTTAGTATGGAAAACTGAAAAAATGAATTGCAGGACGGAGTTTTTCAATATTTTTCCTGTAATCTATACTCGAGTCTGAGTAACCCCTTAAAATTTCAAACGCACTTTTTTAACCTCCTGTATTAATCTTGTAAAGTTTCCTTCCAATCGATTCAAACATTTTTGCAATAAAGTTGGTCTCTGTAACAATACACATATGTCCCAGCTTTATTATTTAAGGTTAAACGTTAGTGCTCCCTGGTTGAAAAAATCCGTTAGATGGCGTTAATCTGACTATAACTTGGTTTCTCGATTTAAAAATAGTATAAATAACCCTAAACCATACTACGTAAAACAGCGAGCAGTTACAAGATCAATGTACGCTAATAAACCATAATAATGTTAATTAAATAAGGATTTCGATATATTTGTCCCCTTACAATTATAGTTTTGCGTTTATCTTGTATGAATAAGGGCTCGAATTACGCACACATACATAATTTTTTTACGTATATGATGCTTATTTTTGACTTACCTCTATAAGTAGTCCGTAACCCAGAGGTGCAAGCGGCAAATTTTGTACGAACCTTTTTATGTTATTGCTTTTAGGTCCGGGTTCGTATCCTACGAGACTTTATTGTTTTTGTCTTTTAATTTTTTTTATTTAGTATGAACATAAATAAATATGTAAATAACAAGACCCAAGAGCGATAAAAGAAAAGATTTTTTAAAAGAAAAAAAACATTTATTGAATAACAATGTCGCATAGCAATCATTCATAGCATTGGCCTGCAAGGAGATATGTATCACGTCTCCCCCGCGAATCAGGACACCAGGGAAAACAGTAGCAGCTGGTCGAGGTGACGGATCCACAGGAGTCCCCCATCGGTTCTGACTTCATAATGTACTCCACCCAGACGTCGGGTTATTGTGCCGAATTCAAACTTCTGGGCAAGAGAGGAGTAACTCCTGGCCACCTTGTCTCCAGGAGAGAAATGTCCTCTCCTTGTCCTCTGACTACGTGGCTCCGGTCTAGGTATGGGACTACCATGGCATGTAGCTTAGTTCTAAACTCTTTTCCAAACATCAGTAGGTAGGGAGTCCCTCTTGGAGTTTCTGTCTGCCTCAAGCGGACTGAGGTCTCCCCATGAGTGGTGAAGTAATAGGTACTTAGTTTTCGTAATGTAGTTTTCAGTGCTATACACAACTCCTCAAACTCGAATCTGTAGAAGGTTTCTTCCTCAAGATGTTCATCTTCGGTTTCTAGTTCTATGTTGTTCTGTATTTCGTGAAATTTCTTTATTGTTTTGTCGAGTGACTCCAAGCGGGGCTATATACTTACTTGGGTCTTGAGTGTCGAGCACATTTTCTGTGCGCGTTAATAAACTGTACTGAGCTTCTTGTACGTTTTAATTTCTTTAAATCCATTGAATTGGCCTCGTCGCCAATATTAAAAACATAAAATATCTGTTCAGTCACATAACATTTATTGAATAACAACGTTGCCTAGCAATAGCCTGCAAGGAGATACGTATCATGCAAGGAGATACGAAGTGATGTCGAAAATTTGTGGAGGCACGGCCTTGCAAGCCTTTGCAAGCCAAGTCTTACGCTATTTGGAGTCACGGTTGTGCCTCCGCAAGCTAAGGAGAGTATCAAACTTAGGAATCACAGATAATTTTTATGTATATGTCATAGGGAATAGCCCCCTTATTACATCCGTGAAGTGGCAGCATGAAATTCGTTTTCATTGTCGAGAAAAATAGATTCATTTTTTTATTAATTTTTTCAATTTATTTTATCCATACAGATGAAAGTTTTTCAATTGATAAAATTGATTAAGAAAAGTTGATGTTTTGTTAATTAAAATAACATAATTATCAGTATAATCATTTAAAGAATAATAAATTACTCCAATATACATTTAAATTCAGTCACTCACTCTCACGGTCTCATCAGATTGATTGACAATAACACATTCGCTGGGATGATAACCATCATAGTTACTTAGTTAACAACCCAATATCGTCCCAGTGACTGAATTTAAATGGGTTTTATAATTTTAAAATAATTCATTGTAATATAAATAATGATACTGATAATTTTCTTATTATATTGAACTAGCTGGGAGACCGAGCGTCGCTCGTTCAATCGGAGTTTTTATAAACTAAGATAACTTGTTTAGTAGAACATATAAGATATATTTTCTATGAAACATTTTGCAGGGTGTTGTTTTAGTCGGTAGTGGCCTTCTAAGGGACGAAAGGACAAGCAATATTTGTTCTGAAAATATCTATAATTTTTTTTTTATAATTTGATTCTATTGAAAAAAATACATGCAAATCATCCTTTTTTTTTTGATAAAAAAAATAGAAAAATATTTTATGATACGTAATATTAGAAAGTTGTTCATCGTTTATAAGTCAGTAATATCAATCAGTTTTGGCGACTTTTTAGAGATTTTCTTATTGCAAAGGTTATCAGCGCCATCTGGTTAAGTTTAGAGAAAACCGTGGAAAATTTCCTATTTTCAAACACGGGACAGAGCGGCACAATCACCAGGTATGTAATTAACTTATATGGCCAAAGATGGCGCTATTTGTCTCTAAAATACAGAGGTTAAAATATATTTTTTTATCACTCTTAAGTCTTTTTATTTATTTTCATAATATTTACATAAGTTCACACAAAATAAAAAAATTAAAAAACAAAGAACTATAAAGTCTCATGGGTGGTATTCGAATCCGGACCTAAAAGCAGCAAAACGTAAGTGGCTCGCACCAAAACCGCTAGTCTACCAATATACCTATAAGCGATGGTTAAATTTAAGCATCATATGCGTTCTCCTTCTATGGAATTTCGATCATTAAATGAATTCTCCCTTAAATGAATCTTTTCGAACATAATTCCCTCATAGATCTGGATTTATGGTGATTTTTAACCCCTAATCCTAGATTTTCATCAAAAGGTTTCAAGCCGTTTTCGAAATCGTCGGGACACTTAACTCGTTTAATAGTATAGGATAAAGCATCTAGTTATTTAGGGTTCCGTAGCCAAATAGCAAAAAGCGGAACCCATATGGATTCGTCATGTCTGTCTGTCTGTCCGTATGTCACAGCCACTCTTTTCCGAAACTATAAGAACTATACTGTTGAAACTTGGTAAGTAGATGTATTCTGTGAACCGCATTAAGATTTTCACACAAAAATAGAAAAAAAATAACAATAAATTTTGGGGGTTGCCCATACTTAGAACTGAAACTCAAAATTTTTTTTTCATCAAACATGTACGTGTATGGTATGGATAGGTCTTCAAAAATGATATTGAGGTTTCTAATATCATTTTTTTCCAAACTGAATAGTTTGCACGAGAGACACTTCCAAAGTGGTAAAATGTGTGTCCCCCCCCTTTAACTTCTAAAATAAGAGAATGATAAAAGTAGAAAAAATATATGATGTACATTACCATGCAAACTTCCACCAAAAATTGGTTTGAACGAGCTTTAGTAAGTAGTTTTTTTTTAATACGTCATAAATCAAAATTACTTTTCATTCAATCAACTCAAATAAAAAAAATATAGAGTTCAAGACATGTGTGATTATGAATTTATACGGAACCCTCGGTACGCGAGTCCGACTCGCACTTGGCCGGTTTTTTTGTTGTACTGATGATAAAAAATGTGTTTTAAATGTGCCATTTGTAACTTCTGTTCTGAAATACATTTAATTTTATTTGAATTCTGGGTACACAAGGTATTTTTTTTAATGGCGGATATGAATATTCTATAATTCATAATAATATATTCATTTATTTTCTCTATACAGGATAAAATACAAAAATACAAGGTACCTAACATAGCACAAATAATTATTTTGTTTTAAAAAATCTTCCTTCACTGTTGGCACCTGAATAGTGTAAGCTTATATGTATCCGAGGTCAAATTTTATGATTAAAGAAAACCACTTGGCACACGTATATGATACATAAATAGAAGCTGATTTAGCCCGGTAGCCACCCCACACCCCCTGGCAGGTCTATTTGACCTATTATCTTGAACTTGGTATCGTTTTCGAATAAACCGAGAATGGAGCTTTCATTTTTTGTATTACTTTTGTTCAATCTATTACTCTTATTGTGAAAAAATCTAATAAAATAAAAATAAAAAAAAACCAACAAGATGCTATAGTTTAAAAAATGTGCACTAATGGCATAAACAATTTTTTTTTGTAGAAAACCAAACTAATCAAAAATAAAAAAAAACAGAAACACTAACTGCAATTACTAAATAAAAAGCTTCAGAAATAAATTTTGAACGTTGCACGGCGCAAGGCATGCGTGAGCGTTTTAATCTGCCGCGCTTCAGTTAACTATTATATTGGGCAATAATCTTGAATTTGGTGTAGTTTTCGGATGAACCGAGGACGCAGCCTTCAGTTTTGGATTGATTTTGTACCATGTCAGACATAAAAATTAAAATTTACAAAAATCGAACCTGCTATTTTTGATAGCGATAAGACCGCCTTTGCATATCAATGTTTAAATATTTTATGTGTTTTCGTTGTTATTTGTACTCTTTTGGTGTGCAATAAAATTTTCGTATAGGTAACTAATTTAAAATAAAACCTTATCATGCTTCGATTTTGACACAATTTTAAGAACATAAAAAGCAACAATGCTGCCCATACTTCATGCTCTGATAGGGAGTGATACTGTTTTTTAGCCTTTAATTGAAGAGAAAAGAAAACCGCGTTCGAAACCTGGAATGCCTGTCTTGTGGAGACATTAAAAGCGCCAAAATACTTTGGAAAAAATTATCATAACCATGTTTGACAAGTGAGTTTGAATAAAACGAGGTTTTGTACATAGACGATTACGTTTAGGAATATATTTTGGTGACAAAAATTATTGTGTAAGTGAATAACTGTTTATCCTTTTGTGAGAAATAAATTATTCTATAACCTGAAACTTGGTGCTACATGGCGGGAATTCATTACTGTTTACAGTCGAGTCTATAAATATTGACGTGTAAGACTTTTTACTTGATATGTGAATGTTTTTGTCGGGATTTTACTTTCCGTGTATGAAAATCTACATATCTAAGGTTCGGGTTGTATCACGTGGTTGCTGGTAACTACTTACTTTTTGTCAAACGAGACAATAATAATACACCCGGAAAACCGCCTCCGTTGTCTAGTCGCTCGCTTCACATCAGGAGGTTGCGGGTTCGATTCCCGACAGAGTCTAACTATAATATGTAAGACTCCGTTTGGTCGGTGGTAGAGCATTCTCGGAGCCTGCATGGTTAGCTATTATCTTTTTTTTTACCCTCAATTGGTAAGCCCTTGGCATCATCTCACCTGATGGTAAGTGACGATGATGCCGAATACGAAAGCGGGCTTACCAAGATTCCTCAACGCAGTGGGGAACTGGTTATCTTACCTTCATGCCGGAACACATCAATGCTGTTAACGTTGATGTTTGGCGGCAAGACTTAGATAAGATGGTGGCATATGCCAGGCGGGCTCAGAAAATGCCCTACCACCAACCAAACCGAATCCAGAAAGTTACACCCCGCCGGGAATCGAACCCTGATGTGAAGCGAGCGGACAAGCGGAGGCGGTTAAAATTTGAAATGGGGCATGGTATGAGTCAAAAAATTTTTGAATGCACCTTATACAGGCTGTAACTTCCGGAAACTTTAACATACCAACCCATACTAAATTCGCATAAAAATGAAGTTTTCATATAATATGGTAAGATAACCGACCAATTTTGTATGGTGTGTCCAAAAATTGTCTTAAGTATTCAGCATTCTTAAGGTTCATTCGGAAAAGTTGTTCAGTTTCATGAGTGGATCCCATAATTTAAATTTCCAGGAGTGATCTTTTTACATACTGTATAAGTAAAAATATCAGCCTGTATATCACAAATATCGAGCTGAAACTCACAACTAGACCTTGTTGGGTGAACAATATTTTCGTCTTTCAGATGTCCCTGACGTGAGACTGACAGCGTCTTTTTTTCTGAATATAAAAAAAGTTTGCCAGCATTAATTACTCAGACTAAAAAGTCTTTATAATAAATTTGCTACTTTGGTAATGCTCAAGCAAAATGCAAGATGGCGCTAAAAACGAAATCCTGGGCTAA
Organism: Coleophora deauratella; assembly: GCA_958295455.1. Taxonomy (NCBI): domain Eukaryota; kingdom Metazoa; phylum Arthropoda; class Insecta; order Lepidoptera; family Coleophoridae; genus Coleophora; species Coleophora deauratella. The sequence goes on from OY282393.1 coordinate 7,102,869, forward strand.
ACAAAGCTTAACAGACCAATTGAGATTGTAGTTACTGTAATATCAGAAAGGTGGTGCTGAATTATACACCACTACATGCGTAAAATTTATGGTATTTTACTGCAGTTTTTAATGATATTACAGAAATAAATAATATAATTATATACATTTGGAGAAAATAAAAGGTTGCAAAGTTTACGTTGGACAGATAAAATCGAAAATATAGTGGTTATTTGTGTAGTTAATAGCCAGGTAAATTTGTATGAAATAGGGTGACTGACGTTTAACCTTAATTCAAATTACATATATTTCATGTACATGCACAACCAACACCGTTACAGTTTTAGGTATAGATTGTATGTGATTAGTTTGATTTCCGAGAACCACTAACTGGATCACTTCTGTTGCATAGTTATTTAATTTATTTTGTATATTAAAACAAATAACTATATTAAAATTTTAGGAGAAGAACTAGAGACAAATAGTACGAGTTCACACATCTTGAATTGCTGCTTGAATGTGGCAGAACAAAACTGTCATGTGGTAAGTAACTTGTCATGCAGAAAAATCTCATTAAAATCTATTAAAAACGAACTTTAAATATTTTTTCCTTGTAGATATTGCTCTCTAACGACACCGAATTGCTGGCTCAGAAAGAATCAACAAATATCACCATGTTTAGTATGAATGAGCTTAAATCGTTTTTGACGAAGTCCAAAGACTACAATACAAAGAGATGCTCTAGCCCAATCCCACCGGAGAGCGCAATAAGAATTACAATACCCAACGACTTTGCCAAAGACAACATTATAAATAAAACCTTTGAAAGCATATCGGTCAACACTGAAAAACAACACAAGCAAGATGCTAGTAAAACACCAGAAAATAATAGCGAAGTTATAACTACAAATAATTCGCTCCCAGCCACTAAAATAACAATAGACACGGGTGTCCAAACAGACTTTGTAACGCCAATAGTAGAAGTAAAACGACGTGAAATAAAATTAAGGCGCAGCACTTCTAATCAAACAAGTAATCAACAACCTTGTAGTGGCCAAGACACTAACAACAAACAATTTAGATGGCGAAGAAAAAGAAATGTATGCTCAGTAACAAACGATGCTTCAAATCAAACCAATAGTTCAATAATGAATAACAGTACAAGTTTGGCGGAATATGTTGATAAGACTAGTGATATAGATAGTGGACAGTGTACGAGCCAGTTAGTTGCGGAAACTAGCAAATATAACTATACTAATGATAACATAGAGGGTAGTGATACAAGTAGCAGTGTCTGCATACAAAGAAATGTTAGTGAAAGACTAACTGTCGAGGAAACATCCACCTCTGGAATCATATCAAACACTACTACAAGCAACCACGACGCCGAAAGTGTAACAAATGAACTCCCAGATCAATTGAAAATGAGATTGTATAACACAGCTGAGCAAGAAGACAGACTAAAAAATAATTACATGTTTGAAATAACGCATCCACAAATCCAAGAGTATCTGCGGATGAGAAGCGACGAGTGGATATCGCGATTTGTCCAAATAATGGAGGAGGTTTTGACACAGGTGTTGCAACGAAAAAAGCCAACGTCATTTCATTTAACACCTCCGCCTTGGACCTTGCAAGAAGCACTGCAATGTATTTTAAGGTTATCTGATTACTATGGTGATGTCAGAGATGCAGCTAATAAATTATCAAATACTCTTTTCAACATAAGTGATGAAACAGGTAACCATTTTTCTTGGTTGCTCAGTTTGAAAGTAAGTCTGTTTTCATTGCTCTTTTTCACATTATCTATTTTCCAGACAAAATAAATATGGAACTAAGCCCAGCAGACTTTATGGAAATGTATAGTTATGGTGTTTACTTGGTTGACGCTTTACAGGTTGGTTCTTTCTTTTCAGATGTGTTTACCTTTTAATTATTACTCATAAAACAAACATTAAAAATTAAATTATTTCTAGGGAACAGCTAAAGATTGTGAAGATATTCAAACTGCGTCAGATTCTTTAGCTAAATTACTGAAGGATATACAAGAAGCCAATTTAGATACCAGTAATAATGATCCTTTTGTTGAACAAAATCAAGATGTACCATCAAATGTTCCAGTGAATACTGGTAAGAAAATAATAAATAATAATAATATCTGGGACAAATCACACACGGTCATCTGGCCCCAAACTAGGATTCCCTGTATCTCGGGAACCAGAGACTGATATACATACACATATACTTTTAAATACATACATATATAGATATAATACACCCAGACTCAGAGCAAACAATTCTGCTCATCACAGAAAAGTTTGCCTTGTGTGGGGATCGAACCCACGACTCTCGGATCAGAGGTCAGGATCGCTAACCACTTAGCCACCGAGTCAGTCAAATTTTTGTGATCTTTTCTTTATGGAAATTTGACCGATAAATAGCCTGGATATTTTCGCATCCGCCATTAAAAGATCACCCTCTATAAAAATAATATTATTTCTCAAAAATGACTGTAACACGGAGCATTTATTATTCCAGGAAAACTATAAATTTGTTTGAACTGTAATCACATAATATAGGAGTACAACAGACAAACGGACTAACGGACAGATAGATGGCGTAGGCTTAGGACCCTATAAAGACATACATATCTTTGGTATGGATATTGTTAGGTCCTTTCCAACCAGCAACTAACACCGAAACCACGTTAGGACAGAACTGTGCTCTAAGTATAGTTTACGACATATTCACTTTACAGATGAACCAAACACCTCTGTGACCGTCAATACCAATGTCAATGAAGACCAAAATACATATTACAAGCTGCGGTCAGGAAAAATAACGCCACGAAAGGTAAATAAATGAAGAAACCCATAATAGCCATGTATTTATTTAATATTAAATTACCTTACTAAATCGAATACTAATTGCAGCAAAAGAAACCCTCGGCGACAAACAAAGTAAAGCTCGTTCGAAATGAAGATGTTGAAGCCAACTTCTTTACAAGTCTGAATCTTCAGAAAAGAAACTCCCAAGAAACTGGCGAATCTTCTCATGAAGCAGAGAGAATCTCACAAGAATTTAACTTTGAAACTCCATGTGATCTAAAAATAGAAACTAACGGATCTAATATCGGTAACGGTGACAAAATGGAAGGTGTCAATAAAAAATCGAATGTAGTAGAAACGCGGTTTATCAGAAGATTCAGTAAATGTTTGGAATTTGATGAGCGACTTTCACAGAGGGAACCTCTTGATTTGGATCAACTGGACTATGACGATAATTACGAGTGCATGGAGGACGAATATTATGATGAAGGACGAGACGAATTTCATGATAAAGACCTTTCTAATAACGCTCAAGATAACAATGAATATATCGAAGAGCTGTGTCCAACCCAAAATCTAAATGTAAATGGTGAAAAGGTTCTAAGTAGAATTGTGCAGACTTTTATGGATGAAATAAAGGAAACTTTCACCCAAGTCCAAGAATTTTGGTAATTATTTCATTAACTATTTATTATTTATATTGAAATATACAGGATTACAGGAAAAGTCGTACTAAATATTAAAGGACGTTATTATTCAGGTCATTTCTGATGGATTTGATTCTATGATATGGTGTCCGAAACTTAACCGTTATGGAGATATTGAACTTTAAAGATTTTTTAAAAAAATCCTCAATTTTTTGGCTTTTTTGTCGATTTTTTTGGGATTAGTGTTTCTGGGGTGCGTTTTTTTGATGTAACTAATTAGAAAACATGTCAATTAATAATAATGATTAACCAAAACTGAACCTACTACTAACAGCTTAAAAATACTGCTTGACAACGGTTAGAATTAAATAATTTTCAATAAGAGTTTTTAAATTTGAAGCTCTCTGTTTAAAAAAAATGTATGGAATTTATTCTGCAAATCATTTTAAAAACTTCTACGTCTCGTTAGCTATTCAAAAAGGTATAACACTTACTATTAAATAGGTAAAATATTGACCAAATAACAGATAAGTTAGCAGAGGGTACATTTTTTTGACAACTCTAGTCCTTTTCAGCTCCAAACGAAGAGCAGTTTTCTTCTCAAAACGTTGTTTTAGGCCTTAATTCTTGTTAATCGACTCTTTGATTTATAGATTCTCATCGATTAATAAGACTAAAGGCCTTAGGGTGCATTTCCACTGATGTGGAGCGGGGCTGAGCAGGGCGGAGAAGATCAGAGAATAGTAGCAAGTGTTTCCACTGAAGCGGGGCGGAGCAGAGTAGAGCAGAGTGGAGCGAAGTTGGGCGGATCAGAGTAGAGCAGAGTGGAACGAATTAGGGCGGAATGGAGTGGAGCGGAGCAGCAGACCTAAAAAATGGTCACATGCAGCTCCAGACCACTCAGCTTCGCTCCGTCCCGCTCAGCTCCGCCCCGCTCCGCTCCGCCCTACTTCGATAGTACAGTTAGTTAGTTAAGATTGATAGTACAGTTAGAGACTTCCTCGGTACATGTATGGGGCAATGGAGTACGATCCTTAGTCTCCATGGTCAGCGGTTGTCGAACGCGGAAGACCGGATTTGGATAAAGAGGGGTATATTCCAGGGCGACGATCTGAGTCCACTTTGGTTTTGCCTGTCTCTGAATCCAGTCAGCTTTTTGCTCGAGAAATCAGGGACGGGATTTCAGTTTCAGAGAGGGGGCTTACGCATGACCCACCTTTTGTACATGGATGATCTCAAGCTGTTCGCCCTAAATGCAACACGGTTGGAGGAGCTGTTGAGAATTACTTGCAATTTCAGCAGCTCCATCAACATGGAGTTAGGGTTGGATAAGTGTGCGATCCTTCATGTAGAAAGAGGTAGGGTGGTGCATTCGAATGGAGTCAATAGTGACTTCATGAACATTCGTACCCTCTCTGAGAATGAGACATACCGGTATCTGGGTATGTTGCATAGCATTGGTGTGAACGAGGTGGTGAAACAGGCAGTATGTGACGTGTTTTGGGAGCGCCTGACAAAAGTTTTTAATAGCTATTTGTCGGGCGTTAACAAGATACGTGCAATCAATACTTGGGTCATCCCCGTTCTTCTGTACACCTTTGGCATACTCAGATGGACACAGACTGAATTGGATGCCCTGGATCGGAAGGTCCGCACTACTATGACACTCCACAGGATGCATCATCCGAGATCGTCAGTGATGAGGCTGTATATTCCGCGGAAGAATGGCGGTCGTGGCCTTCTATGTGCAAAACAAATGCACAACCGTGAAATATGCAGCCTCCGAAGCTATTTCCTGGCGAAAGTCGACAGTGATTTGCATAGAGTTGTCATAGTATGTGATAAAGGACTAACCCCTTTATCCATAGCCCAGGAGAACTGGCAAGCGCCGACTGTACTTAGCACTGTTGAGCGAGAAGCCATTTGGAAAGAGAAAGAGCTGCACGGAAGATTCTTTAAGGCTTTCTACAAGTCCTTCGTAGATCAGAAGGCTTTCGTGCACTGGTTGCGCTTCGGAGACCCTTTGCGGAGACCGAGGGTTTTGTCTGTGCAATACAGGATCAGGTTATAAAGATGAACAACTACAGGAGGTTCATAATGAAAGACGGTACCTTGGAAGTATGTCGGTTGTGCTGTGAGCCAGGTGAAACCCTGCGCCATATAACCTCCGGTTGTTCGATTCTTTGTAACACTGAGTATCTGCACAGACATAACGAAGCAGCCAGGATCCTGCATCAAGAGATCGCTCTAAAGTATGGCTTCATAGCTCGGCGGTTGCCATATTACAAGTACACGCCGGAGTCGGTTCTCGAAAAACGACCGCGCCAAGCTCTACTGGGACCGAGACATCATCACGGACAGGTCTATTGATCATAACAGACCTGATATCGTGTTGATGGATCGGGCGCAGTCAAGGGTGTTTTTGGTGGATATCACTATTCCACACGACAAAAACCTCGTGCAAGCCGATGCCGACAAGAGGTTACGGTACCTTAACCTGGCGCACGAGGTTACGGATGTGTGGCAAGTGCAATCCACTGAAATCATTCCTGTAGTCCAGTCCGTTAATGGTTTGATCCCCGCTGACCTGGATCGTAACCTTAGGCGGTTGGGACTTCGGGGCAGACCGATAATAGCGGCTATGCAAAAGGCAGTCCTCCTCGACAATGTCCGGATTGTCCGACGCTTTCTCTCCTCGTAGCACTGATCTCCAGCCGACTGTGCTTCTGCTGGAGTAGCTCCTGCCACTTCGCCTAGCGCGAAGTGGTCAGAGTAGCCTAAATTCATATTTCAAATAAATAATAATAATAATATTCGGGACTGTTCGCGCGCAGCCTATCCTCTGCAGCGGCGGCGGCTCCACGCGGCGCGGCGCGGCGGGGCTGCCTGCGCCCCCCGCCACCAGTTGAATAAAAGCGGCCCCACGGCCGGGGCTCGCTCTGCTTAGGCTGAGTACCCTACGTACTCGCCTTCCCTGTCCGGTGAATTTGTAAAGGCCCAACGGCCAACAACAAACATGTCCGTTCGAAAAAAAAAAAAAAAAAAAAAAAGGGGCTCGCTCTCTTTCACCAGCGGCCGGCAAACGATCAAGACGCGTCTTGATCGTATTTCGCTCCTAATGTCGGTTCGCGAATTTTGTACATTTTTGATTATTTTTTGATTACAACATAGAAATTACCAAAATCTTTCATTTTTTAAAATATTTCATTATGTCGTCCTCGACAGGGACAAATCACACATTTCTGCTTATCACAGAAAAGTTTGCCCTGTGTGGGGATCGAACCCACGACTCTCGGATCAGTGGTCAGGATCACTAACCACTTAGCCACCGAGTCAGTCAGCACAGAGCAGTCAGAAAACTGCTCTTCCTTTGGAGCTGAAAAGGACTAAAGAGTTGTCAAAAAAATGTACCCTCTGCTAACTTAACTTAATAATTGGTCAATATTTTAACTATTTAATAGTAAGTGTTATGCCTTAAACAGAGAGCTTCAAATTTAAAAACTCTTATTGAAAATTATTTAATTCTAACCGTTGTCAAGCAGTATTTTTAAGCTGTTAGTAGTAGGTTCAGTTTTGGTTAATCATTTTTATTAATTGACATGCTTTCTAACTAGTTACATCAAAAAAACGTACCCCAGAAACACTTATCCCAAAAAATCGACCAAAAAGCCAAAAATTTGAGGATTTTTAAAAAAATCTTTAAAAAAATCTCCATCACGGTTAAGTTTCGGACACCATATCATAGAATCAAATCCATCAGAAATGACCTGAATAATAAGGTCCTTTAATATTCAGTACGACTTTTCCTGTAACCCTGTATAAGAATATCACTTTAATCTTATTTTATGATTTCTGCGTGTTTTAGTAAAAGCAGTGGTCAACAGCTGCGTAAAAATGGGCAATCGTTGAGCAGAAGAAAAGCGATTCATGATAAAGCGAAGAAAGCTTGTCTATGCGTTGAGAATATCATCAAATCTTTAAACAGGTATTGGTTTCGATATATGTATGTCTTTTGTATGTATTATCTTGAAGCAAACTACGTTAAATCGTTCTAATGATAATTAATTTTCAGTATTGTTTGCCGGGAGTCTAATCAAAATGAAAACGGAATGCATTTCTTGCTCAAGGCAGCTGGGATTGACGGTTTCGACTTAAATAATAAGGTGTTTAGCCACTATAGGTAAGAGTATTTCATTTTTACACCTTTTTCCAAACTTAGATCACGTCTCTGATATGTTTCTAGAATGTTCGTTTTAGTCATAGCGTTGATGAACCCAGGTTGTCATTGATGTGGCTTTTATTCTTTTTGGTAAATAAAAATTATCGCAAGTCTCTGTCTGCAACGGAGTTTCAACTACCTAGACTACTCGTAAACTAATAAATTGTATGTCGTGTAGTTAATTTAATTTCAAAGACCCCATATCAGGTGGACTGATGATTAGTTCAGGCTTTCAGGAAGCCACTGGATGTATGTGACTCATAAGTCGTGCTAAAATGTACATTATTCACAAGGCTCATAAATGATCAGTGGATGTCTCCCTCTGAGATGTGATTGATGATGAAACGAAATCACTGAAAATTGTTTTATTACAATTGGCTTTGGCTCTAAATCTTAGAATTTTTGCTATATAATCGATTGCCATATGATCTATTTTCAACACTTGACCTTCTTGAAATTCTATATAATAACTTACGTAATACTAATATTATTACTTTCTCTTGTTTCAGATCTACCGTTGTCAAATGCTTAGATCAAGCAAACATTCTCCTTGAAGTGGTAGGTATTATTATGAATGCTACAAAACCGTGACTTTCTTTTAGTTAAAAAAGTTTGTTGAAACAAGTTTGTTTAGGCCGGTAACATCGTACATAAAAATTACTTTCAAATGCAAAGCTTGATGTGATTCTTTGGATTGGTTAGAGTAGTGTAAACCTTTAGTGTCAGACGTCAAAAATGTTTTAGTCCCTTATGTCATCAACTCATCACATGCAAGAAACACTGGTCAATCTTTAACCTTAGTCTTGAGACACTGTCGCCAAGTTGGATTAGACGATTGATCTCTTTTTCGAAGTTGCATCTGTCTACCTGGACTGTGTACCACAGGTGCAAAATTCATCAACAACTTTGTCTATGGGCGGCGGTAATCGCTTACCATCAGGTGATCCGTCTGCTCGTTTGCCACCTATGCCATAAAAAAAAACTTTGAGTGTAGAGTCTGCAATCTTCAGAGAGTTTTCGTCTTGTCTATGTTTTTAAGAACCGCTTGTTGAGAAGCTTTACCACACCCCGGGCACTTCATTCAAATATCGCGGTATTGTTCTATACATAGAAATTGACACTCCTTCATGTCTGTACACGTGTTAATGTGTGTGTGAGTATCTAGGGCTGCTTAGGCTTAGGTTCCTTAGTCATATCGCCTTGTCTTAGGTTACACTTCTTTTTAATATGTTGACGTCGTTAGTAATTGATATTTCCGAAAACAGTAGAACTTTTATCGACTTATATAAGGTGCTACTTTATTAGTGCCCGATATTTTAGTCAGTGCTTCTACTCCTGATTCTGATCAACTTTCCCCAAGGAACCCATAGTCAAATCGCAAAAAAATTTTTGGACTCTTCATACTAATTTGGCCGCTCGGCTGATCAATGTGTATGAAGAGTCCAAACATTTTTTTGCGATTTGACTATGGGTTCCTTGGGGAAAGTTGATCAGAATCAGGAGTAGAAGCACTGACTAAAATATCGGGCACTAATAAAGTAGCACCTTATATGAACATAACGACAGATTTTTACAATAGACATTTTAATGAAGTGAATACTGAATACACGAGACAAGACTGTATAGACTTATAAAAAATAAAAATGTCCGCCGTTGTACAATTTGTTATTTTTATACACAAAATCGTTCTGTATTTGTTTTTGTACGAGTAGATAGATAAAAGCAAACAATAAAAGATAACAAGAAACAAACTGTTTACTTAGGAGTCACACAGGGGGGTGAGGTAGCATTCAGAGAGCACCTGGAAGTGTCCATACTGTAAATATTTATACTGTGGGCTTCACTGATGGTGAGTCCACCAAGAATTGTGCCTAGATCTTCAGGTCCCAACTATGACCACGAATTTGTCCGCTAATCGAAGATGTGTTATGTACTTGCTGTTGATATGAATGCCGAGTCTGCCCTAGTCCAGAAGCTTAGACATTTTCCAGAGCAGCTGTTCATCGTTTAAACTTCACAGTTTCGGAGATATATGATATATCGTCTCTCTGTCTTAACCCTTGCTGCAACCAAATAGGTTTTCTGTTCTGATGCCGTTGTGGTGGAAATCCTTGGGGAGACCTTTTATCAGTGGACGTCTTTTGGCTGATGAACAATCAATCCAGTCGTATTCTTCATTTCTGAAGATCGTGTATGGACACGACCTTCAGAAATAATTCGGAAATATCAATAGTAAACACCTCCTAATAATTCGGAAATATCAATAGTAAACACCTCCACAACGGCACTTCAAGATGGCTTGAAGTGCCGTTGTGGAGGTGTTTACTATTTTTCGCCATGCATTTCTGTTCTCGGCTTGCCTCAGGGCGGCTGATACGGTCAGTCCCGCATTCATTCATTTTATGTATTTTGGCTGATATGACGATGAAAATTTGTTACACAAATATACGATAATTATTTCAGTTTGATTTTTCTTGCTCTTGTTCCAAGAGCACTTGGACTTTTAAATAATTTTATAAACTAAATATCCAACATTTTATTTTAAAATTTGTTTTTTTAGTTTACATTCCCTAGTTTACACTACTCTAATTAGTCAATATATAAATAATATCGTTAAGTGCACAGGTCTCGGGTGGTAGGAAAGTACTAGGTAGAAAAACAGAACTTCATCGGGCTTTTCTATTTTAGTATTAACTTTACTGGCCTATTTTAAAATTTTTATAGAACTTTATGTGATAACATTGAAATAAAGTCTTTTTAAATCTTTGAGTAATGTATCCCAGAGTACTAGTGAGAATGAGTCTTCTGTCTTCTGTTGTTAAATAGTTGTAGATATGCATTTAAAAGTACTAATAAGAACAATACATGTAATGCACTATGAATACCTTTTTAAAGTTGGAAGTGCAAACTTTTTATTTAAATGCAAAATCTTTTTAAAATGTTGAACCAATAATTTAAAAGTTCATTTTTACAAACATATTGTTATAAACGCACAGCCAACCTATGTAGATATATTTTTATACTGCATTCAGCAATGTTCTATGATGCCATATTTCATTAAAATATCTAAGTCATCGAGTGTTTGTGTGTGTGCCACTGTGAGTATAAGCGAATGCCTCAATTCCAAAAAACCTGGTCTGATGAGAATCATCGGTAACCAAAGTATTTTAATATTTGCTATTTATTCATTTTATGTATTTTATGTGACCAAATTATGTTCAAATTGTTGAGTATCTGTTTTGCATTTTAACTGGTAAGCTGCATTTGAGCGTACGCGCTACATATTTTTTTTTCGCTCTGTCTGTTCTTTAGTTTTGTTGCTACTAGGGCAAAAATCATTCGCATTCGTACGCATCGGCAATCTAGTGCATGCGCCTACTATAGGTCTGATCGCTGTAGCGAGAATGAGTGACGAAAATTAATATAGAGTTGCAGAAAATATACCTACAATGCGTGCGGCCAAGTGGAGTTCAAACCTAACATAACATTCTGCTCATGTTAGCTACACAAAATCCTTCTAAAATCTTAAAAGGACAGTGCAAGAAATGTATTTATTTATGTTTATGTATTAACCCAAGTAATAAAACATGCATGACTGTATAAGTTCGAGAAGGTTAAATATATATATCTATGTTTTTTTAATAGAAGTTTTTAAGAAGGCTGGAGCCCAAGCGGAATGCATGAATTTTTTTCTTGTTAACGCGGTGCATTGATTTGTTACATAGAATTCATGTTTTGTTATTATTATTTTATGAATTAGGATATTAAAAAGTAAGTTTTTACCATAAGAGCAGTTAGAAGTTCCTTAAAAATCTTCTCATAACTTAGAAACAATTCTAATGTATGGTATTGTTTATCCGTATGTAGAGGGATAAAGTTAAACATCGACTTTTTAATTTTTATCCCTCTGCCTAGTTTATGTCCTTGTTGTACCTATTTTAAGATTAAGAGATTGCTTACTTCGTTTAAAATTAAGGTAAAGATTAATACAACTTATGATTTTACAATAATTATACCCTGTTGTCATTTATGTCAACTTTACATTTCGTATGACGGAATAACTGAAATGGGAAAGGTTTTTTATTAAGTTAGGCAGTAGGTGTACTTAAAATATTTTATTATTATTTCTCAAAATTAAGCTTAACAGTCGTACAAATATAAAAAATAATTATTATATTCGACCCATTTCTAATCCAGTTTAAATTATTATGTCAACATATTCCTACTTTTCGCACAAAATTAGCCTTTCGAGAATGATTAGATAATAATGGGTCATTCAAAGGGCCCATTTGGAATCCAAACGAAATCATGCTAGAATATTACATAAGTTATTATTTTACTTAATAATGACTAGATTTGTTACTTGGTCTTAGTTAAACCCTTTCCCCTCCATCATTGCCTGCGCGCAGAACCTTGGGAACTGTATGACAGATAGCAGGAAGTCCGTAAGACCCTGGAAAAAAAGATATTGTTATTTATGTAGTTAGTCTTGCTATTATAGCTATCTTCCTGTTTAAGGACCTCTACAAGAAGTCATTTCACATAAAAAACTTGAAATAAAATTTCTTGAAAATATTTTTTTACATGTATAAATAAAACGCTAATCCAAACTAAAAGAGAGAGAAAGTTACCGACTTCGATATACTAATCCAATTACAAGTATAAAATGATTAACATGGAATACCTTATTTCCAATTATGAAAGCAATAAATTGCAAGGCACTTTAAACCATGGTGCCGGTTGCTATCACTAGATGAGAGTCGTTAACTCGTTATGCCTGATATATAGCCTTTGTAGGCGGCTTGAAAACTGGGGTTCACCACTAGCCCCAAACCTGCACAAATCCGGACTTGGCACCCGTGTATAGAGTCTAACCTTCTCGAGGTATGGAAAGAGACCCGTGCCGCAATGGTAGGTACGATACGAAAACGTAGGCACAATACCCAATAGTACAAATAGTGTAGGTAAACATTTACCGTTAAAGCTTCTATGCAGACTGTGAATGGCAGGATGATGATGTACAGGCCGGCGGCGATGCCAGCTATCCAGAAGGAGATGAAGATCAGGATAATCAGCCAAATAATCGAGAATACTATGTTGCCCATTTTCTGAAACAGCACGATAGTATTCCTTTAGTACTTATGTTTTACACTTTTGGTAACTGCGTTGTGGCATTAGGTAGTTTGTAAAGCTATATTATGGGACTAAGTTTTTTTGATACCACGTCAAACATTGATTAAAAATAAATTAAACTTCTTAAACAAACGACCACGTTGATTAACCAATTGTGAAATTTTGTATGGAGAATCAATTTTTTTGCTAATAAAATTTCTGACATGTGTCATTCTTCACCAATCCGGACTTGGCCTAGTGTGTGATGTATGTCTAACCTTCCCGAAGAAGGGGAAGACACAACATTAAATAACGATAGGGTTGTTAAAAAATCATGTGTTTAAGAAGTTATCTACATATTCTACATAGAGACCGGAGTAGCTTATAATTTTATTTTATGTAATTTTTTTTACGTAACGCCTAAAGCTCAATTACAGATACCTATTTTCAATCTCATTAATGTCAGTGTTTTTACATTGTGTTTTATATTGTGTGTCTGTTTGCATTCTATTTAAAAAACAGTGTTACTTAGCTAGCGAAGTCTCTACATGGACAATGGACATCTATATCGTCGCCTGACAGTGAAAACCTCTGGAACGCAAAATGGCTAATTTATCTAGTATAATTGTAACTTTAAACGAATTCAAGACAACAATTGGCCGTAGTTATGCCATAACGATCCAACTGACTTTAAAGTAAGTAAGGGATAATGTACTTTATGTCAGTGATATATATTGCGCTATACCTTACGATAGATAAGTACGGAATGTTGATCCAGTTTATCTATTTAATAAGCCATTAATCGGTTATTTGTATGCCGAACACGCCACTTTAGAAAATTAGACAAGTAAACGGCAGTAACGCTCAAAAAGTGTGAAAAACAAAAATGATTTTGCACTACTCATTTGCTCTACAAATTCTTCACGCTGTTTTTATACGAAACAATCGGGTCAAAGTCGGATTTTATCATATTTTCTAGATATCAAGATTAACGACAATACATCTGAGTCGTTCGATATGCGCAGAGGTGTTCGCCAAGGCTGCCTATTGGGTTCTACCTTGTTTGCTATATTTTTGTCGTTGCTTTTAAAAGTAGCTTTCGGCGACGATCCTTCACACGAGGACTGATGGGAAGCTCTATAATACTTCGCTTCTTAATTCCAAGCGATTTTGCGAGGATCTATTCGTAGACAGTCTTCTTTTTGCCGACGACGCAGCCTTTGTGGCTAGTTCCAGTCACCTGTGATCTGTTTTCAATGTCTATCAATGCCAAAAAGACGGTAGTACTATCGCAGGCAATGCAGAGACACCGAATATAGGGTGATTTTAAATTAGTTCTTGATACGAAAGGCCATGCATGTGCTCATGGTAACAAACAACTTTCACTAAGGAACCCATAGTCAAATCGCAAAAAAAATTTTGGACTGTCCATACAAATCGAGCAACTGATCGGCCAAATTAATATGAAGAGTCCAAATTTTTTTTTGCGATTTGACTATGTTTTCTTTAGGGAAAGTTGTTTGTTATCATGAGCACATACATAGCATTTAGTATCAAGAACTAATTTAAAGTCACCCTATATACTGTTGGGTGGCACTCCTCTTGAAGTGGTCGACAAGTTTTGCTACCTAGGTTCGACCGTGACAAACAATCTCTCGCTTGATGCGGAGATCGATATCCGTATCGGCAAAGCGGCAACCATGTTCGGGAAGCTTAGTACAAGAGTATAAAATGATCAACATCTCAAAATAAAAACTAAGATGATCGTGTACCAAACATGCATCTCGAGCATACTCTTGTACGGAGTTGAAACCTGGATATCGTACGCAAAACAAGAACGTCGACTGAACACTTTTCATATGCGTTGTCTACGTACCGTCTTAGGCATTAGATTGCACAGCTGCCTAGTCTTACCGCCCTGCTTAAACAGAGGCGTTTGCGGTGGCTTGGGTATGTACACCGCATGGAGTCCTCTCGTTTACCGTGGCGTATTCTGCTGGGTGTAGTAGGGAACGCAAAAACAGACGTTGGCCGGCCATTGCTTCGCTTTAAAGACTGTACCAAGCGGGACATGAACGCATTCAAAATAGAACTAGAGGGCTGGGAGAAAGAAGCTCGCTGAAAGCAGGAACGAGTGGCGTAAACGTGTGACGGAGGGGCGTAAAGCACATGACGAAGCCTGGTTCAGTGTACTGGCTGACCGGAGAGACAAAAAGACAGCGAAGCGGTAACAATCCACCTGCCGTTCCATATCCCTGCTCTAAATGTGGAAAAGTATGTCGCTCCCGTATTGGCTAATACAGTCATCAAAAAAGATGCCTTGCAACAGACATTGCTTAAATCGTCTGTAGCTGACGTGTTAGACCTGCAGAGAGAGATATGTCAAATGATAGCACACCATATATACTTACATAGTATTTTTGTAGATAATTTCGAACAGATATCCGTTCCTTTATATAGAACTGTAGATAACGATGCTAACGTTTAACCGTTAAGATATACTATTCCTTCCATGATGCTCTGAGGCTATGGGTCGGGAAATAATTTAAAAGTTATTTCGGTCATTAATGAGTTTAATGACTTTATATTTGGTAGACTATGTTAAATGGGTAGGTATAAAAACGAAATAAAATGGAAGGATACATCCTGTATCTATCTGTATCCTAAGCTTAGCTCGTTAGGTTGTAGAATAAGTATTTATAGATTTATGCAAGTGTACAGTGAGCCGTTGACATTATTAAGTATGATGATGCCAAGATTTTAAGTCCGTGATGACTAGCATTTTACTGCTGTTAACACGGATGTTTGGCGACAAGATCTAGATAAGATGGTTTAGTTAGATAGCCAGGCGAGCTACAAAAAATACGGGAAATATTTAATCGCCCATCAAAAATACTGAATCGTACAGCAAAAAATCTGTTTTACCATCCGTAGGTTAGGTTTACAATTAAGATAATTTGATGTGCAATTAGTATTTTTCTGATGTACGATTAGGGCTTGCAAATATTCGAAAATTTTTAGTATTCGAATATTCGACTTTTTTTCGGGTATTATTCGAATTATTCGAATATTATTCGAATAATAAAAAAAACTTAAAAGCTGTAATAGTAATGATGACTTTAATTGCCAATGTCTTACTTAGAGTCTAATTTTCTGAATCAAAACAAAATCTTAGCTAAAAATTTAAGAACCATAATAACTTGACAGATAAGGCACTAAAAAAGTCCTATAAAAGAATAGAAAAAAGTTGGTGCTTTTAAAACAAGGCAACCACAATAAAATCTAAGTCTATAGTTTTATAAACTGAGATCCGAGTATTGTAATAATTAATAGTTATAATATAATCAACCAAACAATTTGAGTGCGTTTGACTACATCTCACCTGATGGAAAGTGACGATGTAGTCGAGGATGGTACACGCAAACTCAAATAATGCAATATTAATGAACTCATTCCTCGTGGGTGATTTCCTAAAAAAAAAAAAAAAATCGCATTTTCTCTATAATATTTTTTAAATTCACATCCCTGTATACACCTAGGTCTCTGTTTCTATTCAGATTGTTAGAAGAGGAGTTCTCATATCACAGAGAAAGTCTCCGTGGTGTGTAGAACAGACTGGCTGGTGACGAATGAATGACGTGTGGTTTTTAATTCAATTTTTTACTTACTCTGTCAATACGCTCTGCTATGTTTATAATATTTATTTATATTAAACTATAAATAAACAAATAGTATTTTTATGGACAAATACCATTAGGTTATGTTCCAGTAAACCTTTTTTTGACCATTGTGTGCGTGTTGTAAATATTTTTAAGGATGGCGACAGGAAATAGTGGTGAGTCAAATCGGACAAAATACGAACACTCCTCGAGTTTAGGCCTCCCGTCTATAGAGAAATTAGATGGAATCGCTAACTACAGCTCGTGGAAGTTTATGATGGAGTTATACTTGATTCACGATGACCTGTTCGAGTATACACAGAGTACACCACCTATTTCTGACGCAACTGCTAGAAAACTCGATCAGAAAGCTAGAGCAAAAATTTGTTTGATGGTCAGTCCACACTGTCTTGTGCACGTGCGGAGTGCGAAAACCTCAAAGGAGGTCTGGGAAGCGTTAAACAAAGCTTTTGAAGATAAAGGTCTGAATAACCGGTGCAGACTGCTATCTAAGTTGGTTGGATCGAAGTTGGAGCAGTTCTCTACGATTAGAGAATATATAGAAAATTTGATGACAACAGCGCAGCAATTGACAGATATTGGTAAAGAGGTTGACGATGAACTACTGGCAGCCATTATGCTACAAGGCTTAACTGAGTAATTCCAGCCTATGAAGATAGCCTTGGAAAACTCGAAATCCAGACTATGTCAGCTACCAAGCTGTATTTGATGCAGAAGAAGATCCTGTTACTGTAGAAGAAGCTTTATCGAGACCAGATAAAGAAAAATGGAAAGCTGCAATCCAGGAGGAGCTGGATGCACTTATAAAAAATAAAACCTGGACACTTGTCAAACCCCCTGAACGATGCAACGTAGTTGATTCTAAATGGATATTTTAAAATCAAAAAGGAGGCGGGAAATAGTAGAAGACACAAAGCTCGTCTAGTTGCAAGAGGTTTCAGCCAGAGATACGGTATTGATTATAAGGAGAATTTCTCACCAGTTGTACGTCACAGCTCACTTAGAGTTTTGCTGGCTTTAGCAGCAAAGAATAATCTAAATATTGATCAAATGGACGTGAAGACTGCGTTCTTGAACGGAGACTTGTCAGAGACAGTCTATATGAAGCAGCCAGATGGTTTCGAAGTTAGAGGTAAAGAGGAATACGTCTGTCTCTTGAAACGGTCGCTTTATGGATTGAAGCAAGCTCCCAGAGAGTGGAATACCAAGCTCAACAAGGAGTTGCTGCAACTTGGATTCATGAGATCAAAGAACGAGCCATGCGTGTACACAAGATCTAAGGGTGGTAAAACTATCATTCTTGCTGTGTACGTTGATGATATGTTAATTTTTTGGAACGATCGCGAGGAGTTGTCGAAAGTGAAGAAAGATCTCATGTCAAAATTTGAAATGAAAGATCTTGGGAAAGCAGAACTAATACTTGGGATGAGAATTACTCAAAATGAAATGTCCATTAAACTAGACCAAGAAGAATATATTGAGAAATTGTTGAAACAGTATGGTTTGCAAGAGTGCAAGCCTGCTACAACACCAATGGTCCCAGGACAGAGACTTGAGAAGCCGAAATATACTCAAGAAATAAATAATATACCGTACCAAGAACTAATAGGTTCATTGTTATATCTGGCTCAATGCACTCGACCAGATATTGCGTACGTCGTGAGTTATCTCAGTCAGTTTAACTCATGCTACACTAAAGAACACTGGCTATCAGCTAAGCGTGTATTAAGATACCTTAAAGGTACCAAGGACCTTCAACTAACCTACGAGAGAACACATGCGAGAGCCCAGGTGGTTGAAGCGTATGCCGATGCTGATCATGCGGGAGACATAACGGACCGCAAATCTTTTTCCGGATTTGTGTACCTGATGCAGGGAGGAGCTATTGTTTGGGAGAGCAGAAAACAAAAGACTGTTGCTCTTTCTACAGCTGAGGCTGAGTATGTCGCAATGTCAGAAGCTACCAAAGAAGCTATTTTTCTCCGAAGATTTATGGACGAGTTAGTCAGAGGACTAATTGTTAACGCTATTAACATATTCAGCGACAGCCAGTCAGCTATAGCCATCGCCAAGAATCCTGTATATCATCAAAGGACAAAACATTTGGATGTTCGCTATCACTTCATAAGAGAAACAGTTGAAGCTGGAACCATTGAACTGCATTATGTTGAAAGTGCCAGAATGGTGGCAGACATTCTGACAAAGCCTTTGTTGAGAGGGAAGACTGAATGGTGTGTGGACAGGATGGGTCTGAGGACTAGGAAGGTGATGGATGTATGAATGAGAAGGAGGAGTGTTAGAAGAGGAGTTCTCATATCACAGAGAAAGTCTCCGTGGTGTGTAGAACAGACTGGCTGGTGACGAATGAATGACGTGTGGTTTTTAATTCAATTTTTTACTTACTCTGTCAATACGCTCTGCTATGTTTATAATATTTATTTATATTAAACTATAAATAAACAAATAGTATTTTTATGGACAAATACCATTACAGATGTTCTCAACAATAAATCCACCTTCTTCTTCGCCATCACTGTCAGAGTCAGTATCCTCACCTGTTTCGTCTGTGTTTCCTGCACATTCTTCTCCTTGCTCATCTTGATACTTTTTGTATATAGTATCCAACACTGCACACTGCATACCGTGCGCGAAACACAATTGATGATACGAAGGCACTTGTCGACCCATAGCACACATTACGCTTGCCCCGTCAAGGATGCTAACTTGTTCTTCAAAATATTAGCACAACATCCCGCCGTTCCTCTGCGAGTTATTCCCGCTAGTCCCAGATTCCTAAATCCCTTACCTTGAAAATTTGAACAGTGAACGTTAATGTTCATATACCGTCGGTTACGGGCTCCGTCCATTCGTCTAGAGAGGCGGAAAATTTCTGTCCTTGGGCCTTCAATTTCTCTAATTCGTTCTTCAGATCGCCTTTTAACTGCGCACTCTTTTCTTCTACTTTTTCTATAGCTACTTACATAAAAAATATACAACTATAATCTTGCTCCACACTCACACAAATTGAAAATGGCAGTGCCTAACCACCAACACCGTCGAATAACGCGAGAAACAAATGACACGGAAACCACACCACGAATCAGGATGAAATGAAACGTTACAACCCACAACTGCTCAAGAATGTCTCTCCCTCCCTTCCATTGGCGTTCCTGAAATTTCTCCTTATCGCCCTGCTAACATAAGCAATTGTAACTCAAAGAGGTTTAAGGACTTCAGGCAAGCCATCACATACACCTATTCGTAAAGATTATTTCGTCGCACTGATTCCTGAGAGTGCCCGACCGTTTCCAAGCTTGGTATAGGTATTTTGTGCACATCAACGTTTTGAATTTGACGTTCAGGAAATTTGTCGAATATTCGAATATCAAAGATTCAATATTCGAATATTCGAAACAGTTTATTATTCGAATTATTCGAATATTCGAATATTCGAATGCAAGCCCTATGTACGATTAAATACTATACCAAAAAATACTAGCGAGCGTTAAAAAAGCGGAACTAAATCCTGAATTCTGTAGTCCTAAATTGTATATTGTTATTATCATTGATTACACCAAAATACTTGCTTCTTATTTGATTTTGATACCTTTAATAAACTTTATAGAACTTCTCTGATTCAAAAGATTATACCTACCACCCAACGTAATAAAAAAATCCTTCAAAGTTGAACTCCACCGGGATTATCTTTCGTTCGCCATTGATCCTCTGACCACATTTTGTGAATTGAGGGGCATCTCTACACCTCTAGTACGGTCAAAGTATTAAAATTAGAGCTAATTTAACAAAAGAAGAAAGACTCAAACGTTCCTATGATTCCTACCTATGCCAATCGGAGATCAGGACGAATGCCATATAGGTACTTCAAAATCCATCAAGCCATTTAGGTAGAGAGGTAACAACAAAACGAATATAATGTTTAGGTACACACCCAAAAAACATAATTTTCCTCCAATTGGTCAGGCGGGGAAAAATACTAGGTGATTATTGTGTAATAACCAGAATTTGGTTCGTTTATTAATACCCATTTATCGTCTTGATAAAAGGCTATCAAATTTTATCTTATCGTTGCGTTGCGGGACCGGTGCGCGTTCAGTCAGTGTAAAGTAAACCATAATGCATGCATGAGCTGTAGAAAATGTTATCAATTTCGTAATATCTATACTGAATTCCAGCAACAACTTATCGACGTCGATTTTCATATTTTTTAATAAACACCTACCCCTGTTTCTACCACTTATTCTATTGGTTGGTAGGCACTTCGTCATAAAAAAGATAGATAGATAAGCTAACGATAACCAACTTATTCAGATTTTATTTCTTTCATGCCTGTTCTCTTCTGGGTACATTCGTTTCGTACATATCCGTAACACCGATGTGGTGAGGTGACGCTCGATTATATCGAATAATGATATTTTGATGACTTAGAACTGCAAGTAATCTATGACTTATTGTTAGATGGAAAATTTTATAGCTTTCATAACTCACAGTGTTCTTTTGACTGTACAAAATGAATCACATAAGTATTGGTACCCAACGCATGTATTACTTCTCATTAAATAATAAATAAATATTTAATAACTTTCGCTACCTACTTTAAAACGTTACTCCATTGTTTTCAGTCATATACAGTTTTATACAATTCAAGTTTTACAACTTCGGCTTTGAGTTCTTTACGTAATGCCAGTTAGTCTATGCACCAATAATTAACTAATCATCGCAATTACCGTGCCTGTGTTAGTCAGAATTCTTTAAAGAAGAGAGTTCATTATTTGCTTGCGTGATTCATCTCATATTTTACCATCAGCACTTCAACAAGGTGAGAGTGAAGTCATATCGGATCTCTACCTCCCGTGAAATATATTGTGAATAAAATTGTATCTAAAAATATTCCTATAATATTATGTACAGACTGGTTTAAACTGCAAAAATATCAACCTACTTATCTAAATTAAAAATATTTTGCCACTTACATAGATATCTATAATTTAATATCGGTGTCAATGAATAGCAAACTAAGTTTCGTACGTGTTTACGATTGATGTCGCTAAGAATAAATAAAGTAACGGGGACGGACGCGGACGGTCGGATGCAACTATGGAGCAGAGAGCCTGCTGCACCATTGGAATGTTAATTAACACTTAACCGCGACAGTAAGGTACCGTAACAACTAAGTATTGAATATTTGGGCTCGGTTTTACATATTATACAATACATATAAACCACACCTACGCGCATAATTACATTGCATCATTGCATTGCATCCCACTCATAAAGATTTCTTACCGGTTTGGGTTCTTTATACAGCACTGTCTTACCTATAATAGGTAGATTTTCTTACGTACGTAAAATTTGCTGTTCTGACGTAATATTTTTACACTAAAACGTTACCTTAAAATTATTCACCTACTTAAGTACTGTTAACTCCATTATTTTAAAATTCTTACATAGTATCAGCAAAACGGTAACAGGTACTAAAAAAATGAGAAGGCGAGCGATGCTAGGGAGTGTACCGACCAGCCGTGCAGGCTATGGAATGGAAACCACCTGCTCTGTCATTAGCTTCAAAAATAGATTTAGTAAACAAACATGTTACACACCGGTTTCCGTTGGTCCAACCGCAGCCGCACGAGTCACAACAACACAGGGGAACACTTTAAACCAGCTACAAACACGAGTTGTTTCTTTGAATTCCTATACGAGACTAGCTAGGCAGTTTAGTTTGAGCGTAATTCGACGCTGCGACAACGCACCGTAGTAGTAAAACTACTATGCTACTATTGGTTCAAGTTCCCTTATCTTAGTGAATGACGGAATCTTCGTTTACATACATGCAGTCACTACTTCTATTAAAGCGATTGCTACGTGATCCCACGCTGAGTATTATATGGTAGGTATTATGTCATTTTACAAAGGTGTTAATTGCGAGAATAGTACAAAGTAGAGTTCTAAATCATACAACCAAGGACACAATACTCGTATTCAGGTGTAATGCATACTTACATATTGGTTACAATGTCATTGCAACGTCTACAAGAGTCACTGAGCGTAACAGCGAAGCTGTTGTTTAGACTTTTAAGTAAAGCGATGCCAGCTCCAACGGAAACCACACGGGCCACGCTTAAAGGGCAAGGACCTGGAGAAGTGGTTCAACAAGCAATCTTCACACGACGACGACGTAGCGTATAACCGGTAGAGCTAATAGAATTCATGTGTGATCGTTACTGTACTTATTGTTTGAATTTCTCTCTTTTATAATTCTTAAGCACATTAAGATAATTATAATTAGCTCCCTTCCGGGGCAGTTGAGTAAAGATTAAATTCTTAGACGATAATCTTTTCTGGATGTTTGTACATACTCGTATACATTCATTTTGATGTGCAAGGTGTCGTTTGAGGGTATAATTCATTAATATAAGGCTATATTTTACGCTGGTGAATTTGAATTTTTATCTAAATTATCGTCTATCGGTTTAGGAATAGTAAGTAGATAGGTAAGTATAGCTAGCCTAGCTTAATCGGTACCACAACGCGAGTTTGCGTTGGATATTATGATGGAAGTAGAATCGGAGAAAGAACACGTCTATATACCTAGCTAGGTAGACAATTTTAAGTAGTGATTCTTCGTCTTAGCAAACCGATTCTAAAGGCTTATTCAATATTTGAGGATGAGATCCCCGCCACAAGGACAAGATACCTACTACTTCTTATCAAACAAGTCCCAATGGCTAAGGTTAAGAGTGTAGTAGATGAAGTATTTCTTCTTCCTCTCTTAAATAAACATCAGTCTCACTCAGCCTCGGACCGACGACGGACGACGAGGGCTAATCGGTACAGTGAACACGCCTATACAAGATGTTAAAAAATTGTACTCAGAATCAATAAGTACTTATAGAACACAGGAAAAATGATGAAAAAATCTGATCTGCAATTTTTCATTCAGCTTCCCATACAAATTATTGATTCACTATTCAGATTTAGTTTAAGAAACTGAAAAAAAAATTTAGATCAGATTTTTTCAATATTTTTTCTTGTATTCTATACTTGATTTCTAGAATCAACTCATTTAGGTAGGTACTCAGGTAAACCTTTCAAACTCACTCTTCTTAACATTCTGTATAGCTAATTAAATTGAGGATCAGATCTCTGCCACAAGGACAGCTAATCACGATCGCGATCACTACTTATTATCACCCTCTCATACATTCCTTCTCTCATACATTTCTAAATAGTTATAAAAATGAATGCACGAGAAAATGCGAGTGTGTATCAAACATCACACCTAGAGTCTGGCCAACAACAAAAGCTGACCACGATTTTTGTGGACAGTTTTCATTGGCCAGACAGAAACATCCATTGGTGTTGATTCGGTTTTCACGATTAATTAAACTTATTCTATACCGAAAAGACAAGGACAGGACGCCGAAATTAAGTTTAGTCCTGTCAAATAAGTTTAATCGTAAACACCGAATCAACACCTACCTATCACATAGAGACTTTTTAGGGTTCCGTAGCCAAATGGCAAAAAACGGAACCCTTATGGATTCGTCATGTCTGTCTGTCTGTCCGTCCGTATGTCACAGCCACTTTTTTCCGAAACTATAAGAACTATGCTGTTGAGGTAAGTAGATGTATTTTGTGAACCGCATTAATATTTTCACACAAAAATAGAAAAAAAACAAATTTTGGGGGTTCCTCATACTTAGAACTGAGACTCAAAATTTTTTTTTTATCAAACCCATACGTGTGGGGTATCTATGGATAGGTCTTCAAAAATGATATTGAGGTTTCTTTGTTTTTTAATAGTTTGCACGAGAAACACTTCCAAAGTAGTAAAATGTGTGTCCCCCCCCGTAACTTCTAAAATAAGAGAATGATAAAACTAAAAAAAAAATATTTTATATGTACATTACCATGCAAACTTCCACCGAAAATTGGTTTGAACGAGATCTAGTGAGTCGTTTTTTATAATACCTACGTCATAAATCGTAAACCGCAATTTACCTACAACGAACTACAAGAACTTTTATATTATGTTACTTGCTGTTACGGAACCCTTCATGGGCGAGAGTCCGACTCGCACTTGGCCGCTTTTTTAGATAGCAGTTCTGTAAGTCATTTCTCGAATCAGAACAAAGAGATGCATGCATTTACGTTTACGCTCATGTCAGGTGAGTAATTTTGAAACGTTACCATTGACAATGACAAGTGATTTTTTCAATTTTCTTCTTTTCCTTTCAAAGTTTTATATTTATTTATTTTCTGAGATTAGTAGTAGTAGTAGTAGAGATTTCCTGCGTTGTACCTACGTTATCTTGAAATATTTAGGTACTGGTGTTAGTTGGCAGTTTATTTTCCAAGTAAGTTTCTCTCAGTTTTAAAGAAAAGGGCGACTAAGTTGTAAGTTCCTTTTTGTAACGACCATCTATTTGTACACTTTCGCAAATAAATACTTTGACTTTGAAAAAAAGTTATATTACTCCTGCGAGTGATAAAAACTTCGCAACTTCTGCTAACTCTAGACCAGAGACTTGGAGACTCGAAAATGGCTGGATACTTCGAGGAGATGGGATGGCAAGAGCTGCAGGATGGGCAGCAGCCCGACCACTTGCTGCATATGGCACGGTTCCTCATAGACTTTGGCATGTATGATGACAATTTCACTGGAGAATGGCCAAGGTATTGTTAGTGTATTATTAAATTAAATAAAATTGTGAAGTACTCTCATGAACTCCAAAAAATTGCTATAGTTTTGCTGGAGAGAGAGCTGACATAAAAATAGACATTAACTAAATGTTAATAACAAATATGAATACAAAACAACTGACTATGTAGCCTTTCCACCCGTCAACTAGGTATTTCTGTGCAAAAGATCATGTTGATCTGTTGCTCTATTACAATCTGAAAGAAGGACAAACCAACTAATCTATGCAATTATAATATTAGTTAGGATTATAATATTAGTAAGAAAGTAATGATAAACTATTCAATTCTTTCAGATTGCCACCTCCAGCCTCTAAAGAAGCCATTGCAGGCCTACCAGAAGTGACTGTAGAATCTGATTCTGATTCCAAGAGTTGTCCCATTTGCCTTAAAAACTTTGAGGTTGGAAAGAAGGCAATAGAAATGCCATGCCACCACGTGTTCCATTCTAAATGTATTATGACTTGGCTGGAAAGAGTAAGTATCTATTATAGTCATAATAAGTTAATTTAATAATAAGTTAAATTAATAAGTTAATTTGATCACTATCTTGCCATTACTGTAAAGTCATATTATAAATAATAGAGATAGATATTTTAGCAGAGTTTATTTTCATTTATCCTATTATATTTGAAGAAAATATAGACAAACTTTCGTCTTTGATTGATGTTAAAAGACCTAATGTTCCAGCCAAGATTGTTGTATATCTCATCTCACTAATATTATAAATGCAAACGGATGTTTGTTTGTTCCACTTTCACGCCGAAACTACTGAACAGATTTGGATATTTGGTAGGTAGATACTTAAAGCACTCAGCTAACACAAAGGATGCTTCTTATTCCAAAAAACTCTAGGGTTCCCGGAGGAATGGCTAAAGACTAAAATTTTTACTTTGTTACTGTCTTAAAATTTTATTTCTTTGGCTTTGAATCTCCGTAAAACCAGAACCGAAAGCTGTAAAAAAAAGTTCAAAACACATTAGGTAGGATAAATGTACTGTGCTTGTACTACTTGTTTTAAGCACCTCGGATAGCAGACATTTGACGTCAATTAAAATTACAATGTTGTTTAAATATACAGGGCTTTGATTTGGTCAGTTCAAAGAGAAAGAGGGGTGATATTTTATTTCAGTTGTCTTATAAAAAATGTTGAAACTATTTATTTTTTCACCTTCGACAATATTTGGTCCCTTGCAGAAAAATATTTGGCATAAAATAGTACATCTACAGAGGTTTCGAAATATTTGTAACTTAATTTCCAAAAGACTTAAATTAGATGAAATAACCACCACAATGTGGTGTGGAAACCGGTGTTTTTCCTACAAGAATACCTATCACGTTATGTCACCTGACTAACCTCTAAGTTCTTCTATTCAGACTATGACGTCATCAGAGCAAATGTTTAAAAAAAAATTAAAATAACGACAGCACAAACTAAATAAATATTCAAATCAGTTTCTTGTAATACGTTAATCTTTCGAAAAAAATATACCTTAAAAAATCTGTACATACCTACCGAATTTTGAAGTCCATGAAAACAAAGTCGTAGGCAGAAGCTAATGTATAAAGATTCCCCATAATCAAGATAATGTAAGGCGACTTCTATTTGTTTGCAGACTAACTCATGCCCATTCTGCCGACATGAGCTCCCAACTGATGATGAAGGGTATGAAGCGTTTAAAAAAGAAAAGAAGAGAGTAGAACAGAGGAAGGAAGATATAGAAGCATTGCATAATTCCATGTTTAGTTGATTTTGCTATTTACCTATTTTATGGGTGTATTGTTTTTAAATATTTTAAGTACTAAATGGTATTGTGGTGTGGTGTACATTTTTAGTAGGGCCATTATTTCATTCCAATAATAAAATGATTACTAATATATTGTTAAAAATCTTATAATGTGTTTTTTGATTCTCAGCAATATTTTTAAACTACATTTTTTAGATATTATGATAAGAAAGGAATAAAAAGAGATGAACTGAACATGCAGGTTTTAAAAAGAAAAGCAAATACTTTTTAATGTTTTTGCTTTTATTAGCTGAACCTCCTTGATTTGTTTTATGGCTTGAATTTGGAATTGCCAAGTGTTGACAATTGATTGCATCAATATGGAAAAATGACAAAAATGACACTGTAGTCAAAAAATATTTTGTGTATAAAAAAATAAAAATATTTTAGAAAAAAAACTGAAAATTGAGTAAGTAACTAAACAAATTAATGAATAATAAAACCAGAAAATAAAAATGAATAATAATAATAAAAGGTATGTATTGAGTTTTTAGTCTGTGTTAGTAAACCTGTTGCTTATTTGTATATGTTTTTGTTTATAAAACATACTCTTTTTGTAGGATTTGCAAATGCCCAGCTCGTTTGCAAAAACTTTGTTGCAAAAAAGTCATTCAGAGCAGTAAAGATGTAGAGGACATTATACAAGCCTTGGAATATGAAGCCGCACGTAAGTTGTCTTACTTCCATTTTATTTTATTTATAGTATTACCAGATCTTGCGGTTTTCTAACACCTGCAGTATTCAATATGAGTCGGTCTGGTACCTTTATCTAGACTCCACCCATCCGGACTTTGCGGTATGTCCTTACCTTTCAGAGATATGGGAAGAGACCTATGCTACAACTGTGGTGGAGAGATTCTTACGAACCAGATTTCAATGCTTGATGTTTATTGCTTTAAATTTTGTAATGAAATGATGATTAGGTATACCTACATTCTACCTCTATAGCTTTTGTGCGCGTCTCCGCCCGCGTGGATTTAGTTTTTATGACTGTTTCTTCAAATCCCCTTTAAACTATGTTCTACTGTGTTGTTCACTGTTCTTTGCTATTACATATTAAAAAGAGTCCAAATGTTTTTTCCGTTTCGGAAACATTTTTCCGAGGCAGAAAAAACCTATGTCACTTCCTACCCTCTCCCTCCCTACCTCAATTATTTTATCTCTCTCCAAAACTTTACGTCCATCTTTAGCCTTCTTTTGCCCTTGATTAATTCATCTACCCAATAGGGACCATGCATTTTCTGGGTTAAACCTGACTTAGGTTACATTTGGTAGGCGTTCAGTAGTTTAGTTGTGAAAGTGGAAGAAACAAAACATCCATACTTTCGTGTATATAATATTAGTGAGAAGTGAGATTAAATTAACACTGTCCATTTACTCTAGATAAATAAAAGTTTTTACATAAGCTCTAATTTTATTCTTGTTACAGTTCGGAAAAGTATGGGAAGACCTGCCAAAACGCCCAAGTTTAAGACCAAGATATTCCGACCCAAACATTTTAAGGACACGTGTGTTCCCATGACTCCGTCGATGCATCAAAGGTAAAAAAAAGTCCATAACTCATAATAATAAAAGAGCTCTAACTTTTCAAACGTGAAATCTGCAACTTATCTACATTATCTATTATTACCACATTACTTATCCACATTATTATTACCTTTGGTATGTAGGAAGAAAACTCTTACAGAGTTATTCATACCAATTGTACATAATATGTGTAATCATGTGTGTGTATCTTTTTTTCTTTTTTTTTTTTTTAAGTGTGCAATAAATTTGTAAAATAAAATAAATAAATAAATTATTTCAGATTACGATACATTGGCCACTGTCCTTCAGATGTTGCACCAAGAAAGTAAGTCATATGTTTATTTATCAAAACAGATTATCTATCTAATCAGCCCACATTAGCCCACTGCTGGGTATAGACGTCTTAATGTACACGCTATTTGTCTCAGTTCCTCGCCAGTTTCTCTCAGCAACGTCCTAAAAATAGACAAAGGGTGGTTAATTTTGTCTTTGATGCGTCACCGAATACCCTATTCAATTGAAAACGACAGACAAGACTGTTCACATTGGCTCGGGACCATTGCGTTCGTGACAAAAATAGGCTCATAATGGTCAGAGCTATCAAATGGTCATTTGTGGGCACTAATTAGCTGATAAATTTCTACGAAAATTCCAAAATTATTGTACTTGTGATTTCTGAATCATCAATTCAGCAGTAAATACGAGCACAAACCAATTTCAGCCGGGCACTTCTTCGTTCTCCCACCGAATCCGAACTAGAAACGCCCCTTGAGAAGCTGCGACGCAAGAGAGTACGCTACTTCGACCAGGCGACGGCTATAGAGCTGCCCACGCCTTTACACGTGGTCAAGCATACGGAAGACGACACAGATATCATCAATGTAAGTAGTTACGAGATTACATGCAGGAATTTAAGTTGCCCAGGTAAGACAGACTATCCTTTTTCAAAACTATCACTCGGAAGTTCAGATATTTCGAAAATATTTGTTAATTTACCATTATTACAATAAGGTGCACACCCTTAAAACTTTAGTTTTGACTATGCATTATACGAAGCGTAGTTGTTGCTAGGCAGATAGTGGAACGTATACTTAACCCGATTGAAACATGCCGGTTAGTTTCTAAATAAATGGCTTTGTTTTCCAACTTTGTTTTTCAACGATTTAAAACAAACTTAAGTTTATTCACTGAAGTTAATAACTAAATATAAATACATAGTTTTAGTATTTATTTATTTAATTATGGAAAATCAACAGCTTTGATACATCACAGAGAATCATTGTACAAATTACATTAAAGAAAAGCCTTTATAGATTTTCACGAAAAAAAAATTTAAATTGTTAAACGTCTCTTTAGGTGGGTAGTCCGAACCTCAGCGGTGAGAATATTGCGGCTCAGCGAACAGTGGCCGTGCCGACCGTACCGCCGCTGCCGCCGAAAGCCGGATATACGTAAGAATGATTTCATCTTAATCCACATCTATTTTGAGTTCGTAAGGCTCTCGATCACAGAACAACCGAATCTTCAGGCAGATTGGATATGTTACATTTCAAAGATGATAATAGAATCAGTTATCTCAATTTAATATTTTTGATAAACTACCTATTGTATTATAAATAAATAATACATGAGATTCTTCCGAAGCTTCCCTAAGGTCTACAGTATTGGACTCTCCAAGAAGGGATTTAACAGGTGTTCGGAGGTTGGGCAAGGCATTGATAACACTCCTGGTGTTGCAAATGCCCATAGGCGGCGGTGACCACTTTCCATCATGTGTGCCGTCAGCCTTTTGCCATCTTATATAAAAGGCATCATTTTTTTCAGTTTGTACAAACCGCACAGTGGAGTTGTTATAAATCAAGACAAAACATTTTGCCCAGACGTTGTAGCGGGTGGAACGTAAGTTGCATTTTATTTAGTTAATCATAAATCGGAAAATACAACATAAATTTTAAAATGATCCCCTATTAAAACAGACACACGTCGCACGCACTCACACACAGATTCGATTTATCGTTACTATCTTTGTATAATTTTATTTAAAATTTATGATCTCTTAATTTGGCCTACAACAATGTAAATAGTTATAGTAAAACAAATGTACTGCTGTGAGATCGATCTGAATAAATAAAATAAATAAATAAATAAATATATAAACATATGGCAATCTCTTCCAAACAACTTCGTAAAATTTATCTTGTCTAGTAGGTATGTAATTAGGAAAGTAACTAAAGTCTCTTTTTACAGTGAGCCTATCTATTTGAAGAAACCAAAGCCTTGCTACAAGGGCGGGTAAGTTAATCGCAGTTTTCTCGTTTTGTTGCTATATTAAGGTAAGTACTCATTTTATTAATTCCCTTAGTTTTAGGGTTCGCCATACTCAAGGTGCCAGCTGAACTCTATTACTAAAATATTAACAGGTATCCCCATATATGTAAGAGACGTGTTTTTATCAACCTTTTTAGGGTTCCGTAGCCAAATGGCAAAAAACGGAACCCTTATAGATTCGTCATGTCTGTCTGTCTGTCCGTCCGTATGTCACAGCCACTTTTTTCCGAAACTATAAGAACTATACTGTTGAAACTTGGTAAGTAGATGTATTCTGTGAACCGCATTAAGATTTTCACACAAAAATAGAAAAAAAACAATACATTTTGGGGGTTCCCCATACTTAGAACTCAAAAAATTTTTTTTCATCAAACCCATACGTGTGGGGTATCTATGGATAGGTCTTCAAAAATGATATTGAGGTTTCTAATATCATTTTTTTCTAAACTGAATAGTTTGCGCGAGAGACACTTCCAAGTGGTAAAATGTGTGTCCCCCCCCCTGTAACTTCTAAAATAAGAGAAAGATAAAACTAAAAAAAATATATGATGTACATTACCATGCAAACTTCCACCGAACGAACCGAACGAGATCTAGTAAGTAGTTTTTTTTTAAATACGTCATAAATCGTAAACCGCAATTTACCTACAACGAACTACAAGAACTTTAATATTATGTTACTTGCTGCTACGGAACCCTTCATGGGCGAGTCCGACTCGCACTTGGCCGCTTTTTTTGTTATTGCGCAATCTTAAAACCATTTATACATTTTGTATGCTGGTATCGACCGTCGAATCGAACAGTAGATACAAATATACGATTTACAGTTTTATTTTTATATTGAGTTTTTTTTTTCAATTTTATTTTGTTTCCAGGATTTGTTATAAAACATGCAATAAGAAGTTGTGCCAGTAAGTGTTGAGAATGCAAATTCATTATATTTGAATATTATTCTAGCTATTGTAATGAAGTGCACTTACTAATGTTTTTTTTTATTACAGGAAACACACCCGCCTAAAGAGACGAAGGGAGAGGCTTGCGAGACTGTAAGTTGTATTTTACAAATGTTTACACAACACTATACTTACAGGCGCATTTTTTTATTTAGATACTTTCATTGAAGTCTACTGAAGTTCGATTTTGTATAGCGTCATCTCCTTCTCACGCACACAGTTTTTTTATCACCACGTTCAACACGTAGAGACGTGATATTATCAATTGGCAGGAGTTACCACGTGCAAGGGTCAGTTTGCGTGTCCGATGATGCCCCCACGCATTCTCGGTGGAATTGTTGAAGGGTGAGTGATGGGAAAGTTAAAATTTTCTCCTAAATAGCCAATATTGTCTTATTCTCACTCGGAAGTTACAAAAATACGAAAAGTATACATTTAATGAATGTTTAATTTAGGAGATGGCGTGATACAAGGTTGAATAGTATCTTTTGACAAATCTTTTTGAACATTCTATGTTAATTTGTAGTCAATACAAAACATAAAAAAATATTATATTAGTTACTTATGCTATTAAGACAATATTTGAGATAAATTTCTTAGAATGAAAGTTATCTTTGGCCATACCTCAAGGACAAAATCGTCAAAGTTGTCGTTGTTTCCTATAAAATAGGATGCAAAGGGCCGACGAGCGCTCCATCGGTCGTTCACACATGAGCGGTGGAGCCAGTACAAAGGCTAGTGGATGGGTCAGTTTCGCCGGCGGGTCCAGCGCGGGGGGCCGGGGCCCCGGCGGCCGCAGCGGCGGAGGCAGGCGACGCCGATATCCCCCCTCCCAAATCCCCTGCTCTAGCCGTGGACGGGCCCCATTTATGGGCGCCAGAGACGGACGCGCCAGAGCGAAGTATAGGAAGCGGTTTGTCCCCGATTTTGAAGACACTTGTGGCCTGGATGATGTGCAAAGACCTGATCATGTGAGTTGAGATTTTAAAGGATTTTGATGTAAATTTTCTGGTTGTGGGCCTTATTTTAAGAAGCCAGGATGTAGTACGTATTGAAGTGTTCCTTTTGACCTTAAATGTAGCTTGAAGAAAATTATGTTTATCGTATAAGTCTGAGTTTAGTAGCCACCAGACTTGTGGAAGTGGATTATAGTTGTTTACCCATTTACGTTTCTGTTTTCAAGGTTCAAATACCGCTGAGTCTGAAAAAGGGAATGTTCAAAACGCATTCTCTCACAGTTGTCCCCTGTAATAAGGAGAAAAGGACCGATCTCCACTACGGTATCCTGAAAGGGACTTTCAATATGTATGATGCTAAATTCGGTTAGTTTACAGACATTTCAATTTACAACATACATTTAATATGATTATAGGCTCTGCGTAAGTTACACCATAAGAAGTTATTTACAAACAGAACTATTCGTCATCGTCACTAGACATTTGATTTAGCTTTATCATTAAAACACAGTATGATCAAATAAGGTCGATTAACATGTTCACGGTCCGCATACAAATGATCAGACGATTTCACAAGTCAGTGCGGTAATGTCTTGTATCTATGACTTCATGGTGTACACATTGACTGCTGGCAGGCAGTTGCGTGACTCTTCATTAATAGAACCAACGATGATAGCACCATTTACATCCCTGTCAAAGTAATATGTATCAAATTAAATTGCGATGAGGCTTACAATAACAAGAAAAATTGGTTGAGTTATACAATTTAACTTTCCATTGAATATTTTTTGGTCTTGTTTTCCTAGATAGCTTGTGTTTTTCGAGATTTTCCATACACTGTGTCAAAACCCATGACAAAATCTCCTTTAAACGTTAAAAGAATGTTTAAGTTTTAACCAAAAAAAAATAACAATTTTCAGGCCCGAAGTCTAGGGGTAGACAAGCGTTAACTATAAGCGTAATGGCTTATTGTTTAGCGTTCCACTACCACCCAAAACAGTGGACGATGAAGTTGGTCGACAATTTGATGGATGCTGGTGATCAATGGTAACCTTTTTCATGGATACAAAGCATATAGGCGGTCGGAGACCACCTCTTAAAATGCCTTCTTCTAGACAAGAAGTACCCAACTGTTTCGTGGACGAATCCAAAACTGGTCATATCTAGAAGAAGCCATTAAAAGAAGTGACGCCGACCGACTCACTCAAAGTAGACTTAAAAAGAAGTCTCTGTTAACTGTTCATTAACAGTTATTCCCGTTTGTAGCTATTCTCTTAGGACAATCCTACACCATCTACAGGAACGCTTGCTTGTTGGCAGGTACCTCCAATGTTTGGAGAAAGTGCACGACCATACGGCTTACCAAGGCATATGCGAGGTGCTGCCATTTGGCAAGAAGCAAGTTTTGGCACTGAATGGTAAGAAGATGCAAGTCTTGCTTTGCGAGCCCGAGATCATTGGATACACCATGTCCAAAGACCCAACAGTCTATAACCTTTGTAGAGGATTACATGCGTTCTTCAAAGAGAATAGAGCTGGTATTCTCATGACACGGTGAGACGATTCATTTTTTTTCGTTCCGTAAATAATATTTTCTTTATAAGTTCAATTACGTCACACTAGTGTTTTTTGATATCCCCAGAGTATTAAAAGTTGTAATATGGAAGGACAAGATATGTTACTACATATTCGATCCGGCCGGCAGAAACTCCCGTGCTTATACCAATTTCGCGGAAGGCACAGCTGTAATAATGAATGTCAAAGACTTGGATGCGGTCGCCGAAATTCTCCTTTCACGTAGCATTGTTGAAGACCAGAAATTCGTTCTAGCCCCCGTTAAAGTGCTGAAAATGATCCCTGAAACTGCTGACGAAGATTTGGAGTCTGATCCGGAACCAACTCAAACAGAGAAGGCTATGCTTGGTTATCGGATTCTGGGCGCAAACTTTGCTATTGTTAACGCGAATATGCATTTAGGAGATAAATGTTTCGAGGACGCCAGGTTCCGTCAAGCCTTAACCATTGCTATTGCAGCTATGACATATGCAAAGATTTCACCACCGAATACATGGTATTCGAAGACTTTGGATAAGATATTACGTTTAGGAAACAAATTGTACGTGGATTGTTCACAGCCTAAAGTTGTCATCGATCTTACTCTGGACAACATTCCGAACCAAATCACAATTGGTCCTTACACATGTGAGATAATTATCTACAGAGAAAGAGTCAAGGGACAACTATTTACCACGAAAGAATGTATTTTTAACATAAGGACTGGTCTTCAAGACTTCTTCAGTCGCGAGTACAATAGCGGTATTTTGGAGTTTAACAACTATACAATGGCTATTTGGAGACAGAAAGAGATGATTTACTTATTTGATCCGTATCCGCGCACTATGGACGGACGAAGAACGTTGAGTATAGGAAAAGCTTGCTGCATGATGGTGTTGAATCCCCAGACTTTAGCGGATGTCTTAACTCAGAACTGGGACTACTTGCCTGCTACCACACAGTTTTATATACACGCTTTTAAGGTGTTAAAGTTGAAGAAAAAACAAGCAAAGGTTAGTAGTTTTTTTTAACTAGTTCGTTAACTGATTATATTATCTTATTGCTTATTTGCTTATCAACTATAATTTGGGATATCTTAATTGGTCGTGATGGAATCAAAAATAAAAATGTTTTTTATTTAAGTAGATGTTTTGCACATACTTTTAAATCGTCTTTCTTTCTACCTAGTACAAAGTTCCTACCACGCGGAACTTGTACACTCAACGTTTCGGGAAGTGTTTCCCGTGTTGTTGATTGTTAACATTTAAGCTAGCCGTTCCACCTGGCGGCAAAAATAAAATAGTGCTTCCATCATTATCATGAATCTAATTTATCGCTTTCCATTCATCAAAATAACTAAAAATTGCCCTTTATTAAACACAATTAAACTACAATAAACATATCACGAGTATGAAGGATACGTTCTAAAACCAGTTATATTTACTGACCAAAAGTCTATCCCTTTCACACTTAGAACATTTACAGTAGGCTTTCAGGTATCATGGTAATAAATAATAATAATTTACTGTTTAATGATGTTTTGGAACTAAAGTACATCTCATAAACTTATCAAGATGGATAAAGCGCAACTTCCCGAAACGTTGTACTTATACAAGTTTCACGTGGAAGGAACTTTTTACTAGGTAGAAATAAAATGACGATTTAAAAGAATGCGGTAGGAACTTTGTAGTAGGTCGAAAAAAATGGCGATTTAAAACAGTGCAAAGCATCTACTTTTAGATTTAGATTATTTGATTGAAATCTTGTTACAGAACCAACTAAAGTGCTTGCTCGATGACGACGAACTCCCCGGCGCTAAGCGCAAGCGCAAGGAGTTGCCAGCGTCCCAGGCTCAGGGCGGCGACACGGCGCGAGAGATCATTGCCGACATACTCCCAGTGGATGTCGGTGGCGCGCGACAGATAGGTGACGTAAGTAGCGGGGCTAGGGGTGAGACATTTGTTAATTTTTTTTGCTTTGTTTCAAGGGATAACAATTTTATGTATGTACCATGTAATAAAGACTTTCAGTTATATAATCATTGCTGACATACTGCCGGTGGACGTAGGTGGTGTGCGACAGATGGGTGACGTGAGTAGCGGGGCTGGCGATGAGACTATTTGTTTTTTTTTTAAAAGGGAACACAATTTAAAATAACGTTCTGATCCGACCAAGTAACAAAAACTGTCTGGTAGATAATCGCTGCTGACATACTCTCGGTGGGTGTCGCTTGTATGGATGTAGATGTAGGTGGACTGGCGATGAGAGATTTGTTTTATTGCTTGTTTGAAAGGATACCATTTTTAATTACGTTCTGATCTGACCAACTAACATAGACTGTCAGGTAGGATAATCATTGCTGACATACTCCCGCCGGATGTTGGTGGTGCGCGACAGATAGGTGACGTAAGTAGCGGGGCTAGGGGTGAGACATTTGTTAATTTTTTTTGCTTTGTTTCAAGGGATAACAATTTTATGTATGTACCATGTAATAAAGACTTTCAGTTATATAATCATTGCTGACATACTGCCGGTGGACGTAGGTGGTGTGCGACAGATGGGTGACGTGAGTAGCGGGGCTGGCGATGAGACTATTTGTTTTTTTTTTAAAAGGGAACACAATTTAAAATAACGTTCTGATCCGACCAAGTAACAAAAACTGTCTGGTAGATAATCGCTGCTGACATACTCTCGGTGGGTGTCGCTTGTATGGATGTAGATGTAGGTGGACTGGCGATGAGAGATTTGTTTTATTGCTTGTTTGAAAGGATACCATTTTTAATTACGTTCTGATCTGACCAACTAACATAGACTGTCAGGTAGGATAATCATTGCTGACATACTCCCGCCGGATGTTGGTGGTGCGCGACAGATGGGTGACGTGAGTAGCGGGCAGGGGATCAGACTATTTGTTTTTTTTTTAAGGGAACGCAATTTAAAATGACGTTCTGATCCGACCAAGTAACAAAGACTATCAGGTAGATAATCATTGCTAACATACTCAGGGGTCCGGACCGCCGACCAAGTCGAGCTGTCAAAATTTACATAGAACAGCGTTAAATTAGTGTCAAATCGCATACATTGTTTGACAGCTCGACCAATTGCACAACTAAAAAATAATTTATTTGTGTGTTATTTGTAATGTAGGTATTTTTTGAATTTTAACAAACTAAATAAGTAAACCCTGGGAGAAGGTAAGGGGGATCTCTTCCATTGTAAAAAAGTGGGACCGGACCGCGACGGTTATATTATTATATTTCCTAAAACGA
Source organism: Coleophora deauratella (assembly GCA_958295455.1). Taxonomy (NCBI): domain Eukaryota; kingdom Metazoa; phylum Arthropoda; class Insecta; order Lepidoptera; family Coleophoridae; genus Coleophora; species Coleophora deauratella. Next base: position 7,140,429 of record OY282393.1, read on the forward strand.
ACCCCAAATGAAACTAATTGGTGACCCGTAATGTAGGTGGTACGCGACAGATGGGAGATGTGAATAGCAGGGCTGGCAATGAGACCTTTGCTTTTTTTTGTTTGTTTGAAGGGATAATAATGTTAAATGAAGATCTGACCATATAATAGAGACTGTTAGGTAGATGAAGAGAGATAAAGATGCACTATGTATGAGGTGGTCTTGGCTCAGTGCGGCTTGCGTGGTCGCGTCGATCACGCAGGTAATCTGACTACAGACACGGTCATAACTGGATGAGTTTGACTGTTAGTGGCATTAACGCCATGCTAGGCAAGGCGTTATTTATTGAACGCCATGCTAGGCAAATTATAGAGGTATAGTACATACATACTGTTGATTAGTAAGACCAATTTTGTTACCTATAATTTCAATAAATATACTTTTGACTTTTTGACTTTTTAACCTCGACCGTTTGCGTGCTTCGCACAAGTTAAGCCGTTGGTGCCGGCTGCTATCACTAGATGGCATTCGTTTAGCCATGTCGGAGACCTTATAGGCGGCTTGAAAATTTCCGACACTGGGGTTGGCAACTAGCCCTACAACCTCCACTAATCCGGACTTGGCCCCCTGTGTGGAGTATGGCCTAACCTTTCCGATGTATGGGAAGCGACCCGTGCCCCTGCAGAGGGGACGTTATGGGTTGTTAACGATGTATCTCTTTATCAATCCAGTCTTTGTTACGTGGCCAGAAGTCTCCTTCAAACAAAAAAGTTGGCATCTGATGCGAAATGTAGTGCTTTTTTAACTCCTGATATTGATAATTTATAAACGGTTATTTGTAATTAATTTGAAACCTTTTATGAGACCATTCTACTTGTTAAAATTTGGTTTGATTATTGAACTCGCAAAAAATGGCTTTTACAACCGAGCCAAGTTTGATTTGTCTGAAAAGTCATATTTTTATATTTTATCAAGTTGTATAACAAAATTTCTTCAATCGTACGAATAGAATAACCACTTAGGTTTTTTGTTAATTAGAAATAACACGGTAGATAACTCCTGTATCATACAGTGTTTGATAACATGTCAAAAGCTAATGATGAAATTAGTTACAACCAATTCCGTTGCAGACGGGACAGCCACTAGCTGACGAGGAACAGATGGGAGATATAATCTCTTTGGTGGACAGCATTCAAGAAGACTACTTGCCTCCGATTCCGCTCAAGTACAAGAATATGCCTCCCGAGCCGCTAGAGCCTAAAGTTGGTAAGTAGTTATTTCTAGCTATTTGCTGTTTCGGAAATTACTTGTTGTTTTTGTCGCCTAGGAATGTTGCTCGGAAGGCTTTGTGATTCATTAGCAAATGTTTAATTTGTGACACAAACTCTTGATACCGTACGAATCATGTCAATTTGTCGCGAGCTGGTAACAGGAACTTGTTATGGAATCACTGCTCGCTCTATACGCCTCCATGCTACTTGCTATGTTTTGATGGGTAGGGCGAGATTGCCATCGTAAAGAAGCATTCCATCAAGAACTAGGTGTAAGTAGCTTAATGACAATCGCTCGACAATTAATGAATTCAAGCGGCAGACTTCAAGTCCGTCTTTGTACATTAGATTTTGTTATGCCTTTTAGGGCAATATTTTGTGCTGGTTTTGGCTGAAAAACAGCGTTCTGAGTACTTTGTGACTCATAAGTATTCATGCCGAGCCTGGATTTTTTGCGCTTTCTTGACGGTACTGATACTGCGATACTTTTTATACTCAATACTCAATACTTTATTGCTGTCATATAGTCATACAGTACAAGAGGTCTTAAATGTACTTAGTTATCCTATTACAAATGTATATGACACCCGGCCAGGGCACTGCAACTTTGGGTTAACAAAGTCGACCTTGGTATACAATATTAATAATTTTAAATGTTATCGTAATATAAAACAATTTGGCATGCATAGAAGAAATAAGTATTTGTTACATATAGAATAGATAATTACATTGTAGTATAATTAAGAAATCATTTTTCATTAAAAAAATCTTGCAAACTATAGTAACATTTTTCAGTTAACATTTTCTTAATTTTTTTGTGGAATATTTTTATTTTTTGTGGAATCTTTTGTTCAGCTTTAATATGCTCGGAAACTTTATGGTATATTTTTATCATTTTGCGGTATGGACTGTCAGTAAACATTTTTAAGTTAGCTTGAGGTTGGACTAGTTTATTTTTATTTCGAAGATTAAAACAATGTTTATGTTCTGTATGTTAAGTTTTGTTTCATTTAAGTTTGTATTTTTCTGTTCGTTAGTGATGCCTTGATGTTATCTTATTTATCATGAGGCCTCATTTGCAGCGAACCTGGACTCGCCGACGGTGTCCGTGACGCAGGTGGTGCCGCCGTGGCCGAAGCCCCGCGACAAGAGCAACGAGCCCCCCGACGAGGACCCCGAGTACGAGCCCACGCCACCCCCCACGCCCCCGCCGCCGCCGGTAAACTTGAACGTTAACCGCCTCGGGCAGTGGCATGTCCGCTCGCTTCACACCAGGAGGTCGGGGGTTCGATTCCAGGCGGGGTCCAATTTGTAGGACTCGGTTTGGTTGGTGGTAGGGCATTTTCTGAGCCCACCTGGCTAGCTACCACCATCTTATCTAAGTCTTGCCGCCAAACATCAATGTTTACAGCATTTATGTGTTCCGGCATGAAGATAAGATAGTCAGTTCCCCATTGCGTTGGGGAATCTTGGTAAGCCCGCTTCCATCTTCGGCATCATCATCACTTACCATCAGGTGAGATGATGCCAAGGGCTCAACAATTGAGGGTAAAAAAAACTGATTGATTGATATTTCTGTCGTGGCCGATCATAGGATTTGACCAGATCGTGAAATGATTGGCCACATCGTCGAGAAGCTCTGACAAAACGCAGTTAATGGTAGTACCAGTAACCTAACCTATTTTAGAGCTTTTCGGAGCTCTTCAAAGATATGGCCAGTTATTCCAGATCTAGCCAATTCTATGACCTGGCTACTACATATCCATACCACTGATGTGCCGTTCACAGAATATATCCGTAAGAGAGAGCCAGCGCTATGTCTAATATAGAGCGCAGTCCCTTAGAAATATTCTAAATATTCGGTAATCAGTAATCCATACCAATATTAGGCGAAAGCGTTTTTCTCTATATGAGTACTAGAAGAGTAAGGTTGTAGGCACGTATTTTTGTTTAACCTCCATGCGTAACCTCTATGCTAGCTATGTACGTACGCATTCGTTGAATATGTGGATACCACATAAAATACATGACATTACTAAATTGTATCTAGCAGAACTGCGCTTTTCAATCACCGCTGAAGTCATCTGTGTGCTTGTCGAAATAATCCGCTCGTAAATAAATATCGTGTCATAAGCAACTCCATCCTTGAGGTCGTCCATTAATCACGTGAGGTTCAAAAGGGGGGGAGGGGGTTCAGAAAAAAATCACGAAATATCACAAAGGGGGGGGGGGGGTGTACTGAGATATCACGTGTATTTATTTTTTCGTTGGACGCGCGATTTCTAGAGTATTTTTCAAACGTCGGACTGTTGTTGTTATGTTGTTTTTAAGTCTTCCCAAAGTTTGAAACGGCTTCAGGCAGTCAGAAACAACCTGCAACTTTAATGTCTGTCTGGAACATTCTGGAACATTTATCACGGTGCTTAATTTTCCAGAATTAAATTACATTATACCTGTATTTAAAGATAATATTTTGTACCAAAAAAATACATGTGATTTTGGGTAGGGGTAGTCTAAAACGTCACCACGTATCACCAGGGGGGAGGGGGGGGGGTCTATGAAATGAAATGAAATGAAATGAAATGAAAATATTTTATTCGAAGTAGGTAGCAGTGTACACTTTTCGAACGTTATTCTTTTATCTACCTAACACGAGGTTCCTACCACTCGGAACTCGTATACCCACCGTTTCGGGAAGTGTTTGCGGAGTGAGAAGAAACGGCGGGCCCTAAAGAAACTCCCTCCAACACTTTTTTTTTTTAAGTCTTATATTCTATTACATCTTAATGCTAGATCAATAAATGAATTATACAATGTCATGTCTGTAAATAAAATATGCAAAATTAAGAATAAAGTAAGAAGAATAAAGAAAGAAAGGATTCAAAAGAGATAAAAGTAAAAATTATTTGTAGCTAATGACTAACAATTCAAAAACCAATGACAAGAGCAGGCCAGTTCACACGGACAGCACCCGATCACGAGTATAACGCGAGAGTCAGCCATCGCTCCCCTCAACCATATTTGAGGGAAGGGAACGACCCGGCTCCCGATACGCCACCATCCGCACGAACATTTAAGCGAGTTGCTAAAAAACATCACGTGATTAATGGACGGCCCCCTTCGTATGTATCGTTTTATTATACTACAGAAGTTAATTTTAATTTGATTTGTTTCACTTTCAGCCACCGGAAGGTGCCGAGGAGGTAAGCAGAAAAACTTTTTTAATTAATTTATTAATTTTTACTTTACGATATTCACCCAACAGTGCTTAAATCCTGTATAAAATATAACAGGAGGAAGAAGAAGATGAAGAGATGGACGAGGAAACGGCGAAAAGGAAGAAAGAGGAAGAGAAACAGCGCAAGTTGGAAGAAGAGGAAGCGAGAAGGAAAGCGGAAGAGTTACCGCCGCCGATGCCACCGCCACCGCCATCGCCACAGGGCGAACCTGATGAGATTCCGGTATTTTATCACTATGAAATCCTTACACTTGCCTACTATGGCAATTTTCTCTTGTCCTGCGTCTTTTTTGTCCAAAAGCAAATTACTATGCGACGGAAAAGATGGATATGATGGATCCAGAAAGACTCGATAAAAAGACTTTCCTACCTCGATAAGAAGACCTTCTTTTTCTTCATTTTTATGAAGTTCCAGGTCTTTTTAGAAACTGTTAGTTTTGGTATACGGCAAAGCGTTGCTCAAACATTTGGCCGGCTTTATTAATTAAATACATAATTGATTGTGAATAGTTATTTTATTCTAACACTAGGAGGCGGCAGGAACTCAGAACACCGCAAACAAGACTAGTTAAATCAAACAACTGTCTCCATGTAGTTGGGCCAAGAGTGTATAATAAAATTGGACAGGAGATATGTAATTCTTCCAGTTATATGTCTTTTGTAAACAAATTAAAAAGAAGTTTAATCTCACAAGCTTTCTATTCAATAAATGAATATTACGCAAAACCTGTTCATTGACCCAGGTTATTAAATGAACGCTCACTAATCAGTTAAAATTAAGTTAAGATGACATGTAAAATTTTATAATAATTTTATCAATAAATTCTGTATTCTGTAATTTAAAGATAATGTAGATTAAACTTTGTTGGTTGATTGAATGTAAACTAAAAAGTAGTATCATCTTAGTATATTCTTTTGTAGAAATATCTTGTAATTAGCATACTGTAACTATTATTATCTGTGTATAGAACCAATGATATCTATGCATACTTTGCATTACAGTTGGTAGCTCCACCCGGTACCCCAGGGTACGCCGAAATTGAAACCCAAGTGATCGAAGAACCCCTCGTCGACGTCGATCGCAAAGTTCTCCTAACAGAAGACGCGACGCGGCGCTTCAAGTTGCGTCACTTGCGCAAGAAGATGACGCTCCCACTGGCCGAGGATCAGTTGAATCTGTCCCCGTCTCAGGAGCTGGCTAAGCCCCACAATTTCAAGGATCTGCCGGATAATACGCAGATTATTTGGGGGACTTCGTGTGTGCCGGTAAGTTATTTTGCTTAATTACCGGGGCTTTTGTCGTTTGTCTTTTACTCCCGGACAGTATCAGACTTGTCGAAAGTATGTAAAGTATATCGATTTTGAAAGATTTTTGTTCCTGGAAAAAGTTAAGATATCATAATTTTGTTGAAGACGTCATAATGACAGAGTTCCACTTTTATCTATTCACTAGACAAATCGTACGCCACAAACCAAGATTTGATCTGGTCGACTAAATACAACATAGTCAAAGTCAATAAATACCCTTCCATCCACCCTGGAGGTCTATATAATAAATAAAGTTATAAAATGGTAGGGGCCACGGAAACAATTGTCTATTTCGTTAATAAATTGATGAAATTTACAGGAGAATGAAACAGCAGATCAACTACCGTTCGCAGGCATAATGGCGTTAGTTACCTCGTACAAGTACGCCATAGAAACTTGGACCCCTGGAATAGTGAACTTTATTATTGACTCGTCTAAAAAGCTTTACAGTAATAAGAGAGAGAGATTCCAATTTGCACCCATGCATATAATTCCGAAGATTGCCATAGGAAAACAGGTAGGAATTTACGATTTTCTAATTATATGTAGTTTCTGTAAGTAAATCTATGTTAAGTTGTTGCAATGTGGTTAAAGCTAATTGAATAAAAGACATCAAGATAAAGAGGTTAAAATGACTTGAAAGTGTATTTTTCTTTATATTTTAGCTGAAACTGGCGCTTTTACTCATGAAACTGAACAACTTTTCCCACGCAACCTATAGTCAATTCGCAAAAAAACCCGTCTTTTCTAACAAGTCGATCACCTGAAAGGCCAACTTTAGGAAGGCCAAATTTTTTTTGAGAATTGACAGTGGGAAAAGTTGTTCATTTTCAAGCCTTTCGATAGATAACCCCAGTTTAGATAGTTAGAGCCGATTTTGTTACACCTTTGTTTCACAGTTTTTGTTACACCTTTGTTTCACCTTATACAGGCTGTTAAAAAGTGCGTTTGAAATTTTAAGGGGTTACTCAGAATCAAGTATAGAATCCAAGAAAAATATTGAAAAAATCCGCTCTTCAATCTTTTTTTCAGATTCTCATACTAACTCTGAATAATGAACCATTGATTTTTCAAAAAAAAAAAAATGAAGAGCGGATTTTTCAAATATTTTTCCTGGATTCCATACTTGATTCTGAGTAACCCCTTTAAATTTCAAACGCACTTTTTTTGACATCCTGTATATCTAGTAATCATGACTCATAACAATGTAGTTACCTCGACTCTTGAATAAAAAAAACTATTTCTTCCACTGTTATTTTTATCCTTTATATTATAATATTCCTTTTCTTGTTTGAAGTAAAAGACAATTATTTTCCCTCTCAGGCATACCACGCTATGATAGACGTGGTCGGCGAAGGCGCCACCTGGCAGCTAGAGACCATACTAACTAACAACTTCTTCACGAAGTACGATCGCGGCATGGTCACAACCAGTAACTACAGCGCCGCCATTTTTGGGAAGAATGGTCTCTTTTATCTGTTTGACGGGAGTTGCTGTAATGGCATGGGCTTGAGGGACTTGAAGGCAAAGGGGAAGGGACACGCGTGCTTCTTGAGGTTCCGAAATATACACGATCTCGCTTGCAGGTTTGTGAAATACTAGATGTTTCCCTAGTTAGCAAAAGTTAAAGATTTGTAAAGTGGAACTAGATTTTTTACCGGCTTCGTCCCCGTGTGTACTATAACCTTCCTGAAATACGGGAAGAGATCCGTGCCCCTGTAGTGGGGACGCTATGGGTAGTCAGGAGATCTGTACCCCAGCATTGATTACGCTATGAGTAGTGAATGAGAGTTTTATGGGAAGAGATCCGATGCCCGGCAGTGGGGACGCTTTGAGTAGTCAAAGTTTTAAATGCCCAAGCAATGAGGGCGCTCTATAAGTAGTCAATGAGATCCGTGCCCCAGCAGTGGGGACGCTCTATGGGTAGTTAATGAACTGTTTTATGGAAATAGATCCGTGCTCCGGCAGTGACGACGCTAAGGGTAGTCCATGAGTATTTTATGCGATGAGATCCGTATCCCAGCAGCGGGGAAAATATGGGTAGGCAGTGGGAGTTTCATGGGAGGAGATCCGTGCCCCTGCAGTGGGGACGATAGGTAGACAATGAGAGTTTTATACGTTTACAGAAACTCGATGACACGAGACAAATGATCAAGCTGATACAAGGTTTAATACGAATGTATTTTTTTATTCCAGAATTAACAACAACAAAGACGGTAGAAACGAAGATCAACAGTTCATTCTAAGCAGACTTGTAGTCAGGAGACTGTTGCCCGACTCCCGCTACCAATTACCCGAAGATTACGACTACGACGCCATGTCGGCCAAGTCCAAGAAATCCAAACCCACACTCGTAGAGGAAGGCGCAAAGAGATCGAGCGTCGATGTCTCCAAGAAAGACGAAAAAGGGAAAGGAAAAGGAAAAAAGGGGAAAGATGCGGACCAAGATGAAGATATTCACGGAGACACGCCTGTGGTCGTCGGGTACCAGCCTATCGACGGCACCTACAAGATAGAGGGCACCACAGCACTCAGCCACAAAGGAGGTGCAAGAGATGTAGCCCCTTGCCACTTCGTCTGCCTCATCGCCATGCTTATGGCCGCCATGCATCCGATCAGAACTTGGAACAGCCAAATGGTCGACATGTGCATCGAAAAGGGAATGGAGATATTCGATAAGGCAACCAATAGAAGCGCTTGCGAAAAACGTGTCATCAAAAATATCATTTTGGACGGCAAATTCATCAACGTTAACATCAAGAAAATTGTTGTCGTCAACAATAATCCGGAAAGACGGTTGGAACAGTACATGAAAGCTGTGATGCAAAGACTTCGCTACGTTATTATAAGATTTGGTGATCACAATATTGTCGTTTGCCAGGCTGGTGGATTCTTTCACGTATTCAACCCGTACGCGGCTGGCGATGGTGGCGGGTCAGCCAAAGATAAGAGGTCTTCCAAAGATTCTAGGTCTTCCAAAGATTCTAGTAGAAGGGGTTCCAAAGATTCTAGCAGAAGAGGATCCAAAGATAACTCCACCACAGAATTGAACGAGTCTGAACCGCAATCAGAGCCGAGTAAAGCGTCTAGCAAGCTGTCCGGAAAGAAGTCTCCGTACCCTGTATACTCTGGCCCGGGGCATAAAGGCCACCCCGTAGCCGCGTGGACACTGTTCCGCTCGCTGGAGTCCTGTATGGCGGGTATTAGGAACATCGTCGCCAAAGGGAAGGTCGACGACCCCGAGTTCTACACTTTCGAGCTGACCTCAGTAAAGACCGCGCCACGCCACGCAGCTCTCAATTACAAGCTTAGTCCGCTATTCAAGCCTGATGAGAACCCCAACCTGCCCTACTTGAAACCGAGGAAAGTCCGTCCTCTAGTCGACGAGAAGATGTACTGGCTCAACATAGACATGGTGCCGTGGTCGCGCATGTCTCCCTACAACGACACGGGGCTGCCTCGGAACACGCCGAAGACTTTATGGAAGTCGTGGGACATAGAGTTTCCCGGGGACCTGTACTCGGTATGGGGGACTCTGCACCCGTCCGACCGCAGTTTCCCGGACGTGAGTCGTGAGAAACAGTACCTTTGCGGTTGTGTGGTGGCTCTGGCGATGCTAGAGGCCGTGCCGCTGCCGGCCTGGACGCCCAGCGTGCTGGACGGTGTGGTATCCACGGCCGACAGATACACGCAGAAGTGCATCGCTAGAATCGGCACCAAGCTTAACGTGGAACTCCAACTTGAGGACCTCGAGACTTCCTTCGATGACATGTATCCGTTCACCTTTCAAGCCAAATTCGAAAGTATCATATTTGGGTTCGTGTATAGCATGCTGTCGGATCGCTTCAATCTCAGTAAGGCGCTGTCTTACTTTTTCGAGAAGAACACTCACGGTATACTGGTCAGTCCGAACAAGAACTTAGCGTTTGGGAGGTACCGTAACTCGTACTTTATGTTCGATTGTCAGAGTTTCGGCGCGCCTATCTTCAGCCCCGGCAAGGGCGCCGCGTACATGTTGAAATGTGAGAGCTTGAACAGACTCATTTATTGTATGACTGTGACATTAAATATTCGGCGACACGGGCAACAATTCCATTTGTACAGCGCACAATTAACTTTAACAGAAAAAACTAAATAAACATCAGTGTTAAAAAAAATATTTTTTTATTTGTTACTTGAGTCCTATAATATCAAAGGCGGCAATATCCAAACAGTATGTTTTCTAAGGAAAGGCAAATTAAGTTAATAAACTACGTTATAATGCCGGGTTTGAAATTAACTGCTAGTTTTGTTGGGTATTTTGATTATTTTACTGCCAATTTTGTTACGAATTTATTCTTGTTATGGATTCTACGTTCATAGACAAACAATATTGTATTCATAGAAATTTTTGAGTATGAGTGGATATTGCCGCCTTTGATATTATAGGACTCACTTATCCACTAGAATAGTTCCCGAGATAGCTAATCAGTAACTACATTGTAACTACTTTTTTATAATAATAATGAAATAAAAGAATTAAAAAAACAGTAAGAAACAAGAAGCGGTCGTGCCTCAGTGCGGCTTGCGTGGTCGCATCGATCACGCAGGTTAACTTACTACAGATACGGTCATACACTGGATGGGTTTGACTGTTAGTGGCATTTATCTTGACCGTTTCCGTGCTTCGTAACGCAAGTTAAATCGTTGGTGCCGGCTGTTATCGCTAGCAGTCGTTAAGCCATGTCAGAGGCTTTATAGGCGGCTTGAAAACTTCTGACACACTGGGGTTGGCCACAGCCCCACAACCTCCACCAATCTGGACTTGGCCCCCGTGTGTGGAGTATGGCCTAAACTTTCCCGAGTTATGGGAAGAGACCCGTGCCCCTGCAGTGAGGACGTAATGGGTTGTTATAACAACAAAGATTCAAATGGGGGACCATATGCTTTTCATAGTTGAAGACGAGAGCTTTCCGGACTGAGTAACACTTGTGAACCTGAATAATTTTCCTCAAAAAAAGTGCATGAAGAGTCCACTTTTACCAATTGACTGAACCGGCTAAAATCCGAAAAACTGAAACCTGTACTTTTATGGCATTAATCGATAGGTTCAGTAAAAAGGATCAAATCTCTATGAAATATGGTAAGTTAAATGAAAGGAAAACCATGCAAACTTATAAATTCAATGAGACACTTTTACTCAAGCACTAAAGCATTTTTAGGGTTCCGTAGTCAACAACCCTTCAAGGAACCCTTATAGTATCGCCATGTCCGTCTGTCTGTCTACGCTAGTAAATACACTAATCTATGTGTCTGTCCGCGGCTTAGCTCAGACTAGACAGCTGTAATTTGACATGGACATACATATTTAATCACGCCGACAAAATGGTAGAATAAAATTATAATTTTTTAGGGTAACTCCGCTACACCTGAAGTGGGGATGAGATTTTTTTCTCTACTATCCCTTGGTGTGGGATGTCGTTGGATAGGTCTTCCAAAAATATTGTGGGTTTGTTAAAAGCATTTTTCCATTCAGGGATCCGTTTTCGAAATATTAAGCAGTTTTTTTTCGTTTCCTGAAAATAAATATTGTGGAAAGTTATTCAGTTTCGTCTACTGAGCACGCCCTTAAAGTTTTCGGAAACCTGTCCAACAGTTTTCCCCTGGAAGCAGTGTCTGTCGAAGTACTACAGAACCCTACACTGCGCGTCGCCTGACACGCACTTGACCGCTTTTTTTTATTCAAGGGTTCATCGAATTACTTAAGTTAAATTAAAAATTCATGGTTCATATCATAACACAAGATTTCATGATTTTCCTTTCATTTAACTTACCATGTTTGTTAGAGAGATTTGATCCTTATGATTGACCCTATCGGTTAGTGCCATAAAAGTACAGTTACTTTTTCACAAGTTATTTTTTCGGATTTCAGCCGGTTCGATTCCTGGGTGTGACAAGGGTATTTTCAAACATCTTTGAATGTAGATTTGTTTCTTTTTAAAAATAAAGGAATGTTTCGTTTGAGTAAAATTTGCTATTAATATTGCTAAACATTCCACCCTGTATAGATATAATACACTCAGACACAAAGCAAACAAATCTGCTCATCACTGAAATATTTGCCCTGGGTGGGGATCGAACCCACAACTCTCGGATCAGTAGTCAGGAACGCTAACCACGGAGCCACCGAGACAGTTGAATAGACCTATACATGGTGTAAAAAAAAGTGCATTTGTTTTAAGGGGTTACTAAGAATCAAGTATAAATACAAGAAAAATATTGAAATAATCCAACCTAAAATTTTTTTTCAGTTTCCCATACGAATTCTTGATTCACTACATATTCAGATTTAGATGGATTTTTTATAATATTTTTCCTGTATTCTTATACTTGTTAATATAAAATGCTCTCAGGCAATATAAGAATATTGAATTATCAGTAGTATTATACTACTGATAATTCAATATTCTTATATTGCCGAAGTACTATACTAGTACTATATATCTATACTACTAGTATAGTAAGGTGGTGAGAAAAAGTTATTTTTTATATTATCAGTTTGGTCTTGAAACAAGGTTTTCAATTCCAACCACTTCTTTGATACTTAAAATTTTTGCTCTAAGAGAAATCTTAAATTCAATGAGTTCACATTTGGAGGCCAGGTGCAGTCGGAGTATTAGATTTTGGATGGGATCAACTTGACTCAAGAATCATCAACTGTAAAGTAACTGTTGGCTGCTAGCAACACAAGTTAAAAATAAGGGCGACACTGTTATCTCTCTCTGGCTTTTGTGTCGCAATAAAACACTTGTGTGCTACAGAAAGACAATTTTTAATGGAAATACAAGACCAACATACTTGCTGCTTCACAAAAACTGAACTGTTGAATTAACATATTCTATATTGATAAAAAATATTACAGAAATTCTTTTAAGTATGTGAGAATATACAAGATATTTGCTTGGCTTTTTAAACTTGCATGTAGCAGTAGGAAAGCTAAGGGTACCAAATATAAACTTAAACAACTTTATAGTTTTTATTTCATAACTGTAAAAACCTTATATGATACATAATGTAATGTACTGTCAGTGTTAAACATAGATATTAAAACTACGGATGAGGGATTCACTCGAGGTCGGGTAAGTTTTCATCGTCCGAGTCATCCTCCAGGTCATCGAAGGAAGGCTTGTCGGCCTTGTCGCCGGCACCGCCGACGCCGCCGCCGCCCATCGATCGTAGCATTTCCTCGATGTCATAGTTGTTGCCTCCGCCCTCCTCGTCATCGTCGTCTTCATCTCTCCATTTGTTGAAGTCTATCTTCAAGTAATGTGGTTTCTTCTTGTCCTTTGTTAGCGACGGCCAATACGGCGCGTCCTTCTTCTCCTTCCGTAGCACCATTTCTATACATCTGCCCTTATTTACGAAGCCGCTGGTCTCGGGCACCACATCGCTGTAGAGTGGTATGGTTACCTCGTGTGCTCTGTTGTCTTGAGCGTTGACTCCTTTAAAGTACACTGAGTCCTTTTCTATTTTAATTACGGGATCTTTGGCTTCGATACTGAACGTGAGGAAAACGTCTTCTTTGCGTTGAGCCCATAAAACTGGAGGGGGTACCGGTGTTTCACTCGACATATTGATTTCGGTGAAAAGGAGCAAAGGCAAAACTGTTTCCAGGTATTAATTGATCAAATAAAATACGCGCATGCAATATTCACAAATTAACCACAAATGATAAAAAAATTATTCAGCACCGCACCGCTTCTTGACTTGCCGTTTCATTGATGGAAAACTGTGTGACCACATTAACGTTATTAAAATCTTCTATTAAAAGTCAGATCTTTCTTCCACACAACTCTCAACATTGATCACATATTTTTATATTTTTTTCTTGTTTACACACAGTTTCACATTAAAATATGCATTACTGTAAAGAATTATCTTGCGAATTGCGATCTTTCAATAGACTCGTTAAAGCTTAATATCTGATTTAATTTTGTCCTTTTCTCTTGATTCACTTAGTTTCCTGGTATCTCATTTTCCTTTCTTTACCGTAGATTATATTGTATTTATTTATTTATATATTAATAATATATTTATTCTACATATTTATGAAAGATTATATAGATATGTATTTTTATTTTATTCTTATGTTATTTTTGCTACCCCCCTATCTTATTCTATTGATGTTTTCCTACCCAAAGGTTGCCTGGAAGAAATTGCTACCTAGCAATAAGGCCGCCTATTGTATCTCTTTTCCATTTGTAACCACACTTTTGTATGAGTATGTATTTATTACCACAAAGTATATTGGATTCAATTGAATTGAATTAAAATAAAATAAAAACACATTATATAAAAAATATTAAAATAATATTAAAACATGAACACTTACTAACTTAATGAGATTTTTACAAAATATTTTGTAATTACGCAGTATTATTCGCAACGGGTCTGCAAATACATCTATACCTACTTCATTCCAATTAAGAAAAAGCAAAAGGTAATCAAATTTACTAAGCAACTGACGTTGACATAATATGTCAACTCCATAGCAAGTTTGTTTACCTTTTGTTTTTTCTTGATTGGAACAAGATATAGTTAAGTAGGCAGTGTGATACCGATGTTAGAAGACCATCTACATTAGCGTTATACCGTGTAAGCGTTATAGAATGGTGGCGCGCCTCACTAATGAGCTGCGGGCTAAGCGCTAGAAGCCGGTGCTGAGCTGACACACAAGAAAAAATATTTACTTGGGTACCCACCTACACTCGGCTTCAAAAAAATCGCACCTTTTAAGAAATCTATTTTAAACATCTTTCAATCGTATTTGTATTATGAAATATTGGTAATGTTCGGTATCATTTGAAAGATAAGGAAACAGAGAATGCAAAAACAATAATTCATTCAATGTTTTTTATTGGAACTGAGAAAAATTTACAAAACAATAAAAATCCTTAAAAAACCCAAATGAAATCTGTTTAATTTTTAAAACAAAGTTGCTTAAAACTAACCTAAAACCTAGTGTTACCCCCCCTAGCCCTAATGACGTCTTCCATGCGCTCCCTCATGGATCGCACCAACTTTAGGACCTCTTCTTGAGGGATTCTGTCCCATTCCTCAATAACGGCGTCTTGGAGCTCCTGAAGAGTCACGGGAGCGGGATCACGGGATCTAACCTTGCGTTTCAGCTGGTCCCAGAGGTGCTCTATCGGGCTCAGATCTGGACTTCTCGCTGGCCACTGCATGACAGGGATCCCAACCTCTTGAAGGTAGCCCTGCACAATTCCAGCAGTGTGCGCGCGAGCGTTATCGTGCATTAATGTGAACCCGTTGCCAATAAATCCAGCATAGGGGACCACATGTTCTTCCAGGATCTCTGTGATGTACCGGTGAGCAGTCATCGACCCTTGCCCGCGAGCACCGCCGGTCCGAGAGACGCAAGAAAGTTCAGTTTTGCCGTCGGCAGATATGCCGCCCCAGAACATGCAGGAACCGCCCCCGTATTCTACCGTCTCTTGGATGCAGGCTTGGGCAAAACGTTCCCATTGTCTTCTGTATACTCTTTTGCGTCTATCGTTGCAGAAAAGGCACACTCTCGTTTCGTCTGAGAAGAGAACAGCTCTCCATTGGTCCAGGGTCCAATTGACGTGGGCGCGAGCAAATTGCAGGCGTGCTCGCCGATGCGCTGCGGTTAATTTTGGACCCGTGGCAGGTCTTCTAGCCACAATATTTCTCTCCTTTAGTCTTCTTCTAACTGTAGAGACACTCACGGCCCTTCTACGAACTGCTTGAAGCTGCTGTTGCAACTCAACAGCATTAGAGAACCGATTTCTCAAAGACTTCGATACGACGAATCGGTCATCTCTCGCAGAAGTGCAGCGATTTCTACCAGACCCACGCCTTCGGACAAAGCCACCGGTCTGCAGGAACCGCTGGTACACTCTTCGAACAGAAAAGCGACTCAAGTGCAATTGCCGAGCAACATCACACTGACGTAGTCCTGATTGCAGTAGTGCGATAACTTGGGCGGCTTCAGCAGCAGTAGTGTCCATCTTCAAGGACGTTTTTCTGATGAAAGATATTCTTCTGTGTCTTCTTCGACTGTTGGTAGCAAATTTATCCCCCGATAAGCTGTATCGACCCTTTTATACCCAAAAAACAAAACAATACAAACAAAATTTGAAGAGGAGAATCAGTTCCATTGTCATTCACAGTGACTTAAAGTGTCAAGCTTTTTCTTTAATCAAATGAAATGGATATTTTTTTAAAGAGTTTTTATAGGGCTCTCAAATGATACCAATATTGCTACGAATAACTGCTTGTCTTAAGGATTAACAGTGCTTGAAGCCTATTTTTACGGACGTGCGATTTTTTTGAAGCCGAGTGTATATTAATCTTTTTCACTTCTTTCTCTGTAACACTGAAACTGTACACCTATACAGGGTGTAACAGAAAGGTGTGATAATACTTCAAGGTGGGCTTTTACCCATCAAACTGAACAACTTTTGTTCTACAACTTTGTTCAAATAGCAAAATTTTTTTTGGACTTTTCATACAAATCGATCAGCTGGCGAACCAAGTTTGTATGAAAAGTCCGAAAATTTCTTTGCGATTTCAACAAAGTTGTAGAACAAAAGTTGTTCAGTTTGATGGGTAAATGCCCACCTTGAAGTATTATCACACCTTTCTGTTACATCCTGTATATTTATGGTGAAATCCAAGTCTAGCTGAATTTCAAGCCAACGTATTAAAATCTGCTCACCACTGAAATGTGATAATTCTAAATTCTAGTGCCATTTGTGAAACTCCCAATTTAACCATGTAAACGTAGCGTACATTGACATTCACCAATTCTCATGGCCTACTAGTTTTTCTTGTAATCTAGGATTTTACTAAATTAGAAGTTTATTATGATACTGTTGCAACACTGAAATGTCAAATATATTTCTCGTCGTTTCTATGCGACCATAGACATTTTTTTATTTTACCCGAGATGGGGAAGGCAAAGGATCAGAGCCATAAAGCCTAGTCTGTTGAAAATCTTCTATCGTATTTAGAGGCTAAAAAGCATTTCTTCCGTATTTCTTCGTCTTCATAAAAAAAATTAAATTAAGGCCAAAGCCATTTCTTTCGTCTTTATTCTTCAGACGAAAGAAATGGCACTTTTGATGAAGATTTCATGGACTTCTTGCTTGAGAGCACTCGAAACATAGTCTACAGTTCTACACACTTTTATTCCATTATCCTACATAATAGACACTCAAATGGCACTTTACTGAACAATACACTATCAATATTATGAATTAAAAACCACGATATCTATTTTTTCGGATAATAAAAGAAAACTGACAAACTCTTGTTACGACTTCCCGCCAAAAAGCCTCGCGCGCGACCATAGACAAAAGACTTTTGCCTTGTCAAAATCGGTCAACATACAGGCCAAAGAAGAGTACCTTTATATTCTTTCCTAGAGTGCGTTTCAACAAATAGTTCCTATGCGGTTATGTTGGCAGCAATGTTTTCCACACACACTACATAGAACGTAGACACACACACTAACAAAATTGGTAGACGCGCCCGCCCACCGCCCGCCTTTGCGTGTGATGTCGTCGATAGACAGACAGGGGAGCGAACATAACGGCATAGGAACTATTTGTTGAATGAAACACAAACTACTCCTTCCGTTAAACAGGCTGTAACAAAATTGGCCGTAGTTATGCCATAAAGACACAGGACCCGTTAACTGGGGATTCTACATATCATCTTCTATACATACATATAATAAAACTGTAGAGGTCGAATTTCTGTACATAGAAAAAAAATGCTAAAAACCGAGTCAGGGGGATGTAAGAAGAGCAATAGAACAAATCCCGATTTTTTTAAATTTTTTTGTTTCTCTGTCTGTCTGTTTGTCTGTTTGTACGGGCTAATCTCCGAAACTGCTGGACCGATTTAAATGAAATTTTGCATGGTGGTACCTTATATCCCCGGTCAATATTTTAGATACTTTTCATCCCGGAAAATTAAAGAGTTCCCGTGGGATAGTTAAAAAAACTATACTTAATGATAAATTCGCCGCGCGCCTGCAAACAAATATATAGCAAACTGGTATACGTAGGTATTTTATTGTTTGTGTAAAAATTATATGGAGGCGGTCGTGGCTCAGTGTGGCTTGCGTGGTCGCGTCGATCACGCAAGTTAACCGACTACAGACACGGTTATAACCTGGATGTGTTTGACTGTTAGTGGCATTTATCTCGACCGTTTCCGTGCTTCGCAAGGCACGTTAAGCCGTTGGTGCCGGCTGCTAAGTCGTTAAGCCAGTCGTTAAGTGAGAGGCCGTACAGGTGGCTTGAAAACTTCTGACACTGGGGTTAGCCACTAGCCTCACAACCTTCACCAATCCAGACACGTCCTCCGTGTGTGGAGTATGGCCTAACCTTCCCGAGTTATGGGAAGAGACCTGTACCCCTGCAATGGGGACTTTATGGGTTTTTAGAGTTCCGTAGTCAACAAGGAACCCTTAGGGTGCGTTTCCCTTTGAATTTCCAGGACCAATAGTACGAATGATACGAAAGTACCGTAATCGACACGCCTTTTCAAAAAGTTTAGGTTTTATATCTTAATAAATTAGAGAGAGAATAAGAGATGTGCTATGCTACGTTGCTACGGATGCGTGCAATGGATGTGTGCTTTAGATGCGTGCTATGGATGCGTGCTATGGATGGTCGCGCCGCCGCTCCCCGTGCGTAGCTGGAGCTGCGCATCTTCCTCGCACAGCTACTTCGCGGCGGCGCATCTTCATAGCACATCTTACCCGCTCCGCTACACAGCTTAGCATCAGTGGAAACGGTCACATAGTTTCGTAGCGTAGCTTTCACATCCTCGCAGCATATCTACATAGCACATCTCTGGTGGAAACGCACCCTTATAGTTTCGCCATGTCCGTCTGACTGTCTGTCCGTCCGCGGCTTAGCTCAGAGACTTTTAATGTTAGAGAGCTGTAGTTTGGCGCAGATATACATATTAATCACGCCGCCGCCGACAAAGTGGTAAAATAAAATCTTGAAAAAATATATATTTTCAGGGTGTACACGTGAAGTGGGGATGACTTTTTTTCTCCTCGACTATCCCATGATGTGGGGTGTCGTTAGATAGGTCTTTCAAAAATATTGCGGGTTTGTGAAATCCATTTTTCGATTCCGTTTACGAAATATTAAGCTTTAAAGTAAAAATTTTTGTTACAGTCATGTGTCCTCCCCTCTCTGCCAGCTAAACAGTTGTTTATTTTTGATTTTGCTTTGTGTTTTGATTAAGCTGCAGTTTTTAGGAAATATATACGCATTACCTAGATATATCTATACATATAATATACATATACATATAATAAAAATGTAGAGGTCGAATGTCTGTACATAGAAAAAAATGCTAAAAACCGAGGCAGGAGGGGGATGTAAGAAGAGCAATAGAACAAATCCTGGTGGTACCTTATATCCCTGGTCAATATCTTAGATACTTTTCATCCCGGAAAATTAAAGAGTTCCCGTGGGATAGTTAAAAAAACTATAGTAACTTATACAGCTTAGTACACAAGAAATTATGCATCTAATTTAGTAAAATTTGGCATGCTGATACCGGTCAAACAATGTGTATTATAAAATTTATATATCCCATAAAAGTGAAAGTAAAACATTACAAAAACAGTGTCTAGCATAGCGACTTTCATCATCATACTAATATAATAAAACTGTAATGGGGTCAATTCTGTACATGGAATATTTTTTGAAATTAATAACGGTACATAATAACGGCCATGTCTATCGATATAGAGACCAAAACAACTTAATTTGGAGTTTTTGTGTGTCTGTTCGCGCATCACGCAGAAACGGCTAGGCCGATTTTGACGAAACTTTGTACGATTATACTACGTAACCCGGTGTAACATTTTAGTTACTATAAGGTACACCTTAGTAGCGCGATTATATACACGGTTTCTTTTAACGAGAAAAAAAGCGAGATTATCTACAATTATTATCTATCTAAACACTAAACATAAACATATATAAGGTGCTACTTTATTAGTGCCCGATAATTTAGTCAGTGCTTCAACTCCTGATTCTGATCAACTTTCCCCAAGGAACCCATAGTCAAATCACAAAAAAAAATTTGGATTCTTCATACACATCGATCAGCAGAGCGGCCAAATTAGTATGAAGATTTGACTATGGGTTCCTTGGGGAAAGTTGATCAGAATCAGGAGTAGAAGCACTGACTAAAATATCGGGCACTAATAAAGTAGCACCTTGTATATATACATATAATAAAACTGTAACGGAGCCGATGGAATATTTTTTTGAAAATTATAACTGTAGGGGACATGTCTATCGATATAGAGACCAAAACAATTTAATTTGGAATTTTTGTTTGTCTGTCTGTCTGTCTGTCCGTGCATCACGCAAAAACGGCTGGGCCGATTTTGACAAAACTTTGTACGATTATACTACGTAAGCCGGAGTAACATATTAAATACTTTTTATTCCGAGAAGTTCAAGGGTTCCCGGAGGAATGCATGAAAACTTTAATTCTTAAAAGCCTTATTACTCAAAAAACTACGAAGCTGATTTTATTGTAATTTGGCATAATGATACTTTATCATTACTACTAAACATCCAAACTTTTTCATCTCGGTTTCACGAAGGGTTCCCAAAGGAAAACGACAACACCGTATCTCTCAATTTATTAAGATATAAAACCTAAACTTTTTGTAAAGGCGTGTCGATTACGGTACTTTCGTATCATTCGTACTATTGGTCCTGGAAATTCAAAGGGATCCCGAGGAAAAAGCTGGAAACTGTATCTAAGTATTAAGGTGAAACCTTCACTCTTAGATTAGGCGAATCAAAGGTATATTCAGTTAACATCCTTGACCCGGAATTGTCAAGGGCTGTCCCGAAAGAACTGACGGGATCCTCTTTTTAGATGAGATATGTCTATAGAGTTTTACGGTGTAGGTAGCTGTAGAATACCGAAAATATACGTATAACGTAGTGAAGCTGTAATAAGCAAAGCAAACTGCGTTTGTAAATGGTATTTTTATTTCGTACCCAACTATTTAAGTGTAGGACAATATTTATCAAGTGGTTGGTATACAGGATTTTATAGGCGGCTGAATAACTTCTTAAGCTGGAGTTGGTCATTAGCCTCACATCTTACCACTATCCAAACTTGGACCCTGTGTGTGGAGAATGACCTTACCTTCCTTAGCTATAAGAAGATCCATGCCCCAGTAGTATTAGTTATGAACATAAATTCTATGCAATTATATTTTCTTTTTTTCTCTTTATCTTCTTATTTTTTCTTTTTTCTTAAATGTTTTTCTCTTTTCTTTGTCTTTTTCTTTTTCTTTCATTAGTTTTATTGTTTCTTAATTTTGTTATTTTCTTATTTCTAAAGAATAATTTAGGCCGTTGGCGCAGTAAAGTTCTCGAATGGCGACCGCGCACCGGAAGGCGCAGTGTGGGCAGGCCCCCGACTCGGTGGACCGACGACCTGGTAAAGGTTGCAGGAAGCCGCTGGATGCGAGCCGCACAGGACCGGTCGGTGTGGAAATCCTTGGGGGAGGCCTTGTCCAGCAGTGGACGTCTTTCGGCTGATAGATAGATAGAATTTAGCAAAACATATGAACTATTGTGAAAACCCCAACACTAACGCGTACGAAGTCGCGGGCACCAGCGAGTCCTGAATAAAATTGGTTCTACGAATTTGTTCAAACAAATCGCAATCGCAAATCGCAAAAACAAAGACTTTTGCCCGTTTGTCTACTTTTGTGTGAAGAGTCCAATTTATTTTACGAATTAAGCAAAGTTGTGGTAAAAAATATGTGCAGTGCAGTATCATTATGAGAAGCCCCAGTTTAAAGGGTCTCCTATACTTATTTTTGTTATCCTGTATACAAGTGATTCTAAATGGCGGGCGGGTGGCGGATGTAAACATTGGGCCCTAGGCAACTATTTAAGACAACATTTTTTGACTCTCCGTTTTTACGAAATGGGCAATCTGATGATCAATTTTTATTGAGTTAGAATTTTTTTACGTATATTTAAATAGCGCTGGTAGAACCCCAAATATAGCCTGGATTAAAAAAAACATCTTGTTTAATTCCAAGAAACGCAATAAACCTCTGTTTTATTAATAAATATTATATACATATTATAAAAATAACGTATGGTCAATAGCTGTGGATAAGGTACCTACCTCCATTAACAGTGCAATAATTAAAACAATTATAATTTGTTTAACAACAAAAAGATGAATTTTATTTTAACATTTAGTAATAGATTTCAAAATTACATTTAGTACCTATACTTACATAATATAGATTCAACTTAGTGTAATTATGGCTATGGACCATCTATGGACAGACACTCCTACACGGAAGTTCTTATAATTAAATTTTTGAGAAAAATCACAGTCACTAAAATGGCTAACAGGCTATAATATAAATCATGTTAGACGAATAAACATGCAGAATACCTGTAAAGATATAGCCTTACAACCATCAATTTAAATATCTCCTTTGGAGTGGCACTTCAATTTAATTTTACCTTATCTTTGAACGACACCAAAACACCTTTTATATAAACAGTTCATCCATAAAACACAAATTGCGCTTAAACCTAGGATGCCAATTAATAAAATGAATTATTGGCGGCTACCCTTTGAGGTGAAGAAAGATTTCTAAGACACACTATTACAAACTAATTACTAATGTTTTAAAGTTCACTTGTTTAATACATACATATGTAGTTAAACAACGTTAATATGCTTATAATACATTTAATATACATACTCGTAAATTATAATACTAAAAAATGCAATTCCATTTTACTGCGATTTACTTTTTATTAAAGTCAGAAAATTTATTTTGTTCTCAAATCGTTTATTTATTTTGTTCTACTATAGTAGTTCAAATTTTTATTAATTAAGAATTATAAGAGTAAGTTTTTCTGCAAAACATTTCAAAATTTAATTTGATGCAGTCAACTCCTGGATGAATTATTTTAGAATCATTCACTGTTGCATTTTAAATAAAAGTTACTGATTGAAGCAAAACACTATCATTTCACTATTTAATTAATATAGAATAGTCTTGAGTAATTTTGCAAATATCAGACATATATTTAAAGAATGTATAATGTAAATGTACATATTTATGGGATGGGACTAGTGGCTTACAACTAACTCTCTGGAGGAGAAAACTCTCACTTAGGTGACTGTCAGATATTACATAGATAGCCTAGATAGACCTACAATTAAACCATCGGAATTGACTTATACAACCTCTGGCTGGAACACCACAGTCTCCGTAACAAGCGTGTCAGTCGGTCGCCAGCAGCTCTGCGCACAAGTAAACACTAGCACAGAGAGGAAATGTAAGTGCGCATGCGCCGTGTCGTGGGCCCCGCTCCCCCCTCCACCCGCCAATCGCAGCGCAGTCGCAAGCGCGGGCACTAGCTGTAGTTCGCAAATGAGTCGCGAGCCACAGCGCGAGCACACGGCAAGGTTCGGGGCCTCGCCGCTAGATGGCGATTGAAGCGGCGCGCCGAGGATTGGCTGTTCGTCGCGGGAATACCTAAATAAATTTACCAAAAGAATTAAAAAATCTGGCCGAGTGTATAATTTGGCTATACCTTAGTATAGTTATGTAGTATAAGTAAGTATACTACATACATATATGCAGAATACATATATTTAAATCACATTTTTTTAAACATTAGGAAGTACCTCTCATAACTTGTCAAAAAAAGTAAATTTAAAAAATCCTTATTTACTATTTAGTCAAAACTTTAGCAAGATGATGTTTTATGGAAATAAAATTAATAGAGTAAGCGACGACGACAGTCGACATTCAATAAAATCTATAAGGCTGAGAAAGTACTGAATGCGTAACGACCTTTTCTTCATAATGTTACCAAGATTATTACCTGAGAATTTGTCTGGGATTGTCCCTCAAACGAGTAAGGAAGGCATGGAACAGTTTGTCGCCGTGTAACGGTGTCGCGTCTTCGTACGGCTCGTCTTCGCAGCCCGCACCGCCGGCGCCGCCGCGTTCGGCGCCACCTACGTCTATGTCAGCTGGAAATTAATGCTAAAATTAAAATATTTTATACGAAGTAGGTATCAGTGTACACTTTTCGAAGGTCATTCTTTTGTTTACCTAATAAGAGGTTCCTACCACTCCGATGTTACAGAATTGAGTTTGAGACTGCTTCAGTGAAAAGGGTACAGTTGAGAGATTAACATAGGAAATCCTCTAACGACATGTCTCTAGACGAGACAAATTCAATGGTGAATGCATCTATAATATATATTTAAAAAAAACTGTTTCTGTTCACTATAAGTTACTCCCTTCCGTTTTTAGGGTTCCGTAGCCAAATGGCAAAAAACGGAACCCTTATGGATTCGTCATGTCTGTCTGTCTGTCCGTCCGTATGTCACAGCCACTTTTTTTTGGAAACAAATAGTATCAATCATATTTGTGTGCCTCCTAAATCCAGCGCGAAAGCTGTTGGTGCGAAAGTTCCGTCATATCACATTGTTTCAGAAATTCTTGGATTAAAAAATCGCATCGTCAGTTTCTATGCTTACCTATGTATCACGCTGTATTGTTTAAATATTATTTGCTATTTAATAGCTGAACATCACTATACTAAAATAATATTTAACACTATGTTTACTTACCATTCTCTTTTTTATATTTATTGAGCAGTTCAGTAACTTTATCATCATGGGCGAATGTTTTCTTCCATTCTTCTTCAACGTAAATGAACTTAGGGATGAATTGCAGAGGGCCGTGCATCAGGCGACTTCTCAAGTCGTGCGGAAGCTCAGCAGTCTAGCAAGAAAAAATATTAAAATAAGAAAGGTCCTATCATAACCACCAAAAAAATCAAATTTTGAGTTTTTATTTGGTAATAGATTGTTGCCATAAAAGCAGTACATTATATAATTGTTCAGAAGGCAAATTTTTTTTTCTTTATTTAGGGAAACAAACAGCTTAGATTTAATACATGATGCTCATTCTTCTACTTCTTCTAAGTCGTAACCTCAGGGAGTGGGGATCGTGACTATCATGAGGTCAAGTCAGTGAGAACTGTAGATCGGGGCCAAGTCAGGTACTCCACTTTTCTCTGTCTACAGCGGTGTGAATAGCTTTGTTATTATTATTATTATTATTTAGTAATAGGCGAGCAGCTAATAGCTGATATGCCTATATCTGTGTTGGTGTTACATAATAGTCCATTTAAGTTCACTTTGAGGATACACTAAATTGGATTGTCTTTGCACTATTTGTCCAGTCTGTTTTTAAAACTATTTACGGAGGGGGCATCAACCACGTCTTGAGGTAGCTTGTTCCATATTTTTACGATTCTGTTGTTTAGTGTGTGATGTCCCACATTAGTGTATGAACGTGTATGGGCCAATCTCATACTGTTTGGGTGTCTAGCTCGATGGATGCTGCTGGTGTTAAAAATATGTGACAGTTCTTTGCAGTCATATTTGTTGGTCAGAATTTTGTAGGTCTCGATGAGGTCTCCTCTGACACGGCGCGATTTCAGCGTCGTTAAGTTCAGTATTTTTAGCCGTTCTTCGTATGACTTTTTGCGAAGGCAATAGGGGATCTTAGTGACCTTTCTTTGCACACTCTCCAACAAATCCACATCTTTAGCAAAATAGGGGTTCCAAATTTGAAATCCGTATTCTATCAGTGGTCGTATGTATGTTTTATAAACTTTAAGCATTGTATCCGGAGTCAGATGTTGAAATGATCGCCTAATAGCATACAGAACGCTGTTTGCCTTCTTGACAATGGTATCAATATGTTTAGCCCATTTGAGATCAGATGATATCAAGGTGCAGGATATCTTTGTGCAGGTGGAGTTGCAAATCTTTAGTTTGATCACACCATCTAGCTGGTGCTCGGTCTCTTTTTCTTTTCCCCTCTGCTTTGCCCATTAGAATAAGTTTTTCAAGGGACTTTGGTTCTCTCCGCGCGATGTGTCCAAAGAGGGTGCCCTTTGCATCGCATAAAATTTTATGTCATAATTGCCTATGGCATAACAAGTTAGGCATAAAAATCTTGCGCAGAAATATTAATCTTCCTAATCGTAATTCTGCATAATTATTATTCTCCCTAAACTTTGAAAGTAATACCTAAACAATAATGTCCTAAAAAAGGAATGACTAAACAATAATTGTCCTAACTGAAAATTGCATAAAAATACTAGAAACTAAATAAAAAATGCCCTAAACAGTTATTGTCATAATTGAAAAGTTCATAATTGTATTTAGGACTAAAGATATATCGTAAAAGCCACTTTTTATAAGAACACCATACGGAAATCCTGAACTAATGCGGGAACGAGCGAAGCGAGCTCGGAAATTTGGAGCACATCGACTTGGATCATTTAGGTTCGGAGACTGTGATGTGGAGGCGAGCAATCGCCTCCCCTCACAGTAGCAGTGTTAGGTTTGATTGATAACAAAACCACTGATCGACTGCTTGCTTGCATGTTTGCTTGCTTGCATTACTACTACTTACCACTACCCCCTACTAACATACTGGTTCTAACAACTTACGCTGTACGTAGTTATGAAGTAATAATTGACCACGCTATAAACAACCGACTTCAATCGCAACAACTCCAATTTTGCTATGATTTTGTTGATTTTCTCAAAAACCGCTGAATTGATTTCGATAAAATTTATATGGGACCACCTGTGAAGTATACCCTTTTAAACAAAAAAAGAATTTTCCAAATCGGTTCAGGCGTCTTCGAGTAATCGGTGAACATACATAAAAAATAAAATAAAATAAAAGATTTTTTAAAGTCGGTTAAAAATAAATAAAACCAGGTAGACAAAAGTTTTAAAAAGTCTGTTTAAATAGTTATTGCAATAACTGAAAAGTTCATAATTTTATAAAGGACTAAATAAATAAAAGCCCTTTTTACACGAAACACGGAAGTCCTAAACTAATGCGGGAGCGAGCGAAGCGAGCTCGGGAATTCGGAGCAATAAATAAATATATAAATAAATAAAATATATACTTAATATAATTGACCACGCTGAATATGTTAAAAACAACCGACTTCAATCGCAACAACTCCAATTTTGCTATGTTTTTGTTGATTTTCTCAAAAACCGCTGAATCGATTTCGATAAAATTTATATGGGACCACCTGTGAAGTATACCCTTTCAAACAAAAAAAGAATTTTCGAAATCGGTTCAACTATTAGTATATTTAATGTTATGCAACTTATTATTTAGGCAAATTTTCTATTATTTATTTAAGATTATTAGGAAATTTAACTTTAGGCAACTTTATAGTCAGGGACATTTCTAATTATTCCAATGAATATTATGGTCATAGATATTAGGAAAACATAAATACACTCGACTTCAAAAAAATCGCACCTTTTAAGAAATCTATTTTAAACATCTTTCAATCGTATTTGTATTATGAAATATTGGTAATGTTCGGTATCATTTGAAAGGTAAGGAAACAGAGAATGTAAAAACAATAATTCATTCAATGTTTTTTATTGGAACTGAGAAAAATTTACAAAACAATAAAAATCCTTAAAAAACCCAAATGAAATCTGATTAATTTTTCAAAACAAAGTTGCTTAAAACTAACCTAAAACCTAGTATTACCCCCCCTAGCCCTAATGACGTCTTCCATGCGCTTCCTCATGGATCGCACCAACTTTAGGACCTCTTCTTGAGGGATTCTGTCCCATTCCTCAATAACGGCGTCTTGGAGCTCCTGAAGAGTCGCGGGAGCGGGATCACGGGATCTAACCTTACGTTTCAGCTGGTCCCAGAGGTGCTCTATCGGGTTCAGATCTGGACTTCTCGCTGGCCACTGCATGACAGGGATCCCAACCTCTTGAAGGTAGCCCTGCACAATTCCAGCAGTGTGCGCGCGAGCGTTATCGTGCATTAATGTGAACCCGTCGCCAATAAATCCAGCATAGGGGACCACATGTTCTTCCAGGATCTCTGTGATGTACCGGTGAGCAGTCATCGACCCTTGCCCGCGAGCACCGCCGGTCCGAGAGACGCAAGAAAGTTCAGTTTTGCCGTCGGCAGATATGCCGCCCCAGAACATGCAGGAACCGCCCCCGTATTCTACCGCCTCTTGGATGCAGGCTTGGGCAAAACGTTCCCATTGTCTTCTGTATACTCTTTTGCGTCTATCGTTGCAGAAAAGGCACACTCTCGTTTCGTCTGAGAAGAGAACAGCTCTCTATTGGTCCAGGGTCCAATTGACGTGGGCGCGAGCAAATTGCAGGCGTGCTCGCCGATGCGCTGCGGTTAATTTTGGACCCGTGGCAGGTCTTCTAGCCACAATATTTCTCTCCTTTAGTCTTCTTCTAACTGTAGAGACACTCACGGCCCTTCTACGAACTGCTTGAAGCTGCTGTTGCCACTCAACAGCATTAGAGAACCGATTTCTCAAAGACTTCGATACGACGAATCGGTCATCTCTCGCAGAAGTGCAGCGATTTCTACCAGACCCACGCCTTCGGACAAAGCCACCGGTCTGCAGGAACCGCTGGTACACTCTTCGAACAGAAAAGCGACTCAAGTGCAATTGCCGAGCAACATCACACTGACGTAGTCCTGATTGCAGTAGTGCGATAACTTGGGCGGCTTCAGCAGCAGTAGTGTCCATCTTCAAGGACGTTTTTCTGATGAAAGATATTCTTCTGTGTCTTCTTCGACTGTTGGTAGCAAATTTATCCCCCGATAAGCTGTATCGACCCTTTTATACCCAAAAAACAAAACAATACAAACAAAATTTGAAGAGGAGAATCAGTTCCATTGTCATTCACAGTGACTTAAAGTGTCAAGCTTTTTCTTTAATTAAATGAATATTTTTTTAAAGAGTTTTTATAGGGCTCTCAAATAATACCAATATTGCTACGAATAACTGCTTGTCTTAAGGATTAACAGTGCTTGAAGCCTATTTTTACGGACGTGCGATTTTTTTGAAGCCGAAGTGTTATATGCCAAAATATTTTATGCACAATAATGTTATGCAAAGTCCAAATAGTCATAAAAAAGTTATGCGATATTATAGAGACCTGTCCAAAGAATTTGAACATGCGGGTGCGGCAAGTATCTGATAGGCACGTCGTGATTTCTAGCTCTTCCAGAACGTCTAAAGGCTGTCCAAGGAATTCGCAGCATTTTCCGCCAGCACCACATCTCGAATGCATCGATTCTCGACTTCATGGTAGATTTAATTGTCTCGGAGCCGTAGAGAAAAATTGGGAACACAAGCGCATATACCAATCTGACTTTGGTGCGCTTGGTGATGTCACTGTCTCTCCAGACATTTCCCAGTTTAGTCATGGCACTCTTAGCTATCTGAATACGCCTTATGATCTCCCTGTCGCAGTTTCTGTCGCCAGTGATAAGGGAGCCAAGATAAATGAAATCATTGACGCGATTTAATCCTTCCTTGCAGGTCTGCAGATTTTGTCAGAATTTGTTCACGGTCAACTGTCATCAACTTGGTCTTAGCTTTATTTATTCGTAAGCCAAGTTTGAGACTTTCGTTCTCAATACGGCTGAATAAAATGGCCATCTCCTCTTCGCTGGTAGCAATAAGGGTTGTATCGTCGGCGTATCTAAGGTTACTGATCTTCCTACCTCCCACCGACAGACCTCCATCCCATCCATCCAAAGCGTCTCGGATAATATGTTCACCGTAGATGTTAAAAAGTTTGGGGGATAGAATACAACCCTGGCGAACCTCGCGTTCTGGTCGGATAGGATTCGACATCTGATCTTCGAGTACACATTATATAATACAGAAGCCACTGAAGTTTAATTGGTTTGAAACAAAACAGTCAAAAAAAGAAAAGAAAGCAAATTAATTTATTTTACCTGATGCAATAGAGCTTGAATGTCACTAGTCGGTGCAGTGGGAGTGTCCACAGTGACTAGACCTGGCTCATCTCCACCTTCCAATTCAGCTGCAGCTACCGGAGCACCTATGGCTCCAACGGCACCTGATGATTTGTTAACTCTTTATTGTTAGGAAAAATACACATAGTCTAACAGAAGTTTTAAAAAGTTTTGTAACAAATAGATTGCAATTGTTTTTATTACACTACAATTTGCAAGTGTTCTGAGTTAACCGATCATTGAGTGAGCACATTCACTTACCTCCCTCCACTTGGGAAAAGCTTGCAAATTGCTAGTGTGATAAAGCCTTTAGCCTTTTGCGAGTTTAATTTAATAAGACACTTGCCTTGAACAGGTGACATGTTAGCGTTATGTGCATCAAACACTTGTAAGTTGCCCAATGCTTGTTCAACGGTTTCTAATTCAAAGGAGTTGCTCTCATCATCTTCATCCGAATTCCTGTAAAGTAGTTTAGCACAGGCAAACTTTTGTCAAGATTGGTTAAGTCATCAAGAGTAAAAATCAAACACATTTTCACATTTTTAATATTAGTTAACACGTAATGTACATACCTGTTTTTGGGGCTGGGAGCGTTGTCTACACACATAACATTGCCATTAGCCGTATCACCATTGTCGTTCTCATCCCACTCATCAGCTCCATTGCACCAAGTGAGACCGCTTTCAGTGCTTGGCATTGAAACAGTTGTAACAGACTCACAGCTAGTTTTGTCCTCAATCTGGCTCCTTACACAGGCCCAACTACAATGATATGCAAATAAAATTATGATTCAGTTTTATATGAATTTATTTAAGTAATACTTTCTTAAGAATATAATAAATATACCTATGTACCAAGTTCGTTGACTGTTTCCAATTTATCTCATACTACTAATAAATTGAAGAAAACTCACCTTTCTGATTGATTCCAGCAATTAGGGCTGATGCAGGCAAAAATATAGAGGGTACGATGGTAAACAGAATTCTCGAGCGGCGCGTAACACTGGACAACAAGCAGTCTGTGCAGGCCACACAGAGGGCATTTGGACGTGAACTGTATATTCTGCAAAGGCGGCCAGTCCTGGAAAAATCCAGAATCCAATAAAAACATATGGTCAGGAGAAAAAAAAACACAAACTAAATCACAAAGCACTTACAGGCAGCCCACCAATTTTGTTTACGGTGTAATCTACCAAAGAAAGGTTTTTCTCACAGACAGCCTCTCCCTCGTAACCTAAATAAACTTTGCCTTGATGTTTTGCCATTTTTAATTCATGAAAATGATTTTAAATCGCAGATACACTCGATCGATACATGCGCGAAACAATTTGACAGTGAGTGACATGACATTGGTGACAACCATATGGGAGTGACTGCGTTTCAAAAAATGTTTATATTACACTGTTCAATAAAATATACTCTGCGTGCAAAAATATTCTACGAAAGTACGAAACGTAATCAACTATGTTTTCCTAGAGATAAAAAAAGTAAAGTGATAATTATCACAGAAAGGAGCGGGTTGCAATCGGGTGTAACGGGCCACTGTGGTGGTTGTAAAACATATGGATTTGTATATTTTAGGAAATGGATGTTATGGGCACAAAGGGTGTGATTGATCATAATCGTCTTGGGTTGGTCGTTCATTATTACTTATGTATGACACCACAATGGTATTGCATGAAATGCTATCTAAAGTCAGGGAGTTACTTTGTCTACTAAAAATTTTCCTTAGCTTTTCGTAGTTACTTTTTCTGGTCGCTGGCTGACTCATTTTTAACCGGCTTTAAAAAAGTTCTAACAGTAAGCGAATTTTTTGAATGTACGTACCTATTTAATGTTATGTATCTGTCGTGGCCAGATCATAGAATTGATCATTTCATGATGTGGCCGACCATTTCATGAAATGATCGTATTTCATGAAATGGCCAGCTAAAACTGACCATATCGTTTAAACGTCAACGTTTAAGCTTCCCCCAAACAGGCGCGATTTTTGTAGCGCGAATAACGCGCGAATAATTACTTTCAGTACATTTTGTACTGGGACGCTGTCGCTTTTACACACTGCCGCGATAAATCGGCGATTTCGCAGCTACAGCCCCCCCTGGCCCCGATGTGGCGGCTTCACCCCCCCTGTGTAGCGGCGATTTTCCTGCGACGCCACGCTTGCCCCCCGGGCCCCGCTGTTGCCGCTTCACCCCCTCTGTGTGGCTGCGAATATTCTGCGACGCCGCGCTTGCCCCCCGGGCCCCAGGCCCCGCTGTCGCCGCTTCACGTCGCGTCGCTGTCGCGGAATTCTGCGAATTTCCTGCGACGCGACAACGGGGGTGAGGCCCGGGGGGGCCAAGGTAGAGTAGCGCCGCGATTCGCGTTCCGCGTTCCGTTTTTGTAACTAGTACGTAATAGCTTTTGTTCAAATAACGATTATTGCGTGCAAGTATTTATTTCATTACCCGACTGCGCCAGAAGGAGAGTTATGTTTTTTACCCGACTGGGCCAAGAGGGTTATGGTTTTTACCCGACTGGGCCAAAAGAAGGATTAAGTATTTTATCCAACTGCGCCAGAAGGAAGGTTATGTTTTTACCCAACTGCGCCAGAAGGAGGGTTATGTATTTAACCCGACTGGGCCAGAGGGAGGGTTATGTTTTTTCCGACTGAGCCAGAACGAGGTTTATGTTTTTAATTTACCCGACTGCGCCAGAAAGAGGGTTATGCTTTTACCCGACTGCGCCAGAAAGTGGCTTATGTTTTTAACCCGACTGGGCCAGAAGGAGGCTTAAGTATTTTATCCGACTGCTCCAGACGGAGGGTTATGTTTTTACCCGACTGAGCCAGGAGGGTTATATTTTTTATCCAATTGCACCAGGAGGGTTATATTTTTACCCGACTGGGCCAGAAGGAGGGTTATGTTTTCTACCCGACTGGGCCAGAAGGAGGGTTAAGTATTTTATCCGACTGCGCCAGAAGGAGGTTTATGTTTTACCCGACTGCGCCAGAAAGAGGGTTATGTTTTTACCCGACTCCACCAGAAGGTGGGTTATGTTTTTACCTGACTGGGCCAAAAGGAGTGTTAAGTATTTTATCCGACTGCGCCAGAAAGAGGGTAATGATTTTACCCAACTTCGCCAGAAGGAAGGTTATGTTTTTTTACCCGACTGGGCCAGAAGGAGGCTTAAGTATTTTATCTGACTGCGCCAGAAGGAGGGTAATGTTTTTACCCAACTGCACCAGAAGGAAGGTTATGTTTTTTACCCGACTGAGCCAGAAGGAGGGTTATGTTTTTACCCAACTGCGCCAGGAGGGTTATGTTTTTATCCGACTGCGCCAGAAGGAGGGTAATGTTTTTTACCCGACTGGGCCAGAAGGAGGGTTAAGTATTTTATCCGACTGCGCCAGAAAATGGGTTATGCTTTTTACTCAACTGGACCAGAAGGAGGGTTATGTTTTTTAACCGACTGCGTCAGAAGGAGGGTTATATTTCTACCCGATTGGGCCAGAAGGAAGGTTATGTTTTTACCCGACTGCGCCAAAAGGTGGGTTATGCTTTTACCCGACTGGTCCAGAGGCAGGGTTTTGTTTTTAACCCGACTGGGCCCGAGAGAGGGTTATGTTTTTACCCGACTGCACCAGAAAGTAGGTTATGTTTTTCACCCGACTGGACTAGAAGGAGGGTTAGGTTTTTATCCGACCACGACAGAAGGAGAGTTATGTTTTTACCCGACTGCGCCAGAAGGTGGGTTATGTTTTTACCCGACTGCGCCAGAAGGTGGGTTATGTTTTTACCCGACTAGTCCAGAAGGAGGGTTAAGTATTTTATCCGACTGCGCCAGAAAGTGGGTTATGTTTTTACTCAACTGGATCAGAAGGAGGGTTATGTTTTTTAACCGACTGCGCCAGAAGGAGGGTTATGTTTTTACCCGACTACGACAGAAGGAGGGTTATGTTTTTACCCGACTACGACAGAAGGAGGGTTATATTTTACCCGGCTGTGCCAAAAGGTGGGTTATGTTTTTACCCGACTGCACCAGTTTACACACTTAATAGACAATTTACATTTTCATGTGCCAGTTTCCTAGCTAGTAAGATTGTTTATCTGATAGTAGCTTTTGCCCGCATCTCCACCCGTTCTAGGCAGAACAGAATCGGTAGGTCTGGGGCCACCCAAAGACCCTTTTTTGAATGCAAGAAAGAAGTTTTTTTTTCATTACTTAAAAGCATTTATTATTATTCTTGTTTATCCTTGTATATTTATTTTATCTTTGTTATAATATAACCTGTTCCAAGTTCAGGACGACAATTAAAACTTACAGAACCTTTTGAATCGTATATGCATTTATTATTCTACACTCTGTAATGCAATATTTAGAGATATTGATATTGAGGAAACAGAAACACATAAACGTCTCTTATTACCTTTGTGAGGAGTAAAAATAAATAGTTTCCAAGTCCATTATCGATACTGACTGTTAATCAGTTACGTTACGTTATTGGAATATCTGTTACCGACCCACCTCTACGTGTCGCAGAAATATCGCACAATTTTCGCGCGACACCTTGTCGCGTCGCCGAATATTGCAACACGTGTAGCGCGATATTCGCGCGACACATGTAGCGTCGCCGCTTGTCGCGCGAAATTCGCGCTAATTTCGCGCGACGTGTCGCGACGCAGTGTCGCAGAAGTATCGCCACTTGTAGCGCGAGATTCGCGCGATATTCCCGCGACGTGTAGCGGCTTTTTGCGACGCGACGTCGCAGCTTCACCTGCGAGTTTCGCGCGAATTTCGCGCCACAAAAAACGCGCCTGTTTGGGGGAGGCTTTAATGATATGTCCATCCACGTTTGGCCATATCGTTAATGTAGGGTTTCCATGATATCAAAGGTTTAATAAAAATTGAAAATACGTTGAAAAGTTACTGGCATTCTTTAAGTCTGAGTAATCTTGGTTAACAGATATATTATACATTTTTAATACTTAGATTGAAAGACTGATATCTACTAACCTATGAAATACTTTCCGAACTTTAAGGTTTTGCTCGGAAGGAAGAAAGCAAGGAACTGCAACGTTGGGCTCGTTTTTTTGATTGACTTTCGAAAAATTATTGTAGTTTAGTGTCGTAACTTTAACTTCTATTTTATCTTCAATTCGCGCATTATAAATAGCCTTTTTTTCATTATTCATTGTACGCCGCCATGATGCATCACAAAAACAAAAGGATATCAGCGCCTCTAACGGTGGATACTGTAACTATTTTACGATATGATCACTTATGCTTGAGACCATTTCATGAAATAGCCGTGCGTTTAGCTGTATATCGTCAAACGTTGATGTATTCATTGATCTGACCAGACCATATCATGATGTGATCAGCGGATATTTTCCATTTCATGAAATGGTCGGCCACATCATGAAGTGATCAGTTCTATGATCTGGCCACGACATATCTATAGTATCTACTGAAATGTACTGGGTATCTACTTCAATATTTTTTTTACTTTTAAAGTTGCTTATTTTTAACTATCTAATACAAATTGTACTATGGTGGGCAAGATTATTTTCATAAGAAAAAGTAAAATCGTATTGTATTTTGCTAACGTAAAACGGAATTTTAATGGGGAAGAAAACTGACAAAGCTCGCCGATAGAGGCGCTGATATCGCTGTCAAAACGTATAGAAAAAATTGTTTACGTGAACTAAACATATAACATAAGATTATTAAAAAAATGCCGCGTTGTGTGGCGATTGGTTGCAATAATAATTTAAATCATTAATTTCCTAAAGATTCTCGGATTAAGAAGACGTGGGAAATGTTACGTTT
Organism: Coleophora deauratella; assembly: GCA_958295455.1. Lineage (NCBI taxonomy): Eukaryota > Metazoa > Arthropoda > Insecta > Lepidoptera > Coleophoridae > Coleophora > Coleophora deauratella. The sequence continues at coordinate 7,176,000 of OY282393.1, forward strand.
TCAATTATGTACTTTTTAACTTCGCCTTTAATTGAGGAACAGTCCAAGTCGCATATATTTTCCATTTAACAATTTTACAGAAAAAAACGAATTTATAACACCTCGATAATAAAAAACGCGGAACAAAAAAGTTGTTATGAGTCAAGCGCCCGTAGCGCCATCTGCAAATAGCTTTGCGTTTTCTTCCCCATTATAAAGTTTGTATAGGAGATAGCTTCTTGACGGAACCTTATCTAAATTTTATAAAATTCCCTTATCTTCGACTCCTTCCATCCTAAATGTAGCTTCTGATTTCTTGAATTCAAAGAGAAAAGGTAATAAAATTATGTAATACTGATTTAAAATTAAAGTTTATTGAAATAATTTTCATATTAACAAATTCAAGTTAGGATAACTATATATTATACATTAGTTACATATTTATCTATAAATACAAAATAAATAAGTATAAATTAAACAATAAGTATATATTATTAATGTCGATAATCCATAATTTGTAGCTTTTTATCTACCTACTTAGCTTTTATTTGTTCGGGCCTTTTACTCAACACACAATGAACAACAGCAGCACACCTTATGTCGGATATGTCTGGTACATATTACTAAATAGTACCAAGACTTAATATTTGCTGTATTTATATTTTACTGAAAAAGTAAAATTATATATGTACAATGTGTAATAAAAAGAGCACTCCCGGCAACTCAACGGTAGGTTCCACTTAGCATAGAAAAAAGACAAGGACATCCCTAGGCGGTGACCTATGACCTACGTATAATAAAGGGGTGTATAAACACCCACCACACCCAGAAACATAAACAGGGTGTTCTATTCATGAAACCGAATAACTTTTCCGGCGAAACATATACTGATTAAAACAATTTTTTTGAACTTCTCCATATCGAATTGGCTGACTGGCCGGTCAATTTGTATGAAGTCCAATTTTTTCAGTATAGTTCCATAGGAAAAGTTGTTCGGTTTCATGAATAGAACACCCTGTTAATGTTTCTGGGCGTGGTGGGTGTTTCTACACCCCTTTATTATACGTAGGTCATAGGTCACCGCCTAGGGATGTCCTTGTCTTTTTTCTGTGCTTCAATCAAATCAATCTGCTCTAAAAGCATACATAAAGCAAAGGATAACTTAAAACCTGCGTGATTTGCTCAAAGATTTCCATGAACGATTTGGAAAATTAATAATTTAATGTGGCCTAGCGTCGCTGCCTCAGAAGAATTATAAATAGGCTGTATGGCGAGTGTCAAATAATCTTAAAGTATGTAAGTTTGTCATTAATTCACTACGTTAACCGCACTTCAGCGAAGCACGCGTCGCACACCCGAACGGGCTTAGTATTGCCAGGTAACGCCACCGACTTTTCACTGCACGCGCCACAGAATATGTGGCCACACCGCCGACAGTGGTGCTGAAATTAATAAAAAATACATTAGAATAGAATGTTCGGTATAAGAGTGACCGGCGCGGCGCGGCGCCGTAAGTCTTATGAGAATAATAAATATAGGGTGACTTTAAATTAGTTCTTGATACGAAAAGCTATGCATGTGCTCATGATAACGAACAACTTTCCCTATGGAACCAATAGTCAAATCGCAAAAAAAAATTTTGGACTCTTCATACTAATTTGGCCGGTCAGTTCATTGATTTGTATGGAGAGTCAAAATTTTTTTTTGCGATTTGACTATGGATTTCTTAACGAAAGTTGTTTGTTATCATGAGCACATTCATAGCCTTTCATATCAAGAACTAATTTAAATTCACCCTGTAATAATCGGGATATATCATACACTGTCTTCTAGCCCCAAACATGGGAACCAGAGACTGATGTTCATACACACAACACTTATACCCACAGTTTACCCTGGGTAACGATCGAACCCAAGACAATCGGCATAAAATCCAGAACTGCTAAGCACAAAGTCACCGAGTACTGCTTCTACACCATCATATCAATCGATCATATTATGAGGCAGTGAGAAGCAATGGGGGGTTGGTGATTCCTGCCACGACGATGTAAAACCAAAGATTATTTAATACTTTCTACAGGAAGTAATACTTTTACTGGGTACCTCAACTGTATCGTGAGCCTATGTTAACAACCCATATCCTCCCCACAGCAGGGGCATGGGTCTTTTTCTAAATTGTGTGATGGTTAGGCCATAGTGAAGTGTGTGTAACACTGGGGCCAAGTTCGGATTAGTGGAGGTTGTAGCGCTAGTTTTGGTATAAGGTCTCCGACATGCCGTAACGACTGCCATCTTGTGATAGCAACTCTAAATAAATAAGTGGGCCTCTAAATAATCTTACCGAACTGTACAAGTTCTAAGTGGCAGGTACTTTGAGCAAGGTAGAAAAAAAATAGACGATTTAAAAGAATGTGTAAGTACTTACAACATCTACTTAAATAAAATAAAACATTTTGATTTAGATTTTTAATTTTGATCGACTTACTTTCCGCCTTGTCAGTGTGAACTCTTTCGCGCATGCGGTGCAAGCAGTTGCATCAGTATCGCTCGTCCAATTGGGAGACTCGTCCGTCGTCGATGAGGCGAGAGCTTCCTTCTCTAGTAGTTCGGCTAATTGCAGCTTATTCTCGCTAAGTGTGGCTCCAACCTCTTCTAGAGTCTTCTGTGCGTCGCTGTACTGTTGTCTAAGGAGGTGTTGTTCTTCTTGCAGCGCTAGGTATTTCTATGGAAACATGTTTACATTATTAATTATTATGGAATTAATTATTATAGAATCTAATTTAATTTTTTTTCCGCCAATTTTTATTCACGGAGAAAAATGTAAGTAATATGAAAACATCCAGATTTACCCAGTTTTTAAAAATAATTACCTACATGTCTCAAGAAAATAAAAATTTTCTCCGTTAGGGTTTTATAGGCTGTATGGTGCCTATGCCAACTGGGTGACAACTGATTTTAAAAAAGTGAACTCGACCTGGTGATGGAAAAGCTTCATACCCCATACAGCGTAAGAAAAATATTACTATAAAAAATATTTGATATTTGGTGTTTTGTTTTGCATATATTCTGCATAAAACACCCATAAAAATGGAAGGAAAAAAATTTAAATGTTTTCAATAATTGTTTGTTTTAACATTACCTGACCAATTGACTTCAAAGACTCGATTTCTTGTGTCAGCATCGATATTTTGTCACGATCTCGTACCATCGAGTCCTGTAAAAATAGAATAGGCACCTTGTTAGCTATTGATAAATAAATAATAATAATTAACTATTTTGCCAAACGCTTATACGTACTTGTAAGGATATCCGCCATTCCCTTTCTATCCTGAGGTCACCTTCCGCCGCCACCGCTCGTGACTCGGCCGCTGCGGCCTTCTGTCCGAGGGATCTCGAACTCTCCTCGAGTTCTTTCCTAGCTTCTCTGTCTTGCTGCAACCTGGTTCAACCGTCGATGAGGATGAGTCCATTCGATTTAGGTAGGTAGGTACCACGGAAGACTTAGGAAGTAATTGACAACATTTAAAATGCCCCCTTCCCCACATATACCTATGAGTGTTTTATGTATGAGTGTTTTAGAATAGACAAAATCAAACACGTAATTTTTTCAATAGTTACGTATTTCTCGCGAAAGTAAAACTTTTTTCTTTGTTAGAATGTATAGGGTATGAAGCCTTTCCGTCAGATCGAGTTCAACCACTTTTTTTAATGTTTTAAAATTAATTGTCAGGCTTAGGCACTATACATGTGCATAAAAAACATAAAATCTTAACGGAGAAAAATAATATTTTCTTGAGAAATATGTACTAATTTTTTTTTTTTAATGTGGGTGTTTCCATATTGCCTTTTCTACGTGAAACACATATACAAATTGGGGGTAAAAAAAATTAAATGTTGTCAATTGCCCCTTCCTTTGCGTTCTACACGTCACGATCCCTTATCTATTGGTACTGAGATTGGACCTCTGCTTTGGGTCCAACACTGAACAATAAATTTGTAGAATACATCACAATAAATAACATTGTTCAGTATTGGACGAAAATATTAAAAGATGAATTTCTAAATACGGAAGTAGGTAGTCTAAATTGGAAAGTAAAGAAAGAGGTAATAAGGACTAAATAATTTATTAAAACTTAAAGTAGTTTATTTAAACTGGAATTGATTAGTGAAACAACTTTCAGGTTGCATAAGTCTTATGAAAGTAGCAGGTTATGTGAAATTATTAAGTTTCGCTAATATCGATTAATTTATGCAAATTATAATAATTAGCTTTAGATCCAAACCGAAACAGGGAAAGCAGGTACTATTACAGATAATTAAGTAATTCTAATCGAAGCAGTAGTAGGTATAGTTTTATACTGACGGATGACGATGCATAGATAGGAAGCAATTTTATATAAACAGTCTAGGATTAGGTATACACATACCTGTTGAATACTAAAACTAAATTGAGCATTGCGTGATCTCAACACAGGTAATTCATTTTTTTAATCGATACCGTTGCGTTGGTCAAAGTGTACTGTAAAAAGGTTGTCTAGCTAAAAAACTTAACTACTCAACAGCATGCAAACATAAATGGTGTTTGATAGTGGCAAACCTGCACAACAAAATCATAATAAGCATAAACTCTCAATTTATAGGGCTTTGTATTATTATAATAAAATACCGTATGCGACTGAATATGCTTTATTGGTTCATAAGGCATTACAACACTAGAGCTTCAGAGTCGTAAAACTATATTAAACGTAATTATATTTGACTCTGTCTATGCTAGATGACAGCAAGCACAATACTTAAAATTATGGATTATTTTTTAATTTGTGTAAATACGTAGCGTAGACATCAAATGAGATCAAATTAGTGTAGAATTGTAGATACAAGAGTTATACTATAGGTAATTTTGTTATAAAGGTACATAATTTTACTAACAGCTTGCCTAAATCCTTGAGGGATTAGTCAAATGTAAACATTGTTATTTTAATTAATTTCTGCCATTACGAGTTATTCCATTATAATAATAAGTATTTTAGAAAACGCTTTTATCTTACACTAAGTAAATAAAAAAATGCAATCAACAAATTGGTCTTATAACAACTAAAACAAATATTCTCTAAAACAACTTTTAACACGATTTAATAAAACATTTAATATCATTTTCAATAGCAATCTTAGCGAAAGCAATAGAAGCCATCTCGACAGATTGAATAACAGTAAGCAGTTATTTTATTATCACTAAGTTACAAGTCATATCCAATCATATTCATACGAAAATACTTTATCAAAATACTGATTTTGTTGTGGAGTCGCTAATTTCATTGTGAGGGTTTGCCAAGATCGAGCGAATGGAAAGAGTTACCCACGAGTTACCTTTCATTAAGAAGTATTATAATTGTCGCGTAAGCAGTGCACTGGAAACACCAAAGTGCCTCTCGATAATTGATATGTGAAGCGTTTAGTAAACATATTTAGGTTCAGGCACTCTTTCGATCCTCTACAGGTGAAGCCCGGCGCGCTCGCCCGACCAGTGATATAGTAAAATTGTATGAAACCTACTTCTCATCGAGCTGATGTATTGTGCTGCCCATCGAATCAGTCTTTGCTTCCAATTTGGATATTAGTTCTGTTTTATGTTTCAAGGAACTTTCACATTCCTAAAACAAGGCCAGTAAAATTTATTTAGGTAGCTGAATTAAAATTATATTTTGTTAGTAAGCAGAGCAGATAGATGAGTTTACAAATTCCATGTAAAGTTCTTCACATTATATGAGGTAAACATAGCGGTCTCATTACCTAATCAATTATTGTTAATTACCTAATTAAGTAAAAATATAACTTGATGATGACCATTATGTTAACCTCATTATACCGTAATCGATTATTAGTTATATACAGATCAGATACATTATAATTGTTCACATAAACACCAAGAATTTCCTACCGGTGCCACCACGAACGAGAGCAAATTTCGTAGAGATGGGATTTTATGGAATTATATACTATGTGAGATTCATTCGTCTGTTTGTGCGGCGGGTTTGTCATTAGTGTTACTACTAGTCTTCTTGAAAGGCGGTATCTCTTGGAGATTCAATTTTTTACTAGGCGGGCCGTCGTCTTTAGACTTTGTGGCTTTTTGTGCGCTTTCCGCCTTAAGTTTCACTAGTTTCTCCCCTAGATTGCTCTCGTTAGTAGTGGGCGATCTGAGAGCTTTCACGAGGTCGTTATCCGGCCCTAGGAAGTGGTTATATTTCTCAAGGTTGTGAAGTATTTTGCCAATTTGCTCGGCCTTCCCCTGGAGCCTGGAGACCATTTCACCTTTCTGCGTGAGCTCCACCTCGCATTCCTTCCGTGCAAGCGCGGCGGTGGTGAATACAGCATAGCATTAGTATATAGACACATAAATATAAGATATTAGCTCTCTGTTAGTTTTGACTTAGATACATATTAGCAGAATTAGCAACTAATAAATAGATATGATTTAGTCATGCAAGATGGTAACATGCATGGATTGAATAGATAAATGATTAAATGACTAACTGTGGCCTATCATGACTATCCCAACGGAGAAAACGCGTGATTAATATGTATATAATTAACGATTACAAACAAATAAACTCAACATAATTAGTACGTAAACAATACACAAGTACTATGATAAACATATAAATAAACAAGTTAAAATTGATTAAATAATACGAGGAGGCGGATAATAGAATGCAAGCTGTAAGTGCGGCATCAATCTGCGCCTACGCCGCCGCCGCGGTGGCCCTAATCGACGACCTCCGCGGATACATCCCATTGTTACCGAAGATGCGCCTAACAAACATCGTGCGAACTTTTCTTGTTTTTTTAGTTTTTGTAGCACAAACTATGGTATCAATACCCAATGAAGAGGAAATACACATTTTGGACATGTGCCTGCACTTTAAACTTTGCCACAGATTACCGATTTTACTAGTATCCTCATTGAGTTTAGCAAATACATATATCGCTCATGGTCATGGTGTTTAGCAAGGTGAAAGTAAGTTGGTTAAGTGGAAGCCTACGATTAACTACAGGCTTTGAAAAAGAAACATTTAATGGTTTTTGGTGACGAAAAAGGCATGAGTGTTAGAAGAACAAAGCAAATAGTAGAACCACAAATTAGACTTTAAGAAACACATGCATTGTATATTATACAGGGTGTAACAGAAAGGTGTGATAATACTTCAAGGTTGGCTTTTACCCATCAAACTGAACAACTTTTATTCTACAACTTTGTTGAAATCGCAAAGAAATTTTCGGACTTTTCATACAAACTTGGTTCGCCAGCTGATCGATTTGTATGAAAAGTCCAAAAAAAAATTTTGCGATTTGAACAAAGTTGTAGAACAAAAGTTGTTCAGTTTGATGGGTAAAAGCCAACCTTGAAGTATTATCACACCTTTCTGTTACACCCTGTATAGAAACACACAACACCCCTTCTAACAGTGGGTACAAGAAGTCGTCTTTCAGAAAAACTTATTCAGAAATTGTTAATCAACCGACCCATTTAAATTAAGCATAAACGAAATACGTAAGCAAAAAATATAACGAATGAATAATTATTTGAAATGTTTTAGGAGATTTGAATAATTAATAATTTGACAGAAATAAAATCAATTCTGAAATTATTCATATTTAATCAAGCCTTAATTTATTTATATACCATGGGAAGTCGGGCATTATTAATACGGACCGACTTAAAATAATAAATGTATTTTGGTTATTATTCATTACCTATTAATCCTACCCAGTAAACTAAGTTGCCCGCTAAATTTATACACAAGTGCGTATGGGGACGACTTCCTGTAATAATCATTCAACATAAATCATCACAATAATAAAATAAATGACAATAATTGTACTTGGATATAACAGCAACTCATAACGTTCAATACTGATTTGTTGTTCTTTAGGTTGTAAATAAAGGCAATGTAACATTTTAGAGGTCGAGGTAAGTGATTGTGCTTTCTTATTGTTTTAAAGAATATTTGACCGTGAAGACTCTATGACGAAATAACGTAATAATAGATACTAAAAATGCAATTCAAAATAAAATAAATTAATTTGTGATAACGTTCAGTCATGCTTGCGTGAAGGCATTATTAGTAGGCCAAGCCAGAACAGAAGGCGACCAAAAATCCTACTTTGTTGGTACTCTTACCTGCAACTTTTTGTACATTTCAAGGTTAATTAACTTTATATCGTCTAGTTGCCGCCTTAGCGATATTATTGTGTCTTGTTTGTCGTGTATGTCTTTCTCAAGCAGTTTCATTGCTACTTCCATTTCTGCTTTTAATGAAATCTGAAAAAAAAAAAACAGTGAAAATTTTGAATTGAATTTTGTCTCCAATTTTTATTTCGAAGTCATCATCCGATTGGTTTCATACCTGTAAGTCTAACTCTTTTTCTAGTTCGCTATTTTTCTTTCTCTCCTCCTCTAACACTTTGCTCAATTCACTATCTTTTTCACTCTTTGCCTTATCGGACGTTGAACTCCTAACACTGCGTTTATCCTGAAAATAAATTGGTGTAATTTGTTATCAATAAATCACATGCATTTTAATGATGCAGTGTTCTATAACAATTTGTTTATTGCAACAAAAACAAAGCTTATCTCTGAGACATTCAACATTATCTAGTTAAAGATTACATCAACATAAAATAAAAAGTTTAAGTAACATTTGATCTTAAGACATATTTTAATTAACATTTAATGCTTGTATTACGTATCTCAATTGACCGATAATAATTTTGTTAACTGACAGTCAATGTGATGATTCAAAAAACGATTGCAAAAATAAATGCAATTCTTAGAAGTCGATGACTTTTTAATATTGATGCATTAAAATGGGAATTTAAACTATTATAAACAATTCAAAATACCTCTTCATCCGACTGCAGTTCTGTAATTTTCATCCTGCTATCTTTGGTTATGTCCTGACCTAAACAAAACAAAAAACACTCTCAAGTTTAGACGTAAATAAACACGGGACAAATCTAAATCAATCACGGCGTGTCTTGAGCTTTCACCGTCCTAAACTCACAGGACTTCCAAAACGGTGGGCTCCTTTGTCTTTTTGTGGCTGAATTTCCCATTATTGTGGTTTGGTAGACCATAACAGTCTTCTGCTTACTTTTAGAATTCACTGAAGGACAGACGGGCGAGCGATTGCGTTCGCATACAAATGTCTACTGAAGTCACCGCACCGGCAGGCTCGACAGTCACACGCCATTCAAAAGTGGATGACTCATCAACTGCAAGGTGTCTTATCTATTGTAAACCTAACTCTACATTCTTCGTTATTATTTGTGAAGCATCAGTGAAATCAATATGGTGCTTTCCGGTTTTTAATACGAGTTCATAAAACTGTTTTGCCCGCGGGTTTTGGTGAAAGATACGCGCGTGCCTCGTGTGATTTTCATGTCATTTTTACTCGAAGGTTTGGAATGGAAATCTTAAATCCCTACTCATAAACACAAGTGCGAAATAATTTATTCTTATAATTTGTGGTATACGAAAATGTTACAAAATAGCATGCCTCCAAGGACTGTTCATGGACCTTTAACTGCCCTGTCTGTTATAGCTAAATAGAGTTAAAAAGCTTAAATATCTTAAACCTTACCTAAAGCGTGCTTCAATTGATTATTTTCCTCCACTAATTGTATCATGCTGTTCTTTGCGATTGCCAAGTCCTCCTTCATTAGGGCATTAGTCGTTGTCAGACTTTCCACTTTGGCTTGTAGATTTGCCACCGTTGCACTAAAACAATTGCGCATTTGTTTACGGAAGTTCTAACACAAAAAAACAAATCTTACAGTTTTTCTCTTCTCACCATTCAGAACGAAATAAGTACGACAATAGCAATTAGCGAACTGATTAAGAATGTTTACTTTGAATACGTGTGAAAATTAACGCGTAGACAATAATATCGTATTTATTTTATCTATATCTTAAACTATAAGTTCCCCCTTTAAGTTTAAGCTATCACTCACTTGAGATGCCTATTCAGCTCTTCAATGTAATTCTTTTGGTCAAGCATAGTGTTGATGTGGCGTTGTTTCGGCTCATTGTTAGTGTTATTTCCATTACCGGCTAAGTCGTTCGAGGAGCTGCTTCCGCGCAAGTAGAGCGAGAAATCTATCACACCTTGCTGACTGTCCAAATCTTCTTCCTAAAATATAATTCGTAAAATCAAAATCGGATGTAATACTTCAAAAACTTTGTGTCTAAGTATCAAACTCCAATATAGGATATCCATTTTAAGTTTATCGATGTAAACCCGTTACGTATTACCGTAATTAATAGGTAAATTTAAAGTTTACTACAAATAAACACACAAATACTATTATACTTTAGACGTTTTTTCTGATCTATAGATATATAATATACGTTTACTTATTTTAATAAATGTATTAAATATATTACAAACTGACCTTAACACACAGGTTGCAATCGACCACATTGAGGCCTACCAACAGTCCTGTAATGATGACAGCCTCCTCATTCAACATCAAAGCGTGCGGCTCGAAGTATTCCTCAAGAGTTTCTTCTCGGTGCTCAAGCAAAATCCTCAAATAGTCGGCAAGACGTTTTTGCATCAACGCAAGCCGGAGCCAAGCTCGAGCCCGACCCATGGCAGTTCTACAATAAATATTTGTATGGGTTATTGAATTATTTAATAAACACAAATCTCGGTGTTCTACGTGAAATGTAAACAATTTATTCATAGATGATCTTATTCTCTAAAAGTTTACGGTCACCGTACTTACTTGACAGTCGGCAAATCTCTGACGCTCGCTGTGATGTCGGCTGCTTCTGGAGAGTATTTCTCAACCATTTGAAGTATATCCCACAATTCTTTTTTAGGGCCAAGAAGTCCCTAAAATAACATCACACGTTGTTCAGATATTTTAAAGATGCGAAAAATTATTTGTCGTCTCTGGAAATCAAGTCTTACCTTCTTTGGTTTGAGCCCATGCCGCATGACATGTTCTAAAACGATGAAGAAGTGGTGCAGAGGTAGGTGGTCGCTATCGAGCATTCGTCCATATCGCAGCGATTGTTCAATTAGCTCCTTCACAATAAGCTTTGAGATGTTTACGAGATTGCTGCGCTCAATCACGACTGGATCACGAGCTACAAACCACAAGACATGTTACTCCTATTCCAGATGAAGAGAAAACAATACAACTTAACAGACGAAATACACTGTTGAACGGTCGCACAACTGCCTGATGATGATGCTATAGCCCAAACCGCTAGAATTATCGCGCTTTACGGGAAATATGTCTGAAAGAAGCCCGAAGAGAAGCCTATGCCTAACAGCAAACGTCCTCCAGTTTTTAGCTCCAACCCAAATAAAGTGCAATAAAGTGTTTTCACTCATTCATTCAACCCTAAAAATTGGGTACATTACCCAGTAAGGAGTGCATAGGATCGAGAGGAGAAGTAATAGCCCCTGCCTCAGAAGGGCGTGTGTACGAGTCTTGCATCTCCATGTCTTGTAGCTCTTTCAAACAGAGCCACTCCCCGTCAACGGACACGCGGAAATTACACAGGTAAATGGTGTCCTGTGCCCCCGCCATGTCACCGTCGTTGCCGTCTCCTTGCTGCACCCCGGCAGGCAGCCCTAGCTCCGGAAGCGGGTCTACCCCGTGAACAGCGGCTAGTGAACGCATAATAAAGCGGCAAATAAACTACTAAGCGAAACAAACACTCTCGCGGAAGTCGTGATCACTGCGTGTCCATCTTTAAAGAGCAACGGGTTTGAAGGTCAGATGGAATGATCTGTTTATTTTGTCACAATTAATTACTAACTCGTTATTATTTCATCCTGTGAAGCTAAGTTACGCTAAGTTTTAGAAAGTAAATTTAATTTGCAAACTTTTGAAACAACAATTATTATCAATTTTACAACCAGGAACTGGAAATAACGTTTCAGGAAAGTTCAGAACAAAATATTGATTTTGTCTGCCAGTGTGCAATAGGCACTTCTGTGGGAAAATCAATAGTAATGGCGAGTGCTGCCACCTACCGGGGACAGGGGGAACTTGTATAAATGGTGCGAAAATTTCTTTGTGAGTGAGATGAGAGGCAAAATAATTCCTGGTATTGCTGACAGATGTGTGGTTTGAAATTAGTTTCTTAATTGAGTAGTATTAGTAACTTAATTACTTAAATAAAGTACATGCTACTCCTTAAAAATACATTTGTTCACTAGGTACTTTAATAATAATTTTAGGTTCACACTGTGGTGACTATACAACAACCTTATCTCATTTTGGAGTTCAATCATAAAACTCGAATTACATTAACTGCCGATGATAAAGTCAGTTCAATAGGTACATAACATGTTTTTTTGTTAAACATTGTTCACTTCATGAGCAGGATCTATTATTTGCATTTTATTAGTAAATATTATAATAGCCTTACTATTTACACTACATCCAAGAGGAGCATTTTTATAGGATACCTGATACAAATTCATTAACTGGTCATTAACTAATGTAAACTTATTTTCTATGACTTTGCTTTTGTACTCAATATTTGACTGGAAGAGATCTTCTAAAAGGTTTATTTTACTAAATTCTCTTCCCCCCCTCCACATTACACTGTTCACTAAATCTCTCTTGATTTGTTAGGAGTCTTACTTTGATTTTAGAATTGAAATGGAACTCTGTATGACCATAGTATAAACATTAGTACTGCCATACCATAAGGTAACTTACAGCCGTCACACACTGACATGTGTATAAAACCATATTTTTATGTAATAGTAGGTACTTAAAATGCAATAGTTTATTAGGGTATCTGTGGTGTGGTAAGACCTAAGTATATGAGCCTTAGATGATAATATTATCTAAGATGCTTTTTACCAGGAGAGGGCAGGCTAAACATTTCAGAACTAAGGTCCCAGCACTATATCTCACCGGTGGGTCAACACCTTGTCCTATTCCCACCAGAGCTTAACTATTTTGTTGCATTATGGTGTACAATCATCATACTTGGGATTTATACTAGGCTAATTATACAGTATATTTCATTTATATGTACTTATTATTCTTTGGGCTTCTAAATAGTGACTTATTGAAATTGCATTATGAAGAAGCTGCTTTGTATATGTATTTTATTTCTTTGTTTTTTTTTTTCAGTCTGGTTTTTCCTTTGCTTTGTGTAATATTTTATTATGTAGTTAAAGGAGATCATTCATTTTGGGCCTTTTATGAAAGTGCCGCACAACAAAAAAAATGTATGTATGGTTAGAACTAGCTATTTGGAGCAATAGTTAATGTGACACAAAAGTTGAAAAATTTATAAAAATTGCTCCAGATGATATCATCTCTAGCAATATCTGTCCTTTCAGAAATCAATAAATATATGAAAATGACGATTCATCGAACATATATAACATTGCTTAGAATAAACCCTACAACTTTTGTGTCATATTAACTATTGCTCCAAATAGCTAGTTCTAACCATACGTCCAAGATTTTTTTGCTGGCCGGCACTTTCAGAAAAGGTCCAACAATGTATGGAGCCTGAATGATCTCCTTTTCAGAAAGTCGAGGGCACAAGTGAGGTAATATGTAAAGTAGGTGATTTTGAAACAATGTAATATCTGATTACATATTGAGTTTTCATTATAAGGATCAATGAAATAGAAAAGAAAGAAAATGACAGTAGTAAGTTGGTAGAAAAAGTTTTCTTTAAAAAATATTTATGGCTGACACAGAAAAACTATAGGCAAATACAAGTGAACAAAGAAAATATGAAATGAGCATTGTATATCAAAAGTTATACGATAATACTACTACCTACTAAATGGGATTTTTGTGGACCGACCTGCACTTAAGTATTTGGGAACTAAAATTGTTCAAGGATATTACAAAACTATTATTCAGAAACTATAGTGTGTTTCACAATCAATTTTTGATTTTAGAAAATTTGTTCCTATTTAGAAAAATCCACAATTTTTCTGAACATTCTAAGATAATCACTAAAAGAAATAACATTAAAAGGTAGTTTTATATTGGAAAGTCTGGCATGATTAATCATCTATTTACATAATACTTGCACTGTTTCCTTGGAAGATATCGGAGTAGATAATTTGCATAAATTATACAATGTGAGGGCTGTTGTTTAATGGATCAATGAACGGCATAACTTATCGAACCTGTTCAGAGTTCTGAAGGCTACATCTATTAACTCGCCACATCATCAGCATGCATTATGAGAATATTTTTATTACGAAAACGGTTACGGAAGTCGTACAAAGGTAAAGTTTACTTACTTTTGGCACTGTAGTAATAGGATTTATCCGGTCGCGACAACAAGAGATCCGGCCACTTGTCTTGCTTATTCGAGGAAATAGACGGTGATCTATCAAAGAAATGAGATTTCGAGGAGGCCGTGGAAGGTGCCGGCGACACCTCCTCATCTTTATTACTTGTAGATGCCATAATTTATTAAATTAGATAAAAATCACATTTCGCTTTGCATAAACAACATCAACAAAAGTGAATGAAAACGAACGAACGCGTCGTCATTCTTCGTTCTTCTGTCATGTGTCAATGTCAAAAGAAAAACGTCAAGTTAGTGCGGTTCGGAAAAAAGTAATTGCGTCGTTAGCATGTACATGTGTTTTCCGAATAGCTTTGGGCCTCTCTTATGGGTAGTTTACACGTATTAAGTAGCGAAGTAATTAACTTAATTTTAACTAAATTTTAAGTAAATTTCTGTGTGTAAACAGTCACTTATCAGCTATTAAGTCATAAGTGGTAAGTTAACGATTTAGTAGACAAGTGCACAAGTAGAATCGAATCTATTTTTCGAATAAGTTGCCGCACCCCCCGCACCGCGCGCTCTCCCCGGTGGGCGTGGCCTGCTACTAAATGGCAAGCAAGTGTAGAGTGTAAGGAATGGAATTCTCTACCTGCTTCTGTGTTCCCCGATTCGTACGATTTAGGAATCTTCAAGGTGCGAGTGAACAGGCACTATTTGAGCTTGCGTGCTACATCTTCGGCAGCATCGTCACTTAACATCAGGTGAGGTGTTGCCAAACGCACTCAAATCTATGATAAAAAAAAAAAAAAAAGACTTTTAACGTGAAAACGCTACACACAAGTTAAAATTAAGTTACTACTTATCTACTTACTACTTATTACGTGTAAACGCTTGACCACTTAAAATTAACTTACTTTTAAGTTAAAATTAACTTAACTACTTCGCTACTTAATACGTGTAAACTACCCATTAATGGTAAGCTTACCAAGATTCTAGAGCAGAACGCAATAGGGAACTGGCTATCTTATTTTCATGCCGGAACACACCAATGAATGGTGGCAAGACTAGTGGTCGGGTTTAGAAAATGCTCTACCGTCAAATAAATCAAATCGAAGTCCTACAAAGTTGGACCCCAACGAAAATCGAACCCGCGGCCGCGGTCTTCTGATGTGAAGCGAGTACGCTTGTCATTACGCCACAGGCCGAGGCGGTTAAAACACTTATGTCATGCCTGCCTAAAATACGCCATTCAAGAAGATCCTATACCTACTGTCTTTACGCACTTTTATCCTAGGAATCAAAGAAATTTTATATCGTCGCTCCGCTCCTCTATAGAACGCTAATACGTCAGTTTCAATATGAAACCGCGTGGACGAAGTTGAGGGAAAAAGAGGGGGATGCGGGAGGGGAAAGCTTCATCATTAGCCGAATTTTTGAATTGAAGAACATGTGTTTGAATCGCTGTTTTCTCGTGGACCCACTATTTTGTCCCACAAGGGAAACTTGTTTCTCGTGGTCCCACTACTTCAATCGGTACAAAAAATAACAATTTGTTATGTGACATTAAAGGACAAATCATAACGGAACTGTATTTTGAATATTAAAACAATATTGAATTAAAACTAAAACTTAACAATTAAAAACATACAAATGAAATTCATAATGATCGTTTAACGCACTACATTCTCCTACTGGTAGGAGCATGACATGGACATGCATGTCCTGTCGTGTTCTAAAGTACCAGGAGAGCATGACCGAACAGAAGGTAGACAGTGCCGGATTACTAGTTGATGCCCTAATCAATTACATGCCTATGGGTCCCCTCTATTAGAAAACCTAGTAGGTGGCATTATATTTTTATAGGATGAAACTTATAGTAGGGGACTGATCTTCTGTGACATTGCTGAAATCCCTCTAACCCCGACCTCCTTCGTGGCCTAGTAGAAGGGATCCATAGGCGCGCATTGCTTAGGGGGTCAAATAGTAATGTGGCACTACATTCTGTTCGGTCATGCTCTCCTGGTACTTTAGAACACGAAGTATCAAATATAACCAGGCTGCTGCACTGAAAACTTTTTTTTACCCTCAATTGATAAGCCCTTGGCATACCTTGGTTTACCTGTAATATCATTAATGAACTGCTTGTAAAGTAAAAGTGAGGGATTTTTTCCCGACTACGGTGAAGCAAAAAGGAGGGTTATGATTTTAACCCTTATGTATGCATATATGTTCAGCTGTTCCCGCATAACTTCTAAACTACTTATCAGAATAAAATATACAAACACACAAAAAAAAATGTACAGCAACGCTGTGCACACTTTCACGAATACACTTTAAATCAGAAATCAGCAGTAAACATTCATAATTAGTAGCAAGTGATAGAATGAATTGATCCACTTTTTCCTTCTCTTTAAAGTTTCTGCGGTTACGATGCGCGTACAAAGAGGTTTGTACGCTTTTGAAAGCCGGTATCTTTCCTTTATTCCCAATAGTTCAGTTGTACAGTTCAGTTAACTGAACAGGTGGGTATTTATATCTCATGGAAAAAAAACAATGCTATACTTTCATTTATTAATTTATCTACATATTATGTGTCACGACGACACAGTATATTTAGAAAACTCATACTATCAGTACAAAGAGATTGTACGTATATGACGAGGAAAATTTATTCACCATGCTTTGTCCAATTAAGATATACTTAGTTCACAATATACAAAATAGTGGGACCACGAGAAACAAGTCTCCCTCGTGGAACCACCAGTGGGACAAAATAGTGGGTCCACGAGAAAACAGGGGTTTGAATTACGACCGCAAGATGTCAAGATTTGAATCGTCAATTAGCAATAAAGTATTTGAAACTGACAAAATTTAAAATAAAACTGAAAGCTCTAGTGATGGGGGAAAAGAAAAGATCACAAATATCGATAACTTTTTACGATACTTTGTAAAATGAGGAAAACAAAAAAATAAGCATATTGTTGCTTGTTAAATTTTAATACAAAAACAATAAGTACTAATACAAATTCACAAATTGAATACAGTAAAAATACATAACAAAACAAAAAAAAAACATTTTCAAAATAAAAAATCTAACCAAAACATAGTTTTCCAAAACATATCGATAGCAAAGCTGGGCGGAAATGTTTAGAGCAAATTTTCCAGCAGTGTCTGCTCGTAGTGTTAATTCTTATTTATTTTTTATGTTCCTTAGGAAAACTAAAAATAATTAGAAGAAAAAAAAAGTAAAAAACATTTCTTGTCTACTTTGGATAAACCTAAAATAGGTATTCAGTCGGATATTTTTTGTTGATAAACTTTTTGCTAAATCTATCGAAAAGTTGATAAGGTCTTACATCACTACCATATGTTTTGCAACGAAGTTATTTAAATAAAAATTAGTCAATATATGGTTTACTTCTGGTATGAAACCCCGCACATTTGATTTATTGAGGTGCCCGGTGCGGTTTCCGCATCAGGCAACGCTGCAACTTGGCATTTTTACGATAAATTTACACACATCTTGTCCAATGTTATATCGACCATTGACAGAAATATATTGAAAGACGAAAATTTAACAAAAATGACATTTCAATTTAACTTGGCCATCTGCCCACCTTGCAGCGAGCGGCCGATGCCCTGTACTTATTGTTAGTCTATAGGGGGGGAGCGGGGTGCATGTTCTGTGCTAGGAATCAAAGAAGTTTTATATCGTCGCTCCGGGGGGGGGAGCGGGGTGCATGTCTGTGCCAGGAATATTCCCAAAAGACGAGGGTGGTGCTACAAATGAGATGAGATAGAGCACCATAACTATCTTTTGAAAATATTCCCAGGAACCGCACATCATAAACTTCTAAGAGTAAAAAAAATCTTTATTTCATGAAAACATACAAATGAGATTGAATTACGAAACATTGAATGAATATCGTTTTCAACCGAGTTTCAACCACGTATATTTTCATTAGTAAAGTTAATAGTAGGGTGAAAAATAGTAAAAGTAAGCAGGTACTTCAATAAAATGAATTATCACTATGGGCAGACACCAGTTCCGCTGAAGTTTCTCATGGCGAATCCTATGCTACCAGCCTCAAAGATGGTTATGATGAAGGTTTTATCTGGGGAGGTGTTCGAAGCAGAGCGCATTGATCTGATTATCTTGGTTTATGTTAATGAAGTTGTGGATGCGCAAGCTTTGAAATTATCACTTGAAGCTTGTGCTTTTCCATGCACAAATTCTATAAAAGTGTCCACTGATTTGCCAAGGTAATAAATAAGTATATCACTCATCTTAACCTTTGTAGGACCGGATTTTAGGAATCCCGTAGGGTAGTGTGACAATGAACCATATAACTAACTAGAATATAAAGCTTACTCTCTGTCAGCTTGTCTTTCCGTCTGTCCTATCTTTAAAGGACTCCAAAAATTTTAAAAATAAATAATAACGACCCCGTACAAGAAATGTGTATTTTTTTCTTGTTTTCCATTACCGTTTTTCGGCACCTTTTTTCCCCTTTCCGCAAGTGCATTTCCTCGTAGGAGCACTTCGCTCTATCGGAAGAAGAGGGCTGAGTGGAACAACCACTCCTTCGCTATCTAAAAACAGTTGGGAGCTCCCTTTTTTATAACAATCGTATAACTGTAAATCCTTACTAATATCACTGTAGGTATAATTGCGAAAGTGCCCATATTTAACGTTTTTGTTTTCAAACTTGTTATGAAATAAACGCAAACACAACAAATGGTAAAAACC
Organism: Coleophora deauratella; assembly: GCA_958295455.1. Lineage (NCBI taxonomy): Eukaryota > Metazoa > Arthropoda > Insecta > Lepidoptera > Coleophoridae > Coleophora > Coleophora deauratella. Next base: position 7,195,034 of record OY282393.1, read on the forward strand.
AGTTAATTGTGAGGCGGACTGGCAATTACAGTTTCACATGCGCCCCTGTAATTATGGTGGTACGGAAATCTCCACTCTGAGAATCCGACTAGTTATTGGAGGGTTTTATACATGTTGTATAAGTAAAACATATTTTTCTTTTACAGTATTCCAGATGCTGATGTATTTTGTTTCATAACTGAGTTTGTTAACCCAAACTACATCGATTTTACAAGACACCAGCCGAAAAAACATTACGACACGTTTTATTTTCTGATTAGAATAGCGCACAATTTTTCGAAGCATCCATTATATCCTGAAGAAACTACGTCAACTGAGGACGTCACTGAAAATGCAAAGAAGAAAGAACCGAAACGCCGGAAACCTTTATTTATTGCTGACGGTCTAATAGCCTTGGATATTCTAATGTCTTTCTCCAGATACATCCCATCAGATACCTTGTTTTGTCCTACATCCATTCCGCCCGTTGCTAAAGCCGTTTTGGCGGATTATCTGAAGGTAATGAATACAATTTAGGTGGGTTACTCCTTTTCGTAACAATAAAGATTAACTAAATAAATACTTTTAAATGACTACTTTATATCTACTTGCGCTAGGTCTCTACGTAACTGTCTTATCTCTCAACTTATTTACATATTTACTAATTCCATTCCAAGGTTTTTTTTAAGAATCCTAGCGTCTTCACTAAAGCAACGGGTCTCTCCATATTTGTGGAAAGTTAAGCCATGTAAATACAGGACATAAGTTCTGACCAGTAGACGTTCTAGGGCTAGTGGTAAACCTAATCGTCAGAAATCGATACGAACATGGCTATCTAGTGCCATCTAGTGATAGAATCCAACCTTTTCTTCTTCTTTTCTTTCTTTTTCTTCTTTTCCGACTTGAAAAACGCAGATATACAAAACTTGATTGACACAAAGACGCAAGCCGAACTAAGCGACGACTACGATTCTAGGTAAACTGCGATGTGATAAATGATGTCCTAGTGTGGGCAGCTAACGACAGTACCTTCTACGTGGATGTCCAGAAGCCTTGTCTCATCTATGACGACCTGGACATGCATCACGATTTTTGTGAATGGAAGATGATGGGCCGTCGTATGTTCGAGAAGTTGGATTTAGAACACACGCAGTTCAATCATAATTGGATGATGAGAGATTATATCGAAAGGGTAAGCTTCTCAAAATTCAATTCTTCTCGTGGTTATGTTATCCTGGTACTGTATGTGTCTTTTGCTCTAGTTTTGTCAAACTAATGTTAAGAAAGGAAATGCAACTTTACATCAATCTTTACGGAATATTAAGTGCTAATGATATTCTCATCGCATGACTTTGGTGGTATTATTTGAAAAATAATAAACTCATCGTACTCATTATGGTACGGCGGGTGTCCCAGACTAAAAAAAGTATTTATATATTTCATTGATATCTTTGTTGGGTGAAAAATGATTTCTTAATGGTTGAGTACCTATTGTTTTTCAATTCAACTGATATTATTTTGCAAAAGAATCTATAGTTTGACTGACTACTTACTTACACCGTCGCCTGCGCCGGTGTGGCAATTTGGTGTGACTTCATATCGGTTAGGGTTAAAACTTGTCATCAACTTGTTGAAACAACTGATGTGCCGTTCCCGGAATATTCCCGAAAGACAGACAGCGCTCTGTATTAGATATAGCACTGTCTATTAGCGCGCTGTAGAGCGCTGTCTCTGTCTTAGGGAATATTCCAGGGAACGCACATAGGTGAAATTGACGTAATTTATGGCCAGAATTGACAAAAATGAAGTTACTCTAATTAAAAAGTAGTTAAGTACCTAAATTAGCAACAAGACATACCTACTAGGCGACCTAATAGTGATCTGTAAAACGTTTGAAACTTTTTATTTAATTACCCACACGTTTGAATTAAACAGTGATTGATTGTGAAGTAATTAATTACAATTTTGAGCGTTTGTTTGAATAATGTAAAATATTTTATTTTGCGAATATTAGGATTAAAACATTATGGATTCCATAAGTTCAGGTAAATACATTATTGCTAAATAACTTAAACGTTTACATTGCTTACGATTGTAAAGATATATTGTTTTAAACACAAGGTTTTTTTCTTTTTTTCCTTCTCATAGTAAAAAGTTTATACTTAACCGCACTTAACCCGTTTTTCAAACATATTTATAAAGAACATTTCAGTAGCTTTCATATATAATACAAAATTTGGCTGCATGTACTTGCGTCACTTGATAAAAATCTAACAAAACAACAATATCTAGAAATATTCATTATAATTTTTCAAGCAATTCCCAACATAGCAATCTAATTATAATTGAGTTTGTACTTAACGGTTTAATCTAATAAACTAGAAAACTACCATAAAAATAAGTTAAGTCCTATCGTAACGATGTTATGAGTCTCTTAACAGAACCAGAAGTTTTTAGCTAAAATTCTGTTTTCCTGTTTTTCACTGTCTTATAAATATTTAATCAATTATGCTTAATTTTATAATACACATTTAAACTATTGTTTTAGACAAGTTAACAACCCATTACGTCCCCACTGCAGGGTTACGGGTCTTTTCCCATAACTCGGGAAGGTTAGGCCATACTCCACACCCGGGAGCCAAGTCCGGATTGGTGGAGGTTGTGAGGCTAGTGGCCAACCCCAGTATCAAAAGTTTTCAAGCTGCCTATAAGGCCTTCGACATGGTTTAACGACTACCAACTAGCGATAGCAGCCGATACCAATAGTTTAACGTGCTTTGCGAAGCACGGAAACGGTTGAGATAAATTGCCACTAACAGTCAAACCCATCGAGGTTATGACCGTGTCTGTAGTCAGTTAACCTGCGTGATCGACGCGACCACGCAAGCCGCAGTGAGCCACGACCTGTTTTAGACAAACTAAAGCAATATATAGGCGTAAATACACTTCATGTAATATTGGCCAACTTTTTGGTAAATTTCACCTGTGTAGAACGGCACATGAGTAGTTGTAACTGAACAACACATTGATGGAGCATGGAACTCTAGCCCCCGCTTCTCGTAGCAATGGCCAAAGAGAGCTTAGTAGTCTGTGTTAGTAAGGTATCTAGAATTTCCAGATAGGCAGGGCGCCTTTCAGAGAGAATGTAATCATTTAATGTAATTTAAACTCCCTGGATTCTAGATGCAGTGTGAAAATCCTTTGTACAGCAGTGCACGTCTTTCGGCTAGTGATGAAATATTTCAACGAACACTGCGAGTGTTATTGTTCTTCACAGAATTACATCAACGAGCACTTCAAAGATCGGTGAATTTTTCTTCATATAAAAGACATCAACGAGAACAGTTTTGATTGCTTTTCGTTAAATACTGCAGAACTTTAAGCGTTAACTAGCCCCTATCCATTTTCTGATAGTGTTTCTACTGCGTTCCTTGTCTGATTCTGAAACCTGAAAGTTACCATTCGGGCCAGTGGTCCAACTGCTCTTGCCCAGCCAGTATATGTCGCAAAATACAGTTAGAAAAACTCGTATCATTTTGAAAATTCCTTGAAAATTTAGTTACTAATATGTTTAATGCCAGTAGGCAATTTACACTGTTTTCCTACAATATGTGGAAGCTTGTTATTGACTTGTAGTTGTTATTTACGTATTCATTGTATAAATAAGGCTGTAAGCTCCCCAAATAAAATAAAATAAAACAAAAATTCCTGATGAATAGAAAATACTGCGTACAAAAATTAAGAATAAAATCGAGTCGGATGGCACCAGACTAGCCAAACTAACCATCTGTCTGTACTCATTCTGTATTAATTCAAGTTTAGTAAGTAAGAGAAGAAAGATTGTAATATAGCATGTGAATCAAAAAACTTTTCCATATAGTGCTACCAAGAATAATAGGTGCCCCAGGGATCTATATTAGGCCCTTTTCTTTTTCTTACATATATAAATGACTTGCCGTATATGGTGCAAAAATTGACAAACATTGTGTTGTTTGCTGATGATACTTCTCTTATTTTTAAGATTTACAGGAAAGATAGCAAAATTGATGAAGTAAACAACACTCTTTCAGAGATTCTAAAGTGGTTCACTGTTAACAATCTACTCTTAGATGCAAAAAAAAAAAATCATAAAATTCTCATTACCAAATAGAAAGAAAATTGAAAACAGTGTAATTGTAGATAATAATGTATTGGATTTTGTAAATAAGACCGTTTTTTTAGGTATAACTTTAGATGCTACACTGCAATGGACACATAGAAACCTTAGCGGGACGGCTTAGTTCAGCTGCATATGCTGTTAAGAAAATAAGACAGTTGACAGATGTAGGTACTGCGAGACTAGTTTATTTTAGTTATTTTCACAGTATATGTCTTACGGAATCTTACTCTGGGGACATGCGGCTGATATTTAAATGATTTTCATTTTGCAAAAAAGGGCAATTCGCGCAATCTACCAGATGCGATCCCGCGAGTCGTTGAGGAATATGTTTAAAGAAATTAGTATTCTTACTGTTGCTAGTCAATTCATATACAAAAATATCATATATGTACGTAAAAATTTGCACTTGTTTCATAAAAACAGTGACAGATACAATTTTAATCTAAGAAATATTAATAACATAGATATTGCCTATTCGAGACTGAGTAAAGCTAAGAAGTCATTTATGGGGCAGTGTGTAAAATTCTATAACAAAATACCCGAAAATGTGACTAGTTTGCCAGAAAACAAATTCAAATTGCATGTGAAAAATTGTTTATGCTCTAAAAGGTATTACAAAATACTAGATTATGTAAATGACAAAGATATATATATGGACACGTATAGATCCTCCAGCTCACAATTTTATTGTTGACATGAATTGTAATAGAATTTAAGATTTTATTTAAAAAATGTGTTGAAGCGAGTTTCTTTTGGGCTCGACGTTTCTTCGCGCTTCGTAAACACTTCCCAAAACGTTGAGTGTACAAGTCCCGCGTGGTAGGGACTTTGTACTAGGTAGAAAAAAATATTGACGATTTAAAAGCATGTGTAAAGTAGTAAGTTTGATAAAGTATATTAATTACAGGTGGCTGATATCTCTTCGAACAATCCATATGGAAGTATTTGTAAGTCATCGTTCGTTGTGAATACTTTGAAAGAGCTGTGGCAACAACGAACTAATGGGCCAGCGAAGAAAAATTTTGAAAATATGGGAATTATTAGCGACGGCTCTTTGGGCACTATTAAAGGTAAATTCGGTGTATAAAAAACATTATAACGTATCTTTTCTTCTTTGAATACAATTATGTTGTTCAGCTGTTCGGGTAATTTCATATTCTAAATTTTAGGATACATTTTTACTAAGATATTTTCTAAGTAATCGATTTATTGTTTTTTTTATCCACAATTTGTAAGCCCTTGGCATCATCAATGTGTTAACTCCACAATTTATTATGTTGTAGCTTTAAGTTTACAGAGATATAGCCTTTGTAACTACTTACTTAATTCAGTCTGTAAATAGAGGACCAAGTAGGTATTAGGTATTAGGTATCTAAGTGGTTACAGTAAGTATTAACCACATGTTTACCGCATAAAAACTCATTGCTTACCACCGAATTGTGCCATCGTTGTAGTAAGTAAATGACACTTACCGTTACTATTCAGTTGTAATTTGCTGTAACTGTGTAGGTTGTCCATATGTTTTGCCGCTTCGTTTCAAAGTGGATACGTGGAAAGTCGATAAGCGCTTCGAAGCCAATATTTATCTTCAATACGAGATGAAGAGGATTAATAAAGTTGTTCGGGAGCACCACAAAAAGGTAAATTTGAAGTTTTTCTCAGCAGTAATTCCTATTTATTTATTTTATTTTAAACAGGGTGAATTGAAATCATAGACCAAATTTTAACAATGGTTTCTGCTCATGAAACGGAACAACCAGAACAACTTTCTTTAGGGAACCAACGCAATCGGAACGAAAAATGTGGACTCTTCATACAAATCGAAGAGCGGAGAAGCTATTAACATTGTATGGAAAGTCCAAATTATTTTTTCTTCGATTGAATTGGTTCCTTAGAGAAAGTTGTTCAGTGCCATGACTAGAACAGTAAAAAGTTGGTCCAAGCGGATGCATTCACAAATGTTATCTATAGATAATAAAGGTTAACTACGTTAAGATAATTACCCAATTTTTATCGAAATTACCCGATCCCACGCACTTATCTTTTCAATTGCATTGTGTTCTATGTTAAAGTACAACTCGTTGATTAAGTGTTTGCATTTCTTCATTCATTCATTGCTGGATGCGAGCCGCACAGGACCGGTCGGTGTGGAAATCCTTGGGGGAGGCCTTTGTCCAGCAGTGGACGTCTTTCGGCTGATGATGATGATTCATTCATTGAATAATTAAAAATATTATCCTCACTTCTGAACTCTTTGTATCTGCTTGTTTCAAAATAGTGGGTCGTATTTTTTGAATAAAAAAATATGACATCGAAAAATTAATAGTGCTTAGGCATAAAATATTAAAATGCTCGTAAAAATATCGCTACCATGAACGAATATTTTATTGCCGAATACTTATTAAACTTTTTTTTAAACCAAAGTGCAATTTTATTAAAGGTCTACTTTCATCCGCTGCAGGGTTTGCACTTAAAAGCCAAAAACAAACATTTTATAAATAAACAGTTTACCGGTTGGATATCAATGTATTTTTTTTATTTTGTTTGTTAATGTTTAGTTGATCCCGTACTGCAAGAAGTTTCTCGAAGATAACATCGAGAAACAATCGACGGAGAGCGATGCTCAAGTGACGCCGCTGCTGTCGGCTTACGTCTCTGATTTCACTTCTAGCTTTGCTTCCACCAACGAGTTCGATTAAATGTCAAATCCGACAGGTCAAAGAGCAGGTAGACGAGAAAATTTATTAATAAGCAGGTGACAGAAAGCGAAGCTGCTACTGATGTCTACCATGCTAATACTCTCTAACGTTACCTCAACGACCCTTACATGCTAGGAAGTTCTACTAGACTCTACTGTGTCTTGTAGTGTAGTAGAAAAGTTTAGATTCTGCTTTATGTTTTATATAATAGAAATGTTATACTGGACTCTTCTGTATCCTCTAGTCTAGTAGACAAGTTATACTTAATCTGCTATATCTTCCAGTCTAGGAGGAAAATTTTACTAGACTCTCTATCTTCTAGTCATAGCAGAGTTTAGCATATTTTTTCTACTAAACTTGTCTAGTAGAATAAATCTACTAGACTTTGCTCTATCTTCTAGTCTAGTAGACTCTGCTTTATCTTCTGTAGTCTAATAGAATAATTCTACTAAACATTGCTCTGTCTTCTCGTCTAGTATAAAAGTTTTGCTAGACTCGTCTAGTAGAAGCATTATACTAGACCTTGTTATACTAGAACCAGAACTTTCTAGCAGGTAAGTCAGGTGACGGAGAGCAACGTCAACATTTAATATTTTTTGCTCCTGTCTGTTCCTAATCTACGTACGGTCCTGTATATTCCTAAAAGGCAGTTAATTAGTTTTTTATAGTGAAACAGTGGAAATACAGACATGCACCACACTCCCAGCGGAGCGACGATATAAAACTTCTTTGAGTGGAAAGTATCATAAGACAGCAAGCAGGAGCGACGTCGAAGGCATAGTCTTCCGATTTCAAATACAAATAGTAAATTTTGATATATTATATAGGTATATTTTGTTAGATTTGTATTCAAGCATAATTAATTATTCTTCTTAACAGGTAGAAGGTCTAGTTTTAACGTGACTTCTGTTATATGATAAGTGCGTATTTATGTTTTCATTAGGCAGAATATTTAATATATACGGTGTATATGATTTTAATTTTAATAAATTAATACGATGTTTGCAATAATTTTTTCAATTGCTTTTTCTAGATGTATTTTTATCACTCTCGTTGCTTCTATTTAGCTATACAATTTATTTACATATCTGAATCTTTGCTTGCTAACATGAACGAGTTAAAACAAGATACAAAGCCGCAAAATATGTAGTTTCCAATGCTAATTAGATAATGTTTATTGGTAATGAAGATGTATAGATGAATGATGACTAACTAAGAATACGGTTAAAAAGGGGTTTTAAAATGCCAACTAATCAAAGTGATCATCTAAATCCTTTCTGGATAGTTCGTATAATTTCTAATTGGTACATTCACAATTTTTTTATGATAAACATAGTATAAAATTGCTCAGGACACCCCGATAACTCTTTGATATTATGACTAATGACAAGAAATTGAAATGGAAATGTATCTCTTTTAAAACTTCAAAGAAGTTATCTGAAAAGAGTTGCGTTAAAAGAACAAAGAAACTTAAAGCTACCATTAAAGTCAAGAACCCTATAGCCTCCACTTCCAAGGTGCGTGATAATGAGCCTTCTTGTGACTCTATCCAACGTTTTAACGAAGCGGTTCAAACTTTAGTGGAGAAACCGGAATGTCAGGATATTACGTTGAATTTTCCAGTCACTCTATCCACAACTCAGGAACCAAATAAGAGTCAATCAGAAATTATTATTGATGTACTCCCCATTGACTCACAAGATAAAAAAAGAAGAACTACAAGCTGCTAATTTTGTTACTAAACGTAGAAAAAGACAATACTTGGCAACTCATGCACTTGACGAGATTCAAATAAACACAATAATAACACATCAGAGTTTACCAGACGTGACAGTAAATAGTGATGAAATCAATGAGCTCAAGGAACAATCACAGACACTACAAATGAAATTACTATCTGCAGTGATTTTACTGATAGAGACTATATAATTATTTTATCTGGTAAGAATAACCATAATTCTGAACCAGCGGTTTTTCAAATCTTTTAAAAAAACGAATATTTTCATGAGTGACAATTTAAATTGTGGTGGTTCTTCCAACTGGGACAGCTTTGAAGTGTTTTTCTACCTCAATATGTATAAAGTTCATAAGCTTGACACTTGTAGATCAATTTCGAGAGCCATCGTTCATAGGCAAAGTGAAATAGAACGTAAACACGACACATTTTTTCGTGACTAAAGATTCAGAATCATTATTGCCAAATATAATCTCATCTAACGAATCTCATGATCATGTAATAAAAGTATCGAGTTCCTCTGACATTCACAAGGGTTATAATATAAATTATAGTACACTGAATATGTTGCATCAAAACGTCTGTGGAATCAATTCTAAACAAGATCAATTGGAACTCTACCTAGAATGTTTGCAAAAGACACAAGATTATATATGTATTAGCGAGCATTTTCTCAATCATGACTCAGTTACTTATTTTAGATTATCCAACTACAATGTTATCACTTTTTATGCCAGGAACAAGAAGATTCGAGGCGGTACTTTAATTCTTGACCTAAATGGTAAACAATATTCAGAAATAGACTGCAGAAAATTCGCTATCACTGAGAGTTTTGAAATATGTGGTATTAAGGATCTTGTCACCAATATAAATATTTTTTGTTGCTATCAAAATGGTAAGAATTATGATATATTTATGGAGATAAAAGTTGTAATAATGGGTGATTTTAATGTGAATTTACTCGGTGACGATCAAAAGAAAGATGATTTCCTTAACCTTTTGAAATGTTATAATTTTCGGACACTCATTCATACTGCTACGTTTAAAAGAAATAATTCTGAATCTTATATAGACAACATATTAACTAATATACATATGGACTCTATTGAGAATGCCTCGGTTGATCATAACGGGCTTGCAGATGGACACGCAGCAATAACGGCAAGCTTAATGGTAGAAAGCCCTAAGCGTGAAAAATGGATTGAAGAGGTTATTGAACAAAGGATTTTCAGTAGTACAAATAATCACAATTTTAGACCAAATTTAGACAAAATTGATTGGGAAAGTTTAGGAATAAATGGTTTTTTGACAAAATTAATAGGTGCATTCAAAAAAAGCTTTCGAAAAAGGAAGAAAAAGGTGAAGACAAAGAAAATAGGAGAGGTTACGTGGATAACAAAAGGCATCTAGTAGTAGTAAAGGTATCTAGTATGATGAAAAGAGTTTTATGCAATACGGATATTTCAAGTAATGACATTTGACATTAGTATAATAATATATAAAAAGGCGTATATTAGTATTTATAGGAGGGTCCTCAGGACAGCCAGGAATCTAGTAATACAGGTAAAAATCAATAAGGAAAGATATCAGGCAAAGATATTTGGAAAGTTGTTAATAACGAGGCAGGAAAGAACAGAAACAATGGAAGTGAGGATATAGCATTGAAGATAAACGGTAAAATCATAAATGATCATTCAGAAGTAGCTATGGCTTTTTCAAAGCATTTTGACCGTAGTCTTATGCCTTCCTCTGGAAACAGTATGCTAGCTTCAAAATATAGTGAACATACTGTGCGGGTTCAGAATAACATAGGGTTTGGGTTTGTGTCTGCAATAGAAATTTCCCGTATTGTAAGACAAATGGAATCGAAATCATCCTGTGGGTATGATGAAATCCCCATTTCAATTATAAATAACATTGACGTATTAGATAAAAGTCTTGCCACATTCTTTAATCAATGTTTAGATGGCTGTACGTTTCCAGACCAATTGAAGATAACAAAAATAATACCAATTTATAAGAAAAAATGTAAACTTGACCTCAATAATTACAGGCCAATTTCCTTATTGCCAACATTATCTAAGATCTTCGAAAAAGTTATGAAATCTAGACTTCTTGCTCATTTGACCCAAAACCAGGTTCTAAATTCTAAACAATAAGGTTATCAAAAAGGAATTGGCACTTCTGATGCTATTGATGCCTTAGTCAATGAAGTAGTTATTAGATTAAATGAAAAGCTTAAAGTTGTTGGCTTATTTTTAGACTTAAGCTCAGCTTTTGATATGGTCAACCATAGCATATTTTTAAATAAGCTTGAACACTATGGTGTTAGGGGTAGGGCCTTGAAATTACTAGAGTCATATCTCAAAAATAGAAAACAGTTTGTAGAGTTAAAATCAATGGGAAACGATTATAGCGTAACAACGAAAACCTCTGAACTTGTTCGTGTCACCAGAGGTGTACCACAAGGTTCCATCTTGGGCCCTATTTTCTTTCTTTCTTTGGCGCCGACTCAAAATTACTTAGATATACTTACATTACTTTAAGAACTTAGTTATTAAGGTTAAATAAAAAAGGTTTATTATGTATTGATTTTCAGTTTTTTCGGCGGTTTAATTTTTTTGTTAAAAAGCTTTTATAAAATTATAATCAACAGCGAGAACATACATAGTTTTTTTTATATTTTTATTATTATTTATTTTATTTATTTATAATAACTTAACACTATCATTACAAGAATAACCCAATTCAATAGCGTAGTAACAAACAACATTATGAAGAGTTTACACATTACTTACACAAATAATTTAAGACTACTTTTTCGAATTCCGTCAGTGTGCACGTAAAAATATCAATACCCTGCGCAACACTATTTATAATTTCCACCGCTCTAGAGATGGGAGCAAATTTCCCTATATTCGTTCTGCACGCCGGCACCTCAAATAATCTAGTTCTCGGACCTATCCTAAGCTTCGTGTTTGGGACCACTAGTTTTAGAGAACTTAGAATATCAGGGTTGTTTATTTTACCCCGAAAAATAGCAAAAACATATTTGACCAAAGATAAATCTCTCCTTACCTCCAACTTATAATATCCAACCATTCCTAAAACGAATAGGGTTGGGTACATGAGTGGATAAAAAGGGTAGACTCCATATTGTTTGCGATACAGGTACCGAGCGAATTTGTTCTGTATCTTTTCCACCATGTGGCTATATTTAGCCTCGTGGGGGTTCCAGACAACTGCTCCACTTTCCAACCTACTTCTAACAAGGGCATTGTATAGGACTTGTGAAGTGGTAGTTCTGGGGAGATCACAGGTTTCACGCAAAACGAATCCAAGGTTTCTAAAAGCCTTGGTGCAAACATCCACAATATGCCTCCTGAATGTCAAATCTGACATGATTAGCACTCCTAAGTCTCGGACGACATCAACCCGCGATATTATTTCACCTGCCATCTGGTATTCAAATTGCAAATTCTGTGCTCAATCGACATCAATTGACACTTAGAAACATTAAAGTGAAGATTATTTTTAGAACTCCATTCCAATACCCGATTAATGTCACGCTGCAATTTCTCGCAGTCAGCCAGATCCCTTACCGCCAAAAACAGTTTGAGATCATCTGCGAACATCAAGCAACGCGATTCGGCTACCACCTCAGGAAGATCATTTATCAGAATAAGAAATTCAAGCGGCCCAAGATTACTACCTTGACTGACGCCAGTTAGCGTAAGATATGGGTCCGAAACGTAGCCCGCATACTCTAGATACTGCCTACGGCCGTGGAGATAACTGCCAAAAAACTTAAGCAAAGAAGGAGTGAATCCAATCGTAGCAAGCTTAGTAAGCAGGATGTCATTGTCTACGCTGTCGAACGCTTTCTTGAAATCGAAGTAGGCGACATCAACTTGGCCGCCCACTTTAGCGTCAAGTTCACCAGCCGCGTAACTCAAAAAGCACAGGAGATTAGAATTTGTGCTGCGTGCCTGGCGGAACCCATGCTGTGCGTCACTGAGCTGCATACCAACTTGTGGGTAAATACAGGCACACAAGGCGGATTCAAACACCTTAGGAAACGTGGACAATACTGCCACTGGCCTGTATCCACTCACGTCCGAACTCTGTGCTGCTTTTGGTACCGGTGTTACTCTAGTTAAAGAATTGGGACATAGTTAAAGAAACCACACCGTCGTATTTTGCCAATTAAGAATTGCCAGTGCTCGACGACAGTCCATTGATCTGTGTGACTTAGCGCTTGAGTGGAAATTGGAGAAATAAAATAATGTTCAGTAAAATATAACTATATTAATAGTAGATTCATAAAAACTGATAATTATCAGTAGACTAATAAAACTAATAAAAGTAAAAAGAAATTAAAAACTAACATTATTATAAAACATTAAGTATTAACTATAAAATAAACTATTCCAAAGTATAATAAAGTTATTAATAAATCCTAGGACGACAATAATGTAATAATATCGTTATAAAGACCCTATATGTCCAGTGAAGTTGAGTAAGGAGGTTATACGACCATGTAAGTTTAAACTTCTCTTCGAAACTAAAGTATACTGTGAATTTCAAGAATACCTCGCGAAGAACTGTATACTCCGAAAAGGTCGTTGTCTAGGTGAGATGTCACTCGTAGTCATTGAGTGGAATCAGAGGAACTGGAAACGTTGAAGTTAGCTCTGGGAGTAGTGTGCTTATGGTTTGGGGCGAGGCTGAAGCTGGTAAAAGGACTTGAAGTGCCTGTAGGTTCTGTCGTGATGCGGGGGCTAGTGGTAGTCATTTCCACAGAAAATACGCTGCTCTCATCATCTTTCTGCATGAAGACTTGGTTTATAACGTTCTCATCAAGAAATTTACGGCAATATTTCAAGAGCTGTAAACGAGGAACTACTTTATTTCACATAACGGGTGTATACATAACGGGGTATTATAGCCAGAACTATAATAATATTTAGTCATTATTTTGTACTTCATAGATAGTATTACGGGTAAAATTTTCTCCTTTAAAGGAATGGAGGTAAGAAAGATTGAAATCCGGTTAAACTACGACCTTAAAACTTTGTAATCTGCCACCATAAGTAAACCGGATTTGTATCATTTGGTGGGTAAGTAGACGACATACTCATACATATCAATGTATTTTTATACTGGCACATCTTTATGTAGTAAATAAGTCAAAAGTCAACGTTAAAATTGAACTCGGAAAACCAATGTCCTTTTCGAACCTAAAAACTCTGAGATGCTGAGCTAGTAAAGTAACTCACTGATTTTTAACATTAACGATCACAGATTAAAAAGACATTAACCTAAATTCGATAGACTCACACCTTTGTATGATGTTCTTTGACAGCTTTATTCATCCTTTTTATTTCATTTTTCAGGAAGGATGTGTCTTCAAACCTATTGTCAACTTGCCATATACCACCCGTGAAAAAGAGAGGCAAAACGTATGGATAACCTGCAATAAGTCCACGAAAAATATATCTGCATGTACCAGGCTGATTGGATGAATTCAGATGACATATACATTACGACACCACTTATGGTGCACAGGTCTTTTCCCATACTCCACACACGGTGGCCAAGTCCGTATTGGTGGAGGTTGTGGGGTAAAGGCCAGCTATAGTAATTTGTTTTCTAGCCGCCTTTTCGTTTGAATTTGGCCTCTGACATGGCTTAAAGATTACCATTTTGTTATAGTATCCGGCACCTACGGCTTAAAGGGCCTTGCGAAAAATCCATCACAGAAAATCCATCCAGGCTATGATGGTGTATGTAGTGGGTTAACTTACGACCGACAGGACCACGCAAACCAAACTGAGGCATGAACGTTTCATTGATATTGTTCATTGAGCGGAAATAGATTTCCTCCGGATCAGTAGTACTAAGTAGTAAAAGTAGTACAGATGACACAACATTATTAAAAGAAAATAATAATACTAGTTTGCTTTGGAAAAACTGTTGTTGTACCTTTAGTAGTTCCCAGTGAACCATCGCTGATAACTCCGAAATTGTCAAATATTCGTTTGTTATTCGAATCATTATTAATGTTTACATTATTTTTGAAGCTCCAAATATCTCTTAATGCCTTGCTAAATTCGGATGCTTTACAAATATTCCCGTAAGGGTGACGCGACGCCACATCTCTTATCTACAGGGACGAGAAAAAACATGTGAGTTGGAGCTGCTTCATGTTTAAGAATCACAATTTTAAGGCTTTTTTAATATACATTGTTTTTGATGTCTTATAAGCATCACAATGCTTCATAAAAAACATCAACTTTACCTACCAGTTCAATGTACTCCTTCTTTAGCCAACTGGAGTTGAACTGAGTATGGTCTAAATTCAACGATTCCATCACATCTTTGCCCATTCTAAACCACGTACAACTATCATCTGATGTAGCGGTTACAGTATCGTAAATAAGACAAGGTTTTTGAATGTCCACATGAAAAACGTTATCGTTGGCCGCCCACACGAGTACATCGTTGATAACGTCGCAGTTGACCTGTAAATAAGTTTATAAAAATATGAAACTGTTATGAAATTTTGTTTTTACAGGTTATTACATTTTTATAAATATGTTAATAATACTAATTAATTAATAATAATAATGTTTGTATATTATATGATATGTTAATATAATGTTTAAAATCTTAAACACACTTTTGCTCCTAGCCCGGATTGATTGATAATTATAATGTATCCCTGATTTTATATCATATTTATATCATATCCCTGCGACATATACACATAATAATGTGTATATGTCGCAGGGATATGATAAAATCAGGGATTTGTTCAAATCCCGGGAAATGTTAAAATAATAACACAATTTTGTCATTTCTCTAAACAAATCCAGTGATTTGATCAAATCCCTAAATTGATTTAGTGAAATGATAAAAATAATGATTGTTCTGTAATTAAAAATGTTTATTTGGTACAACATACATTAAATTACACAAAAATCCTAAAAATAAACACTGGAACTTTACTTATTTTGTACTGAATGAACAAAAACATTAAAACAAAAAAACACAAACGCACAGATACACAAAAACACAGTATACAGTGCCTAATAACAAATCGTTTTTGTGTAGCTGATTTTTAAAATTTTAGTGTAATTTAATGTATGTTGTACCAAATAAACGTTTTAAATACTACAAAATAATTATTTTCATCATTTCACTAAATCAATTTGGGGATTTGATCACATCACTAGATTTGTTTAGGGAAATGACAAATCCCTGATTTTATCATATCCCTGCGACATAATATTCGTGCTTGTGGTTGCTATCACTAGGTGATAGTCGCTAAACCATGTCAGTCTGTATACAACTACACATACAGGATGTAAAAAAGAGCACTCCTGGAAACTTGAATGGTGAGTTCCACTCATAAAACTGAAAAAAAATATCAAGAAACCCAAGCTGAATTCTCAAAAAAAATTCGGACTCTTCATAGAACATAATATTAAAGTAACCGGAACTTAACGGAAACATGCCTGGACATAACACCTAATATATTTTTAAATATTAACATTGATGGTATAGGTACAACATTTCTAAATGTGGGTGTTGGGAACAAAGTACTGCCTCGGCATGTTGGGTGTTATGGCTTAACCTTTCCGAAATGTGGGAAGAGACTCAAAAACAGTGGAGATGTGTCTATGTGTGGGTATCCAAGGCGTACAAAGAGACTTTTGCCCTAGCAGTGGGGACGCGTGTGTGTGGTGTGGCTTAAATTGTCCGAGTTGTGCGAAGAGAATATTGCTTTAACAATTATTGGCAACACTGTTCGAGTGCCAGCTGTCAACGGCGTTTGAACAACAGCGCGACTGGTCGGCTAGCATCAACGACAAGACGCGGCGCGGCGGGCACTAACTATTGGCCGACTAGGCGGACCAGACTGCCTTGTCTAAGCGTCTGTAATCTATGGTGGCAGATTATCTATGGAAAACATCACGCCATTTTCCCACCTCTGGAAATAAACAGGAAACCAACGGGAAACGGCGGTTATAAAAGGCAGCGGGAAAGTGTAACGCGCTCTTAGTTCAAGTTTAAGCTTGCAAGAAGCTTCTTTGTGTAAATATTGAGAGTAATTAGGTAAGGTTGACTAATGTATATAACTCTTTCTATAGAATAAATGTCTTATTATGTTACTTTTGTGTGTTTTAGTTAACACAATGGCACGTGTGTGCGGTATGGCTTAACCTTCCTAAAATGTGGACAAAAAAAGTACCTAATACGTGACCCTAAAACCTGTTTCACAGTCAAAATTCGTCACCTACCTTTAAATAGTCCCCTATAACAGATTTAGCAATAACAGCTAAAGAAGATGGGCAAAATAAAACATCTGCAGGTATATGTTTAGAAAATGACGAGAGTATGTCCAAGGGAACCAGGCCATCTGTTATGAATATTGGTTTCAAGTTTCTCTTTACTTGAAATCTCCTTTTCTTGATAGGTTTTGTATCATCTTCTGGCTTCTCTACTGGTGGAAGTTGTTGTGAAAAATTGTGTGCTACCTTCAGTAACAAATAAAAGCTGTCAAATGTAGCTTCAGTGTCGAATAATTCGAAGTCTATGAAATTTGGGTTTGGAAAGTTGGTGATGAAGCAGAAGATATCGGCATCTGCAACACTGAAATTAAAAAAAGGCATATGTACACTGGACAACCACTTTGACAGAAAAGTCCTGGTATATGGACGTATGGCAGGACATGTGTCCAGCAGTGGGGAGACATATGCTCATTATAATAAAAATTTATCGAACTAATTCAAGTTAAAAAATATAAAGGACTATTATTATTATTTTCTTTTATTTATTTATTCGGAAAACAAACGGTTTTAAATGTCTATGTCATACTGCTAAATTATAGTATAAATTAACCACTTATATGTTTTCGCATATATGAAGCTAAAGACTTGCTTGTCTTATGGGAAACAACAAAAACTAACAACAATAGAGACACAGTAAAGAAACAAACAAAAATTAAATTAGGAAACCATATCAAACCAGTTATTGAAAATTGGAAATTATAATAAGAATGAACCCAACTAATCCAACAAAAACTTTATAACCATCATGCATTAAAAGTAACATGTCAGTATGCGGACCAAGACTAATCTAACGACATTTCGATCGCTTAAGATCCGTAGAGACTACAGATAGTAATAATAAAAGATAAATAAACGGAAAATATAAGGTACTGGTAGGGAATATATTCGAAGAACATTTTCCTGCGCTTGGACAGTGGGGTAAAATCGCCTCGCTTGGTAAAACATAACTCTCCTATAACTAGTTTTTTCACCCAAAAAAGCACTATTAAAATCTGTATATGTATCCTTTCTACGCAACCACAAAGAAGACCAATTATCCATGCTTCCATAAAAAATACTACATAAAACATACTTCGGTAACAGCGAGGTAACTGTGATAGAGTTAGTCGTTGAGTAGGCACAGGCATCCAGCGCCAACTTCAGTGCTTCGGCTGCCTCCACTTCGTTCAGGTATACCAGCAGTATCAGATCGATCAGCTCGTCCTTCCCGAAGATGAAACCGCTCAGTATCTTCATGCATATTATTTGCGATGCTGGTGACAGAGGATTTACCATTAGCACCCGCAGTGGTACAGGTGTTACACCTTGCACTAAATTCATCGTCAATAGTGTTTAGAAATCGAGTTAATAATATTTGTAGCAAATTATGATAATTATATAAAAATTCGAGTAAAATGTAGAAATTATATCGAACTACTGCATCTTTTGTTCATGTCATTAATTAAAATAATAAACAAAGAATTTATTTATTTTCCTAAAGTTCAAAAAACTTCAAAGAATATTTAAGCTGAATATATATTGTCTTTATCGAGATTGCAAGTGTTTGAAGGTTATTCAAGAAGGTTGCTGACTTGAAAAAAATACCGAAAAATAAAGAAGTTTAATATCGTCGCTCCGGAGCGGATGCAACCCGTCTGTGGAATCTACCATCAGCCACCTTGGATTTTAGAACAGCAATTTTGAAATAAGTATATTGGCCCACTGATGATCTGGTTTCTACCAAAAAGTACCTAAGTACCTAGTATTTGGAAAAAATGTGCTAAAAGGAGTATATGTGAGTAGGAGGCTCTACCCAAAGAACTTGTATATCTACCTACATATAAATTCCTTGGCTCTACCATTGCTCTACTGTCTAAATTGTCTGAATAAATAAATAAATTATTATTATTATTATTATTATTGCAGAGCCTACTAACTTTCCATGCAATCGTATAACCTACTTTGGGGAAGTTCCTCGAGTCCTGTGACATGCCGTCACTTCTGACATAACACGAATAGTAATTTTGACATTACATTTTAAACATTTTCCAAATATGTATTTGACTCTCATATTTTGAAACAAACAATAAATCAAAACTTTATTCTTATTTTTAAAGATTAGTTCTAGAATCATTTTACGTAACTAGATATCAATAATTAGTACATTTTTACATTTATTTCCTACAATGAATTTACATAAAGGCAAACGACCCATACCTCTGAGGGTCTTGTTCGTGAATCCATTGGCTCCTGCATCCCAGATGATAGCTATGAAGATCTTGGACGGGTCCATCTTCGGGCCAGAGCAGATAATAGACTTGACTTTGCTGGTGTACATCAACGAGGTAGAAGCAGCTGAGGCACTGAAGCTGGCAATGGATGCATGCGCGTATTCTTATTCTAATTCCATTAATGTATCTACGCAGTTGCCAAAGTAAGTGGAATCAGAATTATCATTTACAAGGGTAGGGACTTCTAAAATTAAAGTTTCTGACCGCTCAATTTCACATTTTATTGTTATATTAAGGTAGAATAATTATTATTAGCATAATTAGCTTATTATTTTTATGTTTATAAATTATATAATTAATTGCTTTTTTTTAGCGTCACAAAGTTAAACCTGTTTAGCTATTAAGTAATCAACATTACTTACAAATTCACAGGTTCGATTTAACTTTGCTAATGTCCTTTGCAGCATTGCGGATGCCGACGTTTTCTGTTTCATAACAAATTTTAAAAATCCGAATTCGATTGACTTTACCCAGACCGAGACCGATGCTCACTTCGATACATTATATTTACTTCTAAAACTAGCCCACAACTTCTCCTTGCGACCGCCTCCGGCCGAGACGCCGCCTCAAGACGACACAAAGATACCAATAAAGAAAAGGGGCGAAGAGAAGCCCAAACGCATGAGACCAATATTTATTGCGGACGGACTTGTTGCTATAGATATTCTAAATTCGTTTTCGTAGTACATTCCAGCCGACGTGTTGTATTGTCCGACGTCGTTGTCTGTTATAGCTAAAACAGTCTTGGGAGAGTATTTGAAGGTATGCCTCATGAAGTTATGTAGACAGTACTCACTCTTAAACCCAAATCCTACTAACGCAATGACTGGAATGTAAAAGTATTTTCATTAGATAACCTGTCCAGTTTAAAGAAAAAAATAAAATATGAACCTATATCAATCCAACAACACCTCATATTTCAAAATTCATAAAAATTTTGGCTACATGTGGTAACAATGAAGCAGTTACATACCTACCTATATTACGTACTAATACTCAAATTTATACATTAGCCACAAATAGTCTTTTAAATAAATTATTCCTATATATTTATTTTTGGTAAATGCTATTGTATGTTATTGTATGCTATTGTACTTGAACATACAGAGGTCTAAATATCGTTATTAGAATAATAATATCTGGGACAAATCACACACGGTCATCTGGCCCCAAACTAGGACTCCCTGTATCTTGGGAACCAGAGACTGATATACATACACATATTCTTTTAAATACATACATATATATAGATATTACACACCCAGACTCAGAGCAAACAATTCTGCTCATCACAGAAAAGTTTGCCCTGTTTGGGGATCAATCCCACGACTCTCGGATCAGAGGTCAGGATCGCTAACCACTTAGCCACCGAGTCAGTCGATAACGTTATTTTGGCATTTTATTTCTTAAATTTTAATCTCTGGTTTAAGAAATCAAAATCATTCTGCTTGAACATAATGTGTTAATTTACAAAAAAATTAAAAATGCAGATAATAGTTTTTTACTTATAGATTAAAGGAAAACCTATAAGAAGTCTATTGTCTCAAAATAAGATACAAGTGGTCTTAAGATAGAAAAATTCTGAATATCGTTTGTTTGTTTGGACGGAACCCTCGTCGGTGCGCGAGCCAGACTCGCACTAGTCCGGCTTTTAAATATGTTTTTTCGAAAAAATTCGTGTACTTTATCAAGAGACACCTGAATTTCAGGTCAATTGTGATGCACTAAATGACGTTCTGGTGTGGGCTGCTAATGACAGCACGTTCTTCGTCGACGTACAACAGCCGTGTCTCAAATATGACTCCGTAGACCTGACAGTATCGCGGTGCATCTGGCCTACAATGAGTTACGAACTACAGGATCAGATGAATTTAGATCACACACAGTTTAATTCTAAGTGGATGAGAAGTGATTATATTAACGAGGTAAGTCATTTATGTTTTTTCTTACTTAAATTCCCTTGACGGTCTTTAAGACTAATTGACAAATTTTAGACCATAAAGTACAATTATATTTACACAGATCAAACCAAACCTTAAGTAAATACTTCTCCCGTTATCCCCATTTAACTTCATATCTTCTTCCTTACCGAATGTAGGTACAGAAGTTAGGTAATTACTAAGTATTTTAAAGATTGCAGAAGTGGCATCGCGGCATCCTTACGGAGGCATTTCGAAAGCTTCGGAGTTCAGTAAAACCCTCAAAGAGATTTGGAATCAACGCACCAATTCCAAAGACAAACAATCTTATGCTAACTTTGGTGTTATTAGCGATGGATCATTGGGTTGTATTAAAGGTATATTTATTTATCAGGTGTTTTTATCTTTACGAAATTTTGAATAAGTAATTTGTGTTTGGTCAATTTAAATTATTATTATTATTATTAAATAAGCCGTTGCTATCACTAGATGGTAGTCATTAAGCCATGTCGGAGTCCTTATAGGTGGCTTTATAACTTCTGACATGGGTTGGCCACTAGCCCTACAGCTCGACCAATCCGGACTTGGCCCCCCGTGTGACGAGTATGGCCTAACCTTCCCGAAATATGGGAAAAGACTCATGCCCCTGTAGTGGGGATGATATGGGTTGTTAAAAACAAAATTACCATTTCTGGTGGAATGTTCCTTTGACCTTTAGGGTGGAGTCCATTTTAAATTATTCATCGCTGTTATTCTGATTCACTCTAATATAATAAAATTTCAAGATGGCCGTCTTATTAAATATTTTACTATGGAGCGTATTTTTGTAAGAAATTTTGCTAGCTGGTGTTGAAACTGTAAGGTATCAGAACGGCTATTGTAGGGTTTGGTTGGTATCCTTTTTGGTAGCTTACAATAAATCCAAAATGGCGGAAAAAAGATGACCACCATATAAACCACCAAACCAACCAAATATTTCTACTTCTACTCCTTCCTCTTTCCAAAACTATCGTAAAAAACGGAGCAGTAATATTTGAAATCTTATTAAAAATAAGAAACCCAGAGCTGCATGCGATTCGCGCACCGAGTACCGACTAGTATAATTATAAAACCGATATTTTCAGGTTGTCCGTATATAATACCTGTGCTCTTCAAGGACGACACTTGGAGAGCAGACACACGTCAGTTAGGGATATACACTCAGACGTATTTGCAATATGAAATAAAGAGAATGAATAAAGCAGTAAAAGAACATCACAAAAAGGTAAGTTGTATATACATAAATAATATAAGGCGATTTTTTTTACGCTATACATATCATGTACAGGCTCAGTCAAAGCCATATTATATTATTATAAATAAATATGTACCCAAAATCGTCTTTTCTTGGGGCAAATGTACTTGCTCCGTAATATGTACTTGCTTAGGATAAATATCTTTAATGCAGCCTTGTATACCCCTCTCAGCTAATGGCACACTGCAAAGAGTTCCTCGCAGAGAACGTGATCAATCAGGCCTTCATCCCCAGCGATGAGGTCAGCAGCTCGTTCACCGATCAAGCGGAGACTATCGAGCCCACATCATTCGTGCTATCAGGGCGGAGTTCCGATTCAAGCGCTTAGACTGTAAACTGCTGCTGCGTTTTGACCTTTCATTTCATGCTTCTACCATAGTTGATGTAAAATTATTGATGAGACAGGAACACCACCAGGAAGCATAGTGACACTCTAGTACTGTATCGGTGGCGGAGTCAGAAGACTGCTAACTCTGCTCAGAGTGAATACCTGTCTTGAGCACGGAGATAACATGGCAATTGAGCTGCTCAGCTGTATTGAGTATAATGTGACATACCTTATTTTTTATTAATTTTAGTTTAGTTGATTAATATTATTATTATACTTTAATAATTTTGTAGTTATCTACGGTAAATTGTAATTTAAACTATAGTAATTAATCGTATATATCGTATTATAAAATTTGATTATTTCTGGTTTGTTGCCTTTGCATTTCCATGGGTTCCTATTGATGAACACGACGCCGACCGCGGAGGCTAGCGAGCGAGCGAAGGGAGGGAAAAACAAATAAAAACGCATTTACCGACCGATTAATATTCGACGGAGTCCGGTCTCGGCCGGCCGACCGCATCGTTTGTTTAACCTCTTCTGTCAATTTGATTTCCGACCTCCAGGGTATGTAATTTCCATTACGCGGGCCAGACGCTTTTGTTTGTCTTCGCGTTTGACGAGAATATCACATTTAACTACAAGATGGGGACGATGTCTCTTGATAACGTTCAGATGCAAAGTTATAGCGGCGTCTCATTTCAACGAATTTGAAATTATATTTGTATATCGTATCTTTCTTTTCAGTTGCATTTTTGTTTCTGTAGATTACATTGCGCTGTAGTGATCCTTGTATCTCGCTCTACTACGAGTGCTTTAACGATATAAACCTGCAAAAGCAATTCAAAGTGGGCAGCTATTTTCCTTCCTTGCGTAGGAATTCGAATCAAAGTCGTCTCATTAGTCCGTAAAGGAAAACTTGGATTAGTTGACCAACTCCCCAACGGAAGTTGGCGGGTTACTGCGGCACCCTGACAACTTGGGATATGTTGCAACTTTTCACCTTCGCATGCAAACATCAGGTACATACCTGCATCGTCAGGGAAACTTTAGCTCGGCACAGTGACCAAAGCTTACGTAAACCTGTGCTGTATTCCCATAAGATTATTCAATTCTAACTTGGTCTGTTCTTTGTCTTTGTGACTTGACTTTAAACACATTTTGGTAAAACTACATTCAACTCCAACGTATAGAGTATAGAGCTGTAGAGAGAGTAAAAGTGACAGTTTTAGTGTGCACAGGATTTACATAATAGCATATCTTCTGATAAAAGAGAATAAAAAAGGATGGCATAGGTGCTCGGTGCTGAAAAAAATGGCGGGAATAATGTCGGTTAAATCCTTGGGAAGGGTATTAACTGCAGCATTTATCTAGAGCGGCCGCAGCACCTTGCCAAGATAAACGGCTTCCGCAGGCTTCGACTGCCCGCTATAAACACTGGAAATGGTATTTTAATTCATGGCGTGGAAGTTTTATTTATTGTACACTTCATTGTAACTTCTTTTAGACTTTATGAAAACTGTGAGATTAAAAATTTAAGTTTCAAGTTTTGATGGAGATTTGAAAAAGGCAAACGTCGATCAACAGATTTTAAAAAATACTAAGAAAAATCCTTTGTTTAATTACTAGATATTGAATTACAATATTTTAATTTAGTGACGATGTCGGTGAATTCATTTGTTGACTTTAATAAATATCCCCTCCAGACCCATCATACCCCGACGTTCAAAATTTACGATTTACAATTAATATAACACCAAATTAATATCGTCGCAGGAAATGATCACTACGACCATTATAGTTAATCCATTCATCCGTAGTTTATAGCAGGTGATATTATCTGCGCAATCTGCGAGCCAAAATTAATCTTCAGTTTGGCACCAAACTTAGGGCGTTACATAAAGTACCCAGTCCGCACAGAATTAACCGCAGCCTGCCTCTACGACCAAATGATCCTTTGCAAACTCCACAAAATATTCCTTGTAAATACAGTGTACTATGCTTGTAATGTAGTAAAAACTTTTCACTCCAACTTCCAGTAGATTGGGTACCTGTTATCTTCAAAATCAAGGGTAAAAGTTAAAAGAATAAATATCGCGAAGTTTTACAGTGTTTGTTACTTACCTACTTGTTTACTGCTGGGCGGTGGGGCTTAGTGTCACATTAACACGGGCGAGTTTCCGCCGCAGTCGCCCTCTCCCTCTGACATCCGTTATCTGCTCCAGCCTTCTTCTTGGATTTATTGAGTTTTTTCCCTGCCTTAATTTCCAGAGATTCGGTCGAACGGCCCGCGCTGGCACCGGAACATTGATGCTGCCCCAGGGAAATGTATTTTTTGTGTTTTGTACCGTTTCTAGAATGTCATTCGTGTTAAATGGCCTTTATATCCGGTTTAAATTAAAGGCTTGTAGCAAAAAATACCCAAATAACGTTTACCCATTTTTAATAGGCATCAAAAACAGTTAACCTAAATTGTATCAACATTGTAAAATAAGATATTATTAATGAAAGGTTCTACAGCATAACAAGGTTCTTATCCTATAACATAAAGTGGGTTCCCGGACCGGCGGGTCGAAAAATTTGTTTAAAAATTCAATACCGTGTATAAGAAGCTCGTTCTGAGAACGCAACGGCCTGCGAACGTTCCCATTTTCCCTTAATAACACGGCAGGAACTGCGCGATTAGTGAGAAAGGGATACCTTGCAAGCCTCTTCGATTGGCACGGATGAGCCAGCCCTGTACCTAGTAGAACCTATTCGATATGTAGGTGTAGGTATGTTGTGTGATACTGCTAAGTAAGAAGTGTGCTTTCAGATTTACAAGCTTTGAAGATTCGAACTATGTTAAAGTTGCTGCATTTTCTTTTGGACGGCGTCGTTAAAATAGATCAGCAGATTGAACTTTAAGTGCATTTTATCAATGGAAGGAATTGATTAAATATTCTTGAAAAGGCTATAAGAACTTGGTAGATTGAGTGCTTCGCGAGTTTTCGGGTTCTCGTTAAAAATTTAAATCCATTAGTGGGCAGACTTTGGTGTTGGACTACGTGTATTTTATCGTAGATCCTCTGATACTTCAAATTCGATCAGGATTTAATTCGGGGTACCTTTCGAGACATTTAATTGTATCACGAAAAATGGATTTTCGGTTTATAGGCATAATGAAGTCTGCTAAAAACAGATTATTTTCTCAAAATTTCTATATTCTCATCATAAAAATTTAAGCAACACGTATTTTATATAAAAATTAAATTAAATATAAAAATTAACACTATTTTACATTTAAAAATTCGAGTAAAAAATAAATGAGCAAATAATTAATTTTATCGAAATTATACACCTGTTGTTTGAAATTTTTTCATGTTTTTGTATTGTATGCACAGATTGTACCTATTCTTATTTATCTACAAAGAAAATCCTTTAGACAAGCCCAGAGCTCATTATTATAATGAAATTAGTAAGCACAGTAACAATTGCGATAAATATTGTGCAACCCACTTCCTCATTTCATGAGTATAGGCCATTTTATTGAAACCCATTACCCACACGTCTTCTTGGAATCGCAACCTATGCTTGTGACAGTAAAACCTAATTACTGACCAGATTAAAAGCTTTCAATATTTAATATTCGAAGCCTTTGTCCAGTCGATTCTGGAGGCAACTGGCTGTGAAATTTCATTTTAATGGCCTCAGAGAAGTGCGTCTCGGCTAAGCTAATGCAGATTGCGCCCTAGCGCCCCGTCGCGGCCCCCAGGGGTCGGTTAATTTATAGCCCAACAAATTTTTATTCCTCCTTGAACTGCTCAATCGTCAATTTTTCTTTCGAGTTAATGAACTGAAATTTCTCGAGTTGGATTTTTAACTCTGAAGTTGTTTTACGCCATTAAGGCAGATAGGGAAATTGTTGATGGTGCGATTACTATCTCTTATTGTGTTCAATGGTTTCGGAGAGTTTGTTCTAAGTATTTCTTTGTAATCAACCTACAAAAACCTTACAAAATTTTTGTTTACTCAAATTTACTAAAATAATTAAGCATGTACCGTTCAACATTTTAGCCAGTTTACTTTACTTGCAAATCCCGAGTGTTTTTCTAGTTTTCCAAGAAAATCCCCGTACAAAACCTTTTATTTTTTCGCCAGAGATCCGTAGGTATTATCCCTTAATCCCACCTGTTACCATCTATCGTTCATTCCTTGGTAATCTATATAATCTTTGCGGTCGCTCAAAGAAGCTCCTAACGATGGATCGTTAGCTTTGTTGTTCAATATCGGCAATATCTGTCTGTAGTTCTCTCAATACGGTTTCGGCAATATCGACCGCTCCTACGGCAGTCGTCGTCCTGTGTGGCTAGAGTTTAACATAATCTGATTATGGATGCCATTGACATGATATCCCCTAGACACGTCAACAGGGTGTTGAGACAAGAAATTGTTTTTTTTTCTTTAAGTTGCGTTTAAAATAATTATCACATGTCATATAAATATTCGTGGTATAAAGGTCGTTTCATACACTTTTTTGGGAATCAGAACCTTTTTAAACAAATGAAACTGCTTCTGACTACTGACTAGAATGAACGAAGGTCCTTGGGTTGCCACTGGGTTATCTTTGGTCATTGTTTAATGTGAGCTTTTGAAGATCACTATTTTATATTAAGACGATAAATAAAAAATTTAAGGTATTGTCTAGGTGTACGAGTATGCGTTCTTTGTCGGAAAAGGAAGCATATCTGTGGCCATCGAGCGAGGGTCGACTAGTGGCTCGGGAGCTTTATTGATGACGTCATTAACCGATGCGACCAACTTACCACGCCACTATTCTACCCCTGATCCCTACCTGATCCTAACAGACTCGTTTAAGTAGTAGGCATTAGAGTGTGGAGTAAAACTCCAGAATTCGTAGGACTTTGCAGCTAGATCAGATTTAAAAGAAACCTAACGCGACAAATCCTTACTTTAAATTACCTTTATACAGGTGATAAAAATTGTCTTTATCACCTGTATAAAGGTAATATTTAAAGTAAGGATTTGTCGCGTTTTATCATCTGTATATGTGAGTGTGTGTTTGTTTGTTTCTCTTTCTTTCACATCGCAACGGAGCAGAGGTTCGACATAACTATTTGTAAATACATAGTTGATGGGATGGGAAGTGAGACTGGCTACATTTTTTCTGTTTTACATGGAATTTTCTCGGGAATTAGGTACTCTTACTTACTTACTTACTTCGCTGGCTCCGCGACCCAAAGAGGATCTTGGTCTAAGACACCAAATTCCGCCACTCTTTCCTGAAGTAAGAATTATTAGAGAAGGGAATAAGGTATACTGGAAACCCAAAAATATTGCAACTTCATAAAGTAAAGCTATTTATTGCTATTAACCTGTTAAACGTTTTCATTAAAAGTTTGGCAAAGATCTTAAGAAGAAGGTGCAAAAAACTGAAATCCGCTTGCAGCTTGCCTATTGTCTGATTGCAACGACAGTTATAGAAACGATGTCCATGCTAGTCGAGCCGGGCAAAAGCGATTTGTTAATAAAATAAATACGCAAGTTGTGTAACGTAGGGATTTTCATGCTGATTATTATAGGTGCTTACTTCATACGTATAGGGCAAGTTGATTTAACAATTTCTGTGCAATTTATGTCGGCGGCCTTGATACAGATTTACGCACAATTTATAAAACAATTCGAACTCTTTGTTCTCGCAGGGAGCAGTGAAAAAGCGACTTCTGGAAGTTCCGTGACAAGGGCGCCGCTTGAATTATTTAGAGGCTTGAGTAGGTAACAGATTGACTTTCTTTCTATGAGACACTTTGAGAATCGGGAGATTCCAATAGCTCTTTATAAATGATTGTCTCTCTTTTGTTACTTTCGTGTCTAAATACTTATGCATGTTGCAATAATCGTATGATATACTTGCCGAAAGTTCACTTTTTCTTATATGAATATCTTAAGTAGGTATAAGTAGGTAGTAAAAAAATATACATTATTTAGCTACCTTAATTCAAAATATAATCTTAAAATCCATATTATTGTTACGAAGGTATCTATCTTTACCTTTACTATCTTGTGCTATTTAGAAAACATAGACACATTTTGTTTTGTTTTTTTTTATTTATTTTTTAATACGTGAATACGTACTCCAAAATGGCCCCTAAAAGTATGTAGTTACATATGAATGTTGGGTTCCCCAAAGTATGTTATTGCATACTATTGTATATGACCGTTCAACTCTCGTTCATTCAGTTTACATGCCTTTGAACTATCCTCTTTGACATCTTTATCGCCTCTTAACAGTGCTAGGGCGTGGAAAAGTTAAATAAATCTATCAAGGATCCACATTATCCGACACGATAGCGATGTAACCGCCCGATATGCTATCAGCAAGACGTAGTGCTTTGGTTCTCACTCCACGTATGGCATTGGTGGTATTGGAATGGGGTAACGGCGCATGGGTTTTAATTTGAAGAGGTAATTTATGTATATGCTTTACTTGATGTCTTGTAAGGCTCACAGGAGCCATATTTGATGTACGTGGCTTAGAAATCGTAGACGTTTTCCAGTTGTGATTATGGTTATATGATAATATAATAAAACGTCTTGATAAAAATAATCGGCTCTTACTAAAATAAATTACAGATCATCAAATATTGAAATTCAGACCATCATCATGTGCATAAAGCCGCTTGCTGCACTTTTTGTGGCACTACTACCAGTAGTACTAAAGGAATTTTTCCTCTCCCGTAACACTACAGACATCGACAGTGTAATAGGTTAATCTGTATTTCCATAACACAATTTTAACGAAAGGAAATTCCGATCCCTCGTGTACCTATTGCTACTCCCTTTATTTAACATTTGATTAATTTATTAACTTTGGATTGAGTAAAATATATCTTGAGCGTTACGATATCTCTGTACTTGTTCCAGCGCCTAATTATGTGTTACGTATACCGAAAAATGCTGACAATAAATTTTCAGTGTCGCATATAAATCAATGCGCTCGCGACTCGCGATCAAGTCATAAACGCGAGCGCGGCATGCATGATATACAACGTCAGCAACAAAGTAAAGATAGCTTAATAATAAGTAATGTGTGAACACCCTAAAAGAACATTAGATAAGGGAATGGCCTTTCTAATGTGTTCGGGACGCCCGTAAATGCAGCCGATGCCATAGATATCTGTCGGGTACACTCGGCTGTCAAAGTTTGTTTCGACTCGAAGCGCTGAGAAAATAGACGGGACCTCCGGATCGGGCCGGCTCAACCATCTGGCCGAAATTAATCGGTTTGATACTGTTTTTAGCAACCTACTACGTGCCTGGAGCTATTTTAACACATGAGTAGACGTACGTTTAAAATAACCGACGTTTTATTTGTACATATATCTTTTTGTTTACTGTTGTTATTAAGGCTGCACAGGGAGAATATACATTTATTATAGTTTATTAAAGTTCAGTTGTTGTATAATAAGTTTCCGTTGTAAAACAATTAGGTATACTTAATTAGTAAAAAAACATACCAGCTTATCGATATTAAATACCTGTAAGACATAAGTCCCTAGTCCTGATCAAGCCTAATCAAGCAATTGTTATGCGATTTGAGTTTAAGTTTCTTGGGGTAGGTCGTTCAGTTTCATGAGAGTAGCGTCTATTATAAAAAAATGGAAACCCCTATATGTTTGAAGGAAAGACAGGCTGCTTGATTAAAAAATGAAATTTGCAACAATCAGGTTCAATTTCGCTTTACAAAGGCGCCAGACCAGACAACAAAGTTATCGGCATTGCTAAACTAGTAGCATAGTTGGGAATTCGAGTTGCAACCGCCGCCTAGTGGCCGGGAGATGTACACAATGGGACTATAAACAACTGGCTGGTGCTTGCGGATAAATCAGGGGCATTTGTAACGCGGTATTTCTCGCCCCTCCCGAGCGAGGCTCGCGCTGCCCGTCAATGTGCATAGACAAGAGAACGATAGATTTAGGATTTCTATTCTACAAGGTGGTGAGGTACTACCTATCTACCAGATCGTAAAACAAATATATGATGAACATGGAAAGATTTGATCTACTATAGGTATAGGTATATATATTGACAGCTCCCTCGATGGTAGGCACTTGAGTTGGACAGCGATGCTTTTTGTGATAGCAACATAAAGGGGGCGCTGAGGCGGCGGCATCGCCTGGCATCGGCCTTCGCTAAATTGTGCAGCGCGACTTCTCGCGAGAACCGTTTACTTGTTCAAGCATCTTCCAGTAGTGTCGCGTCTTGCTGTAAACTGACCCTAACTTTTCAGAACTTTATGTAAAAGCCTGAATTCTTGTCAAATTTATTCAAACCGTAATTAACAATGAGTTGTTAGAAATTATCGGAGTTTATGATTCTGGTGCTTTTGTTAACAACCCATTACGTCCCCACTGCAGGGGCACGGTTCTCTTCCCATAACTCGGGAAGGTTTAGGCCATACTCCACTCATGGGGGCTAAGTCCGGATTGATAGAGGTTGTGGGGCTAGTGGCCAACCGCAGTGTCAGAAGTTTTCAAGCCGCCTTTAAGGCCTCTGACATGGCTTAACGACTGCTAGCGATAGCAGCCGGCATCAACGGCTTAACGTGCCTTGCGAAGCACGGAAACGGTCGAGATAAATGCCACTAACAGTCAAACCCATCCAGGTTATGACCGTGTCTGTAGTCAGTTAACCTGCGTGATCGATGCGACCACGCAAGCCGCACTGAGCCACGACCACTTCAATGGTGCTTTACTTGCTTGAAAAATGACTTCAGGTATAAAAGCAGTTCAGAATTAATATTTCAATGAGCTTTTTTCTGCTTTCTTATTTTCGTATTCAATCGTTTTAGTTAAAATAACTTTAGTAAGAAGTTATATAAATTCGAGTTTTCACCATTCACACTGTCCGTCAACAAAATTTTCAACATTAGAGTGACAGTTACGAGAAACCTGTGACTGTGACGCGGATTGATTGCGGTTATATTTTCAGCGATAAAAAAAAACATGCATTCAACATTTGGGTGGCTGGTTTTATTATTTTTATTGAAATATCAACTGCCTGTTTGTATTCAATCAGTTAAGCCCAATATCAGTGTTGCTGTGAATTAATTTTAAAACATATCTGTTCAATCGCAGATCATCAGAAAAAATAATCATAATTGCTAGCAGTAACGATCGTAGTAGTGGCAATTTGGAATATAGGTTTTTGGGGAGCTTTGATTAATGCGTGTAAAACCGAAATATTGTTTTGGCGCGTTGACTATGAGTTCGCTTTAATCCGTTAATTACTATCAATACCATATTATTATAGCCCAACATCTAGTTTAGAATCTATTCCGGATCTAACAATGAACAAATAAAATCCAGTAGTATATTTTTCAGTTTTTTATTGTTTAGTTCAGTTAGGCCAAAGTTCGGTTCCACATTTGGTATTGCTGAATTTCGGCAATTCAACTTCGTTATATCACGCAGAATTTGTTATAAAGTTACAATGTGTATTTTACAAATTGTTATAGTTTTCATCAATACTCATTAGTTTTATTACTGATTAATTACATAAGCCCTTGGGAATCCAGTGATCTTGGGAATTAAGTTTTCTATAACTTTGCTACTTTCTTTAATATTATTAACTCATAGCATGGCCTAATAACAGAAGCATTCGGAGAGATTTACAACGTCTAATAGGCGTTCAAAGTAAATAAAAACTGTTTAAAAAACTTTCAATTTTGCAAAGTATTTTTATTGATTCAATAGATGTCGGTTACTTTGAACGTGTTTAGCGTTGTTAATTATTATATCATGCGAATCGTATCTATTATTAACTTAATCGAACTTCGGTTTCGTCGAAGTTTGATATTCAGTCGAATTTCGTTTAGGTTCACTGCGTAAGGTCAAATGTCGAACGTCAGCAAAAGCCACATTCGGTCCGTTATTACTTTATTACTAATTTGACGATCATACTATTATCCTCTGAAATATTTTATTAGAAATATTATTAAATTACGAATCTGAAATTACGAATCTAATTTATTCATAGGCATAGGCACTCATAAGTCGGACATCGCAACATTGCGTCATCGGCACCGTAAATCAGATTCAGTTACCAGGAGTGCAGCGGGCGATAAGCCGCTGTTGCACTCGCAGTGACGAGACGGATTGCCCGCCCGCTGCCGTCGGCTAGGGCTGACAACTTCCGGACATGCAAATGGTGTCCTAGTTTCACTATGCGTACAACTAGAAAGTAACTTTGCTGTTTCCTTTCCTAAGCACAGTAGTGCTTTACAAACTGGCGAGCTTATGCAAAAACGGTAAAAAATGTGTTGGTAGAAGTAACAGTTTTTAATTTATACGACTGTTAAAAAAGGCGAAACGGTTTTGCGGTCTTATCCACAGAAATTAATCATTTAGAACAATCGTAATCCCACAGCCAAATATGCATTTTCGTTAATCTAAACCTATTTTAGCAAAACCGACAATTTTAATTTCAAATCGGAGGCAAATTAATGAACCCTCTAACAAATCAGTCTGTTTTGTGTCTGCTTCCGTTATTAAATTAGGCGGCTGTCGCGGAAGGCTTTAATTGATGGCGGCGATTACGATGCAATGGCGATGTCATCTCTTCGGATGATATGGCGATGGCTGATGATGTAGAGGGCTGTGAGAGATTGCTGACGTTGATAAAGTTTGCTCATAAATAACAAGCGCAGTATTGTTTCAAACGTTTTGCATTTCATTGAGAAATTAACTTTTTTTTAAAGTACTAAATTCGTTTTTAATTATTTCACTGCTCCGCATATTGGCGATGTATTCTCTAGGGAACATTGAAATACCAATTCATCGACGCTCAGTAGATCGATGACATATGGTAGGATGCCCATTAGATCGGTGTACCGACTTCGGAGTATAAGCGTTAAAGTCCCTTTACGTCACGAAAAGGTTTAGTATTTGCAGACTTGCTAGATGGCTTGCATAGATCTCACTTGGTATCCGTGATCACATCCGAATCATAGAAAAATATTTTTCTTTTCTTTTTCTGTGCATGAATTCTGTTTTGTTGCAATTGCAAGAAGAACGCAATGGTCATCTCGTGATCGCGACTACATATCTACAGGTCTTACAAACCTTCTTTAGTAAGAAAATTCAGACCACCCACGCTAATAAGAAGCAAAGTTGGTCTGTCCGTTCTTCTACTAACTTGTGTTACGGTAACTGTATAAATGGATAGTCATACGATCCCGATATTGATGGAGAGTCTGCGATGGACCGGAAATGCGGCACCGGTGACGTTGACGAAGATTGCCGATAAATAACCAACTGAAACGCTGCACTATGCATAGCATATGTTATTCCCTGTTAGTTCAATAAGAAGTAATCAATATATCTGCAAATATCTCTTCTTGATTTCGATTTTCGTTTGACATAAAGTTATTGTTATTGGTCGCTGACCGCGCACGAGACGACCAGTGTAATTTTGTAATTTGCCCTAACATAGTTTTTTAAGATTAATGTTAACAAGTGGACCTGTAGTTGTCTTAAAATAAATGATTTGATTTGATTGTGGAAAGCTATCGCCGGTTTTTGGGTATATGTAGCACTAAATTCATATTGTTTAGCGCTAAGATGGAATGTTTTTTATGATCGACCATATTAGTGGGGTCATGAAAACGTAAATTTTGAAATTACTGATTCGTTTTTACTGCAGCCTCCTTCTAGATATCTATTGGGAACAGAGTTATGTCTGAAGAGATTTTGAGTCAAATTCAAAATCATTTATTTCTTTACGTATTAGGTACATTAAGCATTCTTATAAACGTCATATCATTTTGCTGGAGGAATATTTCAAATGTCATTATCATTAAAATAATCTACAGTCTTATAGTATCTTCTTGAACAAATACAGCGTTTTATATGTTTCTTAAATTTACATTCTTGTAGTTCACACACGTCATTCGGAATTTTGTTATAAAAGGGTACACAAAGCCCCACAAATGATTTTTTCACCTTACTAAGCCTCGAAAAAGCTATATCAAGATTATTTTTACTTCTCAAATTACGGTTATGTCACTATATCTGAAAAACAAGTTTAGATTTTTACGAATGTACATGATATTTTCGTAAATAAACTGACCGGCAACTGTTCGAATATTTATTTACTTCTACAGGAATGGTCTTAATTTTTTCTACTAAATTGTATTGCACTGTTAACAACCCATATCGTCCCCACTGCAGGGACACGGGTCTCAGAATTTGTAGCGTGCATTTAAAGCAAACCCACTTCTCGCTACGGGCATCATTATTAACATCAGATGATGGTACAACGTTTTGTTGTCATTTAAACAAGGAATGCTTCATTTTTATCATATTTGAACTAAAGGACTAAAAGGGAACCAAGTAACAAAATTCTCATTTTTATTTTCTTAATAAAAGTCCCAGTTCCGTAAGTTTCATTCATCAAGTGAGCGCAATCGGGGAACAGCGCCACTTTGAAAAATTTCTAGCTTGTGGTCCGTTCCGTGCTTTATGAAGCGAAAATAATTTCTAAAAAGAGTTTTCTTGGTATTATTTCCGTAGAAAAGCAAAAAGCAAACTACCAAACGTGGTTTATTTATGTAATATTTTATTTATTTATTTTAAATTTATGTTACGTATAATTTTTACTTTACTACAATACTTCGCTAAAATTAGAAAACGTTATATTTCAATTATCGACGTAGAAACAAAGTATACGTAGTTTGTTTCTACGTCGATGACTTCAATGAAGTTTTATTGTTTCTTTTTTACATCAGAACTTGTACTATAACTTGCACGTTTGAAACTTAAAATATTGTATTACCATTTCTTGTCCTCTTCATTTTTTACTTTTTTATTATTTGTTTTTTATAATTATGTAAAGTATAATATTTATTTTGAATGTGACTTCGACACTTATAATTTTTATGAATAATAATAATAGGAATACTTTATTCATACACAGATATATACTTGTTTATTTGAATAAATCAGGGCAATACTACGTATTAATCTTCAGGTTAAGGTAGACACGTTATGTCGTTTGGCGAGGATTTATTAGAGTGGATAGTGGATACCTAATTCCTATATATTGCATAATTTCATCCATACGCGACGTGATGTTCCCGCCTTCCCACAAGTGTCGGATTAGACCCAATTATCTACCCTATCGCCATGGGACTGTGGGAAAATACCTGCACGCCACTAATTTTGATTAATTGTTTGTGACTTAGTAAATGATAATTAATTTATATCGTACGTATTAGAAGGTGAAGGAATTATTTGGTGATAACTATTACAAAATACAAGCAAGTTTTGTGCGATTCGTTTAAAATTTTTGCTCTTGTGTGTTTGAAGGAATATGAAGCGCCGCTTTTAAGAAAATGAATTAATACCTTATGATAACGACTGATTTCTAAATGAGAGAGACATAATATAAGTATACACGCAAAAGTAATTGCCTTAGTTGAGCTAAGAGCGCTCACTTTTCATTGGTCATAAACCCCGGGACTACACCGCACCGGTCCTCCTATAAAGTGTCAGCTAATACGGATTACTACACTTACCGAGATGGTTCAGCCGCTTTTATGGACCTTTGCTGGACAAACACTCGATCTTATACATTTTTAATGCAACAATATTTAAAAAATCCCTCTGCAAACGCATAAAATAACCATGTATCCTCTAGAGGTAAAATATAGAATTTTAAATGCACCTCGAATGCTCGAAAATCTTTTGTGGGAAAACTTTTGCAACTGTACGTCTCTATCGAAAACACTGCAAGTGTAATCCCCGTGTAAGGTTCGAGAGTAAAGTTACACCTTGAGTTTACTGTTGCGGAGATCAGCGCGTGAGGGATGAAAGGCAGGCAACTTTCCGAGATAAAACTTGTTTGTTGGTTCACGCCTCGCATTAGATAGTTTGCGCTTATCAGATAATAAATAATCACTCTTAGGACCCAGTTGTCCCCCTGTACCTTTGGCACCTTTTATAAACTGCTGTAAAATAAATTACGTCTAACGAGTCGGCATATCAAAGAATTCTGGGCGCAGCATTGAGTTAGTGATCTCAATTGTTTACAGCAGGCTGTTTCCTATATGTAACGTGTTGCGTTTTGAAGGCTATTACCTTCAGTTGCCTAGTGTAGATAGAAATTCAGTGGGAAAATTAGCGTGAGTTTATAGGAGCATGTCAATTGCAGTGTTTGGTTCGGGCAGCGGGCGGGACAGCCGGCCGACCGCAGATGTGCGCCGGCCGCATCGCGCCACTCTGCTGCTCTACCACTAGCCACGCTGGACTGATACAGGAAATTAATATAAATTTCTATTACACAGACAGAGCTGGCAGCATTTCGTTGGCGTCTATGCGTGCAACACGGGCTGTGATGAGCCTATTGTGCGATGCAGTCGGACCCACTGCTCAGTAAACGTTAGTTTGAAATATAATACGGTATAAACCGATTCCTTAATGTTTATTTTGTATAATTTATCGAACGAACATTTTCGACAAGTTAATGATGCAACTTTTTAAACAACGGAGATTTGATGTGAAATTATTTTAGTAAAGTTTAGTGTTAGAAATAAATAAAAAAATTCTATCACAGACAGAGTCAGGAGAATTTCTTTGGCGCCTACTTGTACTATGCGACTATAATGCGAGCAGACTGTGATGAGCCCTATTGTGCGATTCAATCGAACCCACTGCCCAGTTCACGTTAGTTTGAATTCGAATGTGGTGTAAACCAATTGCTAAATGTTCATGTTGTATATATTTAATCAAACGGACGTTTTCGACAAGCTGAATGTTTCATCGCACTAAGCAATGGATATGGGTTTATTTTAGCGCAGTTTAGTGGTTTCGTTGTTATTGCAATGCAAATTTTAATTTAGCACTTCCATCTGAGTCAGTTTAATAGTAAAATACAAATTTTAATTATTTCTTTTCTATTTGTATACTTACAATAAAAACGGATTTATAAAGAATTAATTTTAATACTGGTAGGCCAGATTTTGCGTGTGCATTTGAAAGACTTCTCCGAGGCAGCGGCCCGCCTTCTCACAACCAATACTATCTCACAAAAGAGCGAAATTGCTTCGATTCTCAAAATGAAACAGTCGCTTTGTCGAGTTTGTGGGTTACGTGAGCGTAACGAAACGACACGTTTATTGAAAACGCACAGAATGATCCGCGAACCCCTTTTTACGAGGCACGCTGCGTGCAGTGGGATGGTACTGTAGTATTTTTCTGAAGTATAGCTCAGAAATAATACTTTGTTTCTTATATTTTTGGATAAGGATGTATAAAAAATAATACTTAGTATCTTATTTTTTTGGATAAGGATGTGTAAGGAAACCTTGAGTGAATAATTAATGCGAAAGTTAAAATAGGTATTCCACGTTGGGTTTTTGGTCTCTTCTTGTCTAGTCGATGATAAAATTGGATTTTTGGAAGAGGTACGCAATACAGGGTAGAAACTATTTTTTTTAAAATAAGCTGATTCGAAGAAGATTTTATACATTTCATGTAATCAGCTGATTCGCCAACTTTGTATGGGAAATTGTGAAGTCAAAAAATTGTTTTCATTGAAAATGCTTATTCGATCACTTCGGTAGGATAGCCGTTTTCAACGAAAGTGCGATAGGAGCCTAGCGTCCTCAATAAGAAAGATAAAGAAATGAAAATGCTATTAAAGATGCATTATTGGAAGGGTATTATATATTTTTTTATAGAAAAATATTAATAACTTTTTTAAACTAAAAGAAACAAGTTTTGACCGATTTTTAAGGATTTCATAAAATGTATTAAAGAAGTTTATGATAGAAAATTTTGATAAAGTCATTTTCAATGCGCCAAAAGGTCATGGAGGCATGAGATATTTTTTCAGTTTCATGAGTAGAAGCCATGTTAATCTTTTTTCATGTATTTCGCGTAAACATACCATCCATGTATTTGTGTTTCATGAAAACTGTTTGTAAAGGCAATTCTTTTTTTCTAGGAATTCATTTTTAAAAACGTATGTACGAGTGACGTATAAACATCATGACATCTGAATTGGTGAAAATATACAATATTTTTCACTCGTTTTCCTCATACAAGTGAGTTTCATCTGTTTGCGTTGACTGACGTATGTACAATATTGTAGCAAAGTCAAATAACATTCCGAGTCAGGCGGGTCACAATAAAATCAGAGATAATGTCCTGAATTACGAAAACATGTAATATTAACTGGTTTTATTTGGGCGCTCCATTTCACCCGGCGGAAAGAATGAGTTTTAAAAACCAGGAAAGTTCGGGTCGTATTGGTGTACTAAGGGTCCCGTACTCAGACTTTACATATAAGTCTGTGGTCCCGTGTCCCGTACCAACTCGTCTGACTTACTTTTTAATTTTTGGCAGTATAGCCGCCATAGAATTTGGTTGTAGTAAAATTTTGAAGTACATATTTGTTGTTAGTATGGCTAGTGTCAAAAATAAATAGGTACATGCTGTTGTTCCTTCTGTAGAAATTTCAAATCAGGTACATGCTTGTGGTTGTCTTTAATTTCAACCGAAATTACTGCGGTCATAGATAAAAATGCAGTTTAAGAAACATTGCGTTATGCTGCCAGAGAAATGGAAGGCCTAGGCAAAGTAATACGATTACGTTAGCACTCATGTGATAGAAAAGCCTAAAAAGGATTTTCACGGCACTCGGACGTCCAAAAAAATTTAAAACCTATGAGCGGGCGTTCTGAGATAGCGTTGTAGCCTCTGACTGCAAGAAAAATTATAATCAGATTACTGTTAGCGATCCCGAAAACCGGGCCACATCTGATAGCACCGTCCGTCCGGCAAAATAAAACGAAACAGTAATAAAAGTAAATCGACGCCCGCGCCCGCGCCCGCGCCCGCACCGCGGCTGACCTCGACGTGCCGGATCATAGCAAACGTTATTCGTCTAAGCAAATTCCAGTCTGTGCTTTTGTATATCCTTAAAGTTGCTCCCAGATATGACAAAGAGGTGTGTGTACCTACTTTTAAATGTAATTTGCTTTTCTGACTTGAAGCCTGTATACATTAAATAGGCTGCGATTAGAACAAAGCAGTATAATAAAAGTTGTTCAGAGTGATCAGTAGAATCGGCAGTGAACGGGCCCTATACAATTTTGTTATAACCTGTATAGGCTCCCTAAAGCCTAATATAGCCAACATTTTCTACGAAGTGTTATTTTAAAGTATAATGAAAACGTGGCAGTCACTGCAGTGGTAGGGATATCACGTATAACACCGCTGGGCTCTATCGAGCCAGTTTATAGTTGGTAAGTAGCGTTTAAGTCGCTGGCAACAATGTTAAGTCGGCTTAAGTTAAAAACAAGTTAAATCCAGCTTGGGCCTAAATAAGCAACCTGCAAACGGTATAGTTGCGGAACAGCTCGCTTGGCGCTTTCTTTTTTCATAAATTCCTGAAGTTATCTGTGGAAAATTTCAATTTCATTATTTTAGATGTTGTTTTATATAGTTTTTTTTGAAAACTTACTCAAATTTCAGGTTTGAAGACGACATTATGTCTTACCGATAGGTTTTCAATTTAATTAATAATATTAGAGCTTCACGTAGATGGAAAATGAAATCTGGTAAATGGCGGCTTAGATAGTAAAAAAGTGGTCATGTGCGTGTCGGGCCACGCGCAGTGTAGGGTTCCGTAATACTTCTCGTTAACTTGTAAAGCCTACTTAGCTGTGATAGTTTACCTTTGAACTTCGTTATATATACTACTGCCGTAAATTTTTTCACAATTCTAGAAATAGCCGTTTAGCTGGCGGGGGAGGGGAATGAAACACAACACATGACATTAACAAAATTTTGCACTTTAAAGCTTAATATTTCGGAAACGGATCCCTGATTCGAACAATAGTTTTGACAAACCCACAACATTTTTGAAAAACCTATCCAACGACACCCCACACCATGGGAGTCGAGAAAAACATTAATTCCCAGTTCACGTGTAGGAGAGGTACCATAAAAAAAAGTTTTATTTTACCACTTTGTTGGTGTGATTAATATGTGTAAAATGTATGTGCCAAATTATAGCTCTCTAGTACTAATAGTGTCTGAGCTAAGCCGCTGA
This sequence comes from Coleophora deauratella, assembly GCA_958295455.1. Classification (NCBI taxonomy): domain Eukaryota; kingdom Metazoa; phylum Arthropoda; class Insecta; order Lepidoptera; family Coleophoridae; genus Coleophora; species Coleophora deauratella. Next base: position 7,235,891 of record OY282393.1, read on the forward strand.
CAGACAGACATGGCGGACATTTCGGACATGGCGAAACTACAAGAACCCTTGTAGTTTCGTTTGTTCACTACGGAACCCTAAAAACACACCAAAGTGACATTTGCATTGTGACTTTCTGTCAAATAAATAGTGCTGTAGTTTTTGTCAACAACTGTATAGATAAATCAACAAAAAGCATATCGATCCTCCTTCTTTTTATTATTTTTTCATTATTTGTTTCCTATTTATTTGTTTGTTATTATAATTGTTAACACATTTGCTGTGATTATTTTCAGCCTGCTACCTATTACAGTTCAAAAGATACAACCATTTAAAGGTAGAACAGACAGACAACAGACGGCATAAGTTAAGTGAAATGATCCATCTTGCTACAAATAAAGCTGCGCGTACGCGTAGTAATATTCAGATGCTACGCCGGATCGTAGTAAAATCACAGGTAAAGTTTCTTAGCAGAGCAATCTGTAGAATATAATGAAAAGTATATATATTTTTCCAAAATCTAAGTATCATAAATTCTAGATATATAAGGTTATTTTGCTAATGGCGAATACGAATACGCTAAAGGTATAATCCGAGTACAATGTGTCAAATTTTGTTCTATTACCCGAGGCCTCTAGTTAGGAGGTTAAAGTCGCTTCAGTGGAACTACTGATGATTGACTAAGAAATATATAATAATAATAATAATAAAATGTATGGTCAGGATATACACAACCTGATTGAGGGGTTCCGCGAATGCGCCTTCTAAACTAGCCAATGAGGCATGTTTACATGTTTAGTCAGTGCGGACTATACAGGGTGTAACAGAAGTGTGTGACAATACTTCAAGGTTGGCTTTTACCCATCAAACTGAACAACTTTTGTTCTACAACTTTGTTGAAATCGCAAAAAAATTTTTGGACTTTTCATACAAACTTGGTTCGCCAGCTGATCGATTTGTATGAAAAGTCAAAAAAAAATTTTGCGATTTCAACAAAGTTGTAGAACAAAAGTTGTTCAGTTTGATGGGTAAAAGCCAACCTTGAAGTATTGTCACACACTTTTGTTACATCCTGTATAATTTGGTAGTTGACTGCCAGTCATTTGAGTTACTTTTTATAAACTGTCAAAAACGTCATTTTGTCCTAAAAAGTTTGAAATTTTGTACGATGACGTCATTGTTCAAATTAGTCGTTTGCATAAATTAGGAAATTTTTATGAATTAAAAATTGAGAATGTTATGAAAATATAAGTGGTTAAAGTATTTCAATTAAAGAGCTATAGTCAATATTTCGTTATTTATTTTTTCAGCCCCCGGTTTTGATTAGGTATATAACAAACTAAAAATAGGCAATTTCTATAATTTTTCGATCGAACTATGATACTTTTCTGCACCTTCATAACCGATTTTGGAGAAATCATTACATTTTATTTGAAAAAAAAAAACAATGATACAATGTTTTGGTAATGTCATTAATTTTTAGATTTCGTTACGTGATAGGCATATTAAGCTATACTTCAAAGCTTTAAAAAGGGTTTTTTTTCCGACAATGGAAGCTCGCAATGAAATGTAACTAAGGTGTCTATGACTTTTAATGGGATTTAAAAAAAACGTTTTTTTTATGAAAATAATATGACGTTTAAAAAGACACAAAGTATTGACAAAGTGACAAGATTCGCATCCGCCATTAAAATCATATTGTTTAACAGAAACTAAATATGTATATTAGTAGAAACCTCAGGTAACTGAGGTCTTTTAATAATTTTATTTTTTAATCAAAATACTCCATTTTAATTATTGACATTTCGTATTTCGTATTGACACAGGAAAGTTGTAGTGATGTCTGAATAGTTTTTCGGGAATAGATTTCTCAACATTTTCTTTTCTGTCCCTTGGGTAAATTGTCTGGTTTCTAGGCTATCTACAATACTTTTGATAGTTACCCATTACCTATCTGTTTTCTTAATGTTATTTGCTCTGCTAACGTATTTCATTGTTGGGACAAAGCCGTACTCTTGAGTATTTTAATATTTTTAATGGATTAACTAATGAGTAGGTATGTTTTATGATTTTAATGTGTTTCATCGGTAGCCTTTTGTCGTACAAATAAATATAAAATATACATATTTCTAGTAAAGTCTTGCTCAATGTGCGCTCACGAGAAAGGCTATACAGGTTACCTGAGGCCTACACCTACTTTGTTACACCTATTTTCTGTACCCATAACATGAGTAAGTTAATTACTTAGTACGAGTGTATTACTTAGTATCTTATTTAAATATAAAAAAAATGCATAGCTGTTGTTATGATGCGCTACAAATGGTAAGTTAAAAAATTGGGCGCTTTAGGTTAAAAAAAATAATGAAATACTTGAAAGTTTGGGAACCTGTGGTACGAACTTGCAGATATTGTGCGAGTATTACTGCATAAACCTGAAATCAGTAGTTTAACAACTCTAGTATTTGAAATTTACAATCGAATCCAGGCATGTTGTTTTTGAAAGTTTCCCGTAGGTTGCACAACGATTTGTTTGTTGGAAGTTTTCAAACAGTCTGCATTAGTGAAATAACTACTTACTAATAATTCCTAATTTATGGAGGTATCAGGTAGCTGTATCTTAGCCATCGATATAAGAAAACTTCTTCATATAGTGGATTCGTCCACTGTGTCGAAATGGTAATAAGCTAAATTGAACCTTTCACTTGACAAAAGCAAAATAACTGAGGTGGAATGCCAAATAGAAAAGAAACACACACACACACACACACACAAACACAATCTCTTTTTTATCTGTGTAACAATTTAAAGTGGGACACGGAAAACAATGGTTTTGCTCTATAAAATAGATGTCGCTAGTAACAAAAGAAGGAAGTGGGAAGGAACGCAAACATAACCCTTTATGTTTAGTTGTATGGCCTCTTCTCTTACATGACGATTCACTGCATTTAGCATTTAAAGACTACATACCGCCAAATCATCTGCCTTCCCGGAATGCAATTGACTACAGTGCTTTTGATTTAGAGATCTGTTCATAAAGCTTGATCTCTTTTGAATCCTTTCTTTTTTATACATTTTATTTACAGACATGACATTGTATAAATCATCTCTTGACCTAACTGTAGACGATGGGGGGTGTGTAGGGGTGGTTTAGAGTAAAAAGACTAGGTATTTTCAAGAGAAAAATCAAAGATGTAACGCGCGCGACAAAACCACCACGGCTGTACTTCCGGGACTGGCCGCCGCGGCCGGGCGGCGCAGGGGCGCTGCGCGGGCGCGGGAGGGAGGGGGGTGCAAAAAAAATGCACTATCGGTAAGTACTTAGGTATATCTAGATGCGTTACATCTTCAATAAACATAATTTATTTTATAAAGAGCCAAAAACAACATTTAAAGTAATTTTAACAGTTTTCTTATATTAAACTAATAATATATTTCTTTTTCAGGTTTAATATTATTTATTTATTTATTTTCAGGTTTTTTGCTGGTGGCCGTTATCATCATCAACACTAACATTAAGATGTAATAGAATATAAGACGTTTTCAAAAAATGGGTTGGAGGGAGTTTCTTTGGACCCGTCGTTTCGTCTCACCCCGCAAACACTTCCCGAAACGGCGGGACATACGAGTTCCGAGTGGTAGGAACCTTGTATTAGATTAGAGGTAGATAAAACAATGACGTTCGAAAAGTGTACACTGCCATCTACTTCGAATAAAATATTTTCATATAATTTCAAGTACCTATATCTATTTTTTTAATATTCATGATGTTAGTATGTAATAGCAACGAGGCTATCCGTCGATACAGCTAAAGTTTATCTAATACAAGCTGTTCCAACTTTGGTTTTGAACTTCTGAAAAGCTAACAGTACCTGTTAACATTGTGTTAAGTTCATATATTTTCATTTATAACATAAACTATTGGCGAACGTTTTATAATCAGACTCGGACTAAAAAAGTATAACAAATTAATCACTACTTTTACGTTAAATTCTTATTTTTAATTTATTTTGTTATTGACAAATAATTATTTTTAAACGATATCAGTTACTGTAATAGATTAAGGCCGTTGTAATTGAGTTGAAAAAATAAATGAATAAACAATATCAAGTTGATGTTTAGTTTGAGGGGCGCGACTGTACAACAAACTACCGTCACATAAAAAAAATGCGGAGTCATTCAATACATTTAAAGGTAAACTTCACAAGCTTTTTAGTCCAGTAAATAAAAGATTTGAGGTCGCATAAAAGACACCTGGCTAAAATGATTTGGAAATAAAAGAATTGGTGTTTTACTAAGCATTCGTGGTAATTTTGTGATTGTAAGGGCGTTCAACCCTTAGAAATACCTAAAGACGCCTCTTAACTTGTATACGCCAAACAATAAATGCACTTTTGGGGAAAACTGAGATTTATAACTATAGTTACCTTATAAATATGGTACTTAAGTTGTCTCTAGTTTAAAGCAATAAATTCTTAATATTACGATATTTTTTATATTATTGCGTGAAAAATAATACTTACAAAATGGAGCCTTCGGAGATTTTTATGTTTTTTAAGTTTAATTGTAAGGCTTGAATATGTGTTAAGTTTTCTCCTAGGGGACTATTTCAGAACCCAGTTAAAAAAGGTTTTTTTAAGATTTCTGTATTACACATTAAAGACACTAGAAATATTTTCTTGGCTGTGCCGTAACACTAATATTATCTATTGGAAATCATCATCGTCCCTTGTACAAACAAAGAAGTTTCTTCTAAAAACGCATTTTAACTAAAATGTATTAGACATTATAATTACCTATATTTCAAACGCCGAGAAGGTGCGTGAACTGACACATTGTTGTACGCATAGCCAGTGTGCGATAGAGACGGAGCTATTGGGTGCGAAAAAGACAAGTGCGCGGATAGCTAGATGGATAGTGCGAACAAAGACTTCTATAGAAATCTTTGAATGCGAAACGCAAATGTGATAAAATGCACAATATGATAGGTAGGTAGTAATTATTTAATAATTGTGTCATAGTCATTGGAGTGTGGGCATGCAAACGTGTTCAATACTACCGTCCTACTGATTTACCACATAGATGTACCTATAGTTCATTCCAATCAAAAAAAGCAAAAGGTAAACAAACGAAGTATGCAGATGACATTGACATGTGTCAGTTCCATAGTAAGTTTGTTTACGTTTTACTTTTTTTGATTGGAATGAACCATACTGTAAATTCACTTCAATAGAAGAAACTTTGTCCTATTGATTCGCCGAACATTTACATAACTCCAAAAATTATACATAATTATTATATTGTCATGACATGAGTGTCATTGCCATTTTTCCATGACTTTTCATGAGCCTACCAAAGCAACCCCACTTCCGATGCCAATGGGTGTTCTTATGAAGTAAAAATAGGTAGGTATTTACCCTAAATTTCACGAGCTAGATGCGACATATCGTCGTTGCGATTTACCGTAATTTTGGATCAAGAATCAAGACCTCAAACTTGGTATAGTTGTTCCTCAGGTGGTCTTAAGTGGAATAAGCCCGGGAGGCATCGGGAGGCATCACGGGGGCGGCGTTATTATAACGCAATAGCTGTCCACTTTGCTTGCGCTTGCCCTCTTGAAGCTCTCAGTAACCGACCCGTTTCGTAACCCAACATACGAGTCACATGACCACACCAATGTAACTTTCTTCGCTTAAGGTACGCCTCAATTACGTTTACGTTTGTACGGTGTAGAACCTCTGTATATCTTACGTGGTTGGACTAGTCGATGTTCATGATATCACGGAGGCAATGCATGTGAAATCTATCGAGGCAGCGTATTTCTTTCCTATTAGACTGGTGGCGAAAATAATAAAAGTGCTCTATTTACCGATTTCGTTTATCTGGCTCCTATACAGGGTGTAACAGAAAGGTGTGACAAAACTTCAAGGTTGGCTTTTACCCATCAAACTGAACAAACTTGGTTCGCCAGCTGATCGATTTGTATGAAAAGTCAAAAAAAAAATTGCGTTTTCAACAAAGTTGTAGAACAAAAGTTGTTCAGTTTGATGGGTAAAAGCCAACCTTGAAGTATTGTTACACCTTTCTGTTACACCCTGTATAGCTACAACAAGTATCAATATTTTCGTCTTGATTCGTAGATCATCAAATAGCCAGTCATAAGAAAGGGGGAGGGGGGCCGACATAGCTATGACGAAACAAACGACCTACAGGCTATTTCGTAATATATGTACCAAGATGAATCCATCGATCTATACCTGTCGTAGCTCTATATAAACACTATGACTCCCACGAATTGAGGAAGTTCGGAATAACTTTGAACATGTACACCAAGATATTAGTAGCTAATATCATGCGGCTGGAAGAATGTCTACGTTTGCCAAAAACTGCTAAAGCTGAGCCAATCCCAATGATCTCAGGGTCGAGGTCACATTTGAATGTTATTGCGCTTCCCAAATACTTAAACTTCTCCACATGCTTCATGACATTCTAACCGAGATACATTTGGAGTTAGATTGTTCAGTTGTGTCCCAACATACATAACATCGATCTTTTTTTAATGACTCGTCAAAACTGGTCATCAGTTTTTGCAGAGATATTAGGGGATTCCGCTGTAAAACGTAAGTCGTTCACG